>JAQPPZ010016833.1:2811412-4217118 GCA_028583015.1 Wollemia nobilis | reverse complement strand
CTCTAATGAATTTGAGAAATTTTGTAAGGATTGTGGAATAAAAAGGTAGAGAATAAATCTGTATACTCCACAATATAATGGGGTTGTAGAATGGATGAATAGGACATTGATGGATAAGGCTAGAAGTATGCTAAGTGGTGTAGGGTTAGAAAAGATATTCTAGGTAGAAGTTGTGTTAACGGCTTGTTATCTCATCAATAGATCTCCTACCTCATCTTTGGTGGATAAGACTCGATAGGAAGTATGGATTGGTAAGAAACTCTCTCAGACATATTTTTGGTTGTGATTCTTATATGTATGTCCCAAAAGATAAAAGAACTAAGCTAGACTATAAATCTAAAAAATACATATTTGTGGGTTATAGTACTAGTGTTAAATGATATAAGTTGTGGAACCCAAAACATAGAAGGTTGTTTATAGTCGTAATGTGATATTTAGAGAAACAAAAGGGGTTTTAAAATAGGAAATGCAACCAAGAAAAGAACTAGAAATAGTGTAGGTAAAATTGGAATAGGAGGAATAACCTATAGTAGAACATGAATTATAGAGATATTCTAAAGAGGAATATTCAGAGGAAGAAGATGAGGAGTAAGCTAAATATGTAGAACCTAGAACTCCAATTTTGAGGATAGCATATCAAGGGAGAATACTTCCAGGTAGGTATAGTCCTTCAAAGTTTTATTATGCATTTAATTTATCAGTTACTAATGAAGAACCCAAGACGGTAAAGGAGGCACTTCAGTCAAGTGAGAATAAGTCTTGAAAAATGGTTATGGAAGAAGAAATGGAGTCCCTAGATACAAATAATACATGGGACTTGGTGGAATCACCTCCTGGCAGAAAACCTATTGGTCGTAAGTGGTTATTCAAGAAGAAGTACAATGTAGAAGGAAATTTGGAGAAGTACAAGGCTCGCTTGGTAGCAAAAGGATTTTCTCGGGTTGAGGGAATTAACTTTGGTGATATTTTTTCTCTTGTGGCTAAACTAACTTCAATCAGATTTATGTTGGCTATTTCTACTGCTTTTGATTTTAAAATAGAATAGATGAATGTAAATATGGCTTTTCTACATGTGAACTTGATGACGATACATATATGTCACAACCATAATGCTTTAAGGTAAAAGGTAGAGAGGACCTGGTATGCAAGCTAAAGAAGTCTCTTTATGGGTTGAAGCAGTCTCCAAGGATGTGGAACAAAAAATTTTATAGGTTTGTCTTGACACTTGGGCTTGGAAAAAGCAAAGCAAATCCATGTGTATATTTCAAAAAGGAAGGTAAAAAATTTTTTATCATTGTAATGTATGTGGATGACATGCGGTTAATTGGTAACAGTAAGGAGATGATAAAGTTACTAAAATATTAGTTATCTTCTGAGTTTGACATAAAGGATTTGGGTGCTACAAAATTTATTTTGGGTATGGAAATAATAAGGGATCATGCAAATAGAAAATTGTGGTTAAATCAAAGGAAATATGTTTATTTGATACTACAAAAGTTTAGGATGCATGATTGTAAACTAGTATGTACTCCATATCCGGTTGGTCAAAAGTTATCTACTAAACAATGTCCTAAAACATATGAGGAAATTGAAGAAATGCATCATGTTCCTTATGCTAGTGTTGTAGGTAGACTGATGTATGCAATGGTATGTACTAGACCTAATATTGCACATGCAGTGGGAGTAGTTAGAAGATATATGTCAAATCCAAGAAAGAAATATTGGACTATTGTGAAGAGGATCTTTAGATACTTGTGTGGAACTACAGATTATGCTATCTGTTATGGAGGAAATTATAGAGGTAATATTATTTTAAATCTACAAGGGTTTGTGGATGTTGATTGGGTTGGAAATATTGACAAGAGAAGATCCACAAGTGCTTATGTGTTCAGGATTTTTGGAAAGGCAGTAAGTTGGATGAGTAAAAAGCAATCAGTTTTTGTTGTATCCACTATAGAAGTAGAGTACATTGCAACAACTCATGCTTGTAAAGAAGCAATGTGGCTACAAAGGTTTTGTTCAACAGTTGATCTTAAACAAAAGGCTATGAGAATTAATAGTGACAATCAAAGTGCAATATTTTTGGTCAATAATCTTGGTTTTCATGATCGGTAAAAACATATTGATATCAAGTACCATTTTGTGAGAGAGATGGTTGAAGAGAATCGGGTGATATTGGATAAAGTTGATATAGAGAAGAATATTGTTGATTCATTAACAAAGGTTGTACCTACTCAAAAAATTTCTTGGTGTAGAATATCTATGGGCATGATTGCCCTTGATAGTTTACAACAAGTGAGAGAATATTGGGAACATGTTGAATATTTTCCATGTTATTCTGGTGGGGCTAATACTAAAAGGTACTAGACACTCTGTACCTATACTCATTGAGGTTCGGGGCCAGATCGGGCCTTGAACAAGGGTTCGGTAGCAGTAGCCCTTTGAAAAGCAAGGTTCCGAGGGTAGTAGCCCTCGACCAAAGTTTTTAGTGTTTAAGTTATTTTTAGACCCATATGGGCTTTTAGGGTTACTGTATTTGAACCCATGCTTTTTTGCCCATGATATTGTAAAAATTCGTGCATGTGCCTTTGTTATATATCACACTTGCACTAGGGTTTGGAGTGACAGAAGGAGAATATTATTGTATTGGATACGATCAAGTTAATGCAATAATATAATACTGTGATGGTTTTTTCTCGGTTGATGGTTTCCAGGATAAATATTGTGTAATGTATGAATTTACGATCTTCTTCTTTTGATTATGTTATTACTGCTTTTTTGTTTTAGTTTATCGGGGCACTTTATTTCTCTTCAATGATGACAATGGGTAGATGGGAAACAATAGAGGTGATGTGAGAGAAAATAATTAGAAAATACAGAGCTTAAGAAGCGATAGGAATGACAGAGCATGGAACTTGCTTTGATAAGATCAAAGTAGAACTCAAGGATCTGCAAGGGAATAGATGTTATATTACCAATGATGGTATGAGAATGAAAAGAAGTGGAATAACTTTATAATATGATTCATTAACTATCATCAAAGCATGTACATGGATATATATAGAGTGATGTCTCTAGGGATTTAAGAGACTCTTGGTATTCCTTCACTTATCAAAGATCAAATGTGACACTCCATATTATGTTTTCCTAAAATAATGTAATAATCATTATCTAACAAAAAATATAAATGTTCATATCAAACATCAGCCAATATCCTAGGCATATCTAAATAAAAATTAAGCAGGTACAATCATAACCCGCAATGAGTGCAAAATAGGGCATGGAATGTAATATGAAGGTAATTTAAATTGTATTCTAAGCAACTCCCAATACTTTCAACTAGACCTAGTAATATCCCACAAGTCGATAAATCTATGCACCCCTCTTTTAAAGAGAATTTTACCTTTTAATATTGAACTAGGAGATAAACAATTATAAATACTTAACACCATCTGATTTTACCAAGTTGAATAAGTGGTAAAGGTAACCCCTAACTTGAGAGAAGACCCATCCCGAATTATAAGCTCAACAAAAAGTTGTTGGGATTTCCATAGCCCTATAACTAGGGATATACTTTAATAGAAAAATATTGCAGATTAAAGATCTTGCTAAAATAATTAATCAATTTTTGAGCACCATTAGCTTTAGATATTTGATTCTATATCTAACCAACCTTTTCCAGAGTCTCTTCTTTAGTTAATAGTTTGAAGTTCCACTTAGACATGATATTGAATCCCTACATGTAAGAAACATTAATACCAAGCCCACATTTGTTTTTGGGTTGTGTACAAATCAACCATGAAACTAAAAAAATTATTTGATTCTCATCCCATTGCCTCTAAAGAAATCTATTAATTATTTGGGTAATCTTATCTTAATGATATTTGTAGGGAAATCAAAACAAGGAATAAAAGACATGAATACCAACAAAATCATTTTTAATAGTCTATTGTCTCCCTATGAAAGATAGATATCTTGTAACCCAATTATCTATATTTTTGAAACTAAATTAAACCAATTCCACATATTTGTAATTAAAAGCTTAAAAACAAATAGGATATCAAGGTAGTGAGAAACCTCTCCATGATTTAGTTGTTTCCACTCTTGAGTAAATCAATACTATCTATCACTATTTTGGACTAATAGGAATTATGTTTTGGTTAAGGACAACTTAGCCCCCAACATATAACAAAAGGAATTTAAAATGGGTAAAGCATTATTAATTCCTTGTTTTGTAGGAAAAATATTGAATCAATAGCCAAACATGAATTAATGACTTTACCCTCTTCTAGGATGGAAATTCCTTTAATCAAACCAACTTGATTCTATCAAAAAAATATAAAATATTAACAACAATAACATATAGATAAGTGGCCCATAGACAAACCTACTTAATAGAATGTTGAATATCAATAGGCTATGACAATTTTTCATTCACAACTTTGGATATGGCCTTTGAAAATAATAATGCAACTCTATGTCTAAAATTAGGACCAAGCCCTAATGACTAGATCATTTTTAGAATAAAAGGCCACTTTTGGTCTTATAATATGCCTTACCAAAATCTATCTTAACAAAATTCTCATCTTGATTAGATTTAATTACCCATTCAAGATATTCCCATGCTAAAATGAGGTTGTCAATAATAAATCTTACTCTCAAAAATCTTGTGTTCTTAGGGAAAATAATTTTCTAAGCAATATGGTTGTTTCTTCTTTTGAAACCCTTTTCTATTATTTTGTACTCTATATTGAGAAAGGTAATCAATATCCATCCATACACCTTATACCTATTGGAGACCTTAGTAATAAGTTCAATTAGTTCTTGAATTATTATTGCCCCTAAGGAGCTCTTCTTATCAATTCCTTTGTATATCTTATAAAATTCCTCCCCAATGAAATCCCCATTTACCTAAAAATATCTATAGAAAACCCATCAATACTTGTGTCTTACCTTTAGGTATGGAAAAAAGTGCATAAAATAACTTCTTAAATATTAAATTTTTATCAAGAAAGTCTCTTTGCTATTTAGAAATTCTACAGATAATACAAACAATAAGCTATTGAACAAAATATCACTTAAAATTTCTTTAAACAAATTTTGCAAAAATGAGATAAATACTTGTGCAATACCATTATCCTTAACCGATAAATTTATATTTTCATCCTCAATTTCTAAATAAGTTCCTTTTTATGTTTGTTATCTAAACAGGGGTAAAAAATTAGAGCCTTTGTCTCTATGATTGATCCATTTAAGTATGGATTTAACTCTAGCTCTTGTCAACCTATATTACCTTGTTCTAAGCAAATTAAATTCATTTATAGCATCTTAGTTTGTGAATAGAAATAGGTAGGATCCTAGTCCATATATTTTCATACCTTAGCACAAGTAAAAAAAGTAGACTTCTCAAACTTTTTGTGACCTCTATCCTACTATTTACCAAAAGCACAAATATTTACCAAAAGCACAAAGAAAAACCACCACACTAGAAATAGCTCTCCTACTAGGAGATTCACCCATCAATACTGGAGGGCTTATCTTCCTTCTTCCAAGTAAATTTTATCTCAATAATGCATTTATATTCATTTAACAAGGAAATATTAAGTTTATATGACATCCCCTATACTTGACTTGAGAGGTTTCCTAAACAAAAGACTACAAAAACAGGGACATGATTAGATAGAGTAGTACTATAGTCACATAAACCCAAGGAAAAATAAAATCATGTATTTGTAAATGCATCAAGACAATAAATCCTATACAACCTACTCATCTTTGCATAATTTCTAGTTTTTCTAGTACACCAAGTAAACCAACATTACTTGTCCAATATAGATAGATTCTTGAGAACATTAAAAATTCCTAATTTTTTCCTACAAGATACAAAAGCAATGAATTTTATGTGACAAGGGGATGAGGAATATTCCAAATTCTTATATTTATGGGACTCAATCACATTACAGTCTCCCAAAATAATCCATTCTATAGAGGAAATATTGTTTTTAATTCATTCCTAAAGAACTAAAAAATGAACAAAATGATTGGGTGCATAGACTAAAGAAAACCCAATAATATTCCCCTTAAGATAAAAGGTATCCCATATAATTATTTTCTTGTTATAAAATTATTATCATCATAGTTTGTTAACCTCATAATAAGTTGAGTGTTTGCAACCACTCAACACATGGTTCATGTGTTTATTGATAGTTATGGGTAGTTGCATATAGTTGTTATCCTATTACAGGTTGTTATGCCATATTGGGTAAACTTTATGTATATATGTAACCTTAGATCAATGAAGGAAATCATAAAATCATTACTCATCAGTGGTATCAGAGTAGAAAATTAAAGGAAGAGTCAACTCTCCTTCTGATCCATTGGGACTCAATACCTTTGTGAGGAAGAGTACCAGGCCTTCCTCTTGCTTTGACATATAAGGCTTCCAAAGCACTCCGATAATAAATCGAAGGTTGTAAAGGGGAAATTCTTGTAGTTCAAGGAGGTTGCTTTTAATCCATCTATTTTTAATCTTGCTTTCCAACAAGATCCAATCCACTCTTTGCTTAACCAATAGGAAACATTACTATTATTATTATAAAGCATAAACTATGTTTTTCCTAGCGAGAAATATCCAAGTGTTGGATCCACAAAAATCTTCCAAGAAATAAGTTCCAGTGTAGATATCATCATATTTTGACAACTTTAGTACATTGGTTTATCTTAGATATCACCATTGCTTGATAATTTCTTATTAAGTAGCAAACAGATTCATCAAAGTGAGGGCATTATTTATTAGTTTGAACACATTCTACATGTTGTCATTCACCATCAACTTTAGCCTCCAATTGATGCCTTGGAAGTTGTAAAGGTATGAATCCTCATTCTTATCTTAGGCATTCATATTTTCTCTTTAATTGATTCTAACAACCCTTCATTTCCCTATTCATAGGAATGGGTGCCACAAATCTTGTAAAAAATGAGCAACATATAGTCCTTGTACTTGTTGCGGGATCCTTAATCAAAGTTAAGCACATCTATTTTTTCTTGATTAGCATTACATCTATTTTTCCCATTATTTTTTAGTTTGTGCAAGAAAATCTTCCACTTCTTTTTGCTACAACACCACATGGTAGCAATCCATTCTTGATGTAATCATTGAGTATTGTGCATTACTTGTTGTTGATTTCCTCTTGGTACAAAGGCCTATTCTATGTCAAGATGTTCTAGGTATTGACAAAGCTCACCTTCATGGTTGCCTTTACTATCTTACTTTGCCTCTCCTATAGATATCCCATGTATGATGATAATGACACCACACACACGTCTAGGTAGCGAGTCACTCTACACAACAATATCATGAACTCCCAAGACTACCTCACTATGAGCTTGAGTCACTATGCATCTCATCGCCATGGCCAATATCAAAATTATAGAAGATAATTTTGAGAGCAATCACTTTGCCTAATACCACTTTCAAACTAATCAAGAATGAAGTACTCTTCATCATCATTGTACTGCTCTTCATAGTGGCTCTATTTTCCATCATAGTAATAATCAATTTACATTGGCCCCAACAATGGAGACTAGTATTTTTTGGAAACTAGAACCCCTATTGAGCTCTAGTTATTAGGCCATCCTAACACAATATAATTGGTTATTTATATATCAAATCTAGTAATAGTATCTTCCATTTAGATAACCAACAGGCTCTATCAAACATGGAGAGATAAATCACCCAAATATACCACTAAATTCCCAATTCCCTAGCAAATAGAAGCTCAAAAGAAAATAATTTAAGTAGCCAAGGCCTATACTAAAGGACACTCTAAACTCGATAGGGCACTTTTATCCCACATGGACCCATGTGAGGGCTCATTGAAATCTAAAAATACTTTTTTTTAATTTTTATATCATTTATTGTAGTTGAAAAACAACGAGATTCACCTAATATTTTAAAGCACTAAAATGTTAAAGGAATACTCCCTAGAGGCTTTGGTTGTAGAAAATTACCTTAGTCCTCTACATTTATTTTTTTCCTAAGAAGACACTACTAATTTCTAATAGCTTGAGGCACTAAATAATTTGTGAGTATAGGATTATATGCTCATTGGAAATATTTTTTTTAGCCTGATCTAGTGGAATTCAAGTTATCTAGTTTTGCAAAGATTAAACATGGCTAATAATGCACTATAGTTTATATTATCTGATTCCCAACTATTATGGAAGAATAATTATTTTTCTTGGAAAACTAAATGTTAAACCTTAGAAAAAATTCATGAAATTAGTTGTTGTGACATGTTGCCGCTGGATTGGGTGCTACACCTATGAATCTAAGTTTGATACTTGCTTTAGTATGATTGGTAGATTACTTCAGGCTTCTCATTTATATATATATATATATAGAGAGAGAGAGAGTATTTTACAACCAATGGGACTCAAACCCAAGATGACCCACTTTCAAACAAGGGAGCAAATTGCAATGCCACCTACATCACTAATATGAAGGTAAAGTGAGAATAATTTTAGCATGTGATTGAACCAAAATATACTTGCCACATAAACTAAGATCATCATTGAGTTTCAAACCTAGAACTTCTTTTCCACAAAAAATCCACCAACCAATATGCCACACAATTAGTGAAGATAGGATAATACCTTCAACTTAGTCTTAGTCATCCATGAGTTGCAAGATATTTAAAAAAAAAGGTTGTCTATGGTGATTTGACTTAGTGACCTCTTTGTTGCAAGTAGAATGTCTAACCACTATGTTGCATATGCATATGTGATAGGATATTGTTAGAGTTAGAGTCTATTATATCATTTGGATCATGTAAATGTACCTTTCTAGGTACATACTTAGGATATTAGATTACTTTAGGGAAAATTTATCTAGTTACTTTATGCAATGTAATAAATGCACAAGTGTCAATGTGCAAGTTGTAAATGTGCAAGGTGTCCCTTGTATAGCTAGGTAGAGTGTTGGTCAAGGAATCTATCTTCCATTATAAAAGGACCTCATTGTAAGAGATTGATGAAGCAGTAGGTAGTAGTAGAATTACTGTGTAACTTCATTAGTGATGGAGTACAATGTAGTCCTATAGTTTCTTGCATTGAGTGTCCATTTTCTCCATGGAAACATTGTATTAATTTATGTCATTTCTATTTATAGCATATTTTTGTTATCTTGTAAATTCACTTTCTCACATATTTTTGCATCTTGTGATTGACATATTCCATTACGATCTGCCTCAAAATCTAACAATGGTATTAGAGCCACAGTAGATCTAGTAATAGTAGAACTAGCTACTATAGGTTTATAGGATAACCACCATTATTATTGAGCTTGAATTTTTATGAACCTGATTTGCCACAGTGCACAAGCTCTTGAAAAAATATTTAGAAGAATCAAGGTGGTAGGGAGAGTTTTGAGAAAGTATTTTTGTTAATATAGGGTCAGTCTCTATAGATTCAATTTTTGCAAATTAGATGTTCCTTTAGACCCATTACATGAAAATTTTGTTGCCTTAATATTGTTTGGTAGAACAGACTAGAAAGAGAGATTGTGAAATTAATTTGGCTCAAAGTCTTCCCACAAAGTTGCAGAAAAAACTTGTGAAGATAAAGACTCAACATTTGATCCACTAGTTTGATAAATCAACTAGTGGAGCTCATCTAAAGAGATCTGAAAAATTTTGTCCGAGGTGTAGAACAATTGGTTCATCCAAACCCCATAAGGGGGGCAGAGGTCCAAGGTTCAAATCTCGGGCCTCGCAGGACTGAACGCTTGTCCCTTTCCTGGTGCTTTCAGTGGCGTAAAAGGTTTAAAATGATTATGGCATGGTGGTTATAAGGGTGTATGCACGAAGATCTGTGTGGTGGCTTCTAGGGCAGACAACACAGAATACTATGGCTGCCATAAAAGCTGGACAGCCTGCCCGAATTCGTGGTGGCTATCGATTCCACCATGTAAATTCAAAAAAAAAAAAAAGAGAGATCTAAAAAATTTACTATTGTTTGAAATTTATTTTATTGCAGGGAACTAGCTCTCAGATGATTGGGACACCTACAACAAAAAGCTAGGATATTTCAACTTCATTTTTCGAGGGTCGGAGTGCCTTCATAGTGCAGATATTAGTTGTTGCAAGAGAAGAATATTGAAGAAGAGACTCTAGAAGAAAGAATCATGGTGAAGTCTAGATATTGAAGATCTCCATCGATAAGAGTCAACTTCATAGCATAAAATTCCATAGAAGCCTTGATCCTGAAAAAGGCCATAGAAGCCATGATCTAAATAAAGACCACAAAAGTATTGATCCTAAAGGAGACTCCAAAAGAGAGTACATGATTTAAAAGCATATTCATATTTTATTACTAATAACTTATTGTAGGGAAAGAATATTTAGTGAGTTGGGAAACTTCCTACAAGAAATTTAGGAAGAGTATCTTCTTCAGAATCAATCCAACACCTAAAGAAAACCTTGAAGGTGAAGATATCAAGTGAAGATCTCATTGAATAAACTTCCATTCTTGGAAGAATGAGGACTAGGAAAGTCATGTTCAAATACAGAAGTAGTAGAATCAAGAGATCCAAGAAGGAGATATCAATTCCAGAAGTTGAAGAAGAAGATCTCAAGGAATACCAAAGAAGCTACAAAATCAAAGACCTAGGAGAGGTCTCAAGGAAAAAGGCTTGGAGAGCCTTGTTGCTAAAGCAAAATCATAAAAGAGTTCCTAGAAGAACTCGTTGGAGAAATTATCCATCAAGAAGAAAATTTTTGATAAGGGAAATAATTGGGAAAATTATCATCATTTGACAACAAGCCCAAAAAGGAGAAGAAGAATTGGCAAGGAGTGCCAAAGAAGATACAAAAAACCTCAAGACATTTAGAGTCTTGAGAAGAAAATCATGCTTGAAGTCAAAATTTGACAAGAAGACTTGAAGACAAAAGAAGCTTTCCAAAGCCAAAATATTTAAATATTGTCTTTCACAACAAGAAGGCATAAATATTTCTCCAAATCTACAGCAAAAAGGAGAAGATTACAAGAGAAGAACAAGCCACCAAACCCTAGGCTTGTGAAAGAAAGTTCAAGACCTCTTTTGGTGAAGGAAGATATTTTTGAAAAAACTCATAAAATTTGTAGAATCCAAAGCAACAAGCTTGATCTACATCCTCTACAAAACAACTTTCAAAAAGGTAAGAAACTATTGGTGCAAGTAAATTCATTAATTGGATTATTTATCAGATTTGTTAAAGCACCCTATATTGGATCAAAATTGCAAAGTTGCAAATTGAATTACAATCTTCAAAAGTCCAAAAGAGAAAAAAATCTTTTAAGGATCATTTGCACATTAGGAGTTGATTAGATGTCAGAGTTACAATTATCTATCAACTACCTATCTTAGAAAAAAAGGGAGACTAGATCCTACAACTATGTTTGTAGTGAAATTTGTAAGATTCATTCAGCTTATGCTTGAAAGGTTGCATTGGAATTGTCAAGTACATATTTGATAAATTAGTGGAGCAATAAGGTGAGATTATTGTTATCATTAAAATGCATCTATTAAGCACTATACTAGTTGACTTTTTAACTAGTTATTTTTAATTAGTTTGTGTTGTTAAAAGCACAAAATATATAGCACTTTCATGGCCAATAGAAAACACCATTACAACAAAAGTGAAGAAGAAATCCACCATTGAAGTCCTTGAAGGAAGCCTCAAATCGAGATCTTGAAAGTCTCGATATTCAAGGAGAAATTAAGGGTTTCATTTCAGCACAGAGTGCAAGAATCCCTATTATTAAAAAATAGCATTTCATTAGCTTGGATTTTTTATCATCCAAAGAAGAAGAAGCAAGAAATATTATGTAAAAATTCTTCATTTTTGGTGCAAAAATTATCTATTAAAAAAGGTATCTCATTTGTTCCTTTGAAAGGACAAAAGTATTACTATTTACAGGGGGTAGTAAGGATGTTATATCCAATATATTTTCGGTAAGAGGAAGGATCCACTGAAGAATATCACATGATCATTAGAATAATGAGCCAGCGAAGAGCTCATATGATTGTTATATCCAGTAGATTTTTGGTAAGTGGAAGGAGCCACTGAAGAACTCACACATCCAATAATTGAGGTGTTTAAAAACACCATTTTCCTCCATCAAATCTAGCCCTATAAGCAACACGTCACCTGCAATAGTGTAGCAATTGAAAGAAGGTATTATTTATTGTGTTTATGTAAAAATAAAGGTAGCATTCAGTGACAAATTATCTATGTAAAAGGTTGGAAAAAGGGGCCATCTATTGGCTATTACAAACAACACTATCTTTCAAGCACTCAAGAAGGACACAAATCAGCATTAGAACAAGCTATGAAACTTGCAAATAGATGAAGAGAAAGGAGCTATACCTAAGGCATACATTGAAGCAAACATCCACAAAAAAAGGAGCTCAAAAGTGTGTCATATAATCGTGGATAAATCCAGTTGTATCCATCTATCATCCTCACCAATCCAATATGCAAAAGGAAGATTGCATCTCAAGAAACATAGCAAGCTCATGTAGAACGCAAAGATACAGAAAGAATTAGGGTTGCAAGCTCATCTTTGAAGCGTTACATGCACAAGTCTTGAGTGCCACTTGGCACAAATTCTCTAAGCATCCCAACATTTATGAAGACCCAAGCACTCACCTAAAATGGAGTTACATACATTTTGGAGGGAGTTAAGAATATTTGGAGGTTACCACCAACCGCATCATTACCAAAGGTACATTGAAGACACCTACCTGGTAACGCTTCAAGTGATAGAACAAAGGTCATCCTATTTAAGGCATCTATCTTGGAAATAAAGATAGAGTGAAGTCAAACAAAGTCAAGCTTTGAAGCTTACTTGGAGAAAATGACTAACTCAAGCCATACACCATTCAAAGGTATAAGAGAAATAATTAAGACATTTTCATAAAACCAGCAAACCAACAAACCAGTGCTTGCATTTGGAGGAGCATAGCAAAGCATATTTTAAGGTATTCCTCGACATCATTCTTGGAAGAGAAGGAGCGCCAATCAGGAAGGAAACCACCATAGATCAAAGAGGGATTTGACTACCCATGAGTGCTACACATCACAAAGCTATGAATCCACCACTGCACAACATTGAAGGATTATTAAGGTAAAGGTCAATATTATTAGCTTAATTTAAACTTAAGGTCTTTGGAGTTATAAGGGTACTTTATATCTATTATTGCAATTTTCAGCATTAGTGATTTATTAAGCAAGCATATTTCAAAGTTATTAATATTTGTAAAAAGTAATCAAAGAGGAATAAGGATTATTATTGAAATTTAAAATTATTTGCAAATATTATTTTCTAATTTTTTCCAAATTTGGGAGTTATAAGGAATACAACATAAAATTAGAAATTGGAAATTAGAAAACATTAAAAATAAACCAATAAGGGGTATTTGAAGAGGTTTATTAAATTTTTTCAAAGGTTGGAATTTTTTATAATAGTGTTGTCTCAAAAAAACTTAAAGGAGGCAAAATAAATCCAACATCGAAACCTCTTCAAAAATTGAAATAGTGCTTAGTTCATTAGTTGATTTTGGTGTTTATAAAATTTTACAAATTCAACCCAAAATTAAACTACAATTTATAAAAAGCACTATATTGATCATATATCCTATCCAAAAAATCCTAGGGAGTCATAAGGAATTCTACAAAACTTGGTAATATTAGCATCCACAAAAAGTTATCAAGTTCTAAACTCATTGGATAGATGTAAGCTTTCTACAAAACCTAAAATCTTATTAGGTTTGTGAACTCTCGTCATTAGGGAGACATAAGGAATTCCACAAAATCTAAGAATTGTTAAAGGGAATACAATGGCATACAACAAATTCTTCCTAGTCGAATCCCAACTACTCAAGGGCCCAAATTATTTCTCTTGGAAGAATAAATTAAAATCAATCTCTATATATGAAAAACTTTGGGATATTGTCCAAGGAAAAACAAAGAAGCCTGCCACAGGTGATACTGATATTTTGAAATTTGAAGATAATAATTCAAAATTCCTAATGATTATAACATTTGCTATCACTAATTAAATACAACCTTATATTAGTTTAGCAAAAACATGTGCTAAATCTTGGACAAGCTTAGAGAAAATATTTTAAGGAAAGAATAAAGACACCATTCTTCATCTACAAAATTAACTACATTCCTAAAAATGAGTAGTGGGGAAAGCATAGAACTATTTCTAAGGAAGGTAGCAGATATTAAGAGGAAATTATTAACCCCTAGACAAGAGCCTAAATATGAACTTCTTACTCAAGTAACCATGAGAGCACTTCCAGACAACTATAAGAATTTGGTCACATCTTTACAAATCCTAAGTAAAGATACGTTTTTTTATGACTTAGTCAATATCCTTCAGGAATATGAGGTGGAACACACTGTGCAAGATGATATGATTAACACTACATTGACATCAAAAGATAATTCATAGGGATATATTACTTCATCAGAAAAAGGACAGAGAATATGGTATTGCAATATATGCAAAAAGAGAGGTCATAGTACTAGTTATTGCATGTACAATCCCAAAAACCAGAATCAAGGAAATCAGATAAACAACAAGAATCAATTTCAACCATGAAAATATCATAGAAATTCTCATCGGCAATAATTTTAGTGACCAACCAACTATCCTCAATTGGAGTATCGAAAGGGGAATCAGAAAGGACACCTGGTTCAGAGAATAGAAGAAATTGAAGAACTAGAGGAACACACAAAAAATTATGAGGAGAAAGCTCTATCAGTAAATGTAACACATTATAGAGACACTAACTATTTTCTTGAACAGGTTATAAAGAATTCATAGCAAGAGTGAAAATTTTAACATGAAGAAGAAGATCCATATTGAAGACTAAAGTCTTCAATACCTTAATAACGTAATACAGGGGGTGTTAGAGTTAGATTCTATTACATCATTTGGATCATGTAAATATACCTTTCTAGGTACATAATTAGGACATTAGATTACTTTAGGGGGAATTTATCTAGTAACTCAATGCAATGTAATAAATGCACAAAGTGTCAATGTGCAAGTTGTAAATATGCAAGGTGTCCCTTGTACAGCTAGGTAGAGCGTTGGCCAAGGAATTTATCTTCCATTATAAAAGAGCCTCATTTTAAGAGATTTATGAGATAGTAGGTAGTATTAAATTTACTATATAACTCCATTAGTGATGGAGTACAATGTAGTCATGTAGTTTCTTGCATGGAGTGTCCATTTCCTCCATAGAAATATTGTATTCATTTCTATTTATAGCATATTTTTGTAATCTCGTAAATTTAATTTCTCACATATTTTTGCATCTTGTGATTGCCATCTCCCGTTGTGATCTACTTTAAAAGCTAACAAATACATTGACATTGAATCCCTTATTTAGCTTCAGTCAAAAGTTGTGAAAGAAAAAATGTCATTGACGAATCACATTGCTCCTAGCTAGCGAATGAACAAGCAATTGGTATTTTTTTTCCTTGAACCATAATCATGTTGCTTTAGTTGAGAAAAAATATTTTAAACCAAAATATAACTCTTTTGTATGATGACCGTGACATTCCTAAAAATGAAAGTGATAGTTTCATAAATATGATAGTCATGGTGGTTGGAGTGGAGGCAAAAGGTAGTTCTGATAACTAATGATGCTATGATGATAAAATACCACTACCACCTCTAACATTGTTTGGCACACCACCATATTAATGAAGACAAGCAATCTTAGGTTCACAGTTCATGGTCTTCATGTTCTTTCATTTATGCTGAAAAGAGAAAGAAAAATAGAAGAAGAAAGACAACCTCAAGTTCACAGTTCAACTCCCAGATCCCCTCCATATTTCTTTTCCACCAAGGACTAGACACTTTTATCTTTCTACTTTCCAAGAAAGCTCTAGCGACCTGCAAAATTGGATAAATAATGCATCTTTGACTTGTAATGAAAGGCTAGGATGCAACTGCAATGGATGGTTATGATATGCTAGTGCAAAGTGTATATTTCATATTTTGAAGATATTGTGGACCCCTCAAAAGATCTCAAAGTTCTAAATGCTAAGGTTTACCAAAAAAAAATTAGACACGAAGAATCATAGTAGGTATGGTTGAAATAGCATACATGATTGTGGGCCCTACCAAGATTGGAAAACAACCTACAAAGACCACATGTTAAATCACATAATATTGAATGGAGTGCCCAGTGTCAAGGTGAACTTTTTCTTAACGTTTGGTTTTAAATTACTCTTTTCCCTTTACATACATAAAAATTTACAATTTAATATAGTTTTTGTTAAAAAAAAAAAGGAAACAAGAAAAGTTTTTAAACTTAAACAAAAAATTTATGATAAAAAAGAAAAGTTAAAAAGAAAAAGAGAAAAAAATGAAAGAGGAAAAAAGGAAAGTAAAAAAAATGGAGAAAGACCTACATAAAGTCTTTATATTTAGAGTAAGGGTTATCAAGAGTCAAAGTGTCTTGTCTAAGTTAATAATGTTGATAAATAGAAATGCTTATGTTTTTAAATGTTCAAGTGTATTATGTCAAGGTGAGTTGTAAGGTGAGAATCGTTATTTTGTGGAGTGTGTAATTTTCATAGACGTCAAGGTCAATTCAAGAATCATTTTATGAGAGTAGTGTCCAATAATGTGTTTTTAATGTTAAGATATTATGTCTTCGTATTTTTGTGTCTAAGTGTGTGTTGGCATTTTTGCCACATTTTTTTTTTTTTGTTGTTGTTGTTGTTCATGCAAAATAATGCACAAATTGTAGAGATACTCACTCCTCTGGTTGTCCCCCCAAGCACCTTGAAAGGGATAATTAGTAAAAAACAAACATCTCTACAAGTTTTGTGCCAAAGCAAAGTAAGTGAAAGTTGTCGCATTTTCGCGACCTATCGCGTTTTCACGACGTCCGATGCAGAAAAATGCTAAGCACAGAAAATATCATGAAATTGCAACATGTCACATTTTCGCGACCTATTGCAGTTTCGCGCTATGAAGCAGCAAAAGGGACAGTTAAGGCAAAGTTGTCACGAAATCGCGACATGTCGCATTTTCACGATCTATCGCATTTTCATGGGTCAAAAGCTGAAAGTGCAAGGCAGAAGCAAAATGTCGCGATTTCGTGACATGTCGCATTTTCGCGACGAAGGCAGCAACAAAAGGAAGAAGACAAAAAAAATTTCACGATTTCGCGATATCGCGACCTATCACATTTTCACGACTTGGAGCAGTGCAGGAACAAAACCAAGGAAAATATCATGATTTCACGACATGTTACATTTTCGTGGCTAAATGTGATGAAAGAGCCAAGCGAGAGGAGGATGTCGCGATTTTGTGACATGGTGTGTTTTCACGAAAGTGTTGAAGAGAAACATAAGGCGGGAAAAAATTGTCACGATTTCACGACATTTTTGGAAACAAATCCAGGCAGGAGCAAATTGTCATGATTTCACGACCTATCGCGTTTTCATGACGGGAAAGCGAGAGCGGAGCCAGATGGTACAAAATGTCACGATTTCGTGACATGTCAAATTTTTGCAATAGAGGCGACAAAATGAAGGAGAAGACACGAAGAATGTCAAGATATCGCAACACGTCATGTTTTCACGAAGATAACGCAGAAGGGTACAAGGCGAAGAAAATTGTCACGATTTCATGACCTATCACATTTTCACGGAGGAAAAGCAGAAAGGACAGTGCCACGTACGAAATGTCATGAAATCGTGACTTGTCACATTTTTGCGACAAGGAGCAACGAAGGAACAAAATGGAGGAAGATGTTGCGATTTCGTGACATGTCGTGGAGACCAAGCCAAATGAAAGAGATTGTCACAATTTCGCGACATGTCATGATTTCACGACATT
Organism: Wollemia nobilis; assembly: GCA_028583015.1. Taxonomy (NCBI): domain Eukaryota; kingdom Viridiplantae; phylum Streptophyta; class Pinopsida; order Araucariales; family Araucariaceae; genus Wollemia; species Wollemia nobilis. The sequence goes on along the minus strand of JAQPPZ010016833.1, from coordinate 4,199,202 downwards.
TTGCATTTTCAAGGATGTGAGAAGGAGAAAGCCAAATGAAGGGAGAATGTCACGATTTCGCGACATGTCATGATTTTGCGACCTGCAAGAAGAGAAGAGCAAAGCAAGAGGAAAATGTCATGATTTTGTGACACATTGAATTTTTGTGGAAGTAAAGCAGATGAAGGCCAAGCAAGAAGAGATTGTCACGATTTCGCGACTTGTAGCAATAGGAGAGAGCAGCAAGGGAAAAATGTCATGATTTCGCGACATGTCGCATTTTCACGATAGAAGTGACAACAAAGGCCTAATAAAGTTTTGTCCGCATTTTTCTTCATATTGCATGGAAGAACATAAGGCAAAATGAGGATCGAACGAAGTAATGTAAAAGCTCTCCAATTGGTTTTGAGATCAAGGTCAAAGAGGCTCCAAAATTAAATGTTTCCCAACATTTAATTTAAATATCAAAGCTCTCCAAAATTTAATATCAAGAGGCAATTACCCAATGGCAATCAAGTCAGATGGGAGAACGTGTTAAAGCATGCAGTTTTCAAAGCCACCAAGATTAAAGATGCCTCCGGTATTAAAAGATCTTGTTCGTGATCTCCTAACACTTCAAGCATGACCCGAGAATAGTCATTTAATGAAGAAATCTGGTCCCTTGTTTTCGTTCGATTTTTCAAACTTGATCCATAAAAGCAGGGAATGTGATTTCTCCGAGGCAGATTTAGGGGGATTGTTTCTCTTTTCAAGTGCATATTTTGTGGATCTCCTCTTCAAAATCTGTTTTATGTTTTAAATGTTGTGATTCGAAAGAGAGAGGGAAGACCTCTATAAATACTAATGTACATCTCAAGAAAAGGAGGAGGACCTTTTTGCAAAAATTGAAGCAAAAATCCTAGATGCATTTTGCTCTGTTCTTAGAGTCTTTTGAGTTGGTGATCCAAACTGATGTTCATGTGATGCTTTCTGTGTAATTCACTTCTGCTTAGTCAAAGTGCTAAAATATAAGTTGAATTCTGTTGTTCTAAATTTGGCTATGTTTTCATTTGAACATTTGAAGTATAATTGAAGGCAAACTTATAGTCAATGTTTGATCCAATTTCTGTATGTGCATTCTAAGAATCAATTGCTGCTTATCTTCAGGATTTAGTTTTGGTTATTTGCTATCTGAGGTTGTTCTCCCTATCAACTGTCGGCTTCGGCCATATTTCCATCTCTTTCTGTTATTTCTAACCCTGAACCTTAAAACCAGTTTAGATTAGTTTGGGAGCCAGCCCTCTCTGGAGATTGGCCCGGGAGACTTCTCTTTCTCTCGACCTTTCAATGTTGGCCGGGTCTAGGGCGCATTTTATATGACTAGGCGGATTCGTGACCAATAGTTTTTGGCATGCCCGATGGGACATTTGTCTCATAGATCCTATCGGTGGGCAGTACTTTCCAGTTGACAAACCCACCTGCCAACAGTTTTTGGCACGCCCGATGGGACTCACAAGTCCCATATTTTGACACCCGAAGGAATCAAGATTTTGATGAACTGTCTTGACCTCAAAGCGGAGATTGTAAGTTCATCTGGTGACTCTGATGAAGGCGACTGTATAGTACCTAGAAATCTCCAATCGTGAAGCTGGTGAAAATATTTGCTTCATGATCACGAGATCAAGAGCCAAAGAATCGAAAGATCCAATCGAATTCTTCGAGATCGATGTTCAAAACTGGAGGGAGCGCTCAAGATTGGTAAGTCCTGTGAACCCATCATTTGCTATCTCTTCGCAGGTGGTGGGTCAGTTTGTGCCATCTCCGACTCCTCCTAAGATCGCTACGAGCTTGCTAGTACATCCAAATCCAGTAGTGCAAATGGTTGGTCAACAACCTCCTCCACGTCGATTTCCTGCTTGGAACCATTCGGGAGCGTTGGACCTGCCTTTTCAAAATCTAGTTCCTACTGCAGCATTGAAGGCTTTGCCTACATACGATGGGATCAAAAAGACCATGTATGAGCATGTGTCAGATGTGGCATCCTTGGCTACAATTCATAATATCACAGATGAAGATGTCATGATAAAATTGCTCGTGTTGTCACTCCGAGGTAAGTTATTGTGCTGGTATAGATCCTTGTCTCCCAACTCCATAAATTCATGGGATCAATTAGTAGAGATGCTGATCCAAGGGTTCAATGAGCAAGCGGACCCATTTTCTTTGTTGCATCAATTTACTAATATCAAGAGGCATCCTCAAGAGGAGATAGTGGATTTCAATGTTAGGTTTGCCCAAACTTGGCAAAGAGTTCCTGATGGTCTCCGCCCTACTAATGACCAAGCGGCATTTTACTTTCTTAGGGCTTTCCACTCAGATATTAGTATGAACATTAGGATGTCCAATGTTCAAACCTTTCTTGCACTATATTCCTAGGCATAGAAGGTTGAGGCCGATCTGATTGCCATTGGGAAATTGCCTCCAAAAATGACTATGCCCATTTTTCTCGAGCTTCCGCAATACCAACATACAGGTGCAACCTCCACATCTTACACTGCTCCATCCATGTACCCTTCATCTTCATGGAATCCTCCCACAACTTTGGTACCTATGATTCCCATTCCATAGTTAACCTCTCCAGTTCCAACTCCTGCATTACCTTCTCCACTAGTTTCATTACCTCTACTAGCACTGCCTGTGTCCTCAAGCCCAGATCCTCAATTGGTTGTTTTGCAAGAAATTCAATCGGCCATGAGAGCCCTCACTAACAAGATGACATCTATGGAGCGAAGAGAGGCGGAAAGGAACTATCAGCCATGAATATTTATTTCAGCAGTAACTAGAGAGCAAGTTGCTCCTAGCAAGGCTATAGAGAAAGTACCTGAGAGGAACTCAACGATCCTGGTAAGTGAAGAGGCTAGCCCCTCTGAAGTTTCACATGAGCCATCTTACTGGTGTTCTTCATGCAATGACCCACATGATGAGTCCACTTGCATGGTCCACCAAAATTATTTACAAGTTCTTACGGGGAGCCGTATAAACATGATTCGAGAGGTGGATCATAATTCCATGATGTCTCCCGAGGAATACATTGCAGTCTTGACACGCAACGACAAGAAACCAATGGTGGTAGATCCGGCTAAGATGGAGCCATTGAAAGTGCCTCCTGCACAAGCAACAAAGCAACAAATACCTACAAAGACTCATGATCCTCCAGCCCCGCAACAAGACCCACCTATTTTGTCAAAGGATTTGCTTCCACCACAAGCAAAAGAGAGGTTGCAAGCTAAGGCTTCTACCTCCCAACCGCAAGCAAAAACGAAGGAACAAGCTAGAGAGACGTTGTGGTATCCATCATTGACTAAACGGTAGTGAGTGGAGGCCACCCAACAATATAGAAGTAGATTTGAATCTGCTAGTGGAGGGAGAGAGCCAATTTCGATGGAGTACAACATCATCGAAGAACTCAAAAGGATACCAGCCAAGGTAAGTCTGTATGACACCTTGCAGCTGCCTGGACAGGTGAATCTCTTACAAGAATCCTTGAAGACCACACAAAGTAAGGGGAAGGCTCCAGCCCAGGTAGTTATGGCTCAAACTCTGACCTCTTCAGTCATCGAAAAAAATAGACCACCACCTTTTTATCTTTCATTGAGAATGGAGGGACATGTGGTGCATAATTGCCTCATTGACTCAGGAGAAGCTACTATTGTCATGCCTAAGGCAGTATGTGATGTCATAGGCATGGAATATACAAGGACTAGCATGGGAGTTTTGCAGCTAGATGGTACCTCAGTAAAGATGGTGGGCATAATTAAGGATGTTCCTATCTCCTTGCACGCCATGCCTCAGATTACTGTGATCCAGGAGATCATAGTAGTGGACCTAGAGCCATGTTTTGGTATGTGTCTCTCCCGAGAGTTCACGGCTAAACTCGGGGGTTACCTTTCTTTGGATTTTACTCATTTGGAGGTGATCCATAAAGGTAAAAAGGTGAAAATTTTCAATGAGAAGCCTTCCACATTTCATGTGGAGAGAATAGATGAAATGGACAGGTTAGCAAATTCGGTGCACATGATGTCTGAAGAATTTGGTGAGCTTGACTTAATGGAAGAAGCTTTGGAAGAGCTCCACCCAAAAAATGAATTTTCCATGGCCAATTTCAACGCCAATTTCATAACGAAGAAAATGAATTTTCCATGGCCAATTTCATAATGTGAAAACACAGTGTTACCTTGTACATATATAAAATAAAAAAAAAAAAAAAGAAGCACCACTTGTAGGAGTCCCCCTTTGTACAGAATAAATCAACTTCGGCTCCTTTTGCACACGAGCCCGCAGGTATGTCTATTTCTCTCTCTTTTTATTTTCCTTCCCAGCAGGTAGTGGCTTCCATCTCCTTCTTTCTTCCACCACTTCCTTATTTTCATTCCCTTCCTCTCCCACTCCTTCTTCCACTATACATAATCAAGCCACTACTGTTGTTTCTACTCCCCTCTCTGATGTTCCCATTTCTTCACTTCCCCTTTCTTCCAATCCTTTGTCTTTTGAGCACTTCTCCATAGTTCCCACCGCTTTCTCCATCCCATCTACTTCCATTTCATTATCTGTTTTCATGGAATCCCAACAACTGGTAGCACAGTAGCGCCCTCTTCAGTTGTTGTATCTACCGCTTCTACTCCTCCATCTTCCACCATTCCATCATTCACCATTCCCGTTCCATGGCCTACACATCTGCCGGTCATCACCCCATTCATTCCCATTTTTGCAACTCAGGTGCTTCTCACCACTGCCATGGAGACCCTTTCACAGCACCTGGTGATTACCCAGCTCAACCGAGCTAGGCAAAATGCAATAGTTAAAGGAATAAGGGAAGTTCTGCTATTCCACAAATTTTTGTTGAAAGTCCTATTTTAAGTGTCGAGCGCCAGCAAGAGCTTGTTGCAAGCCCAGAGACGTCCAACATCAACCAACACTCACTTCTTCTACTCCTCCAACTTCTTGACTCTGTTGCCCAATGAATAAAGGCTTGAGGTTCGTGCATACAGCAGAACTGTATACCCCGAGAGCCGCCAAGAATGTTGGCATTTTTGCCACATTTTTTGTTTTTTTGTTGTTGTTGTTCATGCAAAATAATGCACAAATTGTAGAGATACTCACTCCTCTATTTTTCCCTCCAAGCACCTCGAAAGGGATAATTAGTAAAAAACAAACATCTCTACAAGTTTTGTGCCAAAGCAAAGTAAGTGAAATTTGTCGCGATATCGTGACATGTCACGTTATCTCGACATGTCGCATTTTCATGACCTGTCACGTTTTTGCGGCATTCGATGCAGAAAAAGGCTAAGCACAAAAAATGTCGTGAAATTGTGACATGTCGCATTTTTGTGACCTGTTGCAGTTTTGCGCTATGAAGCAGCAAAAGGGACAGTCAAGGCAAAGTTGTCACGAAATCGCGACATGTCGCATTTTCATGATTTGTCGCATTTTCGTGGGTCAAAGGCTGAAAGTGCAAGGCGAAAGAAAAATGTCGCAATTTCGTGACATGTCACATTTTTGTGACGGAGACAGCAACAAAAGGAAGAAGACAGAAAAATTGTCACGATTTCGTGACATGTCGCGATATCGCGACCTGTCACGTTTTCATGACTTGGAGCAGCGCAGGAACAAAACCAAGGAAAATGTCGCAATTTCATGACATGTTACATTTTCATGGCTAAAGGCGATGAAAGAGCCAAGCAAGAGGAGGATGTCGCAATTTCATGACATGGCACGTTTTGCGAAAGTGCTGAAGAGAAACACAAGGCGGGATAAAATTATCGCAATTTTGTGACATTTTTGGAAACAAAGCCAGGCAGGAGAAATTATCACGATTTCGTGACCTGTCGCGTTTTTGCGACGGGAAAGCGAGGAAGGAGCAAGATGGTACGAAATGTTGCGATTTCGTGACATGTCAAATTTTTGCAATAGAGGCGAAAAAACGAAGGAGAAGACAAGAAGAATGTTGCGATATCGCGACATGTCGCGTTTTTGTGAAGATAACGTAGAAGGGCACAAGGCAGAGAAATTTTTTGTGATTTCGCGACCTATCACTTTTTTACGAAGGAAAATCAGAAAGGACAGTGCCACATACGGAATGTCGCAAAATCGTGACTTGTCACATTTTCACGACAAGGAGTAGTGAAGGAACAAAATGGAGGAAGATGTCATGATTTCGTGACATGTCGTGGAGACCAAGCCAAATGAAAGAGATTGTCACGATTTCGTGACATGTCGCGATTTCATGACATGTTGCGTTTTTGCGGAGGTGAGAAGGAGAAATCCAAACGAAGGGAGAATGTAACGATTTCGTGACATGTCACGATTTTGCGACCTGTAAGAAGAGAAGAGCCAAGCAAGAGGAAAATGTCATGATTTCACGACATGTTGCATTTTCGTGAAAGTAAAGAAGACGAAGGCCAAGCAAGAGGAGATTGTCACGATTTCGTGACATGTCATGTTTTCACGACTGGTAGCAATAGGAGAGAGCAGCAAGGGAAAAATATCATGATTTCGTGACACGTCGCATTTTCACGACAGAAGCGACAACAAAGGCCTAATAAAGTTCTGTCCGCATTTTTCTTCATATTGCATGGAAGAATTATAAGGCAAAAATGAGGATCAAACGAAGTAATGTTTTAAAATCTCTCCAATTGGTTTTGAGATCAAGGTCAAAGAGGCTCCAAAATTAAATGTTTCCCAACATTTAATTTAAATATCAAAGCTCTCCAAAATTTAATATCAAGAGGCAATTGCCCAATGGCAATCAGGTCAGATGGGAGAACGTGTTAAAGCATGCAGTTTTCAAAGCCACCAAGATTAAATATGCCTCCGGTATTAAAAGCTCTTGTTCATGATCTCCTAACACTTCAAGCATGACCCGAGAACAGTCATTTAATGAAGAAATCTGGTCCCTTGTTTCTGTTCGATTTTTCAAGCTTGATCCATAAAAGCAAGGAATGTGATTTCTCCGAGGCAGATTTAGGGGGATTGTTTCTCTTTTCAAGTGCATATTTTGTGGATCTCCCCTTCAAAATATGTTTTATGTTTTAAATGCTGTGATTCAAAAGAGAGAGGGAAGACCTCTATAAATACTAATGTACATCTCAAGAAAAAGAGGAGGACCTTTTTGCAAAAATTGAAGCAGAAATCCTAAGTGCATTTTGCTCTGTTCTTAGAGTCTTTTGAGTTGGTGATCCAAACTGATGTTCATGTGATGCTTTCTGTGTAATTCACTTCTGCTTAGTCCAAGTGCTAAAATATAAGTTGAATTCTGTTGTTCTAAATTTGGCTATGTTTTCATTTGAACATTTGAAGTATAATTGAAGGCAAACTTATAGTCAATGTTTGATCCAATTTCTGTATGTGCATTCTAAGAATCAGTTGTTGCTTATCTTCGAGATTTAGTTTTGGTTATTTGCTATCTAAGGTTGTTCTCCCTATCAACTGTCGGCTTCGGCCATATTTCCATATCTTTCTATTATTTCCATCTCTTTCTGTTATTTCTAACCCTGAACCTTAAAACCAGTTTAGATTAGTTTGGGAGCCAGCCCTCTCTAGAGATTGGCCCGGGAGACTTCTCTTTCTCTCGGCCTTTCAATGTTGGCCGGGTCTAGGGCGCATTTTATATGACTAGGCGGATTCGTGACCAACAGTGTGAAAAGAGTCATAGTTGTAATTAGTCAAAGGTCAAGGGTTTATATTGAAAATGTGAGAGTTATGTGATAGTGTGGTGAGGAGTCATTGTATTTTTGGTGTTAAAATAGTTTATAATTTGTTAAAAGAGTTATTTTAAAAAAAATTTCTATGGTCAAGAAGCATTTTACACAAATCAAATATGTGTTTTAGCACACTTGCAATATTTGATATAAATGGAAACTCTGGCTTGCATTTATAGGTAAAACTATCACATTAATTTATTGTTTCTATGACATGATATAGCTACCATAATATTTGGGCATTGACCCTATAAACCATCAGGGATAAATAAGGAAATCATTTGTGTGATTCTTTCTACTCCATTTTGTATCCTATTCATCACTCTTGTTAGATGTAAATCCTAAAATTGAGAAATTTTAAGTATATAAAGAAGTTTCACCTATGTACAAGCATTTATCTTTAAGTAGGTGTCATTGATAGGGTGAATCTCTTTCCATACTATATTGGTACCATATATTTTTCTCTTTTACATACCTTAAGGTCTCTCTCATGTACGATTGTGTATATAGAGAGGACTAGCTTCTTCCACATATCAATGGGTATATAGGAAGGACAAGTATATATAAAGGTTTAATATATCATATCGATGGTATATTGAAAGGGGGACCATTTGGAATACATACAAAACACTCACTATTAAGTTTAAAAAAAAAAAAATCAAATATTACAAAAAATAAGAAGCATTCACATCATTTGACCAAATGGGAAAGGCAAAAAGAAAACAAGCCAAGACACAAGTTGAAGTTCAAAAGTGTGCAACACTAGATAATAATTTTCAAAAGGCTAGTAAAGGTGGATAGAAGCAAGCTAAATTGCAAAAGTATGTGACACTAAATAAAGATCTTTATTTCCCATAAGATAAATATCTTTATGAAGAAAATTTTGTAACACTAAGGAGTTGCTTGTGAACAATTCTCAAAGATGTTGATGCTTGTGAAGTTTTAAAAATGGTACTCCATTCTCTATAGATGTTGTGAGGATAGTATACATGGAATTAATCACTCTTGGCATCTTCAAGTGTCAAAAACAAGCAAAAACAAATGAAATATTGGAGGACAAGCCTATGATGAAAAATATGTATTGTGACACAACCGATCTCAAGCCTATGATAGAAAATGTTTGTTGTGATACAAGCAATCTTATCCAAAGGATATATTTTGCTTGTGAGACTAACATTGTTGACAAGCCCATGATAACAAATGTTTATTGTGATACAAGCGACCTTCTCCAAAGGATAAATTTTGCTTGTGATGCTAGTGATTTGAACAATGTAAATGATAGTGGTGAATATGAACATCATGTCAATGGTGTTGGTTGTGAAAAAGGCTATGTTTCTAAATACTATATTGATGATGAAGATATTAAGAATTTGAACGTTGGTGGTGTTGGTTGTGACAAAGGCCATGTAGATGGACATAGTGATGAAGAAATTGGGTGCTTTAAAAATCTCACCAAAGGAATTGGCTCAAAACTAATGGAAATAATAGGTTATAATGGCATAGGATTGGGTAGGTATGGGTAGGGTCAAATAATGAAGGCCTTTGTTTTTATGGCCAAGCAAGAAGTAGTGATACCAAGTTTGTGAAAAGAGAAACCTATATAGAAGAGAAAAGTCCTAGAATAAGTTGCAGTCATTATGGACAATCTGAACATGTGACAACTAGGTGTTGGAATCTCCATCTTTGTGATATTTTTGGAGGTAATAATAACTCTTAGAAACATTTTTGGCACCATAGTAACTCACAATAGGTATAAACTCAACAAGTCCAAACTAGGGCTCAGACTCAAACTCAGCAAAAAACCTAAAAAAAATAGAAAAACTCCACAAAAAACCAAAGAAAATGCAAAAACAACTTGGCAAAAATCAACAAAAACTCGACGAGTTGAACCCAAGTAACTCGACAAGGTCGACTCAGACTCAGACTCGATGAGTTTTTTAAAAACTCACCAATTTTTGTAACTATGGTTGGCACAAAGATAAAATGGCCAACAAAATACATGTTTATTGTGGATGGATGAATGTAATAGAATAGGATAGAGTGAAAGAAATGTTGAGTGGATTTAACAAGAGAAGGTTTAGACCTCAAAAGAGAGAGGATGAAATGAATTTTGATGATTGAGAGAGATGGGTTGTAGCTATTTGATAGTCATAGCATTCACATAAAGAAATAAATAAATTGTATGAAAAGGAGGACAAATATTGGAAGTAATCATCACTTTTTACCTTGCCTATTGTCATAGCTAGATTAGCTTTTAGAGCTTTAAAGTGAGATATATAGTCTTTAACATTACTAAAATTTAAAATTTTGAGATTGGAGAGCTTTATTTCTTTTTTATTAACTTCACTAACACTTACTTTCTATAAAAAAAATTCAATGTAGTCCATACATTAATAGGATCAATTTTCTCTCCAATGTAGAAAAGTACATTTCATTCCACAAATATGAAGAATAGTTCAAGAGCTTCCTCCTTTATATTACTGAGTTCATGATCACTAAGATCTTCTAATTCATTATTAAATATGAACCACAAATTTTTTCTTCTGATTAATCCTACCATTTGAACTAACCAAGTGCTATAATTGTTCCTATTGGGAAGGGTAACATACCCCAAGGAATATATTTTCTACAGAAAATCCTAAACATACCTATAACAAGTCTATAAACTAATACCACCATTATGTAGAGCTCAAAAAATTATGAAATCTAGAAAAAAGGGTTCCAAATGCTTCCATATTCAAAAGTTATGGTTTTTGGAAGATTTGGATAAGTTAGTACTCAATAAAGAAAATTAATTTCAAACCTTAGAAAAAAATCACAAAATTCATAGTTGTGACATGTTGCCACTAGATGGGGTGCTACACCTAGGAATCTAAGTTTGATACTTGCTTCAATGTGATTGGTATATTACTTTAGGCTTCTCATTTTTATATTAAAAATAATTGAGAGGGTTTTAAAGTCAAGGAGCTCAAACCCAAGATTGACCACTTTTAAACAAGGGAGAAAACTACAATGCCACTTGCATATCTAAGATGGAGGTAAAGCAAAGATAATTTTATCATGTGATTCAACCAAAACATGCTTGCCGCACAAAAGGAGACCATCATCAAGTTTCAAACCCAACACTTATTCCCCACAAACAAGCCACCCAACCACTATTTCATACAATCCGTTGAGGTGGGAGAAGACCTCCTTCAACTTAGTTGTAGCTATCCATCAGTCACATGATCTCTTAAACAAAAGGTTTCTCCTAGTGATTCGACCTAGTGATCTCTTTGTTGTAAGCAAAGTGCTTGACCATTGTGCTATAGATGCATATGTGATAGGATATGATGGCATTGAAACCCTTATTTGGATTTAGTCAAAATTCATGAAATAAAAATTATCATCAATTAATCACATTGCTTCTAACTAGAAGGTGAACGAGTAGGGGTCAAAATGCAATATAAGTGATCAAGGCTAGTATTCAAGCTCACAACCTCCCAATTCCAAGATGTGTAGCCTAATAACCATGACATACATGTCGATGTGTCATTGATGCACCAAGTTGTGTAGACTTATGATAGTTGGTCGCATGAAGGGTGCACATCAATCTACGCACAAATGACGCCCAAAAATGGCATCAAGACCTAAGTTTGAAATTAAAAAAAAAAAATTAAATGCAAAAGCCTTAAAAAATACCTAAATGTTGATTATAATCACATACTAAGCATTTTCTCCTTTTTTTGATGAGTGAATTTACTTCGGATCTTGCTCTAATACCATATTCAAAATTGCAATATCTTCTATAACCATTCCAAAATATTCATTCACCATAATCATATGTTGAAAAGAAGATAATGCAATTAGAAGATAGCAATAAACATTATAAAGAAACAAAGGGATAATACAATAAGAAGTACAAGGTGGGTGCCCATGGGCACCCGAATATATCACATTTTATTCACTCTTATGATATAAATGGATCTTCATTGAGGGGTATTTATAGTGATACCAAATCCCTAATGAGAGGTTAACGTCAAACCAAAATAAACTTAACATTGATGTTAACCTTACTATAAAATAATAATAAATTACCCTTTTAAGTGGGGTTATCCATAAAGGTGGATTAACCAATACCACTAATATTGAGATATAAAATGGGCTCATAGAATTACATGAACATGTTTATAGGCTTACATAAAATGAATGCTTGTAGGATTATATAGAAATATGCTTGTAAGATTACATGAACATGCTCAAGGCTTACATCAAGACATCACTATTAGCATTGGTCTAATAAGTTCATATTGCAAATATTTCAACATTCCCTACTTGCATCCTTTCACCTTTTACACCTAGGTCTTAATCAAATGCCCAAGAATCTGATTCTATCATTGAGTTGTCTATATAGGGATGATCTTGTACACATCGCTTCCTAACAATATGATGAAGTTCACTAATAGAGACTAGAACTAGAGCTAGGTTTGACTCAAAAACTACATGGAGAATTAGGTTGGGACATATATAAGATTGGAACAATACCAATAGCCAAATAGGATTCCATAACAAGACTAATCAAATCAAATGTATGATACAAATAAATTTTTAAGACAAGTGGTTGAGACACTGTAAAAAATAGATTTTTGAGCCAACCAAACTAGAGGGAGCATAATTGGTCAAATTGGTAGGAAACCATTACTATAGGTGGACGAAAATAGGTGAAACAATCCCACTAGGTGCATGCAATAAAGGGTTATTAAGTTGGATAGGAGCTTGCACTAAACCCAAGTTGGTCGACACTTATGGAAATCATAAGGTTACTTGGGAAGCTAATAAAATATCACCATTATGGCTATAGGGGTCAAAGGGACCTCAAGAAACCCTACTTGAGACAAAAAGATAAACTAGTGCAAGGGGTCAAGACTAGAAAACACTAAGCAAACCAATAACAAAGGATTCCTAAAACCCACTACAACCAGATACAAATACAAAAATGATGTTCCTAGCTATGGGGACTAAGATAATAACATTGGCAACAACAGAAACAATGGTTGTAGCGATGCCAACATCTAATGGTGGCAGCTCCCATTCATGATGGAGAAAATATAGAGGAACCATCACTGGTACTACCCTAGAATGCTCCCAAACATATATCATCAACTTGTATATAGTAGTATTGAGTAATGCCACCACACAAACTATAGTTGTCTAAGAAGACCATATATCCTTTCGAAGGCACATGCGAGGGTAAAGAGCCCAAGCTCTAAAAGGCAACACCTTTCAAAGCCAACATCCTAGTGTGGGAAAAAATGTCACTTAAAATCCATCAAAAAGTGACATTTTAATTGACATTTGTTCAAATCTTGATAAGGCCTATAAAATACATTTTGTATAATAACAAGGCCTTACCAATGCACCTCTCTAACTATAAATCTAATTTAAATTGATTATTTAAATTTATAAATATAATATAACCTCTTAATAAACCAAATATTCTCACATGTTCAAATTCACCATATCACCCAAAATACATAAAAATAACCATAACTAATAATACTATGTTATGGATAAAAATCCATAAATAACTCAAATAACTTTTTGTAAAATTCATAAATGATGTTTCTCTAAAAACTAAATATAATGCTTAAGTTAGCCAAAGAGGTCTTGGTTTAATGGTTGAGTCCATTGGTAGACATTGGATGAAGTAGCCCATACCAAACCTCAATGACACCAAATAGACATATAACTAATATGATGTGAAAGAGAAAAGACAACCCTTTCAAAACTCTATTTTTCAAATCATTAAAAAAATTGTCAAAGCCACCATCTTAGCATGGGAAAAAATATCACTTAAAATCCACCAAAAAGTGACACTTTAATTGACATTTGTTCAAATCTTGATAAGGCTTTTAAAAATACATTTTGTATAATAACAGGGTCCTTATCAATGCACCTCTCTAACTATAAATTTAATTTAAATTGATTATTTAATTTTATAAATATAATATAACCTTTGTTCAACTTCACCTTATCACCCAAAATATATAAATTTAACTAATAATACCATGTTATGGAAAAAAAATCATAAATAACTTTTTGTAAAATTCATAAATAATGTTTCTCTAAAAACTAAATATATAGTGAGTCAGCCAAAGATGTCTTGATTTGATGATTGAGACAATGGATGAAGTATTCCATAGCAAACCTCAATAACACCAAATAGACCATATAACTAATATGATGTGAAAGAGAAAGGACTACCCTTTCCAAATCCTATTTTTCAAATCATTAAAAAAAAATTAACCACATTAAATTAATAAAATGTTTTTATATAGTGTTTTTAATGCTATATTAGGCAAAAACATATTTTTCAAGAAACTAAAAAGAGAGAAAAGTCCCAAGGGACAACGCAACTGTTTGGACTTTGGCTCTTCTTTAGGAAGTCTAAAATTCAAACCGTAACGTAAATGAATATAAAAAAAGTGGATGTGTTTTCAATTTTAAAAAAAAAAAAAGTGGCTAGCATCGACCATGAAAGTCTACCCCATGTGATTGACATGAAATTTAATGACGCAAGCATCTACACGAAAGTCTACACATGAAATGTAATAACGCACCTTTTATTTAATGTATCTATTGACAATCTGGCATGAAGATCCTCGAAAAAGGGCTCAATTGTGGCTATTGGAACGAATGCTTGTCAATATTTTTGGTAAGTAGTGTTTGTATTTACAGCGGGTTTTAACAAGGATCCCAAAACCTGATTACATAAGCAATGGGTCTAGGGCATCAATCCCTTGAAACTGAACACCAAAACAGAAATCCCACCCAGCTGTAATAAGTAAGCATGAAACAATCCCTCTCGACGGGAAACAAACAAATAAGAAAGAAAGTAGTTTTGGAGATCCACCCAGCGGGAGAAGCCAAAAACCACCATCGAGAAGATCCCGCCCAACAGGAAGCAAAGAAAAACCGTTACAATAAAATCCCGCCTCGCGGGAAGCAGTCAAAACCACCACAAACAGTCTCGCCTAGCGGGAAGCAACAGGGAAATCCCGCCATCCGGGAAACCAACAGAATAGAAAGGATCCCGCCTCGTGGGAAAACCAACGGATTTGGCGAATCCCGCCCTATGGAGAAACCAACCGCCCATCGGGAAAACATTCCGTTCAGCGAGAGCCATCCTGTAGGAAGCCGACAGCCAACACAGAGAGGATCCAGCCCATCAGGAAGTGACCAAAGAGTTGTACCACAAGGAACCCACCCCGAGAAAACAGAAGAGGATCCCAGCAGCAGGGACCAAGAATCTCGTCCAAGCACAGAGCCCGTCGAGGATTCACAAGAAAAAGGGGGAAGTTGTCCAAACCCTAAACCGTCACCTCCACCGCACCGAGAAACGCAGGGGACCAGATCCACGCGAATAACCTGCAAAAAACCCCAGGGGGAAGCCTGAGGGAAAAGGGAATGGATCCCCAACCAAACAGGGATCCCTGGGAAGAACCAGTCCAAAAAAACAACCAAGGAAACCCTAGCCGGCCGGGAGGGGCGCAGATAGTGGAGAAGGATCTCCCCCCAGGAGATCATCTGCAAACAACCACTCCCCGGGAGGGATGACCTGGGTTGTACCAAGGACTGGGCAGGAACCAGGAACAATGGGAGGGGGAGCAGGGGAGGGACCAGAGCCCTCCCCTCCCTACTTTCTTCCAAATGATTGTCAATATTATATATATATATATATATATATATATATATATATATATATATTTATTTATTTATTTATTTATTTATTTTAATATTATATATTTAAAAATAATAATAATTTTTATGTATAATCATATACATTCATATTTTGGTTTGAACTTTAGATCCCGTAAAGAAGAGTCAAAGCTCGAACCATTGTGTTGTCCTCTTGGAACAAATGGTTTTTTTTAACATAAATTTATTCATAATTTTTTTTATCGAAGTTAGTGTGAGAAACCCCTATGACCGATGCTCGACATCCTCATACCAACCATGACATCTCATAAATGTGAGAGTTTAGCTTATTAGTAGGGGCCAAACATACATACATATACCCACCCCCTCACATGCTCACGCTACGGTTAGAACCTTGGACCTCCAAAAAAAAAAAAAAAGCCAAAGTTCGAAATTCTGGGTTGTCTCCATAACAATATTTTTTTTGTTTTAATTATATATAAAATAAAATAAAAAATAATACCCAGGTGTTGTAGGTGAGTTGGAGAGGAGAGGGCAATCCTCCAAGGGAGGTCTTAGGTTTGAATCTCCACTCTACCAAAAAGTTAAATTGGATACCCAAAATCCAATTGATAATGTTGGTGGAGGTAGGGCTGGGTGCGACTCCAGGATGACGTTGACGGTGTAAAACCCCATGATCGTGGTCTCTTAGACCAAGGCGGCCCCGCAAGGGGTTTTTCACTTTAAAAAATAAAAAACAAAAACAAAAACAAAAAATGTGTTTAAAAAATATTTTTTTTTTCCTTTCACATCAACTTAATCACGTCAAGCTATATAACCTGGCATAAAGAAACCTAAAAAGGAGCTCCTAGTCGTGGTCTCTCAGAACAAGGCGGCACCGTAAGGAGTTTTTCACTTTAAAAAATAAAAATAAAAAACAAAAACAAAAAATATGTTTAAAAAAGGTTTTTTTCTTTTCCTTTTACATCAACTTAATCACGTCAAACTATATAACCTAACATGAAGAAACCTAAAAAAGAGCTCCTAGTAATTAGGGTTTTAAAAAGGTTATTTTTTTATTTACATTAACTTTTTTTTTTTTTTAAATAAAGGGGTAAAAATTTATTGATAAAAAGTCTGGATTACAAAGTACAACTGAGCCCCCACCCAGGACTCAAATAAGCAACAAGACAAGCTAAATCACCAGACAAGGTCAACTCCCAAAGAAAACCAAAAAAAAAAAACAAACCACATTAAGTCTGAACATCCTTATGGATCAACTCCCGTAGGTGTTGAGAATCCCCAAACGGGAGACTCTCCCAGTTATCAATACTCTGTCCTGAATAAAACCACATCCGGAGAATGAACACGAATCAAATCACGAACAACTTTTTGTCTGGGGATGTTGTTCAACCCCCTTACATTCCATGAAAGTATAATCATTTTTGGGGGTTATAAAAATGGGAGTCCAATGTTCTCACCAAACCTGACTCTACCAAAGTCTCCCCCATTAACTTAATTTTATCCCGGTCTTTCTTCCGACCCACCTTCATATTCTTATCTCAAGCATTTTTTTTAATTATTTTATGTCGCAATCCCAAAGACCGTAGGAGTTTTACAATCCATGGATGACTGCATCAGT
Source organism: Wollemia nobilis (assembly GCA_028583015.1). Lineage (NCBI taxonomy): Eukaryota > Viridiplantae > Streptophyta > Pinopsida > Araucariales > Araucariaceae > Wollemia > Wollemia nobilis. The sequence goes on along the minus strand of JAQPPZ010016833.1, from coordinate 4,182,171 downwards.
GCCTCGGTAGGAGAGGGCACATCTAAATCTGTGCCATTTTCTAAGATAACTTCACTTCCATGGCTAGGGCCAACCATATCACCTATACTCGAACCAAAGCCCTTTGTTCTTCATTTAAACCCCCGTATCTCGGTTCCCTTGGTTCCACCTCATGAAGAGACAATCGATTTGGTCCCGTTATATCTATAACAGGTAGCAATGTTTCGGTATCTCCACGCACCGATCAAGATTCTCTAGAATTTCAAAACGATTGAGCCGAGCATCTGGTCGGTTATCCTTAATGTCTCTTTTTGCCTTTCTTCCTTTGTTTCGAGGTTTTACCGTAACAAAGCCTTCCTTATCCTGATCCCCCTCCTTTATTGGGGCTTTTCCTTTATCCATATTTTGTACAGCTTGAGAGGGCCCAGGATTTGAAGCCACAGGTAGGACAAACTTAGGGCATTTTCTTTGTAAGTGGCCATATTCATGGCAAATCCGACAACGAAATGGAAGAGCTTCATAGTCAAGTTTTTGAACCCATGTGGTTGATCCGAACTGTATTTCAATAGAATCTGGAATAGGATTGTTTAAATCAATTTCAACACAGATACGGGCAACAGAGATTACCTTTTTATCCAACGTCTGTCCTGACGGCCCAACCGGCTTCCCAAGTAGAAGGGCAATCATATGCAAGATGTCATTTCTCCAAAATTCCAAGGGGAGCCACAGAAGCCGAACCCACACCGGAACCCGTGACGGCCGCTCCTCTGATGGGTTGAAACCCACATGCCAGGGTTTAAGAAAGAGTCCCGCTTGGTTACAGAAATAGGGACCTCCTTCAAATGCTTTGTTACGATCCGCAAGACAAGAAAAAACCACCATAAAATAGTTGTTTGCACTCAGCATCACCTCCACATCACCTTCAAGGTTCCAAGTCTTCCTAACCCAAGCCTCCACAAAGGGAAGAGAAATTCGGATGCCCATAAATTTACCAATAAGCGCATGTTTGGTTAAATACTCCACATCTTCTGCCACCGAGTCTGGTTGAACCACTAGAACCGGCCTGGCTTCACATCGTTCCAAACATCCATTGTTCTTTAACAAGCGATTCTCGGCATGCAATGGGAAATCCTGTTCCTTCCAATCATTTTTAAAAGAAATACCATCCCTAGCATGCACGCTCCGTGACGGACCTCGATGCCATCACTACATTCCTCCAGCTTGTTCATACCTCCTCCGTAAACTGCTGCCATCCCCGCAGAGCCCACCAGATAGGTCTCAAAAAAATTCCAGCAAAGCAGCTTTCCTCATCAAACCCTAGCAGAGCAAAAAACTTTTTTCCTAATGTTTCTCCTTTTTATTTACATTAACTTAGTTACATCAAGCTATATAGTTTATTTGGTGCTATTGAAATTTGAACTTTATTGTGAGTTACGTCACTCATATGTAACAACCATTGAACAATGATCCTATTAACTGTTTTTATTATATTTATAAGAGCAAATTTTTAAGTATAATAAATTATATGAAAAAAAAAATTAATAAAAAATATTTATGTAATATATATAATTATCCAACCTGGTTACCAAAATATAATATATAATCCTATAAGTGGAGGATTCAAACTTTAAACTATATTTAGATTACTAAAGTATAACCCTCAACCCATTAGACCTATATTCAAAAAAATTAAAGTTTATATGGTTAGACCTATTCATGTCGTACAGACTCTACCAATAGACCCTCTTTGAAAGTATGATACAAGCGTCTTATCTCCTTTTCAAAGTAGAAGAATTTTTAGTTATATTTCTATTATTAAATAGAAATATAACTAAAAATTCTTCTACTTTCAAAAGGAGATAAGACGTTTGTATCATATTTTATTATATTTTTATTATAATAACTTTGTTTTTCTCCAAGGGTTAGGTGGACTGTTAATTGTATGTTTGACTAAATACTTACCAAGAAAAGACCTAGATTCAAACCTTGGGGACATGTCTGTTGTAAAGGTAATAGTCTGATCTAAATCTTTTGAGTGCGTACCAAATTAACGACGATGATACGAATTAAAAGAAAAATAATTATAATAAAAATATAACTAAAAATTATTCTACTTTCAAAAAGAGATAAAATACTTGCATCATACTTTACTATATTTCTATTATAATAACTTTATTTTTCTCCAAAGGTTAGGTGGATTGGTAATTGTATGTCTGGTCAAGTACTTACCAAGAAGAGACCTAGGTTCAAACCTTGAGGGTATACCTGTTGTAAAGGTAGTAGTCTGATCTAAAACTTCTCAATGTGCACCAGACTAACGAAGATGGTACGAATTTAAATCAAATGATGATCCCCCTTACGTCGAGTCAACAACAACAAGGTGGTATAAGCTTATTGGAAGCAATCCTTGTAGTTTGAACCCTACACTTGACAGTTACTAAAAATAGTGTGGATTTAACCAACTTTTCTGTATATTAAAAAAAAAACTTTGCTTTTATATATGTATCTTTGATGATAATATTATTTAATTATTATTTAATTAATATCTGAAGTGTATTTAAAATAACAACCTTTCATTTTTAAGACCATGGTGCTACCATTATAACCCTTATCTTGTCTCAATAAACATGAGCCGGAGTGAAGGAGACTTTGGCTTAGGGTTGGTGCTGTCATCATCAAGCCGGTACTATCATCATCAAGCTAACGCATACTCAACGAACTCAAATCAGACTACTACCTTTGTCCTAATTTGACATGCCCCAAAGTTTTGAACCTAAGTTTCCTCTTGGTAAGTACCCAGCTTCATACCAATCCACCTAGCCCTTGGGACTATATTCTTACTAATATTAGTTTGATTTAAAAAGTTAACAAAACGCTGATTTGTTGCTAATATTAGTTTGATTTAAAAAGTTAACATAATGCTGATATGGTTGCTAATATTAGTTTGATTTGTCTAGACAGAGACACTACAATGATAAAAGACATTTGACTTTCAACTACCACATAAGTTCAATTCACGAAAAAAATGACCTATATTAGGTTGATGTGAACAAATGCTCGTTGACATCCAAATAATATTGAAATGAACTGCATTTAAAATACCAAAAAAATAATAAAAACCCAGTCAAATGAAGGCTGCTAATACACGTTAACTACAATTAGCGTGGTGGTTCACCTGTTAACTTCTCGGCGGCGACAAGTTTTTCAAATTCAATCCTCGCTTCGAAGCGTCGAAGAGGGATTGGGATTCGACGGGTGGCCTGCGTCAGCAAAATTATGAAAGGGCATATGCAATTCAATGAAACGACTCTTTTAGACAACAGCCTGCAATGGCAATTCCTCTGGTCGATAGATAGTCCTTAGATATGCCAATCCCACGCATGAAAAGCGTCGCTATTTATAATAATAAAACATTTTATCTGCTCCGCCACCGTCACCCGTCCCATTCGTTTGACATCATGAGGAGATCAGATTCGTAACATTTATTAATTTTTAAATTAAAAAATAAAAGTTTATAAAAAATAAATAAAAGTTAAAAGAAAAAAGGAAATTAAAAAAAATTGAGAAAGGTCCACATAAAGTCTTTACATTTAGAGTAAGGGTTATCAAAAGTCAAAGTATAAAGTCTTTATATTTAGAGTAAGGGTTATCAAAAGTCTCAAACTTAATAATGTTGATAAAGAGAGATGGTTATGTTTTTAAAAGTCCAAGCGTATTATGTCAAGGTGAATTGTAAGGTGAGAATTGTAATTTTGTAGTGTATGATTTTCATGAAGGTCAATTTAAAAATTATTTTGTGAGAGTAGTGTTCAATAATGTGCTTTTAATGTTAAGTTATTATGTCGTAGTATTTTTGTGTCTAAGTGTGAAAAGAGTCATAGTTGTAATGAGGCAAAGATTAAAAATTTATATTGAAAATGTGAGAGTTATGTGATAGTGTGGTGAGAAGTCATTGTATTTTTGGTGTTAAAATAGTTTGTAATTTCTTACATGAATTATTTTTAAAGGTTGGTCTATGGTCAAGAAGCATTTTACATAAATTAAATATGTATTTTAGCACACTCACAACGTTTGATATAAATGAACCTCCGGCTTGCGTTCATAGGTAAAACTATCACATTAAGTTATTGTGTTTATGATCTAATATAGCTACCATAACATCTAGGCATTGACCCTATAAATCATCAAGGATAAATAAGGAAATCATTTGTGTGATTCTTTCCACTCCATTTTTTATCCTATTCATCACTATTGTTAAATGTAAATCTTAAAATTGAGAAATTCCAAGTATATAGGGAAGTTACACCTATGTACATGCATTTCTCTTTAAGTAGGTGTCATTGATAGGGTGAATCCTTTTCCATACTACCTTGGTATCATGTATTGTTCTTTTTCACATGCCTTAAGGTCTCTCTCACATATGATTTTGTATATAGAGAGGACTAACTTCTTCCACATACCGACGAGTATATAGGAAGAGCAAGCATATAAAAAGGTTCAATATATTATATTTATGGTATATTGAAAGGGGGATAATTTGGAATACATACGGAACCCTCACTATTGAGTTGAAGAAAACAAATTTTAAATACTACAAAAAAGAAAAAGCATTCACATCACTTGACCAAATGGGAAAGGCAAAGAGGAAATAAGCCAAGGAGCAAGCTGAAGTTCAAAAGTGTGCAACACCAAGTAACGATTTCCAAGAGGCTAGTAAAGGTGGAGAGAATCAAGCTAAAGCTCAAAAGTATGTGACACTAAATAAAGATCTTTATTTTCCAAAAGGTAAATGTCTTAATGACGAAAATTTCTTAACACTAAGGAGTTGCTTGCGAACAATTCTCAAAGAAGTTGATGCTTGTGAAGATCATTTTGAAAATGGTGTTTCATTCCCTATAGATGTTGTGAGGACAATATACATGGTATTAATCACTCTTGACATCTTTAAGTGTCAAAACAAGCATAAATGAAAGTTTGAAAGAGAGGCCTATGATGGAAAATGTGTATTGTGACACAAGCGTTCTCAACCCTATGATGGTAAATGTTTGTTGTGATACAAGCAATATTATCCAAAGGATAGATTGTTCTTGTGATACTAACATTGTTGACAAACCCATAACAAATGTTTGTTGTCACACAAGCAACCTTATCCAAAGGATAAATTTTACCTATAGTGTTAGTTATTTGAACATTATTAATAATAGTGGTGAAGATGAGCATCATGTCGATGGTGTTGGTCGTGACAAATGCCATGTTGCTAAAGACTATATTGATGATGAAGAGTTTGAGAATTTTAACATTGGTGGTGTTGGTTGTGACAAATGCCATGTAGATGAAGAACATAGTGATGAATAAACTGGGTGCTTTGAAAATCTCATCAAATGAATTGGCTCAAAACTAATAAAAAGAATGGCTTATAATGACATGGGGTTGGGTAGGAATGGGCAAGGCATGAGAAATCCCAGAGAACCAAATGTAAGGCCAAATAATGAAGACCTTCATTTTGATAGTCAAACAGGAAATAGTGATACCAAGATTATGAAAAGAGAAACCTATGTAGAAGAGAAAATCCCTAGAATAATGTACAATCATTATGGATAATCCAAACATGTGATAAATAGGTGTTGGAATATCCATCTTTATGATATTTTTGGAGGTAATAATCACTCTTAGAAATATTTTTGACACCATAGTAGAGAAATTTAGACTCGGTGTGAACTCGACAAGGTTGAATCAGGGCTCAGATTTAGACTTAGCAAAAAAACTCAACAAAAAAACCAAGGAAAATGCAAAAAGAATTGGAAAAACTCAACAAAAACTTAGCAGGTCAAACCCAAGTAACTCGACAAGGCCGACTCAGACTTAGACTCGATGAGTTTTTGAAAAACTCACCAAGTTTTGTAACTATGGTGGGCACAAAGATAAAATGGCTAACAAAATACACGTTTATTATGGATGGATGAATGTAATAGAATGAAAGAAATGTTGAATGGATTTAACAAGAGAAGGTTTAGTCCTCAAAAGAGAGTAAGGATAAAATGAAGTTTGATGGTTGAGAGAGATGGGTTGTAGCTCTTTGATAGTCATAGCATTCACATAAAGAAACAAATGAATTGTATGAAAAGGATGACAAAGATTAGAAATAATAGATTTGACATATTCTTCATCACTCTTTACCTTTCCTACTATCATAGCTAGATTAGATTTTAGAGCTTTGAAGTAAGATATATAGTCTTTAACATTATTAAAATCTAAAATTTTGAGATTGGAGAGCTTTATTTCTATTCTATTAACTTCACTAACACTTACTTTCTATAAACATCTTTCAATGTAGCCCATACATCAATAGGATCAATTTTCTCTCCAATGTAGAAAAGTGCATCTCATTCCACAAATATGAAGAATAGTTCAAGATCTTCCTCCTTTCTCTTATTGAGTTCATGATCACTAAGACCTTATAATTCATTATTAAATATGAACCAAAGATTTTTGCTTCTAATAAATCCTACCATTTGAACTAACCAAGTGTTATAATTGTTTCCATTGAGAAAGGTAACATACCCTAGGGAATCTATTTTCTACAAAAAACCCTAAACATATCTATAACAAGTATCTAAAATAATGCCACCACTATGTAGATCTCAAAAAATTGTGCCATCTAGAAAAAAGGGATATGAATGCTTCCATATTAAAAAGTTATTGTTTCTAGAAGATTTGGATAAGTTAGCATTCAAATCAAGAAAAACTAAATACCAAACCTTAGAAAAAAATCACAAAATTAGTAGTTGTGACTTATCACCACTAGATGGGGTGCTACACCTATGAATCTAAGTTTGTTACTTGCTTCAATGTGATTGGTAGATTACTTTAGGCTTCTCATTTATATATTATAAAAATTGAGAGGGTTTTAGAGTTGATGAGGCTCAAACCCAAGATGACCTACATTTAAACAAGGGAGCAAACTACAATACCACCTGCATAGCTAAGATGAAGGTAAAGCAAGAACAATTTTATCATGCGATTCAACCAAAAGATGCTTGCCACACAAAAGGAGACCATCGTCGAGTTTCAAACCCAACACTTCTTCCCCACAAACAAGCCACCCAACCACTATGTCATGCAATCGGTTAAGGTGGGAGAAGACCTCCTTCAACTTAGTTGTAGCAATCCATCAGTCACAAGATCTCTTAAACAAAATTTTTCCCTTGGTGATTCAACCTAGTGATCTCTCTATTATAAGCAAAGTGCCTGACCATTGTGCTACACAAGCATATGTGATAGGATATGCTGACATCGAATCCCTTATTTGATTTTAGTCAAAAATCATGAAAGAAAAAATATCATCAATTAATCACACTGCTCCTAACTAGTAGATGAACGAGTAGGGGTCAAAATGCAATATAAGTGATCAAGGCTAGTATTCGAGCTTGAAAGCTTTCAACTCCAAGATGCGTAGCCTAATCACTATGTCATCCATGTCGATGTTTCATTGATGCATCAAGTTGTGTAGACTTACGATGGTTTGTCGTATGAAGAGCACACATGAATCTGCACATGAATGACACCAAAGAAATGGTATCAAGACCTAAATTTGAAATTTTAAAAAATTCAAATGCAAAAATATTTAAAAAGACTTGAATGTTGATTCTAATCGTAGACTAAGCATTTTCTCCTTTTGTTGATGAGTGAATTTACTTTGGATCTTGCTTTGATACCATGTTCAAATTTTTAATATCTTCTATAACCATTCAAAAATATTCATTCACTAGAATCATATGTTGAAAAGAAGATAATGCAATTAGAAGATAGCAATAAGTATTATAAAGAAACAAAGGGAGAAGATAAGAAGAATTATAAGGTGGGTTTCCATGGGCACCCAATATATCATATTTTATTCACACTTATTATACAAATGGATCCTCATTGAGGGGTATTTATAGTGATACCAAATCCCTAATGAGAGGTTAACCTCAAGCCAACATAAACTTAACCTTGAGGTTAAACTTATGATAAAATAATAATAAATTATCCTTTTAAGTGAGGTTATCCATAAAGGTGGATTAACCAATACCAGTAAGGATGATATATGAAAGGTGCTCATAGGCTTACATGAACATGCTCATATTCTTACATATCACTTGCCTATAGGATTACATCAAGACATCATTGTTAGCCTTGATCTAATAAGTTCATATTACAAATATTTCAGCATGCCCTACTTGCACACGATCATCTTTACAACTAGGTTTTAATCAAATACCCAAGAATATGATTTTGCCATCGAGTTGTCTATATGGGGATGATCTTGTGCACATTGCTTCCTAGCAGTATGATGAAGTTCACTAATAGAGACTAGAGCTACAACTAGGTCTGACTTAGAAACTACATGGAGAAGCAGGCTCGGGCATACATAAGCTTGGAGCAAGACCAATAGCAAAATATGATTCCATAATAAGACTATTCAAATCAAATGTGTGATACAAATAAATGTTTTGAGACATTGTAATAAATAGATTTTTGAGCCAAAAAAACTAAAGGGAGCATAATTAGTGAAATTGGTAGGAAACCCTAATTATAGGTGGACAAAGATAGGTGAAACAATCCCACCAAGTGCATGCAATAAAGGGTTGTTAAGTTGGATAGAGTTTGCACTAAACCCAAGTTGGTTGACACTTATAGAAACTGTAAGGTTACTTAGGAAGCCAACAAAATGTCACCATTAGATGTGGTTATAAGAGCCAAAGTAGCCTAAAAAAACTTTACTTGAGATAAAGAGACAAATTGATGCAAGGGGTCAAGACTAGAAAAAATACCAAGAAAACCAACAACAAAGTATTCCTAAAACACACGAGGGCTAGATACAAATTCAAGAATAATGCTCCTAGATACGAGGACTAAGATAATAACATTGGCAATAATAGAAACAATGTTTGTAGTGATGCCAACATCTAATGGTGTCAGCTCGCATTCATGGAGGATAAAATATAGAGGAACCATCTAATGGTTGCAAGAGTCTTGAGCCATTATCCCACGATGGCCCTCGTAGTGGTATATAAATCACAACATCCACATAGAGATGTGCAAATCGGGAAGCAATATTTTGGGTGAAATGCCTAAGTGGAAGCACGTGAACCATGACCTAGCCCCTTAAACAAGTGAATCATGTCCCAACAATATGCTCCATCCTCTCTCGTGGGAGCATCGCTCAATGGTGGTGAGTGTGGAATTTTCCCCATGTGTGGTTTCCATTGGCTATTTTCCCTCCTGGGCCCCATGTTAATTCTAGGGTCCATTATTCGCTCCTCTTATACTGTCCAATATCATAATTTCTTAAATAAAAAATTATTAAAAAATAACTTGAGCAACATTGCGAGAGTCTTGAGCTATTATCCCACATTTATCCCACGATGGCCCTCATGGCGGTATACAAATCACAACATCCACATAGAGCTTTACAAATCGAGAAGCAGGATTTTGGGTGAAATGCCCAAGTGGAAGCACGTGAATCATGACCCAGCCCCTCAAACAAGCAAATCATGGCCCAACAATATGCTCCATCCTCTCCCATGGGAGCATCGCTCAATGGTGGTGAGTGTGGAATTTTCCCCATGTGTGGTTTCCATTGGTTGTATTCTCTCATGGGCCCCATGTTAATTCTAGGGTCCATTATTCGCTCCTCCCGTATTGCCCAGTCTCATTATTTCTCAAATAAAAAATTATTAAAAAATAACTTGAGCAACGCTACGAGAGTCTTGAGTCATTATCCCACATTAATCCCATGATGGCCCTCATGGTGGTGTATAAAGCACAACACCCACATAGAGCTTTGTAAATCGAGAAGCAGGCTTTTGGGTGAAATGCTCAAGTGGAAGCACGCGAACCATGACCTAGCCCCTCAAACGAGCGAATCATGACCCAACAATATGCTCCATCCTCTGTTGTGGCAACATCGCTTAATGGTGGCGAGTGTGGAATTTTCCCCATGTGTGGTTTCCATTGGCTATGTTCCCTCATGGGCCCCATATTAATTCTAGAGTCCATTATTCGCTCCTCTCGTACTACCCAGTCTCATAATTTCTCAACTAAAAAATTATTAAAAAATAACTTGAGCAACGCTGCGAGAGTCTTGAACCATTATCCCACATTTATCCCACGATGGCCCTCATGGTGGTATATAAAGCACAACACCCACATAGAGCTTTACAAGCACGCAAACCATGACCTAGCCCCTCAAACGAGCGAATCATGGCCCAACAATATGCTTCATCCCCTCCCGTGGGAGCATCGCTCAATGGTGGTGAGTGTGGAATTTTCCCCATGTATGGTTTTCATTGGTTGTTTTCCCTCATGAGCCCCATGTTAATTCTAAGGTCCATTATTCGCTCCTCCCTTATTGCCTAATCTCATAATTTCTCAAATAAAAAATCATCAAAAAGTGAACTCTCTAATTAACATTTGTTCAAATCTTGTTAAGACCCATCAAATATATTATGTATAATAACAAGGCCTTACCAATGCACCTAAAACAATAAATTTAAATTTAAATTGATTATTTAAATTCATAAATATAATAAGACCTCTTAATAAACCAAACATTCCCATGTTCAACTTCACCCTATCACCCTAAATACATAAATTTAATAATAACTAATAATACAATATTGTGAAAAAAATTATAGACAACTTTTTAAGCTCATAGAATTCATAAATGATGTTTCTCTAAAAACTAAATATATATTAAATAATGTTTAAGTCAATCAAAAAAGTTTTGGTTCAATAATTAGGATATCGGATGATGTAGCTCATACCAAACCTCAACAACACCAAATAAACTACATAATTAATATGATGTAAAAAACAAAGGACAACCCTTTCAATACCTTACTTTTCAAATATTAAAAATAAAATTAAACTACATCAAATTAATAAAATACTTCTATATAATGTTTTTGTATACTATACTAGGCAAACATATTCTTCAAACACGAGGAAGCAAAAAAGAAAAAGATAAGTGTATTAACCAGAACAAGTGGCTAGCATCAACAAGGAAAGTCTACCCCATGTGGTTGACATGAAATTTAATAACGCAAGCATCAACAATGAAAGTCTACGCAATGAATGAAATTTAATAACGCACCTTATTGACAATTTGGAATGAAGATCCTCGATAAAGGGCTCAATTGTGGCTATTGGAACGAATGCATGTCAATATATATATAATAATAATGATTTTTATCATATATTTACGTAGTGGTTTGAAATTTGGATCTACTAAAAAAAAAGTTAAAGCCTAAACCATTGTGCTCTCCCCTTCGGATAAGTGGTTTTTTTTAACATCAATTTATTCATAGTTTTTTTATTGAGGTTAGTGTGAGAAACCCCTACTGCAACCATGACCTCTCATAAGGGTAGAGTTGAGCTTATCAATAGGGCCAAACACACATACATACATATACCCACCCCCTCACACATCAATTTATTCATAGTTTTTTTATTGAGGTTAGTGTGAGAAACCCCTACTGCAACCATGACCTCTCATAAGGGTAGAGTTGAGCTTATCAATAGGGCCAAACACACATACATACATATACCCACCCCCTCACACATCAATTTATTCATAGTTTTTTTATTGAGGTTAGTGTGAGAAACCCCTACTGCAACCATGACCTCTCATAAGGGTAGAGTTGAGCTTATCAATAGGGCCAAACACACATACATGCATATACCCACCCCCTCACACACTTGCTCACGCTACAGTTTGAACCTTAAACCTCCTAAAAAAAAGAGCCAAAGCCCAAAATATTGGATTGTCTTCAAAACAATTTTTTTTGTTTTAATTATATAAAATAAAATTAAAAAACAAAAAATATGGTTTAAAAAGGTTTTTTCTTTTCCTTTCTCATCAACTTAATCACCTCAAGCTATATAACCTGACATGAAGAAACCTAAAAAGGAGCTCCTATATATAGTAACGAGGGTTTAATTTTTTTTCATTTACATTAACTTAGTCATCAAGCTATATTTGGTGTTATTGATATTTGAACCTTAGTGCGAATTACTTCACTCATATGTAACAACCATATAACAATGACCTCATTAACTGTTTTTTTATTATATATACAACAGTAATTTTTCATGTATAATAAGTTACATAAAAAGTTTTTTTTTTTATAATGAAAAATATTTATCTAATATATATGATTATTCAACCATGTTTTGGTTACCAAAGTATAGTATATAATCATATCACATACACGATTCAAACCTTGGACTATATTTACATTACTAAAATATAACCCTTAACGCATTAGACCTATATTCAAAAATTTTAAAGTCTAGATGGTTAGACCTATTCATGTTGTACAATATCTACCAATAGACCCTCTTTGAAAGTATGATACAAGTATCTTATCTCCTTTTGAAAGTAGAAGATTTTTTACCCATTAGACCTATATTCAAAAATTTTAAAGTCTCTATGGTTAGACCTATTCATGTTGTACAGTCTCTATCAATAGACCCTCTTTGGAAGGATGATACAAGTATCTTATCTCCTTTTGAAAGTAAAATATTTTTTAGTTATATTTCTATTATAATAACTTTGTAGCAAAGTTATTATAATAGAAATATAACTAAAAAATATTTTACTTTCAAAAGGAGATAAGATACTTGTGTTATTATAATAGAAATATAACTAAAAATATTCTACTTTCAAAAGGAGACAAGATACTTGTATCATACTTCACTATATTTCTATTATAATAACTTTGCTCTATTATAATAACTTTGCCTTGAGATAAGATGCTAAAAACAAAGTTATTATAAGAGAAATATAACTAAAAAATCTTTTACTTTCAAAAAGAGATAAGATACTTGTAGGTGGATTGATAATTGTATGTAAATTAGGTACTTACTAAGACTAGGTGCTTACCAAGAAAAGACCTAGGTTCAAACCTTGGGGACATGTCTTTGTAAAGGTAGTAGTTTGATCTAAATAATCTGAGTGCGCACCAGACTAACGACTACAAATTAAACCAAAGTTATTATAATAAAAATGTAACTAAAAATTCTTTTACTTTCAAAAGGAGATAAGATACTTAAATCATAGTTTACTATATTTTTATTATAATAACTTTGTTTTTCTCTAAGGGTTAGGTAGATTGGTAATTGTATGTCTGGTCAAGTACTTACCAAGAAGAGACTTAGGTTCAAACCTTGGGGACATGCTTGTTGTAAAGGTAGTAGTCTGATCTAAATCTTTTAAGTGCCCACCAACGAAGATGATATGAATTTTAAGTGATCAATGATCCCCTCACGCCAAGTCAACAACAAGGTAGTATAAGCTTGTTGAGAGCAGCCCTTGTAGTTTGAACCCTGCACTTGACAGTTACTAGAAATAGTGTGGATTTAACCAACTCCCCTATTTATTAAAAAAAAAAAACTTTGCTTTTATATATGTATCTTTGACGGTAATATTATTTAATTATAATTTAATAGTATCTGAAATGTATTTAAAATAACTACCTTTCCTTTTTAAGGACTAGTTAGGGGTCAATCGAATTATAATTTAATTAATATTTGAAATGTATTTAAAATAACTACCTTTCCTTTTTAACAACTAGTCACAGGGTCAAGGGTCAAGTCGTATTGCCTCGGATCGTAGCATCAAATCATGGTGCTACCATTATAACCCTTATCTTGGTAAACATGAGTCAGAGCGAGGGAGACTCCGATCATAGCATCAAATCATAGTGCTATAATTTTAACCCCTATTTTGGTAAACATGAGTCGGAGTGAGGAAGATCTCGCGGTAGCTTGGGGTTAGTATTGCCGCCATCAAACTAGCGCACACTCAACAGACTCAGACTACTACCTTTGCCTCAATTGAACATGCCCCCGAGGTTTGAACCTAGATCTCTTCTCAAAGAGTACACAACGTCTTACCAATCCACTAGCCCTTGGGGACTATATTCTTGCTAATATTAATTTGATTTAAAAAGTTAATAGAATGCCGATATTGTTGCTAATATTAGTTTGATTTGTCAAGACAAAGACACTACAATGATTAAAGACATTAGACTTTTCTAACAACCACTTAAGTTCAATTCATGAAAAAGATGACGTTCAACATGCCAACTTTTTCAACCTATATAAAAAATTATATTAGGTTGATTTGAACATGCGCGTTGACATCCAAATAATATCGAAATGAACTGCATTTAAAATACCAAACATAATAAAAACCTAGTAAAATGAAGGCTGCTAATACACGTTAACTACAATTAGCGCGGTGGTTCACCTGCTAACTTCTCGGCGGCGAAAAGTTTTTCAAATTCAATCCTCGCTTCGAAGTGTCTAAGAGGGATTGGGATTCGATGGGTGGCCTGCGTCAGCAAAATCTTGAAAAGGCATATGCGATTCAATGAAACGACTCTTTTAGACGACAGCCTGCAATGGCAATTCCTCTGGTAGATAGTCCTTAGACAAGCCAATCCCAAGCATGAAAAGCGTCGCTATTTATAATAATAAAACATTTTATCTGCCCCGCCACCCGTCCCATTGAATTGACATCACTGAGGAGATGGGAATCGTCACATTTATTATTGTTTTTGTTATAAAAAAAAATTAAATTAAAAACTAAAAGTTTATAAAAAATAAATAAAAGTTAAAAAATAAAAATAAATAAATAAATAACTGAGAAAGATCCACATAAAGTCTTTATATTTAGAGTAAGGGTTATCAAGAGTCAGAGTGTATTGAATGAGTTAATAATCTTGATAAAGAGAAATGGTTATGTATTTAAAAGTTCTAAGTGTATTATGTTAAGGTGAGTTTGATTTTCATAAATTTCGAAGTTAATTCAATAATTATTTTGTGAGAGTAGCTGTTTTTGTGTTTAAGTGTGAAAAGAGTTATGTGATAGTGTGGTGAGAAGTCATTGTATTTTTGGTGTTAAAATAGTTTGTAATTTCTTACAAAAATTATTTTAAAAGGTTGGTTTATGGTCAAGAAGCATTTTACACAAATCAAATATGTATTTTAGCACACTCACAACGTTTGATATAAATGAACCTCCAGCTTGTGTTTATAGGTAAAACTATCACATTAAGCTATTGTGTCTATGACATGATATAGCTACCATAACATCCAGGCATTGACCCTATAAATCATCGAGGATAAATAAGGAAATCATTTGTGTGATTCTTTCCACTCCATTTTTTATCCTATTCATCACTATTGTTAAATGTAAACCTTAAAATTGAGAAATTCCAAGTATATAGGGAAGTTACACCTATGTACATGCATTTCTCTTTAAGTAGGCGTCATTGATAGGATGAATCCTTTTCCATACTACCTTGGTACCATGTATTGTTCTTTTTCACATGCCTTAAGGTCTCTCTCACATATGATTTTGTATATAGAGAGGACTAACTTCTTCCACATACCGACGGGTATATAGGAAGAGCAAGCATATAAAAATGTTCAATATATTAGATTGATGGTATATTGAAAGGGGGAAAATTTGGAATACATACGGAACCCTCACTATTGAGTTGAAGAAAACAAATTTTAAATACTACAAAAAAGAAAAAGCATTCACATCACTTGACCAAATGGGAAAGGCAAAGAGGAAATAATCCAAGGAGCAAGTTGAAGTTCAAAAGTGTGCAACACCAAGTAACGATTTCCAAGAGGCTAGTAAAGGTGGAGAGAATCAAGCTAAAGCTCAAAAGTATGTGACACTAAATAAAGATCTTTATTTTCCAAAAGGTAAATGTCTTAATGAAGAAAAATTCTTAACACTAAGGAGTTGCTTGCGAATAATTCTCAAAGAGGTTGGTGCTTGTGAAGTTTTGAAAATGGTGCTCCATTCCCTATAGATGTTGTGAGGAAAATATACATGGTATTAATCACTCTTGACATCTTTAAGTGTCAAAACAAGCATAAATGAAAGATTGAAGGATAGGCCTATAATGAAAAATGTGTATTGTGACACAAGTGTTCTCAAGCCTATGATGGTAAATGTTTGTTGTGATACAAGCAATCTTATCCAAATGATAGATTTTGCTTGTGATACTAACATTGTTGACAAGCCCATGATAACAAATGTTTGTTGTGACACAAACAACCTTATCCAAAGGATAAATTTTACCTATGATACTAGTTATTTGAACATTGTTAATGATAGTGGTGAAGATGAGCATCATGTCGATGGTGTTGGTCGTGACAAAGGCCATGTTGCTAAAGACTATATTGATTATGAAGAGTTTGAGAATATGAACATTGGTGGTGTTGGTTGTGACAAAGGCCATGTAGTTGAAGGATATAGTGATGAAGAAATTGGGTGCTTTGAAAATCTCATCAAAGGAATTGGCTCAAAACTAATAAAAAGAATGGCTTATAATGGCATGGGATTGGGTAGGAATGGGCAAGGCATGAGAAATTCCATAGAACCAAATGTAAGGCCAAATAATGAAGGCCTTCATTTTTATGGTCAAATAGGAAGTAGTGATACCAAG
Source organism: Wollemia nobilis (assembly GCA_028583015.1). Taxonomy (NCBI): domain Eukaryota; kingdom Viridiplantae; phylum Streptophyta; class Pinopsida; order Araucariales; family Araucariaceae; genus Wollemia; species Wollemia nobilis. The sequence continues at coordinate 4,165,675 of JAQPPZ010016833.1, read as the reverse complement.
CTTATGAAAAGAGAAACCTATGTAGAAGATAAAATCCCTAGAATAAGGTGCAATCATTATGGATAATCCAAACATGTGATAACTAGGTGTTGGAATATCCATATTTATAAGATTTTTGGAGGTAATAATCACTCTTAGAAATATTTTTAGCACCATAGTAGAGAAACTCAGACTTGGTGCGAACTCGACAAAGTTGAATCAGGGCTCAGATTTAGACTTACAAAAAAAATAAAAAAATTTAGAAAAAAACTCAACAAACAAACCAAGGAAAATGCAAAAAGAATTGGAAAAACTCAACAATAACTTAGCAGGTCAAACCCAAGTAACTCGACAAGGCCGACTCAGACTTAGACTCGATGAGTTTTTGAAAAACTCACCAAGTTTTGTAACTATGGTTGGCACAAAGATAAAATGGCTAACAAAATACATGTTTATTATGGATGGATGGATGTAATAGAATGGGATAGAATGAAAGAAATTTTGAATGGATTTAACAAGAGAAGGTTTAGTCCTCAAAAGAGAGTAAGGATAAAATGGATTTTGATGGTTGAGAGAGATGGGTTGTAGCTCTTTGATAGTCATAGCATTCACATAAAGAAACAAATGAATTGTATGAAAAGGAATACACAAATTAGAAGTAATAGATTTGACATATTCTTCATCACTTTTTACCTTTCCTACTGTCATAGCTAGATTAGCTTTTAGATCTTTGAAGTGAGATATATAGTCTTTAACATTATTAAAATCTAAAATTTTGAGATTGGAGAGTTTTATTTCTATTCTATTAACTTCACTAACACTTACTTTCTACAAAAAATCTTTCAATGTAGTCCATACATCAATAGATCAATTTTCTCTCCAATGTAGAAAAGTACATCTCATTCCATAAATATGAAGAATCTTTCAAGAGCTTCCTCCTTTCTCTTATTAAGTTCATGATCACTAAGACCTTCTAATTCATTATTAAAGATGAACCAAAGATTTTTGCTTCCAAGAAATCCTACTATTTGAACTAACCAAGTGCTATAAATTTTCCCATTGAGAAGGGTAACATACCCTGAGGAATCTATTTTCTACAAAAAAATCCTAAACATATTTATAACAAGTATGTAAACTAATGCCACCACTAAGTAGAGCTCAAAAAATTGTGCAATCTAGAAAAAATGGATCCAAATGCTTCCATATTCAAAAGTTATTGTTTCTAGAAGATTTGAATAAGTTAGCACTCAAATCAAGAAAAACTAAATACCAAACCTTATAAAAAATCACAAAATTAGTAGTTGTGTCTTGTCACCACTAGATGGGGTGCTATAGACCTATGAATTTCAGTTTGATATTTGCTTCAATGTGATTGGTAGATTACTTTAGGCTTCTCATTTATATATTATAAAATTTGAGAGGGTTTTAGAGTTGATGACGCTCAAACCCAAGATGGCCCACTTTTAAACAAGGGAGCAAACTACAATACCACATGCATAGCTAAGATGAAGGTAAAGAAAGAACAATTTTATCATGCGATTCAACCAAAAGATGCTTGCCACACAAAAGGAGACCATCATCGAGTTTCAAAACCAACACTTCTTCCCCACAAACAAGCCACCCAACCACTATGTCATGCAATCGGTTGATGTGGGAGAAGACCTCCTTCAACTTAGTTGTAGTCATCCATCAGTCACAAGATCTCTTAAACAAAAGGTTTTCCCTGGTGATTCAACCTAGTGACCTCTCTATTGTAAGCAGAGTGCATGACCATTGTGCTACACAAGCATATGTGATAGGAGATGCTGATATTGAATCCCTTATTTGGTTTTAGTCAAAAATCATGAAAGAAAAAATATCATCAATTAATCACACTGCTCCTAACTAGCCGATGAACGAGTAGGGTCAAAATGCAATATAAGTAATCAAGGCTAGTATTCGAGCTTGCAACCTTCCAAATCCAAGACGCATAGCCTAATCACTATGTCATCCATGTCGACATGTCACTGATCCACCAAGTTGTGTAGACTTACGATGATTGGTTGCATGAAGAGCACACATGAATCTGCACATGAATGACACCAAAGAAATGGCATCAAGACCTAAATTTGAAATTTTAAGAAATTCAAATGCAAAAACCTTAAAAAAGACCTGAATGTTGATTCTAATCGTAGACTAAGCATTTTCTCCTTTTGTTGATGAGTGAATTTACTTTGGATCTTGCTTTGATACCATGTTCGAAATTTTAATATCTTCTATAACCATTCAAAAACATTCATTCACTAGAATCATATGTTGAAAAGAAGATAATGCAATTAGAAGATAGCAATAAACATTATAAAGAAACAAAGGGAGAAGATAAGAAGAATTATAAGGTGGGTGCCCGTGGGCACCCCAATATTGTTGGCAATTTTGGGTACCTTGGGTACATTGCCCTTGCTCAAGTGTTGATGTTGTCATTGATGTCAAAGAGCGGAAGGGTTTTTGTGAAAACCAAGGCAGACTAAATTATAGGTTTTGTTTAAATCCATGGTCGATGAGTTTTGAAATGGGTTTTTCTTAAAACCCAAGTTAGCTCTTCGTTTTGCTGAAAAAGGTGCTCCGATGATGAAGATATTTAATTTTAAATATCCAGTTTAAATTTTATTTATTTATTTAAAATTTAAATTAATATTTTAAAATTAAATTAAAGCTGTTCACCAGCTTGTTTTCAAAGCCGACCTTGCTAGGGTTTTGCAACGAATCAATTAGGGTTTCCTGCTGACAAAGCAAGGTTAAGCAACCAAAAAATTCTAGGGTTTCATGTTGACCTAATTAGGGTTGCAGCAGACGTGTTTGAGAATGTTTTGATGGGATATTCTCTTCTATAAAAAGGCGGGACTGTTGCAAGGTTGGAGAGTGGGCGTGATGCGATATATGCGAATGAAGTTCGTGTGCAGCAGAGTGTAAGTCGGTGATAGTTCTTTGGAGTTAAAGAAAAGAGATCGCAACGATGAGATAGTGAGTGAGTGCGTATCGACCGATCGAGAACAAAGAGAGCGATATGCAGACGGTGTGTTTAAAGTCCGAGGCAAAAATACGTAGATGGTAGAAGTGAGATTTCATGGAAGGTGCGACGAGTGAGTGGTGCAAAGAGAAGATAAGAACGCGGTATGCGAAGTCGTGTTTCGAGTGTGAAATGACGAGTGTCTTGGTTGTAGAAGTAATATTTCCGTGAAGTTGCGACGAGAGAACGCGAAGAGATATAGAGGAGTGGTTGAAAAAGTGCGAATCATTTTTCACAGCAACAATCGAATGCCGACAAGCAGTAGAATGCAAGAAAAACAACAGATCGTGCAAATTGAGGTGATAGTTTAATTCTGCAATTTTTATTACTATCTCCAAGTTGTAGCTTGGTAAAAGGGGTTGGTGCCTCTTTCCAGTTGGAGCTGGAAAAATTGGAGTTGGTGCTCCATTCTGTTGTAGCAAGATAAAATTTAGAGGTTGGTGCCTCTTACCAGTTGGTCTTGGTGAATGATTATGTAAAGTTGTAGCTTTGCATTTGATTGGATTTGGATGGTAGTCCAAGTAGTCTTTTTGAGGAGTAGCCACATCGGTGAACCTCGTTAAAATGTCGTGTTATGTGTGATGCTCTTAGTACTTTTATTATTTCTGTTTTAATCTGCTGCAGTTTATTTAAAAGTCTAAATTGCTTTTAAGTTTTTAAAGAACACACTGATTCACCCCCCCTCTCAGTGTCATTGTGATTATAACAAATATATCATATTTTATTCACACTTATGATACAAATAGATCCTCATTGAGGGGTATTTATAGTGATACCAAATCCCTAATGAGAGGTTAACCTCAAGACAACATAAACTTAACCTTGAGGTTAACCTTATAATAAAATAATAATAAATTACCCTTTTAAGTGAGGTTATCCATAAAGGTGGATTAACCAATACCAATAAGGGTGAGATATGGGGGCTCGTAGGCTTACATTAACATGCTTGTAGGCTTACATAAAATGAATGCCTGTAGGATTATGTAGAAAGATGTTGGTAGGCTTACATGAACATGCTCATATGCTACATAACACTTGCCTATAGGCCTACATCGAGACATTATTGTTAGCCTTAATCTAATAAGTTCATATTGCAAATATTTCAGCATGCCCTACTTGCACACTGCCACCTTTTATAACTAGGTCTTAATCAAATACCCAAGAATATGATTTTGCCATCGAGTTGTTTATATGGTGATGATCTTGTACACACTGCTTCCTAGCAATATGATGAAGTTCACTAATAGAGACTAGAGCTACAACTAAGTTTGACTCAGAAACTACATGGAGAAGCAAGCTCAGACATACATAAACTTGGAGTAAGACCAATAGCCAAATAGGATTCCATAACAAGACCATTCGAATCAAATGTGTGATATCAATAAATATTTAAGACAAGTGGTAGAGACATTGTAATAAATAGATTTTTAAGCCAACCAAACTAGAGGGAGCATAATTAGTGAAATTGGCAGGAAACCCTAATTATAGGTGGACGAAAACAAGTGAAACAATCCCACCAAGTGCATGTAATAAAGTGTTGTTAAGTTGGATAGGAGCTTGCACTAAACCCAAGTTGGTCGACACTTATATAAAAATCATAACGTTACTTGAGAAGCCAAAAAAATATCACCATTAGGTGTGGTTATAGGGGCCAAAGTAGCCTTGAAAAACCCTACTTGAGACAACCCTCAGTAGCACCAAATAGACTATATAACTAATATGATGTAAAAAGGAAGAGACAACCCTTTCAATACCCTACTTTTCAAATATAAAAAAAAAAAATTAAACTACATCAAATTAATAAAATACTTTTATATAATGTTTTTGTATGCTAGTTCTTCAGACACGAGGGAAAAAAAAAAAGCGTATTAACATTAACAAGTGGCTAGCATCAACCATGAAAGTCTACCCCACGTGGTTGACATGAAATTTAATAACGCAAGCATCAACCATGAAAGTCTACGCCATGAGGTTGACATGAAATTTAATAACGCACCTTCTCTTTAACTTATCTATTGACAATCTGGCTTGTGGCTATTGGAACGTATGCTTATTAAAAAAAAATTAATTAATTTTTTTTAAACATCAATTTAGTCATATAAATATATAATCATTGATATAAAGATAAGCTAATGCGACTATGTTTAGTAGGAAGGAATGCTTGTTAATTAATTTTTTTGTTTTTAATAAATAAATAAATAAATATATATATATAATATGAATGAGTGCTTACAAATATTTAATTAATATATATATTTTAATTATATATAAAATAAAATAAAATAATAAAAGTATGGTTTTAAAAAGTTTTTTCTTATCTTTTTTACATCAACTTAATCACATTATAAATTATGTAGTCTCTAACATAAATATATTTAAAAAGGAGCTTCTATTATAGTTATATATATACACCTAATGTTTGACAACTTGAGGTTGGGTTCCAATCCCAAGCCCCTTTAGGTCCCCTCACTCGAGTAAACATTTAAAGAGATGGGGTAAAGGGTTATATATACAGGGAATTTAAAGCTGAGAGCTATGCCTATCAATAGGAAATTTAACACACAACCTTTGTGTCCCCTTTACATCGTAGAGGTTTGAACCGTGAACCTCCTATTCAACAGGGCCAAGCTCGCCTTCTCCACTTACGCTACAAAGACGAACTCTTTTTATATTAACTTAATCACATCAAAAGTTATATAATTTATTTGATGTTGTTGGGCTAGATCGCCTTCTCCACTTAGGCTACAAAGACAACGCTTTTTATATTAACTTATTTAATCACATCAAAAGTTATATAATTTATTTGATGTTGTTGACCCATATAAGCCGAGAGCTATGCTTATCAATAGGAAATTTAACACACAACATTTGTGTCCCCCTTTACATCGTAGAGGTTTGAACCGTGAACCTCCTATTCAATAGGGCAAAGCTCGCCTTCTCCACTTGCGCTACAAAGACCAACTCTTTTTATATTAACTTACTTAACCACATCAAAAGTTATATAATTTATCTGATGTTGTTGGGCTAGATGGCCTTCTCCACTTGCGCTACAAAGACAACTCTTTTTATATTATATTATTTAATCACATCAAAAGTTATATAATTTATTTGATGTTGTTGGCCTAGGCTTGCCTTCTTCATTTGCACTACAAAGATAGACTCTTTTTATATTAACTTATTTAATCATATCAAAAGATACATAATTTATTTGATGTTGTTGGAATTTGAACCTTCCTGTGAGCTATGTCATTGTATGTGACAGCTGCCCAACCATGACCTCATTGATTGTTTTTAATTATATTTGACATAGTAATTATAAAATAATTTTTCACTATTCAAAGTTTCAAAGTCTCTATGGTTAGACCATTTAGACCTATATTCAAAGTTTCTATGATTAGACCTATTCATGTTGTATAGTCTCTACCACTAGACCATCTTTCCAAGTATGATATAATTATTTAGTTTTTTTTTTTTCAATTCGTTTTATGGAATTGAAACGGGTCCTATCCATATTACATGATCACCACATACAGGTATTACAACAAAGCTTGGATATTATGCATGTACCTTTTTTTGATTACATAGGAGAGTTGGTTACAACCACTATTTTTAGTAATTGGCCAACACAGGGTTCAAACCACATGAATTGCTCCCAAGAAACCTATTCGTTTCGTTATTGTTGACTTGGTGTGAGATGGGGACCGCCAATCACTTGAGGTTTGTACCATTATATTCGGTCTGACGCGCACTCAAAAGATTCGGGGCAAACTACTACCTTTGCAAGGGGTTGGCTTCCCCTCAAGGTTTGAACCTAGGTCTCTTCTTGGTAAGTGTCCAACCACACCTGCACTTACCAATCCACCTAACCCTTAGGGGTGGATATTATCCATGTATTGCTTGGCAATATTTGAACCTTAGTCTTCTCTTTAAATGTTGAAAAATCTAACCAATTGAGCTAATACCACTTGATAGTATTTGGTTTCCCAAAAAAATTTAATTAATTTTTTTTTTTTTGGATAAGGAGAGTTCGTTACAACAACTATTTTTTAGTAACTATCAAACGAAGGATTCAAACCACATGAGCTGCTCCCAACAAGTTTATACACCTCGTTGTTGATGACCCAATGTGAAGGGAACCACCAATCACTCGAGATTCGTAACGGGTTCATATTGTCGTCCTCAATAAGAGGATTTATTACAAAGTACTACATTCACAAATAAATATAACCCTAGGGTTTAAACCTAGGTCTTTTCTTTGTCAACGCATGAACTTACCAATCCACCTAACCCATAAAAACTAAACTTTTAGATTTAAAAAACACAAGTATTATTAGTTTTGACTTTGAACAAATACTCGTTGACATCCCATTAATATTGAAATGAACTGCATTCAAAATAAAAATAAAAATAAAATACCAGTCAAATGAAGGCTGCTAGTACACGTTACCTACTATTAACGCGGTGGCTTACCAAGTTAACTTCTCCCCGGCAAGTTTTTCAAACTTAATCCTCCCTCCGAAGCTTCTAAGACGGATTGGGATTCGATGGGTGCGTGGCATATGCCATTTAATGAAACGTCTCTTCTAGACGAAAACCTCCAATGCCAATTCCTCTGGTCGATAGATAGTGCTTAGATAAGCCAATCCCACGCATGAAAACGGTCCATATTTATAATAGTAAAACATTTTATCTGCTCCACCACCCGTCCCAATCATTCGACATCACTGAGAAGATCACATTCGTCACATTCCATAAATGAATTAACACCCCATTTCCCAATGTTTGGAATTCGGCAGAGTCCAAACGTGCACGCCGTCATACCCCATCCTCCTCCGTATACGAAATATTCTTCCACATACGATCCTTTTACTTTTATAAGTCAAAAATGTCCCATCCCGGCATATGTGGGACGAAAAGGGCGATTCGAGAATGCAGAAATTCCTGCCTTATTAGGGTAGAGCAACAGGATTTCCTGAAACCCTTGGGGTAAAAATGGAAGTGAAGCGAATGACGGCGCAATCCCTGGTGAACAGACTGAGATCCGTATCCGAAGAAACGCAGAAGGAAGCCGTGGCCGAGATCCGGGTGCTGTCGAAGGCGGACAACGATATCCGGGTCTCCCTCGCCGGCGCGGGGGCGGTGCCCTACCTGCTGGAGATGCTCTACTCCGCCGACGCCGCCGTGCAGGAAAATTCCATCACGGCGCTTCTGAATCTCTCAGTACACGGGCCCAACAGGGAATTAATTATGTCGACCCGGGGGGCAGTGGACGCCGTGACGCACGCGCTCAAGGCCGGGCGGAGCTCAGAGGCGAAGCAGAACGCGGCGGCGCTGGTGTTCAGCCTGATGGTGGTGGAGAGTTTCCGGCCGATCTTTGGGGACCGGCCGGCGGTGGTGAGGGCGCTGCTGGATCTGATCCGGGAAGGGAAGCAACGGTGCACCAAGGACGCCCTGAAGGCCCTCTTCCACCTGGCGCTCCACCCGCTGAACCGGCCCAAGATGGTGTCCGCCGGGGTCGTGGCGGTGCTCTTCTCCCTCATCATGAAGGCGCCCATGGGCCTCGTGGAGGACGCCACGGCCGTGCTGGCGCAGGTTGCCGGGTGCGACGAGAGCAACGAGGGGTTCCGCAAGGTGTTGGGGATTCCGGTGCTGCTGGATCTGTTGGACACCGGTTCTTCCAGGGTCCAGGAGAACGTAGCGTCGGCGTTGCTCAACTTGGCGCAGTCTGGGGGCGAGAGGGTAATCGACGATATCTTGGACGTGGAGACGGCCATGCCGGTTCTCAGCGATTTGCTCCGCGACGGGACGCCCCGGTGCAAGGGGAAAGTGAGCGCCATCCTGAAGCTCTTCCTTGTCCATGAAAGGCGGCCCAATAGCGCCGCCTTTTGAGTTTGCTGTAACATGGGCATGTACAATTTGTTGCTTATTATTATTTCATTTTATTTATTCTGGTGAGGCCTGGTCTTGGTTTTGATGGATGGAAATTGGTGTGTTTGTGACGATCTCCAGCTTCGACTGCATTCCGATTGTATAGTAAAATTTTAGAATTCGCCATGGAAATTATGTGGTTTCTCTATGTGCAGGTGGTTCTATTGCTTACATAATCACATTATTTTTAGTAACGGATAAAAGTAGGGTTCAAACTACTTCCACTAAATCTGTTTTCATAGAGGAATGAAGGGGACCACTAATCGTTCAGAATTCATCCCATCATCATCCATTAATCGTTCAGGATTCATACCATCATCATTCATTAGTTGGTAAAGATTCATATCATTATCATCCACTAGTTGGTAAGGATTCATACTATCATTATCCACTATCACTCAACTTGAATCTGGGTCTGGGTATGAGTAATTTCTTTCAAATGTGGTAGGAAGCTATTTAATTATCCGACTGTGATGAATATGATGTATAACCTATCTTGTCATAGTCGAAATTTATTCAGCATACAGGCATTGCACGCAACGTCAATTAAAGCACCTCCCTATTAAATGGTTTTGGTTGTGGTCGTCTTCAGGCTGTATTGATTAGATTTCACTGGGTTTTTCATGGATCCCACAGTTTTGGATTCATGTTTTTTGCAGCTTCCTTTAAAGAAGCAATACCGCTCGATGTGGGGATGCCAGTTTTTTTGTCGAAGCATTGATAGAGTTGATATGTTTTTGTCGAAGCATTATAAAAACACAGGTTCAAATGACAAGAGCTTTATTATAATGATATGTTTCTGTATTTTATCGTAATGCTTATGGAAAACTACAATTTTCTTGTAAAGTGGGGTCTCAGTGTGGAATTTGGTGAGAATTGAGACGTGCCTTTTCAATAAAAAGATTTTCCAAAGATACGCATTTGGTGGTGAAAATTACTGGTCTAATAAATAAATACACGTTTGTTCACATCGATCGGGAACTTCAATTCTGAAAGACATAAAATAATGAAGACACGTTTGCTTAAAATTGATTCTGGTTTTGGAATAAAACCAGAATTAAGTTAGGACGGGGAAGTAGGAAAGACTGACTATATGTTTTCATCCTATGACGAGAAAAGAAAATGAAATACAAAGTGTTATAAAACCGTTGCAGGGAGAGGATTTCTCAAATATTAGCTTGAAAATTTAGAGAGCTTGGGTCTTTGCTCTAACAATCTTTTTGTTTTAATCAATTTAGAATGTTTTGACATCATGACTCTTGAGTGGCGCATAAGTGGTGGTAGTTCAGCGGAGTTCTTGCAAGTTTTAAGTGATGGTGGTCTAATGGAGTTATTGTAGGACGAGTTAGATGAATATTTGGAAGTTAGTTGCACCACTTCCTTCGAGCATAGTTTCATTGCGGAACATGGGCACATGGGATATATTCCCTCATAAGGGACTCACTTGAGTGATAAATGAGAGACGTGGAGCATCAAGGGATATAGGGGACTAAACATGAAAGAGTGTAGTAAACATAATTGTCCTTTTAATTTTAATTTTAATTTTATTTTTTAATAAGAATTTGGTCCTTGCTTTTATTATTTTGTTACATTTAGAAACCATTTTTTTTGGTCACCTCTAGCATGAGAAGATGTTTTCTTTTTTCAAGTTCAACTTATTGAAGCATATGTAGGCTACTTGTAATGAGCTCTTCACGGTTTTTGTGAACGATTGCCATTGTGACTTCTAGTTTGGCCTTATACTTGTTGAACCTGATCCACCTATAGTCATCTTAGGGTTTTTAGTCCAAATGCCCTCCTCGTTGAATTTGGTCTTGCAAGGGATTTCCTTTCATTAGATTCTTATTTCAATTTTTTCTATCTATGTTTTTTTTTTGTTAAGTTTACACATCTAAAGTTTTAGTTAGTGGGTTTATACATTTAGCTTAGGCATTTACAACCCTAGTTCTTGTAGAGGCTAGTGGGAATCAATCTCATGTTTTAGATACATTTGTTGGAGTTATGATTAGTCATGTTTCTCCACCGTCCCTAAATGTCACTTTGCAATCTAGTTGAATTCTTGAACCTTCTTCTACTTTGCTTGCTACTAATTCTTCAGTACCTCTTGCTAATGCTAAAGCCCAACACCTTGGTCAATACTTAGGGCCTAGTCTTATGCTCTCACCCAAAACCTTGGTCAACTTTGAACAAGCCATGCCAAGTAGTGGTGAATCTTGTAATCCTTCTATGAGTCAATATTTTATTTTTTCTCAAATCACGAAGCAATAACGTGGATTAGTTTGATGGAGGTGAAGAAATTGGTGAGGGTAACTAGATTCCTGACAAGGAGACTATAAAGTCTAGAATAAAAGCCAATTATGAAAATCCCTAACATGGTAGACTTGTTAGTATTATCGAGGAACAGAGATCGTCTTTCATAAGACACTACTTTGGGATCTAATGAACTAGGTAAAGTCCCAAAGCTCCTCCTACACAATGATGTAGTCTCTAGAATAATGATGTGTTAAAAAAGAAATATTAGCCTTTTTTCTTGCAGGGAGTTCCTATAAAGCATGAATTTTTCAAATGGGCTAAGAATAATTAGGAGTTAGGGTGTTAAGTTTGAACAAATGAAAAGGTTGGATTAAGGGTATATAAATTATCAATTCAACATTGAGGATGCAACATAGGGAATCCTTCAGTTTTATACGTCAGTTAACTATGGTCAAGTGTATTCTCTTTAGGCTTGGTCTTTTGAGTTTCACTCTAAAGGTCCCTCCAAAGCCAAGTACCCCTAATGGGTTGAATTTCCCTTCTTGAACTCATTCTTAGACCATACATTAGAGATATAGTTGAAAAACTAGGTAGAGGCATTTAATGCATGAATAAACACAAGAAGTTCTTAAGATTTCAATCCACCTATGGGCATGTGTGGAAATGGATGTAGGTAGCAAGCTTTGGCATTGTAATTGCTTAAAAGGGTTAGGTTTTGACTCATCTATGTAGCTTTTTACTCATGGAGCCATATATCATTCTAAGTCTTCAATCAAACACAAACAATCCATGTTGCTCCCAAACCCTTTTAGGAATCTAGCTAATGAGTCTCCTTTGGAATTAAATAACTAATGATTTTTTGGAAATTGTTTGAATATCAAGGATCATTTTTTCAAGGGTAGGAAACATAGAGTGAAGAATGTAGATAGATATGAAATCCTATTGTTATAAGAGATTAAGTGAAATAGATGGAGGCTAGATATAACTTTACAAACTATTTAGAAGGATTGATTTTGGTTGGCTGCATTTCATCAAAAGGGATAAGGGGGTATTGTTCTTGGATTTCTCTCTTGGATGTTGAAACTTTTGATGAATGAAGTTGAAGATCCTAACCATAGGGCAATTTGTCTCCTTTCTTTGTTAAAGGTTGTATATTGAGCTTTTGTTTTGTTTATGCCTCTAATTTTAGCTATGAAAGACCTCACATTTAGAACTGGATAGGGTATAACTTTCCTTTTGCAAGATGGATTGTAATAAGATATTTTAACTTTGTTGAGTAAAGCTTAGATAGAATTTGGCAATCCTCTCATTCGTTGCTTTCTACTTTTGAATTTAACAATTGGGTATCCTTTATGAATAAGATAGGTGTTTTTGACATTTTGAAATCACCTTCTTCAATGGATAAGCAATTTTAGTTTCCCTAGCATAATAGAATGTCAAGTAATGAGTCAAAGTTTAGTAGGCTTGGTCATATATATTATTTAGGTTTCTTTATTGCCAAGGGCATATATAATTATTATAATATTTTTATAATGGTGTTACCATTTTCTAGCTATTTCTTGCTTTAATTTTGGTGAAGGTGAAAGAAAATTTGATGGTCTTTGCTATAAGCTTAATATTTTCCTACTACATTTCCTAATTGCATCAATGACTTGTCAATTATTTGGAAAGAATTGAACAAACTTACCTCAAATAAGACTTGTCAATAATTTGGATAGAATTGAACAAACCTACCTGAAATAATGGTTAGATTACTTGATAGAAGAATGATTTTAATAGAGTTGATTTCCTTAAGGATTTTGGTAAGATAAAAGGTAAATCTCGAAAAGAGAGAAGAAACTAACTCTGGTCTCCCTTTCTAAGGCCAAAAAGACTTTTATATGGGATCCTCTTTCCTTAGTTTGGTAGGAGCAAGAGGCTTATATAGAAGCCAACCTTTGGATATTAGATCAATGCAAAGTTAATGAAGCAAATATTTTGTTAAAGAATCAATGGATAAACATGGGGACAAGGATTCTAAATTTGTCTTGAGATAGACATGGCGCTTATGAACCTGTCGGTACACGGGGCCCAACAGGGAGGTGATAATGTCCACCCGCGGGGCCTTGGACGCCATGACGCACTCGCTCAAGGCCAGGCGGAGCTCAGAGGCGAAGCAGAACGCGGCGGCGCTGGTGTTCAGCCTGATGGTGGTGGAGAGTTTCCGGCCGATCTTTGGGGACCGGCCGGCGGTGGTGAGGGCGCTGCTGGATCTGATCCGGGAGGGGAAGCAACAGTGCACCAAGGATGCACTGAAGGCTCTCTTCCACCTGGCGCTGCACCCGCTGAACCGGCCCAAATGGTGTCCGCCTGGGTCGTGGCGGTGCTCTTCGAAGGCGCCCATGGGCCTCGTCGAGGACGCCACGGCCGTGCTGGTGCAGGTTGCCGGGTGCGACGAGAGCGACGAGGGGTTCCGCAAGGTGTTGGGTTTTGATAGATGGAAAATTGTATGTTTTTGACGATCTCCAGCTTCGACTGCATTCCGATTGTATAGTAAATTTTTAGAATTCACCATGGAAATTATGTGGTTTCTCTCTGCGCAGGTGGTTCCAAGATAATTTTTTTTTTTTAACATAATAGAGTTGTGGCAATTTATAAGTGGGGTTTAATAGAGTTGGTGGCAATTTATAAGTGGGTTTAAATTACGAGAGTTTTTCTCATCAAACTTATTTTACATTTTTGGTTTGGAAGGATTACAGGCCCACTCAAAAGATTCAGATCAAACTACTACCTTTGCAAACAGATTACCTCAAAGTTTGAACCTGGGTATTCAGATCAAACTACTACCTTTGCAAACAGATTATCTCGAAGTTTGAACTTGGGTATCTTTAATAATTTCTTTCAAATGCAAACAAATTACCTCAAAGTTTGAACCTGGATATTTTTAATAATTTCTTTCAAATGTAAACAGATTACCTCAAAGTCTGAATCTGGTATTTAGATCAAACTACTAACTTTACAAACAGACTACCTCAAAATTTAAACCTAAATATCTTTAATAATTTCTTTCATATGTGGTTGGAAGCTAGTTAATTATCCGACTGTGATGAATATGATGTATAACATATCTTATCATAGTCGAAATTTATTCAGCATACAGGCATTGCCGTCAATTAAAGCACCTCCCTATTAAATGGTTTTGGTTGTGGTCGTCTTCAGGCTGTATTCATTAGATTTCACTGGGTTTTTCATGGATCCCACAGTTTTGGATTCTTGTTTTTTGCAGCTTCCTTTACAGAAGCAATACCGTTCTCTTTGGGGATACCAGTTTTTTTTGTCGAAGCATAGATAAAGTTGATATGTTTTTTTGTCGAAGCATTATAAAAACACAGGTTCAAATGACAGGAGCTTTATTATAATGATATGTTTCTGTATTTTATCATAATGCTTATGGAAAACTACAATTTTCTTGTGAAGTGGGGTCTCAGTGTGGAATTTGGTGAGTATTGAGACGTGACTTTTCAATAAAGAGATTTTGCAAAGATACGCATTTGGTGGTGAAAATTAGTCGTCGAATAAATAAATACATGTCTGTTCACATCGATCGGGAACTTCAATTCTGAAAGACATAAAATAATGAAGAGACGTTTGCTTAAAATTGATTCTGGTTTTGGAAGAAAACCAGAATAAATTTAAGACGGGGGAAGTAGGAAAGACCATATATTTTCATCTGATGCCGAGAAAATAAAAAGGAAATAAAAAGTGTTGCAAAACCACAAATAATAGTTGCATGCAGAGGATTCCTACAAATATTAGCTTGAAAATTTACAGAGCTTGGGTGTTTGTTCTAACAATCTTTTGTTTTAATCAATTGTGACTCTTGGGTGGCGCATAAGTGGTGGTGATTCGGCGGAGTTCTTGCAAGTTTTAAGTGATGGTGGTCTAATGGAGTTCTTGTAGGATGAGCTAGATGGCCATTTGGAAGTTAGTTGCACCACTTCCTTCGAGCATAGTGTCATTGCGGAACATGCCCACACAAATATATTGCCTCAGTAAGGGACTTTCTTGAGTGACAAATAAGGAACATCTAGGGATTGAAGGAGATATAGGGACTATTAGGAAAGAGTGTTGCAAACATAACTGTCCTTTTAATGCTTTTGTAGAATTTGGTCTCCTTTACAATACCTTGCTAAACAATCTCTTTGTCACCTCTAGCATGAGAAGATGTTTTCTTCTTTAAGTTCAACCTATTGAAGCATATGTAGGCTACTTGTGATGAGTTGCTCACGGTTGTTGTGGATGATTGTCATTGTGACTTCTAGTTTGGCCTCATACTTGTTGAAATTGATCCACCTATAGCCATCTCAAATTTTTTAGTCCAACTTGTTGAATTTGGTCTTGCAAGGAATTATCTCTCATTTGATTCCTATTGCAAATCCATTGTATGACCAATCATTTTCTATCTTAGGTTTTTTTTGCTAGGTTTACCCATCTAAAGTTTTAGTTAGGGGGTTTGTACATTTAGCTCAGGCATTTACAACCCTAGTTTTTGTAGTGGTAGTGGGAATCAATCTCACGTTTTAGATACAGTTGTTGAAGTTATGCTTGGTTATATTACCCACAACCTCTAAATATCAAAATTGCAATCTAGTTGAGTTCTATAACCTTCTTTTACTTTACTTGCTACTAATCCTTTAGTTCCTCTTGCTAATGCTAAATCCCAGCACCTTGGTCAATACTTAGGGCCTGCTCTTGTGCTTTCACCCAATATCGTGGTCCACTTTGAGCAAGCTATGCTAGGTAGTGGTGAATCTTGTAATCCTTCTATGAGTCAACATTTTATTTTTTCTCAAATCATGAGGCAATAACATGGATTAGTTGGCTGAAGGTGAAGAAATTTGTGAGGGTAACTACACTCCTAACAAGGAGACAATAAAGTCTAGAATAAAATCTAGTTATTAAAATCCCTAACATGGTAGACTTGGTAGTGAAATCGAGGAACAAATATCGTCCTTCACAAGACACTACTTTGGGATCTAATGAACTAGGTAAAGTTCCAAAGCTCCTCCCACACAATGAGGTAGTCTCTAGAATAATGATGTGTTAAAAAATACATATTAGCATTTTTTTCTTGCATGGAGTCCCAATAAAGCATGAATTTTACAAATGGGCTAAGAACAATTATGTGTCAAGGTGTTAGGGTTGAACAAATGAAAAGGTTGGATAAAGGGTATATAAATTGTCAATTCAACATTAAGGATGCAACATAGGCAATCCTTTAGTTTTGTACATCGGTTAATTATGGTCAAGTGTATTCTCTTCAGACTTGGTATTTTGAGTTTTACTCTGAAGGTTTTTGCAAAGCTAGGTTCCCCTAATGGGTTCAATTTCCCTTCTTGAACTCATTTTTAGACCATACATTAGAGATATAGTTGGAAAACTAGGCAGAGGCATTTGATGCATGAATGAACATGAAAAGTTCTTAAGATTTTTAGTCCACCTATGGTCATGTGTGGAAATGGATGTGGGTAGTAAGCTTTGGCATTGCATTCTTTTAAAAGGGCCAGGTTTTGACTCATCTATGCAACTTCTTACTCATGGAGCTATATATGATTCTGAGTCCCTAATCAAAGACAAACAATCCATGTTGCTCACAAACCCTTTTAGAATCTCACTAATGAGTCTCATTTAGAATTAAATAACTAACGATATTTTGGGCATTGTTTGAATATCAAGGATCATTTTGTTAAGGGCGGGAAACATAGAGTGAAGAATGTAGATAGATATGAAATCCTATTGTTATAAGAGATTAAGTAAAATAGATGGAGGCTAGATATAACTTTACAAACTATTTAGAAGGATGGATTTTGGTTGGCTTCACTTCATCAAAAGGGATCAAGGGATATTGTTCTTGGATTTCTCTTTAGGATGTTGAAAATTTTGATGAATGAAGGTGAAGATCCTAACCATAGGGAAATTTGTCTCCTTTATTTGTTAAGGGTTGTATATTGAGCTTTTGTTTTGTTTATGCCCCTACTTTTGGATATAAAAGACCATACATTTAGAATTGGACAAGGTAAACCTTTCCTTTTGTAAAATGGATTGTAATTGGATATTTTTACTTTGTTGAATTAAGCCTGGATAGAATTTGGCAATCCTCTCATTTGTTGATTTCTCATTTTGAATTTAACATTTGGGTTAGCCTTATGAATAAGATAGGTTTTTTTGACATATTGAAATCACCTTCATCAATGGATGAGCAATTTTAGTTTCTCTAGCATAATAGAATATCAAGTAATAAGGCTAAGTTTAGTAGGCTTGATCAAATATATTGTTTAGGTTTCTT
The DNA here is from genome assembly GCA_028583015.1 of Wollemia nobilis. Classification (NCBI taxonomy): domain Eukaryota; kingdom Viridiplantae; phylum Streptophyta; class Pinopsida; order Araucariales; family Araucariaceae; genus Wollemia; species Wollemia nobilis. Next base: position 4,148,144 of record JAQPPZ010016833.1, on the reverse strand, counting down.
TATTGCTAAGGGCATACATAATTATTGTAATATTTTTATAATTGTATCACCATTTCTAACCATTTTCTAGTTATTCTTGCTTTAATTTTTATGAAGATGAAAGGAAATTTGATGATCTTTGTTATAAGCTTAATATTTCCCTATTGGAGTACCCTAATTGCATCTATGGCTTATCAACATTTTTGGTAGAATTGAACAAACCTACCTCAAATAATGGTTGGATTATTTGGTGGAATAATGTTATTCATAAAGATGATTTCCTTGGGGATTTTGGTAGGATAAAAGGTAAATCTTGAAAAAGAGAGAATAAACTATGGTCTCCCTTTCTAAGTCCAAAAAGGCTTTTACATGGGATCCTCTTTCCCTATTTTGGTAGGAGCAAGAGGCTACTACAAAAGTCAACCATTGGATATTAGATCAATGCACAATTAATGGAGCAAATATTTAGTTAAAGAATCAATGGATAAACATGGGGATAATGATTCTAAATTTGTCTTGAGATACATTAGGTATAATCACACACAAAAAACTTATTGCTAAGATTAGAGATAGTGATGGAAAGCTAAAAATAGATGACAAAGACATAGAGCAAGTGTCCATTTCTCATTTTCAAAACATATTTAAGGATAAAAATAGGGAGCTAGATTATTCAATAGTGGAAAAAATTACCTCTTGTATCCCAAGAAAGGTTGATGATGAGCACCAAACACTTTTGGGTGTTCCTTTTTTATTTAAGGAACTAACTAATATGTTGTTCTTTATTTCTAACAAAAAGGAAGTAGGGATGTGCGGTCTCTACTAATTTCTATAAAGTTATGTGGCATTTTAGAGGCCTAAAATTTTATTGTATGTATAACAAAGCTGATAAGTGTTTACTGGGTACTTTTATCAACCAAGGCTTGATCAAATCAATTTTCAAAGTATCTAATAGGGATAATGTTTTAGGATGGAGACCTATCATAATGCTTAATACATCATATAAGATCATTGCTAAAGTCATGATTTGTAGGTTTAATACCATTTCTCAACATATTATAAGGTCAACACAAACTAGATTTCTAAGAGGGAGATTTAGTTTAGACCATATTATTATGGAATGAAAAACCCTAGAATGGGTTGTAGAGTATAGCAAAGAAGCCATGTTTTTCAAGTTTGAATTTGACGAAGTCTCTAATAGGATTTGTTTGTATTTCATTTTCTAGATGCTTCAATGGCTTGGGTTTAGACCCAATTTATATCATAATATTATCTTGCTTTTCTTTGATATGTTAGCAATACTTGTTGTCAATGGCTTCCTTTCTGATTCAATCACCTTACAAAGGTCTATTCACCAAGGTTTCTCATTTACATTCTTCTTATCTATTTCTACATGTGATTCTTTAGGTTATATTTTTGAGATATCTACTCACACAAACCTCATTAAAGGAATTGCACTTCTAGACAACAAGGTGGTTAACTCTCAATTTATAAATGATTCTATGTTTTTACATAAGGATGAAAAAAAATAAATTGAAAATACTTTGGATAGGTTAGAGGCTTTCTATTACATTTTATGGGGCTAAGATTTCACCTAGCAAGACATATTTTATTTTAGCCAAGCTGATGTTCATCCTGACTAGATTCAATAGAATTGAATCAATTGGATCATGGAGAATCAATGAAGTATTAAGGGATCTATTTTGGATTTAGAGTCTCTCTTATTTAGATATGGAAGTGGTTTTTACCTGAATTTTAGCAAAAGTTGGATAACTAGATTCCTAGTCATCTTTTATTGATGGGTAGGTTGTAGATAGTTGAGAAAATGAGGTGTTTATGGCAATGCATGTTTTCTATTCTTCTTATTGGTTGTCTACTAAATCTATTTTGACTAATTAATAATAATGGTCCACAATTTTCTTTGGAGTAAGTGAGATAGTTCCTAGATGAGGGTGGAAATTTCATGGGCCTAGTGCAACCAATCAAAGAAGAAATATGATATTGGGACAATTAATCAATGTGCCAATATACTTACTAGGAATGGATCCCAAAAAAAGTTGGTCAACTTTTAAATATAGGCAACTCATTCTAATGGGGCATGATGGGATATGGTATACTTAAAAAAAATTTTGAATGCTCAATATTTCTTAGTTAAGGATAAATTCCCATCTAAGGTCCCTATAAGGCTCAAAAATTTGCTACCCCATTGCTAACCTAATAGGGATCTTCTGTTGGTCCGGCTTTCATACACACCCCGTGAAGAATGAGCATAAACACCGGTAACACCCACGGGATGAATCCCACTCACTTTAGGATCTAGCTGGTTATCCAAGGTGTGAGTTACAGAGTCGGGTCGAATGTCTATTCACTCTTTTTCGCTTCCGGAATAGATTTCAATATGGATCGTCTCGTTACCTTACAGGGGGTTCTTGAACTTGTTCGATAGGTTGCGAAGTTGTTACTTGTTAACAATCGTATTTAACTTGATTCTTGATCTAGCTCTCATGGGTCAACAGATTCAAATAAAAGACAAATAAAGAAAGTAAAAATGGATCATTCACGGTAAGCAAAGAGAGGGTAGGGTAAGGCATAAAGGGAAGTTTATCAAAATTTAAACTGTAAAACTTAAACCGTCAATTTCATCTATACTATCAGCTTCACAACAGAACAAATCAAAGAGGAAAGCGTCTGGATTTCTAAGATCACTTTCAACCAAGAGCACAAGGCAAAATGGAACAGGTCTAACAGAAAATTATAAACCGAAGAGAAGCCGGTTAAAACCGATATCTTTCACCGGTAGCCTAGCTCACACGATGAAGAAAGAGCAATTAGAACAAGCTTACACCTGAAATCTATAATTTCCCAAGCAAACAATGGAACAACTGAAGCCTAACAACATATTTAAACTTGATAATGGCAGATTTACAAGCATATATCTAACAAACTTTAATGGAACGGATAACAAAAGAAGATACACTTATCACGGATCTGTAAAATATTAGGCTCCCTGGCCATGCTACCACAGAAAACAACAAAAGCACATCAACTCCCAGTCCATAAAACAAAGGATTTCACAAAATTTGCAAGAAATTGCTTATAAGCCTTTTATTTCTAAGTCTCCGCCTCCCGCGATTACATTTTGCAGTTGTATTTATAGACTCAGGACAGATCCTGATCTATATCTTTTCTTAACTCGCAAATCTTATCATCTTAAACCCTAGGACCGGGTTTTACAATAAAAGCCATTTTAAAACAAAGACCGGATAAAACCTAACCCTTCCGCAAATCGTGGCGGTCACTGTCATAAATGGAGAAGATAGAATCAAATGCAACTTGTATTCACCCGCAACCGCAAATAAATGCCTTCATTAATTTCCGTTGGTGAGCCGGATGAGTCACCACTTCTCCGCTATTCCATCTCTGCAAATCTATCCCGGAGTTGAAAATATCTGCTTGCTATTAACTCTGCCATAAATCCTCATTGAATGCCTTCACCGGTAAAATCTGGCAGCTGCTTAGTCATTTGTGGACAGATCTGTAAATACTGGAATGAAACATCAACTCTCGGCACCTTCCTTTTCAACATGGCCGCCTTTAATTAAATTGCATTTGACTTTGTCCTTATGGCCATTTTCCCGCTATCCCGCAAGTGACAGATGGATTCCTGCATGAAAGACAAAAAGATTATATTAGCAATTTAATAAACATTAAATCAACACTTTAACATTAAAACAGATTAAAATCCTAATCTTTCTTGCATGTCGGCCTCTGTTTCATCTGATACATGTCTTGACACGTGTCACAGAATCGTGACACGTGTCTGTTTACAGCTGCAAGCATTCTGGTCAACTTTCTGTGCAGGTCGCGAAAATGCGACATGTCGCGATTTCGCGACATGTCCGCCAGCATGTTTCTCTCTCCTTTCTTTCGTCGCGAAAATGCGACATGTCACGATTTCGTGACATGTCGCGAAATCGCGCCTCTTGCTAGCTGCCGTACAACTCTTTTCAAGCATGTCGCGATTTCGCGACATGCATCTTGCCTTAGTCGATTTCATGCAAATTTGATTTCTCCTCTTTGCTTCCTTCTGGCCCTTGGCCGATTTTCCATTATGTCTTTCAATTTGGCAACTTTCTTCTCATCATGTCACGAAATCGCGACATGGTGGCTCCCTTTGAAGTTCTGCCTCCCAACTATCGCGATTTCGCGACGTCTCCATCTTGGCTGGTTCTATCATTGAAAGTGCAGCGAGTCGCTGCAACTTTCATGTCTTTGTCTTTTAAATCAAAATGACCGCGATTTTGCTATAGGTAGCGATTTCGCTACCTTCTCTCTTCTCCGTACCAATCGCCGACTTTTATCGCGAAGATGCCACATTCCTTTGCTTTGGAAGACCCTTTCAAAAGGTGCAACGCATCGCTGCAGCTTTTGCCCCTTAGACTTTCTTTGCACTAGCCATGCAAAGACATCGCTGCAACATTTGTATTTAGTCCTTTTTTGCAACCAACACCCGCGACTTTGCAACATTGCAGCGCATCGCTGCCACTTTGAACACTTAGACGCTTTACCTTCTCCTCAATCAATGTCTTGCGCCTTTGCAACTTTAAAACTTGCAGCGCGTCGCTGCAACCCTTTAACCCTCAAGCCTTTGAACCGCCCGCGTCGCGAAAATGCGACGTGTAGCGCATCGCTGCAAGTTTTACTTTGGAGTGCCTTCTTGACCAATATGCAACGAATCGCTGCAACTTTTAAACTCAAGCTCCCCTTCGGCCAACCTGCAGCGCGATTTTGAAACATGTTAGCGACGCGCTGCACTTTTTGTACTTAAGCATTTTTCCATCAACAACCCGCGAAAATAGAACACGTCGCGATATCGCGACAGTTCCCGTAGCTGCATGCGTTGACCGCGTTGACCATGATTTTGCGACACATTTGCGACTTAGCCGATTTTCACTCTTGCAGCCCATTTCTCTCTCCTGTCGCGATTTCGCGACATGTCGCGAAATCGCTCCTTTCCGTACAACTTTCTTCTCTCTCCTCTGGCCGGTAGCGATTTTGCGACGCTTTCCAAAAATGGAAATGTCGCGATATCGCGACGCAAAACTGACTTGGCGGGTTTTCTATTTTCCTGTCGCGATTTCGCGACATTTCCATAAATGGAAGTGTCGCGATTTCGCGGCTTTGCCGAAAAGGGAAAGTTTTGGATTTTCATGAAATTTTCTATCTCGTTTTCTCGCATTCTTTTGCATCGGTGCAAGGTTTTCTTTGCCCATGAAGGACTCTAGCATGCACAAAATGAAATCGAAAGGCAACAAAACCAGAATGCAAGGAAAAGGACAACTTAATCAAGGAGGCAAGCAAATTTGGATTTGAACCCGAAAATTATCAAGAGGGTCCCTGCTGCAAAATGGGAAGCTTGAGGTTTTCTAAGGATGGACTCTCATTTTTCAATGGGGGGTGTGTTGCTTCTCAACAAATGGCGATATCTGCGGGTAAAATAGTAGCATTATTTTAGAACCCAGGACTCGGTTTCAAAACAAAAAGACCATGCATCATGCCTTGCCACAGACATTCTTCACAATAAATTGACTGCCAACCGCTAGTCGTTAAAATTTCCCAAGGACATACTAGGCTGAATTACTTCAAGGAAGATTTCTGATGTGCAATTACAAAGGGTATAAAACTTTCTTCAGGATGACCGGATTGAATGATGAACTTTGGACTGATCAGCTTTTCTAGATTGTAAAAGGGGAAACCGAGTAGAGCTCTGTTTACTAGTTTAGCCTTTTACAGCCTAGACAGAGTTACCCTTTAGATTTACACGACCCAAATTTACAACTGTAAGGTAGAATCTGCAACTTGGTAAAAGAAAAATAACTTTTGGAATCTGGCTGCCTCTCTTTCATATAACTCTTTTTTTTTTTTTATCTCTCTTATTTTTGAAATGCATCAATATCTGAAAGGCTTTAAAGAAATCACAATTTTCTTTTATCATTTGATCAATCTGGAACTGTTTCAGTCTAGGCACTGATAGCCTCTGTGGATACCCAAATAATTGCATGAACCATAGTCCCCTCTTATAACCAGACTTTTCTTGGATTCCCCGGAGTTCCTCCAACTAAACAAACATAGCAGTTTTTCTATCATTAAAACAACTGTGGCAAGCAAGACACAAGATCCAATCACCTCTCTACCGTTGTCCTGACTAACAAAATAGTTCCACTATTCAATTTAAGCAGACTATCTCAATTAGAATTATAAACAATGGGTGGAGACTGGATTGATCAGCTAGGAATAAAACAATTTTTTTTTTTTTTTTTAGCAGGCTGACTTTTCATTGATTGCTCAGGCAAAGGTTAAAGGACAGATTTCAAAAGTTGAAGAACTTTGGACAGACCTCCAAGGACAGAGACAGGCCTCAAGAACAAAACAAAAATAAAACTGCACAGACTTAGAAATAAAACTGAAAAACTTCAAAGCTTACTTACAATGTATACATATGTTACAACTTCTTTATGACTCATTCAAATGATAGATTGGATGGAACAGACCGAGAAATAATGTTTCAAGTATTGACCATTAACAGGGAGGTCCAGAAAATTACCATCCAGATCGTGTAAATGGAATGCATTGTTACCAAATATCTCAAGAATTTGGTAGGGGCCTATCCACAGTGGTCGCAACTTTGTATGCTTACCCTTCTTCTCATGAGCCTTGTCCCACAGGAGCACCAAGTCTGCCGATCCAAAGCTTTCACTTTGGCCCTCTTGTCAAACCACCTTTTGACAGTTTCTTGATGTCTACTGAAGTGCTCCAGGGCTTGGAGTCTTTCATCCCGCAAGTTAGTGAGATCTAAAACACGGGCTTCAGCATCATCATGATCCTCAAAATAATCTAAGGCAAATTGGTAGGTAGGCAGCTTGAGAGAGATGGGAACAATTGGTCGGGTACCATACAACAAAGCAAAAGGAGAAGTCTTAAGAGCAACTTTATGTTTTATCCCGTCACCCACAGTGCATATTTCAACAATGTATGCCATTGCCTGGGTTTATCTGCTGCAGACTTCTTGATGGCATTCATTAAATTCTTGTTTGTTGACTCAGCTAGTCCATTGCCTTGGGGATAGTAGTTGGATGAGAATCTGATAACTATCCCCATCTGGTATGCCCAATCTGCAAACTCCAATGATTGAAAGGCCGGCCCATTATCACAGACCAAATTCAGGGGAACCCCAAATCTAGTTATGACATTTGATTCAAGAAAATCAATCACTTCCCGGGTCGTACTTCTTGTGGTGGTCGCCGCTTCAACCCACCTTGTGCAATAGTCGATAGTCGTCGGAACATATTTATGCCCTGCTGAAGAATTCGGGTTAATGACTCCCACAAAATCAAGCCCCCATTGCATGAAAGGTTTACTGATCACAACAGGTTGCAATGGCAGGGCCCGGTTGGCCTCTTTGGCTGCAAATGTCTGGCACTGATGGCAGGTTCTGACATGCTGATGTGCATCTTTAAAAAGTGTAGGCCAATAATAGCCTGCTCTTAGTATTTTATGTGCAGTGGCAGATCCTGATGGATGCCCTACCCCTAGTTTTTCATGAAAACTAGCCATGACTTCACTGACTTCACTGGGAGAAATGCATCTTAGGAAAATGCCAAAGATAATTCTCCCCGTACGGAGTACCCGCCTTGAGGAGATAATGAGCAGCTTTTAACTTTAATGCTCTCCTTTGAGTTCTGTTCAAATGGGATGGGCAAATTCCAAACCGTAGCGAGATGAATGATATCTCCATACCAATCATCGATTCAGAATTTAACCGATTAACTTCTTCCCGTAGAGGCACTTCAAGGAATGTGTCCGGACAAACCAAGCCCCCGATCGCTTTTGCAGGCCTAATATCCAAGTCATACTCTTGCAACCTTGTGACCCAATTTCCCCTCGTTCACCCAACTCATTCTGACTTAGAAGGTATTTAACAGCTGGTCTGGCACTATGGCATGAATTTTGCTCCTCAAGATATAGTGTCTGAACTGTTTCACTGCTTTTACCAAAGCATAAGCTTGTTTGTCTAAACGGGAATATTTCAGCTCAGCTCCCTTCAAATTGGTGCTCTTAAAAGCAATTGGATGTTCCCGCTTTCTCTCCGTTGGGTCGAACTGCAGCAAGTGTATGTTCGTAAGAGAAGGTGTATAGATAAAAATCTGCATCGAAGTCCGGGCTTACCGTAACCGGTGCTCGTTTAATGGCCGTCTTGATTTCTTGGAAGGCAGCCTTAGCTTCCGGGGTCCAAACAATCATGCGATCTGCTTTAACATGTCATTCATTGGCTTAACTATCTTCGCAAAGCCTGAGATAAACTTCCTGACAAAGTTAATCTTTCCAAAGAATGACCTCAACTCTTTCTTGGAGTTGGGAAATGGTATGCCGTATATGGCTTCAACTCGCTTGGATCCATAGAAATGCCATCTTTTGTGACCAAGTGTCCCAACAATTTGCCTTCTGTTACACCAAAAATGCACTTCTTTGGATTCAAGGAAATGCCAAACTCCCTGCACTTGTTAAACACAGACTCTAAGTGCTTTACATGGTCAAATCTGGATTTGGAGAAGACCGTTAGATCATCCATGTAAACTACAATGCATTTGCCCATAAGCCCCTTGAAGGCATGATCCATTGCTCTTTGAAATGTTGCTCCAAGCATTTATTAACCCAAATGGCATCCTTTTGTAAGCAAAAGTCCCCCACTTAGTTGTAAAAGCAGTCTTCATTCTATCTTCCTTCTCAACCAAAATCTGGTTGTACCCTGAGAAGCCATCCAGGAAAGACATCATCTCTGACCCATTAACAATTTGCAAGACTTCATCCATAGAAGGCAGGGGATAGTTGTCCTTTTTAGAAGCCTTGTTTAAATTCCTAAAATCCACACACAAAGCGGATCTCCCCATTTTTCTTCCCCGACCGGCACCGGATTGGCCACCCGGGTAGAATGCCCGATGGGAAAAATAATTGCCGCACTCAAGAGCTTTTCCACTTCCGTTTGGATTAGGGGTTCTAACAGAGCATTAACATGCCTCTCGTTTCGTCTGAAAGGCTTGCAAAATTCTTTCAAAGGTATGATGTGAGTGTAAACTTTTGGGTCAAATACCTTTAAATCTTTGTATGACCAAGCCATTACATCCTTGGACCTGTGCAGAAAATCAACCAGACTTTTCTTTATTTTTGGATCACAGTCCTTTGCCAACTTGATGTTCTTTGGATCCTCCTCAGTGCCTATGTTCGTGTCTTCAGTCCCATTGTCCGTGGGAGCTACAAAATCCTCGTAATTCACCCTTTGCCCGATCTTGTCAACATCAAATAGCCTTTCTAGCTCCACCATTCCTTTTGGGATCCCGTTGTCCTTCAACCTCATTATTCCTCTCTCATCATCCAACCTGCTCCAAGCAGGGTGTCTCTTTGGCCTTCATCAATTATAGCATTCTCAAAGGTGTTAGTACCCCGCAAAAAGTTTACAATCTGCTGATCATCCGAGAAAACTTGAAAGCCTGTCTATATTGTTTGGAACCGAAGGACAGGGGACTAACTCAATTGAGAACTTATCCCACTTAAAATCTTCTAATGGCTTTAAACTTGCAGCCGAAGATGCCAGGACATCAACATGTGAATTTTGTTCCCTGGGTATGTGTGTCAGATTGAATGCATCAAAGCCTTCTACAAGATCCCAGGCCCGGTGTTTGTATCCCTTCAAATAGGAGGCTTTACACTGGAATTTACCCCTGACTTGACTTGCCACTAATTTTGAATCAATGAAAACTTGAATGTTTTTCACATTTTTATCCAAAGCAAACTTTAAACCTAAAATCAAAGCTTCATACTCGCTAAATTATTAGTACATGGGAACCGCAAGCGGTAAGACATAAAAAATGTCCGACTTTGAGGCCCTTTGAGGACTCGCCCTCGTTCCGAACCCCGCTTACATCTTGCTCCATCCACATGAAGTGTCCAAACTTCATTAGTATGTACAGGATGAGCTTTATTAAACTTGTTACTCTGCCCACTTGTTAAATTGTAGACTCCAATGTCTACCTCTCGCAACATTGACACGTCTCATTTGCCGCATTGTACTCTATAATGGTGTGCTTGTACCGGGTTCTCTCGTCAACCCGCAATTGATTTGCCACTCCTTTCCATGGCAACCACATGTGTGAAAAATCTGTTGCCGTATATCCATTCAAGGACCTAGACCAATCCCTACTCAACAAGGATCCCATATCCCACTGGGGATATCCACAACCCGGATTTCAATTTTATGTTGAGCCCTTGGCTCGGATGCTAATTGTATGTGAATATTTTGAAGCTCTCCAACAACTTTAACTTCCGACTTGTCCAATTGGACAACTCTCCTTTCGTACTTCATTGGGGTCGACCCCAACCGCCGACAAATGGCCAGTGGCATAACATTAGCAGATGCACCTGAATCTACCAAACAATTATGTAAGTTCTTCCCAAAAATTTTGACAGTCAAGAAAAGGGGGGAACTTCAGTTTTTTCTTTGTACATGGCTAGATTGGCATTTGCTATTTTCTTTCCCTTGTCTACAGGTTTAGCAAGCGAGGCCGAGTATGTCTTTATCGAGTTGTCTCTCTCGCTCCGAAATCTGTGCCACTCATGCAGAGTAATGTTGGCCTTAATATTTTTCATATCCTCCACTATGTTATATCCTTTGTTAAGTGGAGGAACAACAACATCTCGGTACTCTTTGAGCCCCTCCCTTTGGTGGAGGTGGATTATTGCTTGGAGAGGGGTCCTGAGGAACATTGTGAGAGTTATCCGGAGGAGTTGATGTAGTGTTGGGCTCCGGATTCCTCGTTTCTCAAGTTGTAGTTATCTCTTCTGTACCGCTGGAAAGCCCGTACTTCATCTATAGGCATTTCAACTACATTCTCGCATTCATCCGGGAAAGAAAAGGAATCCAGGACCATGGCCGCACTCGTGGCCGGATGAACTTGGGCCATCGCCAGCTTCTTTGATTTTCGGGGAGATCGGATCACCGGACAAGGCTTCAAATGCATTGCAAAATTCCAGACAGTCCAACTCCCCATGCTGAGAAGTGGCATGTATTCTCGCACCAGTTGGGCAGGAGCTAAATCACAGATGTTCACATCATGAGTTTTACCCTTGTAATATTTATTAGGTTCATATGGGGGCCTGTTAAATCTGTTTGGCTGATATGAGTATCTGTTGGGATTGTCACCAGTAGAAGTTTGCCTTTTAAAACTCAGAAAATCATTGGCCAGCTTCTGAACAATCTTTGAGACTTCTTCAATCCTTGCATTGTCGACCTCTTTCACCGGGTTCCGTACATTCTCAACAGGTGCAGCAGTTGATGGACTTGTCGATGGTAGAGTCCGACAGATCGGGCAAGCATCATCTCGATGTGGAATGGGATTAAACACAGGAGCAGACTTGTGTGATCGGAGGAACTTGCTCGAGCATTTAAAGGTCGGGGTCCCAACCGTCTTTCCATAATCAAAGCTTCTTTGTAGGCTTCTGTCAAATTGGTAACAGTGGCATCTCTCTTCAAGAAGACAGAGGTCATGGGATCCAGGGAATTTCTAAAAATCTCTAATGCCAAGTCAGCATTAGGTACATAATACCCAGTAAGTCTACCATAGGCTTTCTGGAATCTGACATTATAGGATCTGATAGATTCACTTAATTCCCTTTTGATGCTAGAAAACCGCTGATATAAAATATTGGGGTCTATCACTTCCCCGAACCGTGACACAAAAACTTTCTCTAAATCATTCCAACCGGTGATAGAATCATTGGTGAGGTTTAAAAACCAGCCATATGCTCCCTCCTGGAGAGTGAACGGGAAGAGTCTACAGGCAACATCTTCATGCTGTACATTTAATAACTTCAGTGCATTCTTGAATGCAACCAAGTGTTCTTCTATGGTTCTTGTCCCATCATGTTTGTACCTGGGGAGATATCTTTCTGGATTTCTAGGCAGGTCATGGGCTATACCCGAAATGTTCAAAGCTGTGGAGCCCAACCAATTTGCCATAGCTAATGGATTGACAGGAATATTCTGAGCTCTGGTTGGAGTGACTATCAATGGTGATAAAACTGTCTGGGATAGAGATGTGGCCCTTCCGTGGCTACTTCTTCTCGGAGTTTCTAATTCAGGAACAAGGAGCTCTCCGACTCTGGGGTGGGACCTTGTTACCCTGTATGTAGAATCCAGCTTTCACAAGCACTTATAACTTTGCAGTTCTCAACAGGTTCTGTATTTGGCAATTTAAAACACTGCACCGACAACTTACAAAAACTGTACTGACAATTTATAAAACTGAGACACTTTTAAATGTTAAAATGCCGGACTCGGATAAAATACAGTATTTGTCAAGCACCACATACAGTCGGATTTCCCAACTCAAGTGCACTAAGAACAGATGTTCTCGGGCCCTCCTTCTAGCGCCAATTAAATGTTGGTCCGGCTTTCATACACACCCCGTGAAGAATGAGCATAAACACCGGTAACACCCACGGGATGAATCCCACTCACTTTAGGATCTAGCTGGTTATCCAAGGTGTGAGTTACGGAGTCGGGTCGAATGTCTATTCACTCTTTTCCGCTTCGGAATAGATTTCAATATGGATCTGTCTCGTTACCTTACAGGGGGTTCATGAACTTTTTCAATAGTTGCGAAAGTTGTTACTTGTTAACAATCATATTTAACTTGATTCTTGATCTAGCTCTCATGGGTCAGCAGATTCAAATAAAAGACAAATAAAGAAAGTAAAAATGGATCATTCACGGTAAGCAAAGAGAGGGTAGGGTAAGGCAAAAAGGGAAGTTTATCAAACTTTAAACTGTAAAACTTAAACTGTCAATTTCATCTATACTATCAGCTTCACAACAAAACAAATCAAAGAGGAAAGCGTCCAGATTTCTAAGATCACTTTCAACCAAGAGCACAAGGCAAAATGGAACAGGTCTAACAAAAAATTATAAACCGAAGAGAAGCTGGTTAAAACTGATATCTTTCACCGGTAGCCTAGCTCACACAGTGAAGACAGAGCAATTAGAACAAGCTTACACCTGAAATCTGTAATTTCCCAAGCAAACAATGGAACAACTGAAGCCTAACAACATATTTAAACTTGATAATGGCAGATTTACAACATATATCTAACAAACTTTAATGGAACGGATAACAAAAGAAGATACACTTATCACAGATCTATAAAATATTAGGCTCCTGGCCATGCTACCACAGAAAACAGCAAAAGCACATCAACTCCCAGTCCATAAAACAAAGGATTTCACAAAATTTGCAAGAAATTGCTTATAAGCCTTTTATTTCTAAGTCTCCGCCCCTCGCGATTACATTTTGCAGTTGTATTTATAGACTCGGGATAGATCCCGATCTTTACAGAAAATATCTTTTCTTAATTGCAAATCTTATCATCTTAAACCCTAGGACCGGGTTTTACAATAAAAGCCATTTTAAAACAAAGACTGGATAAAACCTAACCCTTCTGCAAATCAGGGCGGTCAGCTGTCATAAATGGAGAAGATAGAATCAAATGCAGCTTGCATTCACCCGCAACTACAAATAAATGCCTTCATTAATTTTCGTTGGTGAGCCGGATGAGTCACCACTTCTCCGCTATTCCATCTCTGCAAATCTATCCCGGAGTTGAAAATATCTGCCTGCTATTAACTCTGCCATAAATCCTCATTGAATGCCTTCACCGGTAAAATCTGGCACCGCTTAGTCATTTGTGGGCAGATCTGTAAATACTGGAATGAAACATCAACTCTCGGCACCTTCCTTTTCAACATGGCCGCCTTTAATTAAATTGCATTTGACTTTGTCCTTATGGCCATTTTTTCGCTATCTCGCAAGTGACAGATGGATTCCTGCATGAAAGACAAAAAGATTATATTAGCAATTTAATAAACATTAAATCAACCCTTTAACATTAAAAAAGATTAAAATCCTAATCTTTCTTGCATGTCGGCCTCTCGTTTCATCCGATACGTGTCTTGACACGTGTCACAGAATCGTGACATGTGTCTGTTTACAGCTGCAAGCATTCTGGTCAACTTTCTGTGCAGGTCACGAAAATGCGACATGTCACGAAATCGCGACATCCCTGCCAAAGATGTTTCTCTCTCCTTTCTTTCACCGCGAAAACGTGACATGTCGCGATTTCGTGACATGTCGCGAAATCGCGCCTCTTGCTAGCGGCCGTACAACTTTTTTCAAGCATGTCGCGATTTCGCGACATGCATCTTGCCTTAGTCGATTTTATGCAAATTTGATTTCCTCTTTGCTTCCTTCCGCGCCCTTGGCCGATTTTCCATTATGTCTTTCAATTTGGCAACTTTCTTCTCATCATGTCACGAAATCGCGACATGGTGGCTCCCTTTGAAGTTCTGCCTCCCAACTATCGCGATTTCGCGACGTCTCCATCTTGGCTGGTTCTATCATTGAAAGTGCAGCGAGTCGCTGCAACTTTCATGTCTTTGTCTTTTAAATCAAAATGACCACGATTTTGCTATAGGTAGCGATTTCGCTACCTTCTCTCTTCTCCGTACCAATCGCGGACTTTTATCGCGAAGATGCCACATTCCTTTGCTTTGGAAGACCCTTTCAAAAGGTGCAGCGCATCGCTGCAGTTTTTGCCCCTTAGACTTTCTTTTGCACTAGCCATGCAGCACATCGCTGCAACATTTGTATTTAGTCCTTTTTTGCAACCAACACCCGCGACTTTGCAACATTGCAGCGCATCGCTGCCACTTTGAACACTTAGACGCTTTACCTTCTCCTCAATCAATGTCTTGCGCCTTTGCAACTTTAAAACTTGCAGCACGTCGCTGCAACCCTTTAACCCTCAAGCCTTTGAACCGCCCGCGTCGCGAAAATGCGACGTGTAGCGCATCGCTGCAAGTTTTCTTTGGAGTGCCTCCTTGACCAATATGCAGCGAATCGCCGCAACTTTTAAACTCAGTGCTCCCCTTCGGCCAACTCGCAGCCGCGATTTTGAAACATGTTAGCGACGCGCTGCACTTTTTGTACTTAAGCGTTTTTCCATCAACAACCCGCGAAAATAGAACACGTCGCGATATCGCGACAGTTCCCGTAGCTGCATGCGTTGACCGCGTTGACCGCGATTTTGTGACACATTTGCGACTTAGCCGATTTTCACTCCTGCAGCCCACTTCTCTCTCCTGCCGCGATAATGCGACATGTCACGATTTCGCGACATGTCGCGAAATCGCTCCTTTCCGTACAACTTTCTTCTCTCTCCTCTGGCCGGTAGCGATTTTGCGACGCTTTCCAAAAATGGATGGCGATCGGCATTCCAAAATGGAAAGTGTCGCGATTTCGCTACGCAAAACTGACTTGGCGGGTTTTCTATTTTCCTGTCGCGATTTCGCGACATTTCCATAAATGGAAGTGTCGCGATTTCGCGGCTTTGCCGAAAAGGGAAAGTTTTGGATTTTCATGAAATTTTCTATCTGTTTTCTCGCATTCTTTTGCATCGGTGCAAGGTTTTCTTTGCCCATGAAGGACTCTAGCATGCACAAAATGAAATCTGAAAGGCAACAAAACCGGAATGCAAGGAAAAGGACAACTTAATCAAGGAGGCAAGCAAATTTGGATTTGAACCTGAAAATTATCAAGAGGGTCCCTGCTGCAAAATGGGAAGCTTGAGGTTTTCTAAGGATGGACTCTCATTTTTCAGTGGGGGGTGTGTTGCTTCTCAACACTTCCCTTAGGTAAGGTTTTTGTTTTGCTA
This sequence comes from Wollemia nobilis, assembly GCA_028583015.1. NCBI lineage: Eukaryota > Viridiplantae > Streptophyta > Pinopsida > Araucariales > Araucariaceae > Wollemia > Wollemia nobilis. The sequence goes on along the minus strand of JAQPPZ010016833.1, from coordinate 4,132,349 downwards.
CTATGTTGATATAGTGGAACTTATTGGTGCTAAATAATGCCAATACTCTTACTCATAGCCCTTCTCTTAAGGGGAATATTCTCTTTAAAAGAGGTGTTCATTGTTTCATAGATATGTGGGATATATATGAGCATAGATGGAATTATTGACATCTTTTAAAAACTCAATTTTATCTCTCATCTAACTTCAAAGGAACAATCATAGCAAAATAAGGCTTATTTGATGAGGAGATACACGTAAAGTTATCTACTATGCTTATTTGTAATAATATTAAGAATTGGAGAGAGCATAATAAGAGAAAGATTAATATCCATCTAGTCAAAATGATTTATAGATCTCTTATTTCCCTAGTCTTGGTTACTTCTAGCTTAAATGCTAAATGGAATACTAACTTTGCTTAATTCACCTACAGGGATCTTAAGGCATGAGTGCGAGAGTCTAGTGCCTCTATGCATACCATACTCTTAGCCTAGAGGGTACTTCTACTGAAACTCCCCATTGTAACCTTATTATCTAAATTTGGCATTATAGTTATTGGTCATATCAATTGTGATATACCTAAAACTACTAAACATCTCTTTTGGTCATGCAAACAAGCTAAGTTAGTTTGGAATAGGGTCCTAGAAGAATGTTCAAATTTATTTGGGAGAAAACTTAGAGTCAAGGAATTTGTGTTAGGTTTTTTGTTGTCAAGTTTGATATTTTTTCAAGTAATTGATTACCAGTCATATTTGGTTTATTATATGCTATAATTATTTTTATGATGTTATGTTTTCTTAATTAGTGGAAACTCTTTGAATTTACTCTAACTACTTATTGTAGGTGAATGCTTTGGCTATAAAAATAATTAAGAGATAATCAAGAAGGATGAACATTAAAGAGTTCATTTTAAATTTATATTGTCTAGTATTTTCACTCAAAATCATGTAGTAATGATAGATTTAAGGAGTATAAAAAATTTCTAGCTATGTACAAATATATTATTGCTAATAAAGTTGAATGTGACTTCTTGCTATAGTTAGTTGTCCTTAAGGTCTAGCTTCTTGATATTTTTCTGAAGATAGAAGTTCAAGATTGTAAAAATTAAGGTATACTTGTGATAGTTATGGACTTGGAATGTTTAATGTTTTCTAGTCAATTTTGGTCTTGGTACACTAGCAAGTCTGTTAAGTTTTACCTCTGGTATAAGTGCTTTTTATATAGTTTATTTATCTCTTATATAAACTTTTTATTGCATATTCAATACAAAAATAATAATTTGATGGGGAGAAAAGTAGATGAATTAAGTTTAATTGTGGACTTAAATATCATAATCACATTATAATTAAAAGGATAATAATAACTTGAAGCTAGAGGAAAGCAAAAGTTGTAATGAAAAAATTAGAGATATTGTAATTGTATTAAGAGAAAATATAATCAAGGTACCAAGAAATGAAATATAGGACATTATAAATACATATGGAGAAAATTAAATGGGATAAGATGAATGAAACAACTATATTTCTTAATTTCATGGAAAAATTCAATATTACAGTTTAACTTTTATTTTAAAAAAGATTTTAATGTTATATAAAGACATTTCAATAATTTGATTGTGAATAAAATTATAAAAGCTAAACTTAAATTAACTTCAAGTTGTATTAGAGAATATGAGGAGGGGGATAGAAAGCATCAAATTGCATGTAAATATTTCATTATATTCATTGTTATGTGAAATTATATCATTGGAGGTTGAGTGGAGATTGGTTATATATTTATGCTTATGCTTAATTTTTACCTAAGTATGGATAGGAAAATTCTTGACATTAGGTAATGTATGTATCCCTCAAACATCTCTTGCAATATTAAGTCTTTGCTTAGGGTATTTTTGGTGTTATAATGGAAATCAATCCCAAGCCACATGTCACTTCATTTAAAAGTGGAGAGGTTTGCTATATTTTGTGATGAATGCCTCAAGTGGAGTACTCTACTATGGAAGGAAGGGATATTTGATATATGATCATTTGTATATTCTAGTTCATCATGTGGTTGGTAAGGTTTTATTGTGTGGATGGTGTCCATTATAGGTTATTTGGATGAGTTGACCATCTACTTGATAGGGAACCAAGCTTTTGATGTGATGGAAGATTTTTTAAATATTTACTTTGTCTATGGTGTTGTATTAGAAACAAAAAATATTTTTTCTTGATTGGTAGTAGGATGGATCATCCTAATTAAATATGGATATTCCTCATATAAAATGCATAGGTGGTAAAGACTTATCCATTGGCATTATCTAATGTTTCAATATTAGCTATACTAGGTTGTTTACCTAGTTTAGTTGGATTCATTATGGATATTGTGATACTTTATTAGTAGAAAAATTTAGAAATAAAAGTGATCCACACCATGGGATCCAAGATGTGGTGTCACAAAAGACAACTCCCAAAATCAACTTATGGCTCTTGAGAATTATGCTTCATACTTTTGCAATCTCACACAAGGTAAAAATATTTCTAATGTAGAAATACACTTTATAATACAAGGATCATGTAACTAATTAGTAGCAATGCAAATATTTAGTGTATAATGCATATGATACTATATTTCAATACATCAAAAGAATTAGTAGAATAAAACCTTATGCAGGAATAACTTGTATCTAAAGTGTGAGAAAGAGATAAAAGAAAATATAAGATGGAATTGAATATGTAGAAGAAGGATAATGAAAAGAGAAATAAAATAGAGTTATTTATTCTAATATTTAACAAGTTTACAACAATTACAATATAGTTAAAAGGTAAAATAATTCAGATGAAAATTGATTAAGTAGTTTTAGGAATAGTTGTAGAAGTTTTATTTCTTCTTCTTCTACAATTGGTGCTAGTCCACATGATGCCAAGTAACAATACAAGATATGTATATATGTGGCATTGAAACTTGGCACTTGGAATTTCTCTATGTATCCTAACTGTTGATAATGATATGTGGGATTGGCATCATAGGCTTATCTATCTTTGAGCATTGACACCATTGAGGTTTACACTATGTATAGATGTATCATTGACACTTGGAACTAGGACTTTCTCTATGTATCCTAACTCTTTATAATGATATGTGGGATTGACATCATAGGTTTATCTATCTTTGAGCATTAACACCATTGAGGTTTACACTAGAGAAATGCTAAAATTATAAAGGCCATGATACCACAAGTCATGTTAGTTCTATGTCAAATTCTAACATCCTATGAAGGGTTAGCACTAGATTTTTTATAAAGAGCATAGATATGTACCAAGGCCTACAAGTTGAAAGTTTTCTAGTGTCATTTTCCTTGGAACTTTAAGCAACCCCCACTTTAATTAGATCATTTATACCTCTTGAGAAGCAATGATACCTATTGTATTAGCCTCCAAATATGAAAAATTATGCTTTAGTTGATCAATTGTATACCATTTAGCTTGTGAAGAAAATTAACCTTGATTTGGAACCTTAGACAAGTTGTGTGACTCCTAGTAAGTTTACTGTGGTAAATTTATTAATTAGATTATTGTTATAGGTTCTAAATTAGTAGGGTCTAGATGCATTAGACATTGTACTTCCATTGGCTTTAGTAAAGGGGGTGGTATGACTTGAGAAGTTTTGAATAAAACACTGAATGCATCCCTAATTAATATAGAAATTCAAGAATGAAATCACCCTCGTCTACCTAGCATTGAATAGTTGAAGACCATAACATGGTAGTTTTATCTTTTGATGTGGGAAAGAGAAGGGTTATTTCTTATATGAATCCAAACCTTACTTCCAACTTTAAATTGATAGGGATTTCTATGTTAATAATGACACTCATTATGCTTCTGTTATTGGCACTAAATGATGTTCTATATATGAGTATGTATGTTCTAAACCTGTTATAAAAACCTATTAGCCTTGTCTACTTTCTTGATCTATGATGACATCGTGAAATAGGGATGTGGAAAGTGACATCGACTAGTATGTTAGGATGTAATCCAAAACATGCATAGAAAGAAGTATGACCTATAGTGATATGTATATTTCTATTGTAGGAATGTTGAATGTATGGAAAAATCTCATCCCATGTCCAAGGATATTAACGATTGTATATCCTAAGAATGTGCACTAATATAATTTTGACAACCTTAATTTTTTCTATATCTATGGATGGAAAGTGATGAAATACTAGATATTATTATTTAGTTGGTTCTAAAGGCAGTTACAAAAGTTTTTGATGAACCTATAATACTATTCTCATACAATAGATATTGTTAAACTAAAGTTAACCCAAACTTGTTGAAATAATAAATAAGTAGTCTTAATAGCATCAATGTTATTCTTGAATGATGCTATGATTGCCATATTATTGAATCTATACAAAACCACAAGGATGCAATTGTGTTGATGTTTAATGGTTGGAAGCATTGATGGAAAATCCATTCTAATATATTCCCAAGTCTTGAAAGGAACTTATAGAGGTGTGTAGAAACCTAGTTTTCTATTTAATAGTTGAAAAATACTATATGATGCATAATATTACATATAGAGCTTCACCTCAAAGCATATTTGAGGCAATTGTTCTAGTACTACAATTTTGATATTGATTCCAAAGTGTTCACATATGATTAGTTGGTGCAATGCACTAGATGGAACATAGATATTTTCAAGATGGTATAACAACCCATCCTAAATGTGGTGTTATGATACAAATTTGCCTTATATAAACTATTGATAGATATCATAAAAGTCAAATTATTTAGGGTATAGTGTCTACCACTAATTAAAACCATAAAATTTGGCATAGACAATAATTAAAGAGTTTGTATTGGTGGATAGCTTAGAAAATTTGTTGCTTGATTCTCCTTTCCCCTATGATGTTTTATCTTATGATGAAATTGTTGTAGGTAAATCAACCATTTCATATGAAATATATTTTATAGACTACTCTATAAATTCAATAATCATAGAGTTACCTATGATTATAATTTATAGTAATTACCTTACCCATGATGTAGTGGTTCCACTATATATAGCTTAAACAATGATGTATAGATCATTCTTATATATTGAGTAGAATTGAGCTAATTTTAAAAGGGTCATAAAATGGTATGCCACTCAATTCCCATTATTGATTAAGATAATACCAAGTGTAAAACATTAGTCTCCACTTCAAATGTCTAAATGATATTTGGCATGGCAAGCATTGGCTTTAAATAAAGGTACTAATTTAGTTCTTCAAATATAAGCTATTATTATGAAGTATAGCAAAACATTATATTCTTATGCATGATTTGATTAAGTCCATAAGACATGAAAGAATCCTAAGATAAGCCTATGGTATAATTTGGAAAGGCAGTGAAAAATTATTAGTTTATTAGATTCTTTAGGGTTAGACCCTCCTAGATAACATAGATATTTTTTAGGTCTACATGTATGACATGTTAGTAAATGGCGTATCTTATGTATGAGATGTTTTTAATTCCAATGTACACTTACCTATGTTGGATTGAATCTTATGCTAGTATAAAGTATCTCTAACTTGGAACACATGCTATAGATGCTACTCCCATGTTTTGTTCATAATGAGGATGTAATCCTAGTAGACTATGACAAAATACCTTATGAATAGTTGTAGCACATCATCCATTAGGTACATGAATGTCATCATGATGTTGGTCAAGTTGAAAGGCATAACAATCTACTCATGTAATTGTTCTTTGGTATTCAAGGCATTTTCCAGATGTCTATAGGGTTGACAAGAACTTGATGATTACCGAATTTGAGGTTAATATAGGTAAAGTATTAATTCCCTAGAGTTGGTCCAACAAATCATCAATGCATGGGTAGTGGAAACCTATTCTTCACTGTGATTGTTAGCTTTTTAAGCTTTAATACTTAATGTAAATCTCCATAGTAAAATAATCACAAGATCTAATATAATGAATCAAATAATAATTCATAAACAACAATACTCACAGAATAATCATATAAACATGCTCACAATATTGAACATGAAAATATTGAAAATGCTATTGAATAAAGGTCTACTAATGCAAGCATAAAACTTTGCATGTTCGATTGATAATTACAATGCTTTGTTATAAATATATAATTGTATGTGACTCTTCATATGTTGCACTCTTGACCTTCACTCTTCTTAAAAACTCTTCACTTTCCTATTCTAAGGACACATGTGCATACTTACATATTAGACACTTGTGCACATTTACACTCATAACACTTGCACACATATTTACATGACACTTGTGTATTTATTGCACATTATTACATTGCACATAATATTAACTCACTCACTAATCTAAGACACAACTCTAATATAATATTTACAATAATGTACCAAGGTGGTACATTGTCATGTACCAAATAATGTAATATTCTCCAACACCCCTTGTATTACATTATTTGGTTATTGAAGACTTTAGTCTTCAATACAGGTCTTTGTCTTCATATGATATTGGATCCTGCGCTTTCTCTGCTTTCATTTTGATTTCTTTAGTCTGTTGTCCTTCTGTATTTTGATCAAATGAATTACTAGTGTACTTCAATCTTAGTGGCTTCAAAATTACAAGCCTCTTGAACTCTTTCATAGTCATTAGATTCTTGCATAAGAATATTTAATTTTTCCTTTGTCCTTAGAATCATATGACCCTTTATTTTTCTATATGGATACTTCTTCTCTAAGTTCTTCATCATCCCCATTCTTTGTTTCTTCATTATTTGGTTCACGAATTGCTTGAGCTTCTTCTTTGATTTCTGGTTCATAATTACTTTGGAAGATAAATTTGGATCACAATTGATCCATTTTTCTTTTCCTTGTTTTCCAAACATTTTATTATAAAATATTTTTCCTTCTTGTATTTTAGAAATTGAACACTTTACTCTATCGTTAGAATATGTTGTTATAGAATTCATTCTTGAGTTCTCAAATGTATCTCTAAGCCATTTTGGTTTTTTCTTCTCTATTAAGTTTTGAGAATCAACTTTTAACTTGTTCTCAAATATATCTCTAAGCCATTTTGATTTCTTAAGTACATGAAATAATTCTTCACTATTTTCATTAAATGTATTCTTAATAATTTCATCTATTTTTCTCAATCAAATTTCTTTGATGTGATCTGCTTGTTGTGGTGCAGTGGTAAATGCCTTAGGTGCTGGTAGAGGCCGACCCAGGTTCTATTCCCATTGTCTCCATCCTGCAAATATATGGTATAGTTAGGAATGTCCTATGTGCCGGTAGAGGCCGACAACTCCATTCCTCCTATGCCCAACCTGTTGAAAGTGGCACCCCAAAAGGGGTGTTTTCCACTATAAATTAATTTTACCTAGGTGTTGTAGGTGAGTTGGAGAGGAGAGGGCAATCCTCCAAGGGAGGTCCCAGGTTCGAATCTCCACCCTACCAAAAAGCTGAATTGGGTACCCAAAATATAATTGATAATGTTGGTGCGGGCAGGGGTCGGGTGCGACCCTCGGGTGACTTTGACGGTGTAGAACCCCCTGTTCGTGGTATCTTAGACCAAGGTGGCCCCGCAAGGGGTTTTTCGCTTTAAAAAAAAAAATTAGTTGATGTGGACTACCTTATGTCTCCCTAGGTTTTTAATAATAATTTTCTAAGTTTCTAAAAGTTTCAAAATAATTAGAAACTAGAAAATAAGAATTTTGTAAATTTAATATTTCTAAGTTTGAAGTAGACTTCCTTATCTCTCCAAAATTAAATAATTTGCAAAAATTCTATGAGCTTTTGTATTTCAAAAAATATTAAAATAATACTTTCAAAAGTTTTAATAAAACTTCTCAAAAAAACTTAATAATTAAATAACTTATCACTATAACTACTTATCACTCCAAAATAATAAAAAAATTGATTAATACAATACTAAGCCTTATTACTCCTAATTAATCTCAATAATAACCTTATAAAATGATTAATAAAAAAATTAAACCTTATAAAACCAATTATTCCTTATCCCTCCATTTAACCTTAGGCTAAAAATTATATTTAAAAAATAATATGCTTTTGAAACCCTAGAATATACTTGTACATTGATATCTTGCACTTCGCGCTCCTATTCTCTGACCAAGGGTATTTCACTATGTTTGAAAATATGATACTTTTGATTCTGACTTCCTTAATATAACGCTCCCACTTGAAATGATTCGCTTGGCTCATGAACGTTCCATTGTGCTCAACGTGGCACTTCAATGTTTGGAGGTTCTCCAACTTAGGGTATTTTAGAAAATGTTCACCTATTTATCGTTTCACTTTCCCATAATGTGGCATTTTGGTAGAGTGTATGGTAATTTCATTTAACGCTCAAAAATAAATTCTTCAAACATTTCAATATTTCCTCGCTTCGCTATGTGGCACTTGTCTTTAGCAATTCAAATTACACTTGAGCACTTGAACCACTTTTATAAAACTTCTCCCATTGTGGCATTTGATATTTCAAAATGACTATGTCCTTCTCAAGTTCCTCTAACATTTCATTTCATATTTCCTTAACAACATACAATACAAATATCTTTAGTTTGGCTTGAACATAAATAAAGTTTGACTCTTAGGTTCCTTAGTGTTTGAGTTTCTCATCATGGTGCTGGTATTTCTTGATGCTTCCATTGCTTGGTACTTCAAATAGTTGGAACTTATGGTTCTTGCAGCGCTTTGCTCTAGCTATGCACTTTGGATCATGATCTCATAGGCATTTAGGTTTCATCTCGATTCTCAACTTTCGATCTTGTTGGGTTGATCTATGTTTGAGTTAGAGCTTGCTCAGTCCTACGTAACCTAGATTGGCACTTGGATTTATGCTTCATGTTGCACTTGATTTAATCCTTGTATTCCTTCTCAATGCTAGTTCTTCCTTAGCTAGGTTCCTCCTTAGCATTAGGTTTTTCTTTGTCGTTTGATTTAGTTCTTGACTCTTGCTTAGCTTAGCTCCTATTATAACCTTAACTCTTGCTCTCATTGACCCTTGGCTTTAGTTCCTTAATGCTTGGCTTAACTTCTACTTTAAGCTTTGCTTCTGATCGTCTTCAACTTGATGACTTGGCTCTTTACAGATAAGCTTATTTCCTTTTTACACTAGATTTGATTCTATTTTGTAAGCTTGCTCTTTGTTCGAATCAATGATCGATGCTTACATTCCTTCTAATCAACTTATTTTATTGTGTAGGTTCAAGTGGCTTCTTCCTACTGTTATCTTTGTGCAAGATCCAAAAAATTTGATGCCCAAGCAACTTATAAATAGTTTTGAAATTGGTGTGGCTCTCTAACGCTTCCAACATGGACCTTGAATGCTTGTCATCCTCTTGTAATTGTGGGTTTTTAACTATGCTAATGATTTCTTTCTTGAAATCCAAATTGTTCTTTAAAGACTTTAATGTTTTAATGATATCAAATCTCTTTCACTTGACTTGTTGCCTTCAAGTATAAACTTGTTGCCTTTAAGTCTTCTAGTTATCTTGAAGTCTTCTTACTGCCTTGAAGTATTCTTGTTGTCTTCTATGGGACCTATTTGCTTGGGTCTCCTATCTTTGTATGCTATGGGACCTCTTTTATTGGGTCTCCTCTATCCATATTATGGGCTTGTCATCGAATGACGATGATTGTACCAAATACAATGTAAGTACTCTTATTGGAGATATTCTAATGGGTCTCCTTAATATATATCTTCTATAATACTTCTTCTAATGAGTCTTTTTTCTCTACCTTTAATGAGATATCTTTCTCTGAAGGATCTCAAATATCTAGTTCTCCAAACTCTATCTATTACTACTGGTCTCTTCTTTTAGACCAATTTGTCAAGGTCTATAGGACCTAAATCACTAAAAAATTTATCAAGGTCTTTTCCTTAAGATCTAAATTCACTATATCAATATCAAGGTCTATCTTCAAGACCTGGATCAATATTATAGACTGCCTTCTATTCTAAATAGTTTCTTGGAATAGGTAAACTCAATCTATCTTATCAAGGTCAATATCTTAATGACATAAATTTTTTATCAAGGTCTATCTTTGAGACTTAAAACTTTTATCAAGGTCTATCTTTGAGACCTGAAAATTTACTTAACTGCAAATCGAATCAATCCCTGCTTGAGGAAAGTCTTCAGTATTCTAGAACTCAAAGATGAAAGTCTTCTCTATCCATTGTAGGAAGCTTCTCAACTTTTGAAGATCAAATTTCATTGTAGAAATATTTTATATAGATATATCTAGCATTACCTAAGAATAAAAAATTTGAGTTAGGATAAAAATCTCCTTAATGACCAATTTTCTCATTTGTTAGTTCTTCCTACAATATTCAATTTGTAAAAAAATTCAATCAATAATTATTCTCTTTCCTTGAGAGAAATATCAATATCAAGAGATTTCTATCCTTGAAAATATCTAATAATATAAGGGTTGGCTATTCCATAAATAATCAACTGACTTCAAGTTGATTCACCCAAATAGGGATCCTAGTCTTCACTAGTTATCCTTCAACCTAGTGGAAAGATCCTAGCCGAGTCCTAGTCTTCACAGGTTATTCTTCAACCTTGTGGAAATACCCTAGCTTTATCCAAATTCTATTGTTGAGTCCTAGTCTTCACTAGTTGTTCTTGCAATTGTGGAAATACTCTAGCCTATTGCAACTTTCAAATCCTGTGCAAGCAACCTTGTTGTAGCTCTAATACCACTATTAGCTTTTGAAGCTTTAATACTTAATGTAAATCTCCACAAGAAAATAATCACAAGATCTAATATAATGAAGTTGCAATATAATGAATCGAATAATAACTCATAAACACCAATAATCATAGAATAATCATGTAAACATGCTCATAATATTGGACATGAAAAATATTGAAAATTCTATAGAATAAAGGTCTACTAATGCAAGCATAAAGCTTTGCATGTTTGATTATAATTATAATGCTTTGTCACAAATATATAATTGTATGTGACTCTTCATATGATGCACTCTTGACCTTCACTCTTCTTAACAACTCTTCACTTTCCTATTCTAAGGACACATGTGCACGCTTACATATTAGACACTTGTGCATATTTACACTCATAACACTTGCACACATATTTACATGACACGTGTGCATTTCTTACACATGATTACATTACATAAAATATTAACTCACTCACTAATCTAATACACAACCCTAATCTAGTAATAATGTACCAATGTGGTACATTGTCATGTCCCAAATAATATAATATTCTTCAATAATAATTTTATTTAAATCCTTACAATCTATACACATGTGTCATATCCCATCCTTATTTGGCACTAGCATAATGGGGACTATCACAAGGTGATGAAAACAATTATATCTTCCCTTGATTAATCGGATCCTACATCTCATGGTAAACTTTACGATTCTCATTGATTGTTTAATGAAACAATAGACTATTGAGAAGTGTTGATACAAAGACCAGGTTGATCTGATGCTTCATTGAGCAATGAAAAGGTACTTCCTTAGGATCTTGGAAAACATCATAGTATATATGAATAAGGATGTCCATTTTCTAAGTCTATTTAGAATAAGATATATTTAGTGCAATGAGATTGAACTTCTTGGTACCATGATTCTTAGGTTAAACCATTAGAAAAATGAAAATATAAGCATGTGATCTAAATTTTCTACATTGCTTTATTGATACTAGTGCCAACTTTTGAGGTAAGCATTCTAGTGTTTGGTATGCCATACCTCCAATTTTCATATATGATTACTATGGGTAGAATTCGTAGGTCACTTGGTAATCAAAGAGTTATGATATCTTAATAAGACATAACAAATATTCATTGACCCATATCTAGGTAACTGAGTCACTCATTAGTTTGGTACCATATGCAATGATGCATTAGCACCAACCTATATGTCTTTATCTAGGTGAAGTCAACTTAGTGAGCAATACCACAAGTGCATCATAGTCTAAGGTGAGGTGCTTGACAATATCTTCATCAGTGATATTCTTCTGGATTCCTAAGTTAATGTTTATATGGAGAAGCTTACCCTTTACCTAGCATAAAATGTGGCATAGGAATTGTTTGTCTTCAAATGGGTATGATGTTTAGGCTTTACCTATCTATTGAGTTCTAGCACTCAAGCACATGGTATATACCTCATATTCCCAATTTGATGTAGAAGAATAGTCATTGAACTCAAGTTGAACCACCAAAGTTTTTGTTTAACTTAACACTCAATAACACTATGAGTGTGACTTTTTTTGGTGCATAGACCACTTGTTTCCCATTTTATGTTTATTATTATCCTACATTGTTAGAGGATTTTTGGTTCTAGATGATGTTATGGGTACTTGGGCATTGACTTGGTATGTGGTCATGATTTTGTATTTGATGCCAATATTCTAGATGGGGATGACATTGATTCCTTCTATTTATCTCATGATCTCTCTTCTATTTTGGATGCAAAATGAAATGCATACACTAAATCCATTGGAAGGAACTCCATATTTGAGCAAATATGGTACTAAAATCCATTATATTTTAGAATTTGATGCTTCTATTTATTTTTAATATGTAGGCAACAAATAAGTTCATTAAATTCATTAGTGTACTATTGAATATAGTAGTCTCTATGTTGGCATAGTTATTAGAAACACATACTCATCTTCATAGTGATGCAAAGGGTAAAAATTTTTGCATACCAACTTTATAAACACTATCCATATGGTTAAGGTGCCTCGCTAGTCTAGAAACCTATTACTAGTGGTTTCCCACCAACAAATAACTAAATTTGACATCTTGAAGGCTATAAAAGAAATCTTATCAAAATCAAAGAACGAGTTAGGAGCATAATAGGGTTTGAGCTACTAGAGGCTTGTGTCCAAATCTTTGACATTGATATAACTTGATAAGATCAAAATGTTGATGTTTATATACATATTTAGAGGGTTGTTGCTTGAAATAACATAAGGACGTAGTCCAAAATTAGGTCCCATATTGATTATGAGATTCTCAAATTTCTTATAGTATATTTATTTGTTCTTTTAGGGTACCTTGAATAATATTCTTTGTCTTAAATTTTTGTCTCCATTTGTGATGGTTTTTAATTGGTTATATGGGATTGAAATGGGTCTCACCTATGTTACATCTTAAATACATAGTCATATTACAACCTAAAAAATATGTGTATGTATTACTTGGCAAGATTCAAACTTGGATCTCCTCCTTGAAACTTGAGGAATTTAACCAATTGATTCAAATCTATTTTATTAAATATTAGATGAAACCCATGGGATTGGAACCTTCGTCTAAAATAGGAAACTCTTCATCCCTAATTGGTTTTTATAAACCAATGGGATCAAATTCAAAGATTCACCCATAAGATTAAATCCTTGGTTTAGACTATAAAATCTCTACTTATGATGTTTATAGCTCTATTTGTGGCATTTATTTGCAAGTGTGATGTTCTATAGGGTACTTGGACATGGAACTTGATATGACACCTTGCTTCTTATACCATAAACATCTATGAATGAACACCTAATGATGAAGTATATTGGAGGCTTTATTTTGGACAAGGATATTTACAAATAAGATATCATGAAATAGAAGAAATTAAAGAGCATAAAAATCTATAATATCAATTAATCTACACCACGAGGGCCAAGATATGGTGGAATAGAGGAAAATATTTATAACTAACTTATGGTGCTTAAAATTTATGCTTTAAAGTTATGTAGTAGAAAATAGAGTACAAAAAATATATTTCTTATGCAAGAAAATAAATGTTGCAAATAAAAAATACACTTCAAAATACAAGGCTCATTTAACTATATTAGCAATAGTATAAATATTTAGTACATAGGACACATGATTATATAGTGTGTGATTCTCTATTCTAGTGTAGTCAAAGAGATATCATAATAAAATATTAGGTAGGAATAACTTATGTTTCAGGGTAAGCAAATAAAAAAAAGGAAATAGAGAATGGACCTAGAGAATCAAAATGAGGGTGAATGAGTAAAGGAAGTTAGAGAGAGTTCCATATTCTAAACTTTATAAAAATTTACAACAATTTTAAGACAATTGAAAGAGAAAATTGCTCAACTTTTAATTGATCAAGAAGTAGTTTCTAGAATAGTTATGAAAATGTCTTTCTTAGTTCTTTTGTAGTTGGTACCGGTCCATAAAATGGCAAGTGAAAAAATTGGATGTGTGTATATGTATCCCTAACAACTATTACTAGAATGTTCTCTATGTACCTTGATGCCAAGTGATGACATTTGAGATTGGCATTATATGTATAACTATATCTAAGCATTGGTGACATTGAGATTGGTGCCGGATAAATATTTATGTCATATATGTTATTATACCTTAATTCAGGTTGGTTTCATGTTGAAGTCTAATAGTATAAGAAGGATTGTGCTAGCTTGTCTAGGGAATAGCCTAGATAGGTGTTAAGGCCTACAAGTTAAAAGTGCTATAACATAGACTTTGATGGAACTCTAATCAACCAATGCTTTACTCAGATAAAAAAATGTATCTTGTAAGGGTTATAAATTTAATATATATAAGAAGTTTTTCTAATCAAGTATTAAAATGACATGATATCTATAAAGTAAAATGATGGATCCATTCTAGATGGGATTAGTGGATATTTGAGTTGGTGATCTTCCACTAGTTATTTGGGTAGTTATGTTGGCATTGAAATGGATTCCAACTAATTCCCTTAAGAGGAGCAATAGGTCTAATTTCATATGGTGTTTTGATTTTAAAGGCCTCACTTACCTTGTTTGTGTTTGAGAGCGGTTCGAGATAGGATCTAACATATCCTTTATGAAAGAAGGTTTTAATGTGTTGGTGGTACTCAAGTATAACAAGAATAAATACAAGTATTTATAAATATTTTCTTTGCTAATAAAACTCTAGAAGGACTACAAGTAGGTATTTAGGTAAATCTTAGTCTTAGAATATACTAAGATTTACTTTATCCCTAGTCTCATCTCTAGGATATCATAGAGTTTCCATATAGCAACCTTGACCATAAATTCATATTAGAACTACATGTCCTGAAAAGTACTTTGATAATTGACTAAGAATAGAAATTTAAAATCTTCAAATTTTCCTAAGTGTTGATAAATTCTAGATAGGATCTAAATCTATTTTTTTCCATTACAGTTCTCATGAATCTAAAACCAGGATATAATATATTGGATGTATAAATTTAGAATATAAATTTAAATAAAAAATTTAATTTAGTTTTATTATATATGCCTACTATATAATAGCTCCTACCATCTAGTTAATAACACCTACCATCTAGTCAATGAGACCTATCATCTAGTTAGTAGTGCATATTTTTAAGTTATAGTTTCTTGTGAAAGGTGCATTTCGTAACATATAGGGAAGACATAACAAATGTTACTTATAGGCCCTTAAAACTAAGTCTATTCCATTTTTAGCCTTAGTTTTATTTATTTATTTTAGTATGGACATAAGTGCTTCTAATCGAACAATGCTTATAATGATATGGATTCAAAAAAGAAAAATCTATCATTAGAGTATAAAACTAGGTATTTCATCCATCTCTTAATTCAACATGAAACGAGTGGATAATTCGAAGTAATAGAAGACTTTTTATCTTAGTTATTGCTTACAAACAAATCAATATTATAAAACTTTCCTAGTTGCAAACCAACTTAAGAGAATAATAAAGGGGGTAATAAGACTATTGCATTATTAGTTCTTATCTCATCTAAGGGATTATACAAGATTCACATTATCCTTATCAATCCCAGTCTTGTCTTTTTCTAATTAATATTGTTTTTCTAAGATCCCATCCTTACCCTAAGATCATAGCAAGGGTTCAAGAAAAGTCTCATCAAGAAGATCATCATAGGAGATCATCGATGAGCCAAACTCAAGTACCAAGGACATCAACTTCAAACATAAACTCAATTATCTCTCTAAGAAGTACCATTTATTTCTTTAATTTTTTATAAACTCTTTCACTTTGTTTAATATTATTTTTACTTTATTTTTGTAGACACAAATCTAGCCACTTATCGTCCATCTAGGTCTTCCTACCATTTTTATCCATTATTTACATATATTTATGTATATTAGTTTAATATATATTTAAATATTAAAATTTTATATTATTTTATATATATTTAATAAATGCATATATGTGTAAATTAATCTCAACCATCCATCTTGGTATAATCCTAGCCATTCATCCTCTTTAATCCATGCCACCTACCTAGATTTAATATCCACCCTCCATCATGTTTTAATCTTGATTGCATAAATTGTGTCATTGAAACCCTAATGTGCCCTATGGAAGATTATAAATAAGAGTCATTTTGATGGCTCAACCCCTGGATCGAAACCTAAGAAATCTAAGCAATTCATGACCTAAGCTTTCAGAAGTCCCCTTTTGCATCCCTTACCTTCGCCTCCACATCCACTGTCGTAGCCCTTGCTCGAAATAGATCTGCTTCTATAGACTTTACCTCAACCCCCGAACACCTCGTTGCTACCCCTGAGTGCACCTCTACTACTCTTGAGTACCTTTGGGTGCTTTCCACCATCCTCGAGTACCCACAGGTGTTTCCTGCTACCGTCGAACGTTCATGGGTATTTCAAACCCTAGGCCTATAGACCAATGAACCCTCGGGTGTTGCTAGGGCATCTACATACCTGTTTTCCTACAACGATGACAATGAAAAATCATAAAGTGACAAGTTTACAAGGTCAATTTTCCATTATTGTATTAATTTCATTATTTTTATTTTTGCTCACAAAATTATTATTTGATAGCTAGGATTTTATTGATTTTTTAGGGTCTCACATAGTGGAACCCTCACAGTTGCTATTAACCCTATTTTGTCATTTTTGTATGCAGATCTAGAGATATACAAGCATTTGATAGCTGCTTAAGTTGAAGTGGTCTGGTCAATGGATAGTTGAAGCCCACTCACCTCTGTTGGAAGCAAAGACGAGCTTTGAAGACACCACAAGCATTATTGACTAGGGTTTCAAATAACCCTAGTATATTGTATTAATTGTATCAAAATAAACAGTGTAAACCCCTATTTGGGACACATTCGATTGTATTGAGATCCACCAATATTAATAATATAAGATCTGTTTTATTGTGCAATATCTTGTATCACTATTTGTTCATTTTTTGTTATTTATATTTGGTATTTCGTTTTTATCTTCACAATTTTATTTTGATATCACATTCTAGAAACTTCCAATACTAGCTTTGTGCATGTATAACCCTAATATTATCCATATATCCCTTTAGTTCATAACTTATGATTATCCAATTGCTTTTTCTAGGATATCCTTACTCATTTTTATATATTCTAATTATTTTTACTTAGTTTGGGCTTGCACTAATGTTGTTTGCATTCATAGGTATGGTATTTTACTAAACTTGTTCAAATTTTAGTAAAACGAGTAGTTACTAGAAATATTGTAAGATTTAATATTTATGGATATGACCGAAGGATAAGAAAGATCTTGTATTCCATTATATGCATATCTCATAACATACCATCATCATGGAAAAATTTAGTACTTAATCTTCATCAATTTATAAATGCTAAGAATGATGGAATATATGATTTGTTATATTTAAAATTCATCAAAGTCATAGGTACTTTACCCTTTCAATTTTTGTGATCAAGAAAATTGGTTTAAAGTGTACCCATAAACAAGATTTTCAAATGGATTTCATTTTATTATTTAATTTAAAATTTTAACTTGATACAAATCCCTCATCAATATTATGTATTTAGTTTCTAGGAGTGGCATATAGTTGGGTTGATTGACACGATTTCCTAAAATTTAGGTATATATTTGATTAATTTTTTCTCTTTCAAAGACATCAATTTCAACATAATATTAGTATTATTCCCATAAATACATATGCATAGATCTTTAGGATAAAACATTGTATTATATTTATAGATACATTTTGTATTATACTTTTTGATTGAAATAATATTGGATTATCATTTATTTCTTTTGTATTTGTAAATGCACATTTTAATATTGACAATCAAATGTTCGACTAATAGCAATTAAACCATATTATCTCATAGGTCCTTTAATAAAGGATCAAATATTAATCATAACTTTAATGTTATCAACTCAATGGCCAATATCAATGAATATCACATTCATGAAATAACAATAATATTTCTCAATAATAAAACTCACAATATTATTGATAAATCAAATATACAAGATCTCTGTTACAATTTGCCAATGCAATACATGGAGCTTTATCTCCATAATATAACCTTAGAAGATGACTCTTCAATACTTGACTATTGCTCTCCTCACATATCCGGGAGATGCATCCTTTCCTATTCCTCACATATGACAAACCTATCATGTCTCTTCACAATACATCTTACCACATATTATGTGACTCTTCAATTGTATGTTTGACACTTAACTCTATGAATCTTGACTTACTTACATGACACTTTGCACACTTTCACACTTTACACACTTGCACGAAACTTGGAATTTGAACTCTTCTCACACTTTGCACATACATTAGAGAAATATAAATCACACTCCCTAATATAATAAATCACTCCCTAATCTAATATTTACAAATGTACCATGGGGGTACTTTAACATTTACCAAATAATGTAATATCTTCAACACCCCTTGTATTACATTATTTGGTTTGAATACTTTTAGTATTCGACCTTCATCTTTCACCTTGTGTCCATCCATGGAATTTGCCTATTAACCTTGCTTAACAATATTGCACTGTGCTTGATCTACTATCTTGTTTTTGTCTTTTAGAGAAGTCAAACAATTCATTATTAAACTATTCTTGAAGCAAAATATGATTTAAAATTTCCTGTGATAATCCCATTATATCTAAGATCAAATATTCCAATTTTGATGGAACCCATAGCTTCAATTTTATTTTGTTTCTTAATAACACATTTTTTGTTTCCATTGATATATTTGAATTCCATTGTTCTACCTCTCTCAACCAATTGAGATATTGATATAAGGTTATTTGATAATCTTGGAACATACAATACATCATCTAGCATGAAATCTAAAAATGGCAAGCTAGGTATAGTTTTTTTGGATCCTTGCATATGATAAATTTTGTCATCCACTATTTTTAGTGGAATGTTTGGTCTAACTTCCAATGAATCAAACCAATGTAAATTCCTAGTCATGTGATGATTGGCACATTAAACTATATACGATGTGTCTTCTTTTATCATGTTTAGATGTGATCTTATTTCATGACTTTGAAAAAATATTTGATTTGAAAATTCTTATTCATAATATTTGACCCTTTATAATTGTATGATCTTTGTGAAGCATTCATCTCTCTTCTATCCATGATGATTTTTACAAAATAATTTTCTTAAATCAATTATTTTGATGTAAAATACCTTGTCTCCCAAATTAATAATTTCAATTTTAAAGCTTCACTCTTTAATCAAGAAATCAATAATTTCTTCAATCAATTTCAAATTTTAATTTATCTTCTTATAAGCAAACATTTTTCTTCTTATAGCTCCAAAAAATAAATACAAATTATTTTCTTTAAATTCATGATTTTCACTTATATCTCCCAAATGTCAAATTTTGTAATCCTAAATTTCTTCAAACAATCATTAATCATTTAATAATTCATTCACTTCTTATCTCTCCAATTTAATTCACTTTAGAATTATTAAAAACTCAAATTTATTTAATCAAACTTATATTTCCCACTAATCATGCCCAAAAAATAACTTTGAATTTGTGCTCAGACGTGAAATAAATGGATTAAGGTTAAATGCGCTTACTTTTTTCCTTTTTCATTCTTCCTTCCACATGGCAATTGGATGTAAGATTGGGCAATGTTACAAATCTTCCTTCTTCTTAGGATGAGTTATGTATTCTTTTCTGATTTCACATAGACACTTTCTAATTTGGCTTGCATGCATTTCATGGACTCCTTTCCTTGGCTCAAAGGCTCTTTAATTCATAGGCTCTTCAATTTTGTGTTTGCATGCAATTTTTCTGTAGGCTTCTCCTAGCAATTTATTGGCTTCAATCTTAGACACTCGACTTCTCTTGGCTTCACACAGACTGGGTTCTTCTCCTACAACTTCTAGCAATCGACCAACTTCAATCTCAAGCGCTTAACTTCTCTTAGCTTCACACAGTTCGATTCTCCTCCTATGACTTCTTAGACTTCTATGCTCTTTGGACAACAATATTTCTAGATAGAAATATCTCAGGACAACATCATCTTTGGACAATAATAATAACAACACTTATTTTATTTTAACCATAAGTCTTTCAATCTAGCTTCACACAAGACTCTTTACTCTTCATGGCTCATAGTCTAAAGACCTCTTAAAATAGTAGTCTGACTCTTCACTCTTCATGAATTATCATTTGAATGCTTCTAATATTTGTCCTCCTTTTTTAAACTTACCTTATCCAAATTATCAAGCATTTTCAATATGTTGTGTCTCATGTATTCAATACCTTGCTTCACTTCCTTTAAATCATGGAAATCACACAATTTTTAATATCCTTATGATTGGTAAACCATAGTCCGTCTCCTCCACTATTATTTAGAAATATTAGGGCGTCTATAAACCCTATTCTTCTCACTAGAAAATTTTGTCTTTCAACCTATAATCTTAGGTGACTATCAACCTAATTCTTCTCATGTCCAACTTCCAACAACTTCTCCTTCAGTCTCCTTTGTGGTGTAATATCAACTAGCCTTAAATATTTAAAACTTAACTTAATTAAATATCAAGCATATCTGATTTGGGGTAACTTCAACCCTATTATTCCACCTTTACAAATTCAAATGGCCATAATGCAACTTTGATACCACTGGTGGTGATTTCACCAGATTATCTTATAGGTACTTTAATTAAGGATCAAATATTAATTTTATCAATTCAATGACCAATATCAATGAATATCACATTCATGAAATAACAATAATATTTATCAATAATAAAATTCACAATATTATTGATAAATCAAATATATAAGATCTCTTTTACAATTTTTTGATGTAATACATGGAGCTTCGTCTCCATAATATAACCTTAGAAGATGACTCTTCAATACTTTAATATTGCTCTCCTCATATATTCGAGAAATACATCCTTTCCTATTCCTCACATATGAAAAACCTCTCATATACATATCATGTGACTTTTCAATTTTATATTTTATAGACTCTTGACTTGCTTACATAACACTTAGCACACTCTCACACTTTACACACTTGCACACTTTATTATATGGCACTTGGAATCTTATCACACTTTACACATACATTAGATAACTAGAAATCACACTCCCTAATCTAATATTTACAAATGTGCAAATGTACCATGGAGGTACTTTAATATTCACTAAATAATATAATATCTCCAACACCCCTTGTATTACATTATTTTGTTTAAAGACTTTTAGTCTTCAATCTTCATCTTCATCTTTCACCTTGTGTCCATCCATGGACTCTACCTGTTGACCTTGCTTGAAAATATTGCATTGTGCTTGAGCAACTGTCATGTTTCCTATCTTTTCGAGAAGTCAAATAATTCATCATTAAACTATTCTTAAGACAAAAAATGGTTTAAAATTTCCTATGATAACCCCATTGTATCTAGAGCAAATATTCCATTTTTTATGGAACCCATAGCTTCAATTTTGTTTTGTTTCTTGATGATATATTTTCTATTTCCATTAATATATTTGAATTCCATTGTTCTACCTCTCTCAACCAATTGAGCTACTAAGATAAGGTTATTTGATAATCTTGGAACATATAATACATCATCTAGCATGAAATCTGAAAATGGCAAGCTAGGTATAAATTTTTTGGATCCTTGCACATGATAAATTTTGTCATCTACTATTTTCAGTGGAATGTTTACTCTAACTTCCAATGAATCAAACCAATGTAAATTCCTAGTCATGTGAGGACTGGAACCTGAATATATATACCATTTGTCTTCTTCTCTTATCATGTTTTGATGTGATCTTGTTCATGCCTTTGATTAAATCTTTGATTCTAAATTTTTTTCCTCATAATATTTGGCCCTTTAAAATTGTATGATATTTGTGAAGCATTCATTTGTCTTCTATCCATGATGATTTTTACAAAATATTTTTCTTAAATCAATTATTTTGATGTAAAATACCTTGTCTCCCAAATTAATAATTTTAACTTTAAAGCTTCACTCTTTAATCAAGCAATCAATAATTTCTTCAATCAATTTCAAATTTCAATTTATCATCTTCTTATAACTCCCAAATTAATCAAGAAATTATTTTTATTCTTATAGATCCAACAAATAATTTTAAATTATTTTCTTTAAATTAATTATTAATTTTCACTTATATCTCCCAAATTTCAAATTTTGTAAATCATAAATTTCTTCAAACAATCATTAATCATTCATTCATTCATTCACTTCTTATCTCTCCAATTTAAGTCACCTTATAATTATTAAAAAATTAAATTTATTTAGTCAACCTTATATCTTCCACTAATCATGCCCAAAAAATAACTTTGAATTTGTGCTCAAAACCAAAATAATTGGCTTAGTTTTAAATGTGCTTACCTTTTTTCTTTTTCCCTTCTCCTTTCCATGTGGAATTTGGGTATAAGGTTGGGCAACATTACAAATCTTCTTTCTTATGAGGCATTATGTATTCTTTTTTGACTTTGCACAGACTCTTTCTAATTTGACTTTCATACATTTCATTGACTCCTTGGCTCAAATGCTCTCTAACTCATAGGCTCTTCAACCTTGTGTCCGTATACAGGTTTTTTGTAGGTTTCTCCTAGCAATTGACCGACTTCAATCTCAGGCGCTTGACTTATCTTGGCTTCACACATGCTCGATTATCCTCTTATGGTTTCTTAGGCTTCTCTACTCTTCGAACAATAATATCTATGGATAAAAACAATAATAATACTTATTTTATCTTAACCAAACATCTTTCAATCTAGCTTCACACAAGGCTCTTTACTCCTCGTGGCCCATAGTCCAAAAACCTCTTATAATTTTAGTTCGACTCTTCACTCTTTATGGCTTATAGTCTGAATGCTTCTAATATTCATCCTCCTTTTTTAACTTACCTTCTCCAAATTATCAAGTATTTTCAATATGTTGTGTCTCACGTCTTCAATACCTTGCTTCACTTCCTTCAACTTATGATAATCACATAGTCTTTAATCTCCTTATGACTGGTAAATCACAGTCTGTCTCCTCCACTATTCTTTAGCAATATTAGGGTGTCTATCAACCCTAAGCAAATTTTGTCCCCCATCTTGTAATCCCAGGTGACTATTAACTTGATTCTTCTCATGTACAACTTCCAACAACTTCTTCAATCTCCTTTGCGATGTAATATCAATCAACCTTCAATATTTAAAACTTGACTTCATTGAATATCAAGTGTCTTTGATTTAGGGTGACTTCAGCCCTATTCTTCAACCTTAACAAACTCAAACAGCTAGAGTGTAGCTCTAATACCATTGATGGTGATTGTGCCATACTATCTCGTAAGTCCTTTAATCAAGGATGAAATTATAATCACAATATTAATTTTATAAACTCAATGGCCAATATTAATGAATATTATGACATAACTATAATATTTCTCAATAATAATACTCACAATATTATTGATAAATCAAATATACAAGATCTTTTTGTGACAATTTTCAATACAATACATGGAGATTTGTCTCCATAATATAACCTTAGAAGATGACTCTTCAATACTTGACTATTGTTCTCCTCACATATCTAGGAGATGCATCCTTTTCTATTCCTCACATATGACAAACCTCTCATCTAGGAGATGCATTATTTTCTATTCCTCACATATGATAAACCTCTCATGTCTCTTCATATTACATATTCCCACATCTCATGTGACTCTTCAATTGTATATTTGACACCTAACTCTATGACTCTTGACTTACATGACACTTTGCACACACTCACACTTTACACATTTGTAAAATTTATTACATGACACTTTGCACTTACATTAGAGAGATATAAAACACACTTTTTAATCTAAGGTTTACAAATATACCATGGAGGTACTTTAATATTTACCAAATGATGTAATATGTCCAACACTGACAAGGACAACATAGTGGTTAGATATTTGGCCTCTCTTTAGGGAGGTCCAAGGTCCAAACCATGACATATCCAAAAGGGATAGGCTTGGATGGTAGTGGTCGAGTGTTTGTTGGTTGGTTGCCCTAGTTTGATGCCTTGGAGGGTCATGGGTTTCTTTGATTTCATCTATTCCAAAAAGCTAGAGTTTATAATGACAATATCCAATGGTATTACCAATTCCCTAGTAATATAAATAAATAAATATAATCAAATAATTCATTAAAATGATCATCACTTCATATATATATATATATATATGTGTGTGTGTGTGTGTGTGTGTGTGTGTGTGGACTAGTTTCCAAGAATATAAGTTTCATATTCAAACGTTGTGTCTCACACCTTCAATACCTTGCTTCACTTCCTTTTACTTGTGGCAATCACATAGTATTTAATCTTCTTATGACTAGTAAATCATAGTCTGTCTCCTCCACTATTATTTAGAAATATTAGGGTGTCTATCAACCCTAAGCAAATTTCATCCTCCAGCTTGTAATCTCAAGTGACTATTAACCTGATTCTTCTCACGTCCAACTTCCAACAACTTCTCCTTCAATCTCCTTTGCAATGTAATATCAACTGACCTTCAATATTTAAAACTTGACTTTGTTGAATATCAAGTGTCTTTGATTTGGGATGACTTCAACCTCCACAAATTCAAATGGCTAGAGTGTAGCTTTGATACCATTGATGGTGATTTTGCCATATTATCTCGCAGGTCCTTTAATCAAGGATGAAATATTAATCACAATATGAATGTTATCAACTCAATGACCAATATTAATAAATATTATGAAATAACTTTAATATTTCTCAATAATAAAACATAATATTATTGATAAATCAAATTATACAAGATGTTTTTATTACAATTTTCAATGCAATACATAGAGCTTTTTCTCCATAATATAACCTTAAGAAGATGACTCTTCAATACTTGACTATTGCTCTCCTCACATATTGGAAGATGCATCATTTTCTATTCCTCACATATGACAAACCTCTCATGTCTCTTCACTTTACATCTTGCCACATATCATGTGACTCTTCACTTGTATATTTGACACCTAACTCTATAACTCTTGACTTACATGACACTTTGCACACTCTCACACTTTATTATATGACCCTTTGCACATACATTAGAGAAATATAAATCACACTCTTTAATCTAGCGTTTACAAATGTACCATGGTGGTAATCTCCAACACCGACAAGGACAACATAGTAGTTAGGGCTTTGGCCTCTCTTTGAGAACGTCCAAGGTTCAAACCATGATGTACCAAAAAAGAATAGACTAGATGGTAGTAACCAAGTGTTTGGAGTCTCGTTGACTTTGTCTACCCCAACAAACTAAGGTTTATAATAACAATACCTAATACTATTACAAATTCCATAATAAAATAAATAAATAAATATAATCAAATAATTCATTGAAATTATCATCACTTCCAAAAATATAATTTTTTATAAAAAGCTTTTCACTTAATATAAAGAACTTTTCATTCAAATAAAAATATATGTTTTATATTCTAACCTTATTCATTCGCCTGACACATTACGCATTGCCCGCACGTCAATTACAACACCTCCCAATTAAATGGTTTTGCCCGCACGTCAATTACAACACCTCCCAATTAAATGGTTTTGCCCGCACGTCAATTACAACACCTCCCAATTAAATGGTTTTTATTGTTGTGATCGTATTTGTAATGATTAGGTTTCACTAGGCGCTCACATGGGTCATGGGGTTAAAAAGAAATATATATTTATTTTTAATTTTTTATATGATTTAAAGTTAAATTTATTAATAAAGAATTAATAGGGGTTTTAGTTTTTTATTGAGTAAATATTTTATATATATACATATCCTGGGTGGTTTTAATTTTGAATTATTCATAGAAAAATTAAACCTTCAACATCATTTATAAGTGGGATGAGATTCTTCCCAATCTTAATTGAGAAGAATACCTATTTACAATAGTAAAAGAAATCTACATTGAAATTTAATCTCCTAAATCATATTTTTACAAATATACTCTATGCCCAAAACAATCAAGATGCATAACCTCAAGAATACCAGAGGGTTTTCGTCCTGACGTCGTCGACGGCCTAAAAACGGCCGCGATGCCCCAAACAATCAAAATTTAAAACAAAAAATTGTACAAATTAAATTCAAACCTAATTTACTAGGATTGGATCCTTACCCGTAGCCCGTGCCGGACCTCTGTCGCTCTGTGCACTGTCTCCACCATTTTTCTCTCTGCAGAGCTCTGAAACAGTAAAAAATGAATTAGGGTTTTACCCTATTTTTCTTAATTTTATTCAAAACCAACAACATTTTAATTTTACTTTTCCGTGTTTTTACTTCAAATGTTCAATTTGGGTAAAAACACGGAGGGGGCACCATAGTCAGCAGTCGTACGATTCGACCTAGAATCATTGTCTAGAAAATTGAGTACATTTTTGCTTTCTCATAAAACGGGAAAAACTCGTCTTTAACGCATTTTCTTCAAAAAATTCGCTAAAGAGGGGGTAAAATGTAGCACCCTAAAATTGGCGTAGTTAAACCTTAGTAAAAGATAAAAATTCAAATTTTAACCTCAATCTGCCCGTTAACCGCCTGTTACCCGCTTTCCTCATTTTTCGCACCATTTTTAGGATTTGTTTTGACCGTTGGACTATATCGTCGCAGATTAGACGAAATTTTCCCAGATCTGACAAATTCGTTTGGAATAGAACATCCAGATGATTTCGTCCCAAAACCGAATTTTCATAATTAGCTTCTATTTCAACAACTTCTCTAACTTGGGCAGAAAGCGTGTCTGCACAGTTAGAGTCTCCCCCGTTGGAGATCTCCCAAATTGGGATGATTTCCAACCTCCTAACCTCTCCCTAATCCTATATAAACTAATATTTTCTCAGTTTATCCCTCCTGACTCTCTGCCTGAAAATCTGTTTAAACGCCCTGAACTTCCACACACCTCAGAGCATCCCCACACCATCATTTGCATTATGTATTTCGTGTTTTCTTGCAGGAACTTTACTGTTTTTCAGTCGAAGCTAGCCCGGATTGTTGCAAGCGATTCTGGACGATTTCAGACGATCCTGTCGAGGAGAGCAGACGATCTCGTACGATTGGAGGCAATCCCGACTGTAGTCCAAATTGGGGGCAATAAGAGTCCAGAGTTTGCAAATCTTTATCGTTTTCTGCATTTATTTATACATTATCTTAATTATTATATTTATGCATCTTGGAGTTCACCTCATTTAGCATAACTGCATGATAAAGTTAAAATCAATCATTAAATCTACTGCATTTTCTTATTTGTTATTTGAATCTATTATTTAGGCATGTTTGATGTTATTTCTATCATTCTCCTTTGCTTCTGTAGTTGCATATTTGGTATTGTGTATATGTTTTTGTGATTGCAGGTTTCAGATGAATTCATCAGATCTCAGACGACCGACTGTGATTTGAGACGATTCTGTGAAATATCAGACGATTACGTACAAGTTGAGACGATCTGGACTGCTACAAAACTCAAAATCTTTATCAGACATCCGAAATTAGGTATATTATGTCCCATTCGGCATATTCTCTGTGTTTAGCATTTATTCATATTTTTTGTATCCATAAAAATCATCATTGGCATATAGAATAGTTTAGATTCATCTTGGCCAAACCTAGGAATTGAATGATTAAAGTACAAAATGAACACATCAAACCCACTATCAACCTAGGTGTGGAAACTGCCACTCAAAATTTTCCCGGTGAACCCACCATCCGTCGAAAATTCACCCTTATACCCCTCCCCCGAGAGGCGGGACCTATTGAAACAAGGAGATGGACAACGCCCAAAGAACAATGGGAAGAAAGGATATGTACTCTATGCAGCACAGGGGCAGTAGAGACAGAGGAACATTTCATCTATAAATTCCCGAGTTTTTCAGATATCCGTGACAAATACAAAGAAACACTTGGGAACGAGTTTATGACAGATTTATTTGAAGAAAGTAAAATAAAAAAAGTTGAAGAATTGCTAACACAAATCAGCATGAGAAGGAACAACCTTCTCAAAGATATTAAAGATCATATGATATGATTTGAGTAATTGTACTTCCATATTTGAGGTCCCATAGACCATATTTGGGTCTCACGGACGCAATTAAAATCTTTCATTCATTCATTTATTAAATTTACACCATTAATAATAAAATTATAATAATCTATATTTTCATTTAAAAATTAATAAATAATAAAGTTGTAATGCTTATGGAAAACTACTTTCTCGTGCACTGGGCTGTCAACGTAGAACTCGGTAGGTATAAAGAGATTTTCCAAAGATAAGTATTTTCTGGTCAAAATTACTAATCAAATAAATACGTGTTTGTTGAAATTGATCGCAAACTTAACTTCTGAAAGACAAAAAGAAATGAAGAGACGTTTACTTGAATTGCTTTGGAATGGGATTAATTTAGCCATACAGAAGTTTTAGCAGTAAAATTAATTGGATTTTTTAAACAGAAACTTAAATTTAATTTATTGGAAAAGTGGTTTTTGATATGCCTTTAATTTTAGAATAATTAATTTTACAATAGGGAAGTTTCAGCAGAACACTGCAATGTAATGACAAAAGTAATTGAACTCTTAGAGATCCAAATTCAATTCATAAGTTCTTAATATGCTTCTAATTTTGGAATGATTAACTTAACGATAAGAAAATCCCAACAGGAACACTGCAATGCAATGACAAAAGTAATTGGATTCTTTTAATAAAAACTTAAATTCAATTCATCGGAAAAATGGTTCTTAATATGCCTCTAGTTTTAGAATGATTAACTTACAGATAGGAAAGTCCCAGTAGGAACACTACAATGCAATAATAAAAGTAATTAGGTTCTCTAAAAAACCTAAATTCAATTCATCCATGATTCTTAATATACTTCCACTTTTTAACCTAAAAAACCAAAAAAAATAGAAAGACCGTATATTTTCATACTATGCCGAGAAAAGAAAATGAAATACAGAGTGTTGTAAAACCATTGCACGGAGAGGATTTCTCATATATTAGCTTGAAACTTGGAGAGCTTGGGTCTTTAGTCTAGCAATCCTTTTGTATTAATCAATTAAGAAAGTTTTGTCATCGTGACTCTTGGGTGGCGTAGAAGTTGTACTGGTTCATCGGAATTGTTGCAAGCTTTAAGTGATGCTGGTCTAATGGAGTTCTTGTAGGATGAGCTAGATGGCCATTTGGAAGTTAGTTACACCACTTCCTTATAGCATGGTGTTATTGCAGAACATGTCCACATGAGACATATGGCCTTGTAAGGGACTCCCTTGAGTGGGAAATGAGAGATGCGGAGTATCAAAGGATTGAAAGGGGATGCAGGGGATGAAACAGGGAAGAGTGTAGCAAATGTTACTCTCCCTTTAATGCCTTTGTAGAATTTGGCCTCTCTTACAACATCTTGCCTCCACCACTCTGCCACATCTAGAAACCATTTATTTGTCACCTCTAGAATGCGAAGATGTTTCCTTCTTTCAAGTTCAACCCATTAAAGCATATGCAGGCTACTTGCGATAAGCTCTTTACGGTTGTTGGCATTATGACTTCTAGTTTGGCCCCACACTTGGTCAACTTTTTCTACTTACAACCATCTTAGGCTTTTCTAGTTTGGCCCCACACTTGCTCAACTTCTTCTACTTACAACCATCTTAGGCTTTTCTAGTTTGGCCCCACACTTGGTCAACTTCTTCTACTTGCAACCATCTTAGGCTTTTCAGTCCAAATGCCCTCCAAAGGATTTTCTCTCGTTAATTCATTGTATAATCAATAATTTTTATCTTAAGTTTTTATTTATTTATTAGGTTTACCCATCTAAAGTTTAGGTTAGTGGGTTTGCATATTTAGTTTAAGCATTGACGACCCTAGTTCTTGTAGGGATTAGTAAAAATCAATTTTATGTTTTAGATACACTTGTTAAAGTCATGCCTGGTCCTATTTCTTTACAACCCGTAAATGCCACTTTGCAATCTAGTTGAGTTCTTAAACCTTCTATGCTTGCTACTAATCCTTCAATTCCTCTTGTTAATGCTAAAGCCCAACACCTTACTTTGAAAAATCCATTCCAAGTAGTGGTGATTCTTGTAATCTTTCTATAAGTTAACATTTTGTTTTTCTCAAATCGTATGAGGTAATAACATGGATCAGTGGTAGAGGTGAAGAAATTGGTGAGGCTAACTCAACTGCTAACAAGGAGGCTAAAAAGTTTAAAATAGAAGTCAGTTATAAAAATTCCGAACATGGCAAACTTGGTAGAGAAATTGAGGAACAAGGATCATTCTTCACAAGACTATATTTTGGAATCTAATTAACTAGCTAAAGTCCCAAATCTCCTCCTACGTAATGAAGTAGTCTCTAGAATAATGATGTGTTAAAAAAGAACTATTATCCTTTTTTTCTTATATGAAGTCCCAACAAAGCATACATTTTACAAATGGGGTAAGAAAAATTACGAGTCAAGGTGTTAGAGGATTGAACAAATGAAAAGTTTACATAAAAGGTATATACTTTATCAATTCAACACTGAGAATGCATCATATGTAGTCCTCTAGTTTGGTACCTAGGTTATCTTTAGGCTTGGTATTTTGAGTTTCACTTTGAAGGTTTCTCCAAATCCAAGTTCCCCCTATGGTTTAAATTTCCTTTCAGGGTTATGCATAGTGGTTAATCATCGTTAATTAACGAATATTTGGATTTTTAAAATTTGGAATTGGCTAATATTGAGGACCCTTGATCGGGACTAATTAGCCCAAAAATTTTGGATGCATTATTTTTTTGAGGTCAATTCACCCCAATTTTATAATAATTTGCCACACTTTTATATTTTTTGGTGGAAAAGAAAGACAATTCACCATGTCTTCTACATGAGTTTGGATACCATTCACCTGGATTTCAAAACTGATTCACCCGATTTTTATAAATATATTTTGAGGCCAACCCCTTATGCATAACCTTGTTTCCCTTCTTGAACTCATATTTTTAGACCATACATTAGAGATATAGTTGGCAAACTAGGCAGAGATATTTGATACGTGAATGAGCACAATAAGTTCTTAAGCTTTTAGTCCACCTATGGACATGCGTGGCAATGGATGTGGCTAGTGAGTTTTGACAATGCATTCACTTGAAAGGGTAAGGTTTTGACACATCTATGTAGCTTATTACTCATGGAGCCATATATCATTATAATTCCCCAATAAAAGACAAACAATCCATGTTGCTCACAAACCTTTTTAGGTATCTAGCTAATGAGCCTCCTTTGAATTTAAATAACTAATGATTTTTTGGGCATTTTTTGAATATCAAGGGTCATTTTGTCAAGGGCAAAAAACAAAGAGTGAAAAATGTAGATAGATATGATATCCTACTATTATAAGAGATTAAGTGAAATAGATGGAGGCTAGGTATAACTTTACAAACTATTTAAAAGGATGGATTTTAGTTGGCTTCATTTCACCAAAAGGGATAAGGGGGTGTTGTTCTCGGATTTCTCTATTGGATGTTGAAACTCTTGATGAATGAAGGTGAAGATCCTAATCATAGGGTAATTTGGCTCCTTCCTTTATTAAGGGTCGTATCTTGAGCTTTTGTTTTGTTTATGCCCCTAATCTTGATTATGGAAGACCTCACATTTAGAATTGGATAGAGTATAACTTTCCTTTTGTAGAATCAATTGTAGTAGGATATCTTAACTTTGTTGAGTTAAGCTTGGATAGAATTTGGCAATCCTCTCATTTGTTGCTTTCTACTTTTGGATTTAACAATTGGATATCCTTTAGGAATAAGATAGGTGTTTTTGACATTTTGAAATCACCTTCACCAATATATCAGCAATTTTAGTTTCCCTAGCATAATAGAATGTTGGGTAATGAGTCTAAATTTAGCAGGGTAATGAGTCTAAATATAGCAGGATTGATCATGTATATTGTTCAAGTTACTTTATTGCTAAAGGCCTACATAATAATTGTAATATTTTTTATAATGGTGTCACCATTTTTAACCATTTTATAATTATTTCTTACTTTAATTTTGGTGAAAGTTAAAGGAAATTTGATGGTCTTCCCTATAAGCTTAATATTTCCTTATTGCAGTACCCTAATTGCATCTATACTTGCCAATAGTTTGGGTAGAATTGGACAAACCTACCTCAAATAATGGTTGGGGTACTTGGTGGAAGAATGTTATTAATAAAGTTGATTTACTCGGGTATTTTGGTAGGATAAAAGCTAAATCTTGAGAAAGAGAGAACAAAATGACTCTTGTCTCACTTTCTAAGGTCAAAAAGAATTTTACTTGGGATCTTCTTTCCCTATTTTGGTAGGAGCAAGATGCTATTATAGAAGTCAACCTTTGGATATTAGAGCAATACAAAGTTAATGGAGCAAGGATTTGGTTAAAGAATCAATGTACAAACATGGAGACAAGGATTCTAAATTTGTCTTTAGATACATTAGGCATAAACACAAAAAATAGCTTATTACTAAGATTAGAGATTGTGATGGAAAGTTGAAAGTAGCTAGCAAAGGCATAGAGCAAGTTTTTGTATCTCATTTTAAAAACATATTTAAAGATAAAAATAGAGAGCTAGATCATTCAATAGTGCAAAAATCTACCTCTTATTTATAAGAAAGGTTGATGATAAGCAACAAGAATTCGCGGGCATTTTTTTATGAAGAACATGTGCTTATACTGAGAGGGGGGGGTGAACAAGTATAACATAAAACTTTTCCCCAAATAGTAGCATCAACATTAATAAAATAGTGAACATCACACAAAGCATCACACACATGAGAGACATCATTTTTAACGTGGTTCACCCAATGTGGGCTACCTCCATAGAAAAATATTTCTTCTAAATATTTCTCAAATAATATTTTGGGAATCCTTCCCAAGTACAATGTTTATGGACCTCTATCCAAAGGAGATGTTGATCCCCTAATCTCAAGTTCATGGATCTCTTCCACAGGAGAACTCTTTCCCCTTCTACTCTGGCTAGTGATCTTCTAGAAGACTTTGTCTCTCTACTGCATTGATTGGTGGATCTCTCTCCACTTGAAGACTCCTCACTCAGATCTATCTTCAATTGTCCTGGCTATTGGATCTCTATCCACTGAGACTCTATCCTCTATACTCTATCACCTCCAAAGCTCTATCAATAGGTTCACTCAGAACCTTCTCAAATCTGCTCAACAGGTCCACACAGAACCTGCTCAAATCTGCTCAACAGGTCCACCTCAAATTCTCAACAAGTCCACATAGAACTTGTCCAAATCTGCTCAATAAGTCCTCTCTAGGACTTGCTCAAATTTTAGCAAGCTTAAAACTTTCAAAATAGTCCACAAGCCTTCTCAAAGACTTGTCTCAAATCTGCTTAACAAGCTCACACATAACTTGTCCAATCTCATAGAATCATAAAGAGAATTGTTAGAGACTCAATATGTTCTATTCTCAAATCTCAATCTCAACTCAAATCCAGAATATAGAATAGTTTGTTTTATGGAACTTGAACAACCACATGCATCCACTTGACTAGGCTCAATCAACTCAACTCAACCAATCACCTCAATGAACAACCCTTTCTCACAAACCCTAGTCCAAGCATGTATCAACCAACTCAAAATATTTCCAACAATGCTCAACAACAAATCTCACATAACAATGATACTCATGTTCTCTTCTAACTCAAGTTCAAGTTCTTTGCACAACCAATGGGCTCCAACAACAATGCTTATAAAACAAGGTTTAATCACAACTCTCAATCCAGAAAACCTTGAAGCATTAAACCAATCACTTTCGAAAAGGAAACCACAATCAATCCTTTTCACTCCAAAGATATTTTCAGAAATCAACCACCATAATCAATCAATAGGAGAATGTGCCCATACCTTTTATGAATATGAAGAAGCCTCTTTGGAAATCTACCACAATCACAATATTCTTTTTCCAATCTTCACAAGGGTTAGAAGATCACAAAATAATCAACATTACTCCACTTCACAATAATATTTACCAAGGCTTTTAATTAGAAAACCTTCTTAAGAATTAATGCACAACTTCCTTATCACTCCTAAAACCACTTGTACCATAAAATAAAATAAATCAAAACATTGCATAACCTTGTCACTCCAAAAACCACTTATACCATAAAATAAATCAAATATTTTATATCCTTCCTTTCAACACTTTTGCACTAAAAAATAATCACAAAGCTTTCTTAGGCAATATCTCACATTAATCAAATATTAAACCTTATTAAAATATTAAAGCTTGCTCAACCTTATATCTCCCACAAAAATCATAATCAAACCTTAGCAAGAAAATATTTTAATTAAAATATTTACCCTTACAAATATTGGAGTCGGAGTGCATACCTCAAAGGAGCCCTCGAAGGGCCTTGGCATTTTGAACCTCTGCCCACCGTGCTGCCAAGCGATAGCTAAGCCGCGTGAGCTAACACTGCCCATGTGAGTGCCTTGGGCACTCTCTTCCTTAAGCTGCATGCACTTTCCTCACAAGGCACCAAAACTTTGACCATCCATGACTTGACTGCCCACGTCACACTCCATGAAATTCATTGCACAATATTCGGATGCAGAAATACTTTGGGTTTTCAAAAATCATGCGACACTCCTTAGGTTTATTAAATGGAAAACCTTTGGCTTATTTATATAAGCCATCCTTCAATGCGAATACGTCGGCCCTTTTAACATTGCCCTCATGACGTCGGCGACGCCAATAAGAAAGGAGGGAAAAACCTTTTATTTAATTTTAAAATTAAAATTTAAATTTTAAATAAATTAAAATTTAAACTAAACCTTTAAAATTAAATTTCTCCATCACCGGGGCACCTTTTTCGATGAAACGAAAAGCCAACTTGGGTTTTAAGAAAAACCCATTTCAAATCTGCCATCCATTGGTTTTAAATAAAACCTTTCCTTGCCTTCCTTGGTTTTCATAAAAACCTTTTGCTAAGCTTCCCTTGAAGCTCCTTTTGGAACCAAATGCCATGCATCCCTTCTAGAACCTTTGATCAAAACCTTTGCTTCTCATGAAGCTCTTTGTGGAGCAAAATCATAGTGCTTACTTACATAGGTCCTTTTGACATCAATGACAACTTTTAGCTTAGGGACTCAAAATGTCCAACAATCTCCCCCTTTGTCATTGATGGCAACCCATATTCATTTTACTGAAACCTGACCTTCTTTTCTGCTCCCCCTAGGACTTTGCTCCCCCTGGCTCAATGCTCTCTCAAATATATCCTCATATCAAATCTCTCCCCAATACACAAATCTCTCCCCCTTTGACATCAATGGCAAAGGGTCACCTTTGGGGCTCGGGGCTAAGAATGAGCCTCTTAGCTTAGCCCCTCCCCCACCTCCACATGAGGTGGTTAATTCTAGGGTGGGAGTCTCACTCCCAATTTTCCTCGAAGATACTCAAAATTCTCCTTTGAGAGTGGCTTAGTGAAAATATCTGCTATCTGTTCCTTTGTAGTGACATACTCCAATCTGACCTATTTATCTGACACTTGTTCTCTTAGAAAATGATACTTAATTGGAATGTGCTTCATCCTGGAGTGCATTACCATATTTTTTGAGATACATATGGCACTGGTATTATCACATAGTATAGGAATGGGTTGATCATGCTTTATCTTGAAGTCTTCTAAAGTTCTCTTCATCCATAACACCTGTGTACAATTGGCTACTGCTGCAATATATTCTGCCTCTATTGTAGATAGTGATACTGAAACCTGCTTCTTGCTTAACCAGGAGACTAGACTTTCTCCAAGAAAGAAAGCTCCTCCACTTGTGCTTTTTCTATCATCAATGTTGTCGGCCCAATCTGCATCTGTATATGTTGTGAGTGTGAAACTATCACTTTTGGGATACCAAAGTCCAAAATCCATAGTCCCTTTTAGATACCTAAAAATTCTTTTTACTGCTGCCACATGTGTTTCCTTAGGTGCTGCTTGAAATCTTGCCACTAATCCCACTGACTGTACTATGTCTGGTCTTGTAGTTATGACATATAATAAGCTACCAATCATGGATCTGTATAGTCTCTGATCTACCTCTGGAGATTCATCATCCTTACTCAACTTGCACCCTGTGACCATAGGAGTACTTACTGGTTTGCAATATTCTAATCTGAATTTCTTTAACATCTCCTTGATGTACTTGGCTTGAGATAGAAACACTCCCTTCCCTGATTGTGAAATCTGAAGACCAAGAAATAAGGATAATTCACCAAGCATTGACATCTCAAATTCACTCTACATATTCTTAGCAAACTCTTTGCACATCTTGTCATTGTTTCCCCCAAAAATTATGTCATCAACATAAACAACCACTATTAGAAGATCATTTCCTTTATTTTTGATATACAAATTACTATCTGCTATTCCTTTCCTGAATCCCTGTTCTTGTAGATACTTATCCAATCTTGAGTACCATGCTCTGGGAGCCTGCTTTAAACCATACAATGCCTTTTTTAATCTGCATACCTGATCTGGTGTATCTGCCAGTATGAATCCCTCTGGCTGTTCAATGTAGACCTCTTCTTCTAGAATCCCATTTAGAAAAGCTGACTTAACATCCATTTGATATACCTTGAAGTTCTTGAAACTTGCAAAAGCTAAAAACATCCTTATAGCTTCAAGTCGTGCAACTGGAGCAAAGGTTTCATCAAAATCAATTCCTTCTACTTGTGCATAACCTTTGCATACTAACCTTGCTTTATTTCTGACAACTTGTCCATCTTCATTCAACTTATTTCTGAAGACCCATTTTGTGCCAATCACATTTTTATCCTTTGGTCGTGGAACAAGTTCCCAAGTTTTGCTCTTCTCAATCTGATCTAATTCTTCATTCATTGCTTTAACCCAAAATTCATCTTCACTAGCCTGAGAGAAATATTTTGGTTCAATCTTAGATAGCAAAGAAAAATTAGCTTGTTGAGATGGTTTTATTATTCTTCTCCTTGTCTGTCTTTCATCTGGATTCCCAATGATCTGATATTTTGGGTGATGTTTCTGTACATACCTGGAAGGAGTCTTAGGAAGAAGCCTTTGTGTTTCTTCTTCATCATTATCTGATTCCTCACAAAATTCTTCTTGACAACATCCATCTTCTTGGTATACCGTTTGCTGAATTGGCTCTCTGGAATCTATCTTCTCATCAACTGTTACATTCATACTTTCCACCATAGTGCGTGTTCTTTTGTTGTAACATCTGTAAGCCTTGATTTTTGTGGAATAACCAAGAAATATTCCCTCATCACATCTTGGATCAAATTTGCCTAAATTCTGATCTTCCCATCTTATGTAACATTTGCTTCCAAAAATCTTGAAATGTTTTACAGTAGCAGGTCTTCCCTTCCAAAGCTCATAAGGAGTCTTGTGATGATTTACCCTTAATTGAGCCCTAGTAATTATGTACACAATTGTAGATACTGCTTCTTTCCAAAAACCATCTGACAATTTAGATTCATTTAACATAGCTCTAGCCATGTTTTCAATAGTCCTATTTTTCCTTTCAACTACTCCATTTTGTTGGGGAGTTCTTGCTGCTGAGTATTCTCTCTTGATTCCATGTTGTTCACAAAATTCTACAAACTCATCTGAAGTAAACTCTCCTCCTCTATCAGATCGTAGACACTTAATCCTTTTGCCTGTTTCATTTTCAACCAACTTCTTGAATGCTTTAAATTTTTTGAAGGCTTCTGACTTTTCTTTTAGGAAAGTTACCCACACCATTCTGGAATAATCATCTACAAACAACATGAAGTAACTCTCACCCTGAATACTTTGTGTTCTGGTAGGACCACACAAATCAGTATGTATTAAACTCAAGGGCTCAGATGACATATAACCTTTTGGTTTGTAAGTTGTCCTAGTTTGCTTTCCATGTTGGCAAGGTGCACAAATTGTGTTTTGAGGTCTTCTTATCTTGGGTAAATCTCTGACTACCTGTTTATTGCTTATGCTGACTATGTTGTCAAAATTCAAATGACCCAATATTCTATGCCACAACCAACTCTCATCTTCTTGTGATAGAAAACACTTTTCCCCTTTGATCTCATTGAGCATGTACAAGTTGTTTGGGGTTCTTCTTGCATTTGCAATGATTCTTCCTATTTCTATTTTCCTTATCTCACATCTATCTGGATGGAAGGTAACCATATATCCTTGATCGTAAAGTTGACTTATACTCAGTAGATTGTGTTTTAACCCTTTGACATACAAAACATTCTCTATTTTTGTTTTTCCATTGTCTAGACTTAGAGTGCCTCTCCCAACAATCCTAGTTGATCCATTATCACCAAAACTTATTGATCCTCTATTTGTTTCCTTTAGAACAATGAATTTGTCTTTGTCTCCTATCATGTGACTAGAGCAACCACTATCCAGATACCATTGTTCTTCTTTATTTTGAGCATGCAGGGTTGTTTGGACTAACATAGATCTGGCCCTGACATTCTTTCTTTCATCCTTCCTAGTTGTTGGAATTGTTTTTCTAGACTCAGGAAATATCATTTTACACCACCTAGCCTTGTGCCCAAAATTATTGCATTTGTAACATATAACATCATCATCCATGAGAGGTGCAAAGGAATTGAAATTTCTATTGTATCTTGCATGATGAATACAATGTGCAACTATATGACCATATTTATTGCAAGAAAAACAATGACCATGAAAGAAGTTATGTAACCTGTTTGGAGGTCTTGGATATTGTGAAGAAGTCATCCTCTTCTTGTAATTAACTCTTATCCAGGGTTCCTCTTTGCTTTCCTCCTTTCTGATGTCCTTTGCTTGCTTTTATTTGTTTGAAGTTTCTGCCTTTTGGAAGCTTGATTCCTCCTTTTGTTTCACATATTCTGTATTTTGTAGTATCTTGATCCCTTCTAGTTTGTTCCTTAGGAGAACAATTTTTGCTTCCAATATTCCACATTCTGTTTCCTTGGCTCTCAATAGATCTGACATATCTTGCTCAATATTCTTTCCTTCTTCTACCTTAATCTTGAATTCTGTAAGGTTCTGTATAAGTTCCACTCTTGCCTCTTCATCTTCCTGAATTTGTTCTTTCAAGTTTGAATTTTTCTCTCTAAGTCTTTCCAATTTTCTAAGAGCAGCAAATAATTCTTCTTTTATATCAAACCTACTCTCTTCTTCACTTTCTGAAGTCATGTGTGCTATCGAAGGATCCTCTTCCAAGTTGTTAGACTCTTCATGGAGAGACCCGCTCTGATACCAATTGAAGAACATGTGCTTATACTGAGAGGGGGGTGAACAGTATAACATAAAACTTTTCCCCAAATAGTAGCATCAACATTAATAAAATAGTGAACATCACACAAAGCATCACACACATGAGAGACATCATTTTTAACGTGGTTCACCCAATGTGGGCTACCTCCACAGAAAAATATTTCTTCTAAATATTTCTCAAATAATATTTTGGGAATCCTTCCCAAGTACAATGTTTATGGACCTCTATCCAAAGGAGATGTTGATCCCCTAATATCAAGTTCATGGATCTCTTCCATAGGAGAACTCTTTCCCCTTCTGCTCTGGCTAGTGATCTTCTAGAAGACTCTGTCTCTCTGTTGCACTTGATTGGTGGATCTCTCTCCACTTGAAGACTCCTCACTCAGATCTATCTTCAATTGTCCTAGCTATTGGATCTCTATCCATTGAGACTCTATCCTCTATACTCTATCACCTCCAAAGATCTATCAATAGGTTCACTCAGAACCTTCTCAAATCTGCTCAACAAGCTCACTCAGAACTTATCCAAATCTGCTCAATAGGTCCACATAAAACCTGCTCAAATCTGCTCAACAAGTCCACATAGAACTTGTCCAAATCTACTCAATAAGTCCTTTTTTTCTTCTCTTACAACTCACATAGAAACTTGTCCAATCTCATAGAATCATAAAGAGAATTGTTAGAGACTCAATATGTTCTATTCTCAAATCTCAATCTCAACTCAAATCCAGAATATAGAATAGTTTGTTTTATGGAACTTGAACAACCACATGCATCCACTTGACTAGGCTCAATCAACTCAACTCAACCAATCACCTCAATGAACAACCCTTTCTCACAAACCCTAGTCCAAGCATGTATCAACCAACTCAAAATATTTCCAACAATGCTCAACAACAAATCTCACATAACAATGATACTCATGTTCTCTTCTAACTCAAGTTCAAGTTCTTTGCACAACCAATGGGCTCCAACAACAATGCTTATAAAACAAGGTTTAATCACAACTCTCAATCCAGAAAACCTTGAAGCATTAAACCAATCACTTTCGAAAAGGAAACCACAATCAATCCTTTTCACTCCAAAGATATTTTCAGAAATCAACCACCATAATCAATCAATAGGAGAATGTGCCCATACCTTTTATGAAGATGAAGAAGCCTCTTTGGAAATCTGCCACAATCACAATATTCTTTTTCCAATCTTCACAAGGGTTAGAAGATCACAAAATAATCAACATTACTCCACTTCACAATAATATTCACCAAGGCTTTTAATTAGAAAACCTTCTTAAGAATTAATGCACAACTTCCTTATCACTCCTAAAACCACTTGTACCATAAAATAAAATAAATCAAAACATTGCATAACCTTGTCACTCCACAAACCACTTATACCATAAAATAAATCAAATATTTTATATCCTTCCTTTCAACACTTTTGCACTCAAAAATAATCACAAAGCTTTCTTAGGCAATATCTCACATTAATCAAATATCAAACCTTATTAAAATATTAAAGCTTGCTCAACCTTATATCTCCCACAAAAATCATAATCAAACCTTAGCAAGCAAATATTTTAATTAAAATATTTACCCCCACAAATATCGGAGTCGGAGTGCATACCTCAAAGGAGCCCTCGAAGGGCCTTGGCATTTCGAACCTCTGCCCACCATGCTGCCAAGCGGTAGCTAAGCCGCGTGAGCTAACACTACCCACGTGAGTGCCTTGGGCACTCTCTTCCTTAAACCACGTGCGCTTTCCTCACAAGGCACCAAAACTTTGACCATCCATGACTTGACTGCCCACGTCACACTCCACGAAATTCGCTGCACAATATTCGGATGCAGAAATACTTTGGGTTTTCAAAAATCATGCGACACTCCTTAGGTTTATTAAATGGAAAACCTTTGGCTTATTTATATAAGCCATCCTTCAATGCGAATACGTCGACCCTTTTAACATTGCCCTCATGACGTCGACGACGCCAATAAGAAAGGAGGGAAAAACCTTTTATTTAATTTTAAAATTAAAATTAAAATTTTAAATAAATTAAAATTTAAACTAAACCTTTAAAATTAAATTTCTCCATCATCGGGGCACCTTTTTCGATGAAACGAAAATCCAACTTGGGTTTTAAGAAAAACCCATTTCAAATCTGCCATCCATTGGTTTTAAATAAAACCTTTCCTTGCCTTCCTTGGTTTTCATAAAAACCTTTTGCTAAGCTTCCCTTGAAGCTCCTTTTGGAACCAAATGCCATGCATCCCTTCTAGAACCTTTGATCAAAACCTTTGCTTCTCATGAAGCTCTTTGTGGAGCAAAATCATAGTGCTTACTTACATAGGTCCTTTTGACATCAATGACAACTTTTAGCTTAGGGACTCAAAATGTCCAATATTCTATTTAGGGAGCTAACTAATGCATTGTTCTAGATTCCTAAAAAAAGAAACTAGGGATTGACGGTTTCTTTATCAATTTGTACAAAGTAATGTGGTATTTTAGAGGTCTTAACATTTTAATTGTATGTATAACAAAGTGTTAGCAATAAAATTCTATTCTTCATATGATAATCAAATTCCAAGATCATAAATCATATCAAGATCAATATCATCAATAATCAAGAATAATCAAGCATATATCAAATGAACTCAAATCTCACATAAATTGCACTAAAAACTTTATTTATAAAAATCAAGCAATGCATAAAGCAAATATAATTTTAATTACATTTAACATGGTTTTGTCTCCAATATAAATATACATGATACTCTTCACATTACATGAGTATTGACCTTTGCTCTCCTCAAACTCATAGGAGAACTTGACCCTTTATATTCCTCTCTTACATAATAAGTCCCACATATTACATAAAGATAAAATATCTCATGATTACATATAACTACCTACTTCTAAACTAGACACATCAATAAAAACTCCTCAGTTCCTAACTAGACACTTCATACACTTAAATATATGACACATGCTCACACCTACTAACTTGATACATACTTTATACATAAAAAAATAAACTTGTACCCTAATCTAAATATTTACAATGGGACCAAATAATGTAACACCTTCAACACCCCCTGTTATTAAATTATTTAGTATGAAGGTCTTTTT
Source organism: Wollemia nobilis (assembly GCA_028583015.1). Classification (NCBI taxonomy): domain Eukaryota; kingdom Viridiplantae; phylum Streptophyta; class Pinopsida; order Araucariales; family Araucariaceae; genus Wollemia; species Wollemia nobilis. The sequence goes on along the minus strand of JAQPPZ010016833.1, from coordinate 4,089,681 downwards.
GCCTTCAAGTATTTTTCAGTCTTCTATATTCTTGCATTTCTTTTTCTTGGTCTTTTTCTTCCTCTTCTAATTATGAATATGGTCCTTTGTATTATTGCTTGTTCTGGTATCACTTCTCAACAAGTCATCAAAATAATATAATTCATGACTCTTATTATTATGTCATTCTTGTTGTTGAATGTAGAATGTTATGATTCTTTATTCTTGATATCATGTTTAGTACATAATGGTAAGCTAGGTATAACTTTTTTGGATCCTTGCACATGATAAATTTTGTCATCCACTATTTTCAATGGAATGTTTGATCTAACTTCCAATAAATCAAACCAACATAAATTCTTAGTCATGTGATGACTATCACCTGAATCTATGTACCATTTATCTTCTTCTCTTATCATGTTTTGATGTGATCTTATTTCATGCCTTTGATAAAATCTTTGATTATGAAAAATTTTCCTCATAATATTTGGCCCTTTAAAATTGTATAATATTTTTTAAGCATTCATTTTTCTTCTATCCATGATGATTTTTTTTTTTTTTAATTTACATGGTGGAATCGGTAGTCGCCACGAATCTGGGTAGGTTGTCCAGATTTTTATGGTCGCCACAGTATTCTGCGTTGTCCACCCTAGAAGCCGCCACACAGATCTTCGCGCAATCCATACCTATAACCACCATGCCACAATCATTTTAAACTTTTTACACCGCTAAAAGCACTAGGAAAGGGACAAGCGTTCAGTCCGGGGAGGCCTGATATTTGAACCTTGGACCTCTGTCCCCCTTATGGGGTTTGTATGAACCAATTGGTCTACACCTCGAACCTATCCATGATCATTTTTACAAAACAATTTTCTTAAATCAATTCAATTGATGTAATATACCTTGTCTCCCAAATTAAAAACTTTAATTTTAAAGCTTCACTCTTTAATCAAGCAATTAATAATTTCTTCAATCAATTTCAAATTTCAATTTATCATCTTCTTAAAACTCCCAAATTAATCAAGCAATCATTTTTCTTCTTATAAATCCAAAAAATAATTTCAAATTATTTTCTTTAAATTAATTCTTAATTTTCACTTATATCTCCCAAATTTCAAATTTTGTAAATCACAAATTTCTTCAAACAAACATTAATCATTCAATCATCCATTCACTTCTTATCTCTCCAATTTAAGTCACCTTATAATTATAAAAAACTTAAATTTATTCAATCAACCTTCTATCTTCCACTAATCATGCCCAAAAAATAACTTTGAATTTGTGCTTAGAACCAAAATAAATGGCTTAGGGTTAAATGCGCTTACCTTTTTAATTTTTCTCTTCTCCCTTCCATGTGACAATTGGGTGTAAGGTTGGGCAGCATTACAAATCTTCCTTCTTATGAGGTGTTACGTATTCTTTTCTGACTTCTCATAGACTCTTTCTAATTTGGCTCGCATGCATTTCACTGACTCATTTCCTTGGCTTAAAGGCTCTCTAACTCATAGGTTCTTCAATCTTGTGTTCACATACAATTTTTTTTGTAAGATTCTCCTAGAAATTGATTGAATTCAATCTCAGGTGCTTGACTTCTCTTGGCTTCACACATGCTCAGTTCTCCTCCTTTGACTTCTTAGGCTTCTATGCTCTTTGGACAACAATATCTCTAGAAAGTAACAATAATAATACTTATTTTTGTTAGTCTCACACTGACACTGAGAGGGGGGGGGGTGAATCAGTGTAGCTCTTAAAAACTTAAATCTTCAACTCTTAATGCCGAAACAATGAAAACTTAAATCCAATAAAGCAAATATAACAAAAGAGCATCACACAACACAAGATGTACCGAGGTTCACCAGTTTTGGCTACTCCTCAAAAATTGACTATTTGGACTCCCATCCAAATCCAGCCTTTGCAAAGCAACAACTTTACAATCAATTTACCAGCACACACTGGAAGGAGCACCAAACCCTGATTTATCTGAAACAACAAAAAAGAGCACCAACCCTTGATTTATCTGCACTAACAAAAAGGAGCACCAACCCATGATTTATCTGCACCAACAGAAAGGAGCACCAACCCCTGATTTATCTGCACCAACAGAAAAGAGCACCGACCCTTGATTTACCAACACCAACTGGAAGGAGCACCAACCCCTGATGCCAAGCACCAACTTGGACTTCTGTTCTGAAACTAGAAGATTGACATAAAGATGCCTTCACTTTTACAAGACCCTGATTGGTCTATTGCTTTCTCAATATCGCCCACTCTTCACACAACACACACCCTGCTCGCTCGCCTCTCGCGCACTCTCCTCGTGCTTCACATATTGCACACCTCTCTCGCTCGCCTCTTGTGCACCTCTCACTCTCCTCTTGCTCTCTTCGCAAGATTAAATCCACCTCACTTTAATCTCGAGCGCATTGCAAAATTCTCCAAGCAACACTCCTTTTATAACCATCCTCTCTCTTTGTAACTCCAGTTGTAACTTCAGTTGTAACTCCAGTTGAAACTCCTTTTGTATATATAGAGTAGGCATTTCGTCAAACACGTTACATGCAATGAATTGACACCATATTCTCCTACCATGACTGTTCGTCTTCTCGGGCATGACTGTTCATTTTCTCCTTTGTGCATGCATGCGTTTTGGTTTTCAAAAAAGCTTTTCGATTCTATTTTGACGACTGCTCATTTTCTCCTTCTTCGACTATTCATTTTCTCCACATGGGCATGCATTTGTTTTCTCCTTCGATGACAGTACGTTTTCTTCTTCATTACTGTTTGTTTCTATTTTGAGGCTTTTCTTGAGTCGTGAAAATGTGACATGTCGCGATATCGTGACACTTTTGTTTCTCTACCTTCTTGCTCTTTTCAAGTCACGAAAATGCGACATGTCATGATATCGCGACACTTTTCCTTCTCTGCATTCCTGCTCTTTTCAAGTCACGAAACTGTGACATGTCGCGATATCATGACACTTTTCCTTCTCTGCCTTCCTGCTCTTTTCAAATCACAAAAATGCGACATGTCGCGATATCGTGAGACTTTTTCATTCTCTTCCTTTCCTGCACTTTTCGAGTCGCAAAAATGCGACATGTCGCGATATCACGACACTTTTTCTTTCTCTTCCTTCCTGCCCTTTTCGAGTCGCAAAAATGCGACATGTCGCGAAATCGTGACACTTTTTCCTTCTTGCTCTCTCTCTTTGCTTTGGACCGTGAAAATGCTACATGTCACGAAATCGTGACACTTTTTCCTTCTTGCTCTCTCTCTTCGCTTTGGACCACGAAAATGCTACATGTCGCGAAATCGTGACACTTTTTCTTTCTCTCTCTTTCTCCTTGCTTTGGCCTGCAAAAATACATGTCGTGAAATTGTGACACTTTTTCTTTCTCTCTCTTTCTCCTTGCTTCGGCCCGCGAAAATACATGTCGTGAAATCGTGACACTTTTTCTTTCTCTCTCTTTCTCCTTACTTTGGCCCATGAAAATACAACATGTCGCAATATCACGACACTTTCGCCTTCTTACTTTCTCTCTCCTCCTTTAGTCGCAAAAATACGACATGTCGTGATATCGCGACACCTTTTCTCCTTTGTTCTTTCTCTTGCCTTCAGGTCGCGAAAATGCGACATGTCATGATATCGTGACACTTTTTCTCTCAGACTGTCCCTCTTGCAATATGTCACGATATCGCGACACTTTTTCTTCCATACAATCTCTCTTGCAATATGTCGCGAAATCACAACACTTTTTCTACTTGCCTTTTACTCTTCGAACATGTCGTGAAATCGCGACAGTTTTTCTTGCTTGCGCTTTCTCTTTGAACATGTCACGAAATCATGATAGTTTTTCCTGCTTGCGCTTTCTTTTTGAACATGTCGCGAAATCACGACAATTTTTTTTTCTTCTCAACATGTCGCGATATCGCGACAGTTTTCTTGTGATTTTCTTCTGATTTTTAGCATATTGGCCACTTCGATATTTTGGAAAATCACTGTACATACTCTGAAGAACCTCTTAACTCCTTTCCACTGCATCAACCGATCTGTCTGATCGTGTTGACAACAATGACAATACTCATTGCTACACCTTGCTCAACAATCTCCCCCTTTGGAATTGTTGGCAACACACGTGCAATTTCCTGTAATTCTCGTCCCCCTTTGACAATAATACCAAAGGGCTGCTGCAGACTCCCCCTGAGTCCATGCACAACATTCTCAAGCACAAATTATTACAGTTAGCAAAAATTAGAAACATGAGCAAAAAGATAATCAAATATATAAATGCTCCCCCTCAGAATGTGGTCCCGATAGCTAGTCAGTTCTTGGGAAGCATGACCACTCCCAATTTATTGCGAAGGTACTCAAAAATTTCCTTGGGCAATGGTTTTGTGAAGATATCCGCTACTTGCTCTGTATTTGGGACAAAATCCAACTTTACCTCACCTTTCGCAACTTTCTCCTTCAGAAAGTGATATCGGATAGCAATATGTTTTGTGTGAGAATGCATAACCAAATTCTTTGAGATGTTAATGGCACTGGTGTTATCACACTTAACTAAAATTGGCTCACTGAAGTTAATGCCAAGATCTTTTAGGGTTTGTTTCATCCATAAGACCTACGTACAACACATAGTTGCTGCAATATATTCTGCCTCTATTGTGGATAAGGAGACTGACTCTTGTTTCTTACTGTGCCACGCGACCAACCTGTCTCCAAGATAGAATGCACCTCCACTGGTACTCTTTCTGTCATAAAGTCTTCTTGGATAAGCACTCTAATCTCTGCTCATCATATTATAATTCTTGTTGTACCTTGCTTTTACTTATTTAGTATAGCTTGATCCTTTTGACTGCCACCTCCTCCGTGACTAACAACTTTGCCTCGCATCCGTTGTGCAGTTCAATGTCTCTGGTTTCTAACGATTGCCATGAATGTTTTCATCGCCTATGCAGGTATTGACAGTGGACCGTTACCTCTAGCATTGGAACCTCAATCTACGTGTAGTCATCAACACTCGATATTCTGCTTCTTGCTAGGGCATATGTCAGGGCTACTCAATGTCTTAGGCAAATGTTCTTCACGTGATTCCAGGAAGCATTTCTCCTCGCTGTGATCAAGGGATTCCTCAGGCAATATCTCGCATTCCTCAAATAATGCAAGACTTTCTTAGGTGTATAGGCATCTTGTCCTCCTTGGCGCTTCACCACATGGGCACTATTCTCTCAATGTCTCTGCCTTGCATGTGCCACTTGGCACTCTTGACGAACTGGGTGCTAGTGCTACAGTTTGCTTTGACTCTGGCATCTCTTTGATAATGGCTACTTCTTTAGAGAAAATTGATGCTCTCTTATACCAAACAAAGTGTTGTATTTTTGGTTAAGAAACGCATGCCTTCCCAGCTACACGTTGGCAGTAATTTTCATAATGATCATGAAGAGCTTTACCATAGTCCTCCATCGATATTGGTAGATGAATAGAGACGTACTCACAACACGGATTCTATGTTATCTACAGATTGGGAATGTTATAGGCTTAAAAACCAGCACCTGCCAGCTTATGCTTCCATGACACGATGACATGTGCTGCATGTTCTATCTCAGATAACGCCTATCAGTTGCTGCATTGAAAACCTAGTTGTTCACCATGTTGTTCTGCTGAAGCACATCAGTTTGACACTATCTGCTATTGTAACGGCCATCATTAAAGAGATTTCACAATAATAAAAAAATCAGCTTTGTCAAGCCAATGTCTCATGCTCCTGCTTATTACCTCCACAAACAACTACATGAACTGAACCACATTTTGACAACTATACGACAACTCCCCCTGACTACTTGCCTTTCATCCTCAGATAACCAAACAACATAGGAGCATTAAAATAAAATTTTAAGATTGCTCCCCCTGAGGATGTGCTACCTGGAGCTTCTTAGTGCAATAGAGGAGTAATCTCCTTCAGTCCAAGGAGACACAATTTTCTCTCTTCTTTATTTCTCCAATATTTCTTGAACTTGGGCTTGAGTTTTTCAACTACATCCCTGTTTTGAACCTTTTCGTGAACTTGAACATTTCTCTTGGGTGGTTGTCTCTTGTGCATCCTTGATGGATGATTATTTTCACTTCTTTGATGCACATGATTTCTTCCCCGTCTGTGTTGCATTCTTTGCGTTTGATGAAATCTACTGTCTTGCCTTAGATTAGATACAAAAGTTCTTGGACAAAACCTTGCTATGTGCCCATGACCATTACATTTAAAATATTGCACATGGTGTTCAACCGGAATAACAGATGTATTTATACCAGCATAACTCTTTGATCTATTATTCAATCCACAATAAATTGCCTTGTGACCATAATGATTGCATCTAAAATAATAGCCATTAAAAGCATTATTATGAATAAAGTGAGAGTGATAGAACCTCTTTTGTTGTGGTTGCTTTGCTGTAGATCTCCTTTGATATTTTCTTCCTTTTGAAGATTCAACTTCAGACTTTTCTTGCTTCGATCCTTCAACGGTGAACTTCTTCTTCTTTGCATATTTGGAAGATGAAGGTTGTTCAACTTTACATCCAAGACCAAGCTTAGACATGGGGCTTCTTTGTTGCCTTATCATTTCATCTAGCAACTCTGTGCTCTTCTCAAATTTGAGATTTGTATTGGCCTCTTCTAGTTTTTTCCTCAATAAAACAATCTCCTCTTCTTGTTTGCAACAAACAATCTCTTTCTCATTGATTTGTGACCTGAGAGTTTCTTCAATCCTTTTGGACTCTTCTACTTGCAGCTTTGGATCACTAAAAACTTTTTTAGATTCCTCTTCATGTTTGCTACATACATCGACTTTATCATCCAGGTGTGACTTCAAGGCTTCTTCTATTTTCTTGGCTTTATGAATTTGTAAGAAGAGATCTTCGATCTTATCCCCATATTCTTCTAATTTCTTGGATAGTCTTCTGTTCTTTTTCATTTCTATATTCAACTCTACAAGTGCAGCGATCAAATCACCTTCTAGATATACTTCAGCCTCAAGGTTTTCATCACATACTTTAGAATTCACTCCTTCAACCTTTTCTAGTTCAATTTTCTCTTCCACGGGAATTGAAATTGACTGAGATGCCTTATTTGAGGAGGATATATTCTTCTTACCCATTGCGTACTAATCCAAGATCAACCCTAGCTGATTTAGCTTGATAAGAGAAGCTGGATCTGATACCAATTGTTAGTCTCACACTGACAATGAGAGGGGGGGTGAATCAGTGTAGCTCTTAAAAACTTAAATCTTCAACTCTTAATGTCGAAACAATGAAAACTTAAATCCAATAAAGCAAATATAACAAAAGAGCATCACATAACACAAGATGTATCGAGGTTCACCAGTTTTGGCTACTCCTCAAAAATTGACTGTTTGGACTCCCATCCAAATCCAACCTTTGCAAAGCAACAACTTTACAATCAATTTACCAACACACACTGAAAGGAGCACCAACCCATGATTTATCTGCAACAATAGAAAGGAGCACCAAACCCTGATTTATCTGCACTAACAGAAAGGAGCACCAACCCCTAATTTATCTGCACCAACAAAAATGAGCACCAACCCCCGATTTATCTACACCAATAGAAAGGAGCACCAACTAGAAGGAGCACCAACCCCTGATGCCAAGAACCAACTTGGACTTCTGTTCTGAAACTAGAATATTGACATAAAGATGCCTTCACTTTTACAAGACCCTGACTGGTCTATTACTTTCTCAATATCGCCCACTCTTCACACAACACACACCCTTCTCGCTCGCCTCTCGTGCACTCTCCTCGTGCTTCACATATCACACACCTCTCTCGCTCGCCTCTCGCGTGCCTCTCGCTCTCCTCTTGCTCTCTTTGCAAGATTAAATCTGCCTCACTTTAATCTTGAGCGCTTGCAAAATTCTCCAAGCAACACTCCTTTTATAACCATCCTCTCTCTTTGTAACTCCAGTTGTAACTTCAGTTGTAACTCCTTTTGTATATATAGAGTAGGCATTTCATCAAACACGTTACATGCAATGAATTGACACCATATTCTCCTACCATGACTGTTTGTCTTCTCGGGCATGACTGTTCCTTTTCTCCTTTGTGCATGCATGCGTTTTGGTTTTCGAAAAATCTTTTCGATTCTATTTTGATGACTGTTCGTTTTCTCCTTCTTCGATTGTTCATTTTCTCCACATAGGCATGCATTTGTTTTCTCCTTCGATGACAGTATATTTTCTTATTCATTACTATTCATTTTTATTTTGAGGCTTTTCTTGAGTCGCGAAAATGTGACATGTCGCGATATCGCGACACTTTTGTTTCTTTGCCTTCCTGCTCTTTTCAAGTCATGAAAATGCAACATGTCGCGATATCATGACACTTTTACTTCTCTACCTTCTTGCTCTTTTCAAGTCACAAAACTACGACATGTCGCGATATCGCGACACTTTTCCTTCCCTTCCTTCCTGCTCTTTTCAAATCGCAAAAATGCGACATGTCACGATATCATGACACTTTTTCATTCTCTTCCTTCCTGCCCTTTTCGAGTCACAAAAATGTGACATGTCGCGATATCGCGACACTTTTTCTTTCTCTTCCTTCCTGCCCTTTTCGAGTCGCGAAAATGCGACATGTCACAATATCGTGAAACTTTTTCCTTCTTGCTCTCTCTCTTCGCTTTGGACTGTGAAAATGCTACATGTCGCGAAATCACGACACTTTTTCCTTCTTGTTCTCTCTCTTCACTTTGGACCACGAAAATGCTACATGTCACGAAATCGCGACACTTTTTCCTTCTTGCTCTCTCTCTTCGCTTTGGACCGCAAAAATGCTACATGTCGCGAAATCGCGACACTTTTTCTTTCTCTCTCTTTCTCCTTGCTTTGGCCCGCAAAAATACATGTCACGAAATCGTGACACTTTTTCTCTCTCTTTCTCCTTGCTTCGGCCCGCGAAAATACAACATGTCGCGAAATCATGACACTTTTTCTTTCTCTCTCTTTCTCCTTGCTTTGGCCCGCGAAAATACAACATGTCACGATATCGCAACACTTTTGCCTTCTTACTTTCTCTCTCCTCCTTTAGTCGTGAAAATGCGACATGTCGCGATATCGCGACACCTTTTCTCCTTTGTTCTTTCTATTGCCTTCGAGTCACGAAAATGCGACATGTCGCGATATCACGACACCTTTTCTCCTTTGTTCTTTCTATTGCCTTCGAGTCGCAAAAATGCGACATGTCGCGATATCGCGACACTTTTTCTCTCGGACTCTCTCTCTTGCAATATGTCACGATATCGCGACACTTTTTCTTTCATACAATCTCTCTTGCAATATGTCGCGAAATCGCGACACTTTTTCTACTTGCCTTTTACTCTTCGAACATGTCGCAAAATTGCGACAGTTTTTCTTGCTTACGCTTTCTCTTCGAACATGTCACGAAATTGCGACAGTTTTTTCTGCTTGCGCTTTCTTTTTGAACATGTCGCGAAATCGTGATAGTTTTTCTTTCTTCTTAACATGTCGCGATATCGCAACAATTTTCTTCCTTGTGATTTTCTTTTGATTTTTAGCATATGGGCCACTTCGATCTTTTGGAAAATCACTGTACATACTCTGAAGAACCTCTTAACTCCTGTCCACTGCATCAACCGATCTGTCTGACTGTGTTGACAACAATGACAATACTGTTGCTGCACCTTGCTCAAAAATTTTATCTTGACCAAATGTATTTCAACCTGATTTCACACAAGGCTCTTTACTCCTCATGGCTCATAGTCCAAAAATCTCTTATAATTGCAGTTCAACTCTTCACTCTCTGTGGCTTATAATATGAATACTTCTAATATTCATCCTCTTTTTTTAACTTTCCTTCTCCAAATTATCAAGTGTTTTTAATACATTGTGTCTCATGTCTTCAATACCTTACTTCACTTACTTCAACTTATGGCAATCACAAAGTCTTTAATCTCCTTATTACTGGTAAATCACAATTTGTCTCCACTATTCTTTAGCGATCTTAGGGTGTCTATCAACCCTAAGCAAATTTTTTCCTCCAACTTGTAATATCAGGTGACTATAACCTGATTCTTCTCATGTCCAACTTCCAACAATTTCTCCTTCAATCTCTTTTCCGATGTAATCAACCAACCTTCAATCTTTACAACTTGACTTTGTTGAATATCAAGTGTCTTTTATTTGGGGTGACTTCAACCCTATTCTTCAACCTTTACAAATTCAAATGGCTAAAGTGTAGCTTTAATACCATTGATGACGATTTTGCCATATTATCTCATAGGTCCTTTAATCAAGGATGAAATATTAATCACAATATTAATGCTATCAACTCAATGACCAATATTAATGCATATCACATTCATGAAATAACTATAATATTTCTCAATAATAAAACTCACAATATTATTGATAAATCAAATATACAAGATCTTTTTATTACAATTTTCAATGCAATAAATGGAGCTTTATCTCCATTATATAACCTTAGAAGATGACTTTTCAATACTTGACTATTTCTCTCCTCACATATCTAGGAGATGCACCATTTTCTATTCCTCACATATGGAAAACCTCTCATGTCTCTTCACATTACATCTTTCCACATATCATGTGACTCTTCAATTGTATATTTGACACCTAACTCTACGACTCTTGACTTACATGACACTTTGCACTCTCTCACACTTTACACATTTGTACACTTTATTACATGATACTTTATACATTAGAGAAATATAAATCACACTCTTTAATCTAACGTTTACAAATGTACCATGGAGGTATTTTAACATTTACCAAATAATGTAATATCTCCAACATCGACAAGGACAACATAGTAGTTAGGGCTTTGGCCTCTCTTTGGGGAGGTCCAAGGCTCAAACCACGATGTAGCTAGAAGGGGATAGACTGGATGGTAGTGGTCGAGTGTTTGTTGGTTGGTTGCCCCTATTTGATGCCTTGGAGGGTTGGGGGTTTCTTTGACTTCCTCCAACCAAACAAGCTAGAGTTTATAATGACAATATCCAATGGTATTACCAATTCTCTAGTAAAATAAATAAATAAATATATAATCAAATAATTCATTGAAATTATCATCACTTTATATATATATATATATGGACTAGTTTCCAAGAATATAAGTTTCATATTCAAACGTTGCATCTCACGTCTTCAATACCTTGCTTCGCTTCCTTCAACTTGTGGTAATATTTAATCTCCGTATGACTAGTATTTCACAGTCCGTCTACTCCACTATTCTTTAGCAATCTTAGGGTGTCTATCAACCCTAAGCAAAATTCGCCCTCTAACTTGTAATTTCAGGTGACTATTAACCCAATTCTTCTCACGTCCAACTTCCAACAAATTCTTCAATCTCCTTTGTGATGTAATATCAAGTGACCTTCAATATTTAAAACTTGACTTTGCTGAATATTAAGTTTCTCTGATTTTGGGCGACTTCAATCCTATTCTTCAACCTTTACAAATTCAAATGGCTAGAGTGTATCTTTGATACCACTAATAGTGATTTTACCATATTATCTCATAGGTCCTTTAATCAAGGATGAAATATTAATCACAATATTAATGCTATCAACTCAATGACCAATATTAATGAATGTCACATTCATGAAATAACTATAATATTTCTTAATAATAATACTCACAATATTATTGATAAATCAAATATACAAGATCTTTTTGTTACAGTTTTCAATACAATAGATGGAGCTTTGTCTCCATAATATAACCTTAGAAGATGACTCTTCAGTACTTGACTATTGTTCTCCTCACATATTTAGGAGATGCATCCTTTTCTATTCCTCACATATGACAAACCTCTCATGTCTCTTCATATTACATATTTCCACATAATATGTGACTCTTCAATTGTATATTTGATACCTAACTCTATGACTCTTGACTTCAATGACACTTTGCATATTTGCACACTTCATTACATGACACTTTGCACATACATTTGACCAATATAAATCAAACTCTTTAATCTAAAGTTTACAAATGTACAAATGTACATGAGGTACTTTAACATTTACCAAATAATGTAATATCTCCAACAAGGACAACATAGTGGTTAGAGCTTTGGCCTCTTTTTGAGGAGGTCCAAAGCTCATACCATAATGTGCCCAGAAAGAAATAGGCTAGATGGTATTGACCAAATATTTAAAATCTTGTTAACTTTGTCTAATCCAACAAACTAAAATTTATAATAAAAACACCTAATAATATTATCAATTCCCTAATAAAATAAATAAATATAATCAAACAATTGATTGAAATTATCATCACTTCAAATATATATATGTTGACTAGTTGTCAAGAATATATATATATATGGAGAGCAAGTGGGTAGTTAAAACTCTCCAGTTATCGAGAAGACCCAGATTCAAATCTTGATATGTTGTATATAAAAGGTTCCTCATAAAAAAAAATATATGTAAGTTTCATCTTCATTCGGCTGACACATTACGCATTGCCCGCACGTCAATTACAGCACCTCCCAATTAAATGGTTTTTTTTTTTGTGGTCGTCTTCAGGGTGTAATGATTAGGTTTCAATGGAGCTTACATGGGTTTGACATTTTTGGATTCTTGTAAGAAATATTTATCATTGATGTTTATATTTTTGGATTCTTGTAAGCAATATTTATCAGTGATGTTTATAGTTAATATTTTTATTTTAATTATAATTTTTATAAAATTAAAAATTAAATTTATTAATAGAAAATTATATGTATTCTAAATCATAAAAAAATCAAACTTTAAATATAATTTGATTATTGTTTGAACTTACAATATTTTATTATGAAACAGTCATTGTTTCTTTGATCCAAATTTGTACCATTAATAATAAAATTGTAATAATCTCTTGGAACACCAGTTTTGGCCCAGAAATTTTTTATTATAAAAGCATTTAAGTTTAAATAATGAATTTATGGAAGTTATGGTCGGAAAAAATTAAATAATGAATTTATGAAAGTTATGGTCGGAAAAAATTACTCAACCTTAATTATAAAAGTTTTTCATATTAATCAAATAAAAAATTAAATAATAAATAATTTAATTATATTTTTATTTAAAAATAAATAAATAATAAAGTTGTAATGCTTATGGAAAACTACTTTCTCGCGCACTGGGGTGTCAATGTAGAACTTGGTAGGTATTGAAACGTAGCTTTTCAATAAAGAAATTTTCCAAAGATACGTATTTACTGGTGAAAATTACTTGTCAAATAAATACGTGTTTGTTGGCATTGATCGCAAACTTAACTTCTGAAAGACAAATAAAAATGAAGAGACGTTTACTTAAATTGCTTTGGAAGTTTTAGCATGTAATGTAATTTGGATTTTTGAATAGAGATTTAAATTTAATTTATTGGAAAAGTGGTTTCTGATATGTTTTTCGTTTTAAAATATTTAACTTACCTCTAGTTTTGAAATGATTAACTTACCGATAAGAAAGTGCCAGGGGAACAAGCAAAAATAATAATTGGGTTACCCAAATTTACCAAAAAGTGATTCTTGCCTCCGCTTTTTAACCTAATAAAACAAACTTTAAAAAAAAAATAGGAAGACTGTATATTTTCATACTATGCTGAGAAAAGAAAATGAAATACATAGTGTTGTAAAACCGTTGCATGGAGGGGATTTCTCAAATATTAGCTTGAAAATTTGGAGAGCTTGGGTCTTTAGTCTAGCAATCCTTTTATTTTAATCAATTAAGAATGTTTTGCCATGGTGACTCTTGGTGGCGCATAAGTGGTAGTGGTTCATCGGAGTGCTTGCAAGCTTTAAGTGGTGGTGGTTCATCGGAGTGCTTGCAAGCTTTAAGTGATGGTGGTCTAATGGAGTTGTAGGATGAGCTAGATGGCCATTTAGAAGTTAGTTACACCACTTCCTTAGAGCATGGTGTTATTACAGAACATGCCAACATGAGACATATGGCCTTGTAAGGGACTCCCTTGAGTGGCAAATGAGAGATGTGGAGTATCAAGGGATTGAAAGGGGATGTAGGGGATGAAACAGGGAAGAGTGTAGCACAATGTTACTGTCCTTTAATGCTTTTGTAGAATTTGGTATTCCTTGCCTCCATCACTCTACCACATCTAGAAACCATCTATTTGTCACCTCTAGCATGCGAAGATGTTTCCTTCTTTCAAGTTCAACCCACTAAAGCATATGCAGGCTACTTGCCATAACTTCTTCACAGTTGTTGGCATTGCGACTTCTAGTTTGGCCCCACACTTGCTCAACTTCTTCTACTTACAACCATCTTAGGCTTTTCAGTCCAAATGCCCTCCTTGAATTTGGTCCTACAAAGGATTTTCTCTCATTTGATTCCTATTTCAAATTCATTGTATGATCAATCATTACCTATATTATATATTTTTTTAAATTACCCATCTAAAGTTTTGGTTAGAGGGTTTGCACATTTAGCTTAAGAATTTATAACCCTATAACTAGTGGGAATCAATCTCATGTTTTAGATACACCTGTTAGAGTTATGTTTGGTCCTATTTTCCCACAACCCATAAATGCCACTTTGCAATCTAGTTGAGTTTTTAAACCTGCTACTAATCCTTCAGTTCCTCTTGTTAATGCTAAAGCCCAACACCTTGGTAAATACTTAAGGCTTGGTCTTTGTTGTCTTTCCCAATACACTAGTAAACTTTGAGAAAACCATTCCATGTAATGGTGATTCTTGTAATCCTTCTATAAGTTAGCATTTTATTTTTTCTCAAATTATATGAGGCAATAACATGGATCAATCAGGTGGAGGTGAAGAAATTGGTGAGGCTAACTCATCTACTAACAAGGAGGCTACAAAGTCCAGAATAGAAGTCAGTTATGAAAATTCCCAACATGATAAACTTTGCAGCAAAATTGAGGAACAAGGATTGTTCTTCACAAGACTATACTTTGGGATTTGATTAACTAGCTAAACTCACAAAGTCCTATGTAATGAAGTAGTCTCTAGAATATGTGTGTTCAAAAAGAACTATTATTCATTTTTTCTTAGATGAAGTCCCAATAAAACATAAATTTTACAAATGGGGTAAGAACAATTACGAGTCAAGGTGTTAGAGTATTGAACAAATACAAAGTTTATATAAAGGGTATATACCTCATCAATTCAACACTGAGGATGTAACATATGTAGTCCTTCATTTTGGTGCCTAGGTTATTTGCAGTCAAGTGTATTATCTTTGGGCTTGGTCTTTTGAGTTTCACTTTGAAGGTTCCTCCAAAGCCAAGTTCCCCCTATGGTTTGGATTTCCCTTCTTGAACTCATATTTTTATACCATACATTAGAGATATAGTTGGCAAACTCAACAAAGGCATTTGATACATGAATGAGCACAATACGTTCTTAATATTTTAGTCCATCTATGGACGTGTGGAAATGCATGTGGATAGTGAGCTTTGACGATGCATTCGCTTAAAAGGGTCAGGTTTTGACACATCTATGTAGCTAGTTACTCATTGAGCCATATATCATTCTAAATCCCAATCAAAGACAAACAATCTATTTTTCTCACAAACCTTTTTAGGGATCTAGCTAATGAGCCTCCTTTAGAATTAAATAACTAATGATGTTTTGGGTATTGTTTGAATATCAAGGGTCATTTTATCAAGGGCAAGAAACATAGAGTGAAAAATGTAGATAAATATGATATCCTATTATTGTAAGAGGTTAAGTGAAATAGATGGAGACTAGATATAACTTTACAAACTATCTAGAAGGATGGATTTTGGTTGACTTCATTTCACCAAAAGGGATCAGGGGGTGTTGTTCTTGGATTTCTCTCTTGGATGTTGAAACTTTTGATGAATGAAGGTGAAGATCCTAACCATAGGGTAATTTGGCTCATTCCTTTCTTAAGGGTTGTATCTTGAGCTTTTGTTGTGTTTATGCCCCTAATCTTGGTTATGAAAGACTTCACATTTAGAATTGGATAAGGTATAACTTTACTTTTGTAGAATGAATTGTAATAAGATATTTTGACTTTGTTGAGTTAAGCTTGGATAGAATTTGACAATCCTCTCATTTGTTGCTTTCTACTTTTGGATTTAACAATTGGATATCCTTTAGGAATAAGATAGGTGTTTTTGACATCTTGAAATCACCTTCATCAATGGATAAGCAATTTTAGTTTTTCTAGCATAACAAAACGTTGGGTAATGAGTCTAAGTTTAGTAGGCTTGATCATATATATTGTTAAGATTTCTTTATTGCTAAGGACATACATAATAATTGTAATATTTGTATAATGGTGTCACCATTTTAAACCATTTTCTAGTTATTTCTTGCTTTAATTTTAGTGAAAGTTAAAGGAAATTTGATATTCTTCCCTATAATCCCAATATTTCCCTCATTACACTAATTGCATCTATAACTTCCTAATAGTGTTGGTAGAATTGGACAAACCTACCTCAAATAATAGTTGGATTACTTGGTGGAAGAATGTTATTAATAGAGTTGATTTCCTCAGGTTTTTTGGTAGGATAAAGGCTAAATATTGAAAAAATAAGAATAAAATGACTTTGGTTTCACTTTCTAAGGCCAAAAAGGCTTTTACTTGGGACCTTTCCCTATTTTGGTAGGAGCAAGAGGATATTATAGAAGCCAACTTTTGGATATTAAATCAATACAGTTAATGGAGTAAGGATTTGATTAGAGAATCAATGTATAAACATGGGGACAAGGATTTTGAATTTGTCTCTAGATACATTAGGCATAAACACAAAAAGAGTTTATTAATAATGTAGACACCAAATCCTAGCCATTTGTTATTTATATATATAAACAAATCCTAGCCACTAATCATACTTTAATCCTAGCTTGCCACTTGGCAATGCTACCTGGCCACTTCCAAACCCTAACCCTAACCTTCTAAAAATTTATAAAACATCATTCATTTTGGTGAATGAAAGGAGGTAAGAGGGAGAGAGAAGAGGAGCACGAAAATATACCATCACGTTGCCCATGTTTGCGGATTGCTCAAACTACCCGAATTGTTTTGGCCATATCTCACTCATCCGAAGTCAAATTGATCTATAGTTTTGAGGGTAGATTCCTGATAAAACCTAGCACATTTCCATTGATTTTTAGATATTTTGGAGCAACACAGACCCCAATGCAATTCCATGTTTGAACGGGAGTAGTTTCAACCACGAATAGACACGAATCAAATCAAGTAAATCAGTATCTCATTTTATTGATTTTTGTTCTCTGCATTTTTTATTCCTTCTACAAGCATTTATTTTAGGGTTTGTAGCTTTTTATCCGTATTAAAAAGGGCCTCACATAGTGGAGGTCCTTCATGTGCTACTAATCCTTTCTCTTGTTTGCATTCATACATGTGCAAATGATAGGTTATTGAAGGTTATTGCAACAAAAGAGTGGCCCGCCAAGGATACACAAGCCCACTCAACAATCTGATTGGAGCAAAATAAGATCAAAGACACCCAAAGTTCATTTGATCTACAAAAGGGTTTTTTCCCTTTTGATTTATTGTAATATGAAAACAAAGCATACAGTTGTAACCCCAGCACATAGGGGACATCATTGTTGTAAAAAGAGGAGATCAAGGCTCCCTTATTAATTCAAAAATTATTCTTTTTACCACAAGTTGTTTGTTTTGTCATTACATTGCTTGGGTGTATTTCTTTTGCTTAAAAAATGGTGATCATGGTGGGACCCCCAAAGGGTTTCATTTTTTATCTACCTTGCTATTTCTAATTTACTGCTATTCTCTGTTGTAGGTTTGTGAAGCTTTGACATGGTAAAAGTCATAAATCGAAGTCGAGAGTTTCAGAGCCTATTCAGGTTGTCCCTATACTTGTGAAAATGCAGATATGCATTGGAGAAGTTAGAGTAAGAAAGCGTAAGGCTTCTAAGTAAACCATTTTTTTAAACCCTAGCTCCAATTTTATTTTTAAAAAATTTATTTTATTTTATTTTATTTTTTGTATTTGTTTTCAAAACCCTAGCTCAAATTTTATTAAAAAAAAAAGAAAAAGAAAAAAAATATATTTTCTATATCTATTTTCATCATAGGCATTAGATTAAGTGCTTTTGTAGGTATTTTTAAATCTTGTGTAGGCATTTTAAAAAAAATCAATCAAATCTAAGTTGCATTTTAGGGCATACCTTTGATTCTTAGATTGCAAAAAAAAAATAGTAGCTGCATCTAGGGTTAGTTTGCATACTAAAGTGCATTTTAGGCTATATTAGGGCTTTGGGCTTGCCCTGCTCTATTTTTGACACACAATTATAAATACAGACCTGTGTTTGGCCAATGCTAAACGTAGCCCTACATTTGGTCAAACACGAACCTACATTTGATCAGTATCAAATGCACCTATGTGTTTGGTTCTATATTTCAGAAGCACCTTAGGGATTGTGTGAACCCTGTTTGCTATATTTGATTTAGGTTTTTTGCATGATTTACTATTCTACCTAGTTTGAGTATATTTTACTACAGTTATAGGCATTGAAATTAGAAATTGCATGGTAGATTTACATCTTAGGGTAATTTTACACTTTGTTTTTTTACAAAACCCTAGAAAATAAAATCAAAACATCACACACTTTGCACGTATCACCATTCCACACTGCTGCATGACAAGTGCGAGGAAAACCTCCTGAATGTGTTGGACTTCATCACCAACCATCAGTAGAGCCTTAGTTCAGCCATAGTTAGTTACGATAGTTTCTTGGACTTCATCACCAAGAAATTGGTTACTCTTGAGGATAGCTCGGGGTAATCAAGGTTAGATACCCTTCATTCCCAGGGCTTAATAATTTGTGGAATCGTAACTATCGTTTATGCCCAAGCTCACACGAGGGTGAAGCGAAAGCCCAGATGGGTCGGTAGTAAGGCACTAGACAACATGACCTCTTCCAGAGGTATTTTGTTCCCCTAGGTTACACCCATTGCCAAGCCTCATCTAGGAAGCTCTTTTAGTCGTTCATGATTCATACTTCATCAAAGGGGTGGGTGTGAACACACCTTTTTAGATTCATTCCACCACCCACCTTGCATAGTTTTTTAGACCTAGGGTTTACATAAAACACACCATAAAAAAAACTTCAAAAAAAATCAAAATTATTAAAAACTTAAAAAATCAAAATAAAACTTGCAAAAACATAGAAAATATTTGTTTGTTTGTGTGATTGTGTGTTATTCATTTTTATTTTCATCATATTTTCACATACATACCTCCACAATCACTATCCGGTTTCACCCCTAGCTTATGGTATTGACCCGAAGTCAAGCTAGAGCTTTGGACCAATTGCCCACAAACCAACCACCTTCACCCATGGAGCACTTCACTCAAACTTCCCATCCCCCAACCACTTCTATGGTTGGCCAAGCCAATGTGTCATGGACTATGTATCTCGACTTATTCGTTGGACCCTCTCACCCAACATCCACCTTAGACACAGATATGATGTAGAGGGTGGTTCACACTTCTATCCTTGAAACCCCCCATACTGAACCATCCACACCTACTGATAATCGCATCACCTACATAGATTCTGATGCCCTTAGAGCCTATTTGAGCTTGGCCTTCCTATCTTTGCCATCCCTTACCATTCCACCCTGATCTGTTCCTACCTTTCAACAGGAACCCACCCATTCACACCCTAAAAATACTAGCCATCTCTTCATTAACCCCCTCTTTGAACCCACATCCATGAACCAAAATCCACCATCATCATCCAACCCATACATCTCAATTCCATCCACCCACACCACCATTTGTTCTAACCTACTTTATGAAGCACAAGTCAATGTTGCTTCACAAGTGCCAACCTCCATTCCACCTACATCATTACCACCTATTAACCCCATCCAACATAACATTCCTTATTTGGTTGTGATACCCTTCGCAACTTACCCTCCACCCACATCAACCCATGTTGCTACCACACATCATGTGCAAACCTCTGCCCCTCATGTGACCATGCAACCTACATCAATGATTGTCATACAACAAGCTTTGCAATATTTGTAGCAATTGCTTATAGATAATGCTAATCAAGGTGGTCATCCCACTTCACAACAACAATCACAGGTGATAAATTTTAACCATCCACACACATCCAATCAAAACACCTTCTTCACCCAAGATTCATCCTGGGTGTCAAGACCACCCACAATAATCATACCCACTCATCCACTTCATAACACCTATGCCACTTCATCAGCTCAACACACCATCATCCCCCCATCTCCACATCAACCATCTCCACATCATCAACAATAATAATTTCATAATCATAACCAACATAACATCCATCAACATCAAATCCCAACCAACACTAACCCATTAGCCAATCAAAACTTCATTCCATCAAACCACTTCACCACACATCAAACTCACCCAACCTACACACAACAAGCAAATTAGGGCTTTCAACCACCCTTGGAAGACCCTAAGTTTCAATTTTTGCAGAACCAGATTGACAGCTTGGCCATGCAGATGCCTAGAATGTTATATCAGAAACCCACTCTACGATAGTTGGTCAATCAACCAATTCATCCTTCGATACCATCACCACCTTACCCTATAGATTTCACACTATCAAAGTTTGACAAATTCAAAGGGGATGAGGACCCCCAAGAGCATGTAGGTGCATTCATCCATGCATGCTTTAGAATACAAGAGAATGATCCTTTGATGCTTCAAACCTTCCCTCAGACATTTGGAGGAGATGCCCTAGAATGATACAACCATTTTCCGCACCATAGTGTTTATACATTTGAACAATTAGTGGACCAATTTCTAGAGCGGTTCTCTCTAAATGTTAGAAAGAAAACCACATTGATCGACCTATTCAACTTACATAAATTTGAAGAGTCAGTTTATGATTATGGAAACTATTGGAGGTCAATTATCACCAAGTTGCCATTCTCTCTCCCTATGGTGGAACTCACAATAATGTTCATAAGAAGTTGTTCTAAACCCATATCCTTGTTACTAAAATTTCAATAATATAGAACATTTGAGGAAGCTCTCACCCAAGCCCGATTCATCAAAGAAATCAAGATACAAGAGGGTGAGATAAAGTTGAAAAAGAAAGAATGGCAAAATAAGAATCAAAGGGGAAACCATCAAAACCAATCAAAATTTGGTCAAGTGAATCAAGTGGTCTTGAGTCAACCTCAACAACAAACACAACAACCTCAAGTCCAACTTCAACAACCCCCACAACAACAACAACCATAACAACCGACATATCAAGTGGTTCCACCCCCACAACAACTGCAAAACCAAGCTCCACTTGCAGATAATCGTCAACACCAATAGTATACTCGGCCAACTCACAACTACACCCCATTACCCGAGCCACTCGCCAACATCTTCCAATGGTTGTATGAGGCACAAATGATTACATTGCTAGAAATTAAACCAGAAGACCCCAACAAACCATGGGGTAAGAATTATAAGGAGTACCAATATTGCACCTTTCATCATCAGAAAGGTCATGATATTAGTAATTGCTATTCGTTCAAAGATATAGTCCAAGATATGATAGACAAGGGGACTATTAAGATTGATAACCCTTTGGCACAACAAAACTAGAACCTTGGTATTTATCAGACACCACTACCTAATCATGAGGAAACACAACAAACAACGAGGGCATCAACTTCTACAGTTACCCCTAACCAAGTCAACCATATACACAATGCACAACAATACCAAGGTTTTGTGGGTGCTATCCACATAGTAACCCAAAGTCAAAGGAATACCAATCAAACACAACAATCAAATGAACCAACACCAGTGGTACTCCCTCCTATGGTGCCATCACCCACCATACCTATACAACCAAATCACACCAATCCACCACCACAAATTCATCTCCAAAACCATCCACCAAGACCAACCATCATACTGAGGAGTCAATTGATGCATAGCCTAAAGTTGACCTCGGCCAAACTATCAATATATGAGCTTATACAATAGTCTCCCCACATCGAGAGGCATTGATGGAGATCCTAAAATCCATTGAAGTTCAAACCCAAGATCCCAATACCTTTGCTAACTTTGTGGGGAATATTCAGACATGCATGGAACCTTCAATCTCATTTTATGATTTTGAAATAAAAATAATGCCATCAAAGTTACCTGATCCTCCATTGCATATCATAGCTCATATTGACCAAAAACCTTTTAAACGAGTGCTAATCGACATCAGCTCCTCTATCAACATCATCACCACCACAACACTTCAACACCTTAACCTTCCACCTTCACACATTGCCACCTCCACCTTTACCTTACGAGCTTTCAATGATGCCCTATGTTCTACAGTTGGAATAGTTGTCCTACCTATGAGAGTGGGGGTTAAGACTATCCACACCATGTTCCATATTCTAGAGGGAGCCATGGCTTATAACATACTTCTTGGGCACCCCTGGATTAGGGAAATGAAGAGTGTTCCCTCAATATTGCACCAATGCTTGAAATATGTGCATGAGGGATAAATCCATTGCATACCAACTGATATAGAGCCATTCAAGTACTACAACTTCATCTCAAATCCATATGAACCATCACTCCCATCCACACATTTATCCATCACTCCCATCACCACTCAATCAACCCCACACTAAAACACATCATCAAAAGCACCCATCCTAGAGGCTCTTCCCATAGTTGATCATCCATCCACATCCCAAACCATCAACCCAAATCATGCCTCCACATCAACCTCATATCATTTTCCAATCACACCAAATCATCCCGCAAATCAACCCATACCTTCATCAAGCCACATCTCATCACATCAACCAAACAATCAACTTGTCACCCCTATAACTATCACATAAGGGGGTAAGCCTCCACATCATAGAGTCAACCACCCAATCCAAGTCAACCAACACTCATCATCACCCCACCTTGTCCTGAGCCTCAACCTATTAGCCACACCACTCAGTCGGATCCTCCTCTACCTCCACTATTTGAGCCATAGGTTTCTCTTGAAGCCTCCACCTTGGCACCCACATCATCCATGTCAGCACCCACCCAAGTTGCAGTCCATCTCACCAATCCAAGCATTGGTGAGTACATAGTTGAGAATGTCACAATCAACCCACCTAGCATTGAGACTATTAGAGACTATGGTCACCCATGCGACCCACCTTTAGCTATAGGTGTAGTATATAACATGGGTTCAACTCCAAATAAGATCAATTTTGTGTATGGGGGAGTAGATTCTTCATTCGATCTACCTCCTCTCGATGAACCCCAACAATAAGTTTTTGCCAATATTGAAAATATATCCAATCTAGATTTCTCGATGTGATATCTTTGATGGGTTAACTAGCAGGGATATGGCTTAGGACAATACAAATAAGGTATTCATGATATCCTTGAACCTCACTATCGAGAGGTGCATGATCACTCTAGCTTAGGATACAGGCCACTCTCCTCCACCACCTCCTTTGAGCAAGCATTTCAACAACTCACTATAGATCCTAAAGAGGATGGTGAGGAGGATGAAGATAGTGATGATAGTGAGGATGAATACATAGACCCTGAGTTCATGCCTCTTTTATATGAGGCTTTTTCAAAAATGCGACCCCAAGTTGCCATGATAGACTCCATTTTTTATGATGACTTTGAGGAAGACTTTTATGAGGAATATGACATACTCTCAATCACCTCTGATAGCTCTGAAGAAGAGTCGGTCCCCATTGCACCTTTCATCGAGGAAGATGAGTTCTACCTTTGCATGTTTCCTATCCATCAACCCATATTTCATCTGCTCCTTTTGCTAGAGTGAGTCGAGCCACCTATCGATCCACCACCACCACCTTGGCCAACCTAATGTGAATTATATATGTACATATATACATGGCTTAAAAACATATTTTTATTACCACTCAATCATACACATTGCATTTTATGCATCCATTCATGCATTCCACTTACATTGCATACACACATTTGTATCAGTTGCATCCATTAAGGTCACTCTGTATTAGTTGTCATTCAACCAATTTAGATAATTCTTAGTCCAACAAGTCTTGTCACCTTAATCAAGGGCACCTTCAATCTAGCATCAGTCCCATTTCACAATCCAAAAACTATGTAAAAAAATAAAACAAAAAAAGAGAAATGAAAAAGTTGCACCTCTAGGTGTTTTTGGTCACTCAACCACTCCTAGTGTTTCAAGCAACCTCCATTGAACGTCAAGTTTCCTCTTGGACCAAAACACACTTTTCACTAAGAAAATTTTGAGTTTTGGGAGTTGACTCTACCATTTTTGAACCAAACACATATCACACTTATTAATA
Source organism: Wollemia nobilis (assembly GCA_028583015.1). NCBI lineage: Eukaryota > Viridiplantae > Streptophyta > Pinopsida > Araucariales > Araucariaceae > Wollemia > Wollemia nobilis. The sequence goes on along the minus strand of JAQPPZ010016833.1, from coordinate 4,065,336 downwards.
ACATCTTGTGTCAGAGAGGGATGACACCATGATTGGGTTGAACCTTGAAGCGAAAATTTCTTCTTGCTTGTCCCATTATGCACATAGTCCACAAACAATGAAAACAATGGTTTTCACCACTTTTAAATATACATCTTTGCTCAATTTACAAAAATGATAGAAAGAGTAGTAAGGATAAGGGTAAAATTCTCATCAGGACTCGATTCGAGTGGTTGAGAATCTGATTCCCCAAAGCTCTAATTCTTGTCACAACAACAATCTCATAATAGAGTGAGTAGTAAGGATAGGGTAAAATTCTCATCAGGACTCGATTCGAGTGGTTGAGAATCTGATTCCCCAAAGCTCTCTCTTTATAAACATAAAGTAATAATAATAGGCCTTCAAGTAGTAAGGATAGGGTTTAATTCTCATCAGGACTCGATTCGAGTGGTTGAGAATCTGATTCCCCAAAACTTGAAGATCCTAATATTGGACTATGCTCATGCGTGGTGACATGTCTCTCTTCAAGAGACCTCTGAATGCACATAAGGACAAGCTAGCTTTTTGGTTCTCTCCATGATTGGTTTAATCTCACCTTACTCAAGATGGGTAAATGAATTCATTTGCACACACAATGGTTCTTAATTGGCTTGAGTCATTACCATGCTCATGATTGGTAAATGAACATCCATTGCACACACAATTGGTCCTTGAGAAATTTGACTCCGCTTTGCCAGATTAATAGATGAGTTTGTTTGAAATCACTAGGATGTTTGAGTCTCTGCAAAACAACTCTAGATTATTTATCCCTAAGGCAAACAAAGTCATAGGCAAGCTTACATTCCATATCATCATCACATCATTACATAAGTTTCATAATCCACTTCATATTTCACCATTAGATGTTGGTGTCCCTAATTAAGCAACAAAGATAAAGTTGGTCAAGCAAGAGTCTAAAACTTCTACGAATGATCATTAGAGCATGATACCATCAGTTCATTTACATACATCATTCATAATGCATTCATACCACCATATACATATGCATTCATACATACATCCACAATAAAAGGAACACAAAAAGTGCAAAATGATACACAAAAGAAAAGCCATGTATATATATATATATATATATATATATATATATATATATATATATATATATATGAATCGCAAGTACAAAGTATCAAAGTATCACACCTTGCCCCCACAAATCAATCAAATCAACCAATCCAACAAAAGGCTCAATAAATCACTCAATCAAGTGCTTTTGCCTCGACATCAAGACTTTGGCTTGGTTTTATTAATGCAAAAATTCAATCAACACATCATCTTCTAGGCTCAAAAGGTTGCATCCTTTTGTCAAAGGTTGCACCCTTTTCCCTGATGTGTCAAAAATAAAATTCCAATTCAAAAGGCTCCAAAGGTACCTAACCCCTTTGGTCAAATCAGTTCAAAAATATCCAAAGGTATCCAAAATCCTTTGGTCACTTTCAATTCAAATTCCCTAAAGGTACCAAACCCCTTTGGTCAAATGATCCTCAAGAGAACCTTGTATCTAGTGATCTACTATAGTCATCTGGCGTTTGCAGTGACTGGTTATCCATGCAATCCAATAGGATAGGTAGATTACCATAAGGACACTTGAATAGATTCCATCAACTTTCAACTAAAAAAATAGCTCTAAAGATACTCAAACTCCTTTGGGTATTTTCAATTCAAAAATCTCCAAAGGTACCCAAAATCCTTTGGTCACTTTCAATTCAAAACTTCAAAAGGTCTAGCCCCTTTGGTTAAGCGATCCTCAAGTGAACCTTGTATCTAGTGATTTAATCTAGTCACTTGGTGATTATAGTGATTGGTTATCCATGCAATCAAGTAGGATAAGTAAATTACCATAGGAACACTCATAATTTTTTTAAATAACGTTTTTACATTCTGTTCGTTCTTAAAATACTACAAAAGACTTCAAAAGGCTCCAAAATATTACCAATCATCACAAAATCAAAAACATCAGCTCATCCAAGTATCAATCCCATCATTACATCTTATTTTGTAACAAATTGGATTGATTTGGATGCTTAATTTTTGAATGCGACCAAAAGTCATAAAAAGCCCCAAAGGACTTCAAAACATCCCAAAATGATACAAAATTTTACAAAATCATCAAATCAGCTCATCAATGCATCCAAAACATCATCCCATATCATCACACTTGAAATCAAATCATTTTGGTCCCTCAATTTTGGAATGCAACTGCATTTAAGAAAATTTTCTCAAGGTAATCATCAGGGTTACAGAAAGCATAAATCTCTCTCAAATTACAAATTGGTATAAATCATATCACAAAATAGGTCTAACATGAGGTGAACGATCCTACTATCACACACATACCCACATTGGCTGGTCCATCTACCACCCCTAAATCACACATCAATTAACCAAAAGCAAACTTTCAACAAAGCAACCCATTCGGTCCGAGGTGTAGACCAATTGGTTCATCCAAACCCCATAAGGGGGGTGGAGGTCTAAGGTTCAAATCTCGGGCCTCATCGGATTGAATGCTTGTCCCTTTCCTGGTGCTTTCAATGGTGTAAAAGGTTTAAAATGATTGTGGCATGGTGGTTATAGGGGTGGACTGCACGAAGTTCTGTGTGGCGGCTTGGAGCGGACAACGTAGAATACTGTGGTGGCCATAAAAGCTAGACAACCTGCCGGATTCATGGCGGCTATCGATTCCACCATGTAAATTCAAAAAAAAACAAAGCAACCCATTCCAAACTTGGGGTAACCAACTTGATCCTGATTTTCAACATTTGCATGCATCACATCCACTTCTTTTAATCATACACATTCGGTCAATTGACTCATGGGTTTCATTATTCACACATTCATAAATTGAGGGGGTAAGCTAAAATCAAAATTTTCAAAATCATTCTTCTTGCGCATTGAGGAAAGAGTCTATTTCTTCATCCAATAAAACCAGGTGTCTCTTGTTTTTGTACCGCATTATGTTTGACACAACACAATATAAAAAGGGTTATCTGTAGACTCCAAATCCTAGCTATTTTTTATTTATATAAATATATAAATATTTTATATTGTTATATTTATATATATATATAAATCCTAACTGCTAATCGTACTTTATTCCTAGATTGCCACTTGGCAACACTACCTGGCCATTTACAAACCCTAAATCTAACCTTATAAAAAATTATAAAACATCATTCATTTTGGTGAATGAAAAGGGGTAAGAGGGAGAGAGAAAAGAAGCATGAAAATATCATCACCTTGCCCATGTTTGTGCATGATTGCACAAACTTCCCGAATTGTTTTGGCCATATCTCACTCATCCAGAATTATATTGAGCTAAAATATTGAGGGTAGGTTCTTGAAAACCCTAGAATATGTCCACTAATTTTCAAATTATTTGGAGCAACATAGACCCCAGCACAGTCCCATGTTTTAATGAGAGTAGTTTCAACCACGGACGGACACAAATCAAATCAAGTAAATCAGTAAGGTATATCATTTTATAGCTTTTTATTCTCTACATTTTGTATTCCTTACACAATAATTTATTTAAGGGTTTGTAGCTTTTTATCCGTATTAAAAATGGTCTCACATAGTGGAGTCCCTTCATGTGCTACTAATCCTTTTTCTTGTTTGCATTCATACATGTGCAGATGATAGGTTATTGAAGACTGTTGTAGAAAAAGAGTGGCCTACAAAGGATACACAAGCCCACTCAACAATCTTATTGGAGCAAAAGGATATCTAAGAAACCAAGAGTTCATTTGATATACAAAAATGATCTTCCCCATTTTGATTTATTGTAATCTGAGAATAAAGCATACAATTGTAACTCCAACACATCGAGGACATCATTGTTGTAAAAAGAGGAGATCAAGGCTCCCATATTAATTCAAAATCATTATTTTTACCACAAGTTGTTTGTTTTGTTATTTCATTGCTTGGGTGTATTTCTTTTGCTTACAACTAAGATTAGAGATAGTGATGGAAATTTGAAAGTAGTTGACAAAGGCATAGAGCAGGTTTTCGTATCTCATTTTAAAAACATATTTAAAGATAAAAATAGGGATCTAGATCATTCAATAGTGCAAAACAATTACCTCTTGTATCATAAGAAATGTTGATGATAAGCAACACACATTTGTGGGTATTCCTATTTTATTTAGGGAACTAACTAATGCATTGTTCTAGATTCATAAAAAAAAGGAACTAGGGATTGATGGTTTCTCTATCAATTTCTACAAAGTAAAGTGGCATTTTAGAGGCCTTAAATTTTATTGTATGTATAACAAATATTTAGCAATATAATGCTATTCTTCACAGGATAATCAAATTCCAAGATCAATAAATCATATCAAGATCAATATCATCAATAATCAAGAATAATCAAGAATATATCAAATCAAACTTAATCAATACATAAAGTTAAGATTATTCAAGTTATATATATGGATTTATATCCAATATAAAGATACATGATACTCTTCACATTACACAACTCTTGGCCTTTATTATCCTCAAACTCATGGGAGAAATTGACCCTTCATATTCCTCTCTTACATAAAGATAAAGTATCTCATGATTACATACAACTTCCTATTTCTAAACTAGAAACACCACTCAAAAATCTTCACTTCCTAACTAGATATCTTATACACTTAAATATATGACACATGCTCACACATACTAACTTGACACATAATTTATACATAAAAAATAAACTCACACCCTAATATAAATATTTACAATGGGACCAAATAATCTATGTAGAGGGGGAATTCTGCCCTACCGCATACAATTCCCAAACAAGACTGGATCCACAAAGATAGAAAAGAAGCCTTATGGGGTGAACTACGGGGACTACATTATTCTCTACACTCGATGCTAGGGGGGATGGGTTCACCAGGAATGGCTTTAAGGACTCACTCCAAGTCCATAGGAATTTTAGGAATGTTATATGTATTAGATTCAAAAAAAAAATCTAAATTTGGCCTTTCTAGATCTATGCTATAAAATATAAAGGACAATGCAAAAATATAGAATGCAGGAATACAATAAATAACCCTAGAATGATTCTTTTCTTTGAATTATTTTCTAGAATGATTCTTTTCTTTGAATTAATGATGCACAAACATAATTAACCCTAAGTGCACACTGTATGTTGTTTTATCTTTCAAATACCTATAATTAATTTAATATATTTCTATAAATCAGATCTAAGGTCTTACAATAGAAATAAAAGCACTCAATAAATAGCCTAAAGACTAATCAGAATACTTAGCTTATCCGGTGGTTGATCCTTGCTTTTATTCCTTTTTCCAATGCTACCAATGATCCCGGTTCCTACAAGATAACTCAACAAACACTTAAAAATGAGATTAGTGTTAGGGGGGTGCTTAGGCCATTGTACAATAATGCTTGTAGGTATAGTAGTCAATCCCCTTAGGTCCTTTTAGAATACCTTTGATAATTAAAAGTAAAAATTGACCTTTGGAGGAAAATAAACATTAATGCAATACAACAAAATATAATGCAAAAATCATAGAATAGAATATGCCACTATGCTCTAGATGCAATTTAGAATGCAATGGTGAAAATAGAGACAACAAATTACTCCCAGTTTGATCTTAGGTAAAATTATGCCTCGTAATGGGCAATCATGATAACGCTAGACAAAGTAGCACCCCATAGCAAACTGGGCGTGATTTCTCATAAACTATACAAAAAATGAAATATAAATGCAGAAACTCAATCACGTCATTCAAAAAATCTAAATGTGCATGCATAAGAGAAAATTCACTTGGTAGAGAGTGTAGAAGCAAAACATATGGGTTTGGGATCTCCTAGATGGTCAATCTCTCCTTAAGGCTCCAACAACAATATACCAAGAGCAAACAACAATTTCGATGCAGTAGACAATCAAACACCAAACTTCAAAGTTGTTTGTGAGATAAGAAGAAGAAGGATGCAGACTAAATAAAATACTTTGTGAGAAATCAAATGCAAGCAACAAAATTATTAAATGTCGATTATGTGAGTGTGTGTTAACTTGTGTGTGAAAAGTGAATTCAAACCCTCCTTATATAGTGGATTTAAAGGCAAAATGAGCGGGAAAACCAAGGAGGGGCGACATATAACATGCCAACCCTAAAAAATTAGGGTTTTAATGTGTCAAATCCTAAAAATGTGAAGTCACGTCCCGTCTGGACCGACCATGATATCGCAATGCGAAGTTGCACTCCATCAAGGACCAGGTGTAATTTTGCATAGAGAGGGAAAATAGGTAAAGCATGGGGAAGCCTTGTCCTTACCCTAGGAAAGTGTGAGGGATCCCCCAGAGGGCTTAGGGAAGATTACCCACTGAAGTGGGTCAATTTTTCGTGTCTACAATCTAATACCTCCAACATGAAGTTGATAAGAAGTACTTATTGGGTACTTTTATCAACCAAGGCTTGATCAAATTGATTCTTGAAGTGCCCAATACAAATAAATTTTTAGGATGGAGACCTATCATAATGATTAATGCCTCATATAAGATCATTTCCAAAGTCATGGTTTGTAGGCTTAATGCCATTTTTAAACATATTATAAGGTTAGAACAAACTAGATTCCTAAGAGGGAGATTTAGTTTAGCCCATCTTATTGTGGAAAGAAAAATCCTAGAATGGGTTGTAGAGTCCAACAAAGAAGCCATATTTAACAAGTTTGAATTTGACAAAGCCTACGATAGGATTTGATGGTCTTTCATTTTTAGATAGTTCAATGGCTTGGGTTTAGATCCAATTTATATCATACTATTACCTTGTTTTTATTTGATATATTAGCAACATTGTAATCAATGGTTTCCTTTCTGATTCAATCACCTTACAAAGTTCTATTCACCAAGATTGCTCATTTACATTCTTATTATCTATTTTAGCACGTGATGCTTTAGATCATCTTTTAAGAGAGCTACTCACACAAACCTAATTAAAGGAATTGCACTTGTAGACCACAATAAGGTTGTTAACTCTTAATTTATAGATAGTACTTGACTAGATTCTATAGAATGGAATCAAGTGAATCATGGAGATATACTTTAGCTTTAGAGTCTCTCTTAATGAGACATGGAAGTGGTTCTTACCTGAATTTTAGCAAAAGTTAGAAAACTAAGTTACGAGTATTTTTTATTAATGGGTAGGTTGTAGATAGCCTAGAAAGTGAGAAGGTGTTTACGACAATGTATGTTTCTATTATTATTATTGGTTGTTTACTAAATCTCTTATGACTAATTAATAATAATGATCCACATTTTTCTTTGGAGGAAGTGGTATAGTTTCCATATGAGGGTGACAATTTCATGGGCTTAGTGCGTGCACCCGATAGAAGAAGAAATATGGCACTGGGGTAATTGATCGATGTGCCAAAATACTTACTAAGAACGAACCTAAAAAAATGGTTGATCATATTTTAAATATAGGTAACTCATTCTATTTTGGTTAACAAACTTTTGAATTCTCAATAATTCTTAGTTAAGGATAATTTCATATCCAAGGTTCCTAGAAAGCTTAGAAATTTTCTACCCAATTGCTAACCTAATAGGGATTTTCCCTTAGGTAAGGTTTTTGTTTTTATAATATAGTGGAACTACTTGGTGCTAAGTAATGGAAATCCTCTTGCTCTTAACCCTTATCTTAAGGGGAATATTATCTTTAAAAGTGATGCTTATTGCTTTATAGGTATGTGGGATATCTATGAGCATAGATGGAAGTCTTGGCATCTTTTAAAACTTCAATTTTATCTCCCATCTAACTTCAAAGGACCAATATTAGTAATATAAGTGTTATTTTATGAGGAGATACAAATAAATTTATCCACTATTCTTATTTTCAATAAGTTTATGAATTGGAAAGGGCTTGATAATAAGAATATTAATATTCATCTAGTCAAAATGATTTATAGATCCCTTATTTCCCAAGTATTTGTTGCTTATAGCTTAAATGCTAAACGGAATACTAACTTTGCTTAATTGAACTAGAGGGATATTAAAGCTTGAGTGTGGAAGTATAGTGCCTCTATGCATACTATACTCTTAACCTAGAGGGTACTTCAGTTGAAACTCCTCATCATAACCTTATTATCTAAATTTGATATTATAGTTATTGGTCATATCAATTGTCATATACCTAAAACTACATCTCTTTGGATCATGTAGACAAGCTAAGTTAGTTTGGAATAGGGCCCTAGAAGAATTTTCAAATTTATTTTGGAGGAAACTTAAATAGAAGAAGGGTATGTTAGGTTTTTATTGTCAAGTTTGATAAAAATTTGAAACCTTCAAGCAATTGATTACTAGTCATGTTTGGTTTGTTACATGCTACAACTATTTTCATGATGTTATGTTTTATTAGTTAGTGGAAACTCTTTGAATTTACTCTAACTATTTATTGTAGGTGAATGCTTTGGCTACAAAAAGCTTTGAGAGATAATAGGAAGGGTGAGCATAAAAGAGTTTGTTCCAAATTCAATTGTATAGTATTTTCACCCCAACTCATTGTTGGACATTTTGAGTCCATAAAATTGTCATTGATGTCAAGAAGTGAAGTTGTCATTGATGTCAAGGAATGAACCACCGTTGATGTCAAAAAGTCAAAAGAGCTTCATAATATTTATTTTTAATATTATGTGAATTTTTTTTTTTATTAAAACCAAGATGAGCAATTAAAAAGGTTTTTATTTAAAATCAAAGGAAAACAAAGGTTGAGGTTTAATTTTTAAACCTTAAAGAAAAGGAAAATAATATTTAATTATTTTTGGTAAACCTTTGTGGGCGCACGTTACGGTTGAAGCAAAGCATCGATGTCTATCTTGAAGATGTTCTCCATGCATGAAAATAAAATGATAATGAGGGTGTCGACGTATGATTTACCATAAAATCATGCATATAAACACAATGTTTTTCTTGGTTTTGGCACCAATGCAATTGCGATCTGATGAGAATAAATGCCAATTTGGTGAATATTTTCTAAATATTATTGCAAGTGAGATCAATGAGCCTCAGTTCTATTGTGTGGGTAAAAATAGTGATTCAGTTTTGCATGAGGAAGACTTGAGATTCATTGTATGGTTCATTGTGCTTGGCGTCTCCCTGTTGAGGAATTTTAAGCGAATGCTTTGGAAGAAGCACGACAATCAGTGCAACATTTGTGAAGGGGCTGCATTGGAAGGAGTGCGACAGTTAGAAGGTGCTATGTTTGTGAGAAGGGGTTGCATTGGAAGAAGCACAACAACTAAGTAAAAGCATAGCAATGGAAATAAGGCACTATGTTTGTGAGAGCGCAACAATTGTGTGAAAGCGTAATAGTCATGTGAGAGCGCAACAGTCGTGTGAGAGCACGAAAGTTGTGTGAGAGTGTTGTACTCATTTTAGGGTGCAACAGTGTTGAAAGACGTATCAACCAAGGTAGAACGAATCCCAACCGCAACCAACCAAAAGGATAGACATAGATGCATTATTAGTCTTAGTGTGAAACGTACGCAGGTCAAAGAGGTGTGTACAACCAATACCAAAAATTAAAGGTATGTTCTAAATTTTGGCAAGCCTTTGATTTATCAAAAGGTGCTAAGGTTGAGAAGACGTTGAAAAGATTATTAATGAAACTTGTGTTTAGGGTTTATCAATTACATTGATAGAAATTATTAGTTGGAGTGAAAAGATGTCATTGGGATAATTTATATTGATTTTATTGTATAATTAAATACTTGGAATAAGGATTGAGGTGATTTAATTATTGAGAGATATCTTCATTTGAGGTATAGTTTCAAAGTAAATTTTTATTTTAATAAAGGAGTTATAAGGTGTATGTGGATGCTATTACTTTATGTAATTTTTATGAAGAATATTTCTATCATCTAATCACTTTAAGGTTGGCAAAAGTTTAATTGTGAATGAGACAGGTTTTCTAAAGGCACTTTAACATCAAACAAAGGTATGGGCATATTCTTCCTAGTAAGTGATTGTTGAAAATTGTGAATGGAAAGTTGGAGTGAAAAGGATTGTTTGGTTAGCATTGTTGAGAGTGTTTTGAATTAATGCTTTAAGGTTTTTTGTAATTAAGAGTTGTTGATAAAATCTTGTTTTATAAGAATTATTTTTTAAGTAGTTAATTTGAGTGAAGAACTTGAACTAGGGCATGCAAAGATCATGAGTAACATTGTTATGTGAGATTGGTTGATAAGCATTGTTGGAAACATTTTGAGTGAGTGTTCATATGCTTGAACTAGGGTTTGTAAGCAAGGATTATTTCATTGAGTGATTGGTTGAGCCTAGTCAAGTGAATGTGTGAAGAGATAGCTCAAGTTCTATGAAAAAAATTATTCTATATTCTGAATTAAGTTGAGAAGGTGATTGAGATTTTAAGAGTGTGAAGCATATTGAGTCTCTAACCATTCTATGTATGTTTCTAAAAGAGTGATTAAAAGTGATTGAGCATTTTGATGAATGTGAAGCATATTGAGTCTCTAACAATTCTCTTTATGTTTCTATGAGATTTGACAAGTTCTAGTGTTGACTTGTTGAACATATTTGAGGTAAGTCTTAGAGAATACTTGTGGATAAATTTGTGTGAGGTTTTGTGGAAGCTTACAATACAAATTTGAGGATAAATTTGAGGACAGAGATTGAGTATAGATCAAAGGACAAATTTTAGTGGACTTTTGAGGTCAGGTTTGTGCCAGACCAGATACAGAGATTGAGAAGATTTGTGCTAGACCGAAGGACTGTGTTTAGTGCAAATTTAAGATAGAGCTTTGAAGATGACAAAGTATAGAGGACGACAGTATCCAGTGGATAGAGATCCATTAGCCAGGGTAGTGAGGACAAGTGTCTTTAGTGGATATAGATCCATTAGCCAGAGCAGTGGGGGCAATAGTTCTTCTAGAAGATCACCAGTCAAAGCTAAGGAGAAAGAAGTTCTCCTATGGATAGATATCCACAAACTTGATTAGGGGATTGGTGTCTCATTTAGACAGAGGTCCATAAAAATTGTAGGGAAAGGATTCCCAAGAGAATTTATTTGAGAAAAATTTATATGAAATATTTTCTCCATGGAGTAGCCCATATTGGGTGAACCATGTAAAAACCATGTCTCTCATGTGTGTGATGCTTTGTGTGATATTTACTGATTTAATATTTCTGATGTTATCATTTGGATTAAAAAGCAAAAAAAAATATCTTATATTTTTCACCCCCCTCTCAGTATAAGCACATGTTCTTCACTCATGTAGTAGTGATAAACTTGAGGAGTATAATGCTTGCTAAGTATAATATATTATTGTTGATAAAATTGAAGGTGACTTCTTGCATCAGTTGGTTGTCATTAAGGTCTAGATTCTTGCGATTATTCAAAACATAGAATTTCAAGGTTGTAAAAATTAAGCTATACTTATGATAGTTATGGACTTGGAATCTTTAGAGTTTTCTAGTTAATTTTGGTCTTTATACACTAGCAAGTTTTTTAAGTTTTATCTCTAGTAGGCGAACTTATGATATAGTTTCTTTATCCCTTTTATAAACCTTTTATTGCATATTCAATACAAAATTAATAATTGCATAGGGAGAAAAGCACATGAAAATAAGTTTAATTGTAAACCTTTATATCATAATCACACTATAATTAAAATGAAAGAAAATCAAATGAATTAAGGTGAGTAGTAACATGAAGCCATAGGAAAGCAAAATTCGTAATAAAAAATTAAAGATAAAATATGAGACATTGTAATTGTATCGAGAGAAAATCTAATCAAGGTACCAATAAATGAAATATGGAACATTATAAATGCATATAGAGAAAAGAAAAAGGGATAAGGTGAATGAAACAACTATATTTCTTAATTGCATGGAAAAATTCATTATTATATTTTTATTCTATAAAGTTTAACTTTTCTTTTAAAAGAGTTTTTTAATGTTACACAAAGATATTTCAACAATTTGATTGTGAATAAAATTATAAAAAGATAAACTTAAATTAACTTTAAATTGTATTAGAGAATATGAGGCGGGGGATAGAAGATAGCAAATTGCATGTAAATATTTCATTATATTCATTGTTATGCAAACTTATATCCTTGGAGGTAGAGAGGAGATTGGTTATATATTTATGCATGTGTCTAATTTTTACTTAAGTATATTTAGAGAAATTATTTAAAATAGGTGATGTATGTATCCCTCAAACATCTCTTGCAATATTAAGTCTTTACGTAGGATATTTTTGGTGTTATGATGGGAATCAATCTCAAGCCACATGTCACTACTTTATTTAAAAGTGGAACGATTTATTATACTCTGTAATGGATGCCTCAAGTGGAGTACTCTACTATGGAAGGAATGGATAGTTGATATATGATTATTTATAGCTTCTAATTCAGCATGTAGTTGGTAAGGTTTTATTGTGTGAATGGTGTCCATTATAGGTTTGTTTGTATGATTTGACCATCTACTTGATAGGGACCCAAGCTTTTGATTTTATGGAATATTTTTTAGAGATTTACTTTATCTATGGTGTTGGATTATAAATAAAAATGTATTTTCTTGATTGTTAGTAGGATGGATCATCGTAAATCAATGTGCATGCTCCCCATATAGAATGGATATGTGGCAAAGACTTATCCATTAGCAATATATAATATTTTAAGATTAGTTATACTAGGTTGTGTGCCAAGCTTAGTTGGATTCACTATGGATATTGTGATTCTTTCTTAGTAGCAAAAGTTAGGATCAAAATTGATCCACGCCATGGGACCCAAGATGTGGTGTCACAAAGGACAACTCCCAAAATTAGCTTATGTATCTTGAGAATTATACTTCAAAGTTATGCAATAGAAAATAAGGCACAACAAAAATATTTCTCACATAAGATAAAAATGTTGTGAATGTAGAAATATACTTTTTATACAAGGATCATGTAACTAATTAGCAACAATGCAAATATCTAGTATATAAGGCATAGGACACTATATTTCAAAGCACCTAAATAATTGGTAGAATAAAACCTTAGGCAAGAATAAATTCAGTCTAAAGCATGAAAAAGAAAAGAAATAAAATATAATTTTGGAATTGAACATGTAGAAGAAGGATGAAAGAAAAGAGAAATAAAAGAGAGTTATTTATTCTAATATTTGTACAAGTATACATAAATTACAAGATAGTTATAAGGTAAAATGATTCATATTACAATTGATTAAGAAGAAATTTTAGGAATAGTTATAGAAGTGTTATTTCTTCTTCTTCTATAACTAGTGATAGTCCACATGATGCCAAGTAATAATAAAATATATGTATAGATGTGTCCATCACACTTGGCAGTAGAAATTTATCTTTGTATCCTAACACCTGGTAGTGACATGTGGGATTTTCATCATGAGTTTATCTATATTTGATTATTGGCACCATTTAGGTTCACACTAGAGAAATGCTAAAATTCTAAAGGCCATAATACCGCAAGTCAGATTGGTTCCATGTCAAATTCTAACATCCTATGAAGGTTTAGCACTATTTTTTTTGGTGAAGAGAATATATAGATACCAAGGCCTATAAGTTGAAAGTGCTCTAGTATCATTGTCCTTGGAACTTTGAGCAAACACCACTTTAATTAGATCATTCATCCCTCTTGAGAAGTTATGGTACTTATTGCATTAGCCTCAACTATCAAAAAGAGTGCTTTAGTTGGTTAATTTTATACCATTTAGATTTTAAAGAAAATTGACCTTGCTTTGGAACCTTAGACAAGTTGTGTGACTCCTAATAAGTTCACTTGCTAGTAAATTGATCAATTAGGTTGTTGTTATAGGTTCCAACTTTGTAGGGTTTAGATGCGTTAGACATTGTACTTCTATTGAATTTGGTAAAGGGGTGGTATGACATGAGGAGTTTTGAATAAAAAATTTGATGCATCCCTAATTAATATGGAAATTCAAGAATTAAAGCACTCTCATATATCTAGCATTGAATGGTGATAGGACCATAGCATAGTGGTTTTATATTTTGATGTGGGAAAGAGAAGGGTTTCTTCTTAGATGAAACCAAATCTTATCTGCAACCTCAAATTGACATGAATTTTTGTGTTAATAATGACACTCGTTATACTTCTACTATTGGCACTAAAGGATATCCCAAACATGATTGTGTATGTTCTACACCTATTGTAAAATCCTATTAGCCTTGTCTACTTCCTTGATCTATGATGTAATAATGACACTAGTTGGAATTTAGAAAGTGATATTGACTAGGGTGTTAGGATGGAATCCAAAACAAGCATAGAAAGAAGTATGATTTATGGAGGTATGTAGATTCATATTTTAGGAATGTGAGATGTATGGAAGACTCTCATCCCATGTTCAAGGATTTTGATGATTGTATATCATGAGAAGGTGCACTAATATCCTATTGAAAATCTTAGTTTGTTCATATATCTATGGATGGAAAGTGATGGAATACTAAATATTATTATTTAGTTGGTTTCAAATATCATTACATAAGTTTTTGATAAACCTATAATCCTTGTTTTATACAATATATATTGTTAAAATAAAGCGAATATAAAACTATTGAAGGAGTAAACAAGTAGCTTTAATAATATCAATATTGTTCTTAAATAATGTTATGATTGACATATTATTGAATCTATCCACAACTACACAGATGCAATTGTGTTTATGTTTGATGGTTGGAAACCTTGATGGAAAATCCATGATGATGGATTCCTAGGTCTTGAAAGGAACTTATAGAGGTGTGTAGAGATCTAGTTTTGTATTCACTAGTTTAACAATACCATAGTATGCATAGGATTTTGTATAGAGCTTTGGTTCATATTATATGTAAGGAAAATTTTGTAGCACTACAAGTTTGGTATTGATTACAAAGTGTCCAACCACCTTGGAGTAGTATGCTTCACATATGAGTAGTTGGTATAGTGCACTGGATGGAACATAGATATTTTCAATATGGTATAACAACCCATCCTAATGTGGTGTTATAACACAAAGTTACATTATATCAACAATTGAAAGATATAGGGGACCACGAGCCCTCATAAAAAAATGTGTAAAATCATTAAAAAAACAATTGAAAGATATAAAAAATAAATGTATTTAGGGTATAGTGCCTACCAATAATTAACACCATAAACTTTGGCATAGAAAATAATCAAAGAGTTTGTATTGGTGAATAACTTAGAAATTTTGTTTCTTGATTCTCCTTTCCTTTGTGATGTTTTATCTTATGGTGAAATTGTTGTAGGTAAATCATACATTTCATATGAAATATATTTTATAGCCTACTTTATGAATGCAATATTTTTAGGGACCTATGATTAGAATGTATAACAATTTCCTTACTCATGATGTAGTGGTGCCACTATTGTATAACTTAAACAATGGTGTATATCTCCTTCTTATATATTGAATAGAATTGAGATAAGTTTAAAAGGACCATAGAATGGTATGCCACTCAATTTATATAATTGATCAAGATGATACCAAGTGAAAATTATTATTCTCCACTTCAAATGGCTAATGTGTCTTGCATGGCAAGCATCGACATTAAACAAAAATACTAATTTATTTCTTCAAACATTGGATATTATTATGAAGTATAGTAAAAATTTACATTAGTATTCATGATTTGATTAAGAGGCCATAAGACATAAAATAATACTAGGATGGACCTATGGTATAAATTGGAAAGGCCATGTAAATTTCTTAGTTTTGTTATATTCTTTAGGGTTAGGCCCTTTTGGATAAAACATATATTTTTTAGATCTACATGTATGACTTGTTAGTCAATGATGTCTCTTATGTATGTACATTTACCTAGGTTGGATTGAATCTCATCCTAGCACACAAAATCTCTAAATTGATAAAAATGTTATAGATGTTACTCTCATGTTTTTCTCATAATGGGGATGTAATCCCAGTAGAATGTGATAAAAGACACCACATAGCACATATATCATTAGGCACATGAATGTTATCATGGTGTTGGTCAAGTTGAAAGGCATAAAAATCCACGCATGTAATACTTCTTTGGAATTCAAGGTATTTACAAATATTTATGGGGTTGACAAGAACTTGATGATTACCTAATTTGAGGTTGATCTTGGTAAAGTATTGATCCCCCTAGAGTTGGTCCAATGTATCATCAATGAATGGTAGTGGTCACTTATTATTTACTATGATTTTATTTAAATCACTAAAATCTATACACATGTGCCATTTCCTATATTTATTTGGCACTAGCATAATGGGACTATAACAAGGTGATAAAAATAATTGGATCTTTCCTTGATCAATAAAATCCTATTTCTCATTCCAAACCTTATAATTATCCTATATTGTTCAATGAAAAAATAAACTATTGAGAAATGTTGATACAAAGACCAAGTTGATCTAATGCTTCACTAAGCAATGGAATGGGAATCCCTTAGGGTCTTGGAAATTTTTTAAATATGGATGAATAAGGATGTCCATTTGATAAGTAGAAATAGTTGGTACAATGAGATTAAACTTCTTGGTGCCTGAATATTAGGTCAAACCATTAGAAAAATAAAAATCTAAGCATGCTATCTAACATTTTTGTATTGCTTTGTTGATATCATTTCCAATTTTTTAGGTAATCACTCTAGTGTTTGGTATGTCATCCCTACCTATTTTCATAGATTACTATGGATATATTTTGTAGGTCAATTGGTGATCAAAGAGTTATGGCATCCCAATAAGAAATAACAAATATTTCTTGACATCATGTCTAGGTAACATAGTCACTAATTGATTTGATGTCATACTCAATGGTGCATTAGAAACAACCTCTATGAATTTATTTGGGTTAATCCAACTATGACTAAGGCCACAAGTGCATCATAGTCTAAAAGGTGAGGTGCTTAATAATATCTTGATCAATGACATTCTTTTGGATTCTTAAGTCAATGTTTTTATGGAGAAGCTCACCCTTTACCTAGCATCAAGTATGGCATAGGCATTCTTTTTCTTCAAATAGGTATGATGTTTAGGCATTACCTATATATTGAGTTTTTGCACTCTAGCACATAACATATACCTCTTATTTCCTATTTTATCTAGAATGATAGTCATTGAACTCAAGTTGATCCAGCAATATTTTTTGTTTGACTTAACACTCAACAACAATATGAGTGTGAGTTTTATGGTGCATAGACCACTTGTTTTCCATCTTCTATTTTACTTTATCCTACATTGCTAGAGGATTTATGGTTCTAGATGATGCTATGTATCCTTGGAAAATGGCTTGGTAGGTAGTCATGATTTTATCTTTGGGACCAACATTCTATATGGGGATGACATTTATCCCTTCTATTTAGCTCATCTCTTCTAGTTTTGATGCAAAGTGAAATGCATACACTAAATACATTGGAAGTAACTCCATATTTGAGAAAACATGGTACTAAATCCACTACTATATTTTAGAACTCGATGCTACTAAAACATATTACTAGTGGTTTCCCACCAAAAAATAACTAAATTTGACATATTGAAGGCTAAAAAAGTAATCTTATCAAAGTAAATTAACTAGTTAGGAGCATAGTATGCTTTGAGATGCTAAAGTCTTATATCCAACTCTTTGACATTGATACAACTTGAGAAGATAAAAATGTTGATGTTTGTATACACCTTTATAGGGTTGTTACTTGGAATAACATAAGGTTATAGTTGACAATGAGGTACCATATTGAACATGAGATTCTAAAATTTCTCAGAGTATTTTTATTTGTTATTTTAAGGAACCTTGAATAAGCTTCTTGATGCCTTACCATTTATGATGGTTATTAATTGGTTATATGGGATTGAAATGGGCCCCACCTATATTAAATAATAACCACATAGTCTTATTACAACTTGGGAGTTATGTAGCACTTGGTAAGATTCAAACTTGGGTCTCATCCATGATACTTGAAGAATATAACCAATTGATTCAACTCCATTTGATTAAATATAAGGTGAAAACCATGGGATTGGGACCTTGGTCTAAAATATGAAACTCTTCATCCCTAATTGGTTGTGCTAAATCTAATGGGATGAAACATTAAGGTCCACCCATGAGATTAGAACCTTGGTTTAGACTATGACATCTCCAATTATGATGTTGATATCTCTATCTATGACATTTCCTTGCAAGTGTGATGTGCTTTAGGATACTTAGACAAAGAACTTGATGTGAAACCTTTTTTCTTATACCACAAACATCTATAAATGAACATCCAATGATGAAGCATATTTGAGGCTCTATTTTGGCCAATGATGTTTACAAATAAGATATTATAAAATAGAAGAAATTAAAGAGCATAAAATCTACAGTATCAATTGATCTAGATTATGGGGCCCAAGATGTAGTAGCATAAAGGAAAATATTTAGAACTAGCTTATGGTTCTTGAAATTTATAATTTAAAGTTATGCATTAGAAAATAGAATACAACAAAAATCTTTCTAATGAAAGAAAATAAAATTTTTCAATGAAAAAATAAACTTCAAAATACAAGGCTCGTTTAACTATATTAGCAATTACATGACTCTTGTCCTTCACTTTGCACACTCTAAACTAAGACAATTGTGCATATCTTTACATTACATATTTTCACTCTTACATATAATACACTTGTGCACATAGAATCAACTAACATTTGTACACTCACTCATATGAAAAATGTGCATTTCTTAAAAAATACAACTTTACATGAAACTTGTGCATTTCTTGCACATGCACACTTACATAAAGATGAAATGATACTTACACTCTAAACTATGACTCAAACCTAATCTATTATTTACAATATGTACCATGAAGGTACCATGGGGGTACATTAGCATGTACCAAATAATGTAATATATTCCAACACCCCCCTATATTACATTATTTGGTTATTGAAGACTTTAGTCTTCAATCATGATCTTCATCTTGATCTTTGATCTTCAAGTGACCTTGCAATGCATGTGATATTTTTCTTAAGATCCATCAAGTTCTTCTTCTTCTTCTTGCTTGGTTTTTGCTTTGTGTTCATCATCATCTTCATGTTCTTCAATCTTTGTAGCTTCAAGATTACAAGTCTCTTGAACTCTCTTATTGTTATCATATGCTTGCATAAGAATATTTCCTTTACCTTTACTCTTGGAATGACTATGAGATCTACCTTCTTTGTAAGACAAGTTTGGATCATATTTGATCCATTCTCCTTTTACTTGTTTTCTGAATAATTTATTTTCCTGTACTTTAGAGATTGTACAATTGGATCCATTGTTAGAAGATGCTTAAAAAATGAGTATTTGAAAAAGATAATATAATCTGAACATTAATGCTCTTTCAAATCTTCTACAATACTTGTCCTTGTACCAATAGAAAATAGAAGAATGATATTTTCTTCCATAATATTTACATGGATGAAGAATCCAATAATTTGCTTTTTCATGACCAATTCTATTACAATAGATGCACCTTGAAGATATTTTTATTGCTTTATTCATCCTTCTTAGAGTTTCAAGTTCATCTATTTTCTTAGTAAAATAACATAACCATTTATGTACTTCCAAAGCTACTCTTTCCTTATTTTCCATGTAGATAAGTTGTAGATGATGAAGGTCTTCAATACTTTTAGTAGTTTTTGATTTTGTAATGGAGTTTATTGATGAACTACTAGAATAAGATTTTGTAGTAACAAGATCCAATTTTGAATCCTCATGAATATTTTGTGATCTTGTTGGTTTCTCCTCACTATCAAGATCATTTATCATTCTTTGAAAATAAAGTTTCAATTTATTTATAATATCTTCATTATCTATATTGAATGCATTTTTAATTTCTTCCATGATATGCAATTGTTTCCTTTGAAGTAGAAAACCTTATATCTCCTAAGTTTAAAAAAATAAATTAAAGTTTCTAACTTAAATCCTATGAGGTAGAAAACCTTATATCTCCCTAGTTCTAGAAACTAAGAATAATTCTTTGCAAATTTATATTTTCCTAAATTTTGAGGTTGAAACCCTTTTATCTCCCAAATAATTAAATTTGCAAATAACTCAATAATTCAAAAAAAAATTATTCTCTCAAAAAACTATGAAATCAATTTAAATAAACTTCAAATTTAAAACTCTTAAAATTCTTATTTCTCTAATAACTCAAATTAAAAGAAATTTTACAAACTTATATTTCCATTAATATAAATCTAAATTAACTTTAAATAATCTACTTATCACTCCAAAACCTTAATAACATAAATAATTAAATATTCTCTACTTAACCTTATGGCTCCAAACTTAATATAAGCTATGAATTATTAAAACCCTAAAAATACCTTATTGTCTAGCTTGGACTCCTACGCACATCGTTTTGCAATTCCTCTGCAATGATTATTTAATTCGTGTGAGTTCTTACCACTATCTAATAGATAATAATTATTTGCAATGTGCGACTATGCATGGTGGTTACTTAAGTTATTTTTCTTCTCATTCTATTGCATCGCTCGTCATCTCATTGCACTATGCTTAATCATATTCAAAATTTCTATACCTAAAGTGTAATGCTCTACACTTGGTGCATTTGCTTCTAACGTTCTACTTGCTTCCTTTGTAACTGATTAGAATTTCTTTTAGATTACCATGATCTTTGATTATCCCTTTTCCAAGACATTGGGAACCGCTGTAAGTAGCATTGTTGATGACATTGTCAATTGGATTTCTTTTGGTTATTTCTCTTTCTAGAACATTCAATATTGCTTTACTCAACCTTTAGTAAGCCTCCTAAAACTTAGTTGTTAGATAGGCTTTCCATCATTTAGATAGCCTTTGGATAGCCTTATATCCTTTGGATAGTCTCTAGTTAGCCTTTGGGTAGATAGATGAAGATGTAGCTTCCTTACCTCTAACATAGCTAGATGTAGCTCTTCTTTTGCTACATTATGATTCAAGTGGCTCTTCTTTTATTTGTTGCATTGGTGCTCTTATTTAACCTCTCTTTCTTTTGAAACTAGATATAGGCCTCTTTAATAGTTTTGCTTTGGTTTGAAATGAATGGCTCACCCTTTTAACGTTGATATTTTATACCTCGAGCATATCATCTTTATCAAGTTTTTGGTGTCTCCTCTAAAACCAAACCTTGAGTTGAGCCTCCTTATTTCTGCTATAAGACCTCTTCTTTATATGGTTGTTATATCTTCTTCTCTCTATGGCTACTCTACTACCACAATGTCAAGGTTCTTTGTATAAAATCCTAAATATTCAATTATCAATGTCAAGGTCTATGTGACCCAAGTCTTTACTATCAAGGTCTATATGACCTGAGTCTTTAATGTCAAGGATTTTTTTAAACCTGAATCTCACTTTTATGTTAAGTTCTATCTTCAAGACCTGAAATTATCTTTATGTCAAGGTCTATCTCTAAGACCTGAAACTTTTCTTATGTCAAGGTCTATCTCCAAGACTTGAAACTTAATATTTACTGCTTGAAGTAAGCTTACTTTAGGATTGATATATCTATCTCAAGATAAATTTATCTTTCTCAAGACCTATTATATATTTCTCCTATTCATCTTTCTTTCTTTCTTTATTCGTTGCTAACTTTTTTGCTGCAAATAGAAGATGATATTATTCTCTATCCATTGTAGGAATTTTCTCACTCTTTTTTTGTTGCTCTTCCCTAAAATCAATAATGTCTTAGGTTTATACTAGTGCAACCTAATAATACAAAATCAATGTTAAAGAATATATGTTTTGAAACCCAAATCTCTAATGTCAAGGTGACGTCAAATGTCCCTGATTACTCTATCAATGTCAAGGTGACTTGGAATATCCTTGATTCTTCAGTTGTCTCTTAAATTATCGTCAAGGGTTGGATGTCCCTGAATGATTAACTATCTTAAAGTTGATACACCTTCAATATTGTTGAGTCCTAATCTTTACTGGTTATTCTCCAATCGTGGAAATGCTTTAGAGATGAGTCATGGTCTTCACTAGTTATACTTCAACCATGGAAAGACTCTAGAATTTCTACTCACTTTGACCTTATATTAGATTTTGAGTCTTACTATCTTCAAAATAGACAAACTCTTAATCAATTTTATCAAACTAGACAAAATCAATTTTTGTAAGTAGCTATATTAACTCTATCAACCTAGACAAGAACCTGGTAGAAGCTCTAATACCATAGATGGTTTTTTAAGCCTTAATACTACTACACATATCATAGGTTAAATATCACAGGATCGAATATAATATAGCCATAATATAATAAGGTCAAGATAATGATGAATAAAATATCATGAGAAAATTAAAATGTAAATAAAGGCTAAGAATATATCAAATAACATTCAATAATAAACAACAACATGAATGTAAATAGCCTGAATCATACATGTACTAAGCATGTAGAACAACTTACAATATTAATTGCTTAAAATATATGCAATCTTTATTACTTATTTTCCTCTTACAAATTAGATAATAACTTGTTCTACTTTGTAATGTGATACATCTTGAAATCACACGAAGTATCCATATGGAGTATATATCCATAGTAGAATGACTCTTAGAATACTTGACTATTCCTTTCCATATGCCAAGTCTCATGACTCTTGGCTTCTCTACTTGATACTTGCATACTTGATGAACACTTGACTCTATAATGTATGCACACCTATACATGACTCTTTCCCTTCACTTTGCACACTCTAATATAATCCAATTGTGCATATATTTACATTACATATTTACACTCTTACATATAATACACTTGTGCACATAGACTCAACTAACATTTGCACACTCACCCATATGACACTTGTGCATTCTGCATATTACAACTTTACATGATATTTCACATGCACACTTACATAAAGGGGAAATGATATGCACACTCTAAAACTATAACTCAACCCTAATCTACTATTTACAATATGTACCATGAAGGTACCATGGGGGTACATTAGCATGTACCAAATAATATAATATACTTCAACAATATGTACATAGTAATGGATATTAGTTATAAAATATTCTCTTCCCTCTTACTTCTATAGAGTCCCTTTCTCCTTTCCTTTCATTTTAATATGTTTCTCAATTTCCTTTCAAAAGTACCCCTTCATCCTTGATCAACATGTACATGAATATCATGTGTAAAAAAAGTATTGAATCACTCATTTAATGCTAGCAAATCGCTCATTATAAATGATCAAACTAATGTTTATGGTGAAGGGATGATCACCTTAGGAAACATCCTACACCAACCAATGACAATGATGAATCAACCCTTAATGTGTTGATTTACCCACCTGACTAGCCCATGCCAAGGTGTAGGTAGGATGCACATTACATGAGGCCTTTTTAAGTCTCAAGGAACCCAAATGGGACTCACTTTATGCATCACTGCTCATATCACCTTACATATTACACCATTGCTATAAGAAATTTATAACTTGTGAAATGCACAAACCCTTGGTCAGGTCAAGTCCGTTGGGATCTCCACCTTAGGCAGATCAACTAAAATTAATAACACCACCCTTTGATAGAATTTTTCAAAATTGCTCTAATTCTAGAAATATGGAGTCACTCCAATCCCATGAGTGAATTGCTTGTAACTTGAAATCAAATCATTCTCCATTATCTATTTGCTAGAACCCTTCTAATGAGTGAAACGCTCTAACTCTCCAAGCAAATCACTCTACCCTCAAAATATTAAATACCTCCAATAACTAAATTGTTCACTTTTTTTGAGCAAATTGTTCCTTCCTCTTAATAGCAAAACTTGATCCTTTTTTCCAATTGTTTTCTATTTTTTCTATCTTTCCATCCTTTTTTCATAATGGAAACCACTTCTCTATCCACTAGACCTTCATTTCCTAAGCACAACTAGCCTTACCACCTTCCATAAATATTGCCCCACCCACTATTATTCCACTATCACCAATTTGCATTACATGAGTGGAGGCTAGACCATCAAGGAGGAAATTACAAGCTAGAAGAGAGGAAAGAAGAAGAGATAGGGATCCCCAACTCCTAAGGGACCAAAAGAATACTTCTAATAATCATGCCAAGGAGTGGAGTAGGGAAACCAAACCCATCCAACAAGGCAAGTGAGAAAGGAGGTCTTTTGAAGATTCAACCTAGGATCATAGACCAACTCATAGAGTATAATTAGAATGTGAACATCAAGGTTGGCAAGAAACCTAGAGCTACAAATTTGGAGTTACATAAAGTTGGTGGATATTATGGTAGATAAATATAACCCCATTACAAGGAGAAATATGCCTTCCATATAAATCAAGGAGTCATACAAAACATGTTAAATGTCATTGATGAACTGACTATGTGGACCTTCTATAGCCATATGATTCAAAAGTATTTCTACTATAGACACTCCAATACTTATTGGTAGGACTTCTTGATCCCTTTCCTAGAAAATCTAAACTTACCATTCAAATTTAGTATCTCATTGGAGTTGAACCATTTTAAGATAAATTTCTAGATGATAATATCAGGAATAGAGATAGTCCTAGGCAATAAGAGTGATCAAAATGTATATAAAGAAAACATAGTCTTGTTGTATGCTATACAAATCTATCTAGGATACTTCAAAATGATTGACTATGCCAAATATATTTTTGATGAAATAGGAAGTCAACTCAAGGAGTTCAAGGAGATAAGTTCAGCTACACATTCTACTTGGTTTGGTTAATCTTTTACCAGAAGAAAACATGATTTTCCACTCTCTAGTTAGACTAGGTAGAAATGGAGTGCAACTTCTAATAATTGTGGAGTGCAAAGACATACCCTACCAAGAAGCAGGAAGGACCTCTTACCACTTCTATGACAAGATGTACAAGACCATCATAGAGAAATTTAGAGGAAAAGCACTAAGGTTGACATATGAGGTGCAATATTTATTAATATATGGGAAATGATGGAGCAAATATTTATATTTGGAGAGGGCTAAGTTATTCATCCATATCTATAGCTTCTCATCTCATGCCTTTCGATTTGCTTGTACAAGTGCCCAACTACATGTTAAACTTGGAATATATGTAGGAACTTGACTATGTGGACTTGAAGTATTTCAAAAGTAAAAAAACAACCTTCTACCAGCTCATGAACAAATAATGAACACTTCTCCAAAGTTGTATTGGTTCCATTTAGTGGCAGAGCCACAATTGAGGGATATGGGACTTGAAAAACTTAAATACCACTGTCTTTATGACCCAAAATGGTATTTTCAAACAGACCCACAAGGATAAGAATCTAAATACCTTATTTTCCCATGAGAAAAGGTACAATGTGTAATAGGAGGTAAATATGGATGAGGAAGCAACCCTTGCTACTCTAGGAAGCAACCAAGAATATGAAGATAAGATTCAAAGTTGGTATGCTAATCCCCCAAAGTGGCATGAATTCTACAACAATAATAATGATGACTACGAACCCAACATAAAGCTTAATAACTAGAGGTTAGGGGCACTCAAAAAAATTAGGTATACAATTCAAGAAATCTTTGCATGGTCCATTCAATGTTGAATTCTCTATCACCTAGAATAGAAGAAACCTAAATATTATGAAGATGGAAATATCAGCAAAGCAATATCCAACACATCAACCCCTCAAAAGCTCAATTCAAAGAAGAAAGTAGTGTTTAAGATTACTATTTTAGATAGATCGACAATATTGGTAGTGGTCAATTCAATAGTCATACAAATGGCTATCAAAGGGTACAAAGGGTTTGAAAAGTATGGGTCTATGTTCGAAGAGGTGGTGAAATAAAGGAAGTAGCAACAAAAGTGATATAGATCTCAACTCAATGAGGGGTAAATCCCTCAAGGATTCTCCCCTCCTAAGTTGTGAATAGCCAGTCAAGTAGCCACCACTACACCCACTTCCATTACCCTTTATCATCCACCACTTCTCCTTCTCTCTCTATCGCTTCTTATATTTCTACTTCTCTTCCTTCCCATTCATGTACTACACTTCTCTCACCCTCCACCAATACAACATATGGTTCTCCAAGAGGAACCCCACCTCCAATGATCATAGTCATGGTGAGAACCACCCCCATTATATCTTTTTAGTATCCTAATATTCAAATCACCACCTTATAACCACTGGTACTATTGACACTTTTTGTCACATTATACAAGGGGTAGAAGAATAGTAGAATTTTGTATAATATTTCCTTGTTGAAAGTTTTTCTTTTATTTTAAGTTACAGCAATTTTGACTCTCCCTATCGCCCCTTTTATAAAATGAAGAAGAAAGAGCTTCGCTACCAAATAGGCCAAGGAAAATAGCTTCGCCGAAAGAAAAGAAGGAGAATGTGAAAAGAGCTTCGGGCCCGAAGCACTTCAAATCACCACTTCGGGCGAAAGCCTTGCGAAGTAATTTCGTCGAAGAAAATACAAAGATAACGCTTCGCACCCGAAGCATTTTCAGCAACCGCTTCGGGCGGAAGTTTTGCGAAGCAGCATCCAAACGACTTCGTCGAAGGAGGAGAGCATAATCCAAATCAGCTAAGGTAAGGAAACCACTTCGGGCCCGAAGTGTTTCCAACACCTACTTCGGCTAAGTTTCACCCGAAGTGATCCCGAAGCAAAATGAGAATGAATGAAAAGTGCTTCGGGAGGATATTCCCCGAACCGCGGTTTTGAGAAAGAATCGGGCCGAAACATTTTCCAGCCGAAGCAGTTTCGCCGACAAAGGACAAAGAGCCCCATTTCAAAGATGGAATCCGCTCGGCACTCGACATCCCCGAAGTAGTTTCTGCGAAGCATTATTTTGCGAAGAACAAATCAAGGAGAATCTACTTCGGCCCAAGGCTTTGGCGAGGCGGATATGTAGCGAAGCACTTTTTGGGCCCACGTTCCAAGGCGGGCAGCTTCCCAAGGTGATCGAAGGCCCCTTATAAATACCCCCTTTCTTGCCCGATAAGTCCGTCGACCATTTTTGGCAAACGAAAGGGACGTAACGATCCTCGAAGTAAAACCCGACGGGCGTAACGATCACTCAAGCACAGCATCCAGAAGCCGAGGGACACTCGGGTGGCGCATTAAATGAATGTTTCCATGGTTGACCCGATCCACGAGTTGCCGCTTTGGTAGCCGATTTGAGAGATCATTCGCAGCAGCAGCGAGGCACCGATTTCTCAGGGCCCGAGGGTGTACTCCGCCGTTTTTTGTAATAATGACTCAGAGGGTCGGGTCCTCTATAAAAACCCAGGCATGTAATGTAAAAAGGGGGGGGAACTTTCTGCTAGAAAGCTGCTGTAACTTGATGTCCTGCGTTTAATACTAAAGACTTTTGTGCTCTATTTCTCTCTTTTATGCTGCCTTCTGTGCTTAATTCTTTTGTCTTTTCTCGTTCGCATACTGAGACTCTGAATCCTGAATCCGGTGTGCGATCGGGGACTGAACCCCTAAAATTCGCCCTGAAGGATACATAGGAGAGGAAAAATGCCTTGTCGCTTTCCTTTATGCTGCCTGGTGGATTGAGGTTTCTGTTATTCCCTTATCTCAATCGTTGTTACTCTGAACCCTGAATTCCAGCGAGAGAGAAAGGAGAACCCTGCGAACCCGTCCAGAGGATACATAGGAAGTTCGGCATTTCGTTTCTTTCATGTTATTCTTGGTATTTCTTGCTGCTATTCGAGTTGTTAGCGAGTAATCGTGCTTCCTGTTCTCTCCCACCTTAAATCATCATCTTCTAACCCTTACTCTTTTTATTTCTTTCTCTAACCCTTACCCTTTTTTTCTTTTCCTAACCCTTACTCGTTTATTTCTTTCCTGCACTCTTGTCTCAAACCCCAAAAGTAGATTAGTATAGGAGTCGGCCTTTCTCCGGAGATTGGCACGAGGGGCATCTCTTCCCCTCGGCCTTTCAATGTTGGTCGCAGGTCCAGGGCGCGCAAACCCACCGAAAGTCCTTTCCTGTGCGGATTTGATGACCAACAGTTTCTGGCATGCCCGGTGGGACCCAAGGTCCCATATTTGAGAAAATTTCTAGCCCATCTTCACCGGAGCCAGTAGTTCTAACAAGTTCTCGGTGAGATCCGGTCAGTCTCATCTTCTGAGTAGTAGTGAGAATCGATGCTCTCATTACTAAAAGACTCTTAGCATCTGGCGACTCTGTTTTACCCAAAAATCTCTAAAGTCATGAAGACTAGTGCCTAAACCTGGTTTTCGTAACCAGGACTCCCCGTGTCTTAAGAAGGTCCGAGTTCGGTGAATCTCTGGCCTGTCTTCATCTGATAAAATCACCTGGCGACTCAGTTGAGCTGAAGATCCAGATTTCCTGGTCGTAGGCGCCTTTCAAATCTGAAAGAAGATATCCCGGAGGAATCAAGGTTCGGTGAGCAGCCTTGACCTCATAAGCGGAGAAAGAATGTCCACCTAACGACTCCGACTCAGCGATGACAACCACGATTTCCACAGGCTGCTGTCGTAATGGCTAGGAGAAGCTTTCCTAGCTGGAATGATCCAGGCCCCCTGAATATCCAAAGCTACCACGAGATTCCCAAAAGTGCTTTGAAATCATTGACAAAATACAGCGGCACCGCGGGAATGGCCCGAGAACACCTTGAAGATGTTGTCGATTTAGCGACCCTCCATGACATTATCCATGAAGATGTCATGATCAGACTTCTTGTTCTATCACTGGAAGGAAGGGCGCTGCGGTGGTACAGATTGCTCAGGCCCAAAAGCATCTGCTCATGGGATGACTTAGCGGGGGCATTGATCGAAATGTTCGATGGCTCTCAAGACCCCTTCCATCTCTTCGCATACCTCTCCACCATCAAGAGAGCACCTTCGAAAGGTATCACGGACTTCAATGTCCGATTCTACAGAAGTTGGAAGAGAATCCCACTGGAGATCCAACCGACGCCCGCCCAAGCCCATCTCTTCTATGTTCGGGCCTTCCACCCGGACGTAAGCCTCATTCTACTACAATCAGGGGAACGAAGGTTCCCTCAAATATTTGAGGAGGCAATACGAGCGGAACGACTTCTGCTCCTATCGAGAAAGTGGCAGTGGAGAGAAACTCCGTCGCTTCCTCCGATAATTACTGCTCCTATCCGGCCAACGCAGTACTCATCATGGGGCATTCCTCACACTGAGCCGAGGCCTGAGATGCAATCATTTGGAGCTCAGGAGGCAGACCTCATACTAGCCCAACAATGGGAGTACGCAAGCACGGCCCACCTAATGAACAACATGGCTGCTTGCGATCTTCATCAAAAGATGAACCGAGGAGAGGAGCGGACTCGAGTGGTAGAACCCGAGAACAAAGAGGGCACATTTTTGCACCCTTTTTGTATCCCAAGAGATGGCATGCAAGTGTTCAGCCAAAGCTCATCAAGCCTGTCCGATTCAGAGGATGAGCTCGAAGGGATTCTGGAGGACTACTCTTCATCGGAGGAACCTTGTTACCATATCAGTGGGATGGAAGAACCTGTACCCGACCTTTATTTTAAAGAATCTATAGAATTCTGGCATTGGGTCTGGTATTGGTTCCGGCTATCCCTAAGACCGATGCCCCAAGAAGGCTTTCAAGTGGCGAACTTCTTCGCCAATGATCTGGGCACTAGCAGGAATGGAAATCGGCTGCATTGCTTCCTGTTTGTAGCATGGACAACTTCGGGAAGGGTCCAGCCGAACTTCAAGGGTATGCTAAAGTACAATCAGATCTGGTCCGGACATTGCAGGTTCACCGGATAATTACCCGAAGCTGAGTCCATGGTGGCGGCATGCCGATTATGCCGCAAAAGAATTGTGTAAATACTGTAAATAGTTCGGCTGATAAATAAGGTGTTGCTCAAAAGCTCAGGTCGAGTTTTACTTCGGCAACTCTAAAAAAAAAAAAAAAAAACTCGGGAACTGGGCATACGAAGTAGCTGATAGAAAATAGCTCGCAGCAAATTTTGTTGACCGAGCAAGACTCAGGCCGAGGACCGAGAGGTACTTCTCCAAGGGGAATCCAAGCGAAGCAGTATTGAAAGAGAACCGGCGAACCACTTCTCGAATGGAAAGCACTTCGAAACCAGTCTCCTGTGAAGGAAATCACTTCGGGCCCGAAGCGTAAAAGAAACAGCTCGCACCAAGGGTTCGCCCCGAAGCACTTCAACCCTGACCTCGACTTCACCAACCCAATGATGAAAAAGGCAGGGGCATTTAAAATGTGCCTAGGGGAACGTGTCGACAACCACCTTCAAAAGCGTCTGAAGCGGGCGAGTTAAATGAAAAGGTGGCGAGTACGTCCTTTAAGGATTCGGTTAGGAGAAAAGTTCATGCTCGGGTACAAAGTGGCAGAGGGTCACGCTTCCAAAGAAAGCCGCAATCATCATAGCACACAGCCCTGTGTACCACTCCACCATGCGGCGAATTAGATGAAGCGATGCGAAGTTAATTATGGCAAGTGCCATAAATACTGGTGGTTGCCTTCTACGGCTATATAACGTAGACTCCAGCAGTAGAGAAGCTACTTGCTCGATAATTCATGCAAACTTCACTGCTAGCCTTCAAGCTCTCCTATCTTGCGCCTTCAAGCCTCCGAACCCCAGCACATTGCAGACTTCGCTGCCCTAAGCATCAACCATGGGAAAGAAGAACTCCAAGGAAAATGGAAAGGAACCAGAAGTGGTGGCCTCCAAACAGCCAAAGGCAAAGGGCCATGACAAAGGGCCGAAGAAAGTTGATGTTAGCCGTCGCCCTGAGAAACAAGTCATGAGAGAAAGAGAGGATTCTGGGGATGAGCAGCCTGAAGAACCGCCAGTTGATGCATGGGATAGAATCAGAGACACCAAGCTGTCAAGGAGCATGGCTGAACTCAGGAGCACCATCGAGTTCATGAAAAGCAGGCTCTCGACAGACAACAAAAGAGCTGTCGCTTACTACTCCCAGATATATTGGTACCTGACGCCCCCCACACATCACTGCCCTGAGCTGATTGATGCCATCGCACGGAACTATCAGCCCTCCTCCAGGCAAGTGGTAGACGCCTCCGGTCACAAGCTGTTCTCCATTCTGAAGGAAGATGTCCAAGCAGCCTTTGCGCCATAGCAGGGCCCTCCTAAGGGGTATACGGTTCGCAACGTTATTCTTAGCGAACAAATGGAGAGGTTCACGTCCTCCAACTACATAATCAATTTTTTGTAGTAGAGCCTCAAAAGCGGGCTCCCTTCGGGCAAATTGCCCCAAATGCCCCTACCCTTGGAGGCCTTCAAAAATGTCGACATCTTCTCCATCATTGCATGGGTGGCGAGCCTATCTACCGACGCTTCGGTGCACCCGTGGCAGGTGTCTTTGGTTGAGTGTATTTCCAGAGGGGAATTTTATGCCCCTGATGCTTCGAGGCCAAGCACCAACCCAGTATTTTTTGACTGGGCAGAATGGGTGGCCAGGACCCTACATACGCGGCTCACCAGCATGAAGAATGTTGGGACAAATAAGTACTTTTCGCCCTGTTCTCTTCTTGTTTGGTTATTTTTCTTTCATGTACATAGAAGTTTCCCTTATGTTGCTATTACGACAAGCGGCGAGGATGGAAATCCTCTGCTTGTATACCAGTGGACCCCTCTCCTATTGAAGACGGAGTCCTATTATTCTTTTAACCAACAATTTTTGGGACCCGCAATGCACATGCTAACAGGGTCTTCCCCTCGGGTTCCCCTCCTCCTAAGGGACAAGGTGGTACAAGAGAAGAGGGGAGACATTTTTCAGCTGACACAGGGGCTCGTAATTCGCATATTCGGCTTCGTAGGGAAGCCTTTCCTACTGCCAGTCTATCCCTCCGAATACCAGTTCGCATTGGAGGTCGCTCGACAGAGCGATGCAACAAACGCCATTTATGGCCATGGACGGAAATGGGCTCACACCTACGATTTCCCTTTCAAAATGGGAGTTATCGAGGTGTTTGCCCTCAAACAAAATGTTTTCTTGGAGGAGAAACTCGCCAATTTTGGCCTAGTCCAGCTTCCTCAGCAATGGCTCTATGACCCCTTGGGGGTAATGAGGGACCATCTTCGATTTAAGAACTTCCACGCTTGCCCCTATCCAAAAATTATGGAGCAAAGGAACAATCCTAATGGGAAGGATCTGGAGTGGCATTTGGAGAAAATGGAAACGCTACCTCCCTGGCATGAGTTCTACCCGATGGAGGTCGCATATGACCCAGTTCGGCACCCTCTCCCGAGCCCCAACTCTACCTTCTGGAAGAAGGCAAAAGATGATTTGAAGGAAGCAACGAAAGATTGGGACGTGGCCCAACTAAGAGAGTGGTGGATAATGAGGGTCCATCATCGAAAGACGAATTCTTACGGTTTTTTGTCATCTGACAAGGACTTCATGGCGGTCTATGAGGCCAATGTCGGGACATGGAAGCCTCTGTCCTTCGTCGACCTCATTCCTCCAGCTATTCCAGGTTCGGGCGAAAGCCCAAGAAGAGAAAACAAGACTTCGGAGCCAAAGAAGGAGAAGAAGGCCAAAGCCACACCACGTAAACCACCTCAAGTACCTGTGGGAGGCCAAGACACGAGCTTCGAAGAGTCAGAGCAACCGCTGGTCAGAACAAAAAGGAAGAGGCCAGAACAAGGCTCAGTGCCCCCAAGCTATCCGAAGCGACCCCGTACAGGTTTTCAGAGTCCCTCCACTGGACGATCTACACCAGGTCCGTCCGAAGCAAACATTGAAGGCGTAGCGCCACCAAGCACCGAAACCATCCCGAATATCAATGTCATCAATGTGGAGGAACTCCTCCAATCCGAAGGGGATGCTGAGGCAGAAACCATGGAGGTTGGAGATGCCGAAACCAAGAAAGAACAAGATGCGGCTGCACTAGAAGTCACTACAGCCACTTTGCCAGGAGGGCACTCAGGTACGCATTCTCCACCCCTTGCTCAAGACTCACCCATGCCCCCTACGGCCATGGCCGAGAGTTCCCACCAGTCTCCCCTACGTAGCCCATCGCCCCATCACGCGTCACCTGGGGCTAGTCCAAGTCCATCCCACGATCCCGGCCGGGATAAGTCCATTGAAGTCACTCCGCCCACTCACGCTGCCATTCCCTTGATTCTTAGCAGAAGCGGAGGTATCGCTTCGACGCCGAGCCCCACCACCGAACCTCCTTGTGAAGCATCCCCCATACACTCCCTGTATTTGTTCACTCCTTCGGCTGGTGACCCAGCCTTGTTTGAGTCTGAGATGTCCTTGATCAAGGAGCGCCCCCTTGTCGAGAAGCTGCTCCAAGCTCGACAGAATACCGACAAAATCTTGAAGGAGGCGAGAAAGAAAAGAGGGCAAGCGACGACTCAAGTTGAAAAATGCGTCGTATTTGATTTGAAAGCTGGGAAGATGCATAAGATCAAGAAGGTCCCTAAGGTACAAAAGCCTCTGGATGAAATGACTCCAGCAGACTATGATTACCAAGAAACACCTAAGGACCTGGTGCATCTAAATGTAGACAACGAATCGGCATCCATGCATGTCCGAATTGAGACCTTTAGGGCTCATGCAGTTATCGCCAACCAGTGCAGGATCGAGGCCGAGGCCACCAATGTTAAGCTAGAGGAAGATTTGGCAAGGGTCCGCTCCAAGTTGGCAGAGGCCGAGGAGCAGTGCAAGGCCATGAAAAAGGAAACACGCGCCCTAAAGCTGCAAGTTCTACAGCTCCAGAATGCTGAAGAAAATCAGGCGCAGAGACAAGCCAAAAATGATCTAAAGGCCAAGGAGCTGGAAGGCAGAGTTGCACAAATGCAAGCCCAGCTGTACGAAAAGGAAGACCTGACGATGTTTGATAGGAGCAGAATCAAGGAGATTCATGCCCATTTGCTCAAGAATTTTAGGTCTCGGTGTTCCAGCGCCCTCACAATACTAACCTTCATCACCGAAGCCTAGCACGCTATTGCCGAAGGAGGGCCAATCATTGATGAAGTCACGCAGAAAGCCAGGTGACGGCTCAAGTTAGCCTTCGACGTCTAGAATACGAAATATCAAGACTTGCAAGTCACTGCGATGACTCGGACGGCTAGGGATTGGTCCACGGCTCAGGCCACGGTTCGCGCCTTCTTCTCCAAGGTGCGAAAAGCTCAGAAAGCGAGAAGCCTCCAAGACATTTTTGACAATGAGCAGCGTGCCTCAATGAATTATTTTCAGGACCTTTCTTCCTTGGGTTTCCCGAGTTTCACAGACGATGACGGGAACCTTCTGACTAAAGATGACCTCAAGCCAGTCTGGCTCCAGTTCGAGGGTGATGTCTCGGAGATAGACGGGTGGGCGGAGCCGATCTCAGAAGGGCAGGTGACAGACTTCATCTTGAGATACTGCAAGATGGTAGCATGCCTAAATGATTTATTCATCAGGGCCAAACATGCTGACATCGGGCAGATTGATCGGTTTCGCGTTTTGGTTAAGGCATTACAAGATCAAGAACCATTCCAAAAGAGTGCCTGGACTCATGTCCGAAGAACGATGAAGCGCATCCGTGATCGCCTCGAACCATCACCACAGCCAGAAGCCGTGCCAGAGGAAGAAGAAGAAGAAGAAGGAGAAGAGGAACAAGAAGAGGGACAGACCGCAGAAGCAGGGTCTGGGGAAGACCAGTGACTCCGTAGCCCAATGAATCAGGACTAAAGGGTTCTTCCGCCGAGACGAGCTCGTCACCCCGCGAGCCGCCAAGAATGTTGACACTTTTTGTCACATTATACAAGGGGTAGAAGAATAGTAGAATTTTGTATAATATTTCCTTGTTGAAAGTTTTTCTTTTATTTTAAGTTACAGCAATTTTGACTCTCCCTATCGCCCCTTTTATAAAATGAAGAAGAAAGAGCTTCGCTACCAAATAGGCCAAGGAAAATAGCTTCGTCGAAAGAAAAGAAGGAGAATGTGAAAAGAGCTTCGGGCCCGAAGCACTTCAAATCACCACTTCGGGCGAAAGCCTTGCGAAGTAATTTCGTCGAAGAAAATACAAAGATAACGCTTCGCACCCGAAGCATTTTCAGCGACCGCTTCGGGCGGAAGTTTTGCGAAGCGGCATCCAAACGACTTCGCCGAAGGAGGAGAGCATAATCCAAATCAGCTAAGGTAAGGAAACCACTTCGGGCCCGAAGTGTTTCCAACACCTACTTCGGCTAAGTTTCACCCGAAGTGATCGGAGCCGAGAAGAATGAAAAGTGCTTCGGGAGGAAATTCCCCGAACCGCAGTTTTGAGAAAGAATCGGGCCGAAACATTTTCCAGCCGAAGCAGTTTCGCCAGCAAAGGACAAAGAGCCCCATTTCAAAGATGGAATCCGCTCGGCACTCGACATCCCCGAAGTAGTTTCTGCGAAGCATTATTTTGCGAAGAACAAATCAAGGAGAATCTACTTCGGCCCAAGGCTTTGGCGAGGCGGATATGTAGCGAAGCACTTTTTGGGCCCACGTTCCAAGGCGGGCAGCTTCCCAAGGTGATCGAAGGCCCCTTATAAATACCCCCTTTCTTGCCCGATAAGTCCGCTGACCATTTTTGGCAAATGAAAGGGACGTAACAGTCCTCGAAGTAAAACCCGACGGGCGTAACGATCACTCAAGCACAGCATCCAGAAGCCAGGGACACTCGGGCGGCGCATTAAATGAATGTTTCCATGGTTGACCCAGTCACAGTTGCCAGTTTTGGTAGCCGATTTGAGAGATCATTCGCAGCAGCAGTGAGGCACCGATTTCTCAGGGCCCGAGGGTGTACTCCGCCATTTTTTGTAATAATGACTCAGAGGGTCGGGTCCTCTATAAAAACCCAGGCATGTAATGTAAAAAGGGGGGGAACTTTTTGCTAGAAAGCTGCTGTAACTTGATGTCCTGCGTTTAATACTAAAGACTTTTGTGCTCTATTTCTCTCTTTTATGCTTGCCTTCTGTGCTTAATTCTTTTGTCTTTTCTCGTTCGCATACCGAGACTCCGAATCCCCGAATCCGGTGTGCGATCGGGGACTGAACCCCGAAATTCGCCTTGAAGGATACATAGGAGAGGAAAAATGCCTTGTCACTTTCCTTTATGTTGCTTGGTGGATTGAGGTTTCTGTTATTCCCTTATCTCAATCGTTGTTACTCTGAATCCTGAATTCCAGCGAGAGAGAAAGGAGAACCCTGCGAACCCGTCCAGAGGATACATAGGAAGTTCGGCATTTCGTTTCTTTCATGTTATTCTTGGTATTTTCTTGCTGCTATTCGAGTTGTTAGCGAGTAATCGTGCTTCCTGTTCTCTCCCACCTTAAATCATCATCTTCTAACCCTTACTCTTTTTATTTCTTTCTCTAACCCTTACTCTCTTTTTTTCTTTTCCTTACCCTTACTCTTTTATTTCTTTCCTGCACTCTTGTCTCAAACCCCAAAAGTAGATTAGTATAGGAGCCGACCTTTCTCCGGAGATTGGCACGAGGGGCATCTCTTCCCCCCGGCCTTTCAACGTTGGTCGCAGGTCCAGGGCGCGCAAACCCACCGAAAGTCCTTTTCTGTGCGGATTTGATGACCAACAGGTACCATACATTTATTTTACTCCACTAGCATGATTATTTCCAACCATGTCACCTCTATTGAACACCTTAGTTAAGTTGGTGTGAAATCCTACTCCTACAACTTTCAATCTATTTTCCATTATAACCATACAATTTCCCATCTTGCCTCACCATCCACTTCCACATGCCAAGCATGCCCATCATCCCAATATCGGTAGATTATCTTGTAGGTGACAATACTCACTATCCTATCCTAAGGAGTGGAGTGTGTAGAAGCTCCCCCATCAATGAGCACAAGTGGTTGGCCAAGATTGAACTTTGCACAAAATACCACAGAGATAGATTCCACCAAGACATTCAACATCCTTATTTCTAAGGATAAAATATGGAAGAAAGAATAAAAAAAGACTCAACAAAAGGACCTCTAAGGATTTATTGCTATTGTAGTTTTAAATATCAAGGGAGAGGGACAAGGTGTACTTCATTGAGGCTATAGAAAATGACTTTCCAAGATAGAAAAATTTCCTACTGACTTGATTAATAGAGTATCTGAGATAGATCTTTCCAAATGGTCCAATTAAAAAACTAGCTCATGATTGGCATGGTTATGGAATATGGCCACATCATAGTTGAGGATGAAGTAATGCAAATCTAGAATAGGGAACTCAAAGTAGAGTTGGATTAGCTAAAATTGAAATGGATAAACTCTAATGGAAAAATAAGAGACTAAATAAAGATGCTTCTAAGAAGGATCAGCTAAATAAGTAATTTGATCACCTTAAAACCTAACTTGCTAAGGCTAAGAAAACCAACAAATGCTTGAAGATCTCATTCAACAACTATCAAAAAAATAGAATTAACTCCGAGAGATCCTAAATAGCCTCAAATAGAGGAAATTGTATACCTAGAGTTGGATCAATATATTCAAAGGGTAAAGTCCCTTTAGGATAATATCCAATAGAAAATGAAGAATACATATGAGTACTATTTGACCTCCATAGAATAAATCCTAGAATAGTTCAATAAGAACATTAAACATGTGTAAGGGTAGTTATATATAAGGGGTGAATATTAGGATGTCTTCAAACTCCTCATATCGATGACCATAACATAGGCACAATAGTAAGGGATAAACCACATAGACCTAGTTAGAATATTAAGGAAAATTTTGGATGTCTAGAGGAACCTCCAAACTTGTAAATATAGCCTAGTATATTTAAAAGCCTATGTTCAAGAAATGGATAAAGAGATTCAAGGGTTGATTGTTGTAGGGATGCTTGATATTTTTGATGAATATAAATGCATTCGAGATGATGATATCAGAAGTGATATTATCAAAGAGGAAACTATCCAATCTGACCAAGGGGATGCAGATAAAATCTATGATAGGTTGAAGCCAATTCATGTCAAGCTACAACAACTAATCACCAAACAAGAATAATTGTTAGAAAATTATTTTTAGGACCTTATGGGGGAGGTGAAATATGTTGGATTAGTATAGTTATCATATGATAACAAGTGGTATAAGTTGGTTTTACTATGACAAAATACTGAATAAGAACTGTTAATTTTAATAGTTTTGCTATGGAGGTCCCCATTTTTCTAGACTCCATACCCAAAGATAAATGCAAGATTTGGGATCTCATGCCAGTCGAGATTGGAATCCCATGAAGTCACCATAAATATAACACCTTATACCTACCTTATAAATTTTATAAATTTAAAATGAGAATATGACAATAGAGATTAGGTAGTAAAGGCATCCCAAAATTCTTAAAATTTAACTAAGTATAGACAAGGACGGATCCACTTGTAAAATTAGTTGATTGCTCTAAATGTTGATTTGCTAGCTAAAAATAATTGATTGGATTGACGAAACAATTTGATCAACATAAATTATTGATCTGTCCATAAGTATAAGTGATTCACTTTCCAATCCAAATCAAATCACTCAAACAATCACAAAGGCATATTCAAGGCATGGATCCTGATGTAAATCTTCTAAAAAGCAATATTTTGGCATGTAGTGGCAAACTAAGTCAAGTATTCTAATCCTATTATACACATAATAAGAGGTATGTAATATTTGCTAATGCAGTATTTTGTTAAAGTTAACCCTAAAACTTTATTTTTACTAAAAGTAATTATTTCCCGTTCCAAGTAACTCATGGGTAAACTCTTACTATAAATATAGGCATATGGCCC
Organism: Wollemia nobilis; assembly: GCA_028583015.1. NCBI lineage: Eukaryota > Viridiplantae > Streptophyta > Pinopsida > Araucariales > Araucariaceae > Wollemia > Wollemia nobilis. Next base: position 4,026,609 of record JAQPPZ010016833.1, on the reverse strand, counting down.
TCATTGTAATTCATATTTTGGCCATGAGAATTCAAAGCTACACTATTGGCTTTAGAAACCTTATACTACCAAAATATATCACAAGTTATTTTCCAGAGGAACCAATATAAAATAGTCATAATGTAATAAATGTCAAAATGATAATATGAGAAAATTAATCTATATATATATATATATATATATATCAAGGCTTACTGAAATATAAATTTAAATAGCCTTAACCATTCATGTACTATGCATAAAATATAACTTACAATATTAATTTCTCAAAAATGTATACAAGCTTTATTGCTCCTTTTCTATTACAACTTCAACTTGCAATGCTTGATACTTGAATCAATTTTTCATTGCATTCTATGGAGTATTGTCTCCATAATATAGAAATAGTAATGTGACTCTTTGGATACTTGACTATTGCTCTCCATATGCAAAGTCTCATTACTCTTGGCTTATCTACTTGATATTTGCATACTTGATGAACACTTGACTCTATAACATATGCACACCTATACATGACTCTTACACTTCTACTACTTGCACACATAATCTAGGACACTTGTGCACATATTTACATTACATATTTGTTCTCATACATACAAGACACTTGTGCTTATTTACTCAACCTACACTTGCATAATAACTCACATGAAACTTGTGCATTTCCTACACATTCACACTTACATAAAAGGAAAAATATAAATCACACTCCAAACTATAAACATAACCCTCATATAATATGTACAAATGTACCATGAAGGTACCATGGGGGTACATTAAGCATGTACCAAACAATGTAATATTTTCCAACACCCCTTGTATTACATATTTTGGTTATTGAATACTTTAGTATTCAATCATGATCTTCATATTTATCTTCAATATTCAATACATCTTGCATTGTTCACGAACCTCTGCTTCTACCATGTTCTTATCTATCTTGGTCTTTACCTTTCTTCCTGCATCCTGAAGTTCTGTATCAACTACAACATTAATATCATCAATAGATTTTGAAAATACATCTTCATTAATTAATAATTTTTCTGAAAGAGCTTTGAATTTATTTTCTTTAGATTTTTTTTATAATTCTTAAATAACATGAACTTATTGAGCTAAATTTCCTTTTTGATTGCCTTCTCTATATTGTAATTGTGGTTGTTGTTGATGACCATATTGATACTGAGAATGATATTGACATTGTTGATGTTGAGATTGAAATTATTGTTGTTGTTGAGGATTGTATTGATATTGAGATTGATATTGTCTTTGTTGTACTAGTTTATTTATTTGACCTCCTTGATTCATATTCATATGATTTCCTTGATATTGATTTCTTTGATTGAATCTACAAAAAACTATACTATGACCCCTTCTCTTACATATTTGATAATATATATATATATATATATATATATATATATATATATTTATATATATTTTGAATTTACATGGTGGAATCGGTAGCTGCCACGAATTCGGGCAGGTTGTCCGGCTTTTTATGGCTGCCACAGTATTCTACGCTATCCACCCCGAAGCCGCCACACAGATCTTCGTGCGGTCCATCCCTATAACCACCATGCCATAATCATTTTAAACCTTTTATGCCGCTAAAAGCACTAGGAAAGGGACAAGCGTTCAGTTTGGCGAGGCCCGAGATTTGAACCTTGGACCTTCGCCCCCCTTATGGGGTTTGGATGAACCAATTGATCTACACCTCGGACCTATATTTGATAATATCTTGAATTTTGATTAGATCTATTTCTTGAAGCAATATTACCTTGTGTATTATATTTTGATACCAAGGCATTATTAGTCATTTCATCTTTGATTGAGTTTTTTACTTCATATTCTTGTAGAATGTTGACTAAATCATCAAACATAGTTTCTTTACTTAAGACTTGCAAATATGTGACTAGATGTTTGTAGTTCTCTGGAAGTGCTCTTAATATTACTTGAACAAGAAATTTATCTTCTAATTTTTATCCTAACGTTAATAGCTTTGCTTTTATATCTGCTACTTTTTGAAGAAAGAATTATATACTCTCTTCACTATTGATTTTTTTAGAAATACAACTGATATTGAATATTGAGAATAGTAGCTTTGTTTTTCCTTACAAATATTTTGCACAAAGTATTCCATGCTTATGTAGAAGTTTCTGCTCCACTTAAGTATGGTTTAATTTCATCAATTATTCCAAAGGTTATCAACATAAGTGCTTTTGCATCACCTTCTTTGAATCTTTGTATTTCTCTTCCATCATCACTAGGTTTTGTACTTGTTCCACTAACTATATCCCAGAGCTTTTATTAAACTAGGATTGATTTCATTTTGTTCTTCCATGATGAAAATTTTTGTCCTTTCAAAAGTTAAGATTCTAAAAGGAAAATTTTATTGTTTGAGATAACAAAACTCATTCAAAAATTATAATCTTAGTAGTAGTAAACCTTGTGACTCCCTATTTTAGAGATCAATACCTAATACACATTTTGCACATTTTTCTTTTCTAACTTTTGTTTTTGAAAACATTTTGACTCCCTAGATTAATTTGCAAAAATCTAAAAAAAATTAATAATTTTTTAGATTTCAAAAGTTCTATTAAATACCTTATATCTCCAATAATTTCTTATTTAAAAATATCTAAGTTCAAATATTAAATTTCTTATGTCTCCCTATCTTGAAAAATGAACTTAGAAATAAATATTTTAACCATAACCTTATACCTCCCAAAAATTAAATAAAGCACCCAATTCAAATACTTTCTAAAAATATGACAAGCGCTTATTACTTGACAACGTTGGTTGTTGAGAAAGATGTTTCAATGAGGTAACATATGGATGTTACTTTTGCATAATTTTTGAAACCTATGGCTACCATGTTGTTGCTTTCAATTAATGCCCTTGCATTCACCAAACACTTCCACATGCTCCTTGATGAATGTTGCAATGCATCCTCTTCCTTTGTGAAGTATTGTGAAGCCTTAATGAAGCTTCTCATTTCTATATGAAACACTATAACATTTTCTTTATGTTGGTTTACCTCTGGAGCAGCGAACCTTCTTCCTATTTTGTTGTATTCAATTATATTGATGCCTTTGGTTGTCTTGTTATCCGATAGAAAATAGACTCTCCTGGTTGAAGTGCTCTTAGAACATTGACGTTGTTGGCAAAAATAATGCACCTTTAATTTTCTTTGATGCACTAACTTGCAAATGTGCTCTCTTATGTAGGTGAATTGCTAAATGCTTATTTTGAGTGCAGACCTAAAGTGATTTCTCTATTTTCACTTTATTTTTTTGCATTCTTACCAAAGCTTTCCTCTATGTGTACTATTGTAGTCAGGCCATATTCTCTATCCTTTCCTTAGATAGGCCAAATGGACCTCTATATTCTATGGTTGGCCAAATGAGCTCTATCCTTTCTGGTTGTCCAAATATCTCTATCCTTTCTTCTTATATGTTGAATATATTTAGCTTATCCTAGTCGAATGACCACTCTAATGCTCGCATAGACCTGGATGATCACTATTCTTCTTACGTTGGTCCACTCTTTTTTTTTACTTTGGCCTAGTTGATTGCCATATTCTTATATTAACCTAGATGATTGCTCTCTTCCATTGTTATCTCAAATGGATGGTTTCTTCTAAGGTTGTCTCGAATGGTTGCTTTTTCTAATGTTGGTCCAGATGACCATTCTCTTTCAATTTTGGCCTTGATGGTCATTCTTCTTCCTATGTTGGTCTTAATGGACACTCTTCTTCTTGTGTTGGCTCTAATGGCCACTCTTCTTCTTGTTGTACTATTCCTTTATGATCACTCTTTTCTTCAAATGAATAACCTCTCTTCTTATGTTGACCAAATGGATGATCAATCTTCTCTAGTTATGTTGGCCAAATGTATGACCAATCTTCTCTGGTTATGTCAGCCAAATGTATGACCAATATTTTTTTCTTATGTTGGCCAAATGTATGACCAATATTCTCTGCTTATGTTGGCCAAATGTATAACCAGTCTCTCTACTTCCCTTATGATAGCTAATGACCAATATTTTATCCTTATATTGGCCAATATAACCAATCTTCTATGCTTCTCTACTAGACTCTTTCTCTATGATATTGGCTTCTTGAGCCTATGTCAATATCTTAATATTCTGAATACTTCTATCTTCAAATCTTCTCACTTGAAGTGAGAATACATATCTCTAATAGAACAATTATCCAAGCTTAGTCTTGGCTTGAATGTCAATCTGTTAGACAGTTCTACCAAACTTCTTTTTTGGCCTGAATGTCAATTTTAATAGACAATTTTCCAACATACTTGGCCTAATTGGTAGCTTTCTCAAGTTTCTTAGAGTTGATTTGCAAAAACTTCAAATTAATATAAAATCAATGTAGTTGAGTCCTAGTCTTCACTGGTTATTCTTCAACCATGGATTGACCCTAGCCTCTCTACTCAATAAGACCTTCAATATATAGAGTCCGAGTCTCACTACCTTTAAAGTAAATAAATTCTTAATTGACTTTATCAAATATGGATAAAATCAATTAATAATGGTGGCTAAAATGAACTCTATCAATTTGGACAGAGTTTGGTGGTATCTCTAATACCACTGATGGATTTAGAAGCCTTATACTACCATAATATATCACAAGTTATTTTCCATGATCCAATATAAAATAACCACAATGTAATGAAGGTCAAAATGATCATATGAGAAGAATAATATGAGCAAATTAATATATATATATATATATATCAAGGCTTATAGTAAATCAAATAATATTCATTTATATACTAAAATATAAATGTAAATAGCCTAAATAATTCAAGTACTATGCATGAAATATAACTTACAATATTAATTTCTCAAAAATGTATACAAGCTTTATTGCTCCTTTTCTATTACAACTTCAACTTGCAATGCTTGATACTTCAATCAATTTCTCATTTCATTCTATGGAGTATTATCTCCATAATATAGCAATATTAATGTGACTCTTTGGATACTTGACTATTGCTCTCCATATGCCAAGTCTCATGACTCTTGGCTTATCTACTTGATACTTGCATACTTGATGAACACTTAACTCTATAACATTTGCACACCTATACATGACTCTTACACTTCTATTACTTGCACACCTAACCTAGGACACTTGTGCACATATTTACATTACATATTTGTTCTCATACATACAAGACACTTGTGCACATTTACTCAACCTACACTTGCACACTAACTCACATGACACTTGTGCATTTCCTATACATTCACACTTACATAAAGGGAAAATATAAATCACACTCTAAACTATAAACTCAACCCTAATCTAATATTTACAAATGTACCATGAAGGTACCATGGGGGTACATTAAGCATGTACCAAATAATGTGATATTATCCAACATACACTTTGTGAAACCCGTATTGTGCTTTGTACTATAAGGTTCTAATAAATTGGTAAGTCCTTAGGCATTTCATTAGTAGCATTGCCCTTTTGGTTCATCAAATACACGGTGGTTGTGGCATGACCCTTTTAGCCCATCTTGTGATTTATCAATTTTGTAATCTAAGGAATGAGTGGATATTGAAGTTATTCAAATTCTCATGCATTGATTGATCACACATTTTTTGTACTATGGTTTACAATTTCGTATTTGCTTAAGTCTCTCATGCTCTTAAACTTCCATGCAATTTTATTTTTGTACTTTATTTTTCTACATTATCTTTCCATATTATACTTTATGCAAGTTAGTTTAGATTAGTGTAGGGTTTTTTTCCAAGGACATTAGGGAGCTAGCCTAAATTTGGAGGTTAGAAGAATCCATTTCCAATACCTTCAAGCATGTTGAAACTTTAACTGAGGGCACAAAAATCTCAAATAGAAGTATTATAATTTCTTGGTTCAACAAGTCTTTATATGTCCAAGTGAAATTTTAATTATATTGCATGAAGATTTTGAGTGCAATTACCTTCAATATTATATTTCAATCACCTCTAATATTAAAATTAGGTTCCTATATTTGATTGTAAGGTTCATTTGAACCATCCTTGGTCCCTTGCACAATAGTCTCTAGTGCCTTGATGGTTTTCAATTTACCAAACTGATATGTCAACATCAAATCTAATTGTGCAAAAAATTTTAGGATCTCCTGATATGGATATGGATGGATATGGTATTTATAAAAAAACGTGTGTATTATATGTATTAAAAACATAGAATATGGAAAATTACCTGCGAGCTAAAAACATGGATTTATTTTTTATTCATTTAATTAGTTGAGTAATGTATGTTCATTGTTATGATATGTACAATGTAGATGATCAAAATAGTATTAGATCATAAAAATGAAAACATTGAACAATGATATAATCAAATGCTATCAAATATGGTCATTACTTTTGTATTCAAATTGGAGCTCCTCATGCTCAAGATCCTTTGGAAGGTCAGGAAATGTTGGATTAGGTACAACTACCAACCACATCCCCTGGATCCAGCTAAAGGTCCACCATAGGAAGCCCTTGTCATGGAAGAAGAATCCTTAACCATAAGATGGGATCTTCATCTGCTAGTGCATTTAGTGATAAATCTATATTGCTTGTTTTAAGTTTCATGTCCTGAAGCTTGTAGGTGTCTTGTTATAAAAAGGCCTCAAATGTGATAGGAGATGAGGGTTGGAATGGACATATAAAAGGTATGATGCCTTGTTGTCTATAAATTATTTACATTACCAAATTAATGAATTCTTATGTGCTTTAATTTCTCTTCGATCTACCCTCTCATTTATAAATTACAAAACATCACATTGCAAAGTTTAAATTAATAAAATGTATGTTAAGGCTAAAAATAAATAAAATTTAAATAAGACAACAAAATGAAGTAATTCAGAAAAATTTAGCCAGTGATAAAAACCTTATTGTTAATGCTTGCATATGTTTAGTACTAATACCATAGAAGTTCCACAAGTTCACAAGCACCGATGAATTCATATGCTTGAATGACTTTTTATTTGCCATATTTTTATGCATTTCTCTTGAAAACATAAAGGCTTAAAATTGCTTTAATATGGTCGATGCAACTCTAAAAATTCCATCGATTTGCTTGGAGTCCTTTTTATATCCATCAACTACCTCTTTGTTTTTATTTGGTGTAGTTTGAATGGATATATTCAACACTTCGACATGGAAATGCTTTGAATTCATACATATGCCAAAACTTGGAAAGAGGTCATTTTAATCCACCTCTTTGTAACGGTAAATATTTTCAGAGGGGTCTAGCTCTTTCGCCATCATAATATTCTTGATTTTTTTCTAACATTTGTATCTATGCCATTGTAAATATTGCTTAAGGATTGAATATCTATCACAAAAGTGGATTATGAAATATATTGACTCAATGAATAAAACCAAAAATAATCACTAGTCATCAAGAAATATCCATTTGACACTATTTGCTTTATTTGTTTGATACGGCCTCCAAACAACCCAAACATGACTAATGACCATTTTTTAAGACTTGTTTTACATTCACAAGTCACGAAAGAACACTATAATGTTTTGTAAAGTGTGTCTCAACCACCTTGAAGTTTAGGGGAAAGGGGATGTTGAGCTAAAAGTTATTTTCAAGAAGAATCTTCTCATAATATTTTTTCCCCCAAAATTCAAAAGGTAGAAATGAAAAAATAAGAACTTGAAGAGTTAATTTCAGTAGCTTGAACTATAGTTGGAAACTTGGGCTTAGAAAGTTCAATTTTGACTCTTACTCGACAACTTAGAACTCTACCAATATTCATTTAAAATAATTAAAGAAACAATTAGAGAGCTACAATGTTGATTTTCTATTAGATTTTCGTAAATTGCTTTAAGCTTTTCCTTCCTTGATCTTGAACTAGATGGTTGAAGTGGCGGTTCCTCAAGCACATATTTCTCCACTATTGTGACTTCTACTTCTTCCTTCTCCAACTACTTGGTGTCCTCCTCAGTTAGCATGGGCCTCTTCGACAATCCATTTGAAACTAGATCTGTCTTATTCAAGTAAATATCATCATTTGAATTGGTCCCCTCCACTTGTTTGATGCGAAGTTGTAGAGTGTATTGCACAAACATGAGGTCATTGAGACACTCATGGGTCAGCATATTATGCTTCTTAGAATGTATGTTATGAAATAACAACTAATTACGCTTAAACCAATAAGTGCTAAAGGGTTTACTCAAAGTGCGGATTGCTATCCTTTGCATATTTGATGTTCAACCACCATAATCTTCTCACCATATATATGCATAAAGGAATATATATAAATTATAAATTTAAAAATTTGTAAGTAAACTAAAACTATACTTCTAAATTCAAAGAATGCTTAATTTTATTAAATAAAATGGTTTTATGTAGCGACAAATGAACACAAAAATGATGGGAAAAAAATTCTCAATGTATAATTTGTAAATTTTTAGGGAAATATCTCATTCTTCTTATTCCCCTTTTGCATCCATGCTCTATTGATCTTGTATTCTCCTATTGTTTCTCAAAATATTTGATCTTAAAGGTCTTAATCAACTTTACCTTCCCCTTGTCTTTTATACTCCTATCTTCATCCTTAATATCTAGGTAGAGGTATCTTGGATAAAATATCTTTGAGCATTTAATTTTATAATTAAGGATATTACTATCAAATTTATGTTCATCCTTTAGACATTCTTAAGCTCTAGGATACCATTTTACTACGAAACATATAAATATTGGTTTCAACTTCATTGTTAGAATCAGAATAGTTTCACCCATTTGTTGATGCAGTATCCATGTTGAATAATTGAACCTTTAAATTTATATTATACTTAATGATGTACCTTCTTGAAGGTTGTGTTGTCCTTCTAGTTGCTTAAAAATTTTGTACATCCTTATCCAATCTTGGCCTAGTAGCATATCATGGTATTCCTTCTATAAAGTGATCATGATAAAAAATAAAGTACTGGTCAATAATGTTCACCTTTTATCCTTCTAGAATTTCCTTTTATTTTGAGATTGAACAAATATGCTTCCAATGAATTAAATTTGGTTTTCCGTGGTGCTAGAAAACCCTACTTCTATGCCTTATTCAAAAGTACATTCACACTTGAATTCTTTTTATGATTAACTGCATCCATATATGTCATAATAACTCAATATTTATGAGTATTAACCACTTCTCTATATCAATCATCAACATTGTTAGGTTTATGGATTGATTTTCTTCTCACCAATTATTTCTTTCCACTAAACATTGGTAGGTAATTTAATTCTATCACTTTTCTAATATCTTTGTGAAGGTTTTGGATCATCTATAACCACATTGTCATCTTCATTATCACTATGATCTATAGCAGTTTACATGTAATACCTTGAGATGTATATGAGCCATCATTTGTAGGTGTGTATACCACTCTATATTTATCCGTACACCCATCAAGCATATGGATCATCACTTGTTAAATGTTTTCCCAAAACTTTTCCCATCATTTATGCTCAATGGTTAAGTCAAAGTACTTAGTTTTTCTTAGCTTAGGTCCTATTGATCGCGAACAATTTACAAATAATACTTAGTCTATTTATGCTCAATGGTTAAGTCAAAGTACTTAGTTTTTCTTAGCTTAGGTCCTATTGATCGCGAACAATTTACAAATAATACTTAGTCTCTCTCTTCAATCTAAATCAAGTTAATATAGCTTGAATTTCCCCTTGTGATAAGTTGGCATAACCATGTTCATTATGTTTCCCTAGTTTGCACCACCTACACATAGTCAATGCATTTGAAATAATGATAATATTTTAATCATGGCAAGATGCCCCCACTATGAGAATTTATGGCACTAGACCACATGCTTACTATTCATGTCATATTAGATCCTACTATAAATTCCTTCATCACTTCTTGGTTGAAATTCTTATTATTTCCATGGTGGTTATTTTGTTAGTTGCACTCTTGACATTCCTTCCCTTGAAGGTGCTTAGCTTCTTTGTTTCCTTCCAGAAAATTAATGTTTGGTGTTTCTTTCTCTTTATGTTAAATGATCACTCTATAAGAAAGTTTCCATGTACCTCATATATGTAACAATAGCTATGGTTAGGAAATGTGGTACTAATTCGTCCCTTTGCATTACACTTTTGTAAACTAGAAATATTATTTACCCTATTGCTTCCCTTCATCTTAAGAGGTGTCCACATGACACCCCTTTTTAGAATACTAATGAATATGCACTTCTACTATCACTATCCAATTCACTTATCAATTGATCTCTTTCCTCTTCTGAAGTTTTACATTAACTCTCCAAATTGATTGCTATATCAGTTGTCATTGGAGACAAAATCCTCATATTCTTCTAGGAATGTGCAAGAAGACTCGACATGAACCATCATTTTTTAAGTTTGTCTACTAGTTCCTTTACTAACATACTAAGTAGCTTCTTTAAGTGATGGTTGTAAGACCACATGTGTTTGATGTTATGCTCTTTGGTGTTATAAATATTAATAATAATTTATTGTCAATATGCAAGTTTAAAACTCTTTGAATTCTTAGTATTTTATTTTAGTGACTTAGTGTATCAATCTATCACTACATCCTTGATTATTATAATAAATGCTCATGGCTACTTTTACCTCATTATCCTAGTCATTTGCATGCCATATGCTAAAACTTATTCTATGGTGGTAGATTGTGTTTTCCTTGTCATCGTTATAGAACTTAGGGATATTTTTCTTTCCTCTCATTATAGTCATTTTCCTATGGATGTTGCCAACACTTAAGTCAGTTGGGTTCCCCCAATTGGAAAAAATATCCTTTGATTGATTTATAGTGGTTGGTGTCCAAAAATCATTCTTTATAAATCGTTAGGTTATCAATTGATGACCTTCTCTCTTTATCCTCCAAATTTAGCACAATATCCTATGATTGTCATCTCATATAAAGCAAGGTAGCCTTTAGTTAGTTGCTACCATGTTGTGCTTGATCTTCTATTGGATTTTATTTTGTAGTCTACATCCCTCCACTTGTATGTTTTTTGGCTCCAACTCCTTTGATGATCATGGTCTCATATGATCAATGGTCATTATCTAGTCCATTATCTTACTCTTTTTTCATCAACAATAATATCTTCAACCAATCTTAATTTGAGTGAGACATTGATTTCCTTGTTAGAGAACAAATAATCCTATAAATGAGGAGTTTCTTTTTTCCAAGGGAAAATATGTACATTAGAATTTAGGTTACAAGATTCTTTCTTCCAAGTCAATATTTGGGATGGTGTTGTCACTTGTCTTAGCAAGTCTTCATTAATTATGAACAAGCATAGGTATTTGCATGCCCTCTCTTTCGTTAATCTAAGGGAAAATTGTAGAAGTTTTGTCTACACATTTGATTGAGGAAGGTGTTGAATTTTTCTAATTAGTCTTAAGTCCATAATTGGTCATGCTAGCTTCTTACCAACTCTCAAAGCTATAAGCATGTTCACTCCATTATCAATTTTATCTTTGTTTTTGAAAAATCTATGAAGTAGCACTTATTCACCTATGATACTTGCTCAATTTTGTACTGACAATGGTGCCAAAATAAAGTATATATGGAGAATTTAAGTCAAACATAATGATAATAGAATATAATCATAGAAATATATCACAACCTTGAACATGACTGGTAATCCAAATACACATCAATGATCGATCCAACCACCCATACTAACAATGAATGTGGACAACATAATGACAACATGACCATCTTAAAAAATAAACTATTCTTGTTAATTATAATGAAGAGAATATATTAAGGTTTAATGGGATATTCACCTATTGGGATATTAAGTACCCAATGCCCATATACACAATATAATAAAAAGTATCCCATAGTATTTGACATACTATATATTAAAAACACACGTCACCATAACACATACATACAATAAAACTATATGTCCAATAACTCAATCAATGACTCATCATCGAGTCAACGGTGTGATTGGACCTAAGATGGTAAATGAATATTTTATCTAGTATGGCTAGTTTTACCATAAACAAATAAAAATATGAACAAGATGAAGCTATATGCCTAATAATGAAGGATGTGCAAATCTAGGTGTTGGATAATAGGGAGATGAACCTATAAAATCCATTATACAAACTATATAGGACTTTAAAAGTGAGTGAGAAAGGATAGAAGCAAGTATATGAAGTTTGTCATTCAACATCAAAAGTGAATTGTGTGATTGTGATGGGACCTATTGGGAAATCTTGGTTTTATTAGTAGGGTTAAGATACCGTGAATGATTAAATCTACTTATATACATGTAATATAGGTTTGTTACATTAAGGATTGTGGGATATGGATTTGAGATCATAGTAAGAACAATATAAAATTCATTATCCTTGAAGATTGACAAATTTTCTTGACTAGTGTAGTAATAGTGATTCTTATTATCCATGGATTGTAACTTACTATTTATCCATCTCTAAAATATGTTGCTTATATCTGCATATAATATCTATAATATTTTAATTGTATGTTGCACAATAAAGTAACTATATTTCTGGTTTGATCATTGTTTATCACTATTGGATAAATAAATTATAAGGTGGTTAGGCTTATACTAGCCATGGTATGAGTTAACCACTTCTTTATTTTGTCCATGTTAACTATTTAGTTGCACCCTTTTATTTTATAGAAGGCAAATTGTTCATCTTGTGTGCATTAAACAAGATTGTGAGGTTTGGTAATAGCATAGGTTTGAAAATAATAATTTTAACATAAGCTTTGAAGGGACCAAATATGTACAAAATTATTATAAAAAATGCTTTACTATTATTCAAAGATTAAATATCTATTAACTGACCTACATTTGTTATTATAGAGCTTAAATTTGCCATAGATATCTTCGTTGTTATATTTTCTTGTTCTCGAAGTTAACGATGGGACTTCATAAATATGTTTTTAGATCATAGTGAACTTTCTTGAGATATTGCTTGTATATAGGCCTTATGTAATTGCTATCAAATCTTTAATGAATTGTAAGCGTTGAGAAGAGTTATTCATTCTACATAGGAACCTTAGACCCATCCATAATTATTTATAAGGACTAATTGACATTATAGCTTGTTAATTAGACGTTTTCCCAATTATATGATATCTATTTGATTTCTTTAATAATTTGATATAGCACTACTTATAGTGCAAAAGATATAAGCTTTATGTATTCTTTGAGGATTGATTAGTAATTACTAATATTGAAAGGAGATTATTATTTGTCATAGTACATGATTGAACATTCATGTCACCTTCTTATATTATAATTTAGCATGAATATTTGATGGGTTGAGTACCATGCTTGGTTAAGATAAGCAATTGGTTTATAAAGCTTGAAAATCAAATATATAGTTTATAATATCAACGTGATCATGACTTGGATAACTTATTTTTGCATAAAATCTCAACATTATAATGGCCATGACCAGAGATGATGACAATGACACTATTTGAAACGTGTTGCACTTCATAGAATAAATCTTATGTGATGTTAATGATGGTATACATTCTCATGATCCTAAATGATTGGTTGAGTTGATAATTGGCAATCATTCATTGTAGACCAAAATGATAGGTTTATTCATCGACCAGTAGAGATTAGGTCATCAACCAAATATATTGTACTTATAGATTCTACATGGATGAATAAACTTAGGTATTTGTTACAAGCATAAGCAACATACTTTAGTTAATGGTTATTCCTAATAATAAGCTCTTCATGACCCTAAGTTTTGAAAGCCAAAGCCAAGTGTGCGTATGTATACATTTTATTATAAGATTACAATACTTTACGAAGGCGAGAAGGCTTTTCATGCTACTCCCACTAATGATGCCAAGTGATAAATAGGTATTTTTATAGAATAAAGCTTATAGCAATGTGTACACTTAAATATAATGGGATATATAAGTAGTTTAACAATTATCAATATGATGTGTAATATGTAGATTTTTTCAATTGAATGTATAATTTTATCCCATAATTATAATAAATGAATATGTAATTAATGCTCTTAGCTAAGTATTCTTGACCAAGACATAAGGTAGAGGTGGAGTGGACTTGGCAAGAAACTAAAGTATGTAATAACTAAAATAAAATGAAAAATATTTATATTTCACATGGTTGATTCATTAGAAAAGTCAAGTATCACTATATTCAAAGACGATTTTTTCTTCATATTCCTAGCCAAAATTATAGATATTAAACAAAGACGATTATAACCCACCTTCTCAAGTATCACTAAATATTAGGACATCTATTATAACCCACCTTCTCAAAGATATTAAAGATCATATGATATGATTTGAGTAATTGTACTTCCATATTTGAGGTCCCATAGACCACATTTGGGTCTCGCGGACGTAATTAAAATCTTTCATTCATTCATTGTAGACGCCTCTCAGCATAATTAATAGCATATGCTTTACTTTAGCTATGCCTTACAAATCTCATCTCACAAAGTGACATCTAATTAGGAACTTCTTATATAAAGTATAATATATTTTGAAATATTTGTCGTAAATAATCCCAGTAAATTATTCAATAATTGAATATGGTTCAACTGGTTATAAATATAAGCTTCTAATGGAGTACGAAAAAATAGCCGTCCATCAATCCATAATGTAATTGCAACAATGCAGCGCTCAAAGGTCTTATAACAAGCTCTGATGTCACAATTAACTATGCCTAGCACAATAATCACTAAATCACTCAACAGTGAAATTGTGATCAATGCAACCCTGGAAGTCGTTTGTTAACCTTAACCCTCAAAATCACACTAGCTACAACAATTTCAATAATACAATCTACCTCAAAATTCCTTTTTTCTTCCCCAAAATATTTGTTGACCATGAGAAATTGCCTTGACCAATGACAACCGAATTTTTTTTTAAAATACTTATACACATCCGCCATAGGGGTTGAACCCAGTGGCATCTTTACCGATAGACCAAACGAAATTCATTTGTTGTATTCCATGCAAGTTCTTTGTTGTACTTGAATATAAAATTTGAGGAAACGGGCAAACATGGCAGTAATTGACCTAGCCAAAATGAGGGTATAATTAATGCAAACATGTCTATCAAGTAAGTCATGTACATGGTAAATACATAAAAGTAAATAATAAATTTCACTTATTTTCATATAGAGTTAAAATTGAAAATAATGATGCAATCAACTCCTTGTTAGATTTTTACTTATTGCAATGTCTCTAGTCCGAGACTTCATGATAATAGTTGATAAACATCTGATTGTTTCCTTTTTAAGTGAAGGCCTACTAGAGGTCCTAATAGTGCATAATCAAAAAATAACAGAAGTATTTTTAAGTGCTTTATTTCAGATGTACTTCTTTACAAAGACAAATACTCGTGGAACACTCCCCATCTAACTATTAGAAGCTCACTGTACTCGTCTTTCCATTTAGTTTAGAGTGAACAAAATGCCCAAGATAGAGGATTCTGGACATCAAAAGTAACATCATCTACATGCTTTTACTACACAATCATATAAATCCAATCAAGCAACATATCAATGCTGAGATTATAGGAAATATTCCAATCATCCGCAACTTTTCTTATGACTGCAGCTCAAAATCTATAGTAGTGTATGGAATTCACATTACAAACTTGCATAGGGAATAATGCCTTAACAAAAACTTGTTTGAAATAAAACTATCTTTGCTCAAATTGACTTCAAGAATACAAAAACATAACTAAAGCAAACATTTGATCAAACGGCTCAGAGCTTGCAAAAAGTCATATAAGATGGACACTATGGTACTTTTTTATCAAGGTTATTTTTGTTTTTATAAGAAAAACTATTGATGAAATGAGCATCTATCGGCACTGTCCAGTAAGTCACGGAATTCCTTCTTTGATAGGCAGGAATGGTGTTGTCAACTCATCAGTCCATAGAAAATGTAGAATTTAGCCGGAATCTGGATCTACAACAGTGCAGATCCAGAAAAGACTTTTTCTGCTGTTCCAGCCATGTAGACATGATTATCTTTCTCGTTCCATTCTATCTCCAACTGACCTCCAGGCAAATCAACCAAGCATTTCTGTTCTTCCAAAAAACCATAGCATTTATTAGCAAAAAAGTTCCACATGAAGAATTAGCACAAGAAATTTATTTTTTTCTAAACACCACAACATTAGACATTTTTATTTGGAAAAACAAAAAAATACAACCATGAAAGAAATTATCATGGCAAACTCCTTCTAACCTTATTTCAAGCGTCAAATTTATAGGCATGGAAGATTAAGGCTTACATACCCTTTCTGAACGGCCTTCTAAAACTGCTGCCACAACAAGAGCACAAGCTCCAGTTCCACAGGCTAACGTTGCTCCTGCAAAAGTCAAACATTTTCATATATCATATCCCATCTTCGATTGATTTGAATATATCAATCAAATAAGTCAACTCTACAATAGAAACAAATATCTCCGGAAAAGAGAACCATAAGATATCATATGTTTCTGAAAGGTGTTAGGACCCCATCCTAACACTATTTTTGTGATTCTCATATGATTATGTAATGACCCCCTTCTAACGTGGGGACCCCTTTATAATGTTATTTTTGTATTACTTTGTAATGGTATGTGACACGTAAGGCGCCTAGAAAAATGGGGCCATTTCATGTAACTGTTATCAAGAATGTAACCGATGTTTGGTAGAAGATTCTAGCTCGAGTGGCATTTTGCATGTAAGCCAACTCTTGAGCATTAGGTTGGGGTTGCATGGAGAGTATCTTTAAAAGACATGGATCTATGAACGAATGTATCTTTTTGCAAATTTATGAAAGTATTGAAGAAGGTTGCCCCCTCAAAGAGGCCTGCGATTCTGTTTTATTTCGTGAGATTGTTTTAATTCTGCATTTACATTCCGTATTGCAATTTACTGTTATTTCATGAATTTCTGTTTTACTTGCAATGTTTAAGTGACTGAGTTTATTTTTAATAGAAAGTTCCTAACAAAAGGACAAACTGACAAGCAAGAAATTTTAGCATCCTTCCACTTCTTAGATTGAGCAACTATCAGCAAAACAGAGTTCTTTGTTTAAAGCATCCATCTTTTCTTGAGAGAGTCCAGCATACATTCCATGCGATGTACACATCTGAAGCTTACATTGATTGGTTGTTTACAAGGAATAGAAAGTTACACTTTGGCATGTGCTTATGATCTTAAAGTGCCAATTAAGCAATTTGATAGCACGTTAGTGCGATTTGAAGCCTCTCTATGGTTCTGGTTTTTGGTTTGGCCTTGCAATATAATAATGAAGTGCCAATTAAGCAATTTGATAGCACGTTAGTGCGATTTGAAGCCTCTCTATGGTTCTGGTTTTTGGTTTGGCCTTGCAATATAATAATGAAGGATGGAACTTTAGCTTTGCAATTCCGGGGCAACAGAACAGCAAACAACAGCGGTAATTCATTCTAAGAGTATTTGGTAAGGGTCTGCCTATTATTTATCAATGCAAAGGCAATTAAACAGAAAATAAATTTGAGATGTTAATGAAGCAGTTGCACCATATTTCTCTGTAACAGCGTAGAAAGCAAATTGTTTAATGAAAATGCTGCCAAATTCTTGACAGAAGATGAAATTTTGTTCAGAAAGCATTGCTAGTGCTTCTGTGGGATTGCCAAGAGGAGCTTAAGATGACATGTCCAAAAGAATGAATGGAGTGAATTGGTCTTCGGTTTAATATCATGGCATGGTTATGATAACCCATGTATGTATAAAGCACAATGTATTATTGAAGCTTGCATGCTTTTATGCTAGGTTCATAACAGTATGGAATTTATATTGACATTTATGTACTCAATGTATTCATGTGCAGAACTTGTATTCAATAAGTGAAGAGGAATATTTTTTGTTCCTTGTTCAAAAACAGCAGGCCTGTATTTTTCTTTTTTTTGTTTCATCTAGTTTGTGACATCCATCAAACTTCTCTAATTTGCAGCTTGAGGGTGGCAATGGTATTCAAGCTTTATATATTTCCTTAGTGATGGCATATTGCAGCTTGACAAGAATGAACAATAAAAGGGTAGTTGATGGTGAAATATTTAAACCTTATTTCAAATTTGCATGTGATGAGAATGGTGATGGAGAAAGTCTTCATGTAGTCTCTTTTTCCATATCCCCAGTATGTTACAAAGATAGCTCATTGGAATCATATACATGCTACTCTCCTTCACTTATATTAACTGTTGGTTACGAATCTGCCATGAGGAAAGGATTTTGTGTTAATGCGCCCAGATTCGCCCACCAGCTAGAAAGGCCGGAAGGAAGGAATGCCTTCCGAGCCAATCTCCGGAGAAGGCCGGCTCCTTGTGGGTTTTGGTTTTAAGCTAAAAGTGCAGGAAAGAGATAAAAATGCGGAAAGAATTTACAAATATGATTGGAGTTGGGTGGGGGGAACTAACAGTACAGCAACACACCAATCACCACTACTTACTGCATTATAAGTACAAAGCATAGCCAAAAACTGCAAAGTCTAGTATACTTTCTGTATAGAGCGGTGTACGCACAGCTACAATGGTCCCCTAGCAAACATTCTCCCTACAAGGAGAACTAACAGAGACGGCAATGCATCAATCACCACTACGTACGGTAACACAAACAAAAAGCAACCAAGAGATGTCAAGACCCAAGTATATGTGTTATGCAAAGAATTTATACGCACAGCTACAATGGTCCCTTAGCAAACATTCTCCCTACAAGGAGAACTAACAGCACGGCAACGCATCAATCACCACTACGGACAACAACGTAACACACAACTGAAGGAACTGCTACCACATTTATTCTATGTATCCTCTAATCTATTAAGTTCAAGAGTGCTTGGCCACCAAATGCCGAGGTGAATCAACAAGCCATGACACAAGCAATGCCTTAGGTGTACCTGACCACCAAATGCTGAAACGAATCAACGAGCCGTGACACAGGAAAACGTAAAGCAGACATGTAAAGTAGAGGCAGCATAAAAAATAAAAGCAGTAGAACAGAGCCAGGCATATACTTTATATTCAGATGCAGAAGCACGGTTACAATGGTTCCCTAACAAACATTCCCCTTCCACCACCTTACAATGAAAACATGGTGGGTATTTATAGCCCGAGTCCCTCCCGTTACATTAATGGGCACAAAGTCCCAGTCAAACATTGGCTGACAAAAGCAGCTATGGAGTTGCTGATGCTGACCTTTGTCGGACAGGACGTGCCTGCAGCATGGTTCCCCCTGAAGGCCGGACAGCTACGTGGCAGCGCGTTGGGTAGATCTTCACATCGGCAGGAATGCGGGCAGCTGGAGCAGGTAGAACCTCTAATCAGCTTTAAATGAGGCAGCTGGCATAAGTAGTGCAGCCCATGCTTGTCCTTTTGCTCGGCACGTCTTGGCTCAGATCCCGAAGCTGGACACTTGTCGGATGATCTTGCTTGACACGTGTCTGCCTTGAAAGGCAGTTTATCCAACTTCTCTCGGGATAGGAGCGTCATTGGGTTGCGCAGGCGAAAACAGCGCGATCGGGAAGGCCTTCATGCCTTGGGTGTATTTCTGAGTTTGTTTCCCTACTACTTCGCTGCGAAGTCGGGTTGCGCACAGGTGAAAGCTGATTTCTGCCGCCGTACGGACTTCGCCCTGGAAAGGGGGAGCAGTCCGACTTCGCCCCAGCACTTAGTCATTTTCCTGCCAGCCTGCCAGCCTGCTACAAGGTGCGCTCAGAAAGTTGGGAGAAGTCGGACTTCGCACCAAAACTGGGAGAAGTACGAACTTCGCACCAAAACTGGGAGAAGTACGAACTTCGCCCTAACACTTAGCCATTTTTCAGGGCAACTGCTGTCAAATTTGAGATCAGACTGAGGGGCTCAAAAGAAAGGGGGGAAAGAATGAGAATGCAGGGAAGAGAGAGAAAGGGAGAGAAGAAGAAAGGGAGAAAGAGGAAGAGGGAAAAGGAAGAGCAGCACTCTTACAAAACTGAAAACATTGCACCCCGTGCAAAATGTGGCAACATTAACTACCCATATCCATGTTAAAATATCAATCCATTGCCATGAGAGCCTTGATGATTGAAATCCCACAACCTCCCATGGAGTTAGCTACAATGAATCTTGTTATCTACACACACACTCACTTACTGACTCTATTAGAAGGCTATTTGGTGTCATGATAACTATGGGCACAACTATCAATCTCCCTTTATTTATATATTGGTGATGGAAAAGTTTTGATAACTAGTCGAGTCTTTAGCATAGTCAAATGCAGCTTGTTCCTTGGTGCACAACCTTCTCTGCCTAGCGACTGTTTTGGATGACTTAACCTAATACCTTTGTACCAGAATAAGTACCTATGTCAATGAGGTTGCTTCTGCACTAATGGTTGGTGATGGATTCAAATAACATAATTCCGCTTATCCTTACAGCGTCATCAAGTGATATGAATCTCACAATGACCTTTGCAAACCCTTCTGACTTCACCAACACTATTTATTCTAGCACAACCTTGGGAAGAAAGGATAAACAAACCCTTAACATCAACACATGAGAAATTAAATGTGCAAAAACGGGTGATGTTCCATTTACCCTTGCATATAAATATTTTACCTGCTTACCCCTTTTTCAAAATTGTTTTTGAGTTCCTAGCAATTGCTCATTTGCAAAGGAAAAATATTATGGTAGCATTTTCCATTAGATTTCAAGAAGTAACAAAAATTCATCTGCAAATACTAAAATGAGGGGTGTAAAACAGTTAAAACTTCAGATCCTCACAACAAACTAGGTTAGACATTGCCATAAACCTATGTTCCACAGTTTCTGGGATGGGAATGGCGTGGTGCAGCCGGACGAATCTCTACAACGACAGGTTTGGCCCCAAATCCCAGGATGATGGCAGGATGACTAGGGGACCGCATATATAGATATGTAGATAGATAAATAAATAGATAAAACCCCAATTGGATTTAGGAATTAAATATGCAGTTGGTATGTTGGTTAGCTGAAGTATAACAGCATTGGTAACCTCCTAGGAAATCTTTGGATTGTAAGATTTTCACTTCTACTGAGCATTATCTATCATTCAAATCCCAGATTTGATATTCTATCTCCAGCTGGCTATTAAGTTCTAATGCACATGATTACCTGGCTACTGATTAAAGTTCTCTGCAAGAAGATAGTCCGAATTTGATTGGCAGAAAGTCGATGGTCACATTGAATTTCAGCTTTTTGTCTCATTAATTTTAAAGATGTGACATCTTTGATGCACCATCATTAACTTGCTTAAGATTTCCTTTATAGATAAAAATTTGCAAAACATTCTAAAATATTTGGATTTCTGTTCATGTCAATGTTCTGTTTTGATTATGTTTAAGAAGGTTGTTGCATACCTATTTTTCTTCTTTATTTATTTATCCATGACGGGGGCAGGGGGAGGGGATGCCCATCTATTCCAAGGACAGTTGTGGAGCATCAGTGGTGTTCCCCCATGGCAGAGACACCTAGACTTCTTCGAGACCACATTCAGTGTCCCCACAATGTCCCAGGGAAGCCGTCCTAGGACAACCCTGTCTCCGAGATGTCGTCAGGGACCCCAGAACAGTTTGGGGATGGGCCCCCCTCCAGTCCCCCAAATTGACCACATTTTATTCCTGTCCCCTTGTTCCCAAAACACGAGGGACGGTGAAAGGGGGGCCAGGGGTGGGGGTGTGCATCCCCCATGTAACATTGTCATAAACTTTCCTATACACACAAGAATGAGACATTATCAAAGACAACATAATTATTATTTATATGCTTTACAATATAACCTTGGTGCCTAAAAAGGATGTCTACTAGGCTCTTTTTAGACGGTTTTGTAGGCAGACAATTTTATATGTTTGGATGAATGCATGTTTGGGTGTGTGAATGTGTGTGCACAAAGTGTTTGTAATAAATTGTAATGTGGTGTTATGTGTAGATGTGACAAAGCTTTTGTAATAATGTGCACGTCCCAAGTGCTTGTAATAATGTGCACAAGGCAAAGTGTTTGTAATAATATAAAGTAATGGGGTATTTTTAATGTTTTATGTAAACAGGTAGTTCGGTAGTCGTCAACCACCAATCAGTCCTATTATATTTATAAGTACACATCTATGTGAGAGATGCAGGAGGGCAGCGAGCTTCTTGTTGTTGGTTGAAGTGTATTGTTGGTATATTGTTCGTGAAGTATGATGTATTGTAGATGGTGGTTGTGCAAGATACATGTCGTGTGCATAGTGTACCCACATGTATCTGTAAGTATTCCCATTGTGTATTTTGTTTATATAAGTGGTAATGGAATTGTATTAAAGTGTGTTGTATTCCATTTTTTACATTCTGGCACCGTTGCCTGTTCAAGTTGGGTCGAGTTTGGTGACATGGAGTTGTGATACTTGAGAAGGTATGCAACGACAACAATGGGATGATTACAGTGTAACCAACAAAAAATCTAGTTTCCCTTGGGAGGAAGGAAGATTGGATTTCGCAACAAAAGAAGACACTGACTTGTTTTTTGACGTTGATGAAGGACCAACACGCGAAGTAGATGTGCAACCAAATGCACAGGTGGATTTTACGCAGGCAAATTGACATGTCTGCATAATCAGTGAATAAGTTGTGTCAGTTTGTGTTATTTTGTAGTTCGTACACAAAGTGTTCAATGAAATGTGTGTAAGATATGAAGTTGTGATGTAATAATATGTAATGTTAAGTGAAGTATTAGTCATGCACGGATGAGTCATAAGATCTTAGTTTGTCTCGTAGTTGGAAATATAATGTAAATGTAAGTCAATGCATGTCAAATGCAATTTAAGAAAATGATGAGGTGTCGGGTAGTTAGTAAGTTGGAGGTTACAAGTACCTTCTTAGTTGTATAAATAAGACCCTTACCTCATTCATTAGCACGGTTGGCCGAAGTGTGTTGTTGGGGTTGTGTGGTTGTGCTTGGAATTCGTGTCGTTGGCATGCAAGGAGAGAGAGTGTAGAATGCATCAGAGATACTCTGCGTAGGATTGCATATTGTATATGTAAGATAGTGTCATATGCATTCCATCATACAGAAAGAAGTTAATGCAATATCTACTCATATTCATCATTCATCTATTGTATTTGTATGTACGTTGCACATGTTATCATCGTTTATTGCTGCAATAGATAGATCTATATTTGTTCCTTCCAAGTTCTGTATGCAGTATTGAAGCCGCAGTACGAGGGTTGTTGTACAGTGAAGTTATCATATATTGAATTCATCGTACGAGAGTTGTATAGCTAAAGTTGTACAACCAATGTCGTACAGTGCATTGCCTAAACGTCTTACATTGCTAAATGTCATACCGTCATTGCCTTCGTACAGTGTGGAGAGATAAGTTTGTACACTGAAGGTTAGCAGTCTAGAAGAGGATAGACTTTCCTATTCGCAGACTGAAGTGCTGATTATTGAGATGAATGCAATCATAGCTGATCATTAAATCTGTCATATCAAATTGTTCCTCCAAGGGTGAAATACTCCTGCCCTGCTATATTTGGCACCATAGTTGTTTGGAGTTCGAACCAGCACTTTGTGAAACTTCAAGAGGTGGATGATAGATAAATGTTGTGAGGATGTGGGGAAATATGTTGTATTCCATTTCTACATCCTGGTGTCGTTACTTGGTGACATGGAGTTGTGAGAGGCAAATCACTCAAGAAGGTGCACAACGACAGCAATGGAATGATTACAATGCAACCAATGAAGTAGATAAAGATGCAAACTTGTTTCTTGACGTTGACAAAGGACCAATGCATGAGACAGACGTGCAAGAAGATGTGCAACCAGACGTGCAACCAGACACACACGGAGGAGACGTGCAAGGGTTTGAGCGTGAAACTTTGCATGTCAATGAGAGAGAGTTGCGTGATAGCAGCAATGAGTTCATGATAGCGGCAAAGAGTTGCATGACAGTGGCAAAGAGTTGCATGTCGGTGGTGGTGAATCACATGATGACAATGGAGAGTTACCTAACAGTGGTAGAGAATCACGTAACGGCAAATTAAACGGTGATGAGGAATTGCATAACAGTGATGTATGTATGTCGCTAGAGCAATTCCAAGTTGACGTGTTCGATGATGAGTAGGACAAGAGTTCGACATCGGTACAAATGCAAGATGGCATGCTTGACAGTGTGCAAGACAGGAGTCCAATGCTAGAACAACTGTAAGTTGGTGTTTTCGATGGTGATTGGGACAAGAGTCTGACATTGGAGAAATTGCAGGTTGGCACGTTTCATGGTGT
Organism: Wollemia nobilis; assembly: GCA_028583015.1. NCBI lineage: Eukaryota > Viridiplantae > Streptophyta > Pinopsida > Araucariales > Araucariaceae > Wollemia > Wollemia nobilis. The sequence continues at coordinate 4,002,296 of JAQPPZ010016833.1, read as the reverse complement.
GTGATATGGGATGAGAGCAATTGTGATGGCGTGCACCTGATGATGTGCATTAAGGGGAGATACGCAAACCACTACCAATGTCAAGTCAACCGATCAAAACAAAGACCAATTTTGGTATATCGTGTAAGTGTCCAATGTTTCAGAGAGGGGAAATAGACGACTCAGTAAAGCATTGGAAAATATGCCTCACGATGTGAAAAGCAAATGGGCAGAATAATGATGCAGATTGGAGGAGGTTATTCCCTACAACACTTCGTGAAATCACAATGGACTGGTATATGAGATTGCCAAAAGGCAAGTACTAGACCTGGGATGAGTTGTGCGAACCAATTGTGAGGGAATTCTGATTGTTCCACAATGACGATGAGGTCATTGCTGAAATTTATAGAATGGAACAGGGTGAGAATGAGTTTGTTCGTTCGTACAAGAGGTTGAGTGGGTTGTTTACCCATTTGTTAGAAGATCCATCTGATGGATTGAAGAAGAGGTCGTTCGTATGGCTTCTTCCTACATACTAGAATAAGATCACGGTGGTCCCTCCAACATCATATCAAGAGGCCTTAGAGCGGGCCTTGAACTTGAAAAGTGATGCAAAGACATCATTAAAGTGTTGGGGTCATGTGGACGAGAGTGACCCTGAAGATGAAAGTGATTATGATGTTGATAGTGACTGTAATAATGAGTGATGATTTTGACAATTAGAATGGTTCATTATTCAATTGTTGGGGTCAAGAAGTCAAGGAAGGTTGTGACTTTGAGGATGAGTGCAACTCGAAGAGAGCAAGATCATTGCTACAAGTGCAACACAAAGGGAGATTGTACCAAGGGGGGATGTCATTGGTGATGCGGTCTATGACAATCATCGGAGAACTAGAAGACGCAAAATTGAGTATGATACTAAGGGTAGACCCATTGTACAATGTTGGCAATGCCATTTGTGGGGGCATTTCGCACATGAATGTCAAAGTGCTACAAGTCAAGATGAACCAATGATGCATACAGAGTTTGAAGCACCGAAGAAGAGTCACAACCCTAGCCAAGAAGCAAAGGAGGTGAATTTGATGAACCTAATTGCAATAGAGGAAGTGAACTTGATGAACCTGATTGCAATTGAGGAGGTGAACTTGATTTCAATTGAAGAGGTAAAAATCGAACAAATAGTTGAAGCTGCACGGGAAGAAGTTGCAGAAGTGGTTAATATAGACGACGAAGTGAGTAATGTAGACGACGGAGTGAATGATACAGACGACGAAGAGAGATTGTTCGACATTTGTCTGCCAGGGCCATTTGGACTTCGGTCGTCTAAACCCAAGCCTCGATTATCAAAGCTTAGGAAATCTGAGCCTAGATCATCTGAGTTGGGACCCTGGTCGTTTAGTGGAGACAAGTCCCCAAACAACCCTTCGGCCATATGTTCCAAGGGGAGGGCCATTTGGATCCTCCCTAGGCTGTCAGAAGAACACCTTGAGTTGTCTGAAGACAAAGCATGATTTTCTGGAGAACACATAGAGCCATCCAAGGAAGAGGATGAGCCACTTGAAGTTCGAGAGGAAGATGGGCCATTAGAAGAACAAGTGGGGCTACTTGAAGAAAGACATGAGCAAGGTGGAATTAATGATGCATACGTAGACAAGAGACAAAGTTGTCTACCCCCTGGGCCATCCAAAAGCAAGTTGTACTGATTTGGGCAATCCAAGACAAGATTGCACGGTAGGATCTCGTACAATAGAACATCGTACAGCAAGATGTCGTACCACACCGAAGTGTACAATAGCCATATAGCATAACATTGTTTAGCAAAACATCATACAAAGCAAGGGGGTACAACAAGAGGCCGTACAATGGAACGTTGTACGTTAAGACATTGTACAGCAAAAGACAGTACAGCAGAACGTCATACAACGAAGGTTGTACTATAGCAAGTCGTATAGCGAGAGGCCATACAATGGGATGTCATACAGCAGGAAGTCATACAACAAAAAACAGGATGACAGAATGTCATACAACGAGAGGCCATACAACAAGAAGTCGTACAACAAGATGTCATATGGCAAGAAGCTATCTATCTCAAGAGTTGGGCCATCCAGAAGTAGGTCAAATGGAATCAGGCCATCTAAAGCAAGGTCGTCCAAGCCAAGTAGTCAACAGTATGAGAGGCTAGAGAGGGCCGTCAAAAGCCAACAAGTCACCTAGACCTAGGAAGAAGTAATTTGGAACTAATGGGAAGCAGATTAAGTGGGTTGAACAAAGGCTACCCAAATGCACACAAGGAGAAAACTTTAGTTCGTACAATAAAGGTACCAAAAAACTGTTGCCCCTTAACCCCCAACAAAGGTGACAACAAGCATCGCCCATCATGATGGTCATGTTGATCATGTTGGACATGATACGGCTGATTGCAGAAAGTGGAGTGAGCAATCGAAGAACAATGTGTGGCGGTCAACAGTTTGAAGAGATACCAATCGCAAATGTCTGGAATAGGAGAAAGTAGAAGGAGCACGACAAGAGATTCCAGTACAGTGTTCAGTGCTTCTATCCCCAATGTTTGGCTAATGTCATCAAGGACGCCAACAAGTCTAGAGGAGGGGATAGATGTAGGCAGGAAAATTGACATGTTTGCATAATCAGTGAATAAATTGTCATTTTGTGTTATTTTATAGTTCGTACGCAAAGTGTTTGATGAAATGTGCATATGTATAATTAATAAAGTTATAAAGTTATGATGTAATATTGTGTAATGTTAAGTGAAGTATTAGTCATGTACGAATGAGTCATACGCTGTTAGTTTGTCTTGTAGTTGGAAATAAAATGTAAATATAAGTCAATGCATGTCAAATGTAATTTAAGAAAATGACAAGGTGTCGAGTAGTTAGTAAGTTGGAGGATGCAACTACCTCCTTAGTTGTATAAATAAGACCCTTCCCTCATTCATTAGCATGGTTGGCCGAAGTGTGTTGTTGGGGTTGTTGTGTGGTTGTGGTTGGCATTCGTGTCATTGGCATACAAGGAGAGTGTAGAATGCATTGGAGATACTCTGCATAGGATTGCAGATTGTATATGTAAGATAGTGTCGTATGCATTCCATCATACAGGAAAAAGTTAATGCAATATCTACTCATATTCATTATTCATCTATTGTAATTGTATGTACATTGCACATGTTATCATCGTTTATTGTTGTAGTAGATAGACCTATAATTGTTCCTTCCAAGTTTTGTATGCAAGGTTGAAGCCGCAGTACGAGAGTTGTTGTACAACGAAGTTATCATATATTAAAGTTGTACAAGAGTTGTATAGCTAATGTCATACAACCAATGTCGTACAGTGGATTGCCTAAACGTCATACATTGCTAAATGTCGTACCATCATTGTAGTACAATGTGGAGAGATGAGTTTGTACACTGAAGATTAGCAGTCTAGAAGAGGATAGACTTTCCTATTCGCAGACTGAAGTGCTGATTATTGAGATGAATGCAGTCATAGCCAATCATTAAATCTGTCATATCAAATTGTTCCTCCAAGGGTGAAATACTTCCATCATGCTACATGGATGCGAAAACCAAAGATGCACGAAGGAGACGTGCAAGTGTTTACGCAAAAAGGTGACATGCAAGCGTCCGCACACAAAGGAGATATGCAAGTGTTCACACATGGAGACGTACGAGTGTTTGTGCACAAGGGAGAAGCACAAGTGTTTGTGCACGAAGGTGATGTGTGAGTGTTCAAACATGAAGTAGATGTGCACATCGATGAAAACGTTTGTGCACGTGAAGATTTGCATGTTGATGTGAAAGTGATGGTGATGAAGGTGTGCATGCCGACAAAGAAGTTTCCACAACTGAAGATGTGCATGCCAATGCAGAAGAGGTGTTTACGGACACAGACAACTGTGCAGTAACACACGCGAAGGCAACGACATGCTCATAGATGGATGAGCTTGCACAAGTAGAGATGGGCTAGTAAACGGACGAGCTCGTGTAGGCAAAGACGTGTGGATATAGTTCATGTTCACACTGATGAAGTTGGGTGTGATGAAGCTGACAACAAGTTTGATGAATGAGAAAACTTGGTATGGCAAGAAAGGCTAGGAGTAGTTGGAGCAGGTGGTGTGGTAGACAATACACATGACAAATGTTTGGCATCAAAGCAAGTTGAATTGTCCGATGGTGAGCGAGACAGGAATCAAACATCAACACAAATGCAAGTTGGAATATCTAATAGTGCGTGTGATGGGAGTCCAGCACTAGCAACTATAGGTTGGTGTGCCCGATGGTGAGCAGGATGAGAGTCCAACATCAGAGTAACTGCAAGTTGGCATGTTTCATGGTGTGTAGGAGGGGAGTCCGGCATGAGAGCAATTGCGATAGGTTGTGTTTGACGATGCAAGTGAAGAGGGTGAGACATGTGAACCACCACTGCCAATGTCGAATCAACCTGTCATAACAATGACCAAATTTGGCATATTGCCCAAGTGTCCCATGTTTCATGGTGGTGAAACAAAAGACCCAATCAGGCATTGGAAAGTTTACCTCGCAATGTAAAAGGCCAATGGGCAAACGAATGAAGCAAATTAAAGGAGGTTATTTCCTACAACATTTCGTAGAATCACAATGGACTAGTACATGAGATTGCCAAAAGGCAACTATCAAACTTGGAAAGAGTTGTGAAAAGCTTTTGTGAAAATTTTTTGGTTTTTCCACAACAATGACGAGCTCATTGCTGAAATTTATAGAATGGAACAGGGTGAGAAAGTGTCTTTCGGGTCCTACAACCAGAGGATGAGTGGATTGTTTACCCATCTGGAGGAGGATCCATCGGATGCATTGAAGAAAAGGTGGTTTGTGGAGGGCCTTCTTCCTATGTGACAGAAGAAGATCAGGGTGGTCCCTCTGACATCATATCGAGAGACCATTAAGTGGGCGTTGAACTTTGAAAGTGATGCAAAGAAGTCATCAAAATGCTAGTCACGTTAACAAGAGAGCGACCTCAAAGATGAAAATAACTCTAATGTCGAGACTCGAGAGTACTTTGATAGTGAGAGATGATTTGGGTGCATCATCCAAGTGTTGGGTTCGAGAAGTCAGTGAAAAGAGTGACTTTGACGAGAAGGGCAATGACTTTAAGGACGAGTGCGACGTGGAGAACGTGTAGAGACATCAAATCATCACTGCAAGTATGTGCAACATAGAGGGATATTGAACCAAGGAGGAATGCAAGACGTTGAATTGAGTACAATACCAATGGCAGACCCATTGTACAATGTTAACGATGCCATTTGTGGGGGGCACTTTGCACATGAATGTGAAAGTACTTCAAGTTGAGACCAACCAGTGATGTTTTGAGGGTTCAAAGAGCTAGAGAAGAGTCATAGCCCTAATCGGGAAATAGAGGAGGTGAACTTGATGAACATGATTACAAATAAGGAGGTAGATATGGCGATGAACAATTTGGCAACGAATAATCTGAAGGAGAGTAATCCAACGGAGAGCAACTTGGTGGCAAACTTGGTGAGCAACTTGGCAAGCAATGTGCATGGCATGAAGAAGTCATGAGTTGGCTCAAAAACATCTTTGACGATGAAGTACTCGAGAATCAACAAATGAGCAGACAAAGAAGGGCACAAGTAGTCAAACTCAGTTGGAGCCCAGGCCGACAAAGAATTAGTTGAAAATATAAAAAATCAATAAAGTGTTTAGATTTCGATGTTGGGACAAGTAAGAGCTACCACTATTTGCCAAATTTGACCAATTCCCCTAGTCATCTGAGTAGGCAATCAAGCTACCTAAGTTGTCCAGGGTGTGCATGCAACCTAAGGGATGGGCCATCAAGTCTCCTAGTCGGTAAGGGTTAGTCCTCCAAGTCGTCTATGACAATTTTGGCAAAGGGGGGAGGTCATTAATGCCCGACCACAAATGGCCAATAGGTCGTCCAACTACGGAGGAGGCCTATCTAGGCTACCCCTTGGTCATTTGAAGGGGTCAACCGACTCATTGATGACCCTTGGCCTATCAAGCCTAGGGGAGCATTTGGGGAGGCCGTCAAGCCCCCAAACAACCCCTAGGCCATTAGGAACCTGACCATGGATGCATGCTCAAGACTATTTGGCCCATGGAGTGGACCATTAGGCCCAGGGTGCGGGTTGTTTGGCCCAAGAAGTAGGTTATTAGAGGCCAAGACAGGGTCGTCTGACACCAAGGGAGGGTCATCAGAGACCAAGCCAAGATCGTCCAAGGCCATGAGAGGATCGTTGCAGCCCAAGAAGAGGTCGTCTAAAGCCAAGAGAGGCCATCCAAAGTTGAGAAGTTGTTTGAGTGGGTCAAGTGAAGGCCACCAAAATATAGACAAGGAGAAAAATTCAGTTTAGACAATGAGGGTTTCAATGGTCCTACGCAAAGAGCGTTGCCCTTCAACCCTGCAAGGGGCAATACCCCTTGACCCCTAACATAAGCAGTAAAGGACGTTGTGGGTCATGTTGGTGATGCGAACGATTACAAAAAGTGGAGTAAGCAATCAGAGAACAATGTGTTGTTGGCAACAAGTTGAATTAAAGCCAGTTGCAGAAGATATTTGGAACAGGAGAAAGCAAAAGAAACTCGACAAAAATTCCACAATGTCCAATGCTTCTATTCCCAATGTTTAGTTTATGTTATTGAGGACGCCAACAAGTCTAGAGAAGGGGATAGATGTAGGTAGACAATTTGATATGTTTGCACGACTGCATGTTTACGTATATAAATGTATATGTGCGAATATATGTGCACAAAGTGTTTGTAATAAGTTGTCATGTAGTGTTGTGTGTGTATGTGACAAAGTGTTTGTAATAATGGGTGAGTGCAAAGTGTTTGTAATAATGTGCATGTGGCAAAGTTTTTGTAATAATGTAAATTAATGGGGTATTTTTAATGTTTTATGTAAATGGGTAGTTCATAGGTAGTTGGGTAGTTGCCAACCACTTACCAGTCCCTATTATATTTATAAGTACATATCTATGTGAGAGATGGAGGAGGGGGAATGCACTTGTTGTTGTTGGTTGAAGTGTATTGTTGGTAGATTGGTCGTCGAGTATGATGTATTGCAAATAGTTATTGTGCAGGATATATGTTGTGTGCGTAGTGTATCCATTTGTAATTGTAAGTATTCCCATTGTGTATTTTGTTTATATAAGTGGTAATGGAATTGTATTTCAGTGTGTTGTATTTCATTTCTACAATTTCAAACAATATCTACAATTTCTACAATATTTGTTTGAAGTATAAATTAACTCCACACAAAGATGATATTACAGGTGTTCCACGGGGACGCGTCCCCCCCCCCGGGGGACGCGTCCCCCCGTTTCCCACGTCCCCCAGGACGGGGGGACGGCAAGGGGGACGTTTCCCCTCGTCCCCCTTTTTGGGGACGGCTGGGAAACGTCCCCGGGACGGCTGAGGCCTGTGGCCTCCCGTCCCCGGACGTCCCCTTTTGGGGCGTCCCCGGGGACACCCGGCCGTCCCCGGCCTCCGGTCCCCGGGACGTCCCCCTTTTGGGGCGTCCCCGGGACGCCCGGCCGTCCCGGGGACGGTTGGGCCCCATGGGGGACGCCCAGACCGTCCCCGGGGATGGCTGGGCGTCCCCGGGGACGGTCTGGGCGTCCCCCATGGGGCCCAGCCATCCCCCACATGAGGTATAGGTTTATAGTTCTTTTCAACATGAGTGTCGAGAATTTCATGCACAAATGAACTATTAAATACTGCCATTTTTTCATCTCAGCTTGGATAGTCAACAACTCCAGTTTGGAGTTAAGTAAAATGTTTCAAGATCTCTCAGAAAATGGATTCCATTATTAAGAGAGGCACATCATTTATGACAGAGTTTTGCTCTATTCAGTAACCACTGTTAAGTTCTGTCCCAGGCACATGTCTACATTCTGCACAATCACACATATACATTCTACCCAGACAAGGTCTGAGATTGGGCCTTCGCAAGATAAAATGCATTCAAGAGTCCCAAAAAGAAATAATGAAAGTAAAGCAAGCTACAGCTCACCAATAAAACTAGCCATATATAAACTCAATTAATATCTATCGTTCTGAAATAATAAATGAAGCAAAATGGCATGGCTGGGATATTCTATATTGTTTCAGTTTTCATAGCAATGCCAAATATGAAAACAACTTCTTAAGCAAATATGGCATGGTAAAAGGTGGTTTTAAACAAACTTCAACAGACCTATATCCTCCAAAGTACAGCAGTCATGCACGTCAAGCCAAAATGTCATAAACACATGTTGAATGCTTCTAAAATAATTCCGAGAAAATGGCTGAAAAAGAGGTTTGTTACAGCCATGAAATAGAAGGGTAGAAATACTATAAACACACCATGCATTTCCCTATGATCTCTGCCACATGTCAGGATCGATTTGGGAATCAAAGATCATAGAAAGTGCATCCAGAAGATTGCAGAAAGGATGCCATACAAGCTCAATGTTCAGTATAAAAAAGGTGGGGGGGAACAGCGATTATAAAGAGCATCAAACTTCCTTAACATCCACACACATCCCAAAAGGTTAATATAACATACAGCCAAAAGGGTATGTTTAAAACGTTAAAATCATAAAAGCATTGCAAGGCTAACGCTTTTGAGTCTAACCTGTTTAATAAGCACAACTAGGGTATATTGATAAGTGAAGTAAAACACAATATACACAGTGCTATTCCCTTCCCTAAGCAACATTTTAAATAGATAAACAAGGATAGAGCAAAATGTTGTGCAGTCAAAGTTAGAGGAAGCGAAATCAGCATCTTAAGGTCAGTATTTTCCATCAAACTAGGGCACAAATCCAATAGACTCGAGGACAAGCACAACAGTCACCTCATGCATTTCTGGCTACTAAGAAATATGACAGGATTGGAATAGACCAAATACAAATATACCAAAACGTAGGAAAATATAATACTCCTTTACTATTTTAGTTTTGAGTCTTTTTGTTGCAAATGAGCATTGATACTATGACTATTTCAAATTTCTTATTGCTGTCATATTTGAACACAATGAACAGTTAGTGACTGAAAATTTTTAAACATGACAGTCTTTGTTTGAACATTGGTGGCTGAAAAAATGATGACTGTTATTACTTAAAATGATGACTGTTTGAACATTGTTTGCACTTGATATCCTTGGCTGAACCTTCAAGTTATAGTTGTTGAACTTGAAACAATTAAATGGCTGCAAATTAGTAACTAATATGAACATGAAAATGTGAAATGACTCAATTATGGCTGCACTTATGTGTTAGTAATGAATCTGAATATGAATGGCTGCACTTACATAATTGATTAGTAATATGAAATATCATTTTTGTTGGGTGTAGAATTTTGAATGTGTAGATTATTCTAAATTTCTAAAAAATTTCATTTTTTATAGTATTATACCAGCCGTCCCCCCCAGCCGTCCCCTAAAATCGACCTGCCGTCCCCCGCCGTCCCCGGAAACCCGTCCCCCCCGTCCCCCGGGCTCGTGGAACCTTGTGATATTATGTCAAGCCCTTGAGTTATAAGATGAAGAAATAGCTGGATTTAGCATATCATGGAAGGAATGTTATCATCCGACTACCAGCCCAAAACATTCCTTCCAGACATCAGGACTTGCATTGATTCATTAATGGTGATTATCGATGAGTCCTCTCATATGGACTTGGATTATTGATATCTACACATCGTTCACTGACCTTTTCTCTCAACAGTGAATCTGCCATGGCCTTTTGAGCCTCTATTGTAAAACACTTGTGCTATAGGCTTATTGCATTAGAGATGAAATTGTATGAAATGAAACTCCATGACACACACTATTTGACTTCATAATATTTTGTAATTTATACTTTGGAGCACTATTTTGGCTCCCTTCATGCTATTGTAACCATGATGTAGATCTTGGGACGTCCCACCGACCTACTTTGATCACTTGTGGACATTAATACATACACCCTCTTTTTTTCGTGAGTTTCCTTCAAGTAACCTTGTCAGCAACATTTTCCTTGTTAGGTCATGTATCTAATGCGTGTCGTCCCTATTGACCTTTGAATTTTATCCTTCAGTCTGGTCCCTTGAAACATACATAGAATGCCTATTGTAACATGAATCCTTGCTGCAGGCTGCAGCTGCCACTGAATGGCAACTGAACAGTCAATAACATCTTTACCACCTTATTGATTAAGATCTAATTTTTTCCAACTTGATAAATAATTATTGCACCAATGTCCATACACATACAAATGATTGTAACATATATGTTTCAATTTCCCTTCATGAACATGTAAACAAAACTTCTAAAGAAACTACTTAAACCTGGGAAATTTAATCAAGAATTGACCCAACATGCAACCAATATAGGAAGGAAATCATATAAAAAAATTCAATAGCCCATGAAATTTTGAAAGGATTTACGGGTTAAAAAAACATGATAAAGATGAGGGCTAACAAAACAAAAAGGCAACAATTATCTAATAGCTTGCAGAAAATTATAATGAAAAGCAGAACTCACCAGCACCACGCTCCCAAACCCTCATTCGGAGATGTGCAGAGGAGAGAACCTGTACAAATTCTGCCCATGCCAAAAATCCGAAGTCCAAGATCATAAATCAGCTCAATACATTTCAAATAAACTTCAAACATAAATCATCTAAAGCATTGATCATGTTCTTATACAACTAAAGAGTATATCTGGCAAATGCTAGTCTTGACAACGGCCAACCACATTTAACAAATTATTTTCAAGTTTCAAAGACAATAGCCAGAAACCCTAGAACATTAAATTAACCCTAAAATTAATAATAACAGATGAACAACAGCATTCTTGCAGTTTCTTCTTTGTAAGTGGGATAGGGTTTGCAAAGGAAAGAATATTGGAGGAGCAGGCTTGCAGAATTGCAGACTTATGAATTTGGCATTAGGATCAAAGCTTGGGTGGAGATTATTCAGAGATCAAGGAAAGAATTGGGTAAAAATATTACTTCAAAAATATATAGGTTCTCTTGATGCAATGAAATTGTTTAGAAAAAGAACTCTACCCAAAGGATTGTCAACATGGAACTTCATATCAAAGAGTTTGCAACTGATAAAGACACATATTAGATGGTTGGTCAATGAGGAGAGTTATGCAAATTTTTGGTCTGATGCTTTGTTGAAGCCTTATCCTAGTATCTCTAACTTAAAATGGAAGCCATTGGCTCAAGCGTGCCTAGCATGTAAAGGTCCAAAGGTCACAGATTATATTATTATGACCAAAAACTCCAGATCATGGATTTCTTTTAGTAACCTGGTTGAAGGAGAGGAACTCATACAAATTGCAGATGGACTTCAAAAGATGCTTCAAGAATTTTATTTGTCGATTTTTACACGAAAGGATGAGTTGGTTTGGAATTTATCAAAGGATGGTGGATACTTGATCAAGTTGGGATATGAGGATTTAGAATAATCAAAATTTCCTTCTCCCAAATATTTTCCTTGGAAGAACGTTTGGTCATTAGAGGCTCTCCCTAAGGCCTCAACATTTCTTTGGTTAGCAGTTCAAAGTAAGATGTTTACAGGAGAGAGTCCACAAAGAAGAGGATATTATGGACCCTTCATATGTGCCTTGTGTGAGAAGGATTTAGAAACATCAAACCATTTACTTCTTCATTGTCCGTTTGCTCACACCATTTGGGATTATTTTTTTTTAAATATGAAATTATATTGGGTAGCTCCATCAACATTGAAAGAGTTGATAAAATGTTGGATAAATTATTTCAAAGCTAAAGAATTATGTATTCTTTGGAGGATTGGCCCCACCATTATTTGTTGGAATTTATGGATTGAAAGAAATAACATAATTTTTAAAAATAAATCTCAAAATCATGCCCAAGTTTGGAACCATATTATTGCCCCTCTTGCAAAATATGGTGCTCATCATCAGAAGTCTCAATTGCAGAAAAAGAGGTGCTAATAACTTGGCTACAGGATTTGAATATACATGGAAGAGTCATCTGCAACAACAGAATTAGAACAAAGGATCTACTTCGATCTATGGTAAAATCGAAATGTCCAGAAAATGTGTTTATCAAAATTAATTTTGATGGTGCTTCTAAAGGAAATCCAAGAAAAGTTGGTGGAGGTGGTGTTTTTAGAAATAGTTAAGACAAAATTCTCCTCACTTATTCAAAATCATATGGAATTTCAACTAACAACTATGCAAAGGCTAGGGCACTTCTTACAAGGATTAAAATTGCAATAGAAAAAGGATGGAAATATATTTCAATTGAGGACTCACAAATTATCATCAATGCTATTAACAAAAATGGATGTGGAGACTAGATAAAAAACTAATATTATTGTTGATGTTCATCATCTATTACTAGAGGCAATCTCCTGGCAATGTGAGCATATTTATAGAAAAGAAAATCGGATAGAAGATAATTTAGCGAATTATGGTGTTGATTTTCATCCCGATGAAATTCAAATTTTAGAAGGCAAATGGCCAAGTGAGATTTTATGTCTTAATCAAAATAATGTAAAGGAGCTGATTGTGGAAACATAGCACTTCGAGGAAGTTCAAGAATATATTTAAGAGAAAAAAGAAATGAAAAATTGTGATAAAAAGGTATGCTCAACGAATGTAATATTTTCGTATTTTGATGGGAGTGGCCCCAATAGAAGCCACATATAACCTATTTAAAAAATAAATAAAAAAACAGCTTCTTGCATTTAATCCCTTAATAAACAAAATTATTCTATCCCTTCAATATGTGCTTTCCAACTACAAGAAACTGTTGACAATTTTGTCACATTTTCCTAAGGGGTAAAATTTTGAAGCGTTGCTATATTGTCTTTTCTGTTTTGATTCGCTTTCTCCTTTGAAAACGGAATTCTCCAGTAAAAGCTCTTCTCTGGCATTTTCGTGGCGCTGAGGCGCAGATAGGTGCACTTCTTTCCTTCACTTTTCATGCATTTTCAAGTTCGGGGCAGCTTCGCTTAAAAAATCAGGAGCCAAGAGGCAGCTTCGCCAAAGCGGGAAGCTAAACCCGCGCTTCGCTCATTTTTAGAGCGAGAGGCAGCTTCGCTGAAAGGATATTACAAAAGCCCTGCTTCGGGCGTAAAATTTGGCTAAGGTATGAACAGGGCGTTTCGCCCTTGAGGATAGCGAAGCTCCATTTCGGGCCACAACACTGTCGAACTGCCACTTCGAGCCCACCTCTGGCGAAGCCCCCATCCCCAGCGAAGTGGCGCTGCGGGCAAATATTTTCTAAGGCAAGCAGTTAGGCTCGCCTTCGCTCCTTGGCCGGGCGAACCTGCAGTTTGGGTCTGCTCTTCAAAGAAGCGGCACTTCGGGCCTGTCTAGAGCGAACTTCCCCCAACCAAAGTCCATTTAGGACTTAGTCCAAAAGCAGCATTGTCGAAGCACAGCTCTCCCCTGGCCCAGCGAAGCTCCAGTTCGAACATCCACTCCAACGAAGCTGCACTTCGGGCGCAGTTTCAGCGAACCTCCCCTCAGGGCCATGCCAAGGGCGATTCGGGCCTATTTTTCAGCGAAGCTTCCACGGAGAATTTTTGGGGCACTGGGGCTGCTTTCAAGAGGCGCGCTTCCAGAGAAGAAGATGGGTAGAAATTTAAGTCGCCTTCATGGTGCACGAGTTTGAAGCCTCCTGCCCATCCCATCACAGCGATGATGCTAATCCCAAAGAGATCTCCTCAACAACTGCAGTAGCTGTCGATGCAAGCTCCCAGCGACTAATCTCAGGGTGAGCCGTCTCATAACTACGCACTTCCCAAGAGGCCTCTCGATCCGCGCTATTTTGCCTGGCATGGGTCAAATCTCAGCTACCCCAGCAGTTTTTAGGGTTTGTTATTAATGCTACAGAGGTGAAGTCCTCTATAAAAACCAGCTCATTGTAATGTAAAGAGGGGGGGGGGGAACGCTTTGCTAGAAAGCCACTGTATTCAGTTTTTGCATCAATGCTAAGAACTCCTGGCTCTGATTCTATTTCTTCTTCGTATGATGCCTCCTGTGTTTATTACTATTAATCCCGTCTCTTTATGTGATTGTTGTAATTTTGTTATCTAGATTTAAACATCTTATATTGAGCAAATCTGGAATTCTCCTGGAGGATACATAGAGAAGGAAATATAGCGTTAGTTTTTGTTTTATTCTTTGCATTGATGGTTGATAATTCGGATAGAGATAGGTAATCATGTTGTCTGTTCTTCCCCTCAATTTCTACTATACAATCTTTATCTCTTTCAATAATTTCCCAATCTCTTTCCAGTTCCTTAATCTAAAGCCCCAGCATAGAGTACTTCTCTGGAGATTGGCACGGAAGGCATCCCTTCCTTCCGGCATTTCAAGGTGTTGGACGGGTCTAGGGCGCATAAACAGACCAAACCCTTTCCTGTGGCAGATTCGTAACCAACAATTTTTTCTGGCACGCCCGGTGGGACCCAATCGTTCCACGGTATAAGCGGTATTGAGAAGCGATGTTCGTCTTAGTGTTGTCAAATCTGAACATCTGGCGACTCCACTAAACTCAGATACCTCCAAGTCTCAAGGACCAGTGTAAAAAATCATGCCTTCATGCGTACGAGATGGAGAGTTAGAAACGCAGAAGAAGAAACCGAGTTCTATGAGCTTGATATTAGCACTCTGGGAGAGCATCCCAGGATAGTCAGGCCGAATATCTCTCTGGACGAGGCATCCTCGCAAGAAGCTGTCGTTGCTGAACAGACTCCAACCCCAGACAGCACAGCAAATAGCTGCCCGCCGAATCCCCCAAATTCTCCAGATCGTCAGGATGTTCCGGTACCACCTAACGTTCAACCAGGTGCATCGAGCGTCCCGGTTTCGCTGAACCAGCCATTGCACCCATCGTTGCCGCCTCCTAATCCACCGAATCCTAACGCAAATATGGCGCAACAACAAAATCAGCAGCAAAATCTGCCCCGGCAGTTCCCAGCCTGGAACCATTCAGGGCCTTTGAACCTAGCAGCGCAAGATCAGATCCCTGCTGCAGCATTGAAGGCCATCCCTACGTATGACGGTACTGGGAAAACTGCATACGAGCATGTTCAAGACATCGCCGCTCTGGCTACCATCCACGACATCACGGAGGAGAATATCATGGTGAGGTTGTTAGTCTTATCCCTTAGAGGAAAACTTCTCTACCGATACCAATCATTGCCTCCTAGTACCATCACCTCCTGGGATCCACTGGCAGGGCAGTTGATAAAAGGATTCAACGAGTCAACAGACCCTTTCTCCTTGCTCCACCAGTTCACAACCATTCAGAGACATCCACGGGAGGAAGTTGATGATTTCAACGTCTGATTCGCTCGGACCTAGATGAGGGTCCCCGATGGCCTCCAGCCAACCTCTAAGCAAGCAGCGTTCTATTTTCTCAGAGCTTTCAACTCTGATATCAGCATGAACATCCGATACTCTGGTGTCAATACCTTCCCGGATTTGTACACGCAGGCACAAAAGGCAGAGGCCAACTTGATCGCCATTGGCAAACTTCCGCCAAAGCCAACAATGCCAATCTTCCTCGACTTGCCTCAGTACCAATACCCCAATGCGACCGCTCAGTCACCTCCCACACCGTCCATGTACCCAATTCCATCTTGGAATCCGAGCCATGCGCCTGTCTTTCCGCAGTTCCCCACTTCCACAGCTCCATAGCTCCCTCCACCTCCGCAGTATCCTGCATTTCCTCCGCCAATGGCCCCATTGCCACTGTCGGCGCCATTGTCGTTACCAACGCCTGCAAATGTCGACGTACAGACCAAGCTATTGCAGGAGGTACAGTCCCTCAATTCTGTCATTAAGACAATGTCAAATGATATGACCATCATGAAAAGGAGGCAGGCTCAACAAGAATACCAGCCTAGGAAATTTCCTCCTCCAGCGATTACAAGAGATCAAGTCACCCCAGCTGTGAGGCCTCCTGCGAGGAAT
The DNA here is from genome assembly GCA_028583015.1 of Wollemia nobilis. Classification (NCBI taxonomy): domain Eukaryota; kingdom Viridiplantae; phylum Streptophyta; class Pinopsida; order Araucariales; family Araucariaceae; genus Wollemia; species Wollemia nobilis. Next base: position 3,986,339 of record JAQPPZ010016833.1, on the reverse strand, counting down.
GCGGTTGTTTTGAATTATGAAGAGGCGAGTACATCGGATTAGGTGTTCTAGTGCTCCACTTGTAATGATCCACATGGAGAGGACACAAGTATGGTCCACCTGAATTATATCCAAACACTGGCGGGCAACGTCCCCGATGCACAAATCAATATTATCAGGGAGGTGGATCGCAACCTCATGATCCCCGCTGAGGAGCAAGTCTCAGTTCTGACCAGAAATGGGAAGAAGCCTGTTGGTTACGAATCTGCCATGAGGAAAGGATTTTGGGTTAATACGCCCAGATTCGCCCACCGAACATGAAAGGCCGGAAGGAAGAGATGCCTTCCGTGCCAATCTCCGGAGAAGGCCGGCTCCTTTTGGGGGGTTTATGTTCAAGCTAAGAGTGCAGGAAAGAGATAAATGAACAGAAAGAATATACAAATATACTTGGAGTTGGTGGGGGGAACTAACAAAGACGGCAACCAAGCAATCACCAATACTTACCGCATTATAAATACAAAGCATGACCGAGAACCGCAAAATCTATGTGTACTTTCGATACCTAAGCAAGTAGTACGCACAACTACAATGGTCCCCTAGCAAACATTCTCCCTACAAGGAGAACTAACAAAGACGGCAACGCATCAATCACCACTACGGACACTAACATAAGTAGAAAGCAACCTAGAGATATCAGAGCCAGGTATATGTGTCATGCAGAGATTTTAACCGCACAGCTACAATGGTCCCCTAGCAAACATTCTCCCTACAAGGAGAACTAACAGAGACGGCAACGCATCAATCACCACTACGGACAACAACGTAACACACAACTGATGGAACTGCTACCACATCTATTATATGAAATTTAAAAGTACACAAACAATGCTAAAGGCGCCTGATCACCAAATGCTGAAACGAATCAACGAGCCATGACACAGGGAAGCGTAAAGCATAAGCATAAAGAAATAAAAGCAGCAGTAATAGAACCAGGCATACAAATTATATTTATAAGCAGAAGCACGGTTACATTAGTTCCCTAACATACATTCCCCTTCCACCCTTTACAATGAATTCATGGTGGGTTTTTATAGCCCGAGTCCCTCCCGTTACATTAATGGGCACAAGGTCCCACCAAACAATAGCCGACAAAAGCGGCGAAAGAGCTGCAAATGCCGACCTTTTGTCGGACCGGACCGTACCCGCAGCATGGTCCTCCCGGAAGCCGGACAGCTAGCGTGGCGGTGTGTTGGGCGTAACTTCTTCTCGGCAGTATGCGGGTAGTCGGAGCAGTAGAACCTCCAATCGGCTTTAAATGAGGTCACTGGCACAGGTAATGCAGCCCATGCTCGTCCTTTTGCTCGGCACGTCTCGGCTCAAATCCCGAAGCTGGACACTTGTCGTATGATGGATGATGTCGTGTGACACGTGTCCGCCTTGAAAGGCAGTTTGTCCAACTTCGCTTGGGATCAGAGCGTCTCGGGTTGCGCGGGCAGAGAACAGCAGCAATCGGGAAGGCCTTCATGCCTTAGATGTATTTCCGGGTTTGTTTCCCTATCGCGCACTCGTCAAGGGCGCACTCCGGCTTCGCTGCGAAGTCGGATCGCGCACAGTGAAAACCGGTGTCTCGCCGCCGTACGGACTTTGCCCCAAAGACTTAACACTCTTTTTGTCACCGCCGACTCGCCAGTTACAAGGTGCGCCCAGTAAGAGGGGCGAAGTCGGACTTCGCACCAAAACTGGGCGAAGTGCGAACTTCGCACCAAAACTGGGCGAAGTGCGAACTTCGCACCAACACTTAGCCATTTTTCAGGTAACTTGCTGGAAAGTTTAAAATTCAACTGAGGGGCTCCAAGAAAGGGGGGAAGAAAGAGAATGTGGGAAAGAAAGAGGAAGGGAGAGCAGAAGAAAGGAAAATAGAGGAAGAGGGAAAAAGAAGAGCAGCACTGTTTCAAAATTGAAAACATTGCACCCCGTGCAAAATGTGACAACATTTCTGGCGGCTCGCGGGGTGTCGAGCTCGCCTCGGCGCAAAGAATCCATGCCTTCATCCATTGGGTGCAGAGGAACTTGCCTCCCCTGCCTTTTGCTCGCTCTAGCCGTTCTCCTCGCGGCAACCGTTCTTCGTATTCACTTTTGTCGCTTGCCCCCTCAGAATCACCTTCCGAAGGCTCTCCAGCTTTTGCTTCTGCTTCACAAATGCGGTCGTATGCGGCCTGGGCTTGGCCCCAGGCTTCTGCTTCGAATGGCCGGCGGTCAACAACTTCTTCTAATGCTGCGTGGAAAGCAGAGACCGCGTGCAGGTCGATGGTGTAGTATCTTTTTCCTAGCTCCTGGAAGTAGGAGCTGATCTTGCAACATTTGGACACCATCTGAGTGACCTGACTCTCCTGAATTGGCTCAGCCAACTATCAATCTCAGCCGTATCCGCTTCAAAGGACTGCCAATTCTTTTTCACCCGATCTAGGGTGAGAAGCTCGCCATTCTCAATAAAACCTCGGCACCCTAGTTCAGAAAGAGCGCGAAAAGGAGCCATACAAATGTCTCTTTCATGTTCGAATGCGTCTAACATTCGTCTGGCAACTCTCACCTCTTCTAATTTTTTGAAATATTTATGCAAGGTTACCCTTGCATCTGCCCATTCTGCAGCGAATGAGGACATGGGGGAGAATTGGAGGCCATCGCGCTCGCGCTCCCCGAAGATTTATTGCTAGGTCCACCCATTGCTTCGCCTCGGCGTTCGGCCTCCTCTACCACAAGCTTTCCCGGCGTAAACTTCTTGAATTCCGGATGCGAAATCCGGAACCGACATCGCCTTATAGGTGTGGGGCTTGCATCCCCGCAGCAAACCAGCCCGCATCTCCTTAACTTTCTTCTTCGAAAAGACCGTCGCTTGAGATGCTCTCTCCGCAGATTGCGATCGCGCTCGTTTCAAAGACTCTTGGAGCCGAGAAATCTGCTCCAAGGCTGCCTCGCTTTCGGTTGCGGCTTGTTGCCGGGAAGCGGCCAGCCGGGCTTTAAGTTCATCTATTTCTTGCCGCGCCGCTTCTAGCCGCTCGCTGGACCCGGACAGTCCTCTTCAAGCTGTCTCGTCTTATCCCGCAACCCGAAAAGCTCTTCCCCGCTCCTCCGTACTCTTGACAAGGAGATTGTCGCCTTTACGAATGATTCCCCGAATCTCGTATCGCTTGTCAATATCATCAAAGCTCTTCTCCTTTGTCCTGGAGCTCGTAGTCCGCCCCGGTCATTTCCCCGAGAGGCTTCTTCACTTTCGGGATTATCTTCTCTGTTGTAAGCACTCTCCTCTCGAAATTGTACTTGGTGCGCTTTATCGGGGCGGCTATCTCTTCAGGTCTCCTCCGCTTCTGGTTCCGGAGGAAAGAGATAGAGTATTCTACAGCTCTTGTTGCCAGGGGCAAGTTGTCTGTATTCCGGAGGTCGTCCATGAAGTCCGGTTCCCCCACCCTAGGGTTCCGCCGAGACGTCTCTCCCGCGGGAATGGGATCGGGAGGAACCGGACGGACCTTGGAAGGATCGGCCGCTTCCGGGGGCGACCGGGAAGTGGAGATGGGAGCGGCCGATGCCGGAAGGGTTTGAAGCGGCTGAGGCGGTGGATGTAACGGTGAATGCATGGCTTCAAGCACTAACTTCAGGCGAAGGGTTTGGAGTTTGACTCAGAGATAGAGAAACGTCGGGGTTCTGAGCAAACTGGTCAAAAGAATGGGGGCCGCTAGGAGGGTGTGGAGACGGGGAGGAAGATGCGGCCATGGCTTGCTCGGATTGAGCGGGAGATGGAGTAGGAGTAGGACTAGATGAGACCAAAGAGACTGGGGCAGCAAACGTACCTGCGGGCTCCGCCTGAGCCGATGCTGGGTGGATGTCTGCGCTTCTGATTTCGGCGGCTGGCTTGGGACTGCCCAAAGAAACTGTCCCTGGAGCGGCTGAACGCGGCCGCGGCTCTCGCGACCGGTCGCCGCACCGTCGAGCTAGGGTCGCCTGATTTTTTCAACTCTCTTCCTTTTCTTCTCTTCTGGAACAATGGTCGGATCGGGGGAAGGAGATGAAGCAAGTGCAGCAGGCGCTGATGCTCCCACGGTAAACTTGTACCGGGGTTTGACTTGCATAAGGTCTGCCGCAACCGGTCTGCTCTCTGGCGGCGCTGGCGTCTTTTGTGCCTGAGGAATCACCTCGGCGTTGCCTTGACTAATTTCTTCGCCTTCTCGTGCGCCGCCTTGGAAGCCACGGGCTGCATTGGGTCCACCCGGATGTCCGTCGGGCCCACGCCGGCGCTGCCGAAGTGTACAACCGTTGGGAGGAAGACCCTCCTTTATAATCCTCAAAGGGACCTCTGGGAACGTAACCTTGATATGCGAACGGCCGCCACCGTCATGATGCCGGTCATAGAGAACCGAAAAGTCGTCATCTACGGCCGGATTTCTCCTCGTGGATTTGTCGTGTCGCGTGCGGCATCTCATCTTCCAAAGATTCAATAATCTTTTCTTTTGGCCGCTTAAGGCCACGCTATCTTGGATAGGAATTTTTTGAACCCCGGAGATGAGAAGTGGTGGTCCGGGTTTCGCTTGGGGTCATATGTCACCTCCTCGCAGAAAAATCCCGCCAGGGAGGAGAAGCTTCCATCAATTCAATTTCCCACTCAAGGTCCACATGGACCACATCGCATCTATCTTCGCTTATATCCGCCCGGGGCGTAGATGTGTGAACTTTCCCCTTATCCCGTACGGGTCGTACTTCCAGCACTGCGGCAACAGAACCAGGCCAATCCGGGAAAACTCTTGCTCGAGGTAGACATGCTGTCCTACCTCAGTAATCTCAACGTTCGCCCAGGAAAGAGGATATTGAAAAATCTGTCCTCTTTTCTTTCCTAGGCCGAACTCCTCCTCAACATAGTCCATCTGCCGGGCAACCTCCATCCCAAACAGATGCTCCGTGCACCAGTAGGGCAGCAAATGGGGTTTGCCCTTGAATCCGTAGATTCTGACCACAATTCCCTGCGTCAGTCTAAAAACGTCCCCGAGCTTCTGATTCAGCAAAGAGTTCGTCATTTCTCTCGGGGCGGGGGATTTCGCTTTCGCTGAAGACTGACATGACTAATCCCAGAAAGTTGAAGTTAAACTTGTAGTAGGACCCTTTCCGGTATAAGTCATCCGTCCAGGCATAGACGGGCTGTGGCTCTCCCTTCTCGTTGACCTTCTTCAGGTTCGGGATCGGCATCCGGGAGTGCAAATGGTACAAACAAAGCCAAGCTAGAACAGAACTGAAACGAAATTCGGTGGACTGCTTCTTCTGGATCTTCACCAGACTGGAATGAATGGCGTATGCCAGCCAGTCCGCCCAGTCGAAAAAGATGGGACGCTTTCCACTTCTCTGCGCCGCCGGTTCGTAGGATTCCCCACACAGGAGACATTCTCGCAGCCGCTTAGTCGGTACGGCCGTACTCACTCATCGGAGTCGCAGCCGAGGATCCATGCCAAAATGGTGTACAGATATTTGCTCTGAAATCTCGCCAAGGGCATGGGGCCGGTTGGCCACTGTCCAGCTGCAAGCGGGGCGTTCAGCTCTGAATTGAGGAAATCCCTCATCCGTTTTGTTTGCGTGAAACGTCCCGCTTGCTCGCCCAGATTTATCTTTCTGACAATGGTGCTGGAGTCATACTCCAACCCTGGGGCGAAAGCTGGCTGGATAGTCTCCTCGCGCAGCGCGAACAAGGGTTTACCGCCGGAGCCGCAAATCCGCCGGTAACCGGTCCGTAGTGTCCGACAATCAGTGTCTACCAGCTCCGGCATTGATGGACAGGAGGGCACAAGAATCTGAAAAGGTTGGACTTGTACGCCGCTCCGAAATGGTGGGAGGGCGAAACCTTGTCAGCCCAGCTCTCCACATTTGTCCGCAGCTTAGTCAGGCTCATAGAAAACGAGCCGTCCACGTATCCCGCCAGGTAATTTACCGGAGGTGGTGGGGCTTGCCCACGCTGTACTTTTTTAGGCCGGGACTTTGACTTTGGCTCTGGCGGTGTTTCACTTCTGAAAACACCCGGCCGTGGTAAATCCTTGTGCTCGCTACTTTCGCTGGATTGCGCTGACATTGGCATCTTTCCTCTGTCCATCTCTCCGAATCAGCAATAATTACAAGTTCAGGGCGTCTGCAGCTGATTTCGCTGTCACAGGAATAATCTGCACAGTTCAAGGAATAATCTGCGCAGTCTGGCATGTTTGAATGCATCTGACCCCCTTTTCTAGACAACGACAGCGTCATTAATGCCGCGCAGAGGGGGTAGGTCGGCTGGAGTTAAGTTTCTTGGGTGGCTGCACAGGAGAATGCTTGAAAAAGGTACCCCGACAGACGTGCCATGCTCTTTTTATTGCACTTTTCCTTGAGGACTGTGCAATCATTAACTTTTCTTTGAACGCTGCGCCATGGCTGACGTCACTGCCGCAATCTGGGCACACTGCTCAAGACAGAACCCTTGGTGCGGAAACCCACTTTGAAACGGTCACAATGCGCCTTGGGCTCAACTTGGAACCTTTTTGAATATTTTATTCATTTTTTAAACCTTTGTCCAAACTGGCCCAAAAAACGAGGCGCGGTCGGACTTCGCCCGAAGTTAGGGCGATCCGACTTCGCCGGCGAGTCGGACTTCGCCCGAAAATTGGGCGCAGTCCGAACTTCGCGCGAAGTTCGCATCGAAACTGTTCCGCTTTCCTTTTTCTTCACGCGCCCAAGGGTTGAGCGCAGTCCGGCCCTTTCAACCTTCGGAGGAGAGGCGAACACTTAGCACTTTATCGCTCCTTTGAACCGGATCGTTCGAACCGCGCTTGAAAATGCAAGCGCGTTCGGACTTCGCCCGGTTCGGCGCGTGCGAAGTTCGCACTTCGCGCGGAGGTTGTGCGCAGTTCGAACTTCGCGCGCAAGCCGGCCGAAGTCGGACTTCGCGGAGTCGGACTTCGCCCAAAGTTGGGCGCAGTCCGTTCTTCTTTGTGCCTTGCAGTTTTCCCTTCATTCAAGCTTCGCATTTAGGCTGGCGCGCAGCCCGACTTCGCTGCGAAGTCGGGCTTCGGCCAACACTTAGCCATTTTTTCGCTCTTTTTCATTTTTCTTCACTTAACCAAGCAGCCCGAACTTCGCCCCTTCTGAGGGGCGACGACAGACTTCGCTGCGAAGTCTGTCTTCTCTCCCATGTCGCAGTTAAGCTCAACAAAATTAAAAAAACTGAAAGCTGGAAACTGTACATGCTGGAAAACAAAAATGCATAAGGGAAATTTTTACAAAGAAGGGCCACTCGGGCACCTTCAGCAGCGGTAAATTTTTAAGTGGAACCCGTTAACAGGGATAGGCAGGAGCTGACCCTCCATATCCCGAAGTACATAGGCATTAAATCGGTTCACCCGGCAATCTGATAAGGGCCCTCCCAGAGGGCATCAAACTTCCCGTGATTGCCCGGCTTTGCCTTATATGAGTCCCACTTCAACACCGTATCCCCCGATTTCGAAAACTCGGGCAAGTGGTGCCTTTGGCAAACCAGCCTTGAGTGGCCGCAATATGATCGGTGAAGGCCCGGTATGCACTTTCTCTCGTCTTCTTCCAACTGCAGGAGTTGGCACAGTCTGTCGTCCACCGGGTCTCCGCTGCTCCTGTCTTCGTCCAACATCCATAGGGCAGGGATCTCAATGTGGGATGGCATGACAGCCTCTTTGCCATAGACGAGCGCATAGGGGGACGTTCTAATGGATTTCTTGAACGCAACTCTGTCCGCCCACAGCGCCCGGTTCAGGAGTAAGTGCCAAGTCCGCTTGTTTCTGTCAATGGTCCTCCGGATGATTTTTAGGAGGTTCTTGTTAATAGACTAGGCAAGGCCATTCCCTCGCGGGTAGTAATTAGAAGACATCTTGTGATAGATGCCAAGTCCGCCAGCTGTACTCAGTGAGTACAGCGCCCGCAAATCCCGGACCGTTGTCCGTCACAATTGACTCGGAACCCCGAAGCGGGTAATCGTGCTCTCAATGAACCCGATGACCGTTTCTTGGTCTGCGTTCTTGGTCGGGATTGCCTCTGCCCACCGTGTGAAATAATCGGTGGCTGTAAGAATAAACTTGTGTCCGGCAGAGGAATTAGGCGAAATCACCCCAATGAAGTCTAGACCCCATTGCTGGAACGGAGTCTCGGCCTGAATCGGTTGAAGGGGCAGGGGTGCTTTTCTCGCTTCTGCCAAAGAAACCTCTCGGCATTGATCACATTTAGAACAGACCGCATGAGCGTCTCGTAAATAGAGTGGGCCAATAGTACCCAACTCTAATTATTTTTAAGGCCGTTGGCCTTGAAGAATGGTGACCCCCATGCATCCCGGAATGAAAATCTCCGAGGACCCTAGGCTGGTCCGATTTTCTGACGCACCGCAACAGGATGCCGTCGATGTTTTTGAAGTAAAGCCCCTCGGGGCGAAGAGTGTACTTAAGTGCACCTAGCCGAAATCTCCTTCGTTGTGAGGCGTTCAGTGATCGGGACATCTTCCGATGCAGAAAAATCTCACCAGCTCATCTCGTCCAATCACTCCCCTCCGATAAGGAGTCGGCTAGGTAGATGCGTGTCGCTGTGTCCTCCCACTTACAAGCGGAGATGCCGGCTACAGCGCTTCGGGCCAATTCCTGACACAAGGCTCGGCCTCTGATAAGCTTGGTGGGCCGCACTTCGATGTCGAACTCCTGGATTTTTGCAATCCATCCCGCTCTCTTGTGACCCGGTTCTCCTTGTAAGATGAAGCTTCGAACGTCCGGGTGAATCACAAAGACAGTAGTTTTGCTCTGGGAGACAAAATGCCTGAACTTTCGAAGGGATTTCATAACAGCGTGAACCTGCCGCTCTATAAAGTTGTACTTTTCTTCATGCGGCTGAATCACTTGGCTCAGGAACGCTATGGGGCGCTCCTCACCATCGTCTCCCTTCTGAGTCAGGACTGCAGCGTAACTTTCGGGTTCTCCCACTGCATACGTGATGAAGTCCCGGGAGTAGTCCGGGTTTGTCAACACCGGAGCTTGCGCAATTCTAGCCTTGATTTCCTCGAAGGCTTGCTCTCTCTCATCAGTCCATTCGTAATTTGTATCTTTTTTCAGCAGTTCGGCCATAGGCTTGATCACCTGTGCGAAGTCCGGAATGAACTTCCGCACAAAGTTAATCTGACCGAAGAAGGACTGCAGCCCTTTTTTTCGATGGGGCCGGCAAGCGAACGAGGGCTTCTGCTCCGTCAGTGGTCAATGGCGAGGCCTTCCTCGGAGATGACATGTCCCAAAGAACTTTCCTTCCTTTACCGCGAAGACGGACTTCTTCGGGTTTATAGAAATGCCGAATTCTCGACACCTCTCAAATATTTGCCGTAGGTGCGAGACATGATCTCCTCGTTGGTGAGAGAAATACATCATGTCATCAAGGTAGATGACAATAATCTTATTGAGCAGCTTCTCGAAGGCCAGGTCCATGGCCCTTTGGAACGTGGCACCAGCATTGGATAAGCCAAACGGCATGCGCTGATAGGCGAACGTCCCCCACTTGGTGGTAAACGCCGTCTTATGCTGGTCCTCGTCTTTGACCCAAATCTGGTTGTAGCCGGAAAATCCATCTAAAAGTGAAAATCTCTGGGGCTCCAAAGAACGATATGTAGAATCCGGTCGATTTGGGGAAGCGGATAGTGGTCCCCGAGGGAAGCCCGATTTAGGTTTCTGAAGTCGACACATAGACGAATGTCGCCATTCTTTTTCCTCACGGGCACCAAATTCGCGACCCAGGATGAATGTTTGATGGGGTAGATGATCTTGGCCTCCAAAGATCTTCAAGAGCTCGGCCTTCATCATGGCCTCAATCTTCGGATTCACGGCCCTCTCGCTTTCGTCGGAATGGCTTGGCGCCATCCTCTAGCTCAATGGTATGCTCGGATGACAGCTCGTCATACCCCTTCAAATCCTCGTAGCACCAGTGCCACGATGTCGGGGAACTCCCGGCATAGTGATCCGATCTCGCTCAAGTTCCTCCGACGTGCGACCTGTTCCGACCTTGATATTTTTACCAGGTTCAAGTTCCAGTGTCAGCATACCGCCTCGGGTCTACTTTGATCCCGTGAGATATTGCTCGTCATTCTGATCAAAGAGACTCTCCAATGTAATCAGTCCTTTTGGGACATGATTATTCCTTAACTGTATCAACCCCTCATATTGCTCGTCATCAGGGTCTCTACCTTCGATTACACACACTTCGTTAACCAGGAATGTGACGATCTCCTCGTCACAACTGAACACCTCCGCTGGGTGTCCTTATCGTGCACGTAAGGCTCGTAGATAGTGCGAACCGGCTTCGGTTTCTGGACAACGTCGTCACCGGAACGCACTGGCTCCAACAGACGCCGTAATATCAGCGTGTTTGTTTTTCTCACGCGATATTGCCTTGACATTCAATGAGTCGAATGACTCCATCAAGTCCCACACCCGGTTGCGGTACGCTCTAAGATAGTGCTGTTTGGATGCGCACTTCTTCGTAACTTGGTGACACACCAGCTCTGAATCTCCGAAAATCTGCAAGTGTTTGATTCCGAGCCTCTCCGCCTTTCGCAAACCCAAGCATAGGGCTTCGTATTCCGCCGAGTTGTTAGTGCAGCTCCAGGCCAACCTGTAGGTATAGTCCTTCTGGATTCCGGTCGGAGAAACCAGAAGTACCCCTGCACCGGCGCCATTCTTGCATCGCGCGCCGTCAAAGAAAAGCTTCCACACCTTCTCCGGTGCAGGTCCCACTTCTTTTGCAGCTGACATGTCAAGCCTCTCGGGCTGTACAATGGAGTAACAGCCCTACTCTGTCCCAATTACGGCATTGAAGTCCCGCAACGAGAACTCATCTTCAAGCTGTAGCACTTCGAAGGCTTGCTCGCCGCCTCCACCGTCACTAGCTCCTCCTCCGACAACCGGACCATGCAGCCCAACTCTCCTCCGGTATCCTCTCTACTAGGAAGGTGGAAGGCTTCTCATTGAAAATTTTCAGCCTCCTTCCTTTGAAGGGCACTTCCATGTGTGAGTAGTCTAGAGACAGTACTCGCCCAACTTCGCAGTTGAACTCCCGAGAGAGACACATGCCGAAGTAAGGTTCCAGGTCAACAACCACGACCTCTTGGATGACCACGATGTCGAGAGCCTTGTGCATCCTGGATAGGGATGTCCTTTATGACACCAACCGTCTTGACAGGGGTGCCGTCTAATTGCAAGCACGCCTTGGCCGCTCCGTGTGTATTCCATCCCGATCTCATCGCGTACGGCCTTCGGCATCACAGCCGAGGAAGCACCGTAATCCACCATGCAGCTTGTGAACTATGTACCCTTGCATTCGTAAAGACAGATAAAAGGGTGGCGGTCTGTTCTTCCCAGTGGCTGAGACTGTCAAAGGTTGAACCAGGACAGCGGGCTGTATCTGCTTGCCGCTCTTCATGTTCTTCAATGATTCTTGCAACAGATCCACCCGGCCTCGGGAGCGTAAGAGCATCGTACATGCCGATTCTAGCAGGTGTTCTTTTCAACTCGTCTACAATGTCGTAGCCCGAGGTACTAGCTCCTTCCGCTTGTTTAGCCGGCTCATACTTCGTCCGGCATCGCCGGGTAGCCTCAACTCGCCGTCTCTTGGTCGAGACGGGTACTTCAGCCTTCTCCCCGGGCTTGTTCTTTGGTTTCAGCCGGAGGCCGAGGTACGGGAGCTTTAGCCGGAGTTGGGGCTCTTGGCCGGAGGTTTGGCCGGAACAGGGGCAGCCTTTGCCAGAGAAGGCTTGGCCGGAGCTTTATCTTTGGATGCCTTCTCCTGGGCCGTGTAGGGCCACAGCCCGCTAGGACGGTGGCAGCCCACCGGCTGCGGTTTTTCTCTTCTTGCGTAGACTTGCAAAGGCTTGGCCGCATCCGCAGCTTTCTTTTCTTCCTTGGCGGGCGGCACTAGATTCTCTTCTGGGAGGGCAAAGTTGGCTTCGCCGTCCAAGATCATGTACAGTTCGTCGTCCTCTATGGCGCTGCCGGCCAAGGTCTCGGATGTAGTGCCGGTGCAAAGTGCGCCTTCCTCCGAATGCGGGTCATTGCACGTAGTGCACCGGCTTAACCCGGTCGGAAGGACCATGCGGGTCTTCTATAGCAAGCATTTCTCGAGGCGGACGCCTCGCGGCCGGTGTTCCGGGGCTTTGTCTTTCGTCGCCGCCGGTGGCGCATATGGCCTCCTAGGAGCAAGGTCCATCTCGGGCTCGCTTCTTCTTCGTAGCGGTCATGTCATTGGACATGGCATGATATCCCGAGGCCAAAGCCCGCACCTCCTGGAGAATTGTGTTCTGAATGCTACTGTCAGGAGGCGGCAACTGTGCCGGTGGAGGCAATGCGGCTAATGGAGGAGGGTTAGAATAAGGTGCGTACTGCGGGGGAGCAGGAAGTGCTGGAAAATGCGGAGCGGGAGGAGGCGGGTGAGGGTAATGCAACTGAGGCGGGCCGTAAGGAGTTACGACCGGCGCCGGATTCCACTGCTGCTGGGGTTGCTGCCCTGATGTGGACGGCGCACCACCATAGCGTGGAGGATACCGGGATCTAGGGAAGTCGGGATGAATGGGTTCCCGCACCTCGGACGGGAGTCTCGCCGATGGAGATAATGTCGCCTTCAGCTTGTCGGGCAGCCTCGTACAACAGCAGAAACTCGTCTATTCGGGCAATCTTCAAGCAGAGGCATATGTCCGAGTTGAAGGATCTCGTATAGTAGTGAGCAGCCATGCCGGCCGAAGGCCGAAGTTCGCGAGGTACCCGTTTCCAGGATCTCGCAAACCTGATGTTAAAATCGGACACCTCCTCTTGAGGATGTCTCTGGATAGCTTGGAACTGATGCAGTAGAGAAGTAGGGTCAGCAGACTCGTTGCATCCTTTAACGAGCCTTCTGGCAAGCTGGGGCCACCCTGTGATGGATCCCTCTGGCAGCGATCTCCACCAGTAGAGAAGCTTTCCCCTCATGGAAAGGGCCAGCAGACGGGTCTTCACACTCTCATCGGTAATAGTATGCAATGCGGCCAGGGCAAGGATGTCCTGGATGTGCTCGTACGCCGTCTTACCGTAGCCGTCGTATGTGGGAATAGACTTTAAAGCAACAGGGGGCACAACTTGTCGTCCGACCAGGGCCAAGGGCCCCGTAGAGTCCACCGCCGGGAAGAGATCATCGTCATTCCGCTGTTGAGCAGCCATTTCTTCTTCTTCTCCGCCGTCGGTTGTGTACTCAGTGTCGGTACTTTCCGAGGATGCAGGTGCTTCTTCTTCCTCGGCCTCTTCTATTTCGTACTCAGCTCCGCCAACTTCAGCTTCGGCTTCTTCTTGAATTTCAGCCTCGGCTTCGTCGACACGAGCTCGCGGATCAGCCGCACTGGGAACTTCGCCTCGAGCGTTGATGTCCGACGTCAGAAAGTCAGCGGGCTTCTTGGATCCCTTGCTTGCCACCTTCTTGTGTGCATGAAGGTGTCGGGACCGGTCTTTCGGACTCGAAAGATTTGTTCGTGCGTAGTCGCCAGTGTTCGTATTTGGAACAGCAATGAAGCGAACACCGGTGCTTCAATTCCGTCTGGGGTGAGAAACTTCCTTGTCTCACCAAGTGCTCGTAAACCACTGTCAGCGCCGTGTGGAGACTGATCAGAAAATCTCTCTTCAAATGTGGGACCCGTGTCCCACCGGGCGTGCCAGAGAAACTGTTGGTTACGAATCTGCCATGAGGAAAGGATTTTGGGTTAATGCGCCCAGATTCGCCCACTCGAAGATGAAAGGCCGGAAGGAAGAGATGCCTTCCGTGCCAATCTCCTGAGAAGGCCGGCTCCTTTTGGGGGGTTTATGTTCAAGCTAAGAGTGCAGGAAAGAGATAAATGAACAGAAAGAATATACAAATATACTTGGAGTTGGTGGGGGGAACTAACAGTACGGCAACCAACAATCACCAATACTTACTGCATTATAAATACAAAGCATGACCGAGAACCGCAAAATCTATGTGTACTTTCGATACCTAAGCAATGTACGCACAGCTACAATGGTCCCCTAGCAAACATTCTCCCTACAAGGAGAACTAACAAAGACGGCAACGCATCAATCACCACTACGGACACTAACATAAGTAGAAAGCAACCTAGAGATATCGTGAGCTGTGTATATGTGTCATGCAGAGATTTTAACCGCACAAACTACAATGGTCCCCTAGCAAACATTCTCCCTACAAGGAGAACTAACAAAGACGGCAACGCATCAATCACCACTACGGACAACAACGTAACACACAACCGATGGAACCGCTACCACATCTATTATATGAAATTTAAAAGTAGCACAAACAATGCTAAAGGCGCCCGATCACCAAATGCTGAAACGAATCAACGAGCCATGACACAGTGGAAGCGTAAAGCATAAGCATAAAGAAATAAAAGCAGCAGTAACGTAACCGTGCATACAAATTATATTTATAAGGGAAGCACGGTTACATTAGTTCCCTAACAGACATTCCCCTTCCACCCTTTACAATGAATTCATGGTGGGTTTTTATAGCCCGAGTCCCTCCCGTTACATTAATGGGCACAAGGTCCCAGTCAAACAATAGCTGACAAAAGCGGCGAAAGAGCTGCAAATGCTGACCTTTTGTCGGACCGGACTGTACCCGCAGCATGGTCTTCCTGGAAGCTGGACAGCCTAGTCGGCGGTGTGTTGGGCGTAACTTCTTCTCGGCAGTATGCGGGTAGCTGGAGCAGGTAGAACCTCCAATCGGCTTTAAATGAGGTCACTGGCACAGGTAATGCAGCCCATGCTCGTCCTTTTGCTCGGCACGTCTCGGCTCAAATCCCGAAGCTGGACACTTGTCAGATGATGGATGATGCCGTGTGACACGTGTCTGCCTTGAAAGGCAGTTTGTCCAACTTCGCTTGGGATCAGAGCGTCTCGGGTTGCGCGGGCAGAGAACAGCGCAGTCGGGAAGGCCTTCATGCCTTAGATGTATTTCCGGGTTTGTTTCCCTTCGCGCACTCGTCAAGGGCGCACCCGGCTTCGCCGCGAAGTCGGATCGCGCACAGTGAAAACCGGTGTCCGCCGCCGTACGGACTTTGCCCCAAAGACTTAACACTCTTTTGTCACCGCCACCGCCAGTTACAAGGTGCGCCTAGAAGAGGGGCGAAGTCGGACTTCGCACCAAAACTGGGCGAAGTGGCCGGCGCACTTCGCACCAAAACTGGGCGAAGTGCGAACTTCGCACCAACACTTAGCCATTTTTCAGGTAACTTGCTGGAAAGTTTAAAATTCAACTGAGGGGCTCCAAGAAAGGGGGGAAGAAAGAGAATGTGGGAAAGAAAGAGGAAGGGAGAGCAGAAGAAAGGAAAATAGAGGAAGAGGGAAAAAGAAGAGCAGCACTGTTTCAAAATTGAAAACATTGCACCCCGTGCAAAATGTGACAACAAAGCCCATTGAGGTCGATGCAGCTCAGATGGGGCCTCTGAAAGTATATGCTCGCCACGAAGAGGAGCAGGAAATACCTCTGCCTGCAACTGCCCCACTATCGCAACCAGTGGGCGAAACAAAAGAGCAGGCCAGAGAAAAGCTCAAATATCCGTCATTGACAAAGAGACAGAGGGTTGAAGCTACGCAACAGTACCGCACCAAGTATGAAGCTGCGAAGGAGCCAGAAAGGCCCTCTACCTCGACCTATAACATAGTTGAAGAGCTGAAGAAGGCTCCCGCCAAAATGAGCCTCTACGATGCCCTGCAACTCCCTGGACAAGTTGACTTGTTGCAGGAATCCCTCAAATCCGCGAAGGGAGGAAAGCTGACCCAGACCGTGCTGACTCAAACTCTGACTACCTCAGCTACAGGCAAGAACAGGCCGCCCCCATTCTACCTGTCCCTTCGGATGGAAGGATGGGTCGTGCACAATTGCATGATTGATTCGGGTGCAACGACCACTGTCATGCCCAAAGCCGTGTGCGAAGTAATGGGCATGGAATATACACGGAGCAGTCCAGGCGTTCTTCAACTTGATGGGACTCCCGTGAAAACAGTGGGGGTTATCAAGGATATTCCAATCCAGCTGCATAAGATGCCTCAGATTGTTGTAATCCAAGAGGTTGTGGTCGTTGATCTGGAGCCGTATTTCAGCATGTGTCTCTCACGAGAGTTCACTGCTAAGCTGGGAGGTTACCTCTCTTTGGACTACTCTCACCTGGAGGTTCCGTTCAAAGGGAGGAAAATAAAGATTTATAACGAGAAGCCCTCCAGCTACCATATTGAGAAGATAGCCGACGATGAGCAGCAGAGCGAATCAGTCCACCTGATGACAGAAGAGCTGAAAGCGGTGGACTTGATGGAGGAATCCTTGGAGGAGCTTCGGACGGAAGATGAATTCTCCCTGACTGATTTCAACGCCATGATCGAGTCAGAGATGGGGTGTTACTCTATCACTAGGCCCGAGAAAGCGAAGGAGATAGTGCAGGAAGACAAGGGCTCTGCCCCAGATGAGCAATGGAAGCTTTTCTTCGACGGCGCCCGATGCAAAAACGGCGCTGGGGCAGGAGTTGTCTTGGTCTCTCCCACTGGAGAACAAAAGGACTATTGTTACAGACTCGCCTGGAGCTGTACCAACAATGCGGCCGAGTATGAAGCCTTGTGTCTGGGGTTGAAGAAGGCCGAAAAGTTGGGGATCAAGCAGCTCCAGATTTTTGGAGACTCAGAGTTAGTCTGCAAACAGATCACCAACAAATGCGTTGCTAAACAACATTATCTCAAGGCATACCGCAATAGGGTCTGGGACCTGCTGGAGTCTTTCGAGGCGCTGAATGTCCAGGCTGTCTCGCGAGAAAAGAACAAGCACGCAGATGTCTTAGCGTCCATTGGAGCCAGATACTCCCCGGCTGATGACATGATGCAAAAGCCTAAGGCGGTAAGGACCATTTACAGGCCTTCTGTGCCTGATAGGGACACCCACTGGCAGGTGTTCGAGAGTGACGAGCAAATCGTCAATTTTCTGATCCATGAAGCAAGCACTATTGAAGGTAGAGACCCTGATGACGAGGAGTATGAGGGGTTGATACAGTTGAAAAATAACCATGTCCCGAAAGGACTAATCACTCTGGAGAGTCTATTTGATCAGAATGATAGAGCAATTTCTCACAGGATCAAAGTAGACGCGAAGCAGTACAAGGACCTTGAGCTAGAGCCTGGAAAGCTAATCAAAGTTGGAGCAGACTGTACTCCTGAAGAACTGGAGCAAATTCGGGTCCTGTGCAGAGAATATCCAGATATTGTTGCCTGGTGTTATCAAGACCTGAAGGGGTACGACAGGGAAGTCATACAACACACCATCGAACTTCAAGAAGGGGTCAAACCCTGCAGGCAGAAACAGAGGCCTGTCAACCCAAAAATTGAAGTTCTGATGAGGGCCGAACTCTTGAAGATGCTCGAGGCAAAAATTATCTATCCTATCAAGCATTCTTCCTGGGTTGCCAATCTGGTCCTTGTCCGAAAGAAAAACGGAGATATCCGCCTATGTGTTGATTTTCGGAATCTGAACCAAGCTTCACTGAAAGACCACTACGCGCTCCCGCAGATCGACCAGATCCTCCATGTAGTAGCAGGGGCACAGCGCTTCTCCCTCCTAGACGGTTTCTCTGGATACAACCAGATTTGGGTAAAGGATGAAGATCAACATAAGACGGCGTTCACCACCAAATGGGGGACGTTCGCCTATCAACGCATGCCCTTCGGCCTCTCGAACGCAGGGGCCACTTTCCAGAGAGCCATGGACCTGGCGTTTGGTGAACTACTGAACAGAGTCATTGTCATCTATTTGGATGACATGACTGTGTTTTCACACAAGAGAGAAGAACACACCTCGCACCTGCAACAAGTATTCGAGAGATGTCGAGAATTCGGTATATCTATAAACCCGAAGAAGTCTGTCTTCGCGGTAAAAGAAGGGAAATTGTTGGGCCACGTCATCTCAGAGAAGGGACTTGTTGTTGACCCTGACAGAGCCGAGGCTCTCCTCAAACTCCCACTACCAGTGAATAAGAAAGGCCTGCAGTCTTTCTTTGGCCAGATCAACTTTGTAAGAAAATTCGTGCCCGATTTCGCCCAGGTCGTCAAGCCGATGACCGAACTCTTGAAGAAAAACGCCGAGTTCAGTTGGACAGAAGAAAGAAAGAAGGTGTTTGAAGAGATCAAGGCCCGAATCGCCCAAGCACCTGTGCTGGTCAACCCAGACTATTCTAAGGATTTCATCCTTTACGCAGTCGGAGATCCTGAGAGCTACGCAGCAGTCCTGACGCAGAAGGGAGAAGACGGTGAGGAACGCCCAATTGCTTTCTTAAGCTAGGTAATCCAGCCACATGAAGAAAGGTACAACTTCATTGAGCGCCAAGTACACGCAGTCATGAGGTCCCTGAAAAAATTCCGGCACTTTGTCTCCCAGAGCAGGACGACAGTGTATGTTGTCCACCCAGACGTAAGGAATTTCATTATTCAGGGAGAAATGGGCAACAAGAGGGCTGGTTGGGTTACTAAAATCCAGGAGTTCGACATTGAAGTCCGACCCACCAAGCTGATCCGCGGTTGGGCACTATGTCAAGAACTCGCAAGGAGCGTCGTTGCAGAAGTGACAGCCTGCCAATGGGAAGATCCAGTGTTAGAAGGCAACTTTGCCAATCAATCTGCGGACAACGGTGACTGGACAGATGACTTGATACGGTACTTCAACACCGGAAGATGCCCAGACCGTCTCAACGCCTCGCAGAGGAGAAGATTCAGGCTGCAATCCCGCAGGTATGTATTGCGCCCAGATGGGCTGTTTTTCAGAAATGTCGATAGTGTTCTCCTGAGATGTGTCAGGGAAACAGAGAAAGAGAAAATTCTCGACGAATTCCATTCCGGAATGTCGGGGGGCCACTTCGCAGGAAGGCCTACGACCTTGAAGATAATCAGAGCGGGCTACTATTGGCCCACAATTTTTACGGATGCTTTTGCAGTCTGCCGAAGGTGCGAAAAGTGCCAAAGATATGCTGGCCGGAACAAGAACGCTCCTATGCCCCTCCAGCCGATCCAGGTCGAAGCGCCTTTCCAGCAATGGGGCTTAGACTTCATCGGGGTGATATCACCAAACTCCTCGACAGGGCATAAGTACATACTGACTGCAACTGACTACTTTACCCGGTGGACTGAAGCAGTCCCGACAAAACATGCCGACCAGGAGGTAGTCATCGCCTTCTTGGAAAGTTTGATAACCCGCTTCGGGGTCCCAGAGGCAATCGTGACTGATAACGGCCCAGGTTTCATAGGCGCCAAGCTCAGCGAGTTCGCTTGCAGGTATGGAATCTACCTAAAAGCCTCATCTAACTATTACCCGCAGGGCAATGGCTTGGCCGAGTCAACGAACAAGAATTTGCTGAGAATCTTAAAGAGGACCCTGGAGAAAAACAAGAGAACGTGGCACCTGCTCCTAGACCAGGCGCTATGGGCCGACCGTATCTCCATCAAGAAGTCCATCAAAACGACACCGTATGCGTTGGTATACGGGAAAGAGGCAGTTCTGCCTACGCATGTCGAGATGCCTGCACTCTGGATGTTGGACGATGAAAGAGAGGGCCTTGATCCCATGGACGCCAGACTAGCCCAGTTGCTGCAACTGGAGGAAGAAAGGGAGAAAGCTTACGAAGCTTTCATGAAGCATACTGAGACCACCAGAAGCTGGTTCGAAAAAAGAGCCACCGTCCGTACCTTCCAGGTTGGAGATCTAGTGCTGAAATGGGACGCGTGGAAAGCAAAACCGGGAAACCATGACAAATTCGATGCCTTCTGGGAAGGCCCGTTCCAGATTTCCCGAGTTAACCAGGTGAATTCCTTCATCCTACAGGACATGGAGGGCCGTACTCTGCCCATACCTGTCAACGGCCTTCACCTGAAGGCTTACCACCGATGAGAAGCATCAAAAGGTTTACCTGTGTACATAAGTTTACTTTTGCTGTTATTTTCATTCCGAATGTATATATTGTTTTCTGCTTTAAGTGAGCGTTTGCGCTCCATAATGGAGCAATTTTTGTCTGCTCTGCCCTCTTCCCTTTGCCCGGGTTTCCCGGCGATCCGTCCGGAGCTGAGCCAGTTAAAAAATTCAGTTGTTTGGCTGCAAAAGATGCATTTTTGTTAAAAGTGTTTAGACAGAACATGGCTTCGCCAGGTTTTCCGAGCGAAGGCGTGCTTCGGCCTTCTTATGCGCGAAGCCCAACTTTCCCCAGAGTAAGAAAAAGGAAAGGGAGCATTTTTATTCCAGGTTCGTTGCATTTTCAGCCGAAACGGGGCTTCGCCGGGACCGCCCCCCGAAGCTCGTTTCCAAAGAACTATTGGCGCTTCGCCAGTTTCCAAGCCGAACTTGCACTTCGGGCATGATGAGAAGCGAAGAGGGAGTTCGGACGTATTTTAGAGCGAAGAGCAAGGTTAGGAGCTCCCAATCGCGCGAGAAGGACAAAATGGATTCGACAACTTCAAGGCACGAAAGCCCACTTCGGGCGCCTTGGTGGCCGAAGTGGGGCTTCGCTCAAATTTTGAGCGAAGCTTCCCCCCTTATGATCCGTTGAGAATTGCGAGCCTCGAGGCGCGCAAAAAAGCGGCGGCGCCCATTTAAAATCCCAAGGCACGCGGTTTTAAACTGAAGTGGCAGTGCGCATTCCAAAGTGCGTTGACAAAATAAAAGCTAGCGCCTTGAAAAGCGGAAAACGGCGAATTCACATTTTCAAGGAGGATTGCGAGCCCACGAAAGCTTCGAGCCTCGGGAAAAGCACTCGGTCACCAATGAAAAAGCGCCGCTTTCTACCCACTTCCAGTTCGGGCATTCACTCGCTGCGTGCGCCATTAATGGGGTAGGTCAAGCCCACGTCTATAAGAGGAGAGGTGCTCTAAGGCTAAAATCATTTGTTCTCCTGCAAATTGCTCTACGTTGTGCTAAAGAAGCCCTCGGCGAAGCGAAACTGATAGTGATTACCAGTGCGCCTGTGCATTTCCGCCATTCGAAATGGGCAAGCGAGGGGCCGAAAAGAAAGAGAAGGCGCCCAAAGGTGGAGGTCCGGAGAAATCAAAGGGGTCGGAAGCCGAGAAAAAGCAGAGATCGAAGAAACAGAAGCTGGAGGGCGCAGAGAAGCAGAAACCAGAGAGCGTAGAGGAACCGATAATGGAAGATTCAGAGGAGGAGGAAGTTCCCCCACCCGTCGACAAGCTAGAAAAAATAAGAGATGGTATCCTCTCCAAGAGCGTCGAAACGCTGCGCCGTACAATCGATGAGATGTTGACGAGGGTATCTGCTGAGCACAAGAGAACAATTGCGTATTATTCACACCTATACTGGTATTTATGCACCCCTGTACACCACTGCCCAGAACTGGTGTGTGCTATCGCCAGGTTCTATCACCCTCTGACCAGACAAGTCAGAGATGCCGAGGGAAACAAGTTGTTTTCAATTTTCTCTGACGATGTCCAGAACGCCTTCGCTCCCGGACAAAAGCCCCCCTCAGATTATGTCATAAGGACAATCAACACTAATGAACAGAAAGGTAGATATCTGCCTACTCCTCAGATGCGGCGGTTCATGGAGGAACAACTGAGAAAGAAACCAGCATCTGATCAATGGCCAGAAATGCCAATGTCTCTGAGACAATTCAAGTACCCAGACATTTACTCAATCCTGGCGTGGGTAGTAGGGCTCTCCACCGATACAACCGTATACGCATGGCAGGTCGCCCTCGCCGAATGCATCTCACATGGGGAATTTTACGCTCCTGATGCCATGGGGCCAAAGACAAAGCCCGTGTTCTTCGACTGGGCGGACTGGGTAGCTCGCATCCTGCACTCTCGGCTGACCGACTTGAAGAAGGGGAGCGACCCATCTTTCGGGTCCTGTTCTTTCCTAGTCTGGCTGTTTTTCTATCATATGCATAGTAAGTTCCCCTCCATCGCAATCAATTGTACCGATAAGGAAGGAAAAGCATTGCCAGTGTATCAGTGGACTCCGGTTCTGTCACGAAAGGAGTCCTATGTTTTCAACCAAGAGTTCCAAGGCCGCGCCCTGGAAATTATATGCGGCGCTTGTCATCGCATCCCCAGGGAAATGAGAGACAACTTGGTGCAACAAAAGCTGGGGGATGTTTTCCAGCTCACGCAAGGTCTCATAATCAGACTCTTTGGGTTTACTGGCAAACCCTTTCTCCTCCCATATTATACCAGCGAGTATCTGTTTGCTTTAGAAGTCGCTCGGCAGAGTGACTACATAGATGAGGCCTATGGCCACGGGAGAAAATGGGAGCACACTTGCACCTTCCCTTTCGTATGGGGCGACATCGAAGTCTTTGTCACTGGGCAAAATATATTCCTCGCAGCCACGCTCCAAGACTTCGGTTTGATCGAACTTCCCCAGCGGTGGAGATACGACCCCCTGAACATATTCAGAGACTTCCTTGGTTTCAAGAGTTTCCACCTTTGCCCCCGTCCAGAGATCGTGGAGCAGCGCAACAACCCGTCGGGCCGCGACCTTGAGTGGCATATAGAAAGAATGCAGTCCTTCCCGCCGTGGCACGATTTTTATCACATAGAGGCGGAATACAGCCCGTCGCGACACCCGTTGCCTGATCCGGATTCTGCTTTCTTCAGAAAGATAGGAAACAAGTTGAAAGGTTGGTCCGAGGAGAAGATCGCTAATTGGTGGATCATGAGGGTCCACCATAGAAAAGAAACGTCTGATGGATTCCTCGTAATTGATGGCCAGTTCTCTAATATCTTTGATGCGAACTGCAACACCTGGCAACCGGTCTTGTTTATGAATTTTGTGCCTCGAGGAACCGGCGGCGAAAGCCCCAGGAGAATAGAAGAGTTGTCAGAGCAGTCTGAACAACAATCGGGGCAGCAGGAGCAGCAGGAACAGCCGGCCGGACAAGTTGCAGAGTCCAGCCATCGCGCCGAGGAAAGCGTGCAACCGCCAGCCAAGGAGAAGGAGAGGTCAAAGAAAAGGTCGGCTGGCGAAATGCAGATGCCGCCTCCTCAGGCGAAGAAGCCTCGGACCAAATTTGCCCGTGCTGCCAGCGAGCACCCTCCGAAAAGTCCTGCTGACGCAGGCGCAAGCGCGGCTGCACCCGCCGTTACCTTGCAGAAGGAGATGGAAATTGTTGATGTGGAGGCGTACACTCCAACAGAAGCAGAAGGGAGGACCGGTCAGAGCCCCATAACGCAGGAATTTTTCACGACGGCTCTCACCGAAGAGCACGCAGGTACGCGCCCTCTCTCTCCTCTCTCCTCTTCTGAACCTCTCGAAATGGTACCCCTAGGTGATGAAGTCATAGTATCCGCCTTGCCTGTGGGCAGCGAACCACCATCAGCTATCCCCCTTGTGGTCTCTCGGCCACTAATAGAAGAGATCCAACTCCCCGCCACTTCCCAGCTTACCCATTTGGCGTTTGGTTCATACGCTTCGGTCCCTAATGCTTTTGCAGCCTCTGCCTCACTCGGACCGGGCGCCACAAGTCAAGTCCAATCATTGCCCTCAAATCCTTCATCTGTTGCAGAAGCCCTAGGTGGTGTCCCACTCCCAGGCCCTAACAGCCCACCCACGGCTGTTCAGACCCCTGTCCCCTCAACAGTCACCGAAGTCCCCATCTCCACTGTTTTTGATCCTTCCACAGAAGCCCTCCCACAGCAGGCCTTGTTCCTTTT
This sequence comes from Wollemia nobilis, assembly GCA_028583015.1. Lineage (NCBI taxonomy): Eukaryota > Viridiplantae > Streptophyta > Pinopsida > Araucariales > Araucariaceae > Wollemia > Wollemia nobilis. Next base: position 3,962,604 of record JAQPPZ010016833.1, on the reverse strand, counting down.
TACACCTTTGTTAGGAGGGGCGGAGCCTTTGGACACTAAATTGGAGATGATTGAGGAGCGTCCCCTAGCGGAGAGCCTGCACCAGGCGCGGCAGAGCTCATACAGATGGCTCAAGGACGTCAGGAAGAAGAAGGCACGGACCCCTGCTAAGGTTGAAAAGTGCGCCATATTTAATCCTCAGAAAATGGAGCTCCATAAGGTAAAAAAGGTGCCGAAAGTCCAAAAACCTGTGGAGGAAATGACGCCTTCAGATTACTCCTACCAGCGCACCATCAAGGACCTGAAGACGCTTGACGTGGCGGAGGAGACGGGGTCTATTCATGTCAAGATTGACTCAATCTACCTTCATAATGAGCATATCAAGGAGCGCTGCTTCGCAGCAGAAAATGAGAACATGAAGTTAGAGGAGGCCCTGCCGCGAACCAAGGCCCAGTTGGAGGATGCGCACACCGAATCAGAGCAGCTACGGCAGGAAGTGGCGGCCTTAAAGCAGGAGGTCTCTGAGCATAAGAGTGTTGTTGAGCGCCATCTCAAGGCGCATGAAGAAGCAGAGGACCGGGTGAAAAAATTGGAAGCTCGGGTCCAGGAAGTGCAGCAGCAGTTCGAAGAAAGAGAAGCGAAGATGGAGATCTTCTCGAGAGACCGGATTAAGGACCTCCGCGCTCATTTGTTGAGAAGTTTCCGGTCTAGAGCGTCCAGCGCCTTGTCTGTTCTTATATACATTTCGGAAGCCAAGCAAGCGGCTTCTCAGGGCCGACCTGTCGTGGAGGAAGTCGCGCAGGAAATACAGCGTCGACTCAATTTGGCCATCGAAGTGCAAAATTTGGAGCACATGGATCTTGAGGTCCCTGCGATGAGCCGAACTGCGCGGGATTGGGCTACCGCCAGATCGACTCTTCAAGCCTTCTTTTCCAAATTGAAAAAAGTTAGGAAGGCCAGGAGGCTATTGGACTCCTTCGAGCAGGAAAGGCACACTTCCCTAGTGTAATTTCAAACCCTCATGCAGCTTGGATTTCCTAGTTTTACAGATGATGATGGGAACCTTCAGTCCAGGGACGAGCTCAAGCCAGTATGGATCGCTTTTGAAGGCGATAATTCTGAGATAGACGATTGGGTAGATCCCATCACGGAGACACAGGTGATAAATTTGATATCCAGATACTGCCAGATTGAAGCTTGCCTGATAGATCTGAGTAATAGGGCCAAATATGTTGATATCAACCAGATCGAAAGGTTCAAATGTCTGGTGAAGGCGCTCAGCGACCGCGAGCCGTTCCAGGAAGAGGCCTGGGCCCACATTCGACACACTCATGAGCGCATCCGGGCACGCCTCCCTTCCCAGGAGCAAGAGCAAGAGCCTAAAGGAGAAGGAGAAGACGAAGATCAAGAGCATAGCGAAGAGGAGGAAGGAGAAAGAGAGAGATTGGAGGAAAAACCCTTAGCCAGCGACGGACAATCGGAAGAGGAGTCAGATGATGACTCCGAGCCCAATGGATGAAGGCTTAGGGTCCTTGCATTGAGGCGAGCTCAATACCCCGCGAGCCGCCAGGAATGTTGACAATTTTGTCACATTTTGCCTAAGGGGTAAAATTTTGAATCGTTGCTATATTGTTTTTTCTATTTTGATTCGCTTTCTCCTCTGAAAACAACATTCTCCGGCAAAGGCTCTTCTCTGGCATTTTCGTGGCGCTGAGGCGCAGCTAGGAACACTTCTTTCCCTCACTTTTCATGCATGATTCAAGTTCGGGGCAGCTTCGCTCGAAAAATCAGGAGTCAAAAGGCAGCTTCGCCAAGAAGGGAAGCTAAACCTACGCTTCGCTCATTTTTGAGGCGAGAGGCAGCTTCGCTGAAAGGAAATAGAGCGAAAACCCCACTTCGGGCTTGAAAAATCGGCTAAGGCATGGACAGGGCGTTTTGCCCTTGAGGACAGCGAAGCTCCACTTCGGGCCACAACGCTGCCGAACTGCCACTTCGGGCCCATCTCTGGCGAAGCCCCCATCTCCAGCGAAGTGGCGCTGCGGGCAAATATTTTCTAAGGCAAACAGTCAGGCTCGCCTTCGCTCCTTGGCCGGGCGAAGCTGCAGTTCGGGTCTGCTCTCCAGCGAAGCGGCACTTCGGGCCTGTTCAGAGCGAACTTCCCCCAACCGAAGTCCATTTCGGACTTAGACAAAAGTGGCATTGCCGAAGCACCTCTCCCCTGGCCCAGCGAAGCTCCAGTTCGGGCATCCACTCCAGCGAAGCTGCACTTCGGGCGCAGTTTCAGCGAACCTCCCCCGCCGGGCCATGCCAAGGGCGATTCGGGCCTATTTCTCAGCGAAGCTTCCACGGAGAATTTTTGGGGCACTGGGGCTGCTTTCAAGAGGCGCGCTTCCAGAGAAGAGGGTGGGTAGAAATTTAAGGCGCCTTCATGGCGCACGAGTTTGAAGCCTCCTGCCCATCCCATCAAGGCGGCGATGCTAATCCCAAAGAGATCTCCTCACCAACTGCAGTAACTGCCGATGTGAGCTCCCAACGACCAATCTCAGGGTGAGCCGTGTCTCATAACTGCGCACTTCCCAAGAGGCCTCTCGATCCGCGCTATTTTGCCTGACAGGGGTCAAATCTCAGCTGCCCCAACGGTTTTTAGGGTTTGCTATTAATGCTACAGAGGTGAAGTCCTCTATAAAAACCAGCTCATTGTAATGTAAAAAGGGGGGAACGCTTTGCTAGAAAGCCACTGTATTCAATTTTTGCATCAATACTAAGAACTCTTGGCTCTGACTCTATTTCTTCTTTGTATGATGCCTCCTGTGTTTATTTCTATTAATCTCGTTTCTTTATGCGATTGCTGTAATTCTGTTATCTGGATTTAAGCATCTTATATTGAGCGAATCTGGAATTCTCCTGGAGGATACATAGAGAAGGAAATATAGCGTTAGTTTCTGTTTTATTCTTTGTGTTGATTGCTGCTAATTCGGATAGAGATAGGTAATCGTGTTGTCTGTTCTTCCCCTCAGTTTCTACTATGCAATTTTTATCTCTTTCAGTAATTTCCCAATCTCTTTCCAGTTCCTTAATCTAAAACCCCAGCTTAGTGTAGTAAAGGAGCCAGCCTTCTCTGGAGATTGGCACGGAAGGCATTCCTTCCTTCCGGCCTTTCAAGGTGTTGGACGGGTCTAGGGCGCATAAACAGACCAAACCCTTTCCTGTGGCAGATTCGTAACTGTTGGTTACGAATCTGCCATGAGGAAAGGATTTTGGGTTAATGCGCCCAGATTCGCCCACCAGCATGAAAGGCCGGAAGGAAGAGATGCCTTCCGAGCCAATCTCCGGAGAAGGCCGGCTCCTTTTTGGGGGGTTTATGTTCAAGCTAAGAGTACAGGAAAGAAATAAATGTACAGAAAGAATATACAAATATACTTGGAGTTGGTGGGGGGGAACTAACAGTACGGCAACCAGCAATCACCAATACTTACTGCATTATAAATATAAAGCATGGTCGAGAACTGCAAAATCTATGTGTACTTCCGATACCTAAGCAGTGTACGCACAGCTACAATGGCTCCCTAACAGACATTCCCTACAAGGAACTAACAGTACGGCAGCGCATCAATCACCAGATACGTACACTAACATGAGTAGAAAGCAACCTAGAGATATCGAGCCGGTATATGTGTCGTGTAGAGAATTTAACCGCACGACTACAATGGCTCCCTAACGGACATTCTCCCTACAAGGAGAACTAACGATGCGACAGCGCATCAATCACCGGATACGGACCAGCAACGTGACACACAGCCGATGGAACTGCTACCACATCTATTATATGAAATATAAAAGTGTTTGGTTACGGCACAAACAATGCTAAAGGCGCCCGATCACCAAATGCTGAAATGAATCAACGAGCCATGACACGGGGAAGCGTAAAGCATAAACGTAAAGAAATAAAAGCAGCGAGAACGAGAACCGGGCATACAAATTATATTTATAAGCAGAAGCACGGTTACATTGGTTCCCTAACAGACATTCCCCTTCCACCCTTTACAATGAATTCGTGGTGGGTTTTTATAGCCCGAGTCCCTCCCGTTACATTAATGGGCACAAGGTCCCAATCAAACACAAGCTGACAAAAGCGGCGAAAGAGCTGCAAATGCTGACCTTTTGTCGGACCGGACTGTACCCGTAGCATGGTCTTCCTGGAAGCTGGACAGCTACGTGGCGGTGTGTTGGGCAGAACTTCATCTCGGCAGGTATGCGGGTAGCTGGAGCAGGTAGAACCTCCAATCGGCTTTAAATGAGGTCACTGGCACAGGTAATGCAGCCCATGCTCGTCCTTTTGCTCGGCGCGTCTCGGCTCGAATCCCGAAGTTGGACACTTGTCAGATGATGAATGATGTTGTTTGACACGTGTCAGCCTTGAAAGGCAGTCTGTCCAACTTCGCTTGGGATCAGAGCGTCTCGGGTTGTGCGGGCAGAGCTCAGTGCAGTCGGGAAGGCCTTCATGCCTTAGGTGCGTTTCCGAGTTTGATTCCCTACTGCGCACCTGTCAAGGGCGCACTCCGACTTTGTTGCGAAGTCGGACTGCGCACAGAGTGGCGGCGTACGCCACCGTACGGACTTTGCTCCGGCCCTTCGTCATCTTACGTCGGCTGCCCGGCTGCCGGTTGCAAGGTGCGCCCGAGAAGAGGGCGAAGTCGGACTTCGCACCAAAGCGGCGAAGTGCGCACTTCGCACCCGAACTGGGCGAAGTGCGAACTTCGCACCAACACTTAGCCATTTTTCGGGTAACTTGCTTGGAAAGTTAAAAAATCAAGCTGGGGACTCCAAGAAAGGGGGAAGAAGGAGAATGTGGGAAAGAAAAGGAAAGGGAGAGAAGAAGGAAGGAAAATAGAGGAAGAGGGAAAAAGAAGAGCAGCAACTTGTTACAACATTGAAAACATTGCACCCCGTGCAAAATGTGACAACATTTACGGCGGCTCGCGGGGTGTCGAGCTCGCCTCGGCGCAAAGAATCCATGCCTTCATCCATTGGGTGCAGAGGAACTTGCCTCCCCTGCCTTTTGCTGCTCTGACTGTCCTCCTTGTGGCAACTGTTCTTCAGATTCATCTTTGTCAGCTGCCTCCTCAGAATCGCCTTCCGAAAGCTCTCCAGCTCTTGCTTCTGCCTCGCAGATGCGAGTGTATGCGGCCTGGGCTTGACGCCAGGCTTCTGCTCGAATGGCCGGCGGTCAGCAACTTCTTCTAATGCTGCGTGGAAAGCAGCGACCGCGTGCAGGTCGATGGTGAGGTATCTCTTTTCTAGCTCCTGGAAGTAGGAGCTGATCTTGCAATATTTGGACACCATCTGAGTGACCTGACTTTCCTGAATTGGCTCAGTCCAGCTATCAATTTCAGCTGCATCTGCTTCAAAGGACTGCCAATTCCTTTTCACCTGATCTAGGGTGAGAAGTTCGCCATTCTCAACAAAACCTGGGCACCCTAGTTCAGAAAGAGCGCGAAAGGGGGCCATACAGATGTCTCTTTCATGTTCGAATGCATCCAGCATTCGTCTGGCCACTCTCACCTCTTCTAATTTTTTGAAATATTTATGCAAGGTTACCCTTGCATCTGCCCATTCTGCAGCGAATGAGGACACGGGAGAAAATTGGAGGCCATCGCGCTCGCGCTCCTGAAGATTTATCGCCAGGTCCAGCCATTGCTTCGCCTGACGCTCGGCCTCCTCTACCACAGGCTTTCCCTGGGCAGAAACTTCTTGAATTCTGGATGCGAAATCCAGAACTGCCATCGCCTTATAGGTGTGGGGCTTGCATTCCCGCAGCAGACCAGCCCGCATCTCCTTAACTTTCTTCTTTGAAAAGACCGTCGCTTGGGATGCTCTCTCTGCAAGTTGCGACTGCGCCTGCTTCAAAGACTCTTGGAGCTGAGAAATCTGCTCCAAGGCTGCTTGCTTTTCGGTTGCGGCCTGTTGCTGGGAAGCGGCCAGCTGGGCTTTGAGTTCATCTATTTCTTGCCGCGCCGCTTCCAGCTGCTCAGTGGACCTGGATAGGTCCTCCTCAAGCTGCCTTGTCTTGTCTTGCAACCCGAAAAGTTCTTCCTGTTCCTCCAGACTTTTGACAAAGAGATTATCAGCTTTGCGCATGATCGACTGAATCTCGTATTGCTTGTTGATGTCGTCAAAGCTCTTCTCCTTTGTCTGGAGCTCGTAGTCCGCCCTGGTCATTTCCCGGAGAGGCTTCTTCACTTTTGGGATTATCTTCTCTGTAGTAAGCACTCTCCTCTCGAAATTGTACTTGGCGCGCTTTACCGGGGCGGCTATCTCTTCAGGTCTCCTCCGCTTCAGGTTCTGGAGGAAAGAGACGGAATATTCTACAGCTCTCGTTGCCAAGGGCAAGTCGTCTGTATTACGGAGGTCGTCCATGAAATCTGGTTCCCCCGGCCCTAGGGTTCTGCTGAGACGTCTCTCCTGCGGGAATGGGATCAGGAGGAACCGGATGGACCTTGGAAGGATCGGCCGCTTCTGGGGGCGACCAGGGAAATGGAGATGGGGGCGGCTGATACTGCGAGGGTTTGAAGCGGCTGAGATGGTGGATGTGACGGTGAATGGACGGCCTCAGCACTAACTTCAGGCGAAGGGTTTGGGGTTGTGCTCAGAGATAGAGAAACGTTGGGGTTCTGAGCAAACTGATCAAAAGAATGGGGGCCGCTAGAAGGGCGTGGAGACGGGGAGGAGGATGCGGTCATGACTTGCTCAGATTGAGCGGGAGACGGAGTGGGAGTAGGACTGGATGAGACCAAAGAGACAGGGGCAGCAAACGTACCTGCGGGCTCCGCCTGAGCCGATGCCGGATGGATGTCCGTAGCCCGATTTCGGCGGGCGGCTTGGGACTGCCCGGAGGAGCTGTCTCTGCGGCGGCGGGACGCGAGCTGCGGCTCTGCGGCCGGTGCTGTGCACTTGTCGAGGCTAGGTCGCTTTGATCTTCTCCACTCTCTTCCTTTTCTTCTCTTCTGGAACAATGGTCGGATCCGGGGAAGGAGATGAAGCAGGTGCAGCAGGCGCTGATGCTCCCACGGTAAACTTGTACCGGGGTTTGACTTGCAGAAGGTCTGCCGCAACCGGTCTGCTCTCTGGCGGCGCTGGCGTCTTTCGTGCCTGAGGGATTGCCTCGGGCGTTGCTTTGACTAATTCTTTCGCCTTCTCAGGCGCCGCCTTGGAAGCCACGGGCTGCATTGGATCGACCTGGGCGTCTGCTGGGCCCACGCTGGCAGTTGCCGAAGTGTACCACTGTTGGGAAGAAGACCCTCCTTTATAATCCTCAAAGGGACCTCGGGGAACGTAACCTTGATATGCGAACGGCCGCCAGCTGTCATGATGTTGGTCATAGAGAACCGAAAAGTCGTCATCTACGGCCAGGTTTCTTCTGGTGGATTTGTCGTGCTGCGTGCGGCATCTCATCTTCCAGCATTCAGTAATCTTTTCTTTAGACCAGTTAAGGCCTGCTATCTTGGATAGGAACTTTCTGAACCCTGGAGATGAGAACTGGTGGTCCGGGTTTCGCTTGGGGTCATATGTCACCTCCTCGCAGTAAAAATCCTGCCAAGGAGGAGAAGCTTCCATCAATTCAATTTCCCAGTCAAGGTCCACATGGACCACATCGCACTTATCTTCAGTTATATCTGCCCGGGGGCAGAGATGTGCGAACTTTCCCCTTATTCCATATGGGTCATACTTCCAACGCTGCGGCAACAGAACCGGAGCCAATCCGGGAAAGCTCTTGCTCTAGGTAGACATGTTGTCCTACCTCAAAAATCTCAACGTTTGCCCAGGAAAGAGGATATTGAAAAATCTGTCCTCTCTTCTTTCCTAGGCCGAACTCCTCTTCAACATAGTCCATTTGTCGGGCAACCTCCATCCCAAGCGGATGCTCCAGAGCACCAGTAGGGCAGCAAATGGGGTTTGCCCTTGAATCCGTAGATTCTGACCACAATTCCCTGCGTCAGTCTGAAAACGTCCCCGAGCTTCGGTTTAGCAAAGCGCTCGTCATTTCTCTCGGGGGACGGGGGATTTCGCTTTCGCTGAAGACTGACATGACGAATCCCAGAAAGTTGAAGTTGAACTTGTAGTAGGACCCTTTCCGGTATAAGTCATCCGTCCAGTTATAGACGGGCAGTGGCTCTCCCTTCTCGTTGACCTTCTTCAGGTTCGGGATAGGCATCCGGGAGTGCAAATGGTACAAACAAAGCCAGGCTAGAACAGAACTGAACCGAAAGTCGGTGGGTCGCTTCTTACGGATCTTGACTAGGTTGGAGTGGATGGCGTATGCCAGCCAGTCTGCCCAGTCGAAAAATATGGGGCGCTTTCCACTTCTCTGCGCCGCTGGTTCGTATGATTCTCCACACAGGAGACATTCTGCCAGCGCTAGCTGGTACGGTTGTACCAGCTCATCAGAGTCGCAGCCGAGAATTGATGCCAAAATGGTATACAAGTACTTGCTACGAAATCGTGCCAAGGGCATGGGGCCGGTTGGCCTTGTCCAGTGCAAGCGGAGCGTTCAGCTACGAATTGAGGAAATCCCTCATCCTTTTTGTTTGCGTGAAACGTCCCGTTTGCTCGCCCAAATTTATCTTTACGAGAATGGTCTTTGGAGTCATACTCCAACCCTGGGGCGAAAGCTGGCTGGACAGTCTCTCTGCGCAGCGTGAACAAGGGTTTACCGCTGGAGCTGCAAATTTGCCGGAGTAGCGAGTGCCGTAGTGTCGACAATTAGGTCTACCCAGTTCCGGGCATTGGTGGACAGGAGGGCACAAGAATCTGAAAAGATTGGATTTGTACGCCGCTCCGAAATGATGAGAGGGCGAAACCTTGTCGGCCCAACTCTCCACATTTGTCCGCAGCTTCGACAAGCTCATAGAAAACGAGCCGTCCTTGTATCCCGCCAAGTAATTTACCGGAGGTGGTGGGGCTTGCCCACGTTGTACTTTTTTCGTCCGGGACTTTGACTTTCTCTCTGGCGGGGTTTCACTTCGAAACGCCCGGCCGCGGTAAATCCTTTGGTTCGCCACTTTAGTTTGGACTGCGCCGACACTGGCATCTTTCCTCTGTCCATCTCTCCGAATCAGCAATAATTACGAGTTCGGGCGTCTGCGGCGATTTCGTTGTCACGGGAATAATTTGCACCGTCCGAGGAATAATCCGTGCGATGCTGGAATGTTTGAATGCATCGACCCCCTTTTCTAGATAAAGACGGCGCCATTAATGCCGCGCGGGGAGGGGTGGGTCGGCTGAGTTAAGGTCCTTGGGTGGCTGCGTAGGAGAATGTTTGAAAAAAAAAGTGTACTCCGGCAGACGTGCCATGTTCTTTTGCTTGCACTTTCGTTGAGGAACGTGCAATCATTAATTCCACTTTGGACACTGCACCATGGTCGACGTCACTGCCACCATCTGGGCACACTGCTCAAGACAGAATCCTTGGTGCGGAAACCCACTTTAGAACGGTTAGAATGTGACTTGGGCCCAGTTTGGAACTTTCCGAATTTTTATTTAATTTTTTTAAACCTTTGCCCAAACTGGCCCAGAAAACGAGGCGCAGTCGGACTTCGCCCGAAGTTGAGCGCGATCCGACTTCGCCGGCGAAGTCGGACTTCGCCGAATTTCGGGCGAAGTTCGAACTTCGCGCGAAGTGCGCATTGCAACCGTTCCTTCTTCTTTTCTTCGCCGTGCTCAAGGATTGAGCGCAGTCCGGTTTCTTTGCAACCTTCGGACTTTGGCCAACACTTAACATTTTTCTGCTCCCTTAGACTGAACTGGACGAGCTGCGCAGTGCGAATGTTGAGGCGGGTTCGGACTTCGCCCGAAGTTCGGGCGAAGTACGAACTTCGCGCGAAGTTCGCACTTCGCGCGGAAGTTGTGCGCAGTGCGTACTTCGCGCGGAAGCCGGCCGAAGTCGGACTTCGCGCGCGAAGTCAGTCTTCGCTCAAAGCTGAGCGGAGCCTGTCCTTTGTGTGCCTTTGCGGTCTTCCCTTCGTTCGAGCTTCGCACTTTGGCTGGCCCGAAGTCCGACTTCGCTGCGAAGTCGGGCTTCGGCCAACACTTAGCCATTTTTTAGCCTTTTTCCTTTTTCTTTCTTTGCTTTCTCCTTCCTTTGCACAGCCGAACTTCGCCTCTCCTGAGGGGCGACGACAAACTTCGTTGCGAAGTCTGTCTTTCTCTCCCATGCCGTAGTTAAGCTCAAAAAATGAAAAATTAAAATTAAAAGCTGAAAGCTGGAAACTGTACATGCCGGGAAATGGAAATGCATAAGGGAAATTTTTACAAAGAAGGGCCACTCGGGCACCTTCAGCAGCGGTAAAGTTTTAAGTGGAACCCGTTGACAGGGATAGGCAGGAGCTGACCCTCCATATCCCGGAGTACGTAGGCATTGAACTGGTTCACCCGGGCAATCTGATAAGGGCCCTCCCAGAGAGCATCAAACTTCCCGTGATTACCCGGCTTTGCTTTATATGAGTCCCACTTCAGCACCAGGTCCCCGATTTCGAAAACTCGGGCAGTGGTGCCTTTTGCAAACCAGCCTTGAGTGGCTGCAATATGATCAGTGAAGGCCTGGTAAGCAAGTTCTCTGTCTTCTTCCAACTGCAGGAGTTGGCACAGTCTGTCGTCCACCGGGTCTCCGCTGCTCCTGTCTTCGTCCAACATCCACAGGGCAGGGATCTCAATGTGTGATGGCATGACAGCCTCTTTGCCATAGACGAGCGCGTAGGGGACGTTCGATGGACTTCTTGAATGCAACTCTGTCCGCCCACAGCGCCCGATTCAGGAGTAAGTGCCAAGTCCGCTTGTTTCCGTCAATGGTCCTCCGGATGATCTTCAGGAGGTTCTTGTTAGTAGACTCGGCAAGGCCATTCCCCTGCGGGTAGTAATTAGAAGACATCTTGTGATAGATGCCAAGTCTGCCGGTGTACTCCGTGAGTACAGCGCCTACAAATCCCGGACCGTTGTCTGTCACAATTGACTCTGGAACCCCGAAGCGGGTAATCAGGCTCTCAATGAACCTAATGACCGTCTCTTGGTCTGCGTTCTTGGTCGGGATTGCCTCTGCCCACCGTGTAAAGTAGTCAGTAGCCGTAAGAATAAACTTGTGTCCGGCAGAGGAGTTAGGAGAAATCACCCCAATGAAGTCTAGACCCCATTCTTTGGAACGGAGTCTCGGCCTGAATCGGTTGAAGGGGCGGGGGTGCTTTTACTGTTTCGGCCAGCAAACCTACGGCATTGATCACATTTAGAGCGGACCGCATGAGCGTTTGCAAACAGAGTGGGCCAATAGTACCCGGCTCTTATTATTTTTAAGGCCGTTGGCCTTGAAGAATGGTGACCCCCAGGCATCCCAGAATGAAAATCTTCGAGGACCCTAGGCTGGTCCGATTTTGTGACGCACCGCAACAGGATGCCGTCGATATTTTTGAAGTAAAGCCCCTCGGGGCGAAGAGTGTACTTAAGTGCACCTAGCCGAAATCTCCTTCGTTGTGAGGCGTTTAGGTGATCGGGACATCTTCCGGTGCAGAAGTATCTCACCGGTTCATCTGTCCAATCACTCCCTTCCGATAAGGAGTTGGCTAGGTAGATGCGTGTCGTTGTGTCCTCCCACTTACGAGGCGGAGATGCCGGGCTGCGGCGCTTCGGGCCAATTCACGACACAAGGCTCGGCCTCTGATAAGCTTGGTGGGCCGCACTTCAATGTCAAACTCCTGGATCTTGGCAATCCATCCCGCTCTCTTGTGACCCGGTTCTCCTTGTAAGATGAAGCTTCGAACATCCGGGTGAATCACAAAGACAGTGGTCTTGCTCTGGGAGACAAAATGCCTGAACTTCCGAAGGGACTTCATAACAGCATGAACCTGCCGCTCTATAAAATTGTACTTTTCTTCATGCGGCAGAATCACTTGGCTCGGGGAACGCTATGGGGCGTTCCTCACCATCGTCTCCCTTCTGAGTTAGGACTGCAGCGTAACTTTCGGGTTCTCCCACTGCATATAGGATGAAGTCTCTGGAGTAGTCCGGGTTTGTCAACACCGGAGCTTGTGCAATTCGGGCCTTGATTTCCTCGAAGGCTTGCTCTCTCTCATCAGTCCATTCGTAATGTGTATCTTTTTTCAGCAGTTCGGCCATAGGCTTGATCACCTGTGCGAAGTCCGGGATGAACTTCCGCACGAAGTTAATCTGACCGAAGAAGGACTGCAGCCCTTTTTTGTCGATGGGGGCTGGCAAGCGAACGAGGGCTTCTGCTCTGTCAGGGTCAATGGCGAGGCCTTCCTCGGAGATGACATGTCCCAGCAGCTTTCCTTCCTTTACCGCGAAGACAGACTTCTTCGGGTTTATAGAAATGCCGAATTCTCGACACCTCTCAAATATTTGCCGTAGGTGCGAAACATGATCTCCTCGTTGGTGAGAGAAAACAGTCATGTCATCAAGGTAGATGACAATAATCTTATTGAGCGGCTCTCGGAAGGCCGGGTCCATGGCCCTTTGGAACGTGGCACCGGCATTGGATAAGCCAAACGGCATGCGGCGATAGGCGAACGTCCCCCACTTGGTGGTAAACGCCGTCTTATGCTGGTCTTCGTCCTTGACCCAAATCTGGTTGTAGCCGGAAAATCCATCTAAAAGTGAAAATCTCTGGGCTCCAGCAACGATATGTAGAATCTGGTCGATTTGGGGAAGCGGATAGTGGTCCCTGAGGGAAGCCTGATTCAGGTTTCTGAAGTCGACACAGAGGCGAATGTCGCCATTCTTTTTCCTCACGGGCACCAAATTCGCGACCCGGGATGAATGTTTGATGGGGTAGATGATCTTGGCCTCCGAGCATCTTCAAGAGCTCGGTCTTCATCATGGCCTCAATCTTCGGATTCACGGCCCTACGCTTCGTCGGAATGGCTTGGCGCCATCCTCTAGCTCAATGGTATCTTTGGATGACAGTTCTGTCATACCCCCTCAAATCCTCGTAGCACGAGGCCACGATGTCGGGGAACTCCTGGCACAGTGATCTGATCTGCCCAAGTTCCTCCGACGTGCAGTCTGTTCCGACCTTGATAGTTTTACCAGGTTCAAGTTCCGAGTCAGCATACTGCCTCGGGTCTACTTTGATCCTGTGAGATATTGCTCTGTCATTCTGATCAAAGAGACTTTCTAATGTAATCAGTCCTTTTGGGACATGATTATTCCGTAACTGTATCAACCCCTCATATTGCTCGTCATCAGGGTCTCTACCTTCGATTACACACACTTCGTTAACCAGGAATGTGACGATCTCCTCGTCATGGCCCGAACACTGCCCGGTGGGTGTCCTTATCGAGCACGAAGGCACTGTAGATAGTACGAACCGGCTTCGGTTTACGGACAACGTCTTCAGCCGGAACGTCCTGGCTCCAACAGACGCCAGAATATCTGCGTGCTTGTTTTTCTCACGCGATATTGCTTTGACATTCAACGAGTCGAATGACTCCATCAGGTCCCACACTCGGTTGCGGTACGCTCTAAGATAGTGCTGTTTGGATGCGCACTTCTCCGTAACTTGGTGACACACCAGCTCCGAATCTCCGAAAATCTGCGGGTGTTTGATTCCGAGCCTCTCCGCCTTTCGCAAACCCAAGCATAGGGCTTCGTATTCCGCCGAGTTGTTAGTGCGGCTCCGGGCCGGTCTGTAGGTATAGTCTTTACGGATTCCGGTTGGAGAAACCGAGAAGCACCCCTGCACCGGCGCCATCTTTGCATCGCGCGCCGTCAAAGAAAAGCTTCCACGGCTCATCGGGTGCAGGTCCTACTTCCTTCGCAGCTGACATGTCAAGCCTCTCGGGCTGTACAATGGAGTAACAGACCTGCTCTGTCCCGATTACGGCATTGAAGTCCCGCAACGAGAACTCATCTTCAAGCTGTAGCACTTCGAAGGCTTGCTCAGTCAGCTCCACTGTCACCAGCTCCTCCTCTGACAACTGGACCATGCAGTCCATCTCTCCTCCGGGTATCTTGTCTACTAGGAAGGTGGAAGGCTTCTCATTAAAAATTTTCGGTCTCCTTCCTTTGAAGGGCACTTCCATGTGTGAGTAGTCTAGAGGCAGGTACCCGCCCAACCCGCGGTGAACTCCCGAGAGAGACACATGCCGAAGTAAGGTTCCGAGTCAACAATCACGACCTCTTGGATGACTACGATGTCGAGAGCCTTGTGCGGTCGGATAGGGATGTCCTTTATGACACCAAGCTGTCTTAACGGGGGTGCCGTCTAATTGCGGCACGCCTTGGCTGCTCCGTGTGTATTCCATCCCGATCTCATCGCGAGACGGCCTTCGGCATCACGGTCGAGGAAGCACCGAGAATCCACCATGCGGTTGTGAACTATGTGCCCTTGCATCCGTAAAGAGAGATAAAAGGGTGGCGGTCTGTTCTTCCCGGTGGCGGAGGCTGTCAAAGGTTGAACCGGGACAGCGGGTCGTATACGCTTGCCGCTCTTCATGTTCTTCGGTGATTCTTGCGACGGATCCACGACACAGGGAGCGAGAAGAGCATCGTACATGCTGATTCTAGGCGGTGTTCTTTTCAACTCGTCTACAATCTTTGTAGCCCGAGGTACTAGCTCCTTCTGCTTGTTTTGCTGGCTCATACTTCGTCCGATGCTGCTGGGTGGCCTCAAATCGCTGTCTCTTGGTCAGAGACGGGTACTTCGACTTCTCCTGGGCTTGTTCTTTGGTTTCAGCTGGAGGATGAGGTACGGGAGCTTTGGCCGGAGCTGGGGCCTTCGCTGGAGGTTTGGCTGGAACAGCGGCAGCCTTTGCCGGAGAAGGCTTGGCTGGAGATTTATCTTTGGATGCCTTCTCTTGGGCTGTGTAGGGCCACAGCCGCTTGTATGGTGGCAGCCCACCGGGCTGCGGTTTTTCTCTTCTCGCGTAAACTTGCAAAGGCTTGGCCGCATCTGCGGCTTTCTTTTCTTCCTTGGCGGGCGCCACTAGATTTTCTTCTGGGAGGGCAAAGTTGGCTTCGCCGTCCAAGATCATGTACAGTTCATCATCCTCTATGGCGCTGCCGGCCAAGGTCTGGATGTAGTGCTGGTGCAGAGTGCAGTCTTCCTCCGAATGCGGGTCGTTGCACGTAGTGCACCGGTTGACTCTGGTCGGGAGGACCAGGCGGGTCTTCTATAGCAGCATTTCTCGGAGGCGGACGCCTCTGCGGCTGGTGTTCTGGGGCTTTGTCTTTTGTCAGCGCGGGTGGCGCATACGGCCTCCTAGGAGCAAGGTCCATCTGGGCCTGCTTCTTCTTCATAGCGGTCATGTCATTGGACATGGCATGGTATCCTGAGGCCAAAGCCCGCACTTCTTGGAGAATCGTGTTCTGAATGCTGCTGTCAGGGGGCGGCAATTGCACTGGTGGAGGCAATGCGGCTAATGGAGGAGGGTTAGAATAAGATGCGTACTTGCGGGGAGCGGGGAAGTGCTTGGAAAATGCGGAGCGGGAGGCGGCGGGTGAGGGTAATGCATTTGAGGCGGGCCGTAAGGAGTTACGACCGGCGGCTGGATTCCACTGCTCTTGGGGTTGCTTGTCCTGATGTGGACGGCGCACCACCAGAAGCAGAAGGATACTGGGATGCAGGGAAGTCGGGATGAATGGGTTCCTGCACCCTGGACGGGAGTCTGCCGATGGAAATAATGTCAGCTTCAGCTTGCTGGGCAGCCTCGTACAGTGCAGGAAACTCGTCAATTCTGGCGATCTTCAGCAGCAGGCATATGTCCGAGTTGAAGGATCTCAGATAGTAGTGAGCGGCCATGCCGGTGAAGGTCGAAGTTCGCGAGGTACCCGTTTCCGGGATCTCGCAAACCTGATGTTAAAATCGGACACCTCCTCTTGAGGATGTCTCCGGATAGCTTGGGCCCGGTGCGGTAGAGAAGTAGGGTCAGCGGACTCGTTGCATCCTTTCCACGAGCCTTACGGCAAGCTGGGGCCACCCTGTGATGGATCCCTCTGCAAGCGATCTCCACCAGTAGAGAAGCTTTCCCCTCAGGGAAAGGGCCAGCAGACGGGTCTTCACACTCTCATCGGTAATAGTATGCAATGCGGCCAGGGCAAGGATGTCCTGGATGTGCTCGTACGCCGTCTTACCGTAGCCGTCGTATGTGGGAATAGACTTTAAAGCGGCGGGGGCACGGCTTGCTGTCCGACCGGGGCCAAGGGCCCCGTAGGAGTCCACCGCCGGGAAGAGATCATCGTCATTCGGCTGTTGGGCAGCCATTTCTTCTTCTTCTTCTCCGCCGTCGGTTGTGTACTCAGTGTCGGTACTTTCCGAGGATGCAGGATCTTCTTCCTCCTCGGCCTCTTCTATTTCGTACTCGGCTCCGCCGATTTCAGCTTCGGCTTCTTCTTGGATCTCGGCCTCGGCTTCGTCGACACGAGCTCGCGGGTCGGCCCGGCTGGGAATCTCGCCTCGGCGTTGATGTCCGGTTCGTAGAACTCGGGCGGGCTTCTCGGATCCCTTGCTTGCCACCTTCTTGTGTGCATGAAGGTGCTGGGACCGGTCTTTCGGACTCAGAGGATTTGTTCGTGCAGAGTCGCCAGGTGTTCAGATTTGGAACAGCAATGAAGCGAACACCGGTGCTTCAATTCTGTCGGGGGTGAGAAACTTCCTTGTCTCACCGGGTGCTCAGAAACCACTGTCAGCGCCAGGTGGAGACTGATCAGAAAATCTCTCTTCAAATGTGGGACCCGTGTCCCACCGGGCGTGCCAGAGCTGTTGGTTACGAATCTGCCATGAGGAAAGGATTTTGGGTTAATGCGCCCAGATTCGCCCACCAGCATGAAAGGCCGGAAGGAAGAGATGCCTTCGAGCCAATCTCCGGAGAAGGCCGGCTCCTTTTTGGGGGGGGTTATGTTCAAGCTAAGAGTACAGGAAAGAAATAAATGTACAGAAAGAATATACAAATATACTTGGAGTTGGTGGGGGGGAACTAACGATGCGGCAACCAGCAATCACCAATACTTACTTGCATTATAAATATAAAGCATGGTCGAGAACTGCAAAATCTAAGTGTACTTCCGATACTTAAGCAGTGTACGCACAGCTACAATGGCTCCCTAACAGACATTCCCTACAAGGAACTAACAGTACGACAGCGCATCAATCACCAGATACGTACACTAACATGAGTAGAAAGCAACCTAGAGATATCAGAGCCAGGTATATGTGTCGTGTAGAGAATTTAACCGCACAGCTACAATGGCTCCCTAACAGACATTCCCCTACAAGGAGACTAACGATGCGGCAGCGCATCAATCACCAGATACGGACCAGCAACGTGACACACAACTGATGGAACTGCTACCACATCTATTATATGAAATACAAAAGTGTTTGGTTACGGCACAAACAATGCTAAAGGCGCATGATCATCAAATGCTGAAATGAATCAACGAGCCATGACACGGGGAAGCGTAAAGCATAAACGTAAAGAAATAAAAGCGAGCAGAACGAGAACCGGGCATACAAATTATATTTATAAGCAGAAGCACGGTTACATTGGTTCCCTAACAGACATTCCCCTTCCACCCTTTACAATGAAAATGTGGTGGGTTTTTATAGCCCGAGTCCCTCCCGTTACATTAATGGGCACAAGGTCCCAGTCAAACATAAGCTGACAAAAGCGGCGAAAGAGCTGCAAATGCTGACCTTTTGTCGGACCGGATTGTACCCGCAGCATGGTCTTCCTGGAAGCTGGACGGCTACGTGGCGGTGTGTTGGGCAGAACTTCATCTCGGCAGGTATGCGGGTAGCTGGAGCAGGTAGAACCTCCAATCGGCTTTAAATGAGGTTACTGACACAGGTAATGCAGCCCATGCTCGTCCTTTTGCTCGGCGCGTCTCGGCTCGAATCCCGAAGTTGGACACTTGTCAGATGATGGATGATGCTTTTTGACACGTGTCAGCCTTGAAAGGCAATCTGTCCAACTTCGCTTGGGATCAGAGCGTCTCGGGTTGTGCGGGCAGAGCTCGGTGCAGTCGGGAAGGCCTTCATGCCTTAGGTGCATTTCCGAGTTTGATTCCCTACTGCGCACCTGTCAAGGCGCACTCCGACTTCGCTGCGAAGTCGGACTGCGCACTGAGTGAAGCGGCGTACGCCGCCGTACGGACTTTGCTCCGACCTTCTGTCATCTTACGTCGACTGCCAGACTGCCAGTTGCAAGGTGCGCCCAGAAAGAGGGGCGAAGTCAGACTTCGCACCAAAACTGGGCGAAGTGCGAACTTCGCACCCAGACTGGGCGAAGTGCGAACTTCGCACCAACACTTAGCCATTTTTCAGGTAACTTGCTGGAAAGTTAAAAAATCAAGCTGGGGACTCCAAGAAAGGGGGAAGAAGGAGAATGTGGGAAAGAAAAGGAAAGGGAGAGAAGGGGGAAGGAAAATAGAGGAAGAGGGAAAAAGAAGAGCAGCACTGTTACAACATTGAAAACATTGCACCCCGTGCAAAATGTGACAACAGTAACCAACAGAAACAAGTTTCAAAAGTGAAAGATGAACCTTAAGGTCATTATGAGAAACAACAGGTATAGGCAAAGCAAGATGACTCCAGATGACTGAGAAGATAGTTTTGGCATGTCCTTATGATCATATTCTTAGAGCACTCGATCACAAAAGGCCAAGTATCTGTGACAGCTGACATCTAACAAAAAATAGTCCTTCCATTCAAACATTGACTTTTCTAAGAATAAGCCAAGAAGAACACATAGGCAAAGGCATGTAGCGGCCATGTGTGGAATTTACAGTTTAAAAAATCTAAGCTACACATGCAAATGTAGACTTTATTGTCAAAATTTATACACGGCAATAGAAATGAACTAGTGAAGAACCATAAGAGAGCATCTCAAATTAGGTGCGGGCAGAACCCTAAGACACAGAAAGATGTTTGAGCATGTAGATTATCTTGCAGATAGTACTGTTAGGAGTTAATGTTTAGTTGGTTAGTGTTATAAGGTTTAATTTTATTTTTATTTTTTTTAATATAATGGCCAAACTCTTAAAGTGACTATCTAAAGTTAGTTTGAAAAGATCTAAGGTAAATCTTCCCTTTTTTATGTGAGGGAAACCTTGTTTTATCCAAGGGACCAGATTTAATCTTGGGCAATGAAATCTATGGCTCAAATTCACCAAGGCATGTATAGATGGAGAAAAATGGCAAGTTTAAGGTTAAAGTTATTAATTTGTTAAATCTCCCCTTTAATGTGAGGGAACCTTGTTTTGTCCAAGGGTCCAGATTTTCTAATAGATTCATAGGCTTCTCCCCAAAAATTGGGGTTTATCTCCCATATTAAACAAATTGTTCACTCTCTCTCACATACACACACAAAGCAAATCTTTTTTAATTAAGCTAGCTTGGTTTCTGAGATCTTCTCATCTACAATTATTTTATTCATTTCGCATGGGCATATTCTTTTTTCTTCAGAGAGACTACTTTTTTTCAAATTTGTTTAGATCCATTCTTTTACATCTAACAAACTTTGTAGAGGCCACTACATTGTTCGTCTGAGATCAATTTGCAATCTTGTATGGTGAATTTGTTTTTTTAAGTCTTTCGTTTTATTAATGCTTCATGCCTAAATCTTCTTCTATGCATACAGTTTGGTTTTTATCTTCAAATAAATTTGCTATTATTTTCCATTATTGTCTAGATTGTTCATTTTTCTAATGCCCCTGCATGTGACTTCCAAAAACTTAAAAACAGCAAAAACCAAAAACTGGTAAATGAAATTAGTATTCTCAGATATGACACTACAGAGAAGCATGCCCACATTGATTGTTTGGAAGCATCCAATAAGGTCCTACATGAGAAAGATAATAAACTAGCATAAATGAAATCCCTACTCAACATGCAAGAAAGGACACTTCAATGGCTAAAAAGATGACATGATCAAGAAGCTGCCCAATTAAATGACAAGATAGAAGAAAGAAACAAATTATATTAATGCCCATGAATGATCAAGCTAATTCAATGTTATCAAAATGTGCATTTTGGTCGCAACAAGCGGGGCAAAACAATCCTGCAAATTCACAAATACAAAATAAAACAAAGTCCAATTGTATGTATACATCTCAAATATAGTAGAAGCAGTATACAACCAAAACTCAAAAGCCCAATGGGATATCCACTATCGAGAGAAAAGAGTGGTGAACGTCATAATCAATAATCCAAATCCTTAGGTAAGTACTCATCAACAATTACTGAGTGGATGCAAGCACTGATGATGTTAGAAAGGGAAAGGTCTACGCTAGGCCTGAACTGGGTCCTAGGAAAAATCCAAAGATATTTTTTGTTCAATACCATAACACAAGAAATTCAACATGGGGGTCCACAAGTGGAAAGGCCTAGGCTGGGACCGAATTGGGTCGTAGGAAAAATTCTCCTAGATATTGTTTGTTTGATATCACAACATGGCAAACTCAACCTGTGGGTCCAATGTGATTTGCAAATTAATGAACACAAGATTTACACCTACCACTTTGATATGGCCATTCAATGTAATTTATCAGAAGTTGAAGTGACATGTTTGGAACCACGAATATCAACTTGCAATATTGGACTTCAATTTTAGTTAACCAAGGTTCTATGGGTACACGAGCGGGGGTATGTAGGGTACAGATATGGAGTACCCAGTGCAAACCTCCAAAGTTGGGTTACACAAGGTGCAGGCGTATGTAGTGTGCAGAAATCAAGTATATGAGAAGCTGAAGTGTATGTCAAAAGCACCTATGCATTGTCAAAATGAACCAATACACCATTCATGCACTTGGTGTGTAACCAGTGCAGTGTGCATAAATAAGCATTCATTGCCGGTGTGCATCCCCATTTGAACCCAAAGTAATGGGTGCATGCACCTAACCAACACATTTTTATCTATCCTCTCCTATGAAAAATTAACAACCATGCTTGTGACATACATCTTGAATGTTGGATTACAATTTATGTCCCAAATGTTATATCAAGTTGGTGGCACTGGAAGCAATAATGATGGAGTTATTAAACTAATTTTTAACTCAGACACTTTCAATTTGTAGACATTTGGTTTTCAAATCTTTGGTGGTATGTGTTCAAAATTATCAAAGATACGTATGCATGCATAAAAGAGTATGAGAATTATTGCTAGCATTCAATCAAAGGCAAACACAACTTCAAACTTAGTTTAGGATCTTTGAAGCTCAATAACCACTGCTAGTACAGTTTTGATCAAGGAAGCACAAAGACTTTGAAAGTGTTGCTCAATAGAGGCCATGTAGGCAATGACATTTGAAAGGGTTGGCTCTGAAATCATTATATAGTTGATGACAGTACTAACCATAATGTTTCTCATTGATGGCATTATGTCCCTGTTTCCCCAAAATGTTCTTACTTGAGAACTTTATTTGCTTTTATATTTTGCATTGCAATTATCACATTATGTTGCAGTGTTTAATTATATGCCAATTGCTTACATATTAATGCCTAGTGTTGCTAACAGAAGCTCCATTCATAGTTATTACAAAAAATTGTTTTCATTCAATGTGCTTTGTTTCTTTATGGTGTCATTCATGTTTATAGTGCAAATATTTTATGGTAACTATCACATTTTAACCTTTTCTAAACTTATTATTTAATTCATTATTTTTGTGGAGACTTCTTTCATGCCCCTATCACATGGGACTACCTTTTATGTTCTCACCACTTGATATTTCATTGATAACATTCATGATATTTTACACGCATGATCCTTATTATTGGCCAGCACTTTTTGATGGTGCTTCGTTATATTTGATTGATCTTCTATAAATGTTTTGGCCCCTCATTTTTATTCAGTTATGAGCATTTCTTACAATTGCTCTTTATATTTTGCAGCATGTTTCTTTAGCTTTAATCATAATTGAATGCTTCTTAATTGGGCACTTCTATAAGTTCACATTCATTGTCCTTACATGAAACATTATTCATATTGATGACGCATTCTAAATGGGTATACAAGCTGTCATGCAAGACTAACTATTCCTTAGGCAAATAAAAAGCACAACTTGTTGCCATTGGTGATGCACAACAGGAAGACGTGTATTAAAAAGAAAAAATTGACCTTACATCCAATATGGTAACCATTCATTTTTTCTCTCTATGGCAGCCCAATTTGAATGACATGAGTTTCAGACTGATGTGAAAAGTGTCTTCCTAAATGCAGACTTGGATGAAAAGGTATATGTGGTTCAGCCACAAGGTTTCCTAGTTCCAAGCAAGGAAACATCCAGTATGCAGATTGAAATCTTTCTATAGAACAGCAATACAAAGAAGTACCGATTCAGATCTCTATGTCGAAAGCAATGCTACTCACATTGTGATTTTGGTCATCTATGTTGACAATTAGGTCATCACTGCTAGCATAGCCAATGCAAATTAAGAAGGTAAAAACTGATCTTTGTCATGCTTTTGACATGGCTGATTTAGGCTTCCTACACTACTGCTTAGGTACAAAGTGTTGCAATCTAATAAATGCTATGTTTGTTTCACAAATAATGTATGCCAAAACATTGCTTAGGATATTCTAGATGAAGAATTGGAAACCAACATCTACACCTATGGAGGTTGGGCTGAAATTATCAGCCAATACTAATTCTCCACCACTTAACAATGAATTAGTAGACAAACAGTTAGTCTATAGGCGGCCTGATCTATCTCACACCCACTAGATCAATTTATGCTTTATGGTCAACATTCTCGGCCTATACCTAAACCAAAGATTGATCATTAGCAGGTGTGGTTACCAGATTCATCAAAATTTATGTCACCTCATAGGAACACGTTTGGACAAACAACACTCGATGGAAAATAAAAATAAAAAACTTATCCCATTTTCTTAATCCATTCCCAATCTACTTGACTCTCTTCTACATCCACAAACACTAAAGGTTAAAACAAAATGACCAAGGAAAAAGTTAAAACCATATCAACAAGACAAAATGATCTTAGCCCAACCAATTGATAGAGGCATTTGCAAGTCAGCCTCAGACATTCTTATATTCATTTTAGACAGTTGAATTAATCAAAACAATTATTAATATTTTTCAAACTCTGTCGCAAATTTTATAGTTAATTTTGTCAATGACAAACTGTTTTTCAAATTGTTATCCTTATCAAGAACAATTTCAATCCCAAACAAAGTAACTTAATTAGCAGTTAAAAATATGTGCTCAAATATCTCAAAGGAACCATTAAGTTTGGCATTTTGCAACAGAGATTCGGAGATCTCAGATTGTCTAGATACAAAGAATCAGATTAGGCTAGATCATATGATGGTTGAAAATCTACCTTGGGCTATGTTTTTGCTCTAGTTTCAGCTGTCTTGACAAAGCAAAAAGCAGCATACAGCTGCCTTGTTTTTCCACTGCCTTGTATTCCACCAAGGTGGAATACGAAGCAGCAATTATTAAGGTTGCTGAAGATATTTTCTTGCAAAGACTTCTTGTTGATCTCCGGATAGAATACTTTTTGATAATAAGAGGGTATTCAAATGGATAAATCAAATCTATCATCCCAGAACAAAACATATCGAGGTTCAAAATATGTTGACTTCAGGAAGCTGGTAGATAACGAAGATATTTGCCTTGTATTGTGCTACTTAGAAGAACGCTGCAAACATAATAATTAAACCACTAAAACATATAGACTGTGCAAACCTGGTCAAGAACTAGACCACTTGCCCCAGACAAATTTATCAAAATTTGGGATAAACTTAGAGTTATATCAAGTTTAGGCATTAAGACAAGGTAATGTTGTATCATATACGTTAATAATGTTAATAAAATACGTTTCAATAGGATTTCTATGTCCTTTATTAATGGATCTCCTTTTCTCTTATGTACAGAACAAAGACATAAATCAATAATTAGTGTGTGCTTCAATTTCCCTCTTAAAAGTGTTTGACGCAGCATCTGCAATGTATCATACCTATATCTGTTTCAGATACAGGAATACATAAATCCTACCAAGGATCTTTCTATTGTTTCATATTTATGTTTGAGTTCATAACAAAGATCCTGCTTCTTCAAAATCAATTTGTCCATGCAACCTCAATCAGCAAGTCAAAATCCCAAGCAAGGGAACAAAAGCAAGTCAAAGATCAGTTAAGCATCTAACCAAGCCCATCCAAAAGTCTAATGCTAGAAAAAAGTTGGCATACCAACTTACAACAATAGATAGTAACACATGTCAACTTAAATGTATAAGCCTTTAGTAGACCCATTCAATAATGATTTTTTTTTTTTTTTTAAATTTATCACATGGGATTGAAACGGGCCCAATCCATATTACATCATCACAGTGATGCAATGGTATTTGAACAAACTATATAGTGGTATTACAACCGCATCATGGCATCACACATCACCTGGTGATATTTGAACTTGGGCTTCCCCCATTAGAAGCCCACATTTTTTACCACTTGCACACATGCCACTAGATATAACGACTTAAATTTCTAAATACTATATATAAGAATGTATTGGAAAAGCATATGACAAATGTACCATATATGGTATATACTAGATGATAAGTCATCTAGAGAAAAAATTTATGTTCGAGATTCATTTTTTATTTCATGACTATTATGGATACAAAAGCTGTGACAAGCATGCGCATTATAACAAACTGTGTGAGGCAAATAATTTTTGTGAACAATTCATAAAAGGGCATTAACCTCAGTATATAAAATTTTTGGAGAGTAAATTAAAAGGTTCAACATTCCATCAATGTCAAGCTTCGTCAATCCAAAGAAAGCCGTTAAAAAGAAATACCTCAAAGCCACTACATGTATAGCATGTTTTTCAAAGTGCAAAAAATAATAATAATAATGATGATGTCTTCTTCAATGAAAAGAAAATAAGCACCATAAAGACATACCAGTATTGGTTCTAGCAGGAAACATCTCATGGTGCTCAAACAATGGACCAACATGCTCCAAATCTAGTGAGTTTACATCAAGTACCTGCAAAGTAGAAACAACACTCAAACAACATTAAAGAAAGTTCAAAGTATACAAAGCTTATTTGATAATTGAGGATCCAGATCAAGAAACCAAATGTCATACAATAGAAGATACCATATAGAGCATGACAAAGAAATACACAAATTAGTTTTTTGGGAAACTAAGGAAATCAAATGCCATTTTGAGGCCAAGTACAAGCACACGGTATATAACCTGGATAGTGTGAAGTAATGCAGAGATCAAGCAAACAAAGCAACAAGCTTAAGATACCAAGTTACTGGGCATATTAATATAGCAATAAGACTAGCTGGTTTAGCATAGAATAGTAACTATACAACAAGGATAAACTTGCAGGAAACAAATTAAGCAAGAAAAGCCAACAAAGTAAAGAGGCATGCCACTTTTCTTTTTGTTTCACCTTTATGTTTTGTCTTCCCCCCACCTCGACCTCTTCCCTGCCCTCTGTCCCTCCCCTCATCTTCTTGTTCTACAAGAATATTGGAATATGGTGTCCACTTGGGAAAAGGTATGCACTTAAGTTTCTCCTTCTACTATTGTATTTATGGATTGAGACATCTCCTCCTTTTTGTTCATCCTCCTTTCAGTACCAAATGAGTGAGCTGTTCATTTGATTTATTACAATCTGTACTGGATTATCCATGCTCTCAGTTGTCCTGCTTTCAACATCAGATTTGTCTTGCGCATTCTTTTTGTTGACACTCTGCCCCAACTTGTCATAAGACCCATGGACGCTCTGCCTAAATGTGCAATTTCGAATGTAATCATATAAAGCCTTAAGGCCTCATACATGTCCTCCTATGTTCACCTCGCCCTCTAAGACACTCCACCAGTTCCTTATGTTCCTCGCTTCAACTTCCACCTGGACTTTATATCATTCATGGATCATCAGACCCATGGACACTCTGCCTAAATGTGCAATTCCAAATGTAATAATATAAAGCCTTGAGGCCTCATGCATGTCCACCTGTGTTCCATAGAAATAAAATTTAACATACTAAAACTCAATTCCATTTCTACTTAAATAAACCTACAGATCTACCTTACACTCTGCAACAATTAACAATAACAATACACAGGAAACATACAGTAACAATAGCAATAGCAGATGATAAATGATATAAGAAGATTTTTATTAACAATGGTTGTACGATACTTGCATTACATCAACAGTTTGCAACCCTGTGCGGCATCTTCTTCATGCCATCGACCACACTCTGGCCAGCAATGCCTACCCACAGGCCAGCCACCACACAACCATCACCATCACCATCACCATGCATCAGCCCTTACATTCCAACCATCACATGACTGCATTGGAATGAATGAGGCAAGGGTATTATTTATACAACTAGAAAGTAGTTGCACCCTCCAACTACCCGACACCTCATCATTTTCCTAAATTACATTTCACATGCATTTGACTTACATTTACATTTCATTTCTTAACTCACTTTATGACTTTGCCATACATACAAACATTAACCTTTATCACATACATTATTACGTTATGACTTTATAGCCTTATTATATATATGTAAGCACATTTCATCAAACACTTTGCATACAACTACAAAATACCAAAACTTATTCACTAAACACAGACATATCAATTTGCATGCCTACATGTTCACCTGTCCCACTAAGACACTCAACCAATTCCTTATGTTCCTCACTTCAACATCCAACTGGACTTCATATAAAAAAAAAACATCCATGGACTTTACAGCATGCCCGCATCATCATGGCGGCTACCAATTCCACCATGTTAAAAAAAAAAAAAACATCCAACTGGACTTTATATCTTTCATGGATATCATACAAGGTTCTTAATTTCCAATGGTGACTTCCTCTAGTTCCCCATGGACTTGAGTTCTATTTGAAAGGATATCTGCCACTCTTGACCAAATGTTGACTTCATCTTCTTCATTATGGACCCTTTGATTCTTTGCAGCCCAATATTTCTCTTGTCATAGTGGTGTGAGTCTTTGATTGCTTTGACCTTCTACAATGGTAAGTTCATCACAAATGAATTATCGATTTTTAACTTTTATATGCATAACATTCAATTTCATGGGCCTTCTAATACTTGTGAACCATAAATATATAATTAGAAGCTTTGAACTTTTATCATTCTGCTCAGCTTTCCATTTGATCTTCAAGACAAGTCATTTTACCCCATACATTCTCTCCTCCATAAAAACCCTAACACGTGGACACTGTCACATCCTCTTCTCTCCATCAGATGTCTTGATCTAGACTATAGTCCAATCATGTACTTCCAAATCTAGAGACCAGACATTGACTCCTTTAGTATATTGCACATTGACTTTTTGACACAAGGGAAACATAATTCCTTCTTTTATATCCAGAAATGTCTTGAAGATACAAGCCATATATTGCCTTTATGGTCAACCACCTTGTAAGTATAAACAAACCAGCTTCACAAAGTGTTATTAGACTGCATGAAATTATATGCAACTTACCCACAACTCTTAACCATGATAAGTTAGGGAAACTGTTAATAAAAGAAGTTTAGAAGACTCGATTAATTTTAATTACAAGACTCAAATTTTAAACACAAAACCAAGACGATGTCCATCATGTTTATTCCACTACATCAATATCAGCTTGAGAATGACCGTCTGGAAGTTCTTTTAAAATCAAGGGTTATAACAACATCAAACATTGGCATGGTCATGGCACATCCAAGACTCATCAGAACATAAATAAGAAAGCAAAACATAAAACCTAAACAATAACCCTCATATTTATTCCATTATATCAATGTCAACTTGAGAATGACTGTCCAGAAGTCTTTTACAAAACAAGGGTCATAAGAACATCAAACATTGACATGGTCAGGACTCAAATAAACTGTAAATTCATATAGTTTGCACATCCAAGACTCATTTCAGCATGAATAAGAAAGCAATTTTCAAACAAATACTCTAGGATTCAGAATGGCTTTACAATCTTAATCCAAGATTAGGTTCAAAATGACTTTACAATATTTGCCCAATATTAGGTAGTGTATGAAAACATCTTTGCAAGAAAGAGCTTTATCCTTCAAATAGTTTGATTTCTCCAATTTCATTCACTCTACAATCATGTCTACTTCAAAAATAGGATGACTTGTTCCAAAATCTTTAGATTGGATTGTCTGCCCAGGTTTCATACTCAAACATAAGTAAACAATCTTCTCAATCATTATCTCAACAATGAACCAAATTGCATCATCTGCAGTAAGGGCTTGAAACCCCATTGTGCAAATGATACAAATTGGGAATTTATGGCACAATATGAGGAAAATCATGCACCTTGATGAACAAAGCTTTGACCTTCCCTGAGAGTTCTTCATTCCAACAATAACATGAATGATGGTTTCGAACAAGCAAATATTCTTTATCACTTCATCAGATTTTAATGTACTTTTTGTCACCTCATTTCAAGTGTTTCAAAGAAAGGTTCAATATTTTATATACAATCTTTGTATTTCCCACCTCAAACAGATTTGCATGATTTCAATAATTAAGAACTCGATCTTGAGGGCTAGGCATATCTCATTCTTCACAATTTTCATATGCAGGTTCTGCAAATCATCTAATGTACTCTGCCATTCACACAAATGGTGATCCGTTTCTTGACCTCTACCTCTATCTCCATGAATTCCTCAAGCCACATTTTTTGTTGGGCAATTTCAATGCACAAATTAGGACCCACAAGGCTCCTTTCCACAATCAAAATGAGGATGAGCTTTGGCTTTTGACATGGATATAGAGGACATCAGATTGAGCAATCTTCACCCAGTAGGAAGAACAGCATCATTGCTTATGGGAAACTATTTTTCAGCTTATGAGGCACAAGACAATTTAATTCTTAATAGTCTCCCTTACTTTCCATACTTTGAATGCAATTGCTTCGCACATAGTGAGGGCACAAATATGCTTGAATATCCCTTGACAAGCAAGACTCTGATTCTTTCTATTCAAGATTTCCAGATTCAAGAAACAAGTTCACTTCTCTAATCTATTGGAATATCCATATATTACCTCACCCCTACCTCTCCTTCTAGAGCAAGAGATAATATTATTAAATATTCTCTATGGGTCCAAGGTTTGAGGGTCAAGCTTGAGACCTGCTACTTGGGCATGCACTATGAGCATTCAAAGTATTTTGTTTAAACGCCTAAACCATTATAAATACACAGTTTCTCAATGCATCATATGGGCCTACTACCCACCTGGTGTAACTTATATAAAATATCTTTATATTGCAGTATATATATATATATGCGAAATGTGTGTAAGGGTGTAACCAAGACACAAAAGGGTACTATCCAAGGGACAAACAAATGTCATCCAAAACACAGAAAGGCATGATTTGGACATGAAAAGTATGCAACTCAAAACATCAAAAGGGGCAATCTAAGACCTAAAACTACATTAATTAAAGTAAAAGAATTGTAACCTTAAATACAAAAGGGTATGACCCAAGATTGTAACAAAATATATATTAAATATAATGGCTTCTATACCTAAGTTTTCAAGAAAGGATGATGCGCAAGTTTGGTGGCATAGCCATAACTAAAATACCATGTAAATGAATTCTTTCAGATGGTTTAAATTTACTGATAAGGCAAGGGATTGGTGGAACAACCTGGATTCAAATCAGCAAAAGATTTAGCTTGGGTCTTAAAAAAAATCTCTTAGGCAAGTGGTCTACAAAAGTCTTTGAGAAGGAGAAGCTGAAACAAGAAATTGTACCCTTAAAGACCTAGTTGAAAGAACAAAGGACCAAAATAAATCATTGATATGAGGAATTAAATTTTCCATGAAATGAGAAATTTACAAGAAGCTACCTCAAGATTCTGATAATATTTTATGTTGCAAGAGATAGTGAAATTGCATATTTAAAGAATCATAATAGAATCGAGTCAAAAAATTCAAGGATAATCAAAAGTTGCCTCCTAAAAGCAATTTACAATCTATTGATAAAGAAACTACTACAAGTGACAATAAACATGTTCAAAGCCTGTTGCTGCTGATGATGCAATTATACCATTATCAAAAGCCTTGCTAATACACCTGAAAAAAGAGTTTATAGTTCTCAAGTTGCTTCAAAACTGCATACTAAAATTGATCCTTACCAACAACATAATCATGAAAGTTGTCATCATTTACATTCAATACATCAACAATACATCAACACTACATCATCCTAAGACACAAGAAAACTTTGGTTCTCATTGCAAATAATAACATATTGCAAATTTCCAAATACATACATGGATTCAAAATCAAAGCAGATTCTCACAAGATTCATAAAAAATATGTTGCCTGTGAAGGTTGTTTTGGGATGGAATTAGACTCTTCTGACCTTATTTTCAACACAAACATGGATGAAATTAAAACATTCATCCCCAGCTTGAAGATTTCCATTGATGCTTTGAGATCGAAGCTTTCATGATGAAAAGATATAGGACCTCATACACCTTACAAAATGCCTTCATATTATATTGTTACATTAATAACATCTATAATACACACACAAACTACCTTACTAATAACCTATTATGAAGTCATTTATTAAGAGGGAGATAGAAGGGGTTATGATTTTCTAAGCTAATGCAACTCTACCATTTGATGGTGAGTGCATCCATCCAGCTCTTTTTCATACATTACATTATATATTAAATCCTTTATGGATTTCATATAAGAGACCTATTGGTCCCTTATCAAGCTGAGTTTGTGTTCCATCCACATCATCTACAAAGCCCCCCCAAACTCACCTTTCGCTTGCATTGCTAAGGTACATGAGGGATCATGTCACGTTGGAAGAGTTATTCGTACCTCGCACTCTTCTATATAAAGAGAGTTGAATCTCTGAATTCCCAAGGCAAAAATAGATGTAAAGTATTGGAGACAAGTTTACTTCCATAGATTAGGATTTCCATAGATTTATTGTCCCCCACCGCCCTTAAGAAAACAGCAAATTATAAATAAGTCAGAGAAGATATCTCACAACAATACACTCAAATGACTTCGTTCTCTCCACCTAAATCTCTCAACGCAAGATGGCCTTCTATGCTTAGTACTTCATGCAAATCGTTGATAGAACTATCAGCCACCCTAATTCTATCCCACTATATTGGTCACAAGGCCTCAAAATTTCTCTCAATCAGATGGCAGTCCATTCCAACCCACTATAGATTGAGGCTAACCACCATTTTCCATGGTAGGGATATGTTGACATCTTTGCTCCATGTAGGGGGGAGAGACAAAGGAACACTTTATTCTCAAGTGCTTCGTGTCCTCAAAGAACAAAGGAGATACTATTGTTTGAGCAAAGAGTCAAGCAGGTCACTTTCTATCGTCTTCCATTATCTGAATCAAAAGTGCTTGGCCTTCTAACTTTGGGAAGTGATCACCCTCACACATCAATCCCTAAAGGGGTCCTCACAATCCTAAACGAGTATAAAGCTGATTATCTCCTTCCATTCTCTCCCAATAGCAAGAGGCACCTGATACCCATCGAATAATAGTGCTGTTATATCTGCAAATTAGTGACTCACTCTTGAAGAAGCTACCAAGAGACCACCTTCACACATGTAACAAGTTAGACCTTTCCCTCAGCATTGCTCACAGCCATAGTCTAAGAGGTTGAAAACACATACACTGTCAAATTTCATTCTGCATGTAACAGATCTTTGGTCCTGGACAATAAAAGAGGATAGAAGAGGCATCCTCCTAGGATCTGGTTTGATCTTTTAATCTAAACCATTCTCCTTTAAACATCAGCCAGACTTGCACTGGTTCATTACTAGTGCTCGCCAACAAACCTTCACATATGGGCATGGATTGGTGACAATTTTAGTTCCTATACTTTGCCTTCTCAGCACTAGATCTCCCATGGACATTTGAGGCACGATTGTATAATAATTGTACTATACTGTGAGATAATATTTGTACTCTTCTGTGAGATGTAACTGTAACTTACGATACCACATTTTACAAATAGTTGAACTTTGTAATATGTTATATTTTATAATTTCTTTTATTGTGGTTTATTGTTTTCACTGACCTCAAAGCTATTGTCACCAAATGTACTTCTCAAGTCTCTTTCACCTACTTTGTCTTTCATGGAAATTAATGTAAGTCTTGACCATTGTCCTGTTATTCCCTTGCTAGCCTCCTCCCCTTGCTCATGTCCATGATGACTCCCTATATGTTTGTTCATGTTGATGTTGGGTATGCAATGACTATACCACTCATCTCCACCAATTGATTTCAACATACTATTCCATCTCCACAATTTCACTCACCACCATATATGGCTTCTTATCTCGTGTCTTGTGGGAATATTCCCTTAACTTTTTGATGCACACAATTAACTGCACATTATTGACTCATCCCTGTGACTCCACCTGTGGGGAATGCCATTGTCTCAATGTGTGTTTCTTGCCTCTAGCCACTGCATGCTCCCTGATAAGCTACATAATCCATGGAAAGGCTTCTAGTGTACCCTCCTTCCAAGGAAGGGCCACACTCCAAAACATTGAATCCCAAACATAGGTCTCACATGCCATTTCCCCTTGTGCAATCTTGACTCAAGCTACCAAATCACTTCCCTTAAACTTTCTCCCACTTTTTCTGTCCAAAAGAATCAGGAGAGCAATTCAAAAGTTCTGTGGTAGAAAAGAAGCTGACTGTAGGAGGCTTCATGTAGATATCCTTAAATAGAAGATTGAATCTCTAATTACCCTGATAGAGGATCTTCAAAGAAATCAAATTTATCGAGGGATTTTTAAATCAATAAGAGGACACAGTTCTGTGAGATAGCTGTCCACGTAATTATGAAGTGGCATGTAAATTTCGAAAACTAATTAGTTAGAAAGTAAAATGTAGTGTTAGAGAGACAATTAGTTAAACATGACACATAGGTGGAGGACCATTATGGTGTGTCAAATAGACATGATGGTTGTGACACTGTTTGGTGCCATGAACAATAGGGTGTATTTCACTTCCAGTATGTCTAGTATATAACATCTGTGTTTAGCGCCTGTGTCTTGGGTTGTTTTATAACAACAGGAATGGCTTTATACTGAACTGCCCATTATAGTTTATGGTAATGTCTGCTGGATTGGTTCGTTATCAAAGCTTCTGGACATCTCTAGAATGGTATACTCTAATGGAATCTTGTGATGAAAGGGCTTTTGAAATTTGCTCTCACTTGTGAGATCTTATAGATGAAGTTCTTAGATCCATTTAATTGTAAACGGCCCCTACATTTACTCCACAACACCTGCTGAGAAAAATTAGGGAAGCCCTCTCCATCAGACCCCAACCCACCCTGTATAATCAATGTTTTCTTTAGGATTTTGTTAGTTGTTTGGTAATAGAGGGTTGCATTAGGATCTTGTAATTTCATTAACAGTTCACTGATCATTAATGACTGTGCATTGACATCCAATGGCAATTGTTGAATTTCAAGATTAGTTCTTTGTTTGTTTAAGACGTGAACTATATGGTTGAATAGCATGTCAAGGAGGTGGCAAGCTATTGTCCAATCATTTTGAGGTGCACGTACCATAAATCTCACAACTCATTTATGGTGTCAATCAATCAATAGTAATAAGCTTAGAAATGGACTTGGAAGGCTTTCTTAAGGAAATAACTGCAGGTATTGTTTGTGCTTTGCTTTCATTTCTTGAATGATGAGCTTCTTTATCATAGATACTTGCACCAAACATTTTTGTTGATTGCTTCTATTCATAGCACAGCATGCTTACTGGGGCCTCCCTCCCTTTCTCACTCCACTTTTCAACGAAGTTCAAATATTTCACAGGAATTATATTACACAATTGAGAGGAACTAAATAATTTGCAGAGAAATGTGATGATTCTTGCATTAACGATGTTTTAAATTGATATATACAAATATAAATAGCAAGAGTAAGACTCAACTTGTGGAGGACAGTAGCTTATCTGGTAGAGCACTGAAGCAATTATAAATTGTTGAGGATAGTGTTGAAATGTCAATCCACACTCTAAAAATATTTTCTATGGAGAATTGAAAATAAGCCTTGCTAGAATGTCTTGAGTTCAAATCTTCACTAGTCCATGCTTTTCAACACAGGATCAAAGTGATGCCAGGTAGGACACATTAGCATTGTTTTAAGATTCTGGGTTTGAGTTGTAGTTGGTTCATGCTTTTCATTATGGTCAGAAAAATGCTTTACTTAACTATAAGATTTTGGTTTCTTTTCCTTTATGCATACATCATACAATTAATCATACATTAAACTTGACAATCTTTAGTTACCTGAATTGAAAAGTAAAACACTTGATAAAAATGTTATATTAATTTAGAACAAATTACCTTTATGTAAATACAAATTACAATTAGTAATGCATTAATATAAAATTCATGACACCCAATGGGTTTGAATTGAGAAGTGGTGAGCAAGGAGTTTCACACTGTAAGCCAAGGTTCCAATCCCATGGGTAGGTACCCTGTAAAGCCATGAGGACCCCTCGAGGTAGAGGTCATACTTATGGTAATGCATATGAACCTAAGGTGGAGTGGCCATGGACCTCAAATCAAGTGTAACCCTATTACACATCCAAAACCACCCTCATGTTCTTTACAAGCTCTGCCTAATGTTAACATTTTAGCTCGTATATAGATAGATACATACATACATATCCAATTCACAACATTGCATCAACAATTAGCTACTACGTGGCCCTCATTTTAATTGATTGTTTTTTTCTTTTGTTTTTTCCAATTATGACCAACACATCAGTCAATTATCACATTGATGGTCAATTCATTTGACATTGCTTGACTTTCCACCCTTCCCTGCTACTATGCTCCACATAGCACAGCAGCAACACAGTTGCACCTATCAAACTAACCCTGACAATAAATGGGATGGTCTATATAAACTATAAAGGTAACTTTGAATTTACATTATTGTTTAATGTACAGGAAGTACATATGGTCACCACATTGTACAGTGGTTTTTTAAATGTAGAATGAGTGGCATAAAAATGCCTCTAAAGATGATAAAACTCTTACTCAAAATAGGCATGTACTCCAATTTGCATCACTAAACCGAAGTTTGATGTTTGTAGAAGAAATATGTACTCGTATCTATATGTGTTCCTGTATGGTGGATTTAAATTGAACATATTTACTTATGTATTCCTGCTACAATGCTTCTCTTAACCTGCGATTGGATACAAATTATTGTTCCCCATGGTTACTTCAAACTGCATTTTTGGACTATGAAGAGCTTTCCAATTCTAGAACATTTCAGCAAGCAAATTGTCGTAGATATGGTAAAAACTGTCGCAAAGACTGTCCACAAATAACTCAAAGTAGCCCAAAAACTATTATGATCTTTTCTGATGATACTTAAAAATGTTGGGAACTTCTAGCAAAATTCATCAACACAAATAACCCCAAAAAATAAGCACCTCCCTTTCAAGTTAGTCTCTCTCAAAATCTATCCTATACAAAAGAAGCAATGACCTTTGAGTTTTTTTCAATTTATATTTTTTTTACAATGTTTGAATAGATATGATTGCACGCTTTGATAACAATACAACAATTATACTATACTTCAAGGTGCCTTATGCTTAGATAGATTGGCAAGCTTTCATTTATCATGAGGTTGGAACCCAAAGATAAAGCAAAAACATCCCTTGTGATCAACAAGGGGTCACTCTTACATGGACAATGGATGACAAAACTTTAAGATAATGTACTGCATGTATGACGAGCAGCAAAAAGAATGAACTGCACTACTTCACATACACAACTTGAGGACAAAATGGCAGAGGAGAAAAATACAGATATTTCTATCTCGACTTTATTGTAGTCCTACCATAAGCATGTAAACAAACAGATTAACTGTGATGAACTAAATTACTTATCCAGAGGAGAAAATGTTGCATAGAAGTCTTAGAAATTAAAAAAAGCCATCACAGCTATCATATGCATGTGCATTGTCTTGACATACCAGGTGAGACTTGTTTGCGTCATACATATAAGATGTAGTTTTCTCATGTACAATATAGCCTATAGGTACTACAATTGGATGAAAATTGTTCATTATATAATCATGACATAACTAACACTAATAGCAAAATTTAATAGGGGTCTCTTGCATTATATATTTTCACTAAATTCCTTCAATTAAATTATGTCACTGAATTCCTTTACTATCATATTATAATTAACAGACCAATGCCTACTAATTACTCATATCACCTTCTGATATGGCAATTGGTACACAGAATATCCCAAAGCAAGTTTTAAGGCAAAAATTCATGTAACCACTTGAATATGTCAAAAATTTCCTTTGCTTTAAAGAAAATTAAAGAATCAAACGTGCATGCGAAATAAGGAATGTATAAAGAAAGAAATAAAAAAACCATGCTCTCTATTCAATTTTAATGATTCATATACAGAAAAGGCAAATGGATATGATAAGAAACCAAATAGACAAGAACAGCATATTTGCCCATTCATACCTCACAGTCATTATGGCAGAATGTTACACAATGAGGGTTCCCCATGCTGACACAGGTAACAATCCATGTTTTCCCATTCACGGACAATTCACTTTTGACAACTGCTCCATCCTTCCGCCCTGGTAGCTTTGTTGGTATATCTGCAGCATTTAAGATTGGTTGCCCCATGTCAACTATGACCTGCAAAGAGATGCTTCTGAAATTTCATCATTGCCCTTTGAGTAGTATACTCCAAATATGCATTCTAGTTTGTTGTAGAAAGAATAGATGAAACTTTGACGTAATCATCATAGAACCAAGAAAATTGAACAATGCAATTAATTTTTGGAAGAGAGAATATCAAAACTTATTAGTATGTATTCTCATCCTTTACAAAAAAATATGTGGGATTTATATTAGGCCTTAAGTATCCCTGGAAAGTTATGAATTTTAACTATTGTTCTGTATTGACTCCAACAGAAATGTACTGTTAAAAATCTCTTATACCTATCAAGTTTCCTCTGCAAGAAAATCACCAAATAATGTTCTCAATCAAAATCATGCACTGCAAAAAGAACCTGATCTCTGACCCCAAAACCTGATATTCTCAAGTTTATCTCAAGCAATGCAAGCTAATGAGCTGAAGTTGTGAATCAGAACTAGGTTGTGCTTCGGCAATGATACAAAGTTAAGTAAAGAACTCTCCTTGACGAGGTTGGCAATGATATGAAATTTTGTAAAAACTGCCCTTGAAGAGGATATGTATAAAACTCTTTGAGTACTATTATGTAAAGTTTAATAGAATAACATAAATATCTCTCTCTTCAATGTTCTAGGAATTTTTAGTACTTGTTCACAATGCATCATTTCTTCTCTACTTGTTTACTTATAGCTTTTTGTCTCTCGTTTATTTATGCCTTTTAGTCATTTCTTGAATATGTAGGTACAGTTCAATATGAAAATTTGGATGGTAATAGTCCTTAGTTATCCCTGTACTTTTTGGTTTGGGTAGCGTTTCGGCTGATGGGTCTTCATATGAAATCCCCATCTTTTCAATACTTGTTCCATTGCCTGTTTCCCGTGAAAGGACTACCACAGTCAAGAGGCCCAGTGGACACAAAAGGTTAATCCATTTGTGCAAGGTGGACAGTATTAACGTCCAATGACAGTATGCAATTGATTTTAAGATTTAAATTGTCTTAGGAATACTAATAGGATCATTGATCACAAAACTTGGATGACTTCCAAATGAATAAAAACAAAAGAATTCTTCCTCTCTCATCTACAACCGACAGAATTGGCTGGATAAATGGATATATGAAAGTGCATGTTACAAGTTGTTAGTGGGGGTAAAATTTTTATTTTGTACAGGGAAGTTGGAAGGTATGGTATTTTGCCTCCAATGCCTTCCCTCTGAGACTGTGTATCATGACCAACATTGTTTTGGTGTTGCAACATGAAATAATGTATTGGGAGCGCTCTCTTGGATTCCCCTAGTTGCATTGTATATTTGATTGGAAAAGGTAATAGAGACTCATGCCTTGTCATATTTATTCTATGGTGTATATTTCTATGAGTTAATCTTTCCGTTGCATAATCTATATTTTATTGCATATTATCTAGTTTTGTATTAAGCTTTATTACATGAATAGAATACGTCTCATACTAAATTTCTGGCATGTTGCCTACAGAGGATTTGGGTTACAATTTCAAGAGATTCATGTGTAGAAACGTAAACAACTATCTCACTCAGACAAGCAGGTGACATTGAAAGAGAAAAAGTGAACAAGCAGGTAACATTGAACGCAATCAGAATATCAAGTATGCAGCCAAGGTCGAAGAGGAGAAGTGGACTTTTCCATGAAATTTTACGGAATATAGTGTTGGCAACGCATTGATTGATGAAAAGCCAACACACCCATTTGATGTGGCAATAGTGGCAACACAGCCTGACACCATACAATATGAAGAACGAAAGATGATGCAGGTAAATCTCAATGAAGGTGATGAAGAAAAGATGGTCCATTGCGAGGACGAGTGGGACCCAGTTTTGAAAGTAGCGGCTTTCAAAATATTTATGCAATAGAAGGAGGTCTTTGCATGGACTTACAAGGATTTGAAAGGGGTTTCGCACAAACTGTGCATGCACCAGATTCCCTTGGTTCCAAATTCACAGCCAATGAGAAGAAGATCGTATAGAATGAACCCAAAGTATGCAGCCTTAGTCAATGCAAAAATCAAGAAGATGCTGGATGTTGGGATAATTTTCAAGACGAGTGTGAGTGGGTGGGTGTCACCTATTGTGATCAGTTTGAAGAAAGAAAGCAATCAGATCCGCATATGCATCAATTTTTAGATTTCGAATGCAATGACTATTAAAGTTCCCTTCCCTATACCATTTACTGATTCAATTTTGGAGGTAGCAGGACACAAGATCTATTCATTCTTGGATGGATTCTCCGGCTACAATCAAATCAATATCACTAAGGAAGATAAGATGAAGACCACTTTTGTAGTAGAGAACAGAATTTATGCATATAATCAAATGCCTTTCAGTTTGCGCAATGCCCTTGCTACATTTCAACAGATAATTTTGTATATTTTTTAACGGATATCCATGAACAAGGTCAAAGTATTCCTGGACAATTGGTCATTGTATGGAAAGACAGACAAGCATTTGAAGGCATTGGAGGAATGCATGAAGTTGTGTATGAATGCTCGATTGTCCTTGAATCTGAAGAAGTGCAAGCTGTTGGTACCATATGCAAAATTACTTGGGCATGTTGGATATGAAAGGGTTTGAAAACCAATCCTAATAAGATACGAGTCATGATGAGCATGGAAGAGTGATACAATGTAAGTCCATTGAAGTCCTTTTTGGGACATCTCGAGTATTATTGACGCTTCATTAATGCCAATAAATCAAGAACCTACTTTCTCAATGTGCCCCAAAGAAACCAGCAAGCCTTAGCGGAACATTTGGGGTTTCCCAATTAGAAGTCCGCCCAGAAAATATCAGAGGATCCCATTGTTCAAGAGTACATGCACAAAAAGTTTATAAAAAGATCTCTAAGATAAGATTGCAAGGGCTATTCAATCAAGCAGGTCATATTCAACTCCTCTCCTCAACCGCATTCAAACAATCCCAGTATATATGATACCTATTCTCAAGTTCCAAGGGAAACTTCAAAAAACTTGTCAAAAACGATGAACCTTTACAGGGACAGGTAGCGGAAGAGGAAAATATACCATTGATGAGCTAGGGTATTGTATGAAAACCGAAATGGGAAGGTGGAAGAGGACTTAGAAATGCAGGATGTGTAAAAAAAAAAACATAGAAAATGATTCACTTCAGAGTAAAAATTCTGACCACAAAATATCTTCAATAGTCCTTCAAAAGATTCGTGCATATGGAACTTCATTATGTTTAGCTGAAATTTGTTGCTGAACAATCTCTCCTAAAACATAAGGAATGGGGAAAAGGTGGATAACTCGAAAGGCTTGTGTCAAGAAAACCAACCTCTTCATCTTCTTATAAAAGCTAATCCTTTGGAACAAACTCTTAGCAGAAAATAGGTCATGGAATCAATGCTTACTGGAGTGACATGGATGTCACCTGGACGGAGTAGAATATTCTTGGAATCAGATAACACCATCTCCCAGGACCAAGCTGATCAATTTAACAGTCCTAGCAAAAATTGAAAGTCCTATAGATCAGGAAGAAGATAACAAAAATGGAATGATAACAGAAAGGGGAGGTGAAGAAAGGTGGTTATGTATGAGAAATCCAAAATTTACAAAAATGGTTAAGTAGCCTGAAGATCTGGCTGGAAAACTGTCTTCTGCAAGCATCAGATTTCTCGTGGCTGATGATCAAGAAGAAATTTCTGACTCAATATAATTTAAAAGAAAGAGGTGAAACCTCCCTTCCAAATGCATGCTATGTAAAATCAAAGAGGAAGATGCTGATCATAAGATTCTCCACTGTAATTAGTCCAACATTGTGTGATTAGGATAATAAGGAAGCTGGATATTGTATTTGGATGACCTCAGCAAGGAATTTAAGGATTGGCATTTCTGCATCTTACTATTAATTTGGGAAATCTGAAAAGGAAAGAAATAGATGAACTTGTGAGGTTAAAAAACTCCTATTATAAAAGCTTTGTGCAAAAGTAGAAATTCCAATTTCAGAGGTTAGCTAGGTGAGAAACAGAGAGATTACTACCAAAAAGGGCTTTGTTACTCTCGATGATTCAAATCCAAAAGAAGAAGACCACAATAAGAAATCAAAAAGGAGCATGGTAGGAGATTTTATTGACAACTTTGGAAAACTCGGCCAAAATAAAACAGAAATGAAATGAAATGAAATATTATTAATGTCCGCGGTGGGCCAAAATAAGACCCAAGGGACTATAAGAAGTACAATAATGACTGCCAGCTAGCAGGCTAAAAAGCCCAACAAAGAAAAGAACTAAGAAAAATACAAGATCAAACCCGACAAACGGGCCAAAGAGAAAGGGAAAAGAAAAGAAAAGGGAGAGCAGAGGGGGGGAGGGCTGCAGTCCAACAGAGAGAAGTGCATGCCAAGAAGAACGGAGAGAGAGAAGGAGGGGGAGGGAGCAGCCCAGGAGGGGCAAGCTCCGAGAATCCCCCAAAACTAATCTCTCCTAACAGTCGAGGCCGAAGTACCGGAGCTGAAGAAGTCCATGATATGTCTCTGCCCATTGCTAGTTCGGAACCCCGACAAACTGTTGGTGCGCTGTCTAGTGACCCTGCTTCTGTTCAAACTGGATGGTGTGGGGCGTTTCCGGTCGAAGTCACCTGGTCCGTCGGAGTTGGTGAAGTATGTTGTGATGAGCCGATGTTGAGGAGGGTGAGATCCATTTGGAGAACTTTTATGTCGTCGAAGCCGAGTTATCTCCCTAAGAAAGAGTGCGAGACAACGCTGGTCCGGTATCTGAAGAAGGTAGAAACACATCGAGAGTTGTCCCCGAAAAGGCAATGGAACCTACCCCGGATCTCATAATAAATGGGACAACAAAAAATGAAGTGATGCAGGGTCTCAACTTCACCCAAGGAGCAAAACAAGCAAATCCGCTCCTCCATCGGAAGATGGTGATCTGACTCAATCCGGAGTTGGTGAGAACACACCCTGAGTTGCCCAATAGTGATCCGAAGACTATGCATTGTGTGTTGCTGAAGGTATTGTGGAGGAACTATTCTGCCCTCCCGTATTCGTAAGAAGTGCTCATGGTAGAAAGACAGACTTGGGGGAAAGAGGGGCAACAGGAGAGATCCATGTGCATCTGGTGTACTGGAGACTAACATCCTTCCGAATCTCGTGGAGCATCTTCTCCTTAGTAAGCCGAGAGGGGGGGAGAACCCCCAAAGAATAAGGGGGCAGCCTGTCTATCTGTATCTGAATGCTGGCCAAGAGAGTAGAAACCTGAAAATACCAGCTCCTCCGGCCTCCCCGAGAACTCGGAGAGAGTTCCATCGAGGAGCGAAGGGCGAGGTAAGGGTACCGCCTGCAACCCTCAGGGGTATCTCCGAAAGTACGGATCCTGTGAAGATAACCGATAATCAGGAAGATAATCTCAAGCTGGAGAGGAGAAGCCCCAAACTCGCTGCAATAATAGAACGAGGGACTGTTCCCTTGCAACGAATGAATCGTCGAAGAAAGAGTGTCCGCACTCGTTCAACCCGTGACCACTCAGCCGGGCCAAGACTAGGGCCCCAAACCACTGACCCATAAGTAATAGTTGGCTTGACCAAAGCGTCAAAGATCCTCATCTTCACAGGTATATCCTGAAAATGTGCTTTGAAGCAATTCCTCTCTAGCAAAGACAGAGCTGCATACCCCTTACACACCCGGACCTGGGCGGCGGGTTTCATACCAAAAGTGGGACCAATGAAAAGAACCCCCAAATACACATAAGAGGTGGTGATTTCGACCTCCTGGCCCTGGAAAAGGAAGTGGAGATGGGATAGAGCCTCTTTGGTAGTATTGAATACCATAACCTTGGTCTTAGAAAGATTCACCGTCAACTGTCTCGAGTCACAAAAAGCGGCAAGTGTGTCCAGATGACGCTGAAGCCCCTCAGGGGATGAGGCCAAAAGAACAACATCATCAGCAAAGAGGAGAATAGAAATCAACACATGGTGAAGAAGGCAACCATCCTCTGGGTGAGCGTTCTCCCTGATAAAAGTCTCAAGCTCGTCGATAAAGATCCCAAAAAGTGTCGGCGAAAGGGGGCATCCCCGTTTCACTCCTATGGTGCTAAGAATATTGGCCGAAAGCCCTTGAGGGGAGCGAAACCGACCTTTCACAGTCTCATATAACCGTGTAACCGCTGTCAAAAGCTGCCCAGAGATGCCAATTGATCGAAGCCTCTCAAGAAGTAAATGTCGAGGCACCGTGTCGAAAGCTTTCTTGAAGTCTACAAAGCAACAATAAACCTTCGAGGACCTGGAACGCGCCTCCTCAATAATAGCTCTGAGGACTAGAATGTGATCTGTGGTCTGATGATCTTGCCGAAAACCAGCTTGGCCAAGAGCCCTGAAACCCCCCTCCTCCAACCTTCGAGAGAGAAGCACATCCAATGTTGTGGCATAGAGCTTGGCAAAGATATGCCCAATCATGATAGTCCTGTAGTTATTGGGTTCATGGGGATCACCCGCCTTATGAATGGGGTGAATGATATGCCGAGTCCAGGACTCAGGAAACCCGAAACAGTACCAACAAGATTAAAGAGATCAGCAAGGGGCCCAACAAGAGGGTCAATACCATGCTTCAAAAATTCCGCCTGTAACCCATCCAAATCTGTTGCTTTGCTTGTACAGAGTTTCCAGATAGCCTGCCTGACAAGACCAGTAGAAAAGAGGTGGCACGAAGAGGGGGGGGAGGGAACATAAATACGAGGCTGATTTGGGATGGTATAAAGGGAAGAGGCATGGATGGTCCAAGAGGAAAGATCGATCCCATGAGTAATCCGATCACGGGGGAGGATAAGGCGCCATAAGGATTTAGGAGATTGTTGAAGGGAGTGGATAAGATCAAGTCGATGCCGAGAGAGGAAGAGACGCTTCTTCTTTCGAAGAAGCATCCTATAGTCTTTGTGAGAAATGGCATGGGGCTGGGAAGGATTTCGAATGGCATATTTCAACCTTCGGTGGGCAGACTTACATTCCTCATCATACCAGATGTTCATGGGGCAATGACCATGGGGACGAGGACGAGGGGGAGGACGAATAGTGTGGGGGTATGATTCCAAAGCAGCCTTCCAAATAGTTTGGACCAAGCAAGCAGAACGATCGGAAACATCGGAAAGAGAAGACACCTTGGGGAGAACATGACGCAACCGGTCCATGCAGGTAAAGGAATAATAATAGTCAAATTCTATAGTGACTCGAGGGACAAAAGAAAAATTTTCAATTAAAAAAAAAAAAAAAAATTTAAACAATTGGAGAGCCAAAAAGCTAATTTTCAAGGATACACAAGGACACGTCACCCTCCCCCTGTCATTCCCAATACGGGGGGATGGTAAAGGGGACATTTCCCTGTCGTCCCCCTTTTGGGAGGGGGCAAGGTGGGGCATCCCCGGGACGCCACCAAGAAGCAGGGGACT
This sequence comes from Wollemia nobilis, assembly GCA_028583015.1. Lineage (NCBI taxonomy): Eukaryota > Viridiplantae > Streptophyta > Pinopsida > Araucariales > Araucariaceae > Wollemia > Wollemia nobilis. The sequence goes on along the minus strand of JAQPPZ010016833.1, from coordinate 3,918,442 downwards.
GTCCCCAGTACCCCTATTGTGAGGGATGCCGTGGGGAACGATCGGTCGTCCCCCACGGTTGGGTGTCCATATAAAATTTTAGAACTTATATCTCTTCAAATTTGCGACTTCCCTCTCCTGGAGGAGTTGTCGGAGTCAAAAGATGGAGCGATGGAGAGCCTTGAGGTGTTGGTATCATTCGACTGTGAAAGACTCCAAAATATTCCAAAGGAATTGGAGCAATTAAAAAGGTTAGAGCGTTTGACATGTCCAGGTTTGGGCAATGAATAGATGGAAAGGTTAATGATGGGCAGCGAAGACTAGGCAAAAATCAAAGCCCATAATATTCTTATACAAATCGCTCTCATGGGAGCATATTCTCATATAGAAATCGTTCTCACGGGGACATCTAAAAGAAAAGTGGTCTTTGTATGAATATTTGACCACCTCCATGAAGAGGATGTTCCAGAAACACCCACTTAATTTTGCCGTAAGAGAATGGGTAATAACATTGTTTCCTGCTCTTTTAATTATTTATATGATTGTTTTAAAATATAGAAAATAGGTTATCAATGTTTTAAAATGTGTTTTTTTTAAATATGATTAATAAATTATTACATTAAAATTATTTTATTAAAAAATTATGATATTTGAAAAAAAAAATTATTTAAAGAAACATAAATACTATGTTATAATATAAACTATTAGTCTATATTTTTTATAATAATAAGGTTTTTTTAACATTATAATAAATAATTATAAATATTTTAATTCTTTTTCAAGATTATCTTATAGATAAAAGTTTAATTCAATTTTATTATACAAAGAACAATATTCATATGATGGCTATATATAAATGTTTTCTCCAAAGAAAATAAAACTTGCAATGTGATGTTTCTCATTGTTTATAATAGATTTTTAACTCAAAATTAGGATGATGAGGACAGCTCATCAGATACAGATACTGATAGCCCAGCAGAAGGCACACTACCGCATGAAAATTTCTAAAATTTTTAATACTATTATACTTGCCATCCCCTAGCCATCCCCAGCCGTTTCCCAAAATTGGCTTGCCATCCCCCACCATCCCTGCTATCCCTAAAAGTTGTTTCCCCGTCCTTGATACTTCTGTTACCTTGCTAATTTTATATTAGATATTCATAAAAAAGTGCACAATTACAATTCATGATCATCAAATCCAACCAAATACATCATAGTATCATACAAATGCAAAATTTCAAAAACATAAAGCAACTTTTAAAACTGTTTTTTGTTTCCCCTCCTCCCCCTTGTGTTAGGAAGTGAAGTCACTATATAGACGTCTGGGCTGCTAGACGTCTAGGTCAAACGTCTAGGCAGCAAACCAGACGTCTGGGCTGTCAGACGTCTTGGCCAGATGTCTCGGCAGTAGACCAAACGTCTGGGCTTCCAGACGTCTAGGCAGCAGACCAGACGTCTGGGCTGCTAGACGTCTAGGCAACAAACCTGACGTTTGGCTTGTTAGACGTCTAGGTCAGACGTCTAGTCAAGTAGACGTCCAAGATAGACGTCAAACGCGGAAGACAAACAGGTTCAAGCGCCTTCCTTGGGAGTGGAAACGAACAGTTTTTGGAGGCTTCCTTTGGGAGAGGAAACGAACAGTTTGGAGTCTTCCTTCTGCTCTATAAAAGGGACTTGATCCCTTGCATATTATGAAGAATGTTGAAAACGTTGTAAACGTGAATGTAAAGTTTTGCTGAAAATAATAAAAGGAGAAGTTGCCATTGCCCCGTGGTTTTCCTGCACATTGCAGGTTTCCACGTAAATCTCTGTGTTACTTGTGTTGCTGTTTTTGTTTTCTGTTATTGTGTTTCCACTTGCAGGTATAAAATCTGAAGTTTTTCCTAACATCTGGTATCAGAGCTCAAGGTTTTGTGCGAGTGGGAGCTGCAACAATGACAGGAGGTGTAACCAAGTTCGAGATTGAGAAATTTGATGGCAGGAACTTCGCTCTATGGAAGATGAAGGTGGAGGATTTGTTGGTTCAGAATGACCAAGCTCAAGCCTTGAAAGGGGTCGCGAGTAAACCGAGCAGCATGAAAGATGAGGAGTGGGCAACGCTTGACAGGAAGGCGGTTTCTACAATCCGTCTCTACCTAGCGGACTCTGTCTTGTTCAATGTAGTTGAAGAGAAGACCGCGGAAGCCCTTTGGCAAAAGCTTGAAAAGTTGTATGAAACAAAATCAGCAACAAATAAGGTTTTTCTAAAAAAGCAGCTTTATAGCTTGAGGATGAAGGAAAGTTCATCCGTGGTAGATCATTTGAATGAGTTTAATACTCTTATCAGTAAACTGGTTTCAGTTAATGTGAATATGGAGGATGAAGATAGAGCTATCACCCTACTTTGTTCCCTCCCGGACACTTGGGATCATATGGTGATGACCATCAGTAATTCATCATCAGGAACTCTCAAATTTGATGATGTGGTAGCCGCTTTGTTGGCAGAAGAGTTGAGGCGAAAAACGTCTCTGGAACCCTCAACCAATGAAGCCCTATCTGTGAGAGGTCGATCTTTCGAGGGGAGTAAACAAGGTAGAAAACAGTCCAGATCTAAGTCTAAAGGACATAAGCAGAAAGGGAAGTGTTGGCATTGTGGGAAGCCAGGACACTCAAAGAAGGATTGTTGGCAATTAAAGAATGGTGAAAAGCAAAATCAGCCATCAGTTGAGGCCAGTGCAGCAGATTCAGGAGAGACGGCAACATGTGAAGCCTTCTGTATCAGTAACAACAGATCTGTTTTATATACCTGGGTTTTGGACTCAGGTGCATCTTTCCACATGTCTCCCCACAAAGACTGGTTTGACAAATATCAGCCATACTGTGGTGGAAAGGTCTATTTGGGTGATGATCACCCTTTAGAAATTGTGGGAAGAGGGGATATAAGGATCAGGTTGGACGATGGTAGAGAAAGGATGTTATGTGATGTGCGACATGTGCCCGATTTGCGGAAGAATTTGCTCTCAATCAAAATGATGGATAAGCTAGGGTATTCTGTCACTTTCGGTAACAACTACTGCAAAATTACCAGAGGAGCTCTTGTAGTAGCTAAGGGAGAATCTTATGGGACCCTATATCGTTTATGCGGTGATACGGTGACAAACCATGCAGCAGCAACAACTTCTGTTCAGGATGCAGTAATGCTATGGCATCAACGCCTAGGCCATATGAGTGAAAAAGGCCTGAAAATTCTGCATGACAGAGGTATGCTTTCTGGGATTAAGTCTTGTAATTTAGACTTATGTGAGCACTGTATTTTTGGTAAACAAAAGAGGGTTCGGTTTACTGCAAGTCCTGGTAAGAGTTCTGATTTTCTGCAACTTATACATTCGGATATATTTGGACCAGTCCCCACTCAGTCCTTGAATGGTGCCATCTATTTTCTGACTTTTATAGATGATTATTCTAGGAGAGTGTGGGTTTATTTTCTGAAGAAGAAGTCGGAAGCTTTGCAGAAATTTAAAGAGTTCAAAGCACGGGTAGAGAAGAGTTTGGGCAAGTCGATTTTATGTCTCAGGTCAGATAATGGGGGTGAATATTGCTCCAAGGAATTTGATAAATTTTGTATGCAGGAAGGTATTAAGCACCAGAAGACTGTACCATATACTCCACAACAAAATGGTGTGGTTGAGCGGATGAATCGCACAATCATGGAACGTGCAAGAAGCATGCTTAGCGCAGCCATGTTGGAGAAAAAGTTTTGGGCAGAGGCTGTTAATACAGTTGTTTATCTTATTAACAGGTCACCTACAACTGCGTTGGATGGACAGATTCCGGAGGAGGTTTGGTGTTGTAAGCCAGTTGATTACTCTCATTTGCGTACCTTTGGTTGTGATGCGTTTGCCCATGTACCCAAAGAAAAAAGGTCCAAGCTTGACCCAAAGTCAAGCAAATGTGTTTTTCTCGGCTATGGAGATATAGTGAAGGGGTATAGACTGTGGGATCCTACTGCCCACAAGGTAATTATTAGCCGGGATGTAATTGTTGATGAAAAATCCATGCAAAGGAAGGAGGTACAGCAAACTCCTAATGTTGTACCAGTTGAAGTAGAAATGAGTGAAGATGAATATGAAAATCAGCATGCTGAAGTTTTTGATCAGCATGCAGAACAGCAAGTAGAACAGCAGGTAGAGCAGCCACAACGGTCACAAGACCAAGAGCCACAATCAAGAGATCATTGGGTTAGAAGATCTACACGTCCACAAAAGTGTCCGGAAAGGTATTCTCATGTGTATCAGTCCTCTTTTGCTTTGTTAACTGATGATGGTGAACCTAGTTCATTTCAGGAAGCTAGAGAGTCCGAGAATGCAGAAAAGTGGAGGAAATCCATGGAGGAGGAAATCGAGGCACTTCGCAAGAATAAAACGTGGGAACTTGTGGATCTCCCACCTGGAAGAAAGACTGTTGGAAACAAGTGGGTGTACAAAGTGAAGAAGAACAACGATGGGTTGTTGGAACGCTATAAAGCTCGCTTGGTGGCAAAAGGCTATGTGCAAAAGTCAGGTATTGACTTTAATGAAATTTTCTCTCCAGTTGTGAAGATGACTACTATTAGAGTTCTACTTGCACTTGTAGCTGCACAGGATTTAGAACTGGAGCAGCTTGATGTAAAGACTGCTTTCTTGCATGGTGATCTCGAGGAAGAGATTTATATGGATCAGCTTGAGGGCTATGAAGAAAGAGGCAAAGAGCATTTGGTTTGCAGACTGAAGAAATCATTGTACGGGTTGAAACAGGCGCCAAGGATGTGGTACAGGAAATTTGACACCTTCATGAAGAGCCAAGGTTTCAGCAGGAGTGAAGCTGACCATTGTGGATACTATAAGAGGTTTGATGATGGCAGTTTTATTATTTTGTTGTTGTATGTTGATGATATGTTGGTTGCAGGCCCCAACATGAAGAAAATCATTGATCTTAAGGCTCGGTTGGCTAGGACATTTGAAATGAAGGATTTAGGAGCAGCAAACCAAATTTTAGGGATGAAGATACACAGGGACAGAAAAGGAAGAAAGATCTGGTTAAGTCAAAAGTCATATGTGGAGAAGATTCTGCAGCGCTTCAATATGCAGAATGCAAAACCAGTTAGTACCCCACTTCTTCCACACTTAAAGTTGTCTTCCAACCAGTGTCCTAGAACAGAAGCAGAGAAGACAAGCATGTCTCGTGTACCGTATTCATCAACAGTAGGAAGCCTCATGTATGCCATGGTGAGCACCAGACCGGATATTGCCCAAGCAATGGGAGTAGTCAGCCGGTACATGGCAAATCCTGGTAAGGAGCATTGGAATGCGGTGAAGTGGATATTTAGATATTTAAGAGCCACTTCAGATGTTGCCATTTACTTTGGATCGGCAGATTTGCAAGTTAAAGGTTTTGTGGATTCTGATTATGGTGGAGATAGAGATGGGAGAAAGTCCACTACAGGATATACCTTCACTCTTGTTGGTGGAGCGGTGAGTTGGGCTTCTAAGTTGCAGTCTGTTGTGGCTTTATCAACCATTGAAGCAGAATATATTGCAGCGACTCATGCCAGCAAAGAGGCAATTTGGCTAGAGCGATTGTTGGGTGACTTCAAGGTAATGCAGGAGAAAATTACGTTGCATTGTGATAGCCAAAGTGCTATTCAGCTAGTGAAGAATCCAACATTCCATGATCGCACGAAACACATTGATGTCAAGTACCACTTTATAAGAAATGTGGTGGAAGAAGGTAGGATCCTGTTGCAGAAAATCGACACTGAAGTGAATCCTGCAGATATGCTTACAAAGTCGGTCAAGGTAGAGAAGTTTGAGTGGTGCAGAACTTCTCCGGGCTTGCTGAAAAAGTAACAAGGGCAGCATTGGGCAATTGGCACTGGATGAAAATATTTGGTAGAAGAATTCCTGAATACTGACTTCAAGTGGGAGAATGTTAGGAAGTGAAGTCACTATATAGACGTCTGGGCTGCTAGACGTCTAGGCAGCAGACCAGACGTCTGGGCTGCCAGACGTCTAGGCCAAACGTCTAGGCAGCAGACCAGACGTCTGGCCTGCCAGACGTCTAGGCAAGTAGACGTCCAGGATAGACGTCTAGACGCGGAAGACGAACAGGTTCAGGCGCCTTCCTTGGGAGTGGAAACGAACAGTTTTTGGAGGCTTCCTTTGGGAGAGGAAACGAACAGTTTGGAGTCTTCCTTCTGCTCTATAAAAGGGACTTGATCCCTTGCATATGAAAAATGTTGAAACGTTGAAACGTGAATGTAAAGTTTTGCTGAAAATAATAAAAGGAGAAGTTGCCATTGCCCCGTGGTTTTCCTGCACATTGCAGGTTTCCACGTAAATCTCTGTGTTACTTGTGTTGCTGTTTTTGTTTTTTTGTTATTGTGTTTCCACTTGCAGGTATAAAATCTGAAGTTTTCCTAACACCTTGAACTAGATGATTGGCCTTGGCTCTGAAAGGGTGGTCAAATTGGAGGCTCCTCAAGTACAGGATCATCATGGTATATGTCCTCCAATCCTCTCAAAATGTTCTGCTTCCTCCTCAAGTGCCTCGAAAAATGAACAAGCTTTCAATGAAACTTACTACCACTCTTAGCTTTGTTATTCCCTTTCTTCGTTATTGTTCATTTTCTTTCAATTTTCCCAAATTTAAATTCTAATAGTATTATATTAGGAAGAGGTGACAAGTAGAATCTGTTTGGTATAATAATAAATGAATGGCGATCGATGTTCAACATACTAGATTTTTAATCAAATGCAGTTACAAATATTTTGCCTATTTCATCAATTAGTCTCCTTCCCTAAGGGTACATGGAAGTATTAAGAGATCTCTATATTTCTATTGCATTTAGGAACTTAAGCTTACCATAAGTACCATGGTCACTTTCTAAAAATTTATGTGGATGAAGTTGAAATTTTGGAACTCCTCTAGATTTAGAAAGCACAATATTTTCAAAATTATTATAACGAAACTCTATAAAAAATTGTCCATAGTTGGAGAGAAGAAAAAATGCAAAAATAAGGACAAATGGCCTGTTAAAAATTTATTTTTCCAGCCATTTTTTGCTAACTGCCTGAGGTTTGCCGAGTTTCTCATGAGAAAACAGCAAGAAATATCGCCATGAGTTCACGATTTTCTCAGCACAAAGAAATTTATTATAAAAAAAATTAAAAAAAAACTTGCTGCTTGCAATTTCTCACTAGTTTCGCTAGAAATCGCAGGAAAACTTGCGATTTTTCTAATGACTCCCCCTGCCTGAAGAATTCTAGAAAATTAATTTCAATTAGCAACCCTGGAAAGGCTGGGGCAGGTGGCGTCATAAGTGATGCGAAAGGCAACTCAATCAATGACTTTGCTATGAATATCCCGCAAGCTTTGAAGAATGAGGCAGAATTCCAGGCTCTATCACAAGGTTTGATTATTGCCTAGAGAGGAGCTAAGAACCTCCTGGCCAAAGGAGACTCAAAGATATCAATTGAAGCTGCCAAGAAGGGTTTGTCAAACATTTGGCACCTAAACAACACCGTGGAAAAGGCAAACCCATATTTGCTTCTCTGAGATTCTGACATGTATTCAAATATGATGAGATAAGATAATTTTATTAGTGTCCACAGATGACCAAAGCAGGCCAATATAATTCGTCAGAAATGGCTGTTACAATGCAATGTAGCAACCAAAAACTACAATGAAAATAAACTAAACTACAGTAAAGGAACTAACATAAACTACACTAAAGTGGATCGTTACAAAATAGCCAACCTTCTAGCTGATAAGGGATGTGAACCACATCAAAATTCTGTAATGATTTTCGAAACTGCATGAGAATCTTAAGAAGTTAGGGGAAAAAGAAATACTGAACGACGAAAAAAACAGCAATGATGGCTAATGATAAACTCATCAAAAAGAACAGCTCATAATGTAAAAAGGTCACAGAAAGTTTTGCTAGAACTGGGTAACTGACATGGAGAATCATGCAGATTGTCCTGATGAAGCATCAACTTCAACTCCAGCAAACGATAACAAGGAGAAAGGATCAATTGATTCCCCGGTGTTTTTATTCTAATTTCACTATACTCCATGATATCGGCATGTAGTAGTATCAGTCAGGGGATGGAATTTATTAGTTTCAACATATCAATATATTACCTATCTGAGCCAGGTTTGCATATATGGATTTTTTGAGCTATTTTTGTTACTTCCCTGCCATTGGAAGCTGTCTAATACGTGGGGTGGGTGCCCCAATTCACTTTTAACCCAAAAAAGAACAATTTTTTTTACTGGAAATTGTTTGTCTGCAGATCCATAATTTGAAGTCAGTCTTTATACTAAAATTATAACTACATACCTCATGCACTGAAATTGTTCCATTGAAAATGCAAGCCATGATAACGAAACTTATTATTTACCTTAGAATCTTCGGAATAAAATAGAAACAAACTCCATTTCAGACTTAAAGTTAAAATCAGACTCAAATAATACATTCACGTCAAATTGTTTGACACTAGGCATATGACAACAAAAAGTTGAATGCATAAATTCTGACTATTAATGACAGAAAAATTAAAACCTGAATAAATTCATTTCAACATTCAGCTTAAGTTAACTGACCTCCAAACCATGTAACTTACTTGATTAAGCCATGCTAGGTGGATTGGATTCCTACCTTTCCATCTGATTGAATCTCGGGAACAATTTGACCAGCTCTTGTATGTATGGTGTAACTGCAAACCATGAACAATTTTAAAGCCCTCAAAAATCCCCATTTCATGTAACTGCAAATAATGAAATAAATGTAGTACCTCCAATCACCATTTAGTAAAATATAATGGGTTGTGAGCACACTGAATTACTCTCAAATTTCCACTGTCATATTTCTCCTACTAATTTTTAAACCATAGTATTGAGACTTGGACTCATCTCTGACTCAACAAGCCTCATCTTCTTCTTCTTCTTCTTCTTTTTTGATGCAAACTTGAGATCGGGATAAAACTTGAGGCAAATTTAACAATGACTCAGCAGATAGGGAAAAACATAAAATTAAGTAGTTTTTACTCAAACAGACTCGCTGAGGGTCAAAATGACTCGCCCAGAATCATCTGACATGTGGACTTGAAACACTTTGCTTTATATTTCTATTATTATTTTATTAACTTGAACAATGCATGTCTAACGGACCATATCATAGTGCATAGATAAAGGGAAACCATATCAATGTTTACCAAACCAAAATAATAAAACAAATCCAGTATAGCAGAACACAACACAGATAGTTCTAATTTATAATCATTACAAGCAACATTTTCACTAGAAAGCATTCACAAAAACTACATTAGAAGCCAAACTAAAAAGCAGCGTAAATATCAGTTCAAGAACATCTAAGACCAGTATAGAACCATTCACAAAAATATGAAGAGAAACATAGCATTTTTCTTATTAACTTTACCAATAAAACATATAACTTTCCAACATGGATAACACAAGGAAAATTACAAGGGTCCTCTAGGAAACTAGCTTCATGAATATCAAAACATGACCATATAAGCAATGTGACCATTACATCACATGGGGCATAGCTCTTCAGGTATGAAAATTGCTTGGATAATTGTGCCACTTGCAAATAATGACAAGGTTTTAAGAAAACAACAAAAACTTGAAAAGTTTTGCTCACCTCAATAGAATGAAAATGGAAGCTAGAAATCTACTTAGAAATCTATCACAAACCCTGATGCTATCATATTCTCCATTTCCAACAGGATTAAATTCAACCAGTCTATCTTCTTCTTCATTCTTCCCCAAGTACTTGGCATCAAGTTTCACTCTCATAGACTATGCTTTGTGTGCCAAACATAATTCTTTACGCCTCTAACTTGCACTTATTGTTTCTTAGGGCCTGAAGCTGGTGTACGGGACTGATATTTCTAACACTCCACGTCAGCTTTAATGAAGGGGTTAAGAAAATGAACTTTATCCACCACAGAGGCCATTTCAATTATCTTGTTCCATTTGCTTCCTACGGCAATGATATTTATATCTTAATTTACATTTTGTACTTGTTCTTCCTCCTGTATTCCATATGAGCTAAATTAACATCTTCCTATTTGGTTCCTCTAATAGTTTAATGCCCAATCCTATCTGTCGCCATAGGATTCTCCTTAATAAGAACCAAATTCTTCAAATAAATCAAGTATAAACTTCATAAACCTTTCAAAATCAAACCGATCCTCAAAAAAATCAGGGTTAGAATATTAAGTTCAAATTAGATGATATACTCATGGGTTGTAGCATCCAGAAGAAATGCTGCATTAACTCCCTTGAATATTTAGATGACAAACTTCTTGAAGGTGCCTCTTGATGGTTTGTCACTTGGCTCTTAACAACTACTTTGGAAGAAATGGTTGTTGGTTGAAATGGACTGCTTGGAGCTCCAGCATATCCAAATTGTAATCTAAAATGGATCCTCAAGGCATGGAGCTTACCTCTAACAATATAGTGTGTTTAGATAACTACCTAAGACCATGCTGCAGTTATTCATTGGACAGACTAATATTAATTTTGGTTTCCCTAGGCAAATCACAAATTCAATGTTATACAACTGGGAAACGTTTTGAATGGTCAAGCGGCATAAAAACTTCCTTAGGCAATTTTGTTCTAGGCTCAAATGTCTTGAATATGGTATGTTGATCTTCCTCCGTCTTTGTCTTGGATTTCCTCTTATGCATTTGGCATTCTTCATTTTCACTAATGGGTCCTAAACAAGGTTCCACAAGCTTGGGGACGGGGGGACGGGGGACGGGGACGGCGGGGGACGGCGGGTCGATTTTAGGGGACGGCTCGGGGACGGCTGGGGGGGACGGCTGGTATAATACTATAAAAAATGAAATTTTTTAGAAATTTAGAATAATCTACACATTCAAAATTCTACACCCAACAAAAATGATATTTCATATTACTAATCAATTATGTAAGTGCAGCCATTCATATTCAGATTAGTTACTAACACATAAGTGCAGCCATAATTGAGTCATTTAACATTTTCATGTTCATATTAGTTACTAATTTGCAGCCATTTAATTGTTTCAAGTTCAACAACTATAACTTGAAGGTTCAGCCAAGGATATCAAGTGCAAACAATGTTCAAACAGTCATCATTTTAAGTAATAACAGTCATCATTTTTTCAGCCACCAATGTTCAAACAAAGACTGTCATGTTTAAAAATTTTCAGTCACTAACTGTTCAAATATGACAGCAATAAGAAATTTGAAATAGTCATAGTATCAATGCTCATTTGCAACAAAAAGACTCAAAACTAAAATAGTAAAGGAGTATAGTTATACAATGTAATAGAACTCCTATGGAACTTCTGTTGGGCTATCACTATCAAAATCTGTATCACTATTTGATGAGATGCCCTCATCATCTAAGTGAAGATCCTCCAATGAAACTCCAACCAACCCCTCATGACTCTCATCCTCATCAATCTGTCATGCATCCTCTGGATCAACATCCCATCGTGTAGCTGGAGATTGCTTGTACTCCGGCTTAACTCTCTCACGAAGACGAAGAGAGCTATGAACTGCAACTAGCTTCTCCGCTCTGCGAGAGGTAAGACTATTCCTCCTCACATTGTGGATAAAGCTGTATGTAGACCAATTCCTCTCGGCGACGAGAGGAACTAGCAACCTGTGAAAGAACCCTAATTGCAAAATATTTCAAGTTAGGTGTGTTGTCCCCATATAGCTGCCACCATCCAATGGGATTTCTTTGGGCAATGGTAGCCCTATCCTCCCTACACTCCGGGTGGGTGAAGCGAGGGCCCTCGAGATTAGCAAAATTGAGCCACTCATTTCTAATATTTGAGCTCTCCTCCTTCGCATATATCTTTCTAATGGCCTCCAAAAACCCTTCTCTCACCTCACGGATCCTCATGGGGAGGCACTCTCCCAGGGCCTAGGCTCATACCACTTTGGGTTTATCGTATATCTTGCCATATGAAGGGGGGTGTTCATCCTATCCCACCTCGTCCGTATAATAGGCCTGATGTAGGCCTCATAGAATAACGAGGGATGGATCTCTAGCGAGAAATGACTTTTTTAATCTCCCCCAACATCCTTGTCAAAAGTCTCATATATTTCTCCTAGACTAGGAGCATACGTATCGAGCATATCCGATGACGAGCAACAATAGGGGCAACAAAAGACACAATATACCTACAAGAAATCAAAAACAAAATTTAGAAACTTATATGTCACATTGTCATATGAGCACTCCAATTTGAAACAAACAATGAAAATTGAAAAATCATAAATTAAAATAACATTTTGGTTTCTTACTTGGCTTGAGACCACCAACTATCATCCAATGTTTTGTCTCTAATTTTTTTGCCCTCCTCTGTCCTTGATTACGGCCACCTCTTCCACTCCGTGCATACTACCATGGATTGTAGAGCATCTTGCACCTCAATCATCCTCTCCAATAAAATGAAGTAGGTGGCGTATCTAGTGTCTCCCGGTTTGATGAACTCCTTCTTTGAGAAGGACCGAAAGAGGGCTAACGAAGTGTGATGGTTGCAAATGAACATTTGCATATCTCTAGCTTGTGCAACCATCTCCTTCACCCAATCTATCCTCCCAATGTCTTTCAATGCATTGTTCAATGCATGAACACAACACGGGGTCCAAAAAATATGTTTATATTCTTGTTCTATCATTTTGCTTGCACGTTGGCAAACAAGGGCTGCATCTGTAACTACCTGTAGTGTACGGCAAAAAATTAAAATGGTCTCATTTAAGTTTTTAACAGCCATTTAGAATCTAGATTTGTAATTTTAAAATTTAAAGATTTTGATTTTCATAAAAAAATCTGAAAAAATTAAAACTTAAAACTTAAAGTAAAACAGAAATTATCGAATTGATTACCTGTACAACATTGGAGGCTCCAACCTCCTCAATAGCCTCCTTCAACTGAAGGAACTGGAACTCAGCATCCTTTTTTTTTCCCGTGCAATCAATGGCTTTGAGAAAATAGGGACCTGCTTTACATGTGACGATGATATTGATGAGTGGACATTGACGAATGTCAGTCCACCCATCCATGATGATAGAACATCCATGAGTCCACCATGTGTTCCTCATCTGCTCCATAACCATGCTGCATTTGGAATAGTGTTTGTCTAAAATAGAGGTACACACCCTAGTTTCTCCAGGCGATAGATATGAAGTCCCTGCCTTGGTTATTTCTCTTATTGCGTCCTTGAAGTAGGGGGAGCGTGCAATATGGAAAGGCAGCCCATGTGCAAAAAATAATTTTGCTATAGCATCATCTGCTGATTCTCTTCCTTGCACATTAAACATTTCATTTACAGTTCCCCTTTTCTTTGAGGGCAGCGGTGGCATATTGGATGTTTGGGTTAATTCTTGTGGCTGTTCTAAGGAGGCCCCAACGTCCTCTCTAAATGATGGGCTGCTTGTAGATGAAGACAAACCATAATTTTTAAATCTAGACTCTTGCACAATCTTATGGATTTCATTAACTTGTGCCCGGGTCATTTTTTGGCAAGCCCTAACCCCTGTTCTGCCTTATACGTGAGATGAGACTCAACCCTAGTATAGCTGCCCTTAAATGTAGTTTTGCAAATATTACACAGCCATGTTCTTGAGCCCCCAGAAATTTTTTTCCCTTGGTCACGATTAGTTACAAATTGCAGGAGTGGTTTTTTATATTAAATGGACCCCTGGCATATTCTTTAAGTAACAAAGATGGGCAGTCAAAACTAGGTTGAGAAGCGAGTGCTATCCCCTTTGGAAGTTTGGGGTTGGATGTTAGAGGATGAATCCCTAACAGCAGCGGTATTCATGTTTATGTTTGGATTTTCAGTTTGGTTTCCCTCCTCCAAATCAACCTCAAAAGACCCTGATGCACTGCTGGCCATGTTTTGTGATGAAATTAAAATATAAAATTTCAATTTGAAAACTTCAAAACCCTAACAGCTTGGAAGAGGTAAAAAAAATTTAAAAACCTAGTGCTGTTGCTTGCTGCCTTCTGCTGTTGCTTGCTGCCTACTGCTGCTGCCCTTGCTGCCCTTGCCTTCTGCTGTTGCTTGCTGCCTTCTGCTGTTGCTTGCTGCCTACTGCTGCTGCCCTTGCCTTCTGCTGTTGCTTGCTGCCCTTGCCTTTTGCTTGCTGCCCTTGCCTTCTGCTGTTGCTTGCTGCCCTTGCCTTTTGCTGTTGCTTGCTGCCCTTGCTGCCTACTGCTGCTGCCTACTGCTGCTGCTATGCTGCCCTTGCTACTGCTGCTTTTTCCTTTTGCTCTCCAGCTCTCTTTTTCTACTCTTGAAAAATGAAAGATGAGTGTAAGTAGTTTTTACTTTTTTGTTTTCACTTTATATAACATAGTTTTAGGTTTAGGGTTTTGGAGGGGGGGTGAGACTCAAAATGGGTCCCACCCCATACCTTTTTTAAAATTTAAAAAGTTAAATTTTTTTTTTTTTTTATTTTCCCCTTTGGTGGGGACGCCCAGCCGTCCCCGGGGACGCCCCAAAAAGGGGGACGTCCCGGGGACGGGAGGCCACAGGCCTCAGCCGTCCCGGGGACGGTTGCCCCGCCGTCCCCCAAAAGGGGACGGGGGAAACGTCCCCCTTGCCGTCCCCCGTCTTGGGGGACGTGGGAAACAGGGGGACGCGTCCCCCAGGGTGGGGGACGCGTCCCCGTGGAACACTATTTCTAAAGAACCTACCTTCTTTGCCTGATCCCTAATTGCTAAATTGGTTCGGGCTCCACTTTTTTGTTTCACCAGCATGCTTACATGTTGCTCCCGTGTTGAACTTATTGTCTCTTATTGCTTGCTCGCTTTTATGCACTTTCTTGTTTGTTCCAAAATTGTTCTCCTAGGATAAGCTTCCTTCTTTTACAATATCCGCTTCTTTTTATACAAGTCATATTCCCTTGTGCTAAACTTTAACAAGAAATGAAGGGCACAAATTGATTCCACACATCATAATATCATAATCATTTTTCAGCTTCATCACCCTTGATCCATGGGTGACTGCACCTCAGGCCAAGAGAGATTCCCATATTTGGCGGTTTGCTCCTCAAAATGCATTACCTCTAGGGGCTCTTTTGGTCCTCATCATGGATGGTATTCAGAAGTTATTTCTCTTCTTCAGTCAGTTGGCATCTCCATAGACCAATTATCTCCTTTCAAATACTCTTTAAATGCCCTCCTTGCCTTCTTCCTGATAAGAAGGTAATTGATCAAGCAGTTAGAGATGTTTATCGAAATATTCAAATCATTTGGGTCGCTCCATCTCAACCTCTTAGTCCTAAGTTGGCCTTCTACACTAGGCATTTCATGAGGATTAAGAATGGCATTATTACTCATCCTAATTATGTTGAGTGACATTGGATACACAACCTTAGGATTCCTCTTGGTCAACTCAAAGTATGCTCACATCATGGACCACCATATTCCTCGCGACGATAGGGTATGTCATCTTTGCTCTATTCAAGAGGTGGAGACTAAAGAACATTTCATCTTTAGGTGTCATGTTTATTATGAGATTCAAGAGAGGTACTATTGCGTGTGTAAAGACTCAGGTGGATCGATTGTTACTTTTTTTAGCTATCCTAACTAAAGATGCTTGGCTCTTTACCTCAAGAAAGCTATCACTCTTCGGCATCAGCTAGTATAGAGGAGATAGACTACTACTTGACTAATCACCTCATTCTTTCACCCTATCTCTGCAGTTGAGACTAATAAGTGCTTATTGGAAGCTAACAACTATCCAAAATATTAATGACAGATTTGTACACCCTTGTCTGCATACAAGAGTGGCTAGTTGGGCTTCAGTTCTTTCTTCTTGCTTGTGATAGGACAAGAATGCAGTTCTTCGGCGTCGGGTTTTGGCCACCCCTCACATACCGAGGAGTTGTAGACAGGCACAGATTACAAGCTTCGTGTCTTCTTCTATTGGTGCCACAACCATGGATGCTAGAAGAGTCTTGAGGGGTCAAACTCCATGTTCTCCTAGGATTATCTAATCAGACCTTCTTAGTATTGGCCATTCTCCTAGAAGCATTATTAGATCCTATGTTGGCCCTTTTGGGATAGTTGGTGACAATAACGACTGTGCTTCTACTTTACATCCCACAATAAATTAATGTTGGTGCTTGGATTCAATGGAGCTCCTTTTTATCTCTATTGTACCTCGACTTCTAGATCTCTCTTAATCATTACTTTTAGTATGTTAAGGTTTATCCATTTTGGGTGACCCTTGAGGCTATAACATTATGCCATACAATTGTTCCACTTTAGAGTAGTTTACACTAGATTAGCTTAATTTTGTAGCACTCTCTGGCTACTACAATGCATTGTAATTGGTAACAGCTCTTTTCAATGAGTCCCATTGGCCTACGTTGGCGACTTGTGGACATTAATGGATTTTTTATCTTCTCTTATCTAATAAAATAGTTAGCATGCACTCCCCTTGGAATTTTCCCATCAGCAAGAATGGCCCTGAGACACAGCCTTTCCTAAGTAACAAATGAAGTCTTTAATTCATTTTCTACTAGGGATAATAGCGATTCAATCACTTTCACCTTCTTCTCTAGTAGAATAATGTTGCATGCTCCAGTACTAGAATCCCCTAACTTGGCACAGTTAGAGGCAAGTACCTACTCCTGTGGTCCTACCCATCCTTGAGAAATCCTTGCAAGATAAGCCAAAGCCTCTATGTCAAGTAATAAATGATGGGAGTGGGAAAAATCTAAATCAACATCTGCCCTAACATCCCAATGCTTTGTTGGCCCTTCCCTGTAGTTTGATTGCATATGAAATAAAAGGTGCAGGTTGGAATGCACATAGACCAACTCCTCAGCCTTCTTTGTTGCCAGCTTGTTGTGCTTCTACGAGTGGATAAAGGAGTATGTACTCAAATTCCACTCGGATGAAGACGAACTCGCAACCTATTAAGAAAATCACAAGTGAAATTTTTTCAAAACCAATGCAAAATAAAAAATTGAAATTATACCTATAAAAATAGAGTTCAATATTTAGAAAATTTAAATTGAAATTTCAAAATGTAAAATCAGACCTGTGATAATATTTTGATTGTAAGAGTTTGCAAGGTTGGGGTTGTTTGCCCATGAAAATACCAGCACATATTTGTTGTATTTGTTGCGACAAGCTCTAAGGCTATGTCCTGTAGAGGAAATGAAGTCTGCGAACTCAGCTGAAACTATGTCCTCAATCTCAGGATCGGGAAATAGCCTTCTAAATGTTGCCTTGTACCCTTCACTAACTTCAATATCTCTATATGGTGCCACTCTACCGGGAAAAAAAATAATTTCACTGCTATAAAATCTAGGACTCAATGCAAAGGCAAGGAGATGCAATGGAGTCGTCATTTTGTTCCACCGCTCAATTACAAATGACTGCACTTGTTTGAAAAATGTCTCATGGGGATCTTGCTCTTTTGCATTGATGATGGCTTTGATCTTCTCAATCATTGAGTCGATCCCATCATATACCTCTCCTAAACATTGTTGATCCATGTCTACGAATCGGATCATGCTTATGATAGGCTCAGTTAAATTGAGCAAGTAATCAACACGACCCCACCAATCATCATTGAGGATCAAAATCTTTATTTTTTGTGCCCTCTCAGTGCTTGATTGTCGCCATATACTCCAAAGGTTACTAATAACCATATTTTGCAATGCCTCTCGCACTTTCACAAGTTGCCTCAAGACGATTGTGTGCGAGGCAAATCAAGTCTCAGTAACCTAGTAAAATAAAATAAAAAAATTAAACAACAAAACAAAAAAGTTCTCAAAATTTAAAACAAACTAAACATCATCATACATAATTCTTACCTTTAACACCTCCAATTTTGAGAATTGCCTAAAGATAGTTTGCGACATGTGATGGTTTGTCTTCGGCCTAGACATAAATTTCTTTTATCCATTCAATTTGTTTCCCCAAATTTTGGGGCATTAAGTTGAGTGAATGGGCAGCACAATGTCCAAAATATATGCCCGTAGGTTGCCTCCACCAACATCTCCGCTGCTCTACAGTTTTTGGCATTGTCCGTTATGACTTGGAAAACGTTTTGAGAGCCCACTGATTCGATTGCTTCAATCAAAATATTAGCAATGAATTGGGCATATTTCACTTGCCCTTCACAATCAACTGCTCTCAAAAACATTGCCCTCTTGAGGCTTATTGCAATGACATTTATCAAAGGGTAATTTTGTGTATCTTTCCATCCATCAGAAACAATGGACAAACCCGTTTCAACCCATGAATCTCTGACGGGCTGCAATGAATCTTCTACAAAAAAAAAATTCCTTTGTTAACAAAGTGGTGCGCACCTTCTCATAACCTGGGCCTTGGTACCCTTTTGGAGCCTCATTAATGGATTTCACCATATCTTGCCAATATGGTGATCTAACCACACTGAAAGACAAGTCGTTGGCTTACACACAACGCGCAATCATCTGATCTGCAATGTTCCTAGACTCGCTTTGGAATGCCTTCTCCAACGGTCCTTTTGTTTTTTCCCGTGAAAGAGAAGAATCTTCTTCATGTGTGGAAGGTGTGGCTGAAAATGGAAGGGGTGCAACCACAAATGGGCTGCCAACATGAGGTGGGGCAGTAGGTGGCTTTTTCGATCGAGATTCTTTCTTGCCAAAGGATGACCTAATTGTAAAGTAGCTAAAGCATTTGCGTCATCTTGTTCTTTTATATATTGCATGATCACAGATGTTGGCACTGGTGCATCTTTTGACCCTGGGAAAGCTTTGATGCCTTGGGCAGGTATGGCACACAAATGAGCTTTTACTCGGCTGTATGAGGTACTATATCAAACATTGCAAGTATTACAAACCCATATGTAGCCCCCACTCCCTAGAATCTGCTATAACATAGTGACATATTTCCATAGTGGGGCTTTTGGATCAATTCTAAATCGAGACTTGCCTACAGAGCTTGCAGTTGTTGCCATTCTAATTTATAATCTGCAAGTGAAAACTAAAAGTCTAAAAATATGTCATTTACTTGATGAACTTTGAACTTGAAATAAGCAATGGCAGCAAGTTGTGACTATGAGAGGAAAAAAATTAAATAACTTTCAAATGCTTGGTAAATGATTTATAAATTTATAATTTAACAAGTACCATAAAAATTAAAATATAAAATTGAGGCTAAGTTATAAGGTTTAAGTTTGGGTTTGTGATTTAGTTCGAGAACAAGATTAAGGCATGGAAAAAATTATTATGTGATGAGTTATTCGTAATAACTAATATAAAATCATTTCTACTCTTAAATTCAAGATAAAAAATCAAAAAAATTAAATATGATTTAGATTAAATTATAAATTTATTTTTTAAATATTGTTAATTAAATTATTTATATAAAGTTTTAAATTTGTAATATATCTATCTTCTTATTACAAATTTAAAACTTTATATAAATAATTTAATATACGGTATATTACAAATTTAAAACTTTATATTATACAAAGTTTTAAATTTGTAATATACCGTATATTAAATTATTTATATAAAGTTTTAAATTTGTAATAAGAAGATAGATATATTACAAATTTAAAACTTTATATAAATAATTTAATTAACAATATTTAAAAAATAAATTTATAATTTAATCTAAATCATATTTAATTAAATCTATTATAATTATAAATTAAATTCAATATATAAATATTTAAGACCTCTTAGTACGAGGTAATCACATAATTTAAAAAGATAATTAAAAAGGGTAATCACATAATTGATAACTATGACCTCTTAGTTCGGGGTAAACACTTTTAGTTTTATTTATTTGTGTATAGTTCAGGGTTACATGAGTGACAGATGTCAACAAGGAAAGGATTATGTGATTTTAGGTCTTGTTAATGTGCCAAAACAGTTTATAAAGTTTTGGCACATTAACAAGACCTAATGGCGACCTGAATCTAATCCCTCCAGAAAAAACCGAAGCGTATATTGGAGCCTTTTTCCGTCTCTACAAATAAAAACTTTAAAATCTAATACTCTTAGCATTGCAATGTGACTCATGTCTGAGTGTTAGGAAAACACATAATGACAAAGTGACAAGACTTGGATACCAAAGGAAAAAAAATATAAGGCATCTTGTCGCCTTGCTTAGTTTATTTCTTCACATGGTTTACAGCCATAAGAATGCTCGTTTATCATGTTATACACTATACCTATTCGTTTATATTATTCAAACATAAGCCGCTATGAGATGGGACCAAGACATTATTAATTCCTCCGACATGCCCACCCATTAATATATAGGAGTAAGATTAAATTCTTAATATACGAACTCACATTTCAACTTCTCTCCAAGCGAGAACTACAGCCCAATGCATGAACTTGTTTTTATATTCGCAATTCTTTGAAAGTTTAAAATTAAGAAAGAAGAAGGTATAATATTCTTTGGAAGAATAATATGATACATTACATACTAAAATTTATTGCAGAGGAGAAGACACAGACAAAAATAAGTCTGAAATTCATTAAACGTATGTCTCATTCTTTTATTGAAGTTTTTTTAAACTCATTTAACGTATGTCTCTCATTCATTATTGAAGTTTTTTTTTCAAGTAATTCGTTCGGTAATTTTATAAAAATGTAAATATTTTTATTAAATTTATCTAACTTTCTAACATTAACCTGAAATATAGAGGAAGAGCTAACATACCTGACTAGCGAGCTAGGGTTTGGAGTTCTCTGCGATTCTGAAGCACACTTTCACAAACACCCGCGAGCTATGGAGTTCTCTACGATTCTACTTTCACAAACACCTAGGAATTGGAGGAGTTCTCTGTGAGCTAGGGTTTGGAGGAGTTCTTTGTGATTCTGAAGCACGCTTTCACAAACACCCGCACGACGAATGTTTGAATCAGCTTAGAAAGTCCAATGTTTTTTAATTCGCGATATGATTCCACTTGCAACGGGAGTAAAGGGGAGTAGGTGGGAGTAGGTACGGTTTTAGGTTTTACATTTTGATTTTTTATATAACATTATTTTAGAGTATTCACTTTTTATATAATATTATTTTATTCCAAGTTCTTTGTGGGTCCGTCTAGGGTTCTACCTAGGGGACCCAGATACGCCCCGGTCCGTCCTTGGACAAACTCGGGATTGTCCGGGTGCCCCAGGCAGAACCCTAGATGAACCCACAGACGTATCGGACCCGGAATCAGACCTGGACCTAATACCGCACCTACTCCCACCTACTCCCCTTTACTCTTGTTGCAAGTGGCATCATACCGCGAATTAAAAAACATTGGACTTTCTAAGCTAATTCAACCATTCGTCGCGCGAGTGTTTGTGAAAGTGTGCTTCAGAAACGCAAAGAACTCCAAACCCTAGCTCACAAAGAACTTCTCCAAAACCTAGCTTGCGGGTGTTTGTGAAAGCAAAATCGCAAAGAACTCCTCCATAGCTCGCGGGTGTTTGTGAAAGTGTGCTTCAGAATCGTAGAGAACTCCAAAACCTAGCTCGTTGGTCAGGTATGTTAGCTCTTCCTCTATATTTCAGGTTAATGTTAGAAAGTTCGATAAATTTTATAAAAATGTCTGTATTTTGGAATTACCGAACGAATTACTTGGAAAAAAAAACTTCAATAACAAAATGAGAGACATACGTTAAATGAGTTTCAGACTTATTTGTGTCCGTCTCTTCTCCTCTGCGATAAATTTTAGTATGTAACGTATCATATTATTCTTCCATAAAATATTATACCTTCTTCTTTCTTATTTTTAAACTTTCAAAGAATTGCGAATATAAAAACAAGTTCGTGCGTTGGGCTGTAGTTCTTGCTTGGAGAGAAGTTGAAATTTGAGTTTGTATATTAATAATTTAATCCTTACTCCTATATATTAATAGGTGGGCATGTCGAAGAAATTAATAATGTCTTCATCCCATCTCATAGCGGTTTATGTTTGAATAATATGAACAGATAAGTATGGTGTGTAATGGGATAAACGAGCATTCTCGTAGCTGTAAACCATGTGAAGAAATAAACTAAGCAAGGCGACAAGACGCCTTATATTTTTTTTCCTTTAGTATCGAAGTCTTGTCGCTTTGTCATTATGTATTTTCCTAACACTCATATCAATCATGATTTGAATTGACATGAGTCACATTGCAATGCTAAGAGTATTAGCTTTAAAGTTTTGGCACATTAACAAGACCTAATGGCGACCTGAATCTAATCCCTCCATCGAAAACCGAAGCGTATATTGGAGCCTCTTTCCGTCTCTACAAATAAAAATTATAAAAACTTTCCTTTTTGACATCATGTAACCCCGAACTATACACATAAATAAATAAAACTAATAGTGATTACCCGGAACTAAGAGGTCATAGTTATCAATTATGCGATTACCCTTTTTATTTATCTTTTTAATTATGTGATTACCTTGTACTAAGAGATCTTAAATATTTATATATTGAATTTAATTTATAATTATAATAGATTTAATTAAATACGATTTAGATTAAATTATATTTATTAAATATTGTTAGTTAAATTATTTATATAAAGTTTTAAATTTGTAATATATTTATCTTCTTATATACTGTACATATAAAAAATAATTTATATATACGGTATATAAGAAGATAAATATATTACAAATTTAAAACCTTATATAAATAATTTAATTAACAATATTTAATAAATAAATTTTTAATTTAATCTAAATCATATTTAATTTTTTTATTTCTTATCTTGAATTTAAGAGTAGAAATGATTTTATATTAGTTATTACAAATAACTCATCACATAATTATTTTTTCCATGCCTTAATCTTGTTCTTGAACTAAATCACAAACCCAAACTTAAACCTTATAACTTAGCCTCAATTTTATATTTTAATTTTTATGGTACTTGTTAAATTATAAATTTATAAATCATTTACCAAGCATTTGAAAGTTTTTTTAATTTTTTTCCTCTCACAATCACAGCTTGCTGCCATTTTAATTTTTTAGCTGCCATTGCTTATTTCAGGTTCAAAGTTCATCAAGTAAAGGACAGATTTTTAGACTTTTAGTTTTCACTTGCAGATTATAAATTAGAATGGCAACAAGTGCAAGCTCTGTAGGCAAGTCCCGATTTAGAATTGATCCAAAAGCCCCACTATGGAAATATGTCACTATGTTAGAGCAGATTCCAGGGGGTGGGGGCTACATATGGGTTTGTAATACCTGCAATGTTCGATATAGCAGCTCATACAGCCGAGTGAAAGCTCATTTGTGTGCCATACCTGGCCAAGGCATCAGAGCTTGCCCAGGGTCAAAAGATGCACCAGTGCCAACATCTGTGATCATGCAATATATAAAAGAACAAGAAGACGCAGATGCTTTAGCTGCCTTACAATCAGGTCATCCTTTGGCAAAGAAAGGATCTCGATCGAAGAAGCCACCTACTGCCCCACCTCATGCTGGCAGCCCATTTGTGGTTGCACCCCATCCATTTTCAGCCACACCTTCCACACATGAAGAGGATTCTTCTCTTTCACGGAAAAGAACAAAAGGACCGTTGGAGAAGGCATTCCAAAATGAGTCTAGGGACATTGCAGATCAGATGATTGCGCGTTGTGTGTATGCCAACGACTTGTCTTTCAATGTGGTTAGATCACCATATTGGCAAGATATGGTGAAAGCCATTAATGAGGCTCCAAAAGGGTACCAAGGCCCAGGTTATGAGAAGGTGCGCACCACTTTGTTAACAAAAGAATTTTTTTTTGTAGAAGATTCATTGCAGCCCGTCAGAGATTCATGGGTTGAAACGGGGTTGTCCATCGTTTCTGATGGATGGAAAGATGCAAAAAATCGTCCTTTGATAAATGTCATTGCAATAAGCCCCAAGGGGGCAATGTTTTTGAGAGCAGTTGATTGTGAAGGGCAAGTGAAAGATGCCCAATTCATTGCTAACATTTTGATTGAAGCAATCGAATCGGTGGGCTCTCAAAACGTTGTCCAAGTCATAACGGACAATGCCAAAAACTGTAGAGCAACGGGGATGTTGGTGGAGGCAAGGTACGAGCATATATTTTGGACACCTTGTGTTGTCCATTCACTCAACTTAATGCTACAAAAGTTGGGGAATCAAATTGAATGGATAAAAGAAATTTATGCCGAGGCCGAAGACATTCAAATGTTTGTGACAAACCATCACATGTCGCAAGCTATCTTCAGGCAATTCTCAAACTTGGAGGTGTTAAAGGTAAGAATTTTGTATGATTATGTTTAGTTTGTTTTAAATTTTGAAAACATTTTTGTTTTGTTGTTTAATTTTTTTTATTTTACTAGGTTGCTGAGACTCGATTTGCCTCGCACACAATCGTCTTGAGGCGACTTGTGCAAGTGCGAGAGGCATTGCAAAATATGGTTATTAGTAACCTTTGGAGTATATGGCGGCAATCAAGCACTGAGAGGGCACAAAAAATAAAGATGTTGATCCTCAATGATGATTGGTGGGGTCGTGTTGATTACTTGCTCAGTTTCACTGAGCCTATCATAAGCATGATCTGATTCGTAGACATGGATCAACCATGTTTAGGAGAGGTATATGATGGGATCGACTCAATGATTGAGAAGATCAAAGCCATCATCAATGCAAAAGAGCAAGATCCCCATGAGACATTTTTCAAACAAGTGCAATCATTTCTAATTGAGCGGTGGAACAAAATGACGACTCCATTGCATCTCCTTGCCTTCGCATTGAGTCCCAGATTTTATAGCAGTGAAATCCTTTCTTTGCCCGGTAGAGTGGCACCATATAGAGATATTGAAGTTAGTGAAGGGTACAAGGCAGCATTCAGAAGGCTCTTTCCCGATCCTGAGATTGAGGACATAGTTTCAGCTGAGTTCGCAGACTTCATTTCCTCTACAAGACATAGCCTTAGCGCTTGTCGTGACAAATACAAGAAGGATGCCCATATGTGGTGGTATTTGCATGGGCAAACAACCCCAACCTTGCAATCTCTTGCAATCAAAATATTATCATAGGTCTGATTTTAAATTTTAAAATTAATATTTATATTTTCTAAATTTTGAACTCTATTTTTATAGGTATAATTTCAATTTTTTATTTTGCATTGGTTTTGAAAAAATTTCACTTGTGATTTTCTTAATAGGTTGCGAGTTCGTCTTCATCCGAGCGGAATTGGAGTACATACTCCTTTATCCACTCGCAGAAGCGCAACAAGCTGGCAGCAAAGAAGGCTGAGGAGTTGGTCTACGTGCATTCCAACTTGCGCCTTTTATCGCACATGCAATCAGACTACAAGGAAGGGCCAACAAAGCATTGGGATGTTAGGGCAGAAGATGTTGATTTAGATGCTTCCCACTCCCATCGTTTATTACTTGACATAGAGGCTTTGGCTTTGCCAAGCCAACCGAGTGGTGCTGGTGCTAGTGCCAATGGGAGTGGGAGTGGGAGTGCTAGTGCTAGTGCTAGTGCTAGTGTTAGTGTTACTGCTACTGCTTGTGGTTCTAATGAACCACATGTTGATGTTGATGCTTCCGATGAAGACATTGAAGAGGAATATTAAAATATTTGATATTTCAATATGTGATAGTGTTGATGTGGTTCATTAGAAATGTTGGCAGCCCAGTTGTGATAGTGTTTGTACCAATGTGAAATGCTTAGCAAATGTTGATTTAGTAAATTAATATATGATGTTGATTTAGTAAATGAAAATGTTGATTTAGTAAATTAATATATGAAATTAAGGTAGTAGGTTTCAAGAATATGTCAAAGCTTTTGAATGGAGGTCACTTTGGATTTACGACTAGGCTCTACAACATGGATGTTGATCTGTCTAATCAAGAGAATGATCCAGCCATCTCCAAATTACTAGAGAGACATAAAATGGTCTTTCAGGATCTACCAAAGAAGCTTCCCCCAAATCATGGTCTTGAACATGTGATTGAATTAGACCCTTCTAAAAGACTTGTGGTGGCTATTTCCAAAAGATAGAAATTGAGAAACTAGTGCAAGAATTACGAGATGCAAGGTTTATCACTACAAGCAAAAGCCCATATGCAACACCTGTAGTGTTGGCAAGGACGAAGGATGAGTCTAATTGCCTTTGCATAGACTACGGAAAATTGAATAGGATTACCATCAAGAATAAGTTTCCCATACCCAGGATTGATGACTTACTTGATGAGCTTCATGGAGCCACAAACTTTTCAAAGATTGACCTCAAATCAGGCTATTATCAAATACCAATTCGAGTAGAAGATCAGAAGAAAACAGCATTCAAGACTCACCAGGGACCTTATCAGTCTAGAGTGATGCCATTTGGTCTATGCAATGATTCAGCTACATTTTAGGCACCAATGAACAAAATACTTGTTAAGTACTTCAGAAAGTTTGTTCTTGTTTTCTTTGATGATATTTTACTCTATAGCAAGTCACTTGAGGAACTCGTAGGACATTTGGATACTGTGCTTGATATTTTAGCAAGGGAAAAACTAGTTGCCAAGCAATCTAAGTGTGAATTCGGCAAGCCATCTCTAGAGTACTTCGGGCATTTAATTTCAGCTGAAGGTGTTTGTGTTGATCTGGCAAAATTCAGGGCAGTAAAAGAATGACCAATACCTACTACATTGAAGAAACTATGCGGATTCTTAGGCCTAGCAGGATTTTGTTGCCGGTTTGTACAGAACTTCTCCACTATAGCACAACCCTTAACAGATTTAATTAAAAAGAATGCTTTACTTAGTCTGGTGGAGCACAACTAGCTTTTGATAAGCTAAAGGAGGCGCTATCATCCACTCCAGTATTGGCCACACTGATTTTTTTAAGCCATTTATCATTGATTGGTCATTCCGCTCCAGCAGCGGGCCATCTGGGATTCATGAAAACTTACAAGAGTATCTCATCGATTTTTTATTGGCCTAGAATGAAGTCAGATATTAAAAGGTTTGTTAGTGAATGCGATGTTTGCAAGCAAAATAAGGTTGAGAAAATCCCATCTCCATGTCTTCTCCAACCACACTCAGTCCCCAACCAGAAGTGGGAGCTGATTTCTATCTGGGTTGACTCTATCTGAAGGAAAGGATTCCATTTTTGTTATTGTACACCGTTTAACCAAATATGCTCACTTTGTTCCATCAACAAGCAAGGGTTCATAATCTAATGTGGCGGAGTTTTCAAGCATGTATATAGGTTCCAAGGACTTCCAAAATGCATCATTTGTGACAAAGATCCTAAGTTTTAAAGAAGTTTCTGGCAAGAGCTATTTAGATTAGCAGGAATGACTTTTAATATGAGTACTACTTACCACCCCCAAACAGATGGGCAAACAAAGGTTGTCAATAAGTGCCTGGAGGGGTACCTTTGAATGTGCACAGGAGAAAGATAGGTGAAGTGGGTAAAATGGTCGCATCTTGCACAAATTTGGTATAACAGTGCATACCATACATCAATAAGAATGTCCCCATTTAGAGCCTTCTACAGGTATGACGTGCCTTTGCCAAAAGACTCGATCATACAGAATGTGAGAGTGCCTGCAACAGGGGATCAAGAGATAGAAGATACCCTGAGGACTATGAAGGGGAATCTGGCAATAGCTACAAATAGGATGAAGCAACAGCCTGACCAGCACGGATCAGAAAGCGAGTTTGTAGTAGGAGACATGGTATTCATAAGGCTACAACCCTATAAGCAGACAACACTTAAGAAGCAAGGGAAGTAAAATCTACAAGCCAGGTACTATGGACCATTTAGAGTGAGGGCAAGAGCAGGGGAAGTAGCAAATGCACTAGATATTCCAAACAAGGGGAGGATATACGATGCCTTCCATGTTCCTTGCCTGAAGAAACAGACTGAAAATAATAGTGGGGTGCAGACAAAGTTACCTGTAACAGACAAGGAAGGAAAGGTAGTTGCAGAACCAGAAGGCATTTTGGAGGTAGACGAGAGGAAGCTAATGATGAGGATAATGCGCAGATACAAGATTAAATGGACGGAGTATCCAGAGGATGCAACATGGGAAGGAGAAGAGTTTGTCCACAAACATCCAAAACAGCAGCAGATATGAAGAACACCTGTGGACTAAAAAAAAAAAAGAAGCCCTCAAACAGTGGATATATTTGCATAAGTTGATGGTTGACTTGTTGGTTATGGCATATTTATTTTGGTTCATAGGATGTAGGAGGTCTTAGGTTCAAACTTGTGCACAATACAGGTTTTTGTAGCAAGAATGTATTACAAGGTCACCCATCCTAGTACTACTCTGACCCAAGCATGCTAAACTGCAAAGTTTTTCTCAGCTTTGAGGACAAATCTAAGGGGGAGGAGATGTTGTGTACCTAGACCCAACATATTTTATTTTGGTGTACTAGGATTAATTAGTCTAGGGGTGTGGTCTAATATTAGGATGTTGTCTAGTTATTTTATTATTTTCTATATTAAGTCATAAAGTTTAGGGTTTCATCACATTCTATTAATAATGATTTTTTCTGTGCTTGCCTTGTTGGAGTCGATATAACGTAGGTAAAGGAATCTGTCTTATCTGTTTGCTGGACAGGTTGCTTCATTCGACCGAGCTTTGATGGAGGAGCTCGGCCTTCACTTTGGACTCGGGGCTAGGGTTTCCTCCATACATGCTATATATTGGAGAGATATTCCCATTTGGGTATTATGTATTGGATATTTTCTACAAAGGAATAAAGACCATTTCTAGGCTTCTTTACATTGAATGGAATTGCAGGTGCAATCTATACAGGTGTGCAGGTGCCCCCATTTTTATGAGATAAATTATATGCTTCTATTTATTTTTCCAGTATGCTTCATTCATTTCCATCAAGTAGCATAGCACACATTCAGAGAAATTGCCTCATAAACCAACTCCAAAATCAACTTAGAAACATAAATAGATACTAGGATAGAATCACTCATAGAAAGATGAAATAGTTCTGATTATGTACATCAAAATTATGTACAATTTTTCAATATCATGGACAGTACGACTTACAGACAATATGAGAGCCTTCATGAACACTGGAACATTACCATATAGCCAATACACATCAGGAAACATACAGATGCAACATTGTCTTCCAGATGTTGCATGATGTTATTAAGGAGAGTGGTCCATTCTACAGTTTATCACTGATGTTGCCTCAGTCTGCCACTCACTTAAGGTTTCATCTTTAATGTTCTAATGATAACCCTTTTTTTAAACATAATACAGCATTATTAATCTGGTTATTTATACTTTCTCAATTTACATACTTTCTCTAGACCACGCACAATGAGAGATCATGCAGTCTAGTTTTTGATAATAAAAGAAAAACTTCAAATACAATAGCTATGATTATGGTATACATGGCAAGACAAAACAGGTAAGGGAATAATAGAGATTGAATTCTGCATGTATACTATTGATCTGATACAATGAGCTAATAAACTACCTTCGAGGTCCATGTGAATTTTCAAGTTCTGCTACAAATTGAGCCATGCAACGAATTCCGTTACCACACATCTGCATTCATCTCAGAAAATAATAAAACAATGAATAAAGTTTATCAGTCCAACTCATATATGGAAGAAAAATCAATAACAAAAGTTCTTTGCAGATAATAATGCCCGTGACAAAACACATTCTCTGAAGAGAAACATAATATAGAAGGCAGGTAAGAATCTTTTTCCCATTTGATCCAGATCTCGATATCACATGTATGAACATGTTACAGCAAATTGTATTCTACATATATAGCAGTTAATTAAATGGAATATATATATAGATATATATAGAGAGAGAGAGAGAGAACTAAGTATTATTAGGAATATTCCACTGGAAACAACAGCTTGTAAAAAGAAGAGCATCACAATGACCGGTTAGAAATCAAGAAAGCCAACTGCCACACACACACATGCCGCAAGTCATTAATAGAGACAGTCAACTAGAGAACTAAAAGGAAACATAATCAAACGAAGTGAAAATGATTCCTTCAAAGGGGATTCCAGAATAAAATATTTGGAGAATTAAACATCTGTGAAGGAAAATAAATAGTGACCACCAGTCCACTAGAGAACTAAACGGAAACATAATCAAATGAAATGAAAATGATTCATTAAAAGGCGATTCCATAATAGAAAAAGAAAACAGAGACAGTCCACTAGAGAACTAAAAGGAAACATAATCAAATAAACTGAAAACGATTCCTTAAAAGGGAATTCCATTATACAATATTTGGAGAGTTAAACATAAGGAAAACAAATAGTGACCACCAGTGAGGCCAGAACTTAAGCAGTGCATGCATGTCTTGAGTATTTTAGATGATAGGTCTTTCCAGTAGCTTACCCTGTTAGCTTTACTTATTGGCAGCACATGACATAATACTTTAGAAATAGCAACAAATGCATGGAGTATTCAATTATCATTCTGAATATATCACACAACTGAAAACTAAAAAGAGGATAAGTTCATAGAAAATTTAAGAATGGAACCTACTTAGCAGTGAGTTTCCCCTTGAAGTAGAAAAGTGATGATCAATAAAAAAATGCCTTTTCTTATATCCCTACTCTTCCTGGAGGAAGAAATTTGTTCAAATATGAAACTTGCATTAGATAATAGAACTGTTAAATCAAACTAATACAATTTGCACTTCACATAAAAGTTAAAGTGCTTCAAATGTGACTAACTCTGGATGAAAGTTTGTTTTGAATCATTGTTATGCAACTGTTGTGATGCAACAGATCTCTCCTGGTGCATGTATGTATTAATATCAAAGTCAGAGACACAATATATGATCTGGAGGTGATCCTATGTAAACTAGAAACCTGCTTAAGCATTTATGTGCAATGACATAACATAATTGCTTGTATGAGATGAATTGGACTGCACTTAGATTAAACTAGTGTTAGCAATCAAGGGAGAGAATGTTGAGAAATGTAGCTCGAAGAGGAACTTCTTGCACAGGCTTCAGTATGAACGTGCTAGAAGTGGTTCTAAACATTTCTAATTCTATTTTGATATTCACTTAAGTGATTTTCTATTTTTAACCTTACATCTCAAGATGAGATGAGATCTAATCTTAGGGTTAGAGAGATTAGGGTTACCTTTTTCAAGGATAAAAGGAGAAGATCAAGAGTGTTTTAGATACACAGACAAAGACCAGAAAAGAATGGGAGGAGAACAGATTGTTGAAGGAAAAATACAAGCTTAGGAGGAGAAGAACAGTGCTTGCTGGCTAGAAAAGCAGCAAGAGAGCAGAAGTGTTCTGCTGTAGCTGTAGCCTCTTTTATTTGTAATATTTCAGGTTCAGAAATATATTTACCTTCCGCTGTTCACGTTGTTTATGTTTTCCAGCCATCTGTGTGACTGTTGCATGTTTGAATAAATTATTCTCAGATCTGATTTATTTTAAAATAACATAGGACAGCAGTTATCTAGGGTTTGGAAAATTTACATGGTATCAGAGCTAGGTTCTGTGATTGAGATCCTCAAGGGTTTACAGCAGTAGATCACTGCTGGATATTAAAGAAAAAAAAAACAGCAGTTAGGGTTTCATTTTTTTTTTTTTGGCTTGAAGGACTAAGCTTATTTGCAGGACTGTTTTTTTGAGTCATTAATATTTCAGCAGTTAGGGTTTCAAGCAAATAAAAAAAAAAAAACAGCAGTTAGGGTTTCATATTTTTTTGGCTTGAAGGACTAAGCTTATTTGCAGGACTGTTTTATTTCAGTCATTAATATTTCAGCAGATCTCAGAAATGGCAGCAGCTAGCCTCGGATTTGAGGATAGATTGGAAGGTGCCTCCAATTTTTTGCCCTGGAAAGTTAGGGTAATGTTCTTATTGGAAGAGAATGATCTCTGGGATATTGTCAAGGCTGATGTGACTTTGCCTACAGATCCGCAGGAATTGGCAGCTCACAAAAAGAAGGAAGTGAAG
The DNA here is from genome assembly GCA_028583015.1 of Wollemia nobilis. Taxonomy (NCBI): domain Eukaryota; kingdom Viridiplantae; phylum Streptophyta; class Pinopsida; order Araucariales; family Araucariaceae; genus Wollemia; species Wollemia nobilis. The sequence continues at coordinate 3,886,509 of JAQPPZ010016833.1, read as the reverse complement.
GCCAAGCGGATGATCTTGGATGCAGTGAAGGATCACCTGATTCCTCACATATCCGAGAAGACTAAGGCAAAGGAGATGTTCGATGCCCTGGTTAGCCTCTACCAGAGCGAGAACATAAACAGGAAGATGATATTGCGGAACAAACTCAGATCTATGGAGAGTGAGTTTGCTGCCAAATTCGAGAAGGATTTCTCATTGGTCTCTTGCCTTTCTACCAGCACGGTTCCAAGGAATGCTTGGTATGTGGATAGTGGGGCATCTCGGCACATGACATCAGCCCGACAATGTTTTACCAGTCTACAAGAGCAGGACTCAGGGGTTCAGGTTGAGCTTGGTGATGATACCAAATATCCAGTTGTAGGAATTGGTACCATTCCTTTTCGACTCCAGTCGGGAAATCTTTAGACTTTGATGATGTTTTGTTTGTTCCAGGTCTCAGGAAGAACTTGCTTTCAGTTTCGGTTATGGAGGATAAGGGTTATGCAGTGGAGTTCAAGAACCAGCATGTCCTTATTAGACCAAAAGAATCTAGCCCGGAAACAACACAAGTAATAGGGGTTAGAGAAGGCAGTCTATACAAGTTGCAGGGTGAACCTGTTCGAGCCCTAGTTCATAGAAGTAACAACTTGTGTGATTTGTGGCACAAGAGGATGGGGCACTTGCATCATAGAGCATTGCCTATTCTGAGGGAGATAGTCACAGGTCTTCCAGAGTTCAGCATTGAGCAACAAGGAGTATGCAGAGGGTGCACGCTTGGCAAGCACGCCAAGGCTGTTTTCCCAAACAATGAGCATAGGTCTAAGAAGATACTAGATCTAGTACATTCGGATGTTTGTGGACCGATGTCAGTAGCATCAATTTCAGGTAGCATGTACTATGTTTCCTTTATTGATGATTTCTCTCGCAAGACATGGATCTACTTTTTAAAGACCAAGGATGAAGTCTTTAGCAGGTTTCAGGAGTTCAAAGCTCTAGTTGAGAACCGGACAGAGAAGAAGATCAAGGTCTTGAGATTAGACAATGGGGGTGAATATACCTCCAAGGAGTTCGATGGTTTCTGCAAGCAGGCAGGAATCAAGAGGGAGCTGATCTGTTCCATACAACCCACAAGCAGAATGGGGTTGCAGAGCGAAAGAATCGATCCATCATAGGGGCTGCTAGGGCCATGATTCATGACCAGGGCTTGCCGATGTTTCTTTGGGCAGAAGCATGCAACACAGCGAGTCTACATCCAAAACAGGTGTCCTCACAGGATCTTGGAGGACAAGACACCGGAGGAGGCATTCACCGGTGTGAAACCGGAGGTGAGTCATTTCCGCATCTTTGGATGTCCAGTTTATATCCATGTTCCGGTAGAGAAGAGGACCAAGTTGGAGCCCTCCAGTAGGGAAGGGTTTATTTGTAGGATACAGTGAGACTTCAAAAGCTTACGGTGGTTTATATTCCGGAGAAGAGGAAGACAGATAGTGAGCAGGGATGTAAAGTTTGAGGAGGACGTTGCATCCAGGAAGTCCCATGAGCCTATTCCAGTGATAGAGAATGAGGAGCAAGAAGCTCCGAAGGTTGAGCCAGGGTCACCAAAGACACCAGTGGTTTCCAGTTCAGACCAACCTTCAGGTGAGGAGGTGGAGACATTAGCCCCTTCCAGTTCTATCAGGAGACCTCAATGGCTTACACAGACATTGAGGGATGTTGAGGAGTATGTTGAGGCTCCTAGCAGCATGATTAGGGAGAGCAGACCTCCAAGGAAGTTTTCAAGCTACATGGCATTAATGAGTAACATCATAAATTCAGAGCCTACCAGTTTTCAGGAGGCAACAGACCAACAGGTCTAGCGGGATGCCATGGTGGAGGAGTACACCTCCATCATGAAGAATGATGTTTGGGACATAGTGCCAAGACCGGAGGGGAAGTCAGTTGTGAGTTCCAAGTGGCTCTACAAAATTAAGCATGCTGCAGATGGCAACATCGAGAAGTTCAAGGCAAGGTTTGTGGCGAGAGGGTTTTCCCAAAAAGAGGGAGTGGACTATGAGGAGACTTTTGCTCCAGTCGCCAGATACACTTCCATTAGAGCAGTTATGTCTTTAGCTTCATCTATGGGATGGCGGATTCATCAAATGGATGTGAAGACAACTTTCCTTAATGGGATCATTGAGGAAGAAGTGTACATAGAGCAACCTCAAGGCTTTGAGGTAAAAGGGAAGGAGTCCCATGTTTGTAGGCTGAAGAAAGCCTTATATGGACTCAAACAGGCACCGAGAGCATGGTATTCCAGGATAGATGGATACTTGCAGAGTATGGGCTTTGCCAAAAGTGATGCAGATCCTAATCTATATTACATATTTGTTGGGACTGATCTACTCATTTTGGTGCTATATGTAGATGACTTGTTTCTTACAGGTGCAGAGAAGCTCATTGCAGGGTGCAAAGCAGATATGGCAGCTGAGTTTGAGATGAAGGACATTGGCATGATGCATTACTTCTTGGGTTTGGAGGTTTGGCAGAGACCAGGGGAGATATTCCTTGGGCAAGGTAAGTATGCAGTTGAGATCCTGAAGAGGTTTCGGATGGAGGACTGCAAACCTATGGCCACACCCATGATCACTAATCTGAAGAAGGTGACAACTTCAGATTCAGAATTGGTGGACCCTACGTTGTACAAGCAGCTGATAGGATCCTTGATGTATTTGGTCAACACTCGACCAGATATATGTTTTGCAGTGAACACCTTGAGTCAGTTCATGGTGGAGCCAAGGCAGGAGCATTGGGTAGCAGCAAAACATGTGCTTAGATACTTAAGGGGCACAGTGGAGTATGGTCTAAGATATCTTGGAGATGGTGAAGTGAGGTTGCAGGGGTATACGGACTCAGATTGGGCAGGCAATGTAGCAGACAGGAAGAGCACCTCAGGGTGTTGCTTTAGCTTGGGATCAGGCATGATATCCTGGTTCAGCAGGAAGCAGACTTCTGTGGCTCTTAGCTCAACAGAGGCCGAATACATGGCAGCTAGTATTGCTAGTTGTGAGGCCATTTGGCTTCGCAAGTTGCTTACAATATTGATTGATCAGGAGTTGGATCCCACGGTGATATACTGTGATAATCAGAGTTGTATCAAATTCTTTGAGAATCCAGTATTTCATGACAAGTCCAAACACATAGACATCAAATATCACTTCATACGAGACAAGATTCGAAGGGAGCCGTAAAGCTCCAATATATTCCCACAGATCAGCAGGTAGCTGATATTCTGACCAAGCCCTTAGTAAAAGGGAAGTTTGAAGCATTGAGAGACAAACTTGGATTGGTGCAGAATTCCTTCCTCGCTAAGAGGGAGTGTTGAGAAATGTAGCTCGGACAGGAACTTCTTGCACAGGCTTCAGTATGAACGTGCTAGAAGTGGTTCGAAACATTTCTAATTCTATTTTGAAATTCACTTAAGTGATTTTCTATTTTTAACCTTACATCTCAAGATGAGATGAGATCTAATCTTAGGGTTAGAGAGATTAGGGTTACCTTTTTCAAGGATAAAAGGAGAAGATCAAGAGTGTTTTAGATACACAGACAGACAGAAAAGAATGGGAGGAGAACAGATTGTTGAAGGAAAACTACAAGCTTAGGAGGAGAAGAACAGTGCTTGCTGGCTAGAAAAGCAGCAAGAGAGCAGAAGTGTTCTGCTGTAGCTGTAGCCTCTTTTATTTGTAATATTTCAGGTTCAGAAATATATTTACCTTCTGCTGTTCACGCTGTTTATGTTTTCCAGCCATCTGTGTGACTGTTGCATGTTTGAATAAATTATTCTCAGATCTGATTTATTTTAAAATAACATAGGACAGCAGTTATCTAGGGCTGGAAAATTTACAGAGAAGACAGAGAAGGCCATGCATAGCCCTCAGAAATTCTTTTGCACCATCATCTGAAATATTTATGCTATGAATATCATTCCACTGCATGTAAGATTAGTCTTCCTATGTTTGACCATTTACTAAGAACAATCAAGGTTGAGTTGTTTCGAAGGCTACAAGAGATAAAAGTATTCATATCAATGTCAGAGACACAATATATGATCTGGAGAAGGTACTGTGTAAACCAGAAACCTGCTTAAGCATTTATGCATGGTGACATAACATAATTGCTTGTATAAAGGTTGGTGTTAGGATCTAGTGTGAAGCAAATTCCATAAGAAAGGACCTACTGCAAACGTTAGAATTTTATGACACCATGAACTTATTTAGAAGGTACATTTGCTATTATGTCTTGGACTTCTGCTGCATGTCTACAGTGTATACACAGCAAGATTTACCAAGAAAAAAGCCATGTTATTACTGACTTCTTATTTCCCACAAACAGTGGCATTATCATGTCTCATGTCTTCAGCCTATGGTATAAATTAAAATGGACATATGTAGCTATTTTTCTCAATGCAAACCCTAAGGTTATCATTGAACATGTAATTATCATGAGACATAACAGTTCATAGTCTACCATGCAGTCACATGGGCTCTGTTTGATGTAGAAATATATATCCATGCAGTCACTTGATTCTGCCACAATCATAGATATGTAGCTACCTCCATCCATGAACTTTACAAGCTTTGCTAAATTGTAATATGAATGGACTGTCCAACTAAAAAAGGCAAAAAGACTTGCAGGTGCACAGAACATATTGACTGAATCTGAGGCACGAAAGCCTAACTTCTTACTTGAGTTAGACATATGAAGTTGTCAAATGACTGCACTACATGAATGCAGTTGTTGCCTAGATTCTTAAATGAGTTTGAAAGATGAAAATTGTCAAACCAGCTGCACTAAAAGAACAATTGTCAATGCAGTAGTTACCTCGCTTCTTACTAGAGCTGGCCAGATGAAAGTTGTCAAACCAAGTACACTAGATCAATGCAGTAGCTGCCTAGCTTCTTACTAGAGTTGGGACAGATGAAAGTGATCAAACAGAGTACAGCACATCACTACGGTAGTTGCCCTAAAGACTGTAATTGATAAGATACGACCATTAGACAAAGCTCTCCATTGGAGACTTGGTCTCGCATAGCATGTCCTAAAGGTGGATATCCTGAAGCGAGGGAAGGTATTAGTCTTACTGCTTATAAGGGAATCAGGGAAGTCACCCTTCACCATATTTCAATATCCTAACGAGAGATTCTCAGATCTATACTTTCAGGAGGCAATAGACCTCAGACAAGAGGCACCAAAGGAACGACCACCAGGCCAATTACTTACTTCCTTCACTCTATTCTGTAGTAAACAGCATTAAGCGCCCATCAAATGATTCAGTTGCAACTCCTTCAGATGGAGCTGGATCGGTAAGCTATTGCCTCCCCAGAACAGCTAGCATGGGACCCTCCCAACACACAAGACATGAATGTCAGACTCGGTACCACCCATGCCCAGAGCGCAGGAGGTCCAGACAGGCATGACCTCCAAATTCCTCTCTAGATCTCGACAATCTCCAACCTTGGGCATTAGGAAGGCTGCTGGGGTCCATTCTAGCTCACTTTGTCCCAACACTTCTCCATCAGATATCCTGAGACATCACCCCAGATTTACTTGTTGCAAATGATGGTAACCCAATATAGATCAACAATGGTATCTGCTTCCATAGTTAATCTCGCAATCCACCTCCCATTGATAAAGGATCCTGAAGGACAGTTTGCTCCTCCCTTCTACCATATTTGAGATGTATATATTGCAGACAACCCCATTCATAGAATGATACATTCGACCTCCTATGTTGAAGTTTGAGATTTTGTATTTTGTAATCAGCAATTTTTGTATTTTTTGGAACAACTTTGACTCCCACAAGAGCTATTGCAGCCAGATGTAACATTTGAGTCCCTTTGGTCTACTTTGGTTGTTCATGGAAGCTAATAAAATTTCTTTCTTTCTTTTGTTCGATGCATATGATGCTGGACTTACTATGTTGCATGCCAGTAGTGACAGTAGGCTTGCTTCCATGTCTACCATATAATTCTTTATTTGTATTCTGGACTCTTCAAAGTATTGGTCTACTTTGGTTGTTTATGGAAGCTAATAAAATTTATTTCTTTCTTTTGTTCGATGCATATGATGCTGGACTTACTATGTTGCATACCAGTAGTGACAGTAGGCTTGCTTCCATGTCTACCATATAATTCTTTATTTGTATTCTGGACTTTTCAAAGTGTAAAATGTAATAGATATTAACAGACATCCAAGTGGACCACTTCCATCAAAAAGGCTACAGTTGTCTTGCTGCTCTTGAACAATGGCACATGTGGTTAGTCTAATGTCTGCAGCATCAAACAAAAAGGTAAAAACAATGGTGTAGTTTAGGTACCAACCAATCCAGAATGCCTCTTGGGCATATGTGTACCCCCATGTGTGATCAACGGAAAGTTTTTTCTTCACTTGGACTTATTAGTTCAATTGCTTACCTATTCAAATTTTAACCATGGTAAATTAAGTCTTGCCAATATTAAGACATTTTCATGAATAAATTTGCATGAAAACATTCAATAAAGAAGGACGATTTTTATTATGCTTCTATATCAGATCTCACAGTAAGTTATGTAGTACATCGTGTGAAGCATGGCATATGCATTAATTTGTTTGAGACTTTTAGTGATTGAGATGAAGCTGCAAATTCAATAAGTTTAGTTGCTTTGAGAGTTTTAGGAATAAGATTGATCTTTGAATTCAATTATGCTAAACATCCTTGTAGACAGGCAAATTGTTATGTTTGCGTTTAGTGAATAAGTTTTGTTATTTGGGTTTATTTTGTAGATGTACACAAAGTGTTGACGACATTTGCGTACATATATATAATAAAGTTTTAAAGTCATAATGTAATATTTCATTCAACGTTAAGTAATGTAGGAATAAGTCAATGAGTCATAAGTTAGTTTGTCTTGTAGTGGGAAATGAAATGTAAATATAAGTCAAATACATGTCAAATGTAAATTGGGAAAATGATGAGATGTCAGGTAGTCGGAGGGTGCAACTAATTTTTGGTTTGCAATTAAGACCCTTGCCTCATTCATTTGGGTTGGCGATGGCAATGGTTGTGGTGGCTGGCCAAGGGGTGTGAACATCACTAGCCAATATGATGGTTATGGTGGCTGGTTGCTGTTGGCTGTAGATGATTGTTTGGTGCGAGAGTGCATTGCTGTAATCATTTGAGTCTGTGTAATACTATTGCTGCACAGGCTAATATAAAATCTGCTCATATTTATTTATCATCTGCTATTGTTATTGTATGTTTCCTATATGTATTATCATTGCTAATTGCTGCAGAAGGTAGATCTGTAGGTTTATTTAAGTAGAAATGGAATTGTGTTGCATTATGTTAAATTTTATTTCTACACTTTGGTGCCATTGCCTATACGAGTTTGGGTCAAGCCTGGTGACATGGAGTTGTGAGAAGCAAGTCACTTAGGAAGGTGCACAACAGTGATGGAATGCAGCCAAAGAAGCAGATGAAGACGCAGATTTGTTTGTTGACGCTAACGAAGGACTGTACAGCAGGGCGTGTATGGCAGCAACGCAGAAGGAAGGAAGAACAGCAGACTGTCATACAAGTGAGCAAAGTATGGTCGAGCGTCGTCCAAGGCAAGTGTGTACAGTCGATTGCCATACAAATGGAGGATATTGTCATATGAATGGAGGGTGTTGTAGGAATGGAGGAGTCCATTGTACAAATGACAAGCATGATACAAGGATGTTCGCTGTACAAACAAAGTCTACCATACAAACAGAGCCTGTCGTACAAGTGCAAGCAACCGTACATACAAACTAAAGGGTCATACAAGCAAGGTATAGCAAGAGTTGTCGGAAGGTGTTGGTGAGGAATTGCAGGCCCATGAAGAAAGTTTGGCAACAACGCAATTGCAAGTTGTGGTGCACAATGGTGAGTGGGACGGGGGGTCCGCCATCAATACAAATGTGAGATGGTGTGTCAGATAGTTTGCAAGATGAGGGTCTGGCAATAGAGAAACTGCAAGTTGGTGTGCTCGATGGTGAGTAGGACAGGAGTCCAACATCGGAGCAACTACAGGATGGCACGTTTCATGTGCAAGATGAGAGTTTGGCACCAAAGCAATTGTAGTGTGGTGCGCCTGATGATGTGCATGAAGGAGAGATACGTGAACAGCCACTGCCAAGGTTAAGTCTGGCATTGGGAATATCGTTTGGGCATATCGTGTAAGTATTCACTATTTCATGGAGGAGCAACAAAAGACCCAGTCTGGCATTGGGAAATCTGCCACACGATGTGGAAAGCAAAGCAATTGGGCAAGATAATGATGCCGACTTGAGGAGGTTATTCCCCGCAACATTTCATGGAGTCGCAATTGACTGGTACATGAGATTGCCAAAGGGCAAATAGTAGACATGGGAAAGATTGTGCGATGCATTCATGAAAGAGTTTCAATTGTTGCACGATGACAATGCGGTCATAACTGAAATTATCGAATGGAACAAGGTGAGAATGAGCCTATTTGTTCGTACAACCGACGGTTAAGTTGTTTACCCATCTAGAGGAAGACCCATCAACCACGTTGAAGAGGAGTTGGTTCATAAAGGGACTTCTTCCTACATATCAAAAGAAGATCAGTGTGGTTCCTTCGCGGTCATACCAAGAGGCCTTGGAGTAGGCCTTGAACTTGGAAAGTGATGCAAAGACATCACTAAAGTGTTGGGGTCATGTTAATGCAAACAAGAATGAACCTGAGCATGAAAGTGACTCCGATGTTGAGAGTGACTCAAACAGTGAGAGTGATGATTTTGGGCATGAGAGTAGTTCATTGTTCAAGTGTTGGGGTCAAGAAGTCAAGGAAGGAAGTGACTTCGAAAAGAAGAACAATGACTCCAAGGATGAGTGTGACTCTAAGAGTGCAAGATCATCGCTACAAGGATATGCAGCACAAACGGGGATTGTACCAAGGGGGATGCCACTAGTAATGTGGTCTGTGTCAACTGTTGGAGAACTCGAAGACGCAGAATTGAATATGATATTGAGAGCAGACCCATTGTACAATGTTGGCGATGCCATTTTCGGGGACACTTCGCACATGACTGTCAAAGTACTGCAAGTTGAGATGAACCAATGATGCGTAGAAAGTTCAAAGAGCCAACAAAGAGTCATAGCCCTTGCCAAGAAGCAGAGGAGGTGAACCTCATTGAGGAGATGAACTTGATTAGAATTGAGAAGGTGAACTTGATTTCAAATGGAGGAGTATGTCGTACGAATGGAGGGCACCGTTCAAACGGAGGAGTCTACCTTATGAATGGAGGGTGTCGTTCAAATGGAGGAGTCTATCGTACGAATGGAGGGTGTCGTTCAAATGAAGAAGTCTATCGTACGAATGGAGGGCACTGTTCAAATGGAGGAGTTTGTTGTACGAATGGAGGGCGTCATTTAAATGGAGGAGTTTATCGTACAACTGGAGGATGTCATACAAATGAAGGACTTGTCGTTCACAAACTTGTCGTTCGAGGAGGTGTCGTTCAAAGATCTATCGTTCCAGGAGGTGTCGTTCAAGGAGGAGTGCCATCGAAGGCCAAGTCAGAGGCCAAGAAGCATTCAATTGGAACAAGAGAGCAATGATTAGAGCAAGGGAAAGTTGTTTAAGTGGGTCGAGTGAAGGCTACCAAAGTGCAAACAAGGAGAAAAATTCAGCTAAGACAATGAAGGTTTCAATGGATTCATCGTTGAGGTTTCAAGGCGCTTGCCTAAACCCTATGGGGACACTACCCCTTGACCCCGCCCTATATCGCGATAGGATACGTGCGAAGGGCACTACCCCTCAACCCCACAAGAGGCATTGCCCCCCTCAACCCTGCAAGGGGGCTCCCACCCCTTTGACCCCCAACACAAGTGGCAATAGGCATTGCCCATCATATTGGTCATGTTGGTTATGAAGGTTATGAAGGTCATGTTGATCAAGTTGATGATGCAACGGATTGCTGAGAGTAGAGCAAGCAATCGAAAAACAATGTGTTGTTGGAAGTAGTTTGACGTGAAGTCTGTTGCTGTTGCAAAAGATGTATCGAATAGGAAAGAGCGGAAGGAACGCAACAAGAGATTCTTGTATGTTGTTCAGTGCTTCTATCTCCAGTGTTCAACTGATGTGTCGTCGAGGACACCGAGAAATTTCTAAGAGGGGATAGATGTAGGCAAGCAAATTGATATGTTTATGTTTAGTGGATAAGTTTTATTATATGGAGTAATTTTGTAATTGTACGCAAAGTGTTTGACAAAATGTGCATACATATATTTAATAGTGTCGTAATGTAATATTTCATGTATTGTTAAGTGATGTACCAATAAGTCATGAATCATAAGTTAGTTTGTCTTGTAGTGGGAAATGACATATAAATGTAAGTTAAATACATGTCAAATGTAAATTAAGAAAATGATGAGGTGTCAAATAGTTGGAGGGTGCAACTAATTTTTGTTTGTATAAATAAGACCCTTGCCTCATTCATTCGGGTCATGTATGGTGATGGTGATGGTTGTGGTGGCTGGCCAAGGGGTGTGGACATTGCTGGCCAATGTGATGGTTGTGGTGGCTGGTTGCTGTTGGTTGTATATGATTGTTAGCATTGAAAGGAGAGTACTAGAGGCCGAAGAGTACACTGGTACGGGAGTGCATTGCTCTAATCATTTGCACAGGCTATTGTTAATATAAAATCTGCTCATATTCATTTATCATCTGCTATTGTTATTGTATGTTTCTTGTGTATTGTCATTGCTAATTGCTGCAAAAGGTAGATCTATAGGTTTATTTAAGTAGAAATGGAATTGTGTTGCATTATGTTAAATTTTATTTCTACAATCCTTACAAATGTACATAGTTTAAATATTTTTTGGAACAAATTAATTTTCCATTTCCATCCTAAAAATTTGGCACAAAAGACTATAGACAACATAAAACCAGCAAGTAACCCTCCCTCCCTCTTTCTGGAAAGTAACCCTCCTTCCCCCTGCTCCCTACAACACCCCCCCCCCCCCCCAACTGGTGCCCATGACGCATCAAAACCAGCTTTCTAGACTTTAAGAAAATAGTTCACAAAAAAATTTCACATATTCAATTATTTCAAGTGCAATCAAATGGTCAAACATCCACTTACATAACCAAAGTCAATTTCAACAGCACTAACAGTATAATATTACATTTAGTATAATCTTGCCACAATATGGTTGATCAAGGACAAAAGGAAACATTTGTCTTAGCCCAATCAATCGTATCTCTTGTGTACCGTCTGAAAATAGTTGTCAGCAATCATAGAGCCTCTTCATTGTCATAGAATACAGAAGTACATCAAGCATCACAACCTCCCAACAACCATTGAATGATGACCACCAGCTCATCCCCATCTGCTCACCAAGCAACCGCCTAGTCATCCAATGGGTCAATATTAAGGTTACAATCCTTGGACCCGATAGCAAAGCTATCAAGTTGTCTCCACAGCAATATATAATCAACATGTCACATGGATAAATACTCAAACTTCGTCTCACTTGAAGTATATTCCTTCCTGCCTCCAAGTGCCATATATTTCCCCAAAATGGGGAAGAAGCATATGGACAAGAAGCACGTCTTGTATGTTCCACAGTATGCAGCTCCAGGACCAATTTGAGTGGTTCCTGACTAGCATAAGTCGGAACAGGAACTTCATAACACAAAGCCCTGTAAAGAGCTTAACAGCTTTCAAGCACTCAACACTTTGTACCTTAGCAATTCCACATTGTTAATCCCTCAATTGACATCATTTGTTGCATACTCAAAACTGAATGCCAACCTTCTTGGTTGAAGTCCAACAGAGCATTCCACCAAGTCACCACCAAGCTACCGAAGAGGAGGCTTCGAAAACCATTAATTTCCTGTCCATTCATGACAGTAAATATTGCCATATTATGACAATTTCAAGAATACCAAGCGTTAAAGCATTTCCTGAACTGGGTGCCATTGCACCCCTCAAGATCAGGTGTCAAGTACAATCCATCCTCCCCCCTACCAGGGTAGCAAAACTAGTCAATCTCTAGTTTACATCGATATCACAAATATATGGCTAAAAATATTGCATTGAGACCAACAGCCTTCCTTCAGAATACAAAATACATCATTGACCAAGACCAAATATAAGCACAGTGGTTACATCCTCCAAAAGCAATCAACATCCCTCATCAGAGCTTCCAAGGTCTTATCAATCTTGAAGACGCTTAAATGCCTCCACAAAATGTTTTTGTTCTGTAAATCGTAATGAACCCACAACCAAAGTAAAGAGCCTCATGTACTTCAAGCACACTGCACTTTTCACAGGAGCAGGCCTTTATAACAAGAGCTACATGCGCCGGATATGAAAAGTTTGCTTAAACATTCTGACCTTTGGCTTCCATAAGCAACTCAGAAGCAGACCAGGTTTAGCCCAAAGCAATGGTCATGTAACAGTTCTGTCACAACGGCAGCCAACTATCATAAATGGAGCACAACAATAGATCCAAGGATACAAACACATTCCTCATAAAAGAGAATGATATAGTGCTTTACCAACCACCTGTAAACCTTCTCATTGTACCTTTCAACATATGTCATGATAAAGCAATAATCAGATTGCAAGTTTCATATTCAAGGACAGTTAAGGCAATGCAAGCCTCTAATGTCATAATTCAAATGCTGGACATCACAAAACTCAACACCCACAAATCAGTCTACAAACACATCTCTGAGTCCATTATGTAATATACATGATATAAGTGAGGCCAAACAGCCCTTTTGCAAAATCATGTGATCTCAAAACCTGAACCAACCTCCCAAGAAGTAGCAGATTAAGTAGTTCAAAACTTCAAACAAATAAAGACATGCAAGGTCTCTAGAATGCAACCAAATGCCATGGTAAAGCAAAAGCAACCTCTGCACAGGATCTTAACATTCAAGCTTCTACTATCAAAACAAGTTGAACTTATGCTTCAAGTGCAGCATGCAAGAATACTATAATTAGTTGTAGCATATAACACTAATAATAATAATGGTCAAGCACTCGACTCTTTTCCCCTTCCCCTTTATTGTATTCACTTCATTCCTAACTAAAGGAGATATAATAAGCTCAATAAGAGCAGTCAATCACCAGAACAGACCCAACAGAGCAATTAACTCAGGCAGAATCTATAACCTCTGCCTATGAAAAGCTAAAGCAGTATATACAATCGAACTACTCTCTTCCAAACCCAATTAACAGTTTTCCCAGCTCTCATAAGGCCCCGGTAGCAAGCATTACTTACTTTACTGATATCATATGAGGAGTAGAAGAGCTGAATCGTCAAATGATTCCACTATTTTTAATGGTGATAAGACTGTGAGCTATACTACCACAATCATACTCATAATGACTTCCAATGCCAAATTTTGGTTTACGGTCTTTTATGGTCACCAAGATTCAGGTTGCTCTCCTGATAACAATTCCAATCCAATTAAGGATTTAGTGCTCAACCAAACATGATCTCTATCACAGGATCACAATTTCCAGCCTAAAGCAGATGCACAGTTCACTACAATCCCATGAAAACACTTTCCAAAGAGCAGGCAGTAATATAGCTTAAGGAGTTTCCTCACAAAATCAAAGACAATGCAAACAAAGGCAGCGAAAAAACAGAAAACACTTGGTTTAAGAACCCAAATATTGCTATTGCCAACTACAAAAGTTACCAAGGACACCCAAGTCAAAGCAATTTCAAAACAAGGTGAACAATGGATTCCAAAGCAAGTCTAATGCGATATCGTTTAGAAACTAGAGGGAGGCTTCCCAGCAGATTTCCACCCACATCACCATATTTCTTAATCTTTACTGCCAAAAACTCCTCAATACACTGACTGTCATGACAAGCCAGCAAGGAGTCACTAAATACAGTCAAGTCATGATATCATCTAATACAATCACAGCCTCAGTTTAAGAAAAAAAATTTCAATTGGTTATATGGAATTGAAATGGGCCCCACCCATATTACATCATCACCACACAGTGGTATTACAACAAAGCTTGGATATTATCCATGTATCGCTTGGCAAGATTTGAACCTTGGTCTCTTCCTTTAATGTTGAGGAATCTAACCAGTTGAGCTAATGCCACTTGATTCTTCATTAAGTTTACACGGGTTTTTGTGAGGGGTCCCGGTCCCCTCTTACCGGGGTTTTGACTCAGTTTAAGGATTAACACACAAAAGTCTAGGGCTTTTTCAAGTTCCACAAGGGGTTCTAAAAATTTCCTTTTTCTTATGGAGGGATCAAACGCAGTCTTAAGTAAAAACTTACTGCTCACTGTCATATTAACGCTATTAAGCACAAGACGGAGAGAAGCATCAAAAAGGTCCTTCCTACAAAGGTAGGAATTCTTTAGTATCATTTATTCTAAAGGATACTCAACATTAGGAAAAGAGCAATGCCGATACAAAACTCCTCTCATCAGCACTAAGTCCTTCAAAAGACCCTGTTTCCACTCAGCTGGATCATTGAGACATTGTGTCAAAAACTACAACCCAAGGAAAAGGAAGAAGGTAGTAGGGAACCATCACAGTTACAAAAATTCAGTTATAACCAACACAACCTTCACAAGAGAGGTAAAAACTCCAATGTAAGGTACAATCCCTCTCATGTGCAACAGAACCCTCCAAAAGGAAATGACAAGAGCTACTGCATTGTTCCAATGCTCATAGAACAAACAAACAGAGGTTGAGGCAAGTCACCCCTAAAAGGGGTTTCTAACATTGCCACAACAACATATGCACATACTCCTTTTATTTGCTACAATGCTAAACCTTATCCTAACAGAGTATGTGCAAAGCATTACAATTTTTCATAACAGACTATGCTTGGATCATTTATACGATAAATGCAACTATTATTATTTGCCACAAAAGCATATAGTCGAGTCTATGAGAAACAAAGCAAAGCAATCATTTTGCATCTGCATGGAACATGAAGCTCCAGATATTTGTGAATAACACTCTTGGCATCTCCTTGCGCTCCAGTTTTCCTATGCTAGGACAGAACCTCCTGTTGTCATGTTCCTCACCATGATTACCTAATACGGTCATATTTAGATAATTTACTGCATTTTGACCATATCTGGAGGATACAGTAAAAAACGGTGAATTTCATCAATGTTACTGTTACATTTCCTTTTAATGTGAAACCCTATTTCAAAATGACAGCAAGACATGAACCAACTGAAATGATTTAGTTTTGGTTCCCATACTGGTGACAGTAGAGGATATTTCAAGAGATTTAATAACATTCATCTGTACAGAAGTCTTGGATTTTAATTTATAAAGGCTTCTCATAAAATAGCAATGAATAAAGCAATGTCTCACATCTGTTTTCTTTTCTACACAGTACAGTTTCACAAGTATATTGATATTTTTCCAATGAGTTTACACAGGGTTTTTATAAGGGGTCTGGGTCCCCTCATACCAAATGGGGTTTGAACCTTGGACCTCTCAAAGAGAGGCCAAAACCCTTACCACTGCAGTAAGCTTACATCTCTCACAAGTATATTGATATTGAAATACAAAATTTTAAACATTTTTATATAATTTTTTAATATTTTTAGTTTTTACCTCTCACAAGTATATTGATATTGAAATACAAAATTTTAAACATTTTTATATAATTTTTTAATATTTTTAGTTTTTATGGTCAAATGGTATTAGTTCAACCAATTAAATTCCTCAACTTTCAAAAAAAAAAGATTAAAGTTGAAATCTTACCATGCTATGGATAATACTTTTATATATGATAGAACCTGTTTCAATCTCATATTACTTATTAAAAAAATCCTAGGTTTTATAGATTTTTTATTTTTTAATATTATTTATAATTTATTTAAGGTGCACCGAATGGAACGCTCCGTATAAAAGTTGTGAGTTGTGACCTTGTTAGTCACCATAGACTTATGTAACATATTGCATAAAACTCTCACTCAACTTTGTTTTCTCCTTGTTAACCCCCAGTGGTTTGTGTCTATGTGGTTAAAGTTGGTTGTTTTGGTTTTAGCGGACAACCAATTGCTTTTCACACAAGAATTTTCTGCATGTACATGACTCAGAGAGGTGTAAAATGTTAACATACCTCGGGTTCACTTCCATCGGAGTTGAATATCCGCATGGAGTAGTCAAGGCCATTAACTCCAGGCATTGCAAAAATGACTCCATCTGCCCCCACCCCAAAATTCCGATTGCACAACTTGACGGCCTGCTCTGGACTTACTTTTGGCTCCAACGAATCTCGATTGTCAACCTACACAAACAGCAAAGCATAAATCATTGTATGAATAAAACCCTCTCTCTTTCACTTTGCTTTCCAACATTGCCATTGAAAACATTGATGACCACAGCTCGACAAATACCAAACCATTCATTCCTCTTAAATTCAGCATCTGCAAAAGGATATAAAGGCCAATGGAAAATGAGAAAATACCATGATAAAATCGTTGCCAATGCCGTTGTACTTCACAAAATTTAGTACACCCTTCTGCATTGCATTCAGAATATGTCAATAGAAGAGAAAAGTCCGTGTAGCTAAAAAATAGCTATAGCCTATACACATACCTTAACCTTAATATCACTATTCTGGGAATCCATGGGAGAAAGCGCAGCAGATTTCAAGTTATCGACAGCGGCAACGACGTTTAATCTTATTTTTCTTCTGCTGCTGATGATGATAGAGGGTGGAGCAACTCCAGTATTTAATGTCAGTCTCTCTGCGTCTCCCTCGGCCAATCTCCACGTATGACGAGAGTTCAGCGCGCTCAAAGAAATAGAAGGACGACGCACAACAGAGTGGGAGATCGACATTGACATGGATATCCTCCCTCAGCACTGGCAGAATGCAATATATGTGTATACCTCTGACTTACTCGAAATCGGAACTAGTTTTCTTCTTTCGTTTCTTCAGCTGGCAAAATAGAAAAGGTAGCTCTCCTCATAAGCTATATGTTGCCTGGATAGCTAGGTCAAAGTAAGAATTTGGTTTTGCCAGGTATCTCTATGATCCTCATTCTGGTCCAGTTTATTTAATCAGTTCTTAAACGGTAAAAAGTTTCCTTTATTTTCATTATGAGGGTGGGTAGCATGATAATCTTGACCCGAACTGAGATCTCAATCGGGATAAAATTCTGCTGTTAAATAATATACGGTTTTTATTGGAGTTATTTATTTAAAATAATTATTTATATGTTGGGAGGAAACTGCTCAACCATATGCATTGGGTTTTTGACCAAATCAAAAAATAAATAAATAATTATATATAAATAAATAAATAATGGGCTATATATGTAATATATACATATATAATGGGTTATACATGATTGAAACACTTTCATCTGTATTACATTATTTTATTTAATTTTATAAATACTTCTTATATACATCCATCGTGGGGATTGAACCCGATCATATCACCGATAATGCAAGCAGCGTCCTTGTTGGTAGACCACAACACGCGGATCACATCATTTCTACTAATGGTATTACAATAAAGTTTGGATATTATTCATGTATCCTCTTAACATAGTAGTATTATAACAAAGCTTGGATATTATTCATGTATCATCTCCACATAGTAGTATTACAACAAAGCCCGGATATTATTATGTATCACTTATTTGGGTTTCCTCCTTGAAATGTTGAGGAATTTAATTGATTGAACTAATGTCATTTGATTTTAATGAATTTACACAGGTTTTTATGAAGGGTCTTTGTCTCCTCATATTGAGTGGATTTGAACCTTGGACCTTTTTGCAAGATTCGAATTTGGGTCTCTCCTTGAAATGTTGAGGAATCTAATTGGTTGAGTTAATGTCACTTGATTTCAACGAGTTTACACAGGTTTTTATGAGGGGTCCCGGTACCCTCATACTGTGTGGGGTTTGAACCTGAACCTTTTAAAGAGAATTTAAAATAATAATATTTTTTTGGTTATACAGGGGAATTGGCAAAGTCTTTATCATTTTATCTTCGTGGGAGTGGTTTCCGGGGTCCTGGTCCCCTCATACTGAGTGGGGTTTGAACCTTGAACCTTTTAAAGAGAATTTAAAATAATATTTTTTTTGGTTATACAGGGGAATTGGCAATGTCTTTATCATTTTATCTTCGTAGGAGCGATTTCAATGCCGGAAAGCTACCACTATACCCTTGCCTCGCCTCAGTAAACTTTTACTCCAAGTGGGAGACCCGAAGAGGCTTAGGATTGGAACCATCGACCTCAAGTTGGCAAACACTCTTTCGAAAACTTATCGATCTACTACCTTTACCCATATTATTGGTGATTCTCATATAACATTTTATTTATAATTTTATGGTCTTATGTATATGTACAAGTAATGAAAGGTCAGGGTATCAAAGATGGTATAAAAAAATTTAGCGAAGTTTTCATTTATCCTTTTATTAATTTTGAAGTTATGCATGCAATTTATTGTAGTTTTATTTTTAAAATGTATTAAGTTTTAGGAGATGCAAGTTAATATAATCATTATATGATATGTTGGTTAATATCAATAGATATTGAGATATTATATTTTTCATGGATTAATTTACAACTAATTCCTTATAACCATCTCTAGTAGCAGGGGTTAGGGAGGAGCTTATATAGCAGTGATCCTTGTTGCTTAAAGATAAGGCAATTATTGGTGAATTTAATGGGTCTTGGTCAAGGGTTTTGGTTTTGAAAAAATGGATTAATAAGAGACGGAAGTCTCCAAGAGTAAGTCTATTTTTTCTTTTTAAAAGTTTCTTCTTAGCCATTTTATGTTCTTGGGAGGGAAAATATAGAATCTCAAAAGGGGGTCCTTGGTTTATAGGAAGAGTAGGACTCTTCCTTACCCATTGGTATAAAGACTTTGCACGTAAAAACATAAATTTATCCCTAGTACTATTTTGGGTTAGGATGTATGGGTTGTCCATTGAATTGTAAGAAATGGATACCTTCAAGCCAATAGGCCACACTTTAGGAAAATTTCTTGAGATTTCAAAAACTACAAAAGACAGAGTCTTTGGCTATTTATGCCCGAATATTGGTTATGATTGATATCAATAAACCTTTACCAAAAGCAAATGCTCTTAAGTATAAGGGTAACTTGTAGACCCAAACCATGGATTATGAAAACATATATTTCAAATGTAGAAGATGTCATCAGGTGTGACATATTGAGAGATCATACCCTAAGAAGAGTCAAGCAAAAACTTATATAGAAAATTGTAAGAGAAACTTACAGATGGATATTGATGAGGATGGTTTTCAATTTCTAAAAAATAGGTCCAAATAGATGAAAGTAAATAAATAGTGGAGACCAATAAGGATATTGGAAGAAACACCAATTTGTTTAAGGCTTCAGCCTATGAAGAAAAAGCAAATAAGAGTTTAGAGGACATGGTAGAATAGGATCATAATATTAACAAGGAATAGTCGACTCAGTCTAAACCCGATTTAAGGGATAA
Source organism: Wollemia nobilis (assembly GCA_028583015.1). Classification (NCBI taxonomy): domain Eukaryota; kingdom Viridiplantae; phylum Streptophyta; class Pinopsida; order Araucariales; family Araucariaceae; genus Wollemia; species Wollemia nobilis. The sequence continues at coordinate 3,867,026 of JAQPPZ010016833.1, read as the reverse complement.
ACATTCCTATTGAACCTAAGGAATGTGTCTCGTCAAATTTTGAAGACTCTCTTGAAGTACCATGCACCATTCAAGAGAATGGAAGTGGTAAAGAAAGCATAGTGTTAGATGCTAATACCTCTACCATTAACAAATAAATACTAGAAAATGAGCAAGATAAGTTTAAAAGCTTCCTTAGCAGATAAGAGGATTAATCTAATAAAAAGGAAAGTTGTGAAATAATATTGAGTAATAGAATAATAAGAGCTACCCCTAGTACTAGCAAGGAAAAAAGAGGAAAACCTTCAAATTATCAAGCGAGAGCTAGGAAAACATATAAAAAAGAACACAGTCTTAGTTGGTTGAACTTCTCTTTACCAAACAACAAAATGATATTGGTAATTTTCAAGAGAGGCCAACAACCCCTATTGAGACATGATTACGATCTCATGGAATAAAAGGGGTGTTAATGCCCCCTCCAAGCAAAGGTGTATCAAGGACCTCTGTTTAAGTAATAAGCTTTAAATTCATTGTGTTTGAAAAACTAAAATGATAAGGGAAGAAGTTTTCAAAACTATGAAAGCAATATGGATAATATGTGAATGAGATACTATGGATTCAAAAGGAGCAACAGGGTGATTCTAACATGTTGGAATCTAGTTAGAACCTCTTATGAAACCATGCATAAAACTGGGCATTGGATAGCCTCTTTAGTCACATGCTACTTTGCAAATATTTGTTACACCCTTATCAATGTCTATGGACTCACAACTCTATCAAACAAATCAAAAGTAAGGAGTGGGATTAAAGTCTTTATGAGATGTGAAGACTAAGAACATGATAATAGGAGATTTTAATACCATAACCAAGTTGGATGAAAAATTAGGAAAATCACCCAAAGTATGAGAGATTTCTCAGTTTTTATTCAAAACAATAAGCTATGGGAGGTTGAGTTTGAAAAGGACTATACATGGACCAACAATAAGACGAATCAAAATTTGATAGCAAAAAAAATAGACATATGCTTACTCTCAGATAATTGACTAGATGAAGGGACTTGTGCTAAAACTAATACCTTGAAAAGGATTGGTTTTGATCACTAACCAATAGAAGTTAAAATGGTGGCAAGTGAATTCAAATAATTATCATATTTTAAATATAAATAGACATGGTGAGACCATCCTCAATTTGTTGATATGATAGTGCAAACATGAAATTCTTCAGGAAACGATGAGTTGTATTCGATTTCAAAACAAATACAATAAAAAACATCTAGATTAAAAGAATGGAACAATACCACTTTCAAAAATATTTTTTGAGAAAGGTCCGAGGTGTAGACCAATTGGTTCGATGAAACCCCGTAAGTGGGATGGACGTCCAAGGTTCAAATCTCAGGCCTCGCCAAATTGAATGCTTGTTCGTATTCCTAGTGTTTTCAGCGACATTTAAAATGATGTAGCATGGTGGTTATAGGGGTTGACAGCATGGATAATTACTGATTCCACCATGTTCAAATATATATATATGAGAAGAAAATTAACTAAAAGAAAAACCTTTCAAAATTTCAAAAAGGTGAGAACAATAATCCAAGCTCAAGAGAAAGGGAGTTGCTTAGTGAATATCATAATATGTTGAGTAAGGAAAAGAATTTTTTTAGATTAAATTCGACACAAACTTGGTTAAACAAAGAAGATAAAGACACAGTCTTTTCATAGGATGACAATAGTACAAATATTAACTATAATAAGTATAATTAAATGAGTACAAGGGGTTTGGATTGAAAAATAAAGTGAAATCATAAAGGAGGCAAGACTTTTTTACTATAATATTTTAGGTTCAAAGGAGATTGAAGTTTTTAATGATAAACTACTACAGAAAGTACCTTAAATTATAATAGATGAAGACAATAGGAAACTAATGGGACCTATTACTTTGGAAGAAGTTCATTCAACTATTTTTCTCTTCTGGTAAGGATAAATCCCTAGGTCTGGATGGGCTCTCTACAACATTATATCAACATAATTGGGAAATAGTGAAGGATTCTTTATTTGTGGCAATAGAACAGTCTAGGGTAAAACAACAGATGCCTTATCAAATATATGCAACATATATTACCTTAATTTTAGAAAAGAAGGATGCAACATTGTTTGATTCATTAAGGCCCATAAACCTATGTAATATAACATATAACATAATCTCCAAAGTGACGGCAAATTGGTAAAGACCACTATTAGATAAAAAAAAAATGATTAGGTAAAGAAGGGGTTTTAAGGATCCCCAAACCTAAGGGTTTTGAGAGGGACCCACAACCCGAGATGAGGGTTTTGAGAGGATCCCACAACCATTACAACAAGCTCCAAAAGGGTTACCCAACAACAAGCTCCAAAAGGAGAAATACAGTTTACACCCAAAAGGGTAACCCACCAACGAGGAGCAAAGGTCGGAAAAACTAGCCACCAACCCTCCTACGTAAAGTACAACAATAAAGTCCTAGAGGATATGAACTGAACGCCCCAAATGGGGAACAACACCACACCCGTCTAACGGGAGCAAACTAAAACCAAGAGCAAATCACTTCACCTAGCGAAGGATCTGAGGCTTACACTTGCAACGGTTTGAAAGAGAAAGTAAAAAACTATGAGCCGCCTAAACCGAAGCAAGAGCCACAAAATAAGAACAACCACTCTCAGGTACAAGAAAAAGGAGATATCAACATTTCACACCGCACCTAAGAGGGAGAAGGGTAAGATCCTGAAATAAGCCTTAGAACCCTAGGATCAAACACACCACCACTACTGGAATTGGAGAAAGAGATATTTGTAGACCACCAAATCTAGGAAACCCACCAAAGACATGGGGCCAAAAGTCGAAAACCACTATAGCATAACAACCCACTTTCACCCCAACTGGTTTGGGTTAGTATTTGACCCTATCTCCCCGAAACAACCAGATACAACAAGAAATTACCGAACCTAGAAGAAAGCAGTACAAACCAACCACGAATTCACTACTGGTAGAGAACCCTAGCAACAAAGCCATCCAAGCACCATCCAACCAAAGTAGCCAAGCCATCAGAGCCAAAGCCAACCAAGGGAACATCGTTAGATTTTCGTAGCCAAACACCATACCAAGCTCACCCCAATAGGTTTGGATCGATAGATGGCCCTTTCCTCTCCCAACAAGACCCCTAGCAAGAAAAATACCCTGGTCATGAACCACAACAGAGAAACTAAGCATGACTAGAAGCCAGATCCAGAATGGGAGAAAGGAGACCTCTCGCTCAAAGAGCTTTAGAGTATCGAAGTTGAAGTGGGAGTGAAACCCTTTCGGAGGAAACCCTCACGGGCCCTCTCTGCCACGGTGAGGCTCAAACCCTCTCTGCCATGGTGAGGCTCAAGACCTCTCTGCCATGGTGAGGCTTAGGCCCTCTCTGCCATTCTGCCATGGTGAGGCTCAGGCCCTCTCTGCCATTATTAGACAAAATTATTCTAGAAGAGTAAGGAGGATTTGTAAAGAGAAAGATTCTAAATGGGATCATAGTAGTTCATTAAGTAATGCATTTAGATGCTTCTAGAAAAGAGAGAGTAATGATCTTAAAACTTATATGAATAAAACCTATTGTAGGGTTAAATGTGATTTTCCTTTTGTAATATTAGAAATTTTGGATTTAGGAATAAATGGTTTAGATTAAAGCTTGTGTCTCTATAGTATCATATTCAGTGCTAGTCAATGGGCTAGTAATAGAATCATTTAAAACCAAGAGGGGTCTTAGACAAGGAGATCCTTTATCACCATATTTATTCATTATTATGGCATAGGTATTAAGAAGAAACCTAAAGAAGACATACAAATATGGGCTAATAAGTGGACTTAAAGCTAGTAATATCATCAACATCATCGATCAACAATTTGTAGATGATACAATCCTTATTAGGAAGGCAAGAGAAAACAAGGTCAAATCTTTGAATTACTCATTAAAGGAATATTAAACAACATCGAGGTAGAAAGTTAATAGAATAATATCTAGATTTTTCTTCCTAAACACTCTAGCTAGAGTCAAAGCAAGGGTATGGAGGTTACTTCAAATGAAGGAGGCAAATTTGCTAACAACATATCTAGAGATGCCTTTATTTAAGGGGAGAATGAGGATAGAATTGTAGAATCTAATTATAAGTAAAATTCAAAATAAAGTACCAACATGGAAAGGTAGATGGTTGTTGTTAGCAAGAAGAGTGCAACTAATCAAATCAATCTTACAAGCTATCCCAACATATTACAGGTCCTTATATATTATGATAAATTTGGTAGAAAAAAGTTTAACCTATATTATGCAATAATTTTTGTGGTCAGATCAAGTGGCATTAGCTCAATCGATTAGATTCCTCAACATTTCAAGGAGACCCATGTTTGAATCTTGCAAAAAATACATGGATAATATCCAAGCTTTGTTGTAATACCACTATATGGTGATGATATAATACAAGTGGGGCTCGTTTCAATCCCATATAACCCATTAAAAAAATGGGCAGGATTTTGTCGTCAGGATTACATGATAAAAAGAAATTTTCATTGGTGAAATGAAGCAAGGTATATAATGATAAAACTAGGGGAGGTATTGGTTTAATAGTTCCCATAAATATAAACTTAGTTCTAAGGGGGAAAGTAATTTGAAGATTGTACAAAGAGAGTCAAAGACAATGGGCAAGAATTCTTCCAAGTACGTTGAGACCAATGACCCAAGCTTAATTTTTACTGCATTCTCACTACCTGATGGTTTTGCACTATGGAATGGTTTTAAAAAATCAATTGATCTACTGATTACAAGTCTAAGTTGGGTGGTGGGAATTGGAGAAAAAATATATATTTGGCTTGATACTTTGCGTGATATAAAACCACTCAATTTAGATCTAATTTTGAAACCATGGATCATATTACTTTAAGACAAATATGGTGATAGGGTTTCAAATATTATGTACAAGGATCAGGAAGGAATATACAAATGAAAAGAAGATTTTTTTACAATTATATAAGACATTGTTGCCAGAGGTAGTTGAGTAGAAAGACAACAACAATGATTATTTTGAGGGGAGCCAAGGATAAGCTAATTTAGGAGTTGAATAGCTTAGGAGAATACACAATAAGAAGCGAATATAATGTTAAGCACTAAAAATATAGGAATATCACAAGAATATGGAGAGATACTTGGGATAGATTGAGCATTCCAAAATTCAAAATGTTTATATGACTAGTAGGTCATAGGAAAATTTTAATTCCAGGATAACCTAATGAAAAGGGGTTTTTATGGCCCCATACAATGTGTTATATGTAAAAAGGAGAGTATAGACCATCTCTTGGGACATTTCTCAATTGTCTAGGAAATATGGCAATGGATTCTAAATATGTTTGGTAAATGCATAGTGATGAATGGTAGAATTGAAGAATGGTTAAAGCAATGACAAAACACTTTTAAAAATGAGGCGTTTCAAACAATATTGGTTACATCGAAAGATACAATACTTTGGATAGTATGGTTGGAAAGGGAAAAAAGGATATTTAAAGGAAAGGAAAACAATTTTAATTAAAAGGAAAATTTGTTTAGCCATAGAGTCTAAACTAGCCCTATCAACTGACCCAATCCCTAATCTTGAAGCTTCGAGAGAACCTTCATAGATGGAGTCAAGTCATCAAATGGAATTATAATGTTGGATATAAGAGAAATAAAAGGAAAACAAAGAATATAAAGTGCAAATCACTGAAAGCAGAGTTGGTCAAATTGATTTTTTATGGAGCATCTAAAGGAAATCCATGGCCAACAACAAGAAGAGGAACAATTAGAAACAATAGGGGTGATATTTTGTCACATCACGCTTTTAGTAGTGGATTTAAGATAAATTATATAGTTGAAGCTTGGGCAACATTAAAAGGATTAAAAATATACATACAAATGAAATGGAACATAGTATGGATGGAAGGTGATTCACTAATAATAATAAATGCAATTTTGAGGAAAGCAAAGGCTCCATCGAACATACAAGAGATCATTGTGGAAATATAAAACCTTGCTAAAGAGTTTGAAGAAATCAGGTTTACACATACAATAAGGAAAGGGAACAAATGTTTAGATGGGCTAGCCAATAAAGATAATTTAATAAAGAATCATGAAGTTAAATTATTTTCTCCATAGTTAAAGAAAGTAGTAAGTATAGCTAAAGCTTATAAGAAAAATTTAAAATGAGAAAATTCAAAATAATGTTATAGAGGATTACAAAATGTTTTAGGGGAACCATTTATAGATCAATGCATTGGAGGAAACTAACAGTCCAACTTTGGTAAAAAAAACTATGATTTCAAGAAGCGAGTATAAGTTTTGTATGCTAAAACAAAAGAAGATGACATTTTATGGACTTTCATTGTCGAATGTATTAATTGAGTTGGTTGGATTATGGGACATAGTATGGATTGGAAATTCAACTTTTTGATACTAAACTATTTATTATAGTTCTTGTGGTTGCATTTATGCTTCAAAAAGGAATCTAACACTCTAGATATGGTAAAGCATACTATGACAACGTGAAGTTTTGGAAATATTACTAAGATATAGTGTGTAGACAGTGGAGATGAAGTTTTGGTATTATGAAGATTGTTGTAGGAAAATATCACAACTAAGGATGCTAAATTTTGAATTTTTGTGTTTACAAAATAAATTAAAGAGATCCATAAAATAAAAATCAAGAATTTAAACTTTTTATGAAAACAAGATATATGTATCTATCTATAGAAACCCAATTGAGATGAGAATTGAATATGTTTGTAAACTCATAAACTTTAAAGGAGAGAGTTGTGATTTGTCAAGGGTGGGGGACCTGAGTACAACCCCTTTTTCTACAATAAATAAAATAAAATAAAATATTATATTATTTTTATTATATATATTATTTTTTTTAAGTGAAAAACCCCTTGTGGGGTCGCCTTGGTACGAGAGACCACGAACAAGGGGTTCTACACCGTCAAAGTCACTCGAGAGTCGCACCTGACCCTACCCGCACCAACATTATCAATTGGATTTTGGGTACCCAATTCAGCTTTTTGGTAGGGTGGAGATTCGAACACAGGACCTCCCTTGGAGGATTGCCCTCTCCTCTCCAACTCACCTACAACACCTAGGTATTATTTTTATTATATTGTTATTGAGTTAGTTTCATTAAAAAATATTGTATAATACTATTACAACAGTTTAATAATTATGTATTATTTGTCTTCTCTTTTAAAATATTTAAAAATAACCAAGTGAAAGGAGTGAGGTATAATATTTTTAATTTTATAATTAATTAATTAAATTATTTTAATTGATTGTTTTTATTTAGAAGTTGTGAAAGTATAAGTAAAATATTTATAATTGATTAATTTCATTTAGTGTATTATAAAGTTATCTAATTAGTTTTGATCATAATTGTTTTATATATATACAACTCTCAGTACCTACATTTAATTAAAAATTAGATCTAAAATAGTATCAATATCATATATATATATATATATATATGATTATTTTATTTATTTATTTTGATTTGATTAGTGTGAGAAACCCCTATGATTGATGCTTAGGGCTAAGCATTCCCATCCCATCCATGACCTCTCATAATATCGAGAGCTAAACTTATCAATAGAGGATTAACACACAACCACACACATGCCACGATTTGAACCTTGGACCTCCTAAAGAAGAGCCAAACCCTAAACCATGCGTTGTTCCCCTTGATACAATATCATAGATGATTATTAATTTTATATTTATTTTTTTGAGTGAGTTTAATATTATTTAATAACTATTTTATTGAGGTTAGTGTGAGAAACCCCTGATGCTTAGGGCTGGGCATCCCCATCCCAGCCATGACCTTTGATAAAGGTGAGAGTTAAGCTTATCAATAAGGACCAAACACACATCCTTACACACACCCTCACACACTTGCCCGTGCCACTGTTTGAACCTTGGACCTCCCAAAGAAGAGATACAACCCAAACCGTTGCGTTGTTCCCCCGGAACATTATTTAATAACTTTTCATTTGTAACTATTTTTTTCTCATGGTTTTTTTTTTTTAAATAAGTTATGTGTGGCTTCTATTGGGGCCACTCTCATTACAAAAATAGAACATTACATTGCTCTCATTACATTTCTAACAAGTTAGTTAAAGCATATCCAACTTTACCTTTCTATTAGAGATATTCTTCACTTGCCTTTCTATCAAAGATATTATTTGTCTTCCTCAAACTGCTAAGTTTCCACAATCAACTCCTTTTATATCAAATGCCTTCCTATCAAGATAAAATTCAACACCGTGAATGGCTAAAATATTTATTGCCCGACTTATAAATCTATAAATATCTTGCCTATTACAAGCTCACAATTTGTTAATACATTTTTTTGGGGTTCTTATTCATTCCCCTAGTATTCCAAGATATTATTTCCATTGTTATTTTTTCTTTTTTTGTAGGTTTAGTCCCATTTCTTGTTAACACTTGTGATATTTGCTTTTGTTTTTCCATATCAATATCTCTTTGGGTTTCTTTTTCTCTTTGTTTTTGCTTCTTAGGTCTTCCTCTCTTTTTTCATTCCTAGCAATACTTTCATCTTCATCAATCTCTTCAATCTTCTCATATTGCTTATAGTAAGACTTATCATCTAAAGGATTTGAAGTGCAAGGAATAACCTCAAAAGTACAATCTTCTTTATGTTTTCCTAGAAACCCTAAAGTGCAAGGATTCTCTTTTGGAGAAATTACCTTCTTATTCTGCCCTAAGAACCCTAAATTGATATGGATTTCCTCCAACCTCATTTCTTTATTATTCTGCTCTTGAAACCTTAAAGTGCAAGGGATAACATCTTCGCCACTTTCACTTATATTACCTAGAGAGGATTCTATGTTGCTTGAGGAAAATGAAGATGATTTACTCAAAATAAACTTGACCTCTTTTGCTATCTTTGTTTTAGGGTTTATTTCCACATCTTCTTTTGCACCTTTAATTCCTTTTGAACTTGTCAAATGATACTGTAAATAGGCTTTCTTTGCCTCTTCTTTTGGAGTGGAATATCCTTGATCTGATCTTAGCTTTTATTAATGTATAATTTTTTTGCTTTGTCTTTAAGTTTATCTCATGGCTAGAATTTTTTGTCTCTTTCTTCATAGTTTTTACTTTGCAGACTCTTTCCATGTGTTCAATCTCATAACAATTGTGGCAACAAAATATGATATTTTCATAATCTACTTGTTGATCCCATTCTTTTGATTCGGATTTAATCTTAATGGATTGTGGCAAAGGTTTTGAAACATCCATAGCAACACATATTTGAGTATATATACCATGATATCGCTCCTTAGTAGTTGGTCCTTCCTTGATGAATTCCTCTAGGGTATTTCCAATATTCTTCAAAACATCCTTATTTATAAGTTTATATGGAAGTCTAAAAAGCCTAGCCTAACCCACGTCGAAAGCTTCTTAATAGTTTATGTCTCAGCATAAAAAAAATTATTCCATGGTATCAAATAAAGTGCATCTCTTCCCCTAAACCATGGACCACCAACCATTATTTTATCCCTAATTTTTTAATTGGAAAAGATGACGAGGAAAAAAACTTTAGGAAGAAAAGTCACAAAATAATTTGAATTCAATCCCCACTTCCACTTGATCTAATTTTAAATCTCAAAACACCCTAACCATAATTTATGGAACTTAAACATTACCCCTCTACTTTTAAGAACCATTATATCATTCTCAATCATCTCGTTCTTGATACTTACTTCTAATGTAACATCTGCTACCTAGATCAAACTTGCCATGTATTTGCTCTTTTGATTATATCCAAATTAGACCTCCATACTTCCAACTAGGGCATCTTGGCTTCTCATTAGGGCTTTTAAATATGACTTTCCTTATATAATAGCTAATGGGGCTCACTCTTGGTTTACACTCCCTCTTGGTTTGCACTCACTCTTGGATTGCACTTGCTCTTGGCTTGCACTCTCTCCTACCTCCCACTTGCTTTTGACTTGCCCTTCCTATTGGCTCACCATTGCCCCAATATCTTCTTTTTTTTGGTGTTCCTTTGCTTCAATAATTTTTAGGAAAACAATGTTTTGCGTAATCGTGGTAAGGGTTTGAAGCATTGATGCACTTCAGATGAACCTACCACTCTTCTACCATGAATGAATCTCAACTTACACTCCCTCTTGGCTCGCTCTCTCTCCTGGCTTGCATTCTCTCTTGCCTTGCACTTTCTCCCAGCTTGCAATTCCTCTTGGATCATAATTTCCCTTGTCTCTTATTTTTCTCAACGTTCCTTCACTTCAATATTTTTTTGGAAATTATGTTCCACGCATTTGTGGTAAGGGTTTGAAGCGTTGACACACTCGAGATGAACTTGCCACTCTTTTTCCATGACTAAATCTCAGCTCACACTCCCTCTTGGTGCACACTCCCTCTCAGTTTGCATTCTCTCTTGGCTTACACTCTCTCCTAAATTTTATTTAGCTAAATCCTTTAAATTCTCCTAAGATATGTTGCTTGTTCCTTGATCACACTTTGATTTCTACTTCTTGCTTCCTTCTCACACTTCCTCCTTGCTCCTAACTTGTGCTCACACTCACTTCCAACTATACTCACTCTCGATCGATGCTCACACTAACTTTCGACTGCATTCACTCTCATCTCGTACTCGCACTCACTTCTAACTACACTCACTTTTATCATTGAAGAGTTTGTTAAAAAATAATGAGTGGTTACTAATGGTTTATGGGAAGAGTTGACTTATATCTAAGACTATAGATTAAGAGTTCCTTTTTAGAGATAAAATGTCTTGAAATATTCTCAATATAGGTTAAGTTTTTTTTTTTTAATTTATATCAATTTATTAATAAAGAGACTATGAAGAATATCAATAATACTCAAGGGTGATTCATCTAAGAGATATTAACATCTAAAGATTAAAACAAGTGTAATTATGTAAATATGTGTTGCTATGGATATTTAAACACCTATTTTGAAATTTATTATGATTAAATATGATAAAAGTGTGTTTAACAAGTGAATTATAAAAACATTGCATTTTGATGCTATAAATGTCATTTTACAAAATATGCAACAAAAAATTGTTAAGTGAATATGATTGAGAAATAGATTAGAATTTTTAGTCATAATACAAACACAAGTATGAAGAAAAGGATCATATTATAGTAGAAGATGACTCAAATCAAAGATTTTTGTGTTAAAAGTGGTAAAGAAATCCCTTTTACTTTAATAAATGGAAAAGAAAATATAGAAGGAAATAAAGCCATGAACAAGGATGTGGAGTTAATTCTTAAAATAGAGAAGGTAGAAGAAGTCACGTTATAAGTAATCCATCTCCATTTTCTTAACTATTAGGAAATTGTATACTTTCAATAAAAACAAATATAGTATAAAGGTTGTCCCTAGCATTAAGGTTTTTAAAGGGTCATAATTTAAAAAAAAACCATGGAGGTTGTCCATTGTACTCTAGTTTTTCAAGGCAACATGAGAAAGAAAATACTATGGAGGGTGCCCTTGCATTTTAGTATTTCTTTTAGACCTAGGAATTTGGACTTTAGGCCCAAACCAATAGTTGGTGTTTACATCAACATTGGATTTGGTTGACAGTTGGTTCTTATATCAACATTGAAAATGGTCAACTATTGTTTTTTTACAAATAAAAAAGTAGATTTTCTATTAATAAAAAAAATAGATAACAAGATTGTAATTTTGAAGCTAGGGTTTTGTATTGCGATGAATGAGGGTTTCAATAGAGGGTAAATTGATTTTTTTTATGGCTATCAATCATCAGAGCACCTCTTGAGTAGTTTGGAGGTTGAGTGTTTTGAGAACAAGCAGTGGAGAACAACAAAAAAATTCCCTTTGGGACCAAAGATTCAGGGGGTTTGTGGGCCCCTTAAAGGGTTTTCAAGAATCCAACATGATCATGCAAATATTATGTTCAATAGGGATAATATTCAAGGCATTGAATCAAGTGAACATCAAGCAAGGCAAACAGGGGAAAGTAATATCCAATATTCCTTCATGCATGTGGACCAACAAATCCAACGAAATGAACAGGTACTAAAAAAAACTAATCACCCTTTTCAATTCATAGCACAAAATAAGGAGGAAGGGAATAATTTTAGAAAGTATAGACAAGGGCTAAAACAAAATAGAAACAAGATTCAAGAGATGGATCAAACAAAGGGAGATAACATGTTGATGGCAGATTTAGATCTCGATAAAGCTACAACTGGATCTAGGGCACACAATAAATAAGAACCAGTCATAACAAAATTTTTTGAAGGGATGGAGCCCAAGGGCCTACCTTCAAAACTAAAATTTAAAATAGCAATCTATGTAGGACCACCCAAAATAAGAGGAAAAAATAACCAACTGCCAAGGAAACCATTGAGGATGTCGAAAATCGATCCAAGGAAAATGGAGATGGGTTGCATGAAAGCAACTAATAGATTCCCATTAGTGAAGTTGGTAATGGAGGATATCTAGGAGTGAATAGACACTATGGAGAGGAGATAACTAATTTATTGGTTCATGGGATTTCAACCAATCTTGCTACCATCAAGCAATGGGCTGCCAATGACTGGAGAACTAAAGGTGAGATCCAAATATTTGCTTACCCTAATGGTTATTTCCTTGTTATGTTTGCCATTGAAACATATAGGAAGGATATTTTTCAAGGGGACCATGGTTCTTAGGTAGGGCAAGAATTTTCATGAGGCCCTGGCATGCCAAGTTTAAATCTGAGGAAGAAATACCATAAACTGCACCTGTCTGGGTCCGTTTATTTGACCTCTCAATAGAATACTAGAATCCAAATATATTAGCAATAATTAGGAATTCTTTAGGAGTTTTCATGATGATAGATGATAGCACTCAATAATTGGATCATATGATTTATGCAAGGATTTGTGTTCTAATTGACTTTGACAAACCACTTCCAGAGAGGATCACCTTACAATATGGGGAAAAATTATGGGAGCAACAAGTAGACTATGAAAATATCCCATTTAGATGTATAATATATCACGAATATGGCCATCTAGACAAGGATTGTCCTCATAAGATCCCTAATAAAGAGAAATAGGATGGGGACTTAGCAGGGGTTCAAATCCCCAAACAAAAGAATATTAAAAAAAACAATACCAAAAGATAGAACAATAATTTCACCTAACACCTTTGAAATTCTCTCTGCATATGATAAATTAGATGATGATGAGACAACATGGAAACAATGATTAAGGAAACATAGTTTGATGAAGAGAAGGAACATGAAGGAATGGATGATAAAATCAGAATAAAAGAAACTACCATAATTCTCAAAAATAACCAAGAAGAGTCATCTCATCCAACAATGGACCTTCAAAAAAGAACAACATAGAAAATTTAAATAAGTGCAAAACTAATAGTCAAATTCAAACAACAAACAAGTAAGTTCCTCAAAAATATCATATGGATCCCAAAAATAGTGCATTGGTTCTAAGTAATCATTCTATAGCCCTTACAAGAATAAAACAAGGTACAAATAAAAATGAGGATGGATATGTTGGAACAAAATCGGCCTATGGTTATTATTTGTGCCTACGACCTTGTTAATATTGAATAGATAGACTTGGTGTTGAGAGATTCCATATTATCTCCAAAGAAGGTTGGTTCCTTAATAGTTTTAATGAGAAAAAGAGAGAGATTTACTGAAAGAAAGGGAAATATAGTCATAGTTAGAGCTTTTCTCATGGTACATATTAAACAATAACTAAGATAAATGTATATAACTTCACAGTTTAAGCATTTATTATATCTTCATGTAGAAATCATAGTCTTCCAATGTGATTTAGATATTTATCTAACACGTACATGTATTGAATTTTTAACTCCAGCAATATGATTTATATTGTGTATAAGTCTAGATTCTAGAACAGATACAATATACAACTCAACAATGTGAATAGAAGCATCAAATGTTAATACATACACTTGCACACTATGAATCAGAAGCCAATGGAAGCGTATTTTATTGCTTTCTAAAAACACGAGATTTCGGAAACAAAAAGGAAAAACTAAACAAAATTGCATTAAAAGGAAAGAACACAAATGAATGAACACAAGATATAAAAGCAATATAAACTATAGCCCTTTTTATTGATATTCTTTTCAATTCGTGTTACAATACGTCTCCTTCCTTTTTAGGGGATAGGAGCGTTAGATATTGATCTCTACAATTTGCTTCAGAATTCCTCTTTCGCGTGCCCACATATAAAATGGGCGAACCAAAACGTTGTCGCCGCTTGCGTTGACAAAGGTCGATTCCTCGCTGCTCCTTCAATAGACCTGAAATCTGCGTTCAAAGAAACAAACAAAGAATCAGTAGCACCTGTGTATGAAAAATAAAAGATAAATCTTAACTATAGCTGAAATGAATCTAAATGAACCGAAAACTTGATAAATGCATAAACATGAAACTAGCTAAAATACTATAAAAGAAATAAAGCGGGGAGGTGCCCGAAGGCGAACCACCCGCGGATAAAACCTTGCTTCGACACCAATCCACTTGAGATGGGTCCGAAACCTGATGTGATGTGTTGTCGTCAAATTGATAGAATATTGTGGTCAAAATATTGGGGTTTGGGCGCAAATCGCAAGTAAGTGAATTAACAGCACTTCGTTGCTCAGAATGCTCCTGCTCGGTATCTCCTTTGGGTGAGGAAACTCACCATTTTATAGACCCAAGGGGTCTCTTTGAATTAACATGCAAAAGTGTTTCTTTGCATGAATGCTTTTGTTTGTGAAGAGAAGACTTCTTCTTGATCAAGGGCTTCTTAATTGCCTCTGTGCATGTCTTTGTGTGTTTTAGAAAAGCTCACTTGCACTCCCATGCAATGAAGGGATAACTAAGTGGCAAATCCGAGTTGTCTTAAAAAGCTTACTCTCCTTCCCATGCGGTGAAGGGAAAGTCAATTGGCGAGATATGAGTTGTCAAAAGAACTCACTCGCACTCCTATGTCATGCGGGAAGAGCTAAGTGGCGATTCCGAGTTGTTTATATGCCAAGATTTGACTTTTTGCCGGTCAAACCTGACAATCGTCCCACCTCGAAGCGAGCGCTTATAATCGTCCCTGGGTGAGACGAGTATCAGTCAGCACTCGTTCCTAGGTAGGATGAGTACAATTTTCACTCGTTCTTGGATAGGACGAGTAAAATTTGCACTCGTCCCTGGGTGGGACGAATAAGCAATAAAGTGTCTAAAAGGTGCCAAATTGGTTTTTGACTTGCAAAATTGTTGTGTGAGTGGTTAGAACCACTGTTTAACCTCTAAGGGCTGCCCTAGGGGCTATGTGTGTTGGTGCGATCAGTGCTTGTAATCACATAATCGGATTGGTGTTGTTTTGGTGTCTACAGATGCCCCTTTTTGGGAAGCGTTGTGCAAGGCGCAGCGCTGAGCAAAAATATAACCAAAGCACTAATGATTAAGGTTTTCAGTAACCTAACCAACTCTTGATGCCCCAAGTGTGGAAAGGGCACGCATTCTTGAAACATTGCTTCTGACGAGCTAAGGAACTTAAATCAAGCATTAACCTGGTTCGGTGAGGTATTACTTGAACTTAGGCATTGATCAGTCATGAATAGGCAAAGGGCGCAACCTTTTGTTGTGGGAACCTTGAGTTCATGATTCACAAATGCTAAGTATATGATTAGTTTGTGATGATTGCTTGTTTGCTGCCCCAAGCAAGGGCGCGATTGTCTTTTGCAATGATCCTTTGAATGCGTGTCTTTTCCAAGACTAGGTATAATGTTGTTGATTGGCAACTAAGTGTGACTACCCCCTCAAGCGACGAATCGATGAGGGAATGACCAACATGAGAAAAGCGACGAGTCGCTTGACCCAAGATGACGTGTGCAAGGGTGCCTTTAGATGGTTTACCGCTAAGCATGCTCGAGCAGTTCTCCGACTGTGTTGACCTATTTTTGGTTTTGTTAGCATTGGTCATTTTTATGTTGTGGTTGTTTTTTTTTTTTTTTTTTTTTTATTCGTCCCGGGTGGGACGATTGTCGTTATGTTACTCGTCCTGGGGTGAGACGAGCATGCCTCGGATGATACTCGTCCCGGGGTGGGACGAGCGCGCTGAAAAGCGCTCGTCCTGGTAAAGGACGATTATCAGCAAACAAAAACTATAAATATGCGAAAATGACGGATTTGGTTCATTTGCACTATTCGTCGATTGCGATTTGGAGCTCTGGGAGGAGGAGGTAGATTTCTGACACGAAGCGCTGTCGGATTATCTAGCCACCATGAGTACATAGACCGGGTCGTCGAGCGGAGGAGCCGAGGCGAGACCAGTAAGTGCACTATCTCCTCGATTGTGAATTTCAAAAAAAATGCAAATGTGTTTTTATTGTTTTACGTTTATGAAAACACGAAACCCTACTTAATTAAATTAAAGGTAAATGAATGAAACCAAAGGAAACATGGATGCAAACCTATGGAAACTTAGATGAAAAACCGGATGAGAAACCCAAAATGAGACTTAGACGACAAACCGGATGATAAACCCAAAATGAAACTTAGAGTAACAACCTAGGGTAACCATGGTTAAAATGTTTTTCTATGTGAATGGTAAAACTTAGGGCGAAACCGTAGGTAAACCACACTCATATTTTTATGTTATGTTTATGGAATTAAAAAATGGAAAATGAATGAATTTTTTTTTTGGTTGAAATGGTAAACGTAGGTAAAACCGTAAGTAAACCATGTCAAAAATTTTTATTGGTTTGGATGAAATTAAAGATGAATTTTTTTGGTTGAAATGGTAAACTTAGGTAAAACCGTAAGTAAACCATGTCAAAATTTTTCATTGGTTTGGATGAAATTAAAGATGAATTTTTTTTGGTTGAAATGGTAAACTTAGGTAAAACCGTAGGGAAACCATGTCAAATTTTTTCATTGGTTTGGATGAAATTAAAGATGAATTTTTTTTTGGTTGAAATGATAAACTTAGGTAAAACCATAGGGAAACCATGTCAAATTTTTATTGTTTTGAATGAAATTAAAGATGCAAAATAAATGATTTTTTTTTTTTTTTTTGACGTTTTGGATGTACATGTGAATGAAAAATAGTACGGTATAGTTATGCATTTTTGTACATGTGATGGTGATGTGATGCATGTTTTTGATGTTTGTTGTTTTTTTTTTTTTTTTTTGTGATGTGCAGGTGGTGAAGAGTCGACATCGAGTGCCGACCATTTTTTCTAATGCCCGCGAGGCGTTGACTGATGATGACTGGGAGTGGCTTGATGCCTTAGGGCTCAAGCATGTGGCTCGGTTGGATGCAGTTGTGGCAGATCGGTCGTACATTACAGCATTGATTGGCCTGTGGGATGCTCGGACGAACACCTTCCATCTTCCGACAGGGGAGATGACTGTCACCTTGGAGGACGTGTATCGGATCTTGCAGATTTTGATAGATGGGGTTCCCATTCGGACGACTCCACGGGGCCAGAGGACAACGGTACTGACATGGTACTTTGGACACGGAGGGGAGGGGGATGGGATGACCTCGTTGGAGAGGGCGAAGCTGGATTTTCAGATTGGGGGGATACTGGTACGATGGTGGTACGCAAGGAGAGTGTTGGGAGTGAGGCATGCAGTACTCATGAGCCTCATTTCCAACATGCTCCTGCCAGATTCATCAGGAGCAAGGTTCCCATGGAACCTAGTGGAGGTAGTATGGCAGTTGGTGGATTGCTCGATGACAGAGCCGGTTATTATGAGGTGGGGCCAGACGCTACTAGCGTAGTTATATGATGAGTTGTACGAGGTCCGCTGTCGGAGGCGGAAGGGGTTGGGGTGCAATTTTTTATTGCAGTGCTGGGCCTGGCAGCACATAGCCATAGAGCGACCACGAGGGTTGCCCTGGACTACCCGAGCGGAGATGGTGGATAGGGACATTGGGTATGGTGCGCTATGGTATCGATCTGAGGAGCGAGGGCACAGTCGACGGTTCGCGGGAGACGTCGACCATTACAGAGATGCCTTTGCACGACTGACTCCCGGGGATGTGGTATGGAGGCCATATCGGGATTGTCCCGCATGGCCAGAGGCGGAGGATTGGCTTCGACGGGTTCGGAGGGGGAGATGGGTGATTGGGCGACATGGGACAGAGCAGGAGTACTTCCATTACCTCCGAGTGACGCGACAGTTTGGGGTACCTCAGGGGTTGCCTAGGGAGCCCATAGCCTACCGACGTCGGAGTGATGAGAGGACCCTAGCGGCGTCGATCCTCGAGCCACTAGGGGAGGAGTCAGATGCTGTGTTGGACATTCCGGATGTTGATGACGTCGGCGTGACAGCCGAATATCAGGAGTGGTGGACGCTACGGCAGTGGCGAGGGGAGGGGCCCTTGGGAGAAGAGGAGGCAGCGGGAGGCGGAGAGGGTGCAGAGGCACCAGGAGAGGGTTGGGGAGCACCGACAGATGTAGAGATGGTGGAGGTGGCAGAGGTGGGAGATGACTTTGGGGAGGAGGAGAAGTCGAAGATGCAGGAGGCGTCAGAGCCGGTTGGCTTGGGGGAGACAGAGGCAGGGTTATGTGCTGAGGTAGCGCGTTTGACAGGATTGTTGCAGAGGCGAGATGGAGAGCTGGCAGAGATGACGCAGGAGAGGGATCTCTTGCAGACATAGTTGGCAGGACAAGGGATCGTAGTGGCTGCGTCTCACCAGCAGGCGGGAGATACAGATGCTGCACGGGAGAGAGATCTCCTACGGGTGCAGCTAGCACAGCGCGACGACGCCATCGCGTATTACCATAGGCGGGAGGTGGAGTCGAGGCTACAGGAAGAGGATTGGAGGCGACGAGAGGCCGCGTGGGGGCGACATCGGTCGGAGATGGAGGGTGAGATTATCCGCCTGGGTGGGCGAATACCAGAGCCTCCGGCCAGTGGCTCGTCGTACAGGACGAGAGACAGCGGGACGGAGCAGTCGGCATCATCCCGTCGTCGACGATGAGATGAGGGAGGTGCGAGTGGGCGGGATGCAGGGGCGAGCAGTCGCCCTGAGAGATCTCAAAGGACGGATACCGTAGGGGGTAGCTCTCGTCGCATCGATCCTGCGTGATCATGGTGGACGACGCCCTAGGCTGGGGATTTTGGGATTTTGGATGATGGGAGGGAGGTCTGAGGACCAGTTTTGTAGCCTGCGGGCAATTTTGTTGTGATATATATACAGATGATTCTTTTTTGGTGCTTATCTGTTTTGCATGATTTATTTTTATGTACATGTTTTTACATTGATGTATGCATATGCGATTATGAATGTGATGATTCTAATTTGTATGATGTATGCATATAGAATGAATGAAATGAATTGTGGATGATTTGTCGATGCACCATATACTGTACAAAATTGGAGTGATTTGCTATAGTAATAAGATAACTTTGTGGAATGCTTGTGCATATGAAAACTTTGTTTTTGTATTTTGTCTATTTTTTTTTTTTGATGGTGAGGTATGGAATGAAATGTATCGGTTGTTGGAAAATGTAGTTAAGCTTTTCTGAGATGCAGATATTTTTCACTAACTAGCCAAGACTATACATTTATCTTGTAGGACTTTGGAACAAGGTCTAAATCTGACTTGAGTTTAACCAAGTTATTTCACATCCCTGTGTGTGCAATTGAGTTCGTTTATGTGTTATTCATCAGGATACCGCCAGTGCCAGATGGGCTTTCAACCGAACTCGTATCGAGGATCACCTAATTAGCTCCACTAACTCCTGTATTGTATTTAGTCGGATTTGTCTGCGATGTTATCTAGGATACCATAAGCTAGCTCATCCACATGCAAACATTGATCCGCACACAAGTTAATGTGACGGATATATCGTCATGCGGGAGGTTTCTTGCCGATGGTCGATAGGCTATCAACCAAACCGGTACTGAAGCTTGCCTCATGACCTGTCGAAATGCTGAGAATTCCAGGGATTCAAGGTCGACTCCCTTCTTTTCTTCAAGGGTATGGGGATACTTGCTCATTATAGTGATAAGATCACTGTTTATTTTTGTTTTATTGATTTTTTTTTTTTTTTTGGAGCAAGGGATTGAAATATGGAGTGACGAGAATCACTATTGTTTGTGCCTTTTGATGTGTGCACTTGTAGGATGTCAAATTTTAGTGTTTTGACGTTTTGCAAATGTTTGATGTTTTTGCAACTTTTGAGAACTTGGGATTCATGGGGAATTGGGTAGGGAGGAAGCTTGTCCTTTTGCCAACTCTCGGCATTTCTAGGGTCAATTGCACGGGGGATAAGCAAGATAGCCGTTTCGCTTATGGTAGCCGGGATTACGGTGCAGGTTTCATCTTTCGTCCACACAACTTAGGAATTATTTTATGTGTGTTAATTTGTGTTGGGATGCTACGTACCAAGGTGGGATCCAAGTAAAACTTTCCCATGTAAAATTAGCTTAACTGTGTACAGTTTTTGGCTAGAAATTTAAAGACATTTGAATGACGAAAACCCTATATACATTAGGCGACACGCACGATGCTAAAATAAAAGGATGATATGTGAGATTTAAGTGTTTATGAAAATGGATCGGAGGTGGAAATGATGGAGTTGCCAAATAATGACAGTCTATGGTGCTTTTGACTTGTATGACCTAGCGAAGTATGCAATGTATGGATGCAATGCTTAATGGAACCTATATTTTTGTATTTTAATTTTTATGAGAATGCATGGAATTGGAATGCAATTGTTTTTGTGATTTTGATGTTTATGAGAATGCATGAAATTGAAATGCAATTGTTTTTGTGATGATTGATTTTTTTTTTTTTTTGAGAATGCATGGAATTGGAATGCAATTGTTTTTGTGATTTTGATTTTTTATGTTGACCAAGCAGTTGTGGTAACGCTTGGAGCTTTTGGGTTGACCAAGCGATTATGGGAATCCTTGGAGCTTTTGGGTTGACCAAGCGAGTGTGGGAATCCTTGGAGCTTTTGGGTTGACCAAGCGATTGTGGGAATCCTTAGAGCTTTTGGGTTGACCAAGCGATTGTGGGAATCCTTGGAGCTTTTGGTTGGACTATGGCTCTCTAGCTGTGAAATGGCCTCAAATGAATGATGTTCAAGGGTTATGCTTCCTTGATTCCTTCAAGAGAGGCAAGCCGGTATGTTCTGGGTCCTATTCTACTGTCAATGATGTAAGGACCTAACTAGTTTGCTGCAAACTTGTCCCGTAGATGGGACGGCAAATTAGAATTCTGCTGGTTCTCTTTTAAGACCAAGTCACCAACCTAGAATTCCCTGAAATGGACTTTCATGTTGTATGCTTTCTTAAGTCGCTCTTGATAGATACGCAAATGCTCAAGAGCATTGACGCGTCATTCGTCAAGCAACGTCAGTTGATCTAACCGGGCCTGCCGTGCAGTGTCATCATCAATGAACTCTTGCATTGAAATGCGTAGGGAAGGAATCTCCAACTCAAAAGGCATGACTGCCTCGGAGCCATACACCAACAAAAATGGAGTTGCCCCAGTGGGCGTCCGAATGCTTTGGTGCGATAAGCCCATAGGGCAAGCGGGATCCGAATGTTCCAGTCTTTATGATTGTCTGCAACTGTCTTTTTGAGAATGGCGACTAGCGTTTTGTTGGACGCCTCTGCTTGCCCATTTGCCTACGGATAATAGGGTGTTGAAAAGCTATGCTGAATCTTGTACTTTGTGGTCAAAGCACGCACATCTTTATTCTTGAATGGCGTCCCATTATCCGAGACAATTTTGGATGGAATACCAAAACGACATATGATGTTATGCAAAATGAACTCCGCAATGCGGGCTCCAGTCGTAGTGGTCAGTGAAATTGCTTCCACCCATTTGGTAAAGTACTCGTGGCCGTTAAAATGAACGTGTGACGACCAGACGATGCAGGGGAGATCTTTCCAATTAGATCAAGGCCCCACTATGAAAAGGCCAAACCGATTGAATCGGTTGTAAGGCCCGAGAAGGTACGTGTGTCAAATTAGCATGGTGCCGACACTTCACGCACTTCTTCACTTATGCGCAACAATCTCGCTCTAAAGATGGCCAATAATAACCCATGCGAAGAATGCGCTTTGCGATGGCCATACCGCTGAAGTGGCCACCACATGTACCATCATGAGCTTGGGTGATCGCCCAAGCGGACTCTTGCTGGTCCAAACAACGAAGGAGGATTCCTTCATAATTTCGACGATACAAAATGTCTCCTAACAAGACATGCTTTGTCGCTTTCTATTTGAATGATCTTTTCGCGGCTTGTGTCAATCCAAGTGGGAGAGTACCTAGCTTGAGGTAATCTCGAATGGGTGTATACCAGTCTTGCTGATCAGAAACCTCGATAGTATGAACGACCAATCCCTTTTGAAGTTTATCTCGAACAAAAGCTGAACAGGAAAGAACTTGTAAAAACAACGTGGTGTTGCTAGCAAGAGGGGCCGGGGAGAACAAGGACCCCCAGTTGGCTTTAATCAAACAATATCGAATTCGAGAGAACTTATCCGGAGATGGTTCAATCTAGATCATGTGGATTTTTGGCATCGAATCAGAG
Organism: Wollemia nobilis; assembly: GCA_028583015.1. Lineage (NCBI taxonomy): Eukaryota > Viridiplantae > Streptophyta > Pinopsida > Araucariales > Araucariaceae > Wollemia > Wollemia nobilis. The sequence continues at coordinate 3,844,410 of JAQPPZ010016833.1, read as the reverse complement.
CTTGCACGCTCCATCGCAGATTGCGATAATGTTTTAACCTGAATGGTTGTCATTTCACCAGAAGGGTCTTGCGAAATAAGTGACCCCAAGGAGGCCATAGTATCCGCAAAACGATTTGATGATCGAGGGAGTGCCTCGATGTCATACCATTCAAATTGTGCCAAGAATTTATCCACAAGGGATTTATAAGACTTCAAAACTGGACATTTACATTGGTATATCCCTTTTACTTGGTTGACAATTAACAACGAATCACCAAAGATGTTCAATCGTTTAATGTTCATGGTGATTGTTGTCTGAAGACCTATGAGCAAGGCTTCGTATTCTGCATTGTTATTGGTTAGCGGGAAGTCTAATTTAAAAGACAAGGGCATTGGAGCACCTTGCGGAGTGAAGAATACAATTCTCGCACCACCCCCTTGCTCACATTTAGAACCATCGAAGAATAGGGTTATGTCAGCCTGTGACTCAGGCTCATCAGAATCTGGCCATTCTAAAACATGGAAGACCCCATCATCAGGTAGTTCAAAAGTCAGAGGCTGATCGTCTTCAAGAGGAGCCTCGGCTAGTTGATCGATGATGACTTGACCTTTTATAGATTTCTGTCCAATGAACTCTATGTCAAACTCCGTCAACAACATGATCCATTTCGCCGTGCGGCTACTATGATAAGTACGACTCATCATGTATCGCAATGGATTCTCCTTAGACACAACATACGTCTTATTACTAAGCATGTAGTGGCGTAGATTTTTGGTAGCAAACACCACTGCCAAGCAGAGTTTTTCAACATATGCATAGTTAAGTTCATAACTGACCAGATTTCGGAAAACACGAGATTCCGGAAACAAAAAGGAAAAACTAAACAAAATTGCATTAAAAGGAAAGAACACAAATGAATGAACACAAGATATAAAAGCAATATAAACTATAGCCCTTTTTATTGATATTCTTTTCAATTCGTGTTACAATACGTCTCCTTCCTTTTTAGGGGATAGGAGCGTTAGATATTGATCTCTACAATTTGCTTCAGAATTCCTCTTCCGCGTGCCCACATATAAAATGGGCGAACCAAAACGTTGTCGTCGCTTGCATTGACAAAGGTCGATTCCTCGCTGCTCCTTCAATAGACCTGAAATCTGCGTTCAAAGAAACAAACAAAGAATCAGTAGCACCTGTGTATGAAAAATAAAAGATAAATCTTAACTATAGCTGAAATGAATCTAAATGAACCGAAAACTTGATAAATGCATAAACATGAAACTAGCTAAAATACTATAAAAGAAATAAAGCGGGGAGGTGCCCGAAGGCGAACCACCCGCGGATAAAACCTTGCTTCGACACCAATCCGCTTGAGATGGGTCCGAAACCTGATGTGATGTGTTGTCGTCAAATTGATAGAATATTGTGGTCAAAAGATTGGGGTTTGGGCATAAATCGTAAGTGAATTAACAACACTTCGTTGCTCAGAATGCTCCTGCTCGGTATCTCCTTTGGGTGAGGAAACTCACCATTTTATAGACCCAAGGGGTCTCTTTGAATTAACATGCAAAAGTGTTTCTTTGCATGAATGCTTTTTTTTGTGAAGAGAAGACTTCTTCTTGATCAAGGGCTTCTTAACTGCCTCTGTGCATGTCTTTGTGTGTTTTAGAAAAGCTCACTTGCACTCCCATGCAATGAAGGGATAACTAAGTGGCAAATCTGAGTTGTCTTAAAAAGCTTACTCTCATTCCCATGCAGTGAAGGGAAAGTCAATTGGTAGATATGAGTTGTCAAAAGAACTCACTCGCACTCCTATGTCATGCGAGGAAGAGCTAAGTGGCAGTTCTGAGTTGTTTATATGCCAAGATTTGACTTTTTGCCGGTCAAACCTGACAATCGTCCCACCCCGAAGCGAGCGCTTATAATCGTCCCTGGGTGAGACGAGTATCAGTCAGCACTCGTTCCTAGGTAGGACGAGTACAATTTTCACTCGTTCCTGGGTAGGACGAGTAAAATTTGCACTCGTCCCTGGGTGGGACGAATAAGCAATAAAGTGTCTAAAAGGTGCCAAATTGGTTTCTGACTTGCAAAATTGCTGTGTGAGTGGTTAGAACCACTGTTTAACCTCTGAGGGCTACCCTAGGGGCTGTGTGTGTTGGTGCGATCAGTGCTTGTAATCACATAATCGGATTGGTGCTGTTTTGGTGTCTACACTTGCATCTAGAGTACATACATCCAGTCTTGTAAATGTATAAGAGCCAACCTTTATTCAGGGTGCGTTTACTAATATATATACCCTATGGTGAGCATCTTTTACAACTAGTAGATTTTGACATAAAATCAATTACAAACAATTGTGCTATAAAAATGTGTCAATATGCTTTGCGTGGCTTCCTATTGATCTAATGGTAAACAAAATATTTGATAGCAGAAATATGATATTTGATGCTTCCTTCATTGTCTGTCATTAGTTGCCAACACATTCCTATGAAGGTATGTTTATTTGTTTCTACTTATATCTTTGTCCCATGATAAACTTTTTGCTCGCAAAAGTCTGTTATGTTGCGAAATCACAACATTTCTTTATACTTTGGCTTCCTCTGGCTTCTAGCTCGCGAAAGTCTAACTTGTCATGCAATCGTGACATTCCTTTATACTTTGGCTTCTCCTGGCTTCTAGCTCATGAAAATATGACCTATTGCAAAATCACGACATTCCTTTGTACTTGGGCTTCCTCTAGCTTCTAGCTCACGAAAATCTAACATGTCACGAAATTGCAACATTCTGGCACTTCAACTCTCCTTCACTTCACCGCTTTGATTTCGTGAAAGTTTGTCATGTTGCAAAATCGCAACATTCTAGCGCTTCAGCTCTCCTTTACTCTCCGAACCTGGGAAACTTCATCGTGTCAAGAAATCACGACCCTCTTCATGCCTTAGTATTTTTACTCCTTATGTCTCAAAAAATGAAACACTGGTTTTCAAACTTCAAAATATTTGCTATATTTCAAGGTAGTCTTTTTAGACTAACATTCTTGGTGTCTTCCAGGGAATTTTTGCTGGCAAAAGGATTAGAATCCAGGATCTTCATCCATTGGGAAACAAAGTCAAAACAATATGGAAGAGGAAATTTTGGAAAATCAGAAAAGAATTACTTTGAATAAGTAAAACATTACCTTTCAAAATACCTCTTACAACTTATATATACTCTTACTATTGTTACATAAAAAACCTGATGACTCAATTTTTTGGTGACATTTGTTATTGTTGGCTACTAGTCCCACCTTCTGTTAGCTGATTCTGATCAACTCGTTTGGAATTCTTTTGTGTTTCTATCACTTTGATAATATCATTGTAAGTAAGACAAACCTGCCTCCAGGTTTCATCATCAGGATCAGATGATTCTAGAAACAACTGATAAATATATTGCACTTCTTCGACTTTATCATGAGACACTACCTTGTATCTCAAAATCAGTTCCTATAAACAAGACTTAATATGAGTGAGATTTTGAATCATGACAAATACATGATTTTATTCTACGAGCTCCCCCCAACTTTCTATTTCAGATTCATCTTCAATAAAATATCTCAAAGAAGTTGTAAGTGCATCTTCACTTAGGACATTTGAATGCTCGTCCTACATATATGGCAACCCACATTTGTTTGCTAAATTCAAATGCTTTACTAGTCCTTTAGCTTCAGCTTCTAACTCTTGGAGGAGCTTAGCACCCTGGTTGACAAGTTTAAATCTTCTAAAAAAACTTTTGGCTGCAATATTAGCCTATGACCAGGCTTCACTTCAGATCTTAGCAGCCACATTCTCAGACATAGTTTCATATAGAACTTGAATTTTCATTGCAGGGTCAGATCTTGCCTATAAAAAGTTTACTGCAACTGTCAACTTATTTTCCACCACTTCAAGCACCTTTTTTACCTTTGCTAGGTACAACAACAGAGACCTTGTTCTAAGGCTGAATGACAAGATGTCTTCGAACATTTCTTTTCTTAAAACTTTGGCATTTTCATTTGATAGGCCAGATGGTGTGTTTTGTTTTTCTAGGATTTGTTGCTGAAGTTGTTGAATTTGCAAATTCAGAGATTGAATCTATGCAGCTACCTCTTAAAGTTTTTCTTTATATTTGGTTGCTTCAATGGCAGCCTCACCAAAATTATCTTCCCATATCTTTACCTCCAGCTTTAGAGCCTTTTCTACTAATTTTTGTTCCTGTAGGATCGACTCCAACTCTTTCCCGACTCCCTGCTCTTTGATGAATTTTTCTTTAAAGTAATCTCCATGCAAGTAGATAGTTCCTAGATGGGTATGAGCCATTCCCAACTCATATTGCATATGAATTTGGGTAATGTCTTCAGTTGTACTCTTTGCTTGATAATCTTCAAATGTTATTTATCCCTTACATTTCTTTGATGTTGGTGTCAATCTTACCTTTTTTCGCTGCATAGTGGTGGGGTCAAGAGCTATCATTTCTTGAGCACGGGCTGGAGTCTTGGAATCTCTGGCGGAATGAGATGTCCACCAGTCTAAGGTATTCTTGTTTACCTTTCTCAAATCTTTTAATTTTGAAAGTGTTGGATGATTTTCAACATCTATAGTAGATATGGATTTAATAGCCGGAATGCAAGCACTGGGAAAATATGGATTGGGGACCAATGTAGCACTTTCATCTAAAAATGGATCAGCCTCAGAATGGAGTTGTGGAGATAATATCGGTTTTGGGGAAGGAAACCATGGTTTTAAAGGAAACATTACATCTTTCTTCGAAATAGAAATGGAAGGAGATTTAGTTCAGGAATGAGTAGGAGGAAAAGAGTGAGAGAATAGAGAAGTGATACTTGTCTCTATTTGAAGCACATGCTGATTTCCATCTTCTTCTTCGCGATCTTTGTTGACTTCATTCATAATAGGATTTTGAACTTTATTTGGTGTAGAAATTTCTTCTACATTATCTCTTTCGTCATCTTTATATTCATTACTTGTATCCCCTTCAAGATCTATGATTTCAACATCTAGGCGAATTTCTCCACGTTGTCTTTTTTCATGTTCAACATTTTTTTTCTTTATAACAATTTCCTGAGAAATGATTACATTTTGACCTTATTGAGCAAGGTTACTTGTATTATTAATTATTTCATTTTGAACATCTTCTTTATCAGTATGATTTTTAGTAATATTTGTATCTGGAACATTATCTTCATCATTTTGAACAAATTGCTCACCTTTTGGAATAGTTTCAATATTTTTAATAGCCTCTATGTGTTGATCATCATCACCTTGAGTAGCTTGTTCATTATTTGGAGCTTTTTCATCATCTTGTTTTCCTTTTGTTGAGTTTCTGCTACAGAATTTCACCTCTTCCTCTTAATGACAAGAGGTTCTTCATCATATTTTGTAGTTGAGTTTGAAGGGGGGACAAATTTTAGAGCTTTAGAGGGTGCAATTCTACCTTTCAATGAGTCAACACCTAGTGTCATGCGTCTTCCTCTTCTTTCTACCTGTAAGGGTTAAGTGATCCCTTACCCTTCTTTACTTAGTCCTTTGCCTTCATATCCCATATTCACCATCATTTAAGTAGATTTTTTATTTTATTTTTCTTGTTCTTTTGTGAAGATATATTTAGCAGATATTTTATTGAAATATTTGAGCCTAGTTTGTGCCTAGGGTAACAGTTTATCAACTACAACTTTTTTTTCTTTACTTTGGTCAATATCCTATCTTTTCACAGCTTCAAGACTTGCTTCCTTGTTGTTGCTGATGTTAGGAGGTACTTTTACATGGAATGTCCCTGACCAAGAATCTTGATAATGATCGTAACGAACTGAGAATTCAGGATCATTTTTCATAGGGTATCTCAAGTCAATCATATTAGTTTGGCCTCTCATGGTCCACCATTCATGAACTTTTCCCACCGTCTATTCTGCCCCTTTCTTCTGCATTCTAGTAATGGTATTTTCATATAAAACATGTTTAGGATTATTTTTGGGATCATAATGCATTACATGTTCATAAAAATCATTCCACGGGGGCAATGGTTGCATCCTCTCTACATGCCATTCTAGTGCATCATATTTGTTGTTGTTTCTGCAAGCTTCAATGTCTGGTCTAAGGGATGCATGGTAGCTCTTAATAGGGGTTTTGTTCAAGATAGTCTGCCTCTCTGCAAATATGTTTATAGGATCATATTTCCATCTCTAAAGTATTTCTATCAACCCCAATTCTCTCAAATCTTGGGCGATTTGTTCATGCTGCCCCTTATTAGAAACAATAATACCTTCAAACTGAAATGGTATAGTACAGTTACCAATTTTACCTATACCCGTACCATATTTGAAATTTATTTGTTTAGTCTATCTAACATAGTCTACAACAAATAACTTGTTAGTAACATAATGAGGAAGTAAGAAAGGTTTCCCAGTAAACCCGTACAACCTAATGATAACCCCTTGAGTGAGGATGAACTAGTTGCCCTCCTCTACATGTTTGTTCTATAAAACCTTTTTCAGCTTTTGGGGTTAACCTTCTAATTTCCCCGTACATTATCTTTAGATCTGGACCCAAAAATTCTCTATTTAAATCATAGTATTATTATATTATGTGCAATATATTGATCCACTCATACATTGGAAATGTTCTTCCTTTTTCATATTTATCATTTACAGAAATAAAAGCTAGCTCCTTAGCCATAAAATAAAAGAATATCCATACTAAATATGAAGAAAAATGAAAATAAAACTGAGACCCCTTTTTCATTGCATACAAACCCTCATGAATTTCCCTAAAGATATACCCCGACCAGTCGAAAAACAAAAGCCTGACATTCTTATCCATTACTGAAGAGTCATAATTTTTTGGGTTTGATAGGCAATTAACTAAGGCAATCTGCCACCCATAATCTTTTTCATCAGTTTTCAGGCCAGCCACCATAGCCAATATGGAGAAAAGTTCCAAATTTTTGAAATCTGTTAAGGGAATAGGGGTTTCGGGTATATATCCTCCAGTAGGTGGGTCTTTCAACTACATAGTGAGGAAATTTCTTATCTTCTCAGAGGGCACAAAAAATTTTGCTTGTTCAGCAAGGTCAAAGCTTTGGGTTCAAGGGAAGGCACATAACCAACGACGAAAATAGTAATAAATGCATCTGTACTTAGAGTAAAAAGAGGTCTTCCCCTAAAATACCTAATAGTTCTCTTCTTTTCATCATAAAAATTTGTAATTGCTTTGACTAATTCAGGATAGGGGTATACAGGAATGTAAACATACTAGTAGAGTAATGAATGAAAAGCAAAAGTCGTGGGAGAAGATGCTGAGATACTAGTGGCCATCCTATCTTTGATATCCTTTCAATTTTTCTCTAGATATTTCCAAGTCACTACAGTGTTGCCAATTCTAACATCTCTATCAAAAAATTTCTCACCCATTTCCTCTTCACATCTCACTATCAAAAGTACTTTCAATGTTGGTCTAGGTCTAGGGTGCATACATTTACCCTAGACCTAGACCAACATTGAAATGCCGAAGGGAAGAGATGCCCCTCGTGCCAATATCCGAAGAAAGGTTGGCTCCTATGCTAAACTACTTTGGTGTTTTGAGATAAGGGATGTAGGAAAGAGATAAACCGAGTAAGGGTGCAAGAAAGAGATAAACAGAGTAAGGGTGCAGGAAAGAGATAAAAAGAGTTTGGGTTAGAGAAAGAAATAAAAAAGGGGTAAGGGAAGAGAGATCGATAATTTAAAGTGGGAGAGAACAGGAAGCACGATCACTAACTAACAACTTGAATAGCAGCAAAGAACACCAAGAATAAACGAAAGAAACACCACATTAACCTTCCTATGTATCCTCTGAGCGAGCTCCAGGATTCTCCTTCTCCCTTTCATCAAAATTCAGGGTTTAGAGTAACGACGATTAGGACAAGCAAATATAACAGAAACCACAACCCACCGAGCAGACATAAAAGAAAACCAATATAGCGTTTTCCTCTCCTATGTATCCTTCAAGCAAATTTTAGGGTACGAGTCCCCAATCGCACACCGAATTTAGGATTCAGAGTTACAGTATGCAAATGAAGAAAGACAAAAGAAATAAACACAGAAGGCAGCATACAAGAGAGAAATTGAACCCAAAGTTCTTTAGTATTAATCGCAGGACATCAAGTTACAACAACTTTCTAGCAGAAAGTTCCCCCCATTTTTCATTACAATGCCTGGGTTTTTATAGAGGACCCGACCCTCTGAGCCATAATTACACAAAATGGAGGAGTACATCCTCAAAAGTTGAGAAGTCGGCTCTTGCGGCTCTCGTGACTGAGCTCTCAATTCTATTACCAAAACTAGCAGCTGTGACCAGGTCAGCTAGGAAAAGATGCATTAATGAGCTGCTTGGATGTCCTTGGTCTTCGGGTGCGGTGCTCGAGTGGCCGCCATGCTCGTTGGGCTCTCCATCATGGACTGATACTTCATTTCCAATTGCTAAAAATGAACAACGGGCTTGCCGGGCACGAAAAAATGTATTTATGAGGCACTTGATCGCCTCGGGAAAATACTCGGCTTAGAGCACGTGCCTTTTGAAGCGCTTCGTTGAATTTTCATTCGCACTTCGCTTCGCAATGGACTCAAGCCGAAGTAGATTCTCCTTGATTTGCACTTCGCATGATGGAGCTTCGCAAAACAACTTCGGGGGTGGTGAGTGCCAAAGAAGATTTCTTCCTCAAGATGGGGTCTTCACTTCTCGCTACTTCGTTGTGCCAAAACTGCTTCGGTGAGGCCTTCGCCCAAAGTAAATACTTCGTTGATGAGCTTAAAAATGCTTTGCGGTGATCCTTCTTCAAAATTGTGGTTCGAGGGTATTTTGGCCGAAGCTTATTCTTGCCTTCTAAATGTTTCGACTGCTTCTACTTCGGGTGAAAGTACTTCGCACGAAGGTTTGTCGAAGCAAATGCTTCACAACGACTTTTGGCAAAGTAGAAATGATTCACTGGCGAGAAGGCCCGAAGTGAGTGCTTCGACGGCCTTTTGGCGAAGTATTTTCAATGTTTGCCCTTTTCAATTTCTGCTTCGCAAGTTTCTTGCACGAAGTATCATTTTGAAGTGCTTTGGACCCGAAGTAGTTTTCATCCCTCTACCTTTGCATTTTGCTTCGGCAACATCGCTTCGCAAAACTTTCGCCCGAAGTAACTATTTGAGGGACTTCGGGGCCGAAGTAGTTTTCTTGCCTTAGCCAATTCAAACCACGATTTTCCTTCGACGAAGCTGCCGCTTGAATGTCGCTTCGCAAAAATTTTGCCCGAAGTAGCTTCTCGAAATGCTTCGGGTGCGAAGCTCTTTTTCTGAATTCTTCTTCGACAATGCCACTTCGCAATATTTTTACCCGAAGTAGCTTCTTGAAGTGCTTCGAGGCCAAAGTAGATCCCATTCTTAGTGATTTCCTTTGCGAAGCTATCTTCCTTAGCTTATTCGGCAGCAAAGCTCTTTCTTCTTCCTTTTTTATGTACAAGGGGGTGGCAGGGAAAGCCAAAATTGCTGCAACACTTGAAAATGTTGTTTCTAAAAGCAAGGGAACAAATTCATGAATTTAAAGAAATACTTTACAAAAGAGAGACTGTACAAAATTTTGATTTCTTTTTCTACCCCTTGTGCAATGTGATGAAATTGTCAACATTCTTGGTGGCTCGCGGGGCAACGAGCTCATCTCGGTGGGAGAACCCTCAACTTTTATCCATTGGGCCAGAGTCACCTCCAGACCCTTCTCTTTCTCTCTCTGAGAGCGCTTCCACAGCTAGTTCTCCTTCTTCTTCTGCTTCTTATCCTTCCTCTTCTCCTTCTTCTTCTCCTCCTTCGGCCGGCGTGGCTTCCTGCTGCGATGATGGGACAAGACGATCACGGATTTTCTTCATGGTTCGACGGACGTGAGCCCAGACACCTTTCTGAAATGGCTCTTGGTCTTCGAGTGCCTTGACTAAAACATGGAACCGATCAATCTGCCCAATGTCAGCATGCTTGATTCTTACACTTAGGTCATTCAGGAAAGCCACGATTTTGCAGTGTCTCAGGATGAAGTCGGTGACTTGTCCTTCTATGACCGGCTCTTCCCACTCATCTATTTTTGAGACGTCACTTTTGAAATGGAGCCACGCCGGCTTGAGTTCTTCCCTGGTGAGAAGGTTCCCATCATCATCTGTGAAACTCGAGAAACCTAAGGAAGAAATATCTTCGAAGTAACCCATTGATGTGCGCTGCTCCTGCTCAAATATGTCTAGGAGGTCCTTCACCTTCTGTGCTTTCTTCACCTTGGAGAAGAAGGCGCGAACAGTGGCTTGGGCTGTAGACCAATCCCTAGACGTTCGACTCATAGCAAGAACTCGCGAGGTCCTGATATCTAATACTTTGGACCTCAAAATCCAGCTTGAGTCGCCTTTTGATTTTTTGGATGACCTCATCTACTATTGGCCCTTTCTTAGCAACGACATACTGAGCTTCGGTGACATAGATTAAAGTTGACAGGGCACTAGAAGCCCGCGATCTGAAACCTTTGAGCAAGTGTGAGCGAATTTCCTTGATTCTGCCTCTGTCGAACAGCTCTAGGTTTACTTTTTCGAACAACTGCTATTGAGTCTGCAAGATTTTGCTTTCGAGCTCCTTGGCTTTTAGCTCATTTTCGGCCTGTTTCTGTGCTTGGTGCTCAGTCGAATACTGCAATTATAGTATCTGCTATTTTAGGGCACGTGTTTCCTTCTTCATTAGCTTACACTGCTCCTTTAAATCCTCTAGCTTGTAGCAGATTCTAGCTAGCTCTTCCTCCAACTTGATGTTGGCGCTCTCTTGCTTCAAACCTGTGTTGATTAGCAATATTCGCATGCGCTCGAAAAGTCTCGATTTCGACCTGCATGGATGCAAATTCATTATCTATTTTCAAATGTTCCAGTTCCTTGGTCTTCTCTTAGTGATCATAATCAGCCAGAGTCATTTCATCCAGAGGCTTCTGGACCTTAGGGACCTTCTTCACTTTATGTAACTTTTCGCTCTTCAAGTCGAAGACAGCGCATTTTTCAACCTGGGCCAGAGGTCGCCCTCTTTTCTTCCTCGCTTCCTTCAACATTTTTTCTATGTTTTGCCGAGCTAGGAGTAGCTTCTCGGCTAAGGAGCATTCCTTTATTACGGACAGATCTGATTCAAAAAATGCTGGATCTCCAACTAAAGGGGTAAACAAATATAAAGAATCAATGGGGGATGCCTCACTAGAAGGTTCGACGACGGGTGTAGCAGGAGCTTCGGCAAGTGGGACTATGCTGTGTGCAATGGGAGAATGGGCTACGGGGCTCGATGTTGGAGCACTACCTTTGTCTTGGCTAAGGTCCAAAGGATTGGTGGCATGGGCGGGCGAAGTAGTTTCAACAGGCTTGTGTCAATCAGACGACTCGGGTGGAGTGGGACTAGGCAGAGTTGGAATGGCAATGGATAATACCTGAGTGGGTGATTGACCCTGTAGGGGAGGGAGAGATTGATGGGGACCTTCAACTGGGACCACAATGGACGTGTCGAAGACCAAGGCAAAGGGAGGAGAGTGCATACCTGTGTGCCCTCCTAGTAGAGCGGTCGTGGTAACTTCTTGTGTGATTGGCTCTTGCTCCTTTTGGGCTTTGACACTCTCGACCTCCACAAATTCTACTTTGGTGTCTCCCTCTTATTGGAGGAGGTCCTCCACATCAATAACGTCTATGTATGGAACCATCTCAGTACTTGGTGGCCCCGCATATTCGACATTTGCTTCGATCGGGCTTGATGTAGGTTGTTCAGCAAGAGCACTTGGGAGCTTTGTGCGGGGTCACTTTGGGTGGCTCGGAGGCACTTGAATTTGCTGCCTCTTTCTTCTATTTCTCTCTAGTGGTTGCTTCAATTCTTCGGCACTTGTGTCGTGGATTTCAGACGGTCCTTGTGGTAGTGCCTTTGATGTAGCTTCGACTTCTTCCTCTTCTTCTTGCTCCGAAGCATCGTTAGCTCCTCTTGGGCTTTCGCCCGATCCTAGGGCAGTTGGAGGAATAAAGTCAACGAAGGATATGGACTTCCAAGTTTCAACATTGGCTTCATAAAGAATTATGAAGTCTTTATCTGCTGTCAAGAGTCCATAAGAATTCATATTATGGCGATGGACTCTCATTATCCACCACTCCCTTAATTTTTTCTCGCTCCAATTCTTCAATTCCTCCTTTAAATCATCTTTTGCCTTTCTACAAAACATAGAGCTTGGAGTTGGGAGGGGGTGCTGGTCAGGGTCAAACTCGGCGTCCATGGGGTAGAACTCATGCCAGGGAGGCAATGTCCTCATTATCTCCAAATGCCACTCCAGATCCTTCCCATTGGGATTATTCCTTTCTTCCACAATTTTAGGGTGGGGGCAGATGTGGAAATTCTTGAATTTTAAGTGATCCCTCATCACTCCCAAGGGATCATAGAGCCATTGCTGAGGAATCTGGAGTAGGCCAAAATTGGCAAGCTTTTCCTCCAAGAAAATGCTCTGTTTCAAGGCAACGACTTCGATTACACCCATCTTGAAGGGGAAGTCACAGGTATGTGCCCATTTTTGACTGTGATCGTACATTGAATTTGTAGCGTCGCTCTATTGAGCGACTTCCAATGCAAACTGATATTAGGAGGGGTAGACTGGTAACAGGAAGGGCTTCCCTATGAAACCGAACAAGCAAATCACCAGTCCCTATGTCAATTGGAAAACATCTCCTTTTTTTTCCTGCACCACTCCATCTCTCAAACTGAGGGGCACCCGAGGGCAAGAGCCCTTCAACAAATTGTTAGTCTTACAATGGCACTGAGAGGGGGGGTGAATCAGTGTAGCTATTTAAATTCAAATCTACAACTCTTAAAGCTGAAGCAAGGAGAACTTAAAACAGATAAAGCAAATATAACAAGAGAGCATCACATAACACAAGATGTAACGAGGTTCACCAGTTTTGGCTACTCCTCAAAAATAGACTGCTTGGACTCCCATCCAAATCTAGCCTTTGCAAAGCACCAACTTTACAAATAGTTTACCAACACACACTGGAAGGAGCACCAACCCCTAATTTATCTGCACCAATAGAAAGGAGCACCAACCCCTGATTTACCAGCACCAACTGGAAGGAGCACCAACCCCTGATTCCAAGCACCAACTTGGATTTCTATTTTGAATCTTAGATTGACATAAATATGCCTTCACTTTTACAAGACCCTCACTGGTCTATTGCTCATCCAACCTCTCTTTCAATTCAGGAAACACATATTCCTTCTGCGCACTTGCTGTCGCACTCTCTCAGTCGCGCTCTATCAGCTGCGCTCTTTCTTCACCGCTCTTCTCTCAGCAGTGCTCTATCTCCACTCAATTTTTCTCTTTGGCTACACACCTTTTTCTCTACCCGCACAGAGCTCAACCTAACGGATCACTCTTACCACTCTGCTTACTGCGCTCTGACAGCCTTCTCTACGCTCTGACAGCCTTCTCTGCGCTCTGACAGCCTTCTCTGCTCGCTTACGGCTCTGACAGCCTTATCTGCTCATTTACGGCTCTCTGACAGCCTTCTCTGCTCATTTCGGCGCTCTGACATTCTTATCTGCTCTCTTACACAGTTCAGAGCTCAACCCTAACCCTAATTCTTAACTTATCGTATATGAAACATACACATTCTTACGGCTCTCTTCAACAACCTTTTCTCAGCACATATATTATTTTATCAGCGGCACCTTCCCTCTTTATGGCGGCACACTATTCAATTCTGAGCGGCCCTTTTTCTTCTGCACGCAACTGCCATTTTAAAACAATATTTTCATTTTGAAACCCTAAGTCTTCTATAACTTCCATAATCCCGCATGCAGCCTATTCATAGCTACTCCTGTAAGTAACTCCTTTCCGACACAATATTCTTACATGCAACCTATTAATAGTTCTTTGTTGGCTCTTGAAATGTCTCTCTGTCTATCTCTTGGTTTTCTTCGATGACTTTCGGTAACCACTTGCATGATATTTCTTTTACGGTTCCTGTAACTGCAGTAATGACTTATGTTCACTATTCTTATTTAACTGCATGATTTCTATTTGTAACTGCACCTATAACTGTTGTACTAACTTCAGTTAACTCTTCTTATTTTGGCTACGTGAATGTATTCTGTAATAGCCCCTTTTATTGTCATACTCAGTTCACTGTTACATTTCTTTGTTTCGGCTGAGTTCTCTTCTTAGCTCGTGCCAAGGCGACCTGTCATGAAATCGTGACACTTCTACCCCTTTGAATTTTTCTTGCCGTTTGACCATGAAAACATGACATGCCACGATATCACGACACTTTTTGCCTCCTTGTCCTCTTCTCGGCTTGCACCCGCGAAAACACAACATGTCACGATATCGCGACACTTTTTGCCTCCGTACACTCTACTTGGCTTGCACCAGCAAAAACATGACATGTCACGAAATCATGACACTTTTGCTTCTTTGCACTCTTCTCCATGCGCGCAAATGACATGTCCAAATCATGACACTTTTCTTCTTTCACTCTTCTGCTGCACGGACAACATGACATGTCATGAAATCGTGACACTTTTCTTCCTTGCATTTTCTCTTCCAAAAAAACATGTCATGAAATCGTGACACTTTTCCCTTGTGCCTTTCTCTGCCTTTCCGTGAAAATGGAACATGTCATGAAATCATGACACTTTCTTCCTTGTCCTTTCTCTCCTTCGCCCTAAAATGAAACATGTCGTGAAATCGTGACACTTTTTCCTTTCCTTTCTTCTTTTGTCGAATCGTGACACTTTTCCTTGTGCTTTTCTTTCTTTTCTTCTTTCTTCTCTTACATGTCGCGATATCGTGACATATTTTCTCCTTACACATTTCTTTAAATGTCAGAATCACGACACTTTTCTTGCAAACTCTTTCTCTCAAACATGTCACGAAATCGTGACACATTTTCGTCCATACTCTCTCTTGCAAATTGTCATGAAATCGTGACACTTTTCTTTGCGAGCTCTTTCTCTCGAACATGTCATGAAATCGTGACACTTTTCATCCGTCTCTCTCTCTTGCAAATTGTCACAAAATCATGACACTTTTCTTTGCAAGCTCTTTCTCTCGAACATGTCATGAAATCATGACAATTTTCTTTGCTTGCGCCTTCTCTCCAAACATGTCACGAAATCGCGATAGTTTTCTTGCTTGCGCCTTCTCTCTGAACATGTCATGAAATCATGACAGTTTTCTTCTTGCCTTCTTTCCAACATGTCATGAAATCGTGACAGTTTTCTTGCCTTCTCTCTCTTCCAACATGTCACGAAATCGTGATAGTTTTCCTTGCACTTTCTCTCTTTTCCAACATGTCATGAAATCACGACAGTTTTTCTACTTGGCTTCTTTTCCTCCAACATGTCACGATATCGTGACAGTTTTTCTTTCTGGCCAAACATGTCGCGATATCGTGACAGTTTTTCTTTCTTTCTTCTCAACATGTCGCGATATCGCGATAGTTTCTCATGCTTACTCAACATGTCGCGATATCGCGACACTTTTCTTACTTGTCTTTTTCTTTGAGCTTTTGCATATGGGCCACTACGTTCTTCTTGGAGAATCATTGTACATGCTCTGTATGACCTCTGAACTCTTGTCCACTGCATCAACCGATCTATCTAATGACTTCTTCACTCCTATCCATTGCATCAACCGATCCTCTATCTGTGTTGACAACAATGACAATACTTTGGCTGCACCTTGCTCATCAATGAACTCTTGTCCATTGCATCAACTGATCAACTTGATCGTGTTGACAACAATGACAATACTTTGGTTGCACCTTGCTCATCAATCTCCCCCTTTGGAATTGTTGGCAACACACGTAATTGTGTGCAATTACCTGTAATTCTTCTCCCCCTTTGACAATAATACCAAAGGGCGGCTGCAAAACTCCCCCTGAGTCCATGCACAACATTCTCAGGCAAAAATTATTACAGTTAGCAAAAAGCATAAACATGAGCAATATGATAAACAGATGCATAAATGCTCCCCCTGAGAATTTGATCCCGATGGCTAGTCAATTCTTAGTCTATTCTTGGGAATATGTGACCACTTCATTTCACTATTTGACAACATCATGATAAGCATAATAGGCATCAACAATATCAATAATGTGAGTAGCAGCAATAACCAGTGAATGACATCATCACTGTCAACTTCACCAATATAATATGTGTAAGAACATGGCTGGACTACTGTCTTCTGAGTACCAACCCTCTGTTGCTCTGCAATCTCAAACTTGTCCACTATTAGTGAAGGCATACACTGATTGTATATATCCAACTGTTTGTTCTGCAATGCTGGCAGCATCTGCAAATGCATCTTGGATATTCTCAACAAGCTTGAACCTAATGTCAGTTGTTTGTCTCTCTCTTCAGTGAGAGTCCAGCAGGCTACCTCAATCCACTTTCAACTCTGTGTAAGCATCAAATATTGTACTATAGCACAACCAAATTCCTTTTTATATTTACAACCTGATCTGAGTTTTCTACAGTTATTGCAGATCACACCTTACTTTCAACTGTGCAAATCAGGAGAAGACATTTTGTCAAACACTTTATGGCCAACCATAGTGCACCTTACTCAGCCTCATACTTCTTAACCTTGGATTGGCATTTTATCAACAGTTAAAATGAAACTGTCTATGAATTAACTATATTCACCAAGGCGTCATGAAAGATCTAACAATCTTCACATCAAAGCATAGAACAAATACACGCTGCTTTTATCGAAGCACAAGTACGCAGCTAGGGCACGCACGCATTCTTTCATTAAACCAAAAAATATGAACTGTTATGATCCGTAATTTTGAACAGTGGCAGAAGAATCATCAACAGTACAACAATGACAAATATCAAAACTACCAAGGGTGCCAGCTCTCAATTTAATCACAACCCTTCACGGTACTTCCACAGTCCACTACATAAACCGAAAAAAAACTTTGACAACTGTACAACAATTTCTCGACTGCTGGTCTTTCATCCTCAGATACCCAGACAAATACATAGGAGCATTAAAATAAAACTTTAATATTGCTCCCCCTGAGGATGTGCCACCTGGAGTTGCTTAGAGCAATGGCGGAGTAGCCTCCTTCAATCCAAGGAGACACGATTTCCTTTCTTCTGCCTTTCTCCAGACTTTCCTGAACTTGGGCTTGAGTTTTTCAATTACTTCCCTATTTTGCCCCTGTTCGTGAACTTGAACATTTCTCTTGCGGGGTTGTCTCTTGTGCATTCTTGATGGATGATTATTTTCTTTTCTTTTATGCACATGATATGTTCCCTGTCTGTGTTGCCCTCTTTGTGTCTGATGAAATCTAGGGTTTTGCCTTAGATTAGATACATAAGTGCTTGGACAGAACCTTGCTATGTGCCCTTGACCATTACATTTAAAACATTGCACATGTTTTATTCCCTGTCTGCATTGCATTCTGTGTGTATGATGAAATCTATGGTCTTGCCTTAGATTGGATACATAAGTGCTTGGACAAAACCTTGCTATGTGCCCATGGCCATTACATTTAAAACATTGCACAGGGTGTTCACTCAGGAAAGCAGATGTGTTTTTATCAGCATAACTTTTTGATCTATTGTTCAGTCCACAATAAATTGCCTTGTGACCATAGCAGTTGCATTTAGAACAATAGCCATTAAAAGCATTATTATTAAAAGAGTGAGAGTGAGAGAACCTCTTTTGTTGTGGTTGCTTTGTTGTAGATCTTCTTTGATATTTTCTTCCTTTTGAAGATTCAGCTTCAGACTTTTCTTGCTTCGATCCTTCAATAGTGGACTTCTTCTTTTTGTACTTTTGGAAGATGACGGTTGTTCAGCTTCATATCCAAGACCAGACTTATCCGTGGAGCTTCTTTGTTGCTTTCTCATTTTATCTAGTAATTCAGTGCTCTTCTCATATTTGAGATTTATGTTGGCCTCTTCTAGTTGTTTCTTCAATGAAACAATCTCTTCTTCTTGTTGGCAGCAAACAGTCTCTTTCTCATTGATTTGAGACCCGAGAATATCTTCAATCCTTTTGTATTGTTCTACTTGCAGCTTTAGATCAACAATAACTTTGTTAGATTCCTCTTCACTTGTGCTGCATACATCATCCTCATCATCCAGGTGTGTCTTCAAGGCTTCTTCTAATTTCTTGGCCTTTTGAACTTGTAGGAAGAGATCTTCAATCTCATCCCCATATTCTTCTAACTTCTTGGACATTCTTTTGTTCTTTTTCTTTTCTATACTCAACTCTTCAAGTGCAGAGATCAACTCACCTTCTAGATCTACTTCAATCTCAAGATTTTCATCACAAACTTCAGGATTCACTTCTTCTACCTTTTCTGGTTCAATTTTCTCTTCTACAGAAACTAAAACTGATTGGGATGCCTTTTTGGAGGAGGATCTATTCTTCTTACCCATTGTGTACTAATCCAAGATCAACCTTGACTGATTTAGCCTAAACTGGGAACTTGGCTCTGATACCAATTGTTAGTCTTACAATGGCACTGAGAGGGGGGTGAATCAGTGTAGCTATTTAAATTTCAAATCTACAACTCTTAAATCTGAAGCAATGAAAACTTAAAACCAGATAAAGCAAATATAACAAGAGAGCATCCCACAACACAAGATTTAACGAGGTTCACCAGTTTTGGCTACTCCTCAAAAATAGACTACTTGGACTCCCATCCAAATCTAGCCTTTGCAAAGCACCAACTTTACAAACAGTTTACCAACACACATTGGAAGGAGCACCAACCCCTAATTTATCTGCACCAACAGAAAGGAGCACCAACAGACCAACTGGAAGGAGCACCAACCCCTGATTCCAAGCACCAACTTGGATTTCTATTTTGAATCTTAGATTGACATAAATATGCCTTCACTTTTACAAGACCCTCATTGGTCTATTGCTCATCCAACCTCTCTTTCAATTCAGGAAACACATATTCCTTCTATGCACTTGCTGTCGCACTCTCTCAGTTGCACTCTACCAGCTGCGCTCTTTCTTCACCGCTCTTCTCTCAATAGTGCTCTATCTCCACTCATTTTTCTCTTTGGCTACACACCTTTTTCTCTACCCACATAGAGCTCAACCTAATGGATCACTCTTACCACTCCTTACTGCTGACACTTCTCTCTCGACACCTTCTCTCTAACCTTCTCTCTCCTTACGGCTCGACACCTTATCTGCTCATTTACGACTCTCTGACAACCTTCTCTGCTCATTTCGGCGCTCTGACATTCTTATATGCTCTCTTACACAGTTTAAAGCTCAACCCTAATTCTTAACTTATAGCAACACATTCTTACGGCTCTCTTCAACAACCTTTTCTCACATATATTATTTTATCAATGACACTTTCCCTCTTTATGGCTGCACATTTTTCAATTCTGAGTGGCTCTTTTTCTTCTACATGCAACTGCCATTTTAAAATAATATTTTCATTTTGAAACCCTAAGTCTTCTATAACTTCCATAATCCCGCATGCAACCTATTCATAGCTACTCTTGTAAGTAACTCCTTTCTGACATAATATTCTTACACACAACCTATTAATAGTTAGGCTCTTAGCTCTGTCTATCTCTGGTTTTTCGATGACTTTCGGTAACCATCGCTGCATGATATTTCTTTGTTACGTTCCTGTAACTGCAGTAATGACTTTGTTCACTATTCTTATTTAACTGCATGATTTCTATTTGTAACTGCACCTGTAACTGTTGTACTAACTTCAGTTAACTCTTCTTATTTTGGCTGCGTGAATGTATTCTATAATCGCCCTTTTTCTGTCGTACTTAGTTCACTGTTACATTTCTTTGTTTCGGCTGAGTTCTCTTCTTAGCTCGCGCCAAGGCGACCTATCGTGAAATCGTGACACTTCTACCCCTTTGACTTTTTCTTGTCGTTTGACCATGAAAACATGACATGTCACGATATCGCGACACTTTTTGCCTCCTTGTCCTCTTCTCGGCTTGCACCCACGAAAACACAACATGTCACGATATCACGACACTTTTCACCTCCGTACACTCTACTTGGCTTGCACCAGTGAAAACATGACATGTCAGAAATCGTGACACTTTCGCTTCTTTGCACTCTTCTCGTGCACCTGAAAACATGACATGTCATGAAATCGTGACACTTTTCTTCTTTCACTCTTCTCCTCACCAACATGACATGTCACGAAATCGTGACACTTTTCTTCCTTGCCTTTCTCTCTTCCTAACACATGTCACGAAATCATGACACTTTGTTCCTTGTCCTTTCTCTGCCTTCCCTAAAATGGAACATGTCACGAAATCGTGACACTTTTCCTTGTGCCTTTCTCTCTTCGAACATGTCGCGAAATCGTGACACTTTCTTCCTTGTGCCTTTCTCTCTTTCGCCATGTCGCGAAATGCGACACTTTTCCTTGTGCTTTCTCTCTTTACATGTCGCGATATCGTGACATTTTTTCTCCTTCCTTTCTTCTCTTCAACATGTCGCGATATCGCGACATATTTTCTCCTTCCCTTTCTTCTTTATCTGACACTTTTTCTCTCACTCTTCCTATAACATGTCGTGAAATCATGACACTTTTCTTCGTATTTTCTAATTATCGTGACACATTTTCTCCTCTTCTCTTGCAAATTGTCATGAAATCGTGACACTTTTCTTTGCGAGCTCTTTCTCTCGAACCTGTCACGAAATCGTGACACATTTTCGTCCATACTGTCTCTCTTGCAAATTGTCGTGAAATCGTGACACTTTTCTTTGTGAGCTCTTTCTCTCGAACATGTCACGAAATCGTGACAATTTTCTTTGCTTGCACCTTCTCTCCGAACATGTCGAAAATGCGACAGTTTTCTTTGCTTGCGCCTTCTCTCCGAACATGTCACAAAATCATGACAGTTTTCTTTTCTTGCGCCTTCTCTCCGAACATGTCATGAAATCATGACAGTTTTCCTTACGCTTTCTCTCTCTTCCAACATGTCGTGAAATCGTGACAGTTTTCCTTGCGCTTTCTCTCTTTTCCAACATGTCACGAAATCACGACAGTTTTTCTACTTGGCTTCTTTTCCTCCAACATGTCACGAAATCGTGACAGTTTTTCTTTCTGGCCAAACATGTCACGATATCATGACAGTTTTCTTCTCTTCTCCAACATGTCACGATATCGCGACAGTTTCTCATGCTTACTCAACATGTCACGATATCGCGACACTTTTCTTACTTGTCTTTTTCTTTGAGCTTTTGCATATGGGCCACTATGTTCTTCTTGGAGAATCATTGTACATGCTCTGTATGACCACTAAACTCCTATCCATTGCATCAACCGATCTATTGTCCACTACATCAACCGATCTCTCGTCTGTGTTGACAACAATGACAATACTTTGCTGCACCTTGCTCATCAATGAACTCCTATCCATTGCATCAACTGATCAACCTGAATGTGTTGACAACAATGACAATACTTTGGTTGCACCTTGCTCATCACAAATGTATGGCGGGTCCCAAAAATTGCTAATTAAAAGAATGATAGGACTCTGTCCTCAATAGGAGGGGAGTCCACTGGTACACTGGCAGAGGATTTCCATCCTTGTCGTTTGGATAAATGGCGATATGGGGGAATCGCTTATGAACTTGGTAGAAAAACAACCAGACCAGAAAAGAACAGGGTGTGAAGTACTGGCCCGTTGCTGAATTCTTCATGCTGGTGAACCTCATGTGCAAGGTTCGGGCCACCTATTCTGCCCAGTCAAAGAAAACTGGGTTGGTGTTTGGTCTTGAAGCGTTAGGGGCATAGAATTCCCCTCTCGAAATACATTCGGCCAAAGACACCTGCCAGGGTTGCACCGAAGCATCTGTCGACAGGCCCGCCACCCATGCAATGATGGAGAAAATATTAGTGTTCTTGAAGACTGCCAAGGGTAAGGGCATCTGGGGTAGCTTGCTTGAAGGTAGCCCACTTTTGAGGTTCTCACG
This sequence comes from Wollemia nobilis, assembly GCA_028583015.1. Taxonomy (NCBI): domain Eukaryota; kingdom Viridiplantae; phylum Streptophyta; class Pinopsida; order Araucariales; family Araucariaceae; genus Wollemia; species Wollemia nobilis. The sequence continues at coordinate 3,822,406 of JAQPPZ010016833.1, read as the reverse complement.
TAGGAATTTCAATATGTGGCTGTTGGAGGTGAACCTCTCCATTTGTTTGATTAAAATGACATTACGAACAGAATAGCCCTTGGGCAGACCTTACTGTGGTGCGAAGGCTGCTTGTACATCTTCCTTCAAAATGGAAAACAATTTATGACCCAAAGCGTCCAACATTTTCCTGGATGCAGGCTGGTAATTCTGCGCGATAGCATAGATTAGTTCTGGACAATGGTGAGCAGGCGGGGTCAAATACCAGTAAATTTGAGAGTAATATGCAGTAGCTCTCTTATTCTATGGGGTGAGTCTGCTCGTCATAAACTCTATGGTGCGTCGAAGGTCGGACACACCTTTAGAGAGTTGTGTGTCTCTAATCTTCTCCCACCCATCAATTGGTGGTTCTACAAGTTGCTCCTCCTCAGAGTCATCTCCTTCTATCGACTGCTTTTCAGGGCAAGGGGTGAGATTTATCTTCTTTGGCGTATGCTTTTTTTCTTCCTTGTCCTTCTTTGTTTTTTTAGGGCCTGCAACTTCGGGCTCTTTCCCCTTCTCTTTGGAGTTTTTCTTCCCCATGTTGAAAATGATGGCGGTAGAGTCCTTGATACAGAGGGCTTCAATGTGAAGGGCTTAGATGCAAAGGGCAGGAGAATTGCAGAGTAACTGATATGGAAATATTGAAGCTAAATATTATTTGCAAACTTAGGACTTAAATAAGTCCAAAATGAAAACCGTAATCTTGGAAATCATGAACTGCTCCAAGGATTTACATACACAATCACGAAAAGGCTAAAGATATAAGCCCTAAAATAACAAAAAGAATTACACCTAGACCTAGACCATTCAACGGAGGAAAGAAACAACTCACATTGATTATTCTGCATACTAAGTCCTAATGAACATATCCTAGGTCTAAAAATAATTAGCCCCTAGGTCTAAGATTCCTCATCATTCGTCCCAACAAAAGAAGCATTGGACTCCAATGCTTTTAACAAAGAGGGAAAATCTCGGGACAGAATGTGAGCAGAAATCCAGCGAGCCTGATGTGGAAATTGGCCTCGTCGAGCCACAAGATATGAAGTAGAAGCACCTTGGCATGTTTGTCGGGTCTTCGTATCAAAGACTGTATCGGCGTCAAGCGGAAGTTGAGCATCAGGAACCACATCAACTGGATGTATGATGGCTGGAACTGTTTCCAGTGTCGAATCATAGTATGGTTTGAGAAGATCAACATTGACGACATCGTGAATGCCAAGATGAGCTGGAAGGTCCAAGCGAAAGGCATTCTCAGAGATTTTCTGAAGAATAGTATAAGGCCCATAACAAAGAGGCTTGATTTTGCTATGTGCCTTATCTGCAAATCATCGTTTGTCAAGATGAAACCATACTTTGTCACCAACTTGAAAGGAATGAGGTGTGCGGTGCTTGTCCATCTGTTGTTTCTGCTTTTGTTGAGTCTTTTGAAGAATTTGAACCACTTTGGCTTGAAGACTCTGCAAATGTTGTACAAAAGAGTTGGCCTTGTCTTGTTCCTTCTGAATGTGCATTGTGGTTGAAGAAGGCAAAGACAAAGGTAACTCATAAGGAGCAAGTGGCTAAAAACCAAAACACACTTCAAATGGAGAGTGCCCAGTAGAACTGTGGATGGCCCTATTGTAGGCGTGCTCAATGTGAGTGAGGCTTAAGTCCCACTTGGCTGGAGTGGAATGATGGTAAATCCTCAAACTCTGCATGAGAGTACGATTAACTACCTTTGTCTGCCCATCGGATTGAGGATGATAAGCAGTAGAGAAGTTAAGAGATACTCCCAAAATCTTCCAAAGTGATCACCAAAAGTGACCCACAAAGCGTGAGTCACGATCAGAGACAATGCTGGTAGGAAGACCAAAAGAACGCCATACCACCTCAAAGAAGAGTTGGGCAAGATCCTGTGCAGTACTTGTCTTGCGACAAGGAATGAATTTGGCCATTTTGTTGAATCTGTCCACCACAACAAAGACACAATCATGCTTGCGTATTGTCATTGGAAAACCGCTCAAGAGATCCATGGAAATGCTTTCCCATGGACGAGAAGGAATGGGCAAATGCATGCTCATTCCCAATGTCCTATTGGCTGATTTGGAGCGATTACAGACTGCACATTGTCGCAAGAAGCGAAGAACATCTCTTTGCATGTGTGGCCAAAAGAAAAACCGTTGAAGATGATGAAGAGTTTTCTGCCTACCAAAATGTCCCCCATAGAGTGTGGAATGAGCCTCCTTCAGAAGAGACTCCCTGTTCCCATGAGGAACACAAAGTTTGTCCAATTTGTACAACATTCCATCTTGAATATGAAAGTCCTGAAGAGCTCTCAAATTTGAAGAAGAAGGATTGGAAAGTTGGTGGAAAACTTTGCCAAAATATGGATCCATAGGATACTGTGTAGGCCAAGTTTGGAAGCCAATATGGGATGTAGTGACAACTGTCAAAACAAGAGTAGAAGGAGGACGACTCAAACAATCAGCCACTGCATTGTTTTGTCCTTTCTTGTACTTGATTACCAAATGGAATTGTTGCAAGTACGATGCCCATTTCATGTGCCTAGCTTCCTCAATTTTTGTTTGAGATTGAAGAAACTTAAGGGGCATGTGATCTGTATGAACAATTGTTTCTTTTCCCAAGAGATAATGCCTCCAATACTTGATTGCTTGAACCAAAGCATAGAACTCCTTATCATATGTAGAATAGTTCTTCTTGGCCTTTGAAAATGTTTCTGAATGGTAAACCACTAGATGGCCATTCTGCATGAGCACAGATCCAAGTGCAACTTGCGAAGCATCGGTTTCTATCTCAAATGGTTGAGACAAATCAGGAAGAACAAGAACTGGTGCGGTACTCAATTTGTGTTTCAATGTGTCAAAGGCTTTTTGTTGATCCTTTGTCCACCGAAACTGAACTTTGATCTTCGTCAAATAGTGTAAAGGTGCAACAATAGAAGAATATCCTCCAATGAACTTGCGATAGAAATTGGCAAGTCCAAGAAAACTTCTTAACTCCATGACTGAAGTAGGAGTTGGCCAAGAGAAGATAACTTCAACTTTGGAAGGATCTACTTGCACACCTTTTTCACTAATTACAAATCCAAGATAGGCAATGAATGTTTGCCCAAAGGAACATTTAGGAAAATTTGCATACAATTGGTTCTTTCGAAGAGTTTGAAGAACCGTTTCCAAGTGTTCCAAATGATTCTCCCAAGTAGAAGAATATATAAGAATGTCATCCAAATAGATGATTACAAATTGATCCAAACAATCTCCGAATACTTCATTCATCAGCCGCATGAATGTAGCTGGAGCATTTGTAAGGCCAAAGGGCATGACAAGCCATTCAAAGAGCCCCATTTTGGTCTTAAATGCTTGTTTTCCAAGTGTCTTACGCTTGAATTCTCACCCGATGATACCCACTTTTGAGATCAATCTTGGAGAAGAATTTTGCACCTTGGAATTGGTCCAAGAGATCATCAATGCGAGGAAGTGGATAACGATTCTTGATTGTAATCTTATTGAGTGCCCCGAAATCAATGCATAATCTCCATGTGCCATCCTTCTTCAACACAAGCAAGATAGGAGAAGCACAAGGGGAAGTACTGGGTTTGATGAACCCTTTAGTCAACAATGCTTGAATTTGTTTCTTAATTTCTTCCATTTGCACTATTGATTGTCTATACATTGAAGAATTAGGAAGAGAAGATGCGGGAACAATCTCAATACTATGATTAATCTGTCTTTCAGGAGGAAGACTTGTGGGTTCTTGAAAAACATCAAAAAATGATTGAAGTATTGAATGAACTAAAGAACTCCTGTTATTAGTGTGCTTAGGTGCTTGCTTTTCTTCTTGAATTGGTCTGATGAAGATGAGTGCTAATTCCTTTGCTTGATTTACTGACTTTGCGTGCTTGTCTACAACTCAACATCAAATTATGTGGAGTTTGTTGTGTACTTTTGATTATGAAAGTTTTATTGTCTTTGTGCAAAGTGTATGTGTTTTTGTACCCATCATGTATAGACCTCCTATCGTATTGATAGGGTCTTCCAAGCAACAAGCCACAACAATCCATTGGAGTTACATCGCACACAATCCGAGTCCACAAAAGAAGGACTGAAAGCAAAATTCACAGTGCAAGTGTGTGTGATGTCGGATGTAATCCCATTGTCCTTCCATCCCAAAGGATAAGGATGAGGATGGGGATTCATCGATAACTTCAGTTTGTCAACAATGGACCTCGCAATTAGATTTTTCTGCGAGCCGCTATCGATTATACAATCAACCATAAAGGTGTCACTGAGATGGACCGTAGTCACAAACAAATTCTCGCGATCACCTTGTGAAGTATTCATAAGGGTCAATTTGTTTAACCCTGCCAATTCCTTATAAGGCTTACGTTCCCCTGTAGCCTCAATGGGATTTTCTTGTGAGTCCTCATTCGGAAGGCTTTACAACTAGGGATTGTTTCTTCACATTTTGCAACTTAAAACACCTCTTTTGAGTATGTCCTGGCTTTTTACAATAATTACAAATCAAAGGTGATTTAGAAGAAGAAGATTTTTGTGAAGAAGAAGAAGGGGAAGATGAAGAAGAGGGAGAAGGAGAAGAAGAAGATTTAGCTCCCTTGGAAGGTTGAGGAGAAGCCTTCTGATTTCCTCCTGACGTAGAAGAGCGAGGCCCACGCGATTGCTCCCTCATTTCCTCCTCAGCAAGAAGGGCTTGATTGAAAGCCATGTCAATGTTAACAATCAACTTGTATTTCATCTTCCTGTAAATGGGTTCCTGCAAGCCACTTTTGAATTTGTTAACAAGTTGTGCCGCATTATCCTGAACAGAATTCAAAATCCGCAACTTGTTAAATTGGAAAATATAATCATGAACAGTCATATTGGAGTTTTGTCGAAGACGAAGCCACTTGATGTCAAGCTCAGTGGCATAGTTTGAAGGATAAAAATTATTCTTCAAAACTCTTTGTAATTCATCCCACGTGTCAATGGGATTTTGGGTCCATTGTCGATCAGTGACAAGGACCTTGGCAATGCCAGAAAGCTTCAACTTAGCAAAGTTAACTTGTTGATCCTTTGCTATCTTGGTATACTCAAACCAATTGTCCATGTCCAAAATCCAACTGTTGAGGACCTCGGGATCTCGGGAGCCAGTGTAAATAGGAACCTCGCATTGTTGTTGAATTTCATTAGAAGTAACCTTATCAGCCAAAACACTGACAAGTTGGGTTACTTGAGCCAATTTGTTGGCTAATTCAGAAGCCATTTGACCCCGAGTGATCGCCAGCAAAATTTGTCACAAAAAGACAAAGTTACAAAATGTGCAAAATAAAATGTGCCCAAAACAATTTGCAAAAAGTGCAAATTTATAACTTGTAAGGGCAAAAATAGTTGCACAATATTTGAAAGTCAAAGTTGACTTGAGGTAAAGACAAAAAGTTACCTTTTTTTTTTTTAATTTAGTTTAGAAATCAAAAAGGTGGGTTATGGGCCCACTTTAATGGAAATGTAAATCCTATCAAACCTAGGCAACAGATACCTAGCAAAGGTTATCCTCAATTGCCAAAATCCATGAACGCGTAGCTGTCCACGCGTGTCCACGCATCCACGAGCAGCGAACAACAAATCTGTCCACTCTGTCCATGCGTAGCAGATCCTTCCACATGGTCCACAAATAGTAGAGCCGTTCTTGCTATCCACGCACAACAGATCTCTCCACTCGGGCCATGAACAATAGATCTTCCACTTGGGCCACAAACAATAGATCCCTCCATGCTCAGCATGCAGGTATCAGGGTCGACCGGATGCTGTTACGAGGTTCCAGATCTGACAGTCTTAGAGAACACAGGGGCCCGCATCCGGTTGATCTATGAAAACAAACACGTAGAATTACGTCCAGCTCTGGAAATTTGGTAGACTCAAGTCAAGATCCTTCAGGACTGGCACTTCCTGACAATATTTGCGTAGGGTGTCTGTCATGCGAGCCAAGGGAATTGTCATTTTCCTACAATCGGGACGGCAGGCTCCAGTGGTCTATCGGCCAACTGTGTGAAAAAGACCTGCACGTGTGTCCAACGGCCACCTGACAGGAACAACAGGTTGGGCACCAATCTCAAACTCCTCAAAAGATGCAGATTTTCAAGGGTCTGTCATGGTAGGATCATCAGCGTTGGAACATGGAGTAATCTATCGCGGCAGGATCGTCTGGAGGGTCTACGAAAAACGTAGAAACAATGCAGATTTTTGAGGGTTTAGTATTATGTGGTTGCAAAATATGTGGTCGTCAGTGGCGTCAGAAGACGTAGGGTCTTCAACCTCCCTTTGCGTGGCCGCACAGCATGTGGACGACCTCCCTTCTCGTGGCCGCAACGCAATTAGAGGTTTTGGAATTGCAAACCAATGAGAGGTTCCTCCGGCTTCAAAAATTACAAAAAATGTAGATCGACTTCAGAAACCATAGAAGGTCAACGCAACCGGCACGCTGCCCTCAAATGAAGATAAAATCCTGCGCAGAAATGAATCGCCACATGCAAAATTTTATTGCTGCAAAAATTGTCGACAAAATTTTTATTGCTTCAAAAGTTGTCGACGAAATTTTTATTGTAGCAAAATTGTCAGCAACTTCTGACAACAAATGAATTTGTCAACAATTTGCTGCAAAACTCGACAGCAAAATTGCAACAATTTCTCCTGAGCTTCAAATAGGAACGAAGGTGGTGACAAGCTATCCAAACCACCCTATGGAGATCGAAAATAACCCAAAATCTCCAAAAATCCTTCGCTCTGATACCAATGATATGGAAATATTGAAGCTAAATATTATTTGCAAACTTAGGACTTAAATAAGTCCAAAATGAAAATCGTAATCCTGGAAATCATGAACTGCTCCAAGGATTTACGTACACAATCACGAAAAGGCTAAAGATATAAGCCCTAAAATAACGAAAAGAATTACACCTAGACCTAGACCATTCAACGGAGGAAAGAAACAACTCACGTTGATTATTCTGCATACTAAGTCCTAATGAACATATCCTAGGTCTAAAAATAATTAGCCCCTAGGTCTAAGATTCCTCATTAGTAACCGAAGGCTCTTAGTCTTGCACGAACTGATGGATAAATAACCTCCCCCTTGCTAAAGCTTCGCGTTTTATAGCCTAAAAAGGTAACTACCTCAATTTATGGCACCTACCAAATTTAAATTAATGCTTCGAACGGAGGAAGTTGTCGTGCCCTTTGATTGGCTCTGCAGCAGCGTAGTACACGGGGCCACGCGCTTTGGTAATCATGAAATGCAAACTACTACCACCTCGTACCTCGGTGCGGCTTTTTACATTAATCGAATCGCCTCGGGATGTGCTCCGCCACTTTTGCCTTAAATTCATCCGCTTCGAACTCTTTTCAAGGTTGTTGTCAACATGTTCTTTGAGGCACATTTTAAATTCTCCCGTCTCGCGCGTTGTTGGTTCGGCGAAGTTGAAATCAACATTGAAAATGCTTCATGGTGAACCTTTGGTGCGGGCTGCTTTTCGACACTTTGGGCCCGAAGTACTTCTCCATCGGCGCGCTGCTGCTTTGCTTCGCGAAGACCGCATATCGAAGCTTGCTTTCTTGGAAACTGCTTCGCAAGGGTTCTTTTTAAAATCTACTTCGCAAAACTTCTGCCCGAAGTCGCCTCTTAAAATGCTTCGGGTGCAAAGCTCTTTTCGTGCCTTTGTTTGAATTTCGGTTTGGCCCTTTTGAGGGTAAAGTGCTTCGCTGCGAACCTCCTCGCAACCACTACTTCGCATTGAAAGTCCCCGAAGGAGATTTTGTACCACTTAGCTTTTGCAATCTTGGAACAAGATGTATATACACAAATGGAAAAAAATATATACAAGAGTACATACACATTTTTTTTTTTTTTTTTTTAAAGAGAGAAATTGTTTCGCCTCAACGATGAAAAGTCTTCAAATGAAGACCATTAACAGAAATTGGTAATACCTGGCCATCTGCATCTTTGAGGATGAAAGAGTTGGTCGAGTTCACCTTCACAATTTTGAACGACCCATCCCAGAAGGCGTCCAGCTTGTCATGATTCCTAGGCTTGGCCTTCCAAGAGTCCCACTTCCATACTAGATCTCCCACTTTGAATGTGCGATCGGATGATTTCCTTTTGAACCAATCTCGGGTGATCTGAGCATGCCTAGCGAAGCTCTGGTAAGCTTTTTCGCGATCTTCCTCCAGCTACAGCAGCTGAGCCAGTCTATTTTCCAATGAATTGACTCCTTCTTCTTCTAACAGCTGCAATGCAGGGATCTCTATATGGGTAGGTAAGATGGCCTCCTTACCGTAGACTAGGGCATAGGGTGAAGTCTTGATTGACTTCTTGACTAAAATTCGATCGGCCCACAAGGCCCGATCTAGCAGAAGATGCCAAGTCCTTTTGTTCGTCTCTATGAGCTTTCTCAGCACCCTCAATAGAGTCTTGTTGGTTGATTCCGCCAAGCCGTTGCCCTGTGGATAGTAATTGGAGGATACTTTATGATATATCCCATATTTGTAGAGGAATTCATTGATTTTGGCACCTGCGAAGCCAGGACCATTGTCAGTGATGATTGCTTCGGGGATGCCGAACCGGGTGATCAATCCTTCAAGGAAGGCTATGACAGTCTCCTGATCGGCATGCTTCGTGGGAACTGCTTCGGCCCATCTGGTGAAGTAGTCGGTTGCAGTCAGGACGAACTTATGCCCAGTGGAGGAGTTCGGTGATATGACCCCTATGAAATCCAGCCCCCATTGTTGAAAGGGCGATTCAACTTGTATCGGTTGGAGAGGCATCGAAGCATTTCTGCTTCGGCCGGCGAACTTCTGACACTGCTCACATCTACGACAAACGACGAAGGCATCGACGAAGAGTGTAGGCCAATAATATCCAGCTTTGATGATCTTTAATGTCGTCGTTCTTCCCGTGAAGTGACCTCCAGATAATCTTGAATGGAATTCTCCCAGGACTCTTCTTTTATCATCATATTTTATGCACTTGAGAAGGACGCCATCAATGTTTCTAAAAAATAGGCCTTCGGGGCGCAAAGTATATCGGGAGGACCGCATCCTAAAATGCCTTCGCTGTGAAGCATTCAGATGTGAAGGACATCTGCCGGTGTCGAAGTACTCGATTATTTCACTGACCCAGTCCTGCTCATCCTCTTCCTGGTTTATGAAGCATCCTTCTGCTGGCGAGTCGTCCCACTGAGATTCGGTAGTTTTGGCCGCTACGCTCTTCGCCAACTCTTGACATAATGCGCGACCACGAACCAGTTTTGTGGGTTTGATCTCGATGTCAAATTCTTGTATCTTGTTGACCCAACCGGCTCTCTTACTACCCAATTCTCCTTGGATGATGAAATTGCGCACATCGAGATGAATGACAAAGACTGTAACCCGACTTTGGGAGATGAACTGCTTGAACTTCCTGAGAGACTTCATTACTGCATGCACCTGACGTTCTATGAAATTGTATTTCTCTTCATGGGGATTGATCACCTGGCTCAGAAATGCGATGGGACGCTCTTCACCGTCTTCCCCCTTTTGTGTTAGGACCGCAACATAGCTCTCGGGTTCCCCTATGGCATACAGGATAAAATCCTGACTGTAGTCAGGGTTGATCAGGACCGATGCCTGAGCGATTCGGGCCTTAATCTCTTCGAATGCCTCCTTTCTCTCTTTCGTCTAGATGAATTCGGTGCCCTTCTTCAAAAGTTTGGACATCGGCTTGATGACTTGGGCGAAATCGGGGACAAACTTCCTCACGAAGTTGATCTGGCCGAAGAAATATTGAAGTCCTTTCTTGTCCGCTGGGAGTGGGAGCTTCGTTAGAGCCTCGGCTCTGTCGGGATCTACAGTGAGGCCCTTTTCTGATATCGCATGTCCCAACAACTTTCCTTCACTGACTGCGAATATGGACTTCTTCGGATTAATTGAGATGCCAAACTCTCGATATTTTTTGAAAATTTGTTGTAGGTGTACGGGGTGATCCTCCCTTCTTCGGGAGAAAATGGTCATGTCATCTAGATAGATGACGATAACCTTATTCAGAAGCTCGCCAAAAGCTAGATCCATCACCCTCTGGAAAGTGGCACCAACATTCGAAAGGCCAAATGGCATTCGTTGGTAAGAAAATGTCCCCCACTTGGTGGTGAACGCTGTTTTATGCTTGGTCTTCGTTCCTGACCCAGATCTGATTGTATCCGGAGAAACCATCGAGCAGGGAGAAGCATTGAGCTCCAGCCACCGAGTGCAAAATCTGATCGATTTGCGAAAGAGGATAGTGGTCCTTGAGAGAAGCCTGGTTCAGGTTGCGAAAGTCCACGCATAACCGTATATCTCCATTCTTTTTTCTGACGGGGACTAGGTTCGCTACCCAAGAAGAATGCTTGATGGGATAAATGATCTTCGCCTCGAGCATTTTCAGGAGTTCGGCCTTCATCAGGACCTCGATCTTTGGGTTAACCGGCCTTTGCTTTTGTCGAAAGGGTTTGACCCCCTCCTGCAATTCAATTGTATGCTGGATCAGCTGCCGATCGTATCCCCCGAGGTCTTGATAAGACCAAGCAATTATGTTGGGATATTTCCTGCACAGAGTCTGGATCTGTTCTATCTCTTTCGAAGTGCAATCGGTTCCAACTTTTATTGCTTTTCCAGGTTCAAGCTCTAAATCTTGATATTGCTTTTCATTAACTTTGATCCTGTGAGAGAGTGTTCGATCATTCTGATCAAAGAGGCTTTCAAGAGTGATCAGTCCCTTGGGAACGTGGTTATTCTTCAATTGAACCAGCCCTTCATATTCCTCTTCATCAGGGCTTCTGTCTTCGACTGTGGCGGCTTCTTGAATCATGAAATTTACAATCTGCTCATCATTGTCAAAGACTTGCCAATGTAGGTCTCTGTCCGGGACAGAGGGTCTATAGATCATCCTCACAGCTTTGGGCTTGTGCACCATGTCTTCTATGGGAGAGTACTTGGCTGCGATGGATGCCAGAACATCAGCATGTCGATTCTTTTCTCGTGGGATAAACTGTAGATTGAGAGACTCGAACTGGTCACACAGGTCCCATACCCTATTGCGGTATGACTTTAGATAATGCTTCTTTGAAGTGCACCTGTTTGTGACCTGGTTGCATACCAGTTCAGAATCTTCAAAGATTTGGAGGTGCTTTATGCCTAACTTGTCAGCTTTCTTGAGTCCTAGGCATAATGCTTCATATTCTGCTGCATTGTTGGTGCAACTCCATATCAACCGATAGCAATACTCCTTTTGCTCTCCGGATGGCGAAACTAGAAGAATCCCTGCCCCAGCACCATTTTTACATCGGGCGCCATCGAAGAACAACTTCCATAGTCCTTCTTGGGCACTTGTTCTATTCTCTGGTTGGGTGTGTTTCTCAGGCTTGGTGATCACATAACATCCTATCTCGGTCTCTACCATGGCATTAAAGTCTACCAATGAGAACTCATCTTCATAACTTAGTTGCGCAAGAGACTCCTCGACCAGGTCCACCTGCTCTACTTCCTCCACTATTGCATTCACTGGATCGTTGCTCTCTTCTTCGGACATCTTCTGCACAAGGAAGGAAGAAGGCTTTTCATTGTAGATCTTCACCTTCTTTCCTTTGAATGGAATCTCCAGATGAGAGTAATCCATAGACAGATATCCACCCAGCTTTGCTGTGAATTCCCTTGACAAGCACATGCTGAAGTATGGCTCCAGGTCGACGACCACTACCTCTTGTATGACCGTGATCTGAGGCATCTTATGTAGTCGAATAGGAATGTCTTTGATCACTCCTATAGTCTTCACTGGGGTACCATCCAACTGGAGTACGCCTTGGCTGCTTCGCGTATATTCCATCCCTATTTCTTCGTAGACTGCTTTCGGCATGACTGTTGTCACGGCCCCAGAGTCGATCATACAGTTATGTACAATATACCCTTCCATCTGTAGAGACAGGTAGAATGGAGGTGGTCTGTTCTTCCCCGTAATGGATGTGGATAGGGTCTGCACAAGAGCAAGCGGTGCTACCTTTTTTGCTTTAGTCGTCTTCAATGATTCTTGCAGCAGGTCCACTTGTCCAGGTAGTTGCAGTGCATCGTACAAGCTGATCTTGGCTGGAATCCTCTTTAACTCCTCTACAATGTTGTACACCAAGGAACTGAGCACCTCGGGTTCCTTTCTCGGCTCATATCTGGTGCGATATTGCTCCGTAGCTTCAACTCTTTGTCGCTTAGTCAGTGAAGGAAACTTGAGCTTTTCCCTAGCCTGCTCTTTGGTTTCTACCTGAGGTGGTTCGACAGAGGCCTTTTGAGCTTTTTCTTTGATCGGTGCAGGCGAAGGAGCTTCGTTCGGGGCCGAAGAAGATGATTGTCCCTTCTCGGGTCGAGCATGCACTTTCAAGGGAGCCATCTGAGTAGCATCCACTTCTATCGCCTTCTTTCCTCCTCTCGGTAAGCACTGCAACCGGCTCTTCTTCGCCAATCGCCGGGTTCTGACTCATTTTCCTGATGACGTTGACTTGACCGCCATGACTACTGCTCGCCAGTGTTTGTACATAGTGTTGGTGCAGCATGCAGGTATTCTCTTCATGCGGATCATTGCACGTAGAGCACCAATATACACAATCGAAAGTGCTCGGAGCTTCACCAATCGTAGCATTTCTCGTCGAAGCCTTCCCTTGTTGGACTGCTTGGTATTTGGTAAGCGCAGGCGTAGGATAAGACCTTCTTGGTAGAAATTCTTGTTGCGCTTGCTTCTTCTTCACAATGGTCATGTCATTGGACAACGTCTGAACTGTGGAGTTCAGAGACTGCATCTCTTGCAAAATTTTAGCTTGCATATCATCGACTTTTGGAACGAGTGGCAATGAAGCCATCGTCGGTATTGGAGGTAGGGCGGGGTGTTGAGGTGGTGCTGGCAGTACGAGGAATGCCGAAGTGACAGTGGGCTACGGAGTTGAAAATGTGGGAAAATGAATTTGTGGAGCGGTGATTTGAGACACAATAGGATTCGGGTTCCAAGATGAGATCGGGTATGTAGGGGTTACAGAGATCTGCGAAGCGGTCGCGCTCGCATACTGGGATTGAGGGAATTCGGGAAGTATGGGCATCGACATCCTTTGGGGGAGCTTGCCCACAGCTATCAAATCCATTTTTGCCCTCTTGGCTAACTCATACAACTCGAGAAAAGTATTGATGTTAGAATATCTTACCATGATACTGATATCAGGGTTGAAAGCCCGAAGGAAATAGTATGTTGCAGCTTCGTCGGTTGGCCGAAGTCCAACTGGTACTCTCTTCCAGGTTCGAGCGAACCTAACATTGAAGTCTACGATCTCTTCTTGTGGATGTCTCTGGATTGAAGTGAACTGATGCAGGAGAGAGGTAGGATCGGAGGACTCATTGAAGCTTCGCATCAACTGCCCGACTAACTGGTCCCATCCCGTAATAGTATCGGGTGGTAAAGATCTATACCAGTAGAGGAGTTTTCCTCTAAGGGAAAGAACCAGAAGCTTTACCATAACTCGCTCCTCTATGATGTCGTGGATCACCGCCAGAGAGATTATGTCCTGGATGTGCTCCAGAGCAGTCTTCCCAGTTCCATCGAACGTTGGGATCTTCTTTATAGCAACAGGCGACACTTGCCCTTGTCTCGCTAGATTTAGCGATGACAAAGAATCCCATGCTGGGAACAACCTGGGCGGTGGTTGTTGCTACATTTGTTGTTGTTGTTGTTGTTGTGCCATACTTGCTCCTGGATTTTGAGAAATAGGAATCCCCAAAGCTCCTCCTTGATTGCTAATAGGATGACTAATAGGAATGGAGGCACTAGGATGCTTCGGTGAGTTGGGAGGATTGGGAGGAAAACTAGATGTTGTGCTATCAGAAGTTAGGCCTTGTTCGTCAACAGCAGCCTCTTGCGAGGATGTTCCACGTAACAGTGACTCGGGGGTGACCAACCTTGATCGCTCCCCAAAGGCGTCGATATCTAGCTCAAAGAACTCGGTTTCCTCTCCTCTATTCCTAACTCTCCATCTCGTTTGCATGAAGGCACAAACTTTGGTACTGGTCTTTACGACTTAAAGATTCTCGGGTAAATAGAGTCGCCAGATGCTAAGAGTCTTTCGGTAATGAGAGCATCGATTCTCACTACCACTAGTCAGGTGAGACTGACCGGGTCACACCGGGAACTGGTTAGAACTATTGGCCCCGGTGGAGACGGGTTTGAGATTCGTGTTCTTAAAATATGGGACCTTGGTCCCACCGGGCATGCCAAAAACTGTTGGTCATCAAATCTGCCTAGGAAAGGATTTGGGTAAGTGTATGCGCCCTAGACCTGGACCAACATTGAAAGGCCGAAGGGAAGAGATGCCCCTCGTGCCAATCTCCGGAGAAAGGCCGGCTCCTATGCTAAACTACTTTGGTGTTTTGAGATAAGGGATGCAGGAAAGAGATAAATAGAGTAAGGGTGCAGGAAAGAGATAAAAAGAGTTAGGGTTAGAGAAAGAAATAAAAAAGGGGTAAGGGAAGAGAGATCGATAATTTAAAGTGGGAGAGAACAGGAAGCATGATCACTAACTAACAACTTGAATAGCAGCAAAGAACACCAAGAATAAATGAAAGAAATGCCACATTAACCTTCCTATGTATCCTCTGGGCGAGCTCCAGGATTCTCCTTCTCCCTTTCATCGAAATTCAGGGTTCAGAGTAATGACGATTAGGACAAGCGAATATAACATAAACCACAACCCACCAGGCAACATAAAAGAAAACCAATATAGCGTTTTTCCTCTCCTATGTATCCTTCGGGAAAATTTTAGGGTACAATCCCCAATCGCACACCGAATTCAGGATTCAGAGTTACGGTATGCAAATGAAGAAAGACAAAAGAAATAAACACAGAAGGCAACATACAAGAGAGAAATTGAGCCCAAAGCTCTTTAGTATTAATCGCAGGACATCAAGTTACAACAACTTTCTAGCAGAAAGTTCCCCCCTTTTTCATTACAATGCCTAGGTTTTTATAGAGGACCCGACCCTCTGAGCCATAATTACACAAAATGGAGGAGTACATCCTCGAAAGTTGAGAAGTCGGCTCTTGCGGCTCTCGTGACTGAGCTCTCAATTCTGTTACCAAAACTAGCAGTTGCGATCGGGTCAGCCATGGAAAGATGCATTAATGAGCCGCCTAGATGTCCTTGGTCTTCGGGTGCGGTGCTCGAGTGGCCGCCATGCTCGTCGGGCTCTCCATCATGGACTGATACTTCATTTCCAATTGCTAAAAATGAACAACGGGCTTATCGGGCACGAAAAAATGTATTTATGAGGCACTTGATCGCCTCGAGAAAATACCCGGCTTGGAGTGCGTGCCTTTTGAAGCGCTTCGCTAAATTTTCATTCGCACTTCGCTTCGCAATGGACTCGAGCCGAAGCAGATTCTCCTTGATTTGCACTTTGCATGATGGAGCTTCGCAAAACAGCTTCGGGGGTGGTGAGAGCCGAAGTAGATTTCTTCCTCAAGATGGGGTCTTCACTTCTCGCTACTTCGTTGTGCCAAAACTGCTTCGGTGAGGCCTTCGCCCAAGTAGATACTTCGGATGAGCTTAAAAATGCTTCGCGGTGATCCTT
Source organism: Wollemia nobilis (assembly GCA_028583015.1). Taxonomy (NCBI): domain Eukaryota; kingdom Viridiplantae; phylum Streptophyta; class Pinopsida; order Araucariales; family Araucariaceae; genus Wollemia; species Wollemia nobilis. The sequence goes on along the minus strand of JAQPPZ010016833.1, from coordinate 3,806,732 downwards.
CTTCAAAACTACGGTTCGGGGGTATTTTGGCCGAAGCTCATTCTTGCCTTCTAAATGTTTCGACTGCTTCTACTTTGGGTGAAAGTACTTCGCACGAAGGTTTGCCGAAGCAGATGCTTCGCAACGACTTTTGGCGAAGTAGAAATGGTTCGCTGGCGGGAAGGCCCGAAGTGAGTGCTTCGGCGGCCTTTTGGCGAAGTATTTTCAATGTTTGCCCTTTTCAATTTTCGCTTCGCAATTTCTTGCCCGAAGTATCATTTTGAAGTGCTTCGGACCCGAAGTAGTTTTCATCCCTCTACCTTTGCATTTTGCTTCGGCAACATTGCTTCGCAAAACTTTCGCCCGAAGTAACTGTTTGAGGGACTTCGGGGCCGAAGTAGTTTTTCTTGCCTTAGCCAATTCGGACCGCGATTTTCCTTCGGCGAAGTTGCCGCTTGAATGCCGCTTCGCAAAACTTTTGCCCGAAGTAGCTTCTAGAAATGCTTCGGGTGTGAAGCTCTTTTTCTGAATTCTTCTTCGGCAATGCCACTTCACAAGATTTTCGCCCGAAGTAGCTTCTTGAAGTGCTTCGGGGCCGAAGTAGATCCCATCCTTAGTGATTTCCTTTGTGAAGCTATCTTCCTTAGCTTATTCGGCAGCGAAGCTCTTTCTTCTTCCTTTTTTATGTACAAGGGGGGTGGCAGGGAAAGCCAAAATTGCTGCAACACTTGAAAATGTTGTTTCTAAAAGCAAGGGAACAAATTCATGAATTTAAAGAAATACTTTACAAAAGAGAGACTGTACAAAATTTTGATTTCTTTTTCTACCCCTTGTGCAATGTGACAAAATTGTCAACAGGAGCCATCAAAATTTATCGCATCGAGTTTATCTGAATTGAGCTTGGATTCGAGAACAAGAATAGAAAGAGTAACCACAAAGATTTTTTAGGAGTGAAATTAGGGTTTTCACATTGATTAGAAAAGATCTGCATGGTTGCATTAATTGTGGTTGGTGGGCTAGAATTTCTCGAATCCTCCCATGCCTTGTTTCTGTCACCCTTTCGAATGTTAAAATTTTTGGCCAATGGCTAGCAACTGCATTAAATGAAAATTACGCTTATCAAAGTTTCTTTTATTTGCAAAGGTGGTTCCTGCTTGATAATCATCAGATGACCACGTGGCAAATTTTGAATTTCTTTCGGCCATTGGCTGACAACTACATTAAATGAAAGTTATGTTTCTTAAAACTTATTTTATTCGCAAAAGCAATTTTTTCCTACCAATCATTAGATGGCTACATGGAAAATTTCAAATTTCAACCATTATATTTGACAACATAGTGATTTTATTTTCTTTATGATTTTATCTTCTTCTTGCTGGCAAACCCCGGTTGGCCGTGAAATGACGACAAAAAATCAAACCTTTTATAAGCTAGAAAAAATTTGGGAAATATTTACAAACCTTATATAATATACATAATATACATGAAATTCTCTTTTGTTTTATCCATAGTAGAGTTTCAAGTGAAAAGCATTCACTGTTATGGGTAGAATTACACCCTGTTGATCTTGTAGTTGAAATGAATTAAATTGCTTCTCAACAATTATCTCAAAAGGACCCTCCCAAAAGGCGTCAAATTTTTTGTGGTTACCTAGCTTAGCTTTTTTCACATTCCATTTCAACACAAAATCTCCAACCTTAAATTTCTTGAAGGTAGTCCTTTTATTAAACCACCCCTCTGTGTCAACCACATGTTTTTGGTGGTGATTATAGGTTTGTTCCCTCTGTTCTTCTAGTTGTAAAAGCTACATCAGTCGAGCTTCCATTGGTTGACCTCCTTCTTCATCCATCTGATTAAGTAACTTTAATGCTGGTATTTCCATGTGTATAGGTAAAATAGCCTCTTTGCCATAGACCAAAGAATAGGGCAATGTATTAATAGATTTCTTAATAAAAAATTTATTAGCCCATAGTGCTTGGTTGATCAAGGAGTGCCAGATCCTCTTGTTATCTTCTAAAGTTCTTTTCAGGATTCTGAGAAGGTTTTTATTTGTAGACTCAGCTAGACCATTTCCCTGTGGATAGTAGTTGGAGGAAGTCTTCAAATATATACCATATTTGCTACTAAATTTAATTATTTTAGCATTGATGAAAGCTTATCCATTATCCATAACCAGTGAATATGGTATACCAAACCTTGTAATCAATCTTTCCACAAACTCAATTACGACCTCTTGATCAATTTTCTTAGTGGGAATTGCTTCAACCCACTTAGTAAAATAGTTTGTGGCAGTAAGTATACACTTGTGGCTAGATGATGAATTAGGCTCTATTATCCCAATAAAATCTAAGCCCCACTGTTGGAAAGGTTCTTCAACTTGGATAGACTTTAGAGGCATAGGGGCATTTATGTTCCTCCCTACATATCTCTAGCATTTCTCAAAACTCTTAGTTATATTATAAGTGTCAGAAAAAATAGAAGGCCAATAACAACCTGCTATGAGTATCTTCAAAGCAGCAGTCCTTCCTGAATAATGTCCCCTAGAGAGACCTCCATGAAATTTTGTTAACACATTTTGTTTTTTATCATCCCTTATGCATTTCAATAGTACACCATCTATGTTTTTCTATACAACCCTTCTTATTGAAGGGTGTACTTCGATGCTTGTGCTCTATACCTTCTTATTTGTAAGAATTCAGATTATCAGGAAATATTCCAGTCCAAAAGTACTCCACAAGATCATCAATCCAATCAACCTTCTCTAGATTTTGATTTGACTCTGCATTTACCATTATGCTTTGGTGATCCACATGATCATTTGAAGCCTTCTTGGCCAAATCTTGGCATAGGGATATACCCCTTACTATTTTTGTTGGGTGTATTTCTACATCATATTCCTGTATTTTAGTTACCCAACCAACTCTCTTTTCGCCAAGTTCTCCTTGTATTATAAAATTCTTGATATCAGGATGGGTCACATAAACAATAATCCTGCTCTATGATAGGAAATGTTTGAATCTATTCAAAGACTTCATGACAACATAAACTTATTTCTCAATAAATTTGTATATTTCCTCGTGATCATGCATAGTGGCACTTAGAAAAGTTATTGGTCTTTCTTCATTGTCTTCTCCCTTCTGTGTGAGGACTGCAACATAACTTTCTTGCTCACCAACAACATATAGGATAAAACCTCAGGAGTAGTTAGGATTAACCAACACAGGTGCTTGAGTTATTTCCTCTAAAATATTTCTGAAAGCATTCTTCCTTGGATCTGTTTATTTGAAATGTGCATATTTCTTTAATAATTATGTCATTGGTTTAACAATTTGTGCAATATGCAATAAATTTATGCACAAAATTTATTTATTCGAAGAAATATTGCAAGCCTCTCTTGTTTTCTAGTAAGGGAAGATCTAAGAGTGCTTTCACTCTATCAAGATCTATGGCTAATCCAGCTTTGGAGATGACATGACCAAGTAGAATACCTTCGTCTACAAAAAAAAGTATTTCTTTGGGTTCAAAGATATTATAAATTCCTTGTATTTTTCAAAAACCCTCTTGAGGTGTTTTATATGATTTTCCTTTTGATGATAAAAATTTGTCATATCATCTAAACATATGACTATGATCTTGTTAGCAAGCTCACCGAAGGTTACATCCATTGCCCTTTGGAAGGTTGCTCTGGTGTTAGACAACCTAAAAGGTATCCTTTGATAGGTGAACATTCTCCACTTGGTGGTAAAGATATTTTTATAGTGATCTTCGTCTCTAGCCCATAACTGATTATACCTAGAAAAACCATCTAGTAAAGAAAATATCTCTGCTCCTGCAATTGTGTGTAAAATTTGGACTATCTGCGAAAGTGGATAATGGTCCTTGAGTGAGGCTTTGTTTAAGTTTTCAAAATCAATGCATAGTATTATATCTCCATTTTTCTTCCTAACTGGGACTAAGTTTGCTACCCAGGTAGAATGTTTAATAGGATACACTATCTTAGCTTGAAGGAGTTTTAACAATTCTTACTTCATCAGAGCTTCTATCTTTGGATTCATAGGTCTTTGCTTTTGTCTGAAAGGTTTGGCCCCTTCCTCTAATTCAATGGTGCATTGGATAAGCTCCTTCCTGTACAATTTTATATCACTGTACACCCAAGCTATAATATCTAGAAATTCTTACACAATTCCTTGATTTGGTTTAACTCTTCTACTGTACAACTAACTCTGAATTTAATCATTTTTCTTGGTTCTAGCTCGACTTCCTTATACCGGTGCTTATCAACTTTTATTTTATGGCCTACTGCCCTATCATTGTTATCAAAAATACTCTCAAGGGTGATAAGTCCCTTGGGAATATGATTATTATTTAATTGAATCAATCCTTCTTCTTCTTAATCTTGCAGCATTCTGTCGCTCGAGCAGTTCATTTCATAGATTAAAAAATCTAATATTTACTCGTTGTTTTCAAAATATTGCCAAAAAATATTTTTGTCTAGCACGGAGGGTCTATATATGAGTCTAATCATCTTGGATTTTTGAATAACATTATTGATGGGGTAAAAGTTTTCTCCCACAGACACCTTCAAATATGCATGGGTATTCTGCTCTCTAGGAATAGACTTGATATTTAGAGCCTTAAAGGCTTCTAAAATGTCCCACACTTTATTTTTGTATGCCTTTAAGTAATGTTGTTTACTGATACAATTTCCCATGACTTGATTCATGATAAGTTCTGAATCTCCATAAATTAATAACTGCTTAACCCCCAGTTTCTCGATATTTCTCAGGCCCAAACAAAGTGCTTCATATTCTGCTGTGTTATTGGTGCAACTCCATTTTATCCTATAAGAGAAAATTCTTTCTTTTCCTGTAGGGGAAATCAAAACTATTCCAACACCAGCTCCATTCTTGCACCTAGCTCCATCGAAGAAAAGCTTCCAAAGCTGATTGGTAGAGTCATCTTCTTTGGGAGCGGATTGATTTTTTGGTTTTTCAATGGAATAACTTCCCATCTCTGTTTCTATCATGACATTGAAATTATTCAGAGAGAACTGATCATCTGTTTGAAGCTCCTCTAAATTCCTTGCATTTTTTAAAAACCCTCTTGAGGTGTTTTATATGATCTTCCTTATGATGATAAAAAACTATCCTATCATCTAAACAGATGACTATGATCTTGTTAGCAAGCTCACCGAAGGTTACATCCATTGCCCTTTGGAAGGTTACTCCGGTGTTAGACAACCTGAAAGGTATCCTTTGATAGGTGAACATTCTCCACTTGGTGGTAAAGGCATTTTTATAGTGATCTTCATCTCTGGCCCATAACTGATTATACCTAGAAAAACCATCTAGTAAAGAAAATCTCTCTGCTCCTGCAATTGTGTGTAAAATTTGGTCTATCTGTGAAAGTGGATAATGGTCCTTGAGTGAGGATTTGTTTAAGTTTTTGAAATCAATGCATAGTCTGATATCCCCATTTTTCTTCCTAATTGGGACTAAGTTCGCTACCCAGGTAGAATGTTTAATAGGATACACTATCTTAGCTTGAAGGAGTTTTAACAATTCTTGCTTCATCAAAGCTTCTATCTTTGGATTCATAGGTCTTTGCTTTTGTCTGAAAGGTTTGGACCCTTCCTCTAATTCAATGGTGTGTTGGATAATCTCCTTCCTGTACACTTTTAGATCACTGTACACCCAAGCTATAATATCTAGAAATTTCTTACATAATTCCTTGATTTGGTTTAACTCTTCTACTGTACAACTAATTTTGAATTTAATTATTTTCCTCGGTTCTAGCTTGAATTCCTTATATCGGTGCTTATCAAATTTTATTTTATGACCTACTGCCCTATCATTCTTATCAAAAAGACTCTCAAAGGTGATAAGTCCCTTGGGAATATGATTATTATTTAATTGAATCAATCCTTCTTAATCTTGCAGCATTCTGTCGCTCGAGCAGTTCATTTCATAGATCAAAAAATCTAATATTTACTCGTTGTTTTCAAAATCTTGCCAAAAAATATATTTTTCTAGCACGTAGGGTATATATATGAGTTTAACCGTCTTGGATTTATGAATAACGTTATTGATGGGGTAAAATTTTTCTCCCACATACGCCTTCAAATCTGCATGGGTATTCTGCTCTCTAGGAATAGACTTGATATTTAGAGCCTCAAAGGCTTCTAAAAGGTCCCACACTTTATTTTTGTATGCCTTTAAGTAATGTTGTTTACTGATACAATTTCCCATGACTTGATTCATGATAAGTTCTGAATCTCCATAAATTAGTAATTGCTTAACCCCTAGTTTCTCGGTATTTCTCAGGCCCAAACAAAGTGCTTCATATCTTGTTGTGTTATTGGTGCAACTCAATGTTATCCTATAAGAGAAAATTATTTTTTTTCCTGTAGGGGAAATCAAAACTATTCCAACACCAGCTCCATTCTTGCATCTAGCTCCATCGAAGAAAAGCTTCCAAAGCTGCCTGGTAGAGTCATCTTCTTTGGGAGAGGGTGCCAATTGCTTTTTTGGTTTTTCAATGGAATAACTTCCCATATTTGTTTCTATCATGGCGTTGAAATTCTTCAGAGAGAACTGATCATCTGTTTGAAGCTCCTCTAAGGTCTCTTCCATTAGATCCAGATCTTCGATTTCTTCAATCATCATACTTATAGTGTCGGCCTCCCCTATCTTTTCTACGTGAAAAGTGGGTGGTTTTTCATTAAATATCTTGATACTCCTACCCTTGAAAAGTATTTCCAAGTGTGAGTAGTCCAGAGATAGATATCCTCCTATCTTGCCTGTGAATTCTCTGGACAAACACATACCAAAGTATGGCGCTAAATATACAACTGCCACTTCTTGTATGACCACCATTTGAGGTATCCTATGAAGCTATATGGGGATGTCTTTAATTACTCCTACAGTCTTTATTGGAGTGTCGTCTAACTATAGAACTCCTAGATTGCTTCTAGTGTACTCCATTCCCATAATATCGCACATTGCTTTTGGTATCACTATAGTAGCAGCACCTGAGTCTATCATGCAATTGTGTATGACCCACCCTTCCATTTGAAGAGATAAATAGAATGGAGGTGGTCTATTTTTTCCAGTGGTAGATGTTAGATTCGCCTAGACTGTATTTGAGTAGGATGTGTTCCTACCTTTATTTTTCATCGAGCTTAAAGATTATTGCAGGAGATCAATTTGACCAGGAAACTAAAGTGCATCGTACATGCTTTCCTTTGAGGGAATCTTATTTATTTCTTCCACTATGTTAAAAGAAGATGATCAATACTCTTCTCTCTTTTCTTAGCAAAGGTGTCATATATATTTTTGTATCCCTGAGTCGCTTTCGTTATCTGTCTTTTAGTTAGCGAAGGAAATATTAAACTCTCCTTAGCTTGATCTTGAGTCTCGACTTCCTTTTGTAGGGTAGATTCTTTATGTATTTCTACTCTAGAGCTCTGGGTAGGAACCAAAGGTCTTTTTTCATAGGAAGTATCTTTTTTAGGTGGTGCTTTAGGGGCTCAGGGAAAACTTAGAGGTTGGAGCTCCTAAGGATCCACTTGCAGAGGTTTTTTGCCTGATCTAGTCAAGACTACAACTTGTTCAATTGAAGGTATCATAAAATTGTGGCCAGTTTCTTTAATCATGCTTACATGGATTTTCATATTTTTCTCCGCTTTCTCAATAGCTACATTTTGTACATAGTGCTGATGAATCATGCATGAAATTTCTCCTTGTGGATCATTACATGTGGTGCACTAGTAATCAAAAATTATGGGAGGGGTTGCAGATTCTTCATCGTTGTTCACATAAACGACACTTGACCTTTCCTGACCTCTATTGCTTGATGAAGTTGCATCCCTTGTTATCTGAGGAAAACTTCTCAGTTGAGAATTTATTTTTGCCTCCCTTCTCTTCGTTGACATCATATCTTTTACCAAAGTTTTCACGGTTGATTGCATGTCTAGTAAGATAGAAATATTATTTTATTGGGCTGGCTGAATAGGTGGTTCAAGCAATGCAGGAACAATAAGAATAAATAGTAATGCCAAGAAATTTTTAAGGATCTGTATTGCAGGAATGGATGGTGGCCCGTTCCATTTTGGAATTTCTATGTTTGGAAAATGGGAAGAACTGGAAGAACTAGCATCTGAAGCTTGGGAAATATCTGGAAAATTTGGCATTATTGCTTTTGGTGGATATCTTCCAGTGGCAATGAGATCTATTTCTGCTTTAGATGCTTCTTGGTAAATAGCAGGGAAAGTGAATATTCAATATTGTCGTATAATCATACTGATATCAGAATAAAAACCTCTTAAGTAATAATACACTGCTTGTTCGATGGTTGGTTTCAATTCGACAGACACCCTTTCCCAAGTGCGATTGAATCGAATGTTGAAATCGACAATTTCCTCTTGAGGATGTTTCCTGATGATGTTGAACTGGCTAAGTAGGAAGAAAGGATCTGTGTGTTGATTAAATTTGTCTACTAGCCTACCAGCGAGTTCGACCCAGCTTGTGATGGATTGAGCAGGAAGTACTCTATACCAATAGAGCATTTTTCCTTTTAATAAAATGACCAACAACCTAATCATTACATCTTCTTCAGTGATGTTGTAAATAGCTTCCAAAGAGATAACATCCAAGCAATGTTCATACTCCGTTTTGCCTATCCCATTGTATGAAGGCAACGCCTTCAAAGGTGTAGTAGGAATCAGATTCTGAGCCATCAAGTTCAACAGACCAGTGTGATTCCATGTAAGATAAGCTGGTGGAGCGACCATTGTAGCTACCATGCTTACCTGTACTGTAGAACTACTGACAATTATACTTGAAGATATATTGGCAATAGGGCTGGGTAAAATAGTAGGTACAAGGGTGGTGATACTGGTAGTGGGTGGGTTTGATCTAGAAGATAAAATTGAATGTACTCTAAGGCTACCAAGGTGTAACTCGAAGAACTCAATGGGTTATTCAGATTTTATTGCTATAGATATGGTTATCATATAGGTAAACAAGTACAAGTTTATACAGACAAATAGATAAGGTATTTCTTAGGTCTATACCTTTGGACAGAGTCACTAGGTGATTGATTTAGATCTTGAATAGGTCAAAGATAAACACCGAACCTTATAAAATACTATGGATTTAGGGTCCCACCGGGCATGCCAAAAAATGTTAGAAAAAAATTGACCTATGGTTATTATTTGCACCTACGACCTTGTAAATATTGAATAGATGGACTTGGTGTTGAAAAATTCCATCTAATCTCCAGAGAAGTTTGGCTCCTTAAGGGTTTTTATGAGAAAAGGGGAGAGAGATTTACTGAAAGAAAGGGAAATATAGCCATAGCTAGATATTTTCTCATGATAAATATTAAACAATAACTAAGATAAATGTATATAACTTCACAGTTTAAGCATTTATTATATCTTCACGCATAAATCATAGTCTTCCAATGTGATTTAGATATTTATCTAACACGTACATGTATTGAATTTTTAACTCCAACAATATGATTTATATCATGCATAAGTCCAGATTCTAGAACATATACAATATACAACTTAATAATGTGAATAGAAGCATCAAATATTAATACATACACATGCACACCATGAACCAGAAGCTAATGGAAGCATATTTTATTGCTTGCATCCAGAGTACATACATACAGTATTGTAAACGTCTAAGATCCAACCTTTATTCAAGGTGTGTTTACTATTATATAGACCCTATGGTGATCATCTTTTACAGCTAGTAGATTCTGACATAAAATCAATTATAAACAATCGTGCTATAAAAATGCGTCAATATGCTTTGCATGGCTTCCTATTTATCTAATGGTAAACAAAATATTTGATAGCAGAAATCTAAGATTTGATGCTTCCTTCACTGTCTGTCATTAGTTGCCGACACATTCTTGTGAAGACATGTTTATTTGTTTTTACTTATATCTTTGTCTTGTGAAAGTCTATTATGTCATAAAATTATGACATTCCTTTGTACTTTGGCTTCCTCTAGCTTCTAGCTTGTGAAAGTCTGACCTATCGTGAAATCACGATATTCCTTTGTGCTTTGGCTTCTTTTGGCTTCTAGCTTACGAAAATCTGACATGTCGTAAAATCGTGACATTCTGGCGCATCAAATCTCCTTCTCTTCATCGCTTTGATTCCGTGAAAGTTTGTCATGTCGTAAAATCGCAACATTTTGGCGCTTCAGCTCTCCTTTACTCTCCGAACCTGTGAAACTTCATCATGTCGAGAAATCATTACCCTCTTTATGCCTTAGTATTTTTAGTCCTTATGTCTCAAAAAATGAAACACTGATTTTTTTTATTTTTTATTTTTAAGCAAAAAACCCCTTGCGAGGCTGCCTTGGTCTGGAAGACCACGAATAGGGGGTTCTACACCATCAGAGTCACCCGAGAGTCGCACTCGACCCTGCACGCACCAACATTATAAATTAGATTTTGGATACCCAATTCAACTTTTTGGTAGGGTGGAGATTTGAACCTAGGACCTCCCTTGGAGGATTGCCCTCTCATCTCCAACTCACCTACAACACCTGGGTTGAAACACTATTTTTTAAACTTCAAAATATTTGCTATTTTTCAAGGTAGTCTTTTTAGACTAACTTGATACAAACCAAAAGGTAGGACGTAAATCCAACTAGTATCATATGGTAGAGGAAGGTCAAACGTTAATTGAGGAAGGTGTAGACACAACAAATTGACCCACTTTAGTGGACAATTTTCCTATAGCCCTTTGGGAGGCCCCTTAGCCTTTTCTAAGGCAAGGGTAAAGTTTCTTCCCCCTTGTTTTGCCTGTTTTCTCTCTCTATGCGAAATCGCACTCGGTCCTTGATGGGGTGCAACTTCGCATGGCGAAATCACAATCAACCTTGACGGGGCATGATTCACCTTTTTTAGAATTTTGCTCAAGGAAACCCCAACTCTTCAGGTTTGGCATGTTTTACGTCGGCCCTCCTTGATTTTCTTGCATTTCTCACCTTCAAATCCACTATATAAGGAGACTTTGAATTCACTTTTCACACACGACTACACACGACATGATACAACATTCTTACATGCTATAATTTGATTTCTTATTTCTTGCAAAGTGTTCTTATTCGGTCTGCATCTTTTTTCTTTGTTCACAAGCAAGTTTAACTTTGGAATTTGAAGATTGATTGGATCTATACTGCATTTGGATTGTTGATTAATTTTGCTCGCTCTTGGTGGATTGGTGTTGAAGCCTTAAGGAGAGAAACCATTTAGGAGATCTCTACCCTTCTGTTATTCTTCGACACCCTCTACCAGGTGAATTCATTCTTTTGCATGCATGTTTGGATTTTCTAAGTGATGTAATTGGCTCATCACACTTATATTTTATTTTTCATATAGTTTCTATGAAATCACACCTGATTTGCTACAGGGTGTGATTCCACCTGTGCGTTATTGCGCTCACCTATTACAGGGTGCAATTTTGCCTGAGTGAAATTTGGGGGTAATATGTTGTCCCAGACTTTACCACTGCAGTCTAGACTGCATTTAGAGCTTGATGTCATATTATTTTTTGTGATTCCATCATTCTATTATGCTATATTGTATTATGTTTGTTTTCTTCCAAAGGTCAAATTTCATTTTTATTTACCAAAGGTCAGTTAAAAGGACCTAGGGGGCCTGATTGCTACACCTCCAAGTACTGTTGTACAGTAGCCTAAATAACCCCCCTAATGCTAATCCTATTTTCCAAGTGTTTGTTAAGTTGTCTTGCAGGAACAAGAATTATTGATAGCTTTGGACAAAGGGATAAAAGCAAGGATAAATCACCGGATAAGCTAAGTGTTTTGATTAGTCTTTAGGTTTTTTGTTGAGTGCTTTATAATTATGTTATAAACCCTAGATCTGATTTTATAGAAATATATTTAATTAAGTTATAGGTATTTAAAGATAAACAACATATAGTGTGCACTTAGGGTTAATTCTGTTTGTGCATATCTTCTTGAGCCCTTGCTTAAAGGTTGTCTATTTAGAACCCTAGGTTAGAAAATCATTCAAATAAAAGAATCATTCTAGGGTTTAGCTCTTGTATTCCTGCATTGTCCTTTATATTTTATAGCATATATCTAGAAAGGCCAAATCTAGGTGTTTGTCTTGAATATCATACATCAAACATTATTGAAAACCAGAGGACTTGGAGCGAGTCCTTAAACCATTCTTGGTGAACCCTTCCCCCATAACACCAAGTGTATAGAACAACATACCCCCATGGTTCACCCCAAAGGTTTCTCTCTTGCAGATCTGACTTTTGGGAATTGTATGCGATAGGGCAGTTTTCTCCCTCTACATCTTTGGTGAGCCCGATGTGAACAACCCGTTTTCTTTTAAAACTTTAATCAATATCATTAATTCTCTGTGTTTAGATCAAAAAATATTAAGAACATGGTTTTTGGTGCTTGTTTTTGTGGGTCGTAGTCCCCTCATTTTTCTTAGTCTTTCTCTCTTTTTTCCAATGGCTTCCAACCTTGGGAATGGAAGGAAGCTTTTTAGGTTTTATGAGACTTTTCAAGAGAATGATCAAGTTGATAGAGAAAAACCTAACTTTGAGGAAGAAGATATTGATAACAGTCTTGATCCTATTAAGGGACCTTATAAAAATCTTATTTTTAAATCCGTTGAACGTATGTGGACCTTATATAAATATCATAAGCATGCCTTGGATGCAAATTTAGAGGAAGAATCCCTACTTGAGGACGTTAGACCATCTCATGATAACTCCTTGAGTGAATCTTTGAATCGTGATAATCCTGTTCATCATACAACTTATGCCACTACTATAATTACCAACATTGGAAGGAATCTACAAGTCCCTCCAACTAGTAGTGCCATTCAAAACATTCAATTTCCTCTTCAATCTACTTATCTCAACACTATTGCCTCTATTCCACTAAATTTTAGTAATCCTCTTCAACAAGATACCACATACCTCAATAGTATCAATATGTCCAACACTCCTCTAGGGAATCTGGGGACAATACATAACAACGATCCAAAAGTGCAAAATTTGGCAAATATGGTAAAATAGTTAGTTTCAAAAGTTGAGATGATTCAGCCTTCAAGTTTTACTTACAGTTATAAGGAATGTGTAGTCAGCTATTGGATCCTACTGTTGTTGCTAGACCTTATCCTAAGCATTTTACTATGCCACTTTCACCCATTTATAAGGGTACAAAAGATCTGATTGAACATATAAGAAGATTTAGAATGACTTGTCATGATATTATTTATGATGATATGTTATTACTCAAAACATTTCCTAAAAGTATTGGTGGTATGGCATTAGAGTGGTATTATCAGTTACCCAATTATTCCTTGAATAACTTTGAAGAAACATCTAAATTATTTGTTCAAAAATTTAGTGCTAACATTAAAAAGGAAATAACAATGAAAGATGTCTACAATTTAAAACAAATAAAAGAGGAAGGCTTTTTAGAATTCTTGGCTCGTTGGAGAAGTTTGGTTGGACTTTTAAGATATACTTTAACTCTGAAAGATATGCTTGAGATGTTTATTGGTAATTTACAAGAACAATTATCTTATGCATTAGAGACTACTACTATTACACCTTTTGATCAAGCAATTTATTTGGCAAGAAAAGTAGAACAAACCCTTATCAGAAGAGGCCAGCTCAAAGTCAAAGAAGAGAAACCTACTAAGTATCAACATAATAATAAACATAGTGGAATAGATAAAAGGTATGTTAATAATGTTACTAACAACCTAAAAAAAATAGTACTTTAGAAACCTCCACAAAGGAATTTTACAAGGCTTAATACATCTAAGAAAGCAGTTTTGAAACAACTCTTAGAAGCTAATACAATTGAATTACCTCCTATAAGACAACCAGATACTACAACTCATTGGTATAAGGTAGGTCAAAATTGTGCATATCATAGAGTAGAAGGTCATTGGACAAATTTTTGTAAAATTTGAAACATGTGGTTCAAGATTTGATTGATGCAGAATGCCTTGATTTGGAAAATTTGCAATAAAAACCATATGTTAATCAGAATGTAATTAGGCAAGTAGCTAATCAACTATATTACAAAAGTGTACCATACCGTTATGATAATAACATGGTCGGTATATATCAGCTACTTCAAAAAAGTTAGTGCAAATTCAACAGATTTAGCGGTCTCAGCAAGAAATTAGTTTCTCAGCAAATATCTCTCTTTTGGAACTATTACATAATTCTCCTATTCATGGAGAAGCCTTAATGAATGTTTTGAAGCAACAATATATCCCTCAAGATATTCCCCCTAGTGATATGGTCAATATTGTAAGATCTCATGGGATACATCATCTCACAGTCTTGGATGCTGATATTTATTTCTCAGACTTGCGAAAAGATTTTTCTCTTTACATCACTGCATTTATTGGGGATACTTTTATTAAAAGAGTTATGATTGATAATGGTTCTTCCTTTAATTTATGCATATATCATTTCTTTCAAAAATTTGGATTAAAAGAGAAATATATAACTAGATCCAATGATATCATTTAAACTTTTAACAATGAGTCCCAAGAAGATTATGGTACCATATCGCTTCCCCTCAAAGTTGGACCCAAAATTTTAGATACTTTATTTTATGTGGTATCTTGTCCTACATATTTTAATATTTTTCTTAGATGTCTTTGGATCCATGCGATGGAGGCTGTCCCTTCTACCTTTCATTAGTGTGTGAAATTTAAATTTGAAAATCAACATGTTTCTATCTTGGGCAATCCTCATCCATTTGAATTTTGCTCACCAGATGATCTAGCTTAGTTTCATTCATCATATTCCTTATCTAACAAAACTAAGCAACCTAATTTTTTTTTATAAGGAATCATCAATCAATACCTCATCTCAGGATCAAGACAACTCTTCTTGTCAAGAATCTCTCTTAGATAAATCTCATCAAGGTTTAGAGTGGAGTTTTGAGGATGAGGGGCCACCCTCCTCCTCTCCGTCAATCATAACCCCTAAGAAATATGCCAAAGATAAGGATGCACCTTAGAATGACAATTGATTTGATGGGTTCGTCCCTTGCGTTGTGCAGGTTGAGTCTTCTAGTTCTCAAGTGGACTTTGGTTCTATATCTCCCGAGGACCTTGAGCAATTAGAAGTGACTCATGCCCTACTTACTCTTAAGGATGATTTGTCTATACTTAGTGAGGAGACCATAAATGTTAACATAGGTTTTGAGGAAGCCCCTAGAATCCTTAAGCTAGGTAAAACCTTATCCATGGATGAGCAAGAGCAATTGATCAATTTATTAAGAGAGTATCAAGATATTTTTGCTTGGTCATATGTTGACATGCTAGGGCTTGATACCTCCCTTGTTATGCATCATTTGGTAGTTAAACCTGTTAATCTCACAATGACACTGAGAGGGGGGGTGAATCAGTGTAGCTATTTTAAATTCAAATCTACAACTTTTAACGTCGAAACAATGAAAACTTAAAATTAGATAAAGCAAGTATAACAAGAGAGCATTCCACAACACACGATGTAACGAGGTTCACCAATTTGGCTACTCCTCAAAAATGACTGCTTGGACTCCCGTCCAAATCCAGTCTTTGCAAAATACCAATTTTACAATCAATTTTACTAGCACCCACTGGAAGGAGCACCAACCCCTGATTTATCTGCACCAATAGAAAGGAGCACCAACCCCTGATTTATCTGCACCAATAGAAAGGAGCACCAACCCCTGATTCCAAGCACCAACTCGGACTACAATTTTGCAACTATAAGATTGACATAAAAATGCCTTCGCTTATACAAGACCCTGACTGGTCTTTTGCTAACCCAACCTCTCTCGCTATTCACCAAAACATCAAGCACACTCATGGATCTGCTTGCTGCACTTTTATGGCCCTCTTACAGCCCTCTTGCTACGCTTCTTACTGCACTCTTACAGCTCTCTCGACTCTGCTTAGCGCTCTCTTACGACCCTCTTCCAACCCTCTTTTTGTAGCTCTTTTTCTCTTTTTTTTTCAACACCTAATTCTCCACGTAGACCTCCTTTTATAACAAAGTTCTGACTTTTCTCTGTAACTACACCTGTAACTGTCGTACTAACTTCAGTTAACTCTTCCTATTTTAGCTGCATGCTTTTCATCTGTAACTACACCTGTAACTGTCATACTGACTTCGATTAACTCTTCTTATTTTAGCTACATGATTTTTGTCTATAACTGCACCTGTAACTATCATACTGACTTCGATTAACTCTTCTTATTTTAGCTGCATGATTTTCTTTGTAACTTCCCCTGTAACTGTCGTACTGGCTTCAGCTAACTATCACATATCTTATTTCGGCTGGGTTCTCTTCTTAGCTCACGCTAAAGTGACCTGTCATGAAATCGTGACACTTCTGCCTCTTTGTACTCTTCTTCGCTTTCACCCATGAAAACACATGTCATGATATCGCGACACTTTCGCCTCCTTGCTACTCTTCTTGGCTTGTACCCATGAAAACACAACATGTCGCGATATCGTTCTCTACTCTTCTGCCTTCCTACTCTACTCTTCTTGGTTACAACAGAAAACACAACATGTCGCGATATCGCGACACTTTCGCCTTCGTACTCTTCTTCTTTACTTTTGTCATGATATCGCGACACTTCTACCTTCTTACTTTCTCTCTCCTCCTTAAGTCGCGAAAATGCGACATGTCACGAAATCGCGACACTTTCTCTCCTTTGCTCTTTCTCTTGCCTTCGGTTCATGAAAACCCGACATGTCACGATATCGTGACACTTTTTCTCCTTAGCTCTTTCTCTTGCCTTCGGGTCACGAAAACCCAACATGTCGCGATATCGCGACACTTTTTCTCCTTAGCTCTTTCTCTTGCCTTCGGGTCGTGAAAACCTGACATGTCACGATATCATGACACTTTTTCTCCTTAGCTCTTTCTCTTGCCTTCGGGTCGCAAAAACCAATGTCATGATATCGTGACACTTTTTCTTTCGAACTCTCTCTCCTGCAATATGTCATGAAATCATGACACTTTTTCTTTTGTACAATCTCTCTTGCAATATGTCACGAAATCGTGACACTTTTTCTTTTGGACTCTCTCTCCTGCAATATGTCACAAAATCGTGACACTTTTTCTACTTGCCTTTTTCTCTTCCAACATGTCACGAAATCGTGACACTTTCTTCTTCCGTACTATCTTTCTTGGAACATGTCATGAAATCATGATAGTTTTGCTTGCTTGCGCTTTCTCTCCGAACATGTCATGAAATCATGACAGTTTTGCTTGCTTGCCCTTTCTCTCCGAACATGTCATGATATCGCGACAATTTTTCTTTCTTCTCAACATGTCGCGATATCGCGATAGTTTTCTTCCTTGTGATTTTCTTTTGATTTTTAGCATATGGGCCACTTCGATCTTTTGGAGAATCACTGTACATACTCTGAAGAACCTCTTAACTCCTGTCCACTGCATCAACCGATCTGTCTGACTGTGTTGACAATAATGACAATACTGTTCCTGCACCTTGCTCAACAATCTCCCCCTTTGGAATTGTTGGCAACACACATGCAATTTCCTGTAATTCTTCTCCCCCTTTGACAATAATACCAAAGGGCTGATGCAGACTCCCCCTGAGTCCATGCACAACATTCTCAGGCACAAGTTATGACAGTTAGCAAAAATTATAAATATGAGCAAAAAGATAATCAAATATATAAATGCTCCCCCTGAGAATGTGGTCCCGATAGCTAGTCAGTTCTTGGGAAGCGTGACCACTCCCAATTTATTGTGAAGGTACTCAAAAATTTCCTTGGGCAGCGGTTTTGTGAAGATATCCGCTACTTGCTCTGTAGTTGGGACAAAATCCAACTTAACCTCACCTTCCGTAACTTTCTCCTTCAGAAAATGATATCGGATAGCAATATGTTTTGTGCGAGAATGCATAACCGGATTCTTTGAGATATTAATGGCACTGGTGTTATCACACTTAACTAAAATTGGCTCACTGAAGTTAATGCCAAGATCTTTCAGGGTTTGTTTCATCCATAAAACCTGCGTACAACACGTTGATGCTGCAATATATTCTGCCTCTGCTGTGGATAAAGAGATCGACTCTTGTTTCTTACTTGTGCCATGCGACCAACCTGTCTCCAAGATAGAATGCACCTCCATTGGTACTCTTTCTGTCATCGACACATCCTGCCCAATCTGCATCTGAATACGCAATAAGGGTGAAGTCTTTACCTTTCGGATACCATAACCCATACTCCATAGTACCCTTCAGATACCGAAGAATCCTCTTCACTGTTGTCACATGTGTCTCCTTGGGACTAGCCTGAAATCGTGCTACCATGCAAACTACCTGCAAGATATCTGGTCTGGTAGCTATCAAATATAGTAGGCTCCCAATCATAGATCTGTACATGGTTTGATCAACATCTGGAGATTTGTCATCCTTGCTCAACTTGCAACCTGTCGTCATGGGAGTGCTAACAAGCTTACAATCCTCCATTGTGAACTTTTTTAGCATCTCTTTCACATATTTAACTTGAGAAATAAATATGCCCTTCTCATTTTGATTAACTTGCAATCCGAGGAAATACGAAAGTTCACCAATCATTGACATTTCAAATTCTTTCTTCATCTTATTTGCTAGATCTTTACATGACTCATCATTGTTGCTGCCAAAAATGATATCATCTACGTATACAACAAGGACAATGAGATGGCCATTCTCTATTTTGACATACAAATTGCTATCCACCATACCTTTTTTGAACCCTTGTTGAGTAAGATAGTTGTCTAGCCTTGCATACCATGCTCTGGGTGCCTGTTTCAAGCCATACAATGCTTTCTTCAACTTGCAGATGAAGTTGGGATTATCACCGAGTTGGAAACCTTCTAGCTGCTCAATATAGACCTCTTCTTCAAGTTTTCCATTCAAAAATGCTGATTTCACGTCCATTTGATAAACTTTGAAATTCTTGTGAACTGCTAAAGCCAGAAACATTCTAATTGCCTCTAGTCTAGCCACTGGTGCAAAGGTTTCTTCAAAGTCAATACCTTCAACTTGTGCATAGCCTTTACAGACCAATCTTGCTTTATTCCTGACTATCTGTCCATCTTCATTCAATTTGTTTCGAAAAACCCATTTAGTACCGATTATATTTTTATGTGCAGGTCTTGGCACTAACTCCCAGGTTTTGTTTTTCTCGATCTGATCTAATTCTTCATTTATTGTCGTCATCCAACTTTCATCTTTGCTTGCTTCAACAACATTTTTGGGCTCAATGTTGGATAATAGAGAGTAGTTACTTACTACTCTTCTTCTTGTCTGAACACCAACTGTGGGGTCTCCAATTATTTGCTCTCTAGGATGATTTTTCTGCCAGCTGCTTGTTTTGAATTTCTTGTTTTCTTCCTCTTCTGAGACACTACTTAAATCATCTGAGTCAATTTTTTGTTTCTTCTCCGTTTCCTCTTCCTCATCTCCTTCAATAACCTCTTCATAAATTGGGTAGTTTTCTTCATAGCTAATTTCTCGTTCCCTACCTTCATCAACTTTAACATCGACACTCTCCACAACTTTCTTGAGCCTCTTGTTGTAGCATGTATAGGCTTTGCTTTTTGTCGAATAGCCAAGAAAAATACCTTCATCGACTCTATCTTCAAACTTACCAAGATTATCTTCAGTTCTTTTGATGTAACACTTGCTGCCAAAAACTTTAAAGTATCTTGTTGTTGCCTTTTTACCGAACCACAGCTCATACGGAGTTTTGCTTTCATGTGTCCTCAACATGCACCTATTTTGGATGTATACCGCAGTATGGACTGCCTCTTTCCAAAATCTGTCTGCTATTTTGCTCTCAGTCAACATAGTCCGTGCCATTTCCTGCACTGTCCTGTTCTTTCTTTCTACCACACCATTCTGCTGAGGTGTCCTTGCTGCTGAAAACTGTCTCCTAATCCCATACTTTTCATAGTATTCTGCAAACTCCTCTGAAATGAACTCTCCTCCTCTATCTGATCTTAAACATTTAATCCTTTTTCCTGTTTGATTCTCAACTTGTTTTTTGAAAATCTTGAACATCTCAAAGGCATCTGATTTAAGCTTCAAAAATAGTACCCATGTCATCCTGGAATAGTCATCTATGCACAACATAAAGTATTTGTCACCATTTATGCTTTGCGTTCTCATGGGTCCACATAAATCAGTATGTATTAGTTCTAAAGGTTTGCTTGTGAAGTACTCTTTTGTTTTAAATGTGGCTCTAGTTTGCTTCCCCTTTTGGCATGAAGCACAAATGCTATTTAATGGTTTGCCAATGGTGGGAATATCTCTCATTGCCCCTTTTGAGCTGATTTTTACTAGATTGTCAAAACTGATATGACCGAGCCTCTTGTGCCACAACCAATTTTCTTCTTCCTGTCCAATCAAGCATGCTCCTTCTAAAGTTTCTGAGAGAGTATACAGGTTGCCAGATGTCCTTGATCCAGTTTCTATCAACTTTCCATAGTTTGTTGTTCTAACTTCACAACCCTGCTTCTTGAAAATTACTTCATGACCTCTGTCACAAATCTGAATTACGCTTAACAAGTTATGCTTCGGACCAATCACAAACAAGACTTCTTTTGACTTGATTTTTCTGTCACCGATCTTAACTGATCCTTTGCCAACTATCTTAGCTCCATCATTATTTCCAAATTTTATAGAACCACCTTCATATTTCTGTAAGTTCTCAAATTTTTGTTTGTCACCTGTCATATGACTGGAGCATCCACTATCAAGTATCCATGGTGTAGATTTGTTCTGTGCTTTAAAAGTTGTCTGTACGATCAAGGATTCCTTTTCTTCCTTGGGTCGCTCCTTTTCTTTCCACTCTGGTTTGATTACAGTTTTGGTCACTTGTTTTGACTTTTCTTTGTCAGTAGCCTGTGCATGTTTTTCGAGAAATTTTCTATTTTGTCTCAAACCATTTGGTTGAAATTTTCTTCCCTGATGTTTATTTGCTGCAAATGTACTTCGACAATTTCTTGCAATGTGCCCAAAATTATGATAGTTATAACATTCTACTGCATAATCCATCAACAGTGAAAAAACATTTCTACTGGTAAAGTTTCTCTGTCCTACATTATATTTGCAATCTGCAATCTTATGTCCATAACCATTGCATTTAAAACAATAACCAGAAAAGAAATGAGTGAACCTGGATGATGGTCTTTGCCATTTTGTAGTGGGAGCCACAAATCTTCTTCTCCTTTGATGAGTGACATTGGTGAATCCATCATTGTCAATACTCTTCTCGTGCCTGGCATTATTGCTTTCTTTAGCACGATTCATTTTTTCTTGATCAGTCCTGATCTTATCTTCATTCTTTATGGGTTCTACAGTTATGGCCTTTGATCCATTTGATGATTCTCCTTCGATGAAGCCCAAACCAAATTTGATGCCTGTAGTCCTTTGGCTATTTATAATCTTATCCAACTTTACAGAACTTTCTTCAAGTTTGTGATAACAACTCACTTTTCGATTCATCTCTTCTAGCTGCATCTTTAAACCAACAATCTCTTCTTCTAGCTTGTTGCACTCATCTATTTTCATGGTTAATTGTACTTCGATATCTTTAGATATTTTCTTAGATTCGTCTATCTGTACTTTCAAGCTGGTTATGATTTCATTGGCATCCTCAAACTTTCTTGAAATTTTCTTATTCTTTTTCCTTTCTATACTCAACTCTTTAAGTGCAGCGATCAGCTCACCTTCCAGATCTACTTCAGCCTCAGCCTCAAGTTCTTTATCACATTCCTATTTTTCCTCTGTTTTTTCTTCTTCGAATGCCATGAAAAGAGCTTCACCTATTTCTTCTTCAGAATCCTCACCGAGTTGTCTTCTAAAGGACTGACATTCTTGGATATGAAACTTTTCTTCTTGAAGTTGCTTTTTCTAAAATTTGGTTTCTTCTTCCAGTCACTTCTTTCTTGATGTGAACCTTCATCACTTTTATTTTTCTCATTAAGTGGACATTTAGCTACAAAATGCCCAACGCCTCCATAGTTGAAACACTTAAATGGTAGCTTTCCTCTGTATTTTCCTTTTCCCCTTATCAGTTTTCGAACAAAGTTTGCTTCCGTTTCATCTGATGTCTCTTCTTCATCGGATTCTTGCTTTGCTTTTATATTTTTATGTGCTTTAAAAGTAGCTTCTCTGTCTGTGGGTTTAGTTTTTCCTATTCTCATCTCATATGCAGTCAAAGAACCATGCATCTCATCCATACTAAAAGTATTTAGATCTTTAGCTTCTTCTATTGCTGAAACTTTAGAATCAAATCTTTGGGGAAGAGATCTTAGTACCTTTTTCACGATGACAACATCTTCCATTTCCTCGCCGAGTCCTCTAATCGCATTAATGATTCCATTAACTCTTAGCATGTATGCCTCTATGTTCTCATTGTCATTCATTTTTAATGCTTCGAACTGAGCTCGATGCGTTTGTAACTTGGCCTCCTTGATCTTGTCGTCTCCTTCATGAATGCTCCTTAGTTTGTCCCACATGTCTTTTGCCATTTTACAACTCATAATCTTTATCAGTTCGCTGTCCACTAAACCGCACATGATAGCATTCTTTGCTTTAGAGTTATTCTCAAACAGTTTCTTATCGACAACATCGGTTGGAGGAGTGATGGGTATTGTGTATCCACTGTCTACTGACTCCCAAATGTCATATCCCAAAGCACACAGATATGTCTGCATCCTGAGTCTCCAAAATGCGTAATTAGTTCCATCAAACAATGGTGCTTTGTTTGATGAGAATCCTTCACCACCTGCCATTGTCTCACTTCCAAGATCACCTTAGCCGATTAAGCTTGTTCAGGAACTTGGCTCTGATACCAATTGTTAATCTCACAATGACACTGAGAGGGGGGGTGAATCAGTGTAGCTATTTTAAATTCAAATCTACAACTTTTAACGCCAAAACAATGAAAACTTAAAATCAGATAAAGCAAGTATAACAAGAGAGCATTCCACAACACACGATGTAATGAGGTTCACCAATTTGGCTACTCCTCAAAAATGACTGCTTGGACTCCCGTCCAAATCTAGTCTTTGCAAAATACCAATTTTACAATCAATTTTTCCAGCACCCACTGGAAGGAGCACCAACCCCTGATTTATCTGCACCAATAGAAAGGAGCACCAACCCCTGATTTATCTACACCAATAGAAAGGAGCACCAACCCCTGATTCCAAGCACCAACTCAGACTGCAATTTTGCAACTATAAGATTGACATAAAAATGCCTTCGCTTATACAAGACCCTGACTGGTCTTTTGCTAACCCAACCTCTCTCGCTATTCACCAAAACACCAAGCACACTCACGGCTCTGCTTGCTACACTTTTACGGCCCTCTTATAGCCCTCTTGTTGCGCTTCTTACTGCACTCTTACAACTCTCTCGGCTCTGCTTAGCGCTCTCTTACGACCCTCTTCCAACCCTCTTTTCATAGCTCTTTTTCTCTTTATTTTCAACACCTAATTCTCCATGTAGACCTCCTTTTATAACAAAGTTTTGAATTTTCTCTGTAACTGCACCTGTAACTGTCATACTGACTTTAGTTAACTCTTCCTATTTTAGCTACATGCTTTTTTCTGTAACTACACCTGTAACTATCATACCGACTTCGATTAACTCTTCTTATTTTAGCTGCATGATTTTCTTCTATAACTGCACCTATAACTGTCATACTGACTTCGATTAACTCTTCTTATTTTAGCTACATGATTTTCTTCGAAGCCTGTAATAGTCATCGTAGCTTTAGCTAACTGTCACATATCTTATTTCGGCTGGGTTCTCTTCTTAGCTCATGCCAAAGCGACCTGTCATGAAATCGTGACACTTCTGCCTCTTTGTACTCTTCTTTGGTTTTGCCCATGAAAACACATGTCATGATATCGTGACACTTTCACCTCCTTGCTACTCTTCTTGGCTTGTACCTATGAAAACACAACATGTCATGATATCATGACACTTTCACCTCCTTGCTACTCTTCTTGGCTTGTAACATTGATATGGCACTTTCGCCTCCTTCTACTCTTCTTTTTAACTTTCTCTCTTCTTCTTTACTTTTGTCATGATATCATGACACTTCTACCTTCTTACTTTCTCTCTCCTCCTTAAGTCACGAAAATGTGACATGTCGTGATATCGTGACACTTTTTCTCCTTTGCTCTTTCTCTTGCCTTCGGTTCATGAAAACTCGACATGTCGCGATATCGTGACACTTTTTCTCCTTAGCTCTTTCTCTTGCCTTCGGGTCACGAAAACCCGACATGTCGTGATATCATGACACTTTTTCTCCTTAGCTCTTTCTCTTGCCTTTGGGTCACGAAAACCTGACATGTCACGATATCGTGACACTTTTTCTCCTTAGCTCTTTCTCTTGCCTTTGGATCGCGAAAAATGTCGCGATATCATGACACTTTTTCTTTCGGACTCTCTCTCCTGCAATATGTCGTGAAATCGCGACACTTTTTCTTTCGTACAATCTCTCTTGCAATATGTCATGAAATCACAACACTTTTTCTTTTGGACTCTCTCTCCTACAATATGTCATGAAATCATGACACTTTTTCTACTTGCCTTTTTCTCTTCCAACATGTCATGAAATCGTGACACTTTCTTCTTTCGTACTATCTTTCTTGGAACATGTCATGAAATCATGACAGTTTTGCTTGCTTGCGCTTTCTCTCCGAACATGTCACGAAATCATGATAGTTTTGCTGGCTTGCCCTTTCTCTCCGAACATGTCGCGATATCGCGACAGTTTTTCTTTCTTCTCAACATGTCGCGATATCGCGACAGTTTTCTTCCTTGTGATTTTCTTTTGATTTTTAGCATATGGGCCACTTCGATCTTTTGGAGAATCACTGTACATACTCTGAAGAACCTCTTAACTCCTGTCCATTTGCATCAACCGATCTGTCCGACTGTGTTGACAACAATGACAATATTGTTCCTGCACCTTGCTCAACAAAACCTAGTTCCAAGCCTGTTAAGCAGAAACTTAGGAAGATGCATCCTAAGGTCATACTTTTAGTCAAGGAAGATCTTCAAAAACTCCTTGATTTCATTTTTATAAAAGCTATCGACTATTCTAATTGGATCTCCAACATCGTTCCTATAGCTAAGAAGGAAGGAACAATCAGAATATGTACTGACTTTTAGGACATCAATCTAGCATGTCCCAAGGATGATTTTCCCTTGCTCAACATAGACCAGATCGTAGATTTCACTACCAAATATGGAATGCTTTTGCTTATGGATGGTTTCTCATGCTACAATCAGATTATGATTACCCCTAAAGATTAGGCTAAGAAAAAATTCACTACTCCATGGGGAACCTTCTGCTGGAAGGTCATACCTTTTGGTCTAAAGAACGTAGGAGCTACCTATAAACGGGCCATGACTTATATTTTCCACAACATGATCCATGATATTCTCTAGGACTATGTGGAAAATCTTCTAGCTCACTCTATAGAATGAAAGGATCATGTCTACGATTTAAGAAAAATATTTTAAAGGCTTCAACAATACAAGGTTTGTCTTAAACCCACTAAATGTATGTTTGGAGTCACATCTGGCAAGTTGTTAGGCTTTATAGTTTCTAGGAGAGGCATTGAAGTAGATCCCGCTAAGATAACGACCATCACTAATATTCCTCCTCCCCATACCATGATCGAACTGCATAGTCTACAAGGTAAACTTCATTCTATCCGTCGGTTCATTCCCCATTTAGCTGATAAGTGTCAGCCCTTTCTTAAGCTTCTTAATAAAGAAGTGGTCTTCTGGTGGGACTCTAAGTGTCAAAAATATGATGATATCAAAAAGTATCTCACTTCCCCACCTGTATTAGTTCCTCCTGTGCCTGGTAGACATTTGATGCTTTACATAGTAGCCACTGCTCATGCTTTGGGGGCCATGCTGGCCCAACATGATGATCAAAATAAAGAACGAGATATCTACTATATCAGTAGAACCTTTTTTAGCTATGAAACCAGGTACACTCCCTTAGAAAAGCTTTGCCTACCATAGTGTTTGCTTCTCAAAAGTTAAGACACTAAATGCTCAGCCATAAGACATTGGTGGTTACAAAGTTTGATCCTTTGCACTATTTGATGTCTAAGTCCCACATTTTAGGTCAACTTGATAAATGGGTGTTGGCCATTAGTGAGTTCAATTTGACTTTTATAGGTCAGAAGGCTATTAAGGGTTAGGTGATTGTTGATCAGTTAGCCTCCTCTCCCCTAGAAGTTACTCGTCCTATAGTTGTTGATTTTCCTGATGAGTGCTTCAATGTTGAAATTGAACAATCAAAGTCTTGGACTTTGTAATTTGATGGAGCTTGATGCATGAAGGGCGATGGTGTTGGAGTCATTCTAGCCACCCCAAAAAAACAAGGTATCCCTTTGTCCTTCAAAATTTGTTTCTCTTGCATGAATAAAAATACATAATATGAAGCTTTGATTCTTGGTCTTAGAGTTGCCTTAGCTTTGCAAGTTAGAGTTCTTTCGGTCTTTGGTGACTCTCAATTTGTGGTTAATCAGATTAACAATGTTTATCAGGCTCGGGATGATAAACTCAAACCTTACAAGGATATTTTTACTAAGTTGTTGTCCTTGTTTGATCGAGTAACCATAGAGTCTTTCCCTAGATCCTTAAACTCCCATGTGGATTCCATAGTTGTTGCTACATCCTTGTTCCCTTTGGAGTTAGAAGATGATCAAGCATCGATTATCATTAGGCAACTATGGGAACCTGCATCACTTGGTTCTTGTCTTGTCCCATTATATTGTTTGACCATCGGAGCTTCCCCATCTGAGCCATGGTATAATGACATATTTAATTTTCTTAAGGATGGTTCAATACCTGATGGTTTAGACCGTAATTACCATAAGATTTTGTGCAAAAGAGCATGTTGATTCGTTATAATTGGAAACACCTTGTATCGACATTATTTTGAAGGTATCCTTTTAATATGTCTTAACTCCAATGAAACCCAGGTTGCTCTTAGTGATGCTCACGAAGGTTCATGCGAAGGCCATTTCAGTGGCAATGCTATTGCCAAAAAGCTCCTTTGAATGGGGTACTATTGGCCTTCCATGAAGAAATATGCATGTGACTATGTTCGGTGCTGCGACAAGTGTCAATGCCATGATCATCTCATCCATGCTCCTTCTCAAGACCTTTAGGTTATCTCTTCTCCTTGGTCATTCTCCATGTGGAGATTGGACATTATCAAGAAAGTTAACCCAGTGTCATCAGATGATCACAAGTTTATCATCACTATGACTCAGTATTTCACTAAATGAGTTGAAGTCACGCCCTTGGCTGTGGTGATAGGAACGCAAGTTTCTAAGTTCATATTCAACCA
The DNA here is from genome assembly GCA_028583015.1 of Wollemia nobilis. NCBI lineage: Eukaryota > Viridiplantae > Streptophyta > Pinopsida > Araucariales > Araucariaceae > Wollemia > Wollemia nobilis. The sequence goes on along the minus strand of JAQPPZ010016833.1, from coordinate 3,779,287 downwards.
AATTCTTTGTAGGTTCAAGATTCCTTTTATGATTGTTTTTGACAATGACACTCCTTTAAAGAATAATGATTTTCATAATATTTGTGCTAAGTAAAAAATTTAGCACAGGTGGTCATATTACCCCTAGGGTAATGGGTAAGCCGAAGCATCCAAAAAGTCTTTGATCAAGATATTGAAAAAATTGGTTAGTAAGACTGGTCGTGATTGGTATATCCAGCTTTATCCTATCTTATGGGCCTATCGTACTAGTGTGCATACTCCCATAGGGGTCTCACCATATGTCTTGGTATATGGGGTTGAGGTAGTGTTTTTTTTTTATCTTGAGGTTCCTATGTTGCGCATATTGTTGCAAGATGTTGAGTTCAAAAATGATTATCGTGTAGATCACTTACACCAATTGGAGCTACTAGATGAAAAGCACATTCATACCTTAGAGCAATTGAGAGCCTATCAGGATAGACTTCGACGATCTTATTCTAAGAAAGTTTGCAATCATTATTTTGAGGTTGGGGACCTAGTCCTCAAGGAAACCAGAAGAAAACTAATGCTCGTATTGATCTTTGAGGTAAGTTTTAGCCCAATTGGTTAGGGCCCTTTGTCATAATGGCCAAGTTTGGCTTAGGTGCCTATCGTTTAGATTCTCTAGATGGTAAAGAACTTAAAGAGTCTATGTAGATAATGCATTTAAAAAGATACTATGCTTGATCTATCGTATGTATTTTGCATCTAGTTTAGATCATATTGCATCTATTTTCTTGCTCATATTGCATGAATTCCTATCATAGTTTACAAGATTGCTTGACATTCTATTTCTCTTGTATTTTTGCTTGTCATACTTGCATTGTTGCTTGCTCATGGTTGTTTGTTCATATAGCTTTTTGGGGATTCGCAATAATGGTATGTGATGATACCTAGTTAGGTCATAGCTCACATGCATTGCACTTTTCACTAGGGTTATGATGCCTAGCGAAGCACCAATCTAGGGTCCTTGCATTTTCATCCATTCTTCTCTTCTCATCTTCCTTTGCTCTTTTTTTCTCTTCTCTCTTCTTCTTGTGTCCCTTGACTTTGAAAGTTTTACAATGATATTCATTTCTCTTCAAAGTCAAGGAATGCAATCCTCTTTTGGTATATCCTTATATTTTGCATAATCCTTATTTCTCATTTTATCTTCTTTGTTCAGATAAGGATATATCTTCTTCTCTATTTTGTTTCCACACTTTCTCCCTCTTGACTTTTCACTAGCTGAAACTTCAAGCTGGGGGTACACACGCATAGTTCATTAATTCTTATTTTCTTCCTCTCTTTTCTTCTAGCACATGCACACACTCACATTGTGTTAGGCTCATATGACTTGGTCTATATATATTCTTACACACCCCTATTAGGTAGTACTTTCTAAAACATCATTCACATTAGCAACAATGTATTCCCCTATTGAGTTACATTTCTTTTGACTCAATTGGATCAACATCCCATTATAGGATAAGCTCCTTGGATATTTTTAGTATACCTTGACATACATCCTAGCAGGTAATCTCCCCACAATAATCACTAGCGAGCAATAATCCATAGCGGGTTACACTCCATCATTCGAGCAATCACCCATAGCAGGTTACACTCCATATTTTGCCCATCTATCTATTTTAGTGAGTACTATACCATAACAGGATTTCACTCCACACCTGGACCATTATTTTGGGTATAACACCCTTCATTCAGGTTTCTTTGATCAGCTTCTCTCAATTTATATGGTTGACCTTTGGATCTTCGTCTTCTTTTTCTATCTTCCCTTCTTCCTTCTTTCATTTTATTCTATTTTAATCTAAGCACTTCATGTTAGCTGCATTAGATTCATGCTATACACAATAATATTTTGCTCTGTTGTTTGTTTTCTTTCTTCATTCTTCATGTTTTTTCTCTTTCTCTTCTTACCTCTTTCGAGTTTCCTAAGGAATCTTCATTCCTTCTGAAACTCGAGGGGTCACCCCCAGTCGTAGAGGCATTAATAGTAGTAATATCTCGCTTAGCATGTCAAATTCTAGAGTATCCTTCATGATACCCCTTTCGCATGGCTCTTTTGCCTAAACCTGGCCACTTCTTTCTATGCTTGTTGTCTTCTTGCCTATAGGGGTCTACATTTTTCTTTAACGTATTTCTTGGCCTTAAATGCATCAAAGAGGGGGCAAAATGTAGACACAAAAAAATGACCCACTTTAGTGGACAATTTTTCGAGAGCTCTTTGGGAGGCCCCTTAGCCTTGTCCAAGGCAATGGTAAGGTTCCTTCCCCCTATTTTGCCTATTTTCTCTCTATGCAAAATCGTGCTTGGTTATTGATAGGGTGTGACTTCGCATGGTGAAATTGCGGTTGACCTTGACGGGGCATGATTTCACCTTTTTTAGGATTTTGCTCAACGAAACCCTAATTCTTTAGGTTTGGTATGTTTTACGTTGGTCATCCTTGGTTTTCTTGCCTTTATCACCTTCAAATCCACTATATAAGGAGGGTTTGAATTCACTTTTCACACACGGTTACACATGACATGATACAACATTCTTATATGTTAACATTTGATTTCTTATTTCTCATAAAGTGTTCTTATTCGATCTGCATCCCTTTTCTTTGTTCACAAGCAAGCTTAACTTTGGAATTTGAAGATTGATTAGATCTCTACTACATTTGGATTGTTGATTGCTCTTGGTGGATTGGTGTTGAAGGCCTAAGGAGAGATCAACCATTCAGGAGATCTCTACCCTTCTGTTCCACTTCAGCACCCTTTTCCAGGTGAATTTGTTCTTCAACATACATGTTTGGATTTTTTTAGTGACGTAATTGGCTCATCACACTTATATTTTATTTTTCATGTAGTTTTTGCAAAATCATGCCCGGTTTGCTACGGGGCGTGATTCTGCTTGTGCGTTATCACACTCGCTTGTTATGAGACATGATTTTGCTTGAGTGAAATCTGGGGGTCATCTATTATCCCAGACTTCACCACTACATTCTAGGCTGCATTTAGAGCTTGATGTCATATTCTATTTTGTGATTCCATCATTCTATTATGCTATATTGTATTATGTTTGTTTTCTTCCAAAGGTCAATTTCTACTTTTATTTATCAAAGGTTAACTAAAAGTACCTAGAGGTCCTGACTACTGTGCCTTCAAGCACTATTGTACAATGGCCTAAGTAGACCCCCTAATGCTAATCCTATTTTCCAAGTGTTTGTTAAGTTATCTTGCAGGAAAAATAATTATTGATAGCTTTGGACAAAGGGATAAAAACAAGGATAAATCACCAAATAAGCTAAGTGTTTTGATTAGTCTTTAGGCTATTTGTTGTGTGCTTTATAATTCTGTTTTAAACCCTAGATCTAATTTTATAGAAATATATTTAATTAAGTTCTAGGCATTTAAAGATAAACAACATATAGTGTGCACTTAGGGTTAATTCTGTTTGTGCATCTCTTCTTGAGACTTTGCTTAAATCTTGTCTATTTAGAACCCTAGGTTAGAAAAGCATTCAAAGAAAAGAATCATTCTAGGGTTTAGTCTTGTATTCCTACATTATGTATTCCTGCATTGTCCTTTATCTTTTATAGCATAGATCTATAAAGGCCAAATCTAGGTGTTTGTATTGAATCTCATACATCAACCATTCTTGAAAACCATAGGACTTGGAGCAAGTCCTTAAACCATTCCTGGTGAACCCTTTCCCCCTAGCACTGACTGTAGAGAACAACATACCCTTGTGGTTCACCCTAAAGGCTTCTCTTTTGCAGATCCAACTTTTGGAAATTGTACATGGCAGGACAGTTTTCCCCCTCCATAAAAGGTAAGGTAACAGTTCTTATCCAATTCTTCAAATCTTGTTAATTATGAAGATTATAACTTGGAATATTAGGGGAATTAAAGGAAGTCCTTCTAAATAATAAAAAATTAGAATAATGATTCAAACAAATCAGCTTCAACTTCTCTTTCTTCAAGAGATAAATGTTTCATTTGAAGAAATAGAAATATTAGCAAAAAAATATGTGGCCATCCAGTAATGTAGTCTCCCTCAGCAACTAAGAGGTCTCGAGAGGAGTGGCATTAATTTGGGACCCAAAGGAAATTACAGTACAATACATGATGGTAAGCAAGGGATTGCTAGTTGTGGTTGCCCAAAACAGAGATTCAGATCAGGTTATACTTTATACAAATATCTATGTTCCATGTACCATAGAAGAAAAATGAACAATATGGGGAAATATAGCTTTTATCATCTCTCAATTCACTAAAACTTGGGCTTTGATAAGAGGATATTTCAATACTATCATTTCTTTAGAAAAAAATAGGAGGAAGTAGGAAGTTGGATGGGAGTTCAGAAATCATGAATGAATATATTTCCAACCTTCATCTAGTAGATATCAATCCAACCAATGGTTTGATGACTTGGTACAACATAAGACAAGGCTCAACATTCATTCTTGAAAGGCTAGATAGGTTCTTGCTTTCAGACAAGTTTTTGATATAAGGGCACATCCCAAAATTAAAAATCTTAAACAATGTTGGATCTGATCATTGGCCAGTTTTAATTGAAGTTTGGAGAACCAAGGGTAAGCCAACACCATTTTATTTTTAGCTAATGTGGATCAAAGATGAATCACTCAAATCAAGGATACAAAAGTGGTGGCAATAAGGTAAGCCAAGACATGGTACTAAGATGTATTGTTTTGTCAAAAGGTTGTAGTATATTAAATATAAAATAAAGACTTGGAATTGGGAGGAATTTGGAGATGTTAGGATAAATAAAATGGAAACTCTAACTCAACTTGAGGAGTTGAATGAGAAAATTCGTCTTGAGGGATTTACATAATAGGGTTAAGACAAATTAATCTTTTATCCCAGTTGAAGGAATGGGGTAGAAGTGAAGAACTAATGTGGAAACAAAAGTCAAGGATTTAATGGATATAAGAAGGAGACTAGAACACAAGTTTATTCCATAAGTCTCTCCTAGCCCGAAGAACTCATAAATTTAACCCCTCATTGAAGAATGAATTAGGAGATATAGTCCACACTTGGGAAGGTATGTCTTCATTAGTTTTGAATTTTTTTCAAATCTCTTTACAATTGAATTGCTTGATCCAAAAGCTCAACAAGTAATTTTACAAGCGATACCTATTCTTATTTTTGATGAGGAGAATGTGACTCTAACTGCTCCTATAAGTAATAAAGAACTACAAAATGTAGTTTTAAAAATGCAAAAGGGGAAAACCCCAAGTCCAAATGGTTTCCCTATTGAAGTTTATCAAGAATTTTGGGATGTTTTGCAGGATGACATTCTAGAGGTGGTAGAAGAGGCTAGAAAGGTAAAATATATCCTCAAAGATATCAACAAGACTTTTATAGCTCTAATTCTAAAAGTTCGAGAAGTAGATAAAATTACTGGATATAGACCAATTGCTTTATGTAATGTTATTCTAAAAATCATTTCAAATATTGTTAGAAAGGCTGAAATCTTTACTTCATAAGATCATATCTCCAAAACAAGGGGGGTTTGTTGAAGGGTGACAAATAGTGGATGAGATAGTGTTAGCCCAAGAAGCAATTCATTCTATGGAAGCTCAAAAATTTCCCTCCATGTTTAATCGATTGGATTTATCCAAAGCATATGATAGGATGGATTGGCTCTTTCTCATCCATGTTTTGGAAAATTTTGGATTCTCTCAAGAATGGACAAAATGGATCAAAGGTCGTATATCTTAAGTTTATTATTCAGTTATTCTTAATGGCTATCCTACTCATTGGTTCTTAGATTCTAGAGGCATCAAAAAAGGAGACCCTCTTTCTCCTTATATTTTTATCATCCTAGCAAAATGTTTGGGAAGGAATTTTGCTAAGAATCAAGATTGTCAAAGGTTAGGAGTCACTATAACTAAAGGAGTTAGACCTATCACTCATTTACAATTTTTTGATGATTTCACCCTTTTGGGGAAGGCAAAAATAAAGGATGCAACCTCCATAAAGCAAATTATTCAGTATTTCACTAGAGCCTTGGGGTTACTAATTAATGAAGAAAAAACAAAAGTACATTTTTTCATTGCTCACTCAAAAAAGAGATTTTGATATTGGACAAATTAGGATTCAAAAAATATTCTCTTCTAATTAAATACTTGGGTGTTCCAATTAATCTATGTAGCAAAAAAAATAGCATTGGAGTTGGTTATTAGAGAAAGTAAAGAAAAAAATTGGTAGTTGGACCAATAGATGGCTTTCATTAGGAGGTCGAATAATTCTTATCAAATTAGTTATTCAATCTATTCCTATCTTTATTTTAGCAGTGTTGAACATCCCCAAGTTAGTGCTCAATGAAATAGAAAAAATTAGTCATGAATTTCTCTGGAGAGGTTCAAAAATGGAGAAGAAATGGGCCCTAGTAAGGTGGGAAACTCTATGTCTATCTACTCATGAAGGGGGTTTAGATCTTAGATTGATAGTCAAGAATAATAAGGCTTTGGCAACAAAATTATATTGGAGATGGATTAGCCGCCCCAATGCCTTGTGGCCCAAACATATTAGAGCCAAGTATGCAAAAAATAAAGACCCATATGAGGATTAGCCACCCTAAGTATGTCTATCAACTACCTTCTAGAGGATCCCCAATTTTAGAGGTCCTCCTAAAAATTAGAGATGATTTAATAAAGAAAAAGCTCTTTTGGATAGTACAAAATTGTCAAAAGATAATTTTTTGTATAGACTCTTGGGATGGACACTTTCCGTTATCAATCCAGCATCCAGAATTGATGCCTATAATGGATAAAATGCATAGGATGAATTGGATAAAAGTTGCCAAATATTATACAGATCAAACAAGAAATGCAGAGGTGGGAAGATGTGTATCCCAATAGAATATTGGCTAATCCAACTTTCTAAAGCTCAAAAAAATATTATTCACAAGCTCCTTCAAATGATATCCCCTTCATGGTCACAAGCCAAGGACTGTATTGACTGGAATAGTTTAGGGTATGGTGAGTACACTATTGCTCAAGGTTACTTAGCCTCAAGCCCTATTAATCCCCATTAGGGTTAAGATATTTTCAAGCAGTTATGGGCTCAAAAGCTATGGCCAAAAGTCAAATATTTTAGTTGGTTGTTACTCCATAAAAGAGTTCTCACAAGGGAGTAGCTTATGAAGAAAGTCTTTAATGGATCCTTTCAATGTGTAATATGCTGGGATAACAATACAATTCTTAACCATTTGTTCATAGAATACCCCATAACTACAATATTATGGAAGAAGATGACTTCCCTTCTAAATTTACATGGTCTAATTAATAATCCATATAACAACTATGGAGATATTGGAGCAAACAAGAAGGAAAATATTGGTATGTGAACCAAATAGTTTGGACAAGTATGACTATTCTTCCTTGGAACATCTGGAAGGAGCAAAATAAGAAAATATTTCAACAAGAAAGTAGGGACATCCACTATGTTTGGCTAAAGACCATAGAAAATGTGAGAGAGATTGTCTAGTATATATTAACTCATCCACACAATTCAAATCAACTATGGAAAAAATGATGGCTCAATTAAAGATAAGAAATGGAAAAGCCCAAAACAGAAGGAAGAAAGGGACTGGTCAAACGATGGATAGAACTCAACAATGGTAGCCTCCCCCAAATAAATTCATAAAAATAAAGATTGATGGAGCATCTAAAGGAAATCCTAGAAGATCTAGTATAGGAGGGATAGGTAGATTGGAGGATGGTACTCCAATTTTTACTTTTACAAAAAATTTAGGAATTCTATCCAGTAACTTAGCTGAAGGGCAGGATATTTTGAGAGGTTTGTAGGAGAATATGAAGGTAGGATGGATAATGGTGATTTTTGAATCAGACTCTCAAGTTACGATCAATTATCTAAAATCAACTTTAGGGTCTAATAAGGTGGATTGGAGAATCCAAAAGATTATGGATAAGATTAAGTTAATTATAAATAATTTTCAGGAGGTTGTTTTCAATCATGTGCCTAGAGAACAAAACAAAGTGGTAAATGCTATGGCAAAATGGTATCTTGACAAAGGATATTTTAAGTGCTATGGTTATTCTCCTAGGTGGTGGCCAGAACAAATCAGGACTGATCTTCTCCTTGTTCAATATATTGATGGCAATGCAAGAAGCTATGTTTAAAATGATAAGCAGTGTAGAGCATTTTTTATGATAGGATCCCAAACTTCCAAAAAAATCTTCAATTCTATTCATGATAGAGGATGTTAGAAGGTTTTGTCTCAAAAATCAAAGCTTGAATGGTAGGATGGATGGATGACAACTCCCTTTTTGGTGTGACATTTTATATCCCTGCTGTGGTCATGCAATTTTTTTTATATTTTCTGTTTTTGTGCATTTCTTCATTACTATCCTTGATAGAGATTGTTAGATGGTTTTGTCTAAACAGTCAATAGCTCCAATGGCTTAGTTTGTTTTGGGTGTTTTTGTGTTTGTTAGTTTTTATTTAATTATTGTTTTTGTTTTTGTATGTTTGTGTTCTTTGGTGTTTTATGTCTTTTATGTTTTGGTATGTGTGTATTTTTTGTGTTTTTTGTTTTGTTTTTTTTTTAGTTTTAGTTTTTTTTGTTTGTTGTGTCTTTGTAATGTTCCTTTTTTTGTTATTTTTGTGTTTTGTTATGTTATTTTTATGGTTTTTTTAGTGTGTTTCATGTTTTATTTTTGTTTATGTTTATTGTTTATTGTTTATTGTTTTTTTGTTGTTTTGTGTATGTGTTTTTGGTTGTGTTTTTTGTGTTTGTTTGAGTTTGTGTGTTTGTGTGTTCTTATTTTTATTTTTGTAGGCATGCTCCTTAAGTGTGTCAAAGGTGGTAGGTCAAGTGCGAGCCCTAGGTAATTTTGGCAGAAGAGATACCCCTATCTCCTTGGGTTTTACCCGAAAGTGGCATCCCTTTCGGGATTTTTTCCACAAAAAAAAAGATAACAAAGTATAATACAACAAAGGCCCAATAAAATCAACTCAGGCCATGACTAAGACATGAACTACAATGCTAGATAAACCAAAAAATAGTTTATGGAGAAGCCCACAAAAAATCCATACCAACCTAACAACCAAACTACACTTTAGTCATGGGCTTTAACAATAGTTCTAGTTCCCATATCTGATAACAAAGGGTCTGAGCCTAAAAAAATTGACCTCCTACCCTTTGTACCTTACTCAGTAGCAAGTAGATGTCTACAATCTATCTACTCAGCAGAGAGTCTTTATAAAAATTGATATGCACAACCAAATTCTTGTTGTTGATTTAGATCAAGGTTATGTTTAATTTTGTCAAGATATGTATAGTCTCCTTTGTATGTTGATTTTTGCTCCACATTATTTGGGGGAAAAAAACTATTGATTATTCCACCAAGGATCTCAGAGTCATATTTAGAATCTTAACTTTTTCCACGATCTACTCTCTAAAGCAACCTTGGTTTATCGCTTTCCATATCTACCACATGAAACCTTGTGATCCATTTTGCCATAAGTTTTTATAAGCTTGTTGTTCCACTGTTGGTTCGATATTTGAATGATATCTCATAATTCAGTTGGCTCAGGTTCATGTCGATTGAAAATATCAACTAGGCTTCTCCAAATATCTTTAGAAATATTGCAAGTAAATAGAAAATGATTAACCGTTTCACTATCCTTCTCACAAATAAAGTATCTATCTCAGCATTGCATGCCCCTTTTCCTTCTATTTTTTGTTGTCATAATAGAGCCATGTGCTACCAACCAACAAAAAACCTCAATTTTGGGGGTTGAGAATCTTCTCCAGATGAAATCCCATTCACAATTTTGATTAATATTTTCTACACTTTAGTATACAAAAGAGCTATCATCCACAGAAAGAAGAATGATCTACCAACTTAATCTCCAAGTTTTTCTACCACAGGGAGGATGCAGAGCAAACAATTCTTTGCCTGACATATATTTTTTGATACTCTTCTTTGATGGTACCTCCAATTCCAACCCCAGTCAAGCAGTGGCAAGGGGACTAATTCTTATAGGACCTTGTGAGATCTAGATCAAATACATGATCAGCTTGGGAACAACATATAACAATGTGGTGGAGGCTATTGGATGTTAAATCAACTTAAAATTGGTGGCAAAGTAAGGAATCACTCAGGTCATAGTTTACGAGGATTCTAAACTGATAATAACAATTATTGCCAAAAATAATGATTTTAGATCTTTATAATTGAAGATTATTTAATACTATCCAGGTGTTGTAGGTGAGTTGGAGAGGAGAGGGCAATTCTCCAAGGGAGGTCCCAGGTTCAAATCTCCACCCTACCAAAAATCTGAATTGGGTATCCAAAATCCAATTGATAATGTTGGTGCAGGCAGGGTCGGGTGCAACCCCCGGGTGACTTTGACGGTGTAGAACACCCTATTCGTGGTTTCTCAGACCAATGCGGCCCCACAAGGGGTTTTTTGCTTAAAAAAAAAAAGGATTATTTACGACAGGATTAGAAAACTAGGTAGGATAATTGGTAAAATATCCTATCAACACATAATATGAGAATTCAATAAAAAGGCTGACACACTAGCGAATCAGGCAATAAATATAGTCCATAGTTATTACCACCAAATCATCAAGAAACATAAGGGTAGGGGTGGTATGCAATAATGACGAGGACTCCAATAATGAGGTCTCTTTTTTTCTTCATGTTCTACTTTTTAGAATTATCTGTTCACTCTGATCTCTCTGATTAGAGAGTTTTGTAACTTTTTGTTAAGTAAATAAATATTTTCCTTTGAAAAATATATATTTCCCACACTTCGTTCAAAAGATAAGAGTAAACCCTATTATTTGTTGGTTCAAAAGGTTTGTTATTATCTGACCACATGAGTATCCCGACCCTCTTGGATAACCACATGGATGTTTTATAGTCACTCTCTAAAAGATTGAGTTGGGATTTTAAAATGTTACGGCAAATCTCCAACAGACTCTCCTTAACTATACAATCCTTCCAACCTAATTCATGATCCACCATCATGTAGAAATCTTTAACTATGCTTAGGTTATTTTAATTACAATAATCCCTTGCTATGTTTAGGTCTTTACAGGTCTCCAAGGGTTTGAGTCCTATAATGGATTGAGAGAACATACCTATATCCTTCCAACCTGATTCATGATCCACCATCATGTAGAAATATTTAACTCTGCTTAGGTTCTTTTGATTATAGTACTCCCTTGCTATGTCTAGGTATTTACAGGTGTCCAAGGATTTGAGTCATGCAATGTATTGAGAGAACATACCTATATTTCCTTCTTTAAATAGCCAAGTTATATTTTCTTTTAGGATTTGTAGATCTCCCGAGATATTTTTCCTGATTGATGTTCCCTTAGGATTTAGAATACACTGCTATAATAAATCCTTTATATTTACCCCACCATAATACTTATGGATGATAAGGGATGCCCATGGAGGTAAGGGGTTCAAAATCAATCTCCAAGAAATCCTTGTAACCAAAGCCAAACTCATCTTCTTGAATTGCCTTATCCCCAAACCTCCATCTGATTTGGGATTGCCTGTCTTTGATCATTTAACTAAATGGTATTTATTACTATTATTTTTGTTGCTTGCCCACAAGAATGCTCTAATTTATTTTTCAATCTCCAAACTAATAGATTTTGGCACCAAGAATAAAGTCATCCAATAGATTAAAATTGCATATAAAGTTGATTTGATTAAGATTTACTTACCAGCTAAGTTAAGGAATTGATTTTCCTAATTTATCATTGCTCTCCTAACTTTTTCTACTTGACACTTCCAGTCACTAATTATGCGTCTTGCCTCTTTGATTGGTATTCCTAGATAATTCATTGATTTTTTGTTCGAATTATCTTGAAATTCAATAATTTTGTAGATATTTCTCTTGATATTTGGTGATACATTGATGAAGTACATGGAGTTTTTGTACTTGTTTATCTTACGACTTGAGGCTATAGCGAAGTCCCTCGGAATGCCCTAGATTGCTTTGGTTGGTTATCCCATAAGAAGAGTGCCATCAATAAATAACATATGGGTTGTAGGTTTGACATTGGTTGAGGCCTTGATACCCTGGAAGTCTAGTTGTTCTAAGGACACTTGAATTGCTTTGCTTAAACCCTCTAACACAATGGTGAATGAGAAGGGAGAAAGAGGACAACCTTATCTAATGCCCTTGGATGTTTCAAAGAAGCATGTGGGTCCACCATTGATCATCACTGTTACTTTTGGTTTTTCAATATAGCCCTAGGTCTATTTAATCCATCCTTCGTTGAAACCCATTTGCTTCCTGATTTTATGTATGAATCTCTTGTTCAACCTATCATAAGCACTAGATAGGTCCACCTTGATGACTATCATTTTTATTTATTTATTACTTTTGAATGAATAGATTCTTACACTATGATAATATTGTCTTAAATGTGTCTCCTTGGTATGAAACCCCCTCTGTTCCACCGATATTAACTCATTAATGAAGTTTTTGAGTCTATTGACCATTAATTTGGATATAATCTTGTATGATGTGTTACACAAAGATATTGGTTTGAATCTATCAAATGAAATTGCATTGTGGTTTTTGGGGATAAGAGTAAAAAAATACACATTGGTGACTCCTAAGATTACTCCATTAGTTCTTGAATCTTCAAACATACCCACCAAATATTTCTTAATAATATCCCAACATGCCTAGTAGAAGTTGGCCTAAAAACCGTTCGGAGCTGGAGCTTTATCTTGTTTCATTTCTTGGATTATTTTGAAAACTTCTTCCTCTTTTACTAGTTTGAAGAGCTCAAAATTCATTCAGGGAGTCACCACTGAGGGAATGATACTCAAAATTCATTGTTGTTCCTCTTCATTATTCTCTATTTCTTTATTTAAGAGTTTTTTAAAGTGTTTAATGGCCACAGTATTGATTTGATCCTCATTATTATTTTAGTAATTTGATTAAATCCTCTTATTTGGTTTGTTGCTTTGTGATAGAATTTTGTATTTGAATCCCTATTTTGCAACCACAATATTTTTGGCTTTAACCTCAAAACTTGTTCTTCTCTCTCTTCTTCATTATTTATGATTCTCTACCAATTTTTCGTCCTCTTTAAATAGACCATCTTCCCAACCCTCTTGAAGATCTTTTTGCGCAATCTGAGCTAGATTATTTCTTGTTGTTATTAATTGATCTTGTTGCTAATCTTTTATCTCCTTCATCCCTAACTTTAAATCTCTCTTGACATTCAATAATTTTTTGTGGAATTGATACATTAGCATACCGAAAGAAAGACCTCCATTATCCCACCAATATTTAACCCTAGATAGGAAATATTAATGTTCTATTGTTAGGGGCCAAATTTGAATACAAATCAAGCTAAGTAATTACATTCATAAACCTTGCTTAAAGAGGTGCAAGGAAGCTCCAAATGCAATAAGAACCCCTCAAATCGTGCAAGATAGACCAAAGTGCATGAGAGCATAAATAGGAAGGCTAATTGTGAAACAAATTGCTAACAATCACTAATGAATAGTAAATGATGCTAACAAGAGTTTAACAACTAACAATTGTCGACAAGAGCTAACAATAAGTTGTCGACAACGTAAAGGTGCAAAAATAATAAATACCTAGGATTAAACCCTAGGTAGAATGTGATGTCCTCATCATACCTTGCCACTCAAGTAGCATTGGACTCCATTGCGTACACATTAAGAATGGAAGGATGAGTCACCAATCGCTGCAAAGAGATCTCATAACTGGGCAAAAAATCATCCTGGATACCTTGGGATGTCGATGTAGAGATACAATGTCGAGAGGACTCCTTTGCCAAGGAAAGACAAGAGTAAGGACCATGTGATCCTCCAAAGTAGTAGCCTTATGTTCGCTAGTACAAGCCAAAAAGGCTATCAAAGTAGGAAGAATGACCACCTGTGAAGGACAAAAGGTCCTGAAGGCCATGAGACTAATCATAGTAGCTAGCCTGGCCATTTCATCTACCAATAGAGTAGCCTTAAGTTCACTAGTACAAGCCAAGAAGGCTATTAGTTTATCTCAAATAAATGAGAACAATAATGCCCATGTGGGATGAAGTGGTCTATGTTAGAAGGAGAGTGTCGGGTACCATCAAAATGCACTCCATAAAAATCCACTAAACTGTTGAATCCCAAAAATAGGAGGAGCAAATGAACTCCTCAAATACCTATAGAAACATGTCTGAAAGGTCATAATGGTGCTATGAGTTTCAAGCACTCTTTGAAGCCAAAAAGGTCTTCAATATTTGCCTCGTAGGCAATACAGTATGCTATGGTTTTCAAGCATTTCAAGAAGCCATCAAGGCTTTCAATCTTTGCCTCGTAGGGCAATTACAATGTGCTATGATTTTCAAGCACTTAAGAAGCCAACAAGGCTTTCAATCTTCGCCTTGCAGGGCAATACAAGATGCTATTTTTTTTGAGCATTCCATTGAAGCCAAAAATACCTTCATGCATTGCCTCATAGGGTAAATACAACATGCTATGAATTTCAAGCACTTAAGCAAAAATTAATTTTGCTTTTACAATGATTTGCCATTTAGGCAATTTTCATACACTTCTCCTCAATTGGATGTTGGGTAAGAAGTTGCAAAATGAAGAGCCTCTAGGGCTTACAATGCTTGCCCAAGGAGAATGTGGACAAAATGTGCAAAAAGTTATAATTTTTAAGCCATCCAGGCTTTTACAATAAGCTTCAAGAGATTTCGAATTGCAAAAAAATATGCAATTTTTGAATTAAACTGTGTAAAAACAATTTAATAAATTTTAATTTTATTTAATTTAAAAAAATATTACAAAATAAAATTGAATTTAAAAATGTTAATTTTTTTTAATGAAAAACCTTTTAGCAAAAGGTTTTGTTTGTTTTCGGACCCCGACGGGAGTCAAACTCCTGACCTCCCATTGAGAGTTTTTATCGTAGCCCCAATGACCAGTCGAGCTATCTAGCCTGATGGGTAGGAAGGAGGAAAAATTTCTCCTTGAATGTTTTATCCGCCATAAGGTGGAAAAAGGAAAAGCCTTTAAAGGCTTTGGGGATATTATATCCCACATGCGCTGTGAAACACATTCATAGCGCTTTAAACATGAGAATGCCTACCTCTCATATCAATTGCCTTTGGGCAATCCTTTCAACCTAAAACCTTTTGCTACCCATACCTACAAATGGGAAAATGACACGTCACATGCTACCTCATCTCTTACCAAGTGTTCGCACCAGCTCGGATCTACATCAGATCAGTTCAGCTGCCACGTGGACCAACCACCACATGCCATGTCAGAAGGGGTCCGACCAATCATCCAGTGTTGGCTCCACATCACGTGGACCAACCACCACATGCCATATTATACGAGCCACATCACACAAGCCAGTTACTCAAAATTTGTGCTACCACATCAATAGTAGGTTACCATGCAGGTTATCATGCCTCGAGATCTATGTCCAAAATGATGTCTTTAGGAGATCCATGTGCTTCATATCGATGATGTCAGCATGTTTCCAATCTGGTTCAGTGTTGCATACCCTCCTAGTTCATGCGCTCTGTAGGTCTCATGCTTTATGCAAATTCAAGGATCTCAGGACAGTCACAAAAAAAACTTTGAACCGTCAGGAATCTCGAGACAGAGCCGCGTCAAAAAAACTCTGAACCATTAGTAATCTTGGGACAAAGTCGTGTTAGAAAAAGCTTTGAACTGTCAGGGATATCAGGACAGAGCCGCGTCCACAGGAAGGCAAAATGCCCTGCTCGTTGCCAGTTTTGCGAGCACAAAATTTAGAACCACTAAATCCAATAAAAGTTTACCTTGAGTTTCGCAATAGCCAGTCGAATTGCGAAATGGCCATCAATACGAGGTGACAAATGGAACAATAGGAAGCAAAAATCAAAATTGAATTTGCCCATGTAATGAGCTAGAGCCTGTTCTTGAAGGATCACTAGGATTTGATACCAATTTTAGGGGCCACAATTGAATACAAATCAAGCTAAGTAATTACATTCATAAACCTTGCTTAAATAGGTGCAAGGAAGCCCCAAATACAACAATAACCTCTCAAATCGCACAAGATAGACCAAAGCACATGAGGGTATAAATAGGAAGGCTAATTGCAAAAAAAATTGCTAATAATTAGTAATGAATAGTGAATGATGCTAACAAGAGTTTAACAACTAACAATTGTCGACAAGAGCTAACAATAAGTTGTCGATAGCGTAAAGGTGCAAAAATAATAAATAACCTAGGATTAAACCCTAGGTAGAATGTGATGTCCTCATCATCTATCCAATGATGTTGAAACTCAAAGGGTACATTTGAGACTTTTGAAAGAAAGTGACATTTGACAATGATCGATTAATAGCTCAAAATGGTACCTAAGATAACCCTTGTTTTGACTAGCAAAGAATTAGATATTAAGCTTTCAAATATTAAGAACCAATCTAATATTTCTACAATCATTGTCTTCTATTTTGTTATTCCAAGTGAACCAACCTTCTTTTGGAAGGATATCAACTAAACTAAACTGTTGTATCCTCCTATACATTTTTGTATGAACTGAGTAATTTTTGCTGAAGTATCCCTCTTTTTTCTCTTGCCTACTTAAATTAGTATTAAAATATCCTCCCAAGATGATATGTTGACCATTTATGTTGTTTGTTAAGTTCCAAACCTGTTGTCACATTTCTAACTTTATCGAGGTGTTGTTGGGCCCATAGATGTTGATTACATTGAATGAGACCTTCAAGGAAGAGCCATGGAAAATTAAACATAGCCAATTGTTGCTTGTACTCTTCTTGACAACTTCCAGAGACCTATCTTTCCACAATATTACCAAACCACTAGATTGACCATTGAAACTAATTATTTCTAGATGAATAATTTTTCCAGATGTAGTCCTTTACTTGAGAAATATCCTCCTCACTCATCTTTGTTTCTTGAATTAAGATTATATTTGGTTTTTATTGGTTAAGTTTTTGCCACAAGGTGTTTCTTTTTTAAGGGAACCAAGACCCCTAATAGTCCAAGTTATAATTTTCATTTGAGGATTTTTTCCCCTAACCTTGCCCTAAGAATCCTCAGATCCTTAAGAGTGAGTTGAGTACCATTTGCTATAGTATCTTTGGATTGCTTATCTCTTGTTGTTTTGTTTGATGACCTACTTGCACTTTTAGGAGATCCCCCTGTATCCATACCATATTGTTTATTTCAGTCTGTTTGGTTTTTTGCATCATAACCTTGGGATAGGTTTTATTGTTTTGGAGGTATATTTGTAGAGGTAATTTCTACCAAATTATTTTCAAAATAAGTTACAATCATAGTAGCATTACTCAAACTTGGATCATCAATAGTTGTCTCTTGTTTAGGATTTGGTACATCTACCCAACAAGTCTCGATTTTTGTGTTTGTTTATAGGCCCCCATTATTCATATGTTGTTGATTCTCTAAAGTATCATCAATATTATTTTCCTTCCCTACTATTCGATTTTTCCCTACATTGTTATTCAAGGGTCCCTCTGTTGTAGTTTCTATTTTTGTGACTTGTTGAAGAATCTCAAACCTGTTATTGGTTGAGGTGTTCGCACCTAAGTTGCCTTGTTAAGGGCCTTGATGTTTTTGATAATCTAATTTCTATCCCTTTCTTCTTCTAACTTGTAGGTAGCCATCATTGGTGGTATTTTTGAGATTCTCTATTTTTGTACCCTTTGGATAGTATCGAGAAAAATGGTTGTACTCATGGAAGTAGGCACATCTGAATCGTAATGACTCATAGTCCAAATTTTGTTCTAAATGGAGAGAGTTTACCTTCAGAAATATAGATTTTGGAAGTCCAATCTCAATATCCACCATAACATAGATTTATGTTACTGTTGCATTGACTCCGTTGTATTTTGCTCCTCTCACAAACTTGCCCAGTCTATTCCCAATGGTTTCCAAGACTGATTACTTTCTCAAGAAGTGGGGAAGAAAAGGTAACCTTACCCAAATAGGAACTTCTTTAGGCATTTCTTCCATAGGGTCGAAGTGGAGGTTCCATATTTAAAGGAAAATCCCGCTCTTGCTCATAAAATAGGGTCCCTATTCAAACACCTTCTCCCTATCACTTGTAGAGTTGAATACCACTATGAAGAACCCTCAACCTTCCATTGATAGTTCTATTTTCCCTTCAACATGTGAACCCTAGTTTAAGTCTATTCAAGATTTCAATGTATATTCCTTGGGCCACATTCCATGTAAATATACAATGAGTGCAACATTATCTAGATTATGGATCTCCTTGCTAACCTCCTATAGGTTGATTTCAATCTCTAGATTATCATCAAGTTTCTTTACAAAACCAGGTGGATTTGGTTTAGGCCTCTTACCTCCTTTTTGGAGCAAATGAGTAGCTTGATCTACCATGGTTCCATTGGAAAGGCCCACCTACAACCTCCACCATCTTGCCAACCCCTATTAGGGTTTACCAATGCTCATAGGATTCACAGTCCTCCTACCATATTGTTTCCAAATATAGCTAGTTATTATGTATAAACAACTTGAATTTTAGATCATTCTTGAAACTTTAAAAAAATCATAGTAAACTATTGTTAATGACATCAACATTGAGGATTTTGTTATAATGCTAAAAAAATGAAGTTTTGAATTTTATAATGTGCTAGTAGGCCAAAGAGTCCTACATAGTCAGAAGTTCAAAGTTCAAAATATGTTGATGTGTTGAAACTCCCTTCAAAGTTTAAAAACTTTGTGTAGATACCTAGTTTTGGTACATTTGAATTCCCAAACAATGCACCAAGCAACTAAATCAATACAATTATCCAACCCCATTCAAATTGAAATAATTACTACCCTCTGACAAATTCCCTAGTTGAAGGTAATTTTTTTGGATGGGAAGTGAATTTTCTTTGTCAACCTCTTCCCACCAAGTTCGACCAACAATGGTCAAAAACATGAATTTTCCAACTGCAAATTCGCTAGTAGCAAATTTGCTTCACACATGCCAAAATATTTTGGGCTTCCCTCAAGCCCTACATCATTAATAGGATTGATCTTGTTACAAACCCACCATCCTTTGAGAAGTTTTGCAAGAAATAAAGTTTACCATTTTTAAGCCTCCATTGCAAGCCTAAGATTCAAGTTCAAATTGTCTTCCTCAAGTGATATCACCATATCCCAATGCAATCTTGTCAAATATCTATGCAAAATCAATAAAATATTGTACACTTCCCTTTCTCCCAAGGATATGAGATTTATAAATCAAGGCCTTGGGAGGATCCTCCAAGCAATCTATTTCATGCACCAAAAATCCATTGGAATACTCTTTAAGCTCTCCTCTAATATTTTTCTTTCCATACTCTTATCAAATTTCTACTTGCTATTTAATTTCAAGCATTTACGGTGCATCCAAAGGAGAAAGGGGGCATAAGAAGTAAAGGTAATTTGCATTATTACCTTGGTTGTGATATTATTTGCCCTCCCCTTTGTTTTATGCTCATATTTCATCTATTTATAATTGATATTTGATTTAGTTGTTTGACTATATATATATATATATATATAGATATATTTCCTATCTCTATCAATAACAACCTTTGCCCAAGTACATAATTCTCTTGTTGCAAACTATTCTTAGGGCTCTTTTAAGAAGTTGACCTTGGGATAAGTTATCCTCCAATCTAGCATGCCACCAAATCTGGCTTTTATTCTCTATTTTCTTATTTTTGTCTCAAAAAGGTGAATCTGCTATCTAAAAACTCGCATGTAACAAATATTCCTTTTAACATATTTCATTGTTGACACATAGTGTTCTATTAAATCAAAGATTTCCTTTTTGAATTTCTAAGCTTACATCTCTTTATTTTGTTATAAAAAGTGAATTCATAAACTGTAAGGAGCAAATTCGAACTTAGGAAACAAATTCATTGTATAGGATGTCCTATTCCATTTTCTAGGCATATTTCAATTATGTGCAAATGAACTAGGGGGCCTGACTGTCCAAACTAGGAAGTATTCTATTTCCTCCTATTTGGAAGGCCTCCAAAATTATGATGGTCCTTTTTAGTGCTCTTGTTTTGTAGGTTCCTTGAATTCGCTGGCTAGAAGCTCATAGGGAGCAAATTCGATAGGTGGTGGATTTGACGACAAGCAACAAATTTGCTACATTAGTAAAACTAAGTGTTTTAGAACCCTATATTTTGTATTTTAAATAAAAAATAGTTTATTGTTTGCTATATTGGCAATAGTTTTGTTAAAATTAAACATGACATTGATACGAAATGAATAGAGTTAAACATAACAAGGAGTAGCAAAATAAATATGCAAACACAAAACAAAATAATAACAAGGGAAAAATCCTCCTTGGGGGATGTCCAAACATTCCACTTTTTTTCATTAGCAATCTCAAATAAATACTACATTGCATCTTCTACAAGGAAAACCCTAGCATCTGTTGTTGCCAACTCACATGTGCATGCAAGGTGACACCTCATCCTTACATACACATTGACACCTCATCCTTGGACTTTGATCCATATTACAAATGTGTGATTACATAGGCATTTAATGCCAACATTCCCCCTTAATGATATATTTGTAATTATGTAGTACAAACAATGATTTTTTGACACAACCCTTCATGGGCACAAGCTAAAACCAGTCCTTTCGAAGACAAGTAGCCTTAACCCGATTACTACCAACCTCTAGGCCTATAACTTCCACCAACTATATCTAGTTGTTCCAAGACCTAGCCACCCTAAAAGCTACCTCTAGCCTTCTAAACACATTAGCTTCACTTGTTACCCTTATCCATATATTGGTAAGGTAACAAAAAAGTTCAAAAAACCACTTTTAAAATATTACAAATATTATTGGAGCTAACTCTGAGAACATTACACTAGGCAATCACCACTAGCATCCACACTAGTCTCTTTTGGGTACAACTACACTAATTATAGTAGCATTAAAAACCCTACAAGCTACACCAATTACAATAGTTAATACTTACCCCAAACTTGTGGTACAACCAATAAACCATCTCAAAAATTCTTCAACAACTTTGCAAAACATAGATATGAGGTTTCAGATCTACACAACACACTAAAATGAGAAGAATACTAGCTTCAAAATAAAACCTCATGACACCTCTGTAGCTTGCATAATACAATCACTAGAGCAAGCATTTACAACCTTAAACTCTAGCACCTATTGAAAAAATAAACATCTAAATATATATAAAATATAGTGCTACCACCAAAGCTCACCATGTCTCTCGTTTCCAAAGCTCACCGGATTTGTTGTTGTCGAATCTCACACTCACAAAAATAAACATCTGAATATAGATAAAACATAGTGCCATTATCGAAGTTCACCAGATCTGTCACTTTTGGAGCTCACAAAATTTACCAATGTTGAAGTTCACCAAATCTATCATTGTTGAAGCTCACTAGATCTACAACTAGCAAAGCTCACACACAAAAAATAAATATCCAAATATGATAAAACATAGTGTCACTATAGAAGTTCACTAGGTCTACCACTACCAAAGCTCACAATATATTCCAATGACAAATATCACTAGATCTACCATTTTTGAAGCTCACCAGATCTGTCATTGTAATTTCTCACTAGATTTATTGCTATCAAAGCTCACTAGATTTGTCGTTGTTGAAACTCACCAGATTCGTCATTGTCGAAGCTTAATAATATTTAAATATCAAACCCTAGGATGAAAAATCCTTAATATAGATCTATCATTATTGAGGATCACTAGATTTGTTGTTGTCAAAGCTCACCAGATTTATTGCAAGTCATAAAACCTTACATCTCTTCATACAATGCCATAAACTGCTCAAGTTCAAAACCTAGATTTGATACCAAATGTTAAAACTGAATATGACATTGATACTAAATTAAAAGAGCTAAACATAACAAGGAGTAGAAAAATAAAGATGCAAACACAAAATAAAATAATAACAAGGTAAACCCCCTTGGGGGATGTCCAGACATTCCATTTTTTTCATTAGCAATCTCAAATAAATACTACATTACATCTTCTACAAGGAAAACCCTAGCATCTGTTGCTACCAACTCACATGTGCATGCAAGGTGACACCTCATCCTTACATACACATTGATGCCTCATCCTTGGACTTTGACCCATATTACAAATATGTGATTACATAGGCATTTAATACCAACAAGTTTTATTTTTTGCTTTAGAACACTAAGAAAAGGAAGAAATAAAAAAAATATTAGATTAGTTTAACTTGTTTATTTCTTTGTTTTCTAGGAAATAAAGGAAAAAACATTCAACTTGCATGAGGCTAACCTTTGTATGTGCATTCTCTTGGCCATTGCTTAAGGAAATGCAAACTTTTAGTTCCTTGTAACTCTTATTTTGATTTTCAAGAATAAAAAATCATATAGTATAGACCTTTGTTTTCATGTATTTTGTTTGATGCATTATAGTTCATGTTACTTTGTAATTAGCGTAATACTTAGTATTCAAAACAAAAATAGGCGTTTTTAAAAGAACACATAAAACATAGACCCTAAAAACTCAAAATTAATAATTTTACATTGAGAGTAGGCTCCTTGCAATATTAGCTTCCACATATTTATTTTGCATGCCTACATATTTGGTGAATCATATATGAACACCACCTTTTACCTTAAATTTTCACTTAATTTAAATATAAAAATTATTCCAACTTAAATAAGACAACTTAATTTTGGTTGTGTAGAATAGCTCATTTAATTAAGATTAGCAACAAGTACCTTTTATCTCCCATATCATCCTTGGCTATGTATTTGGGTGTGATTGATCCTCATACCATTCTTTACCTACATACCTCAAGTTTTTCCCTCATGTATGACCACGTATATCAAGGGTACTGAGCTTATTCCATACACCAACAAGTATACCAAGAGAGCAGGTATATCGAGAGACCCTCCTAGGATATATTGATAGGCTATTTCAAGAGTCCCTTCTAATTATAACTCTAATTAATTAATCTCCTTACCTATTTTCCTTTAAAGCTTAAACTTTATGGTTCATAGAGAGTATAATATTTGTAGTGGAAAATGAACCATAGATCCTAATCAAATTCCTGTATGAGATGATAGTGAAAATCAAGTTTTTAGGAAAAACCCTAATTTTGAAGAAGATGATGACACAAGTTCCATTAATCCAAAGGAATATGTTCATGGTAGGTTAACCTTTAACTCCATGAATCATAAATTATGGCAAAAGCTCTAGAAAGAGAAATTAATTTTGATGAAGGAATACATTTAAAGCCACCTCAAGCCCCTAATTCTAGTATGTCCCTTAATCAATCTAATATGAATATTAATCTCTTGTACAATCAACCTCCTACAAACCTAAATCATAATCAATATACTCTTAATCTTAAAATAATAAAATGTTAATTATGTTAATGCAACAATTTTTACCACAACATAGGTGGTGGGATACCTCAGCCTCCACCTACTATAGGCAATCCTACCTTTATAACACCTTTTGAAGAACCTTTTACAACCAATAATAGTTATACCATGCCCCAATAAACATAAATATATTATCCCCCACATCTTATAATACTTTTAATATAAATCAAAATTCTATTCAAATACCTATAATGATCTTGGAGCAAATGCACAAATGTACCAACCTTTCCAAACATCTATGACCCTATAGCCTATTAATCGTGATCCCAAGGTTCAAAATTTGGCCACCATGGTAAAACAACTTATTCAACACATGGATACCATTCAAGTCCCTAGTTATACATACTCATATAAGGACACGTGCAACCAACCTTTAGATCCTGTGGTAGCATGTCTCCCGTACCCTCCTAATTTTCAAGCACAACAACTTCCAATGTATAAGGATATGGAAGATCCCATTGAGCATGTTAGGGTATTTTTAACTGCTTGCCATGATATTTCTTATGATGATATGTTATTATTAAAAATTTTCCTAAAATCCATAGTGGTTTCACCTTTGAATGGTATTACCAACTACCCTAACATTCCCTTAAGAACTTTTAAGAAATGATCAAGATGTTTATCCAATATTTCATCATCTATGTTGAGAAACATGTCAACCTTAGATATTTATATCAACTTAAGCAAACCAAGGATGCATTTTTTTCCATTTTCTTAATAAAGTGGTAAAAAACATAGGGAAACTTCAACTTTGTTTTAATAAGTTATATGGAAACTTCAATTTACTCTTCCTCCTAAAGATATTTTAGACATATTCATTAGTAACCTACAAGATCAAATATTTTATGAATTAAAAACTACCACTATTGTATCCTTTGAATAAGCTATAGGTCTAGCTAGGTGTGTAGAAATTGCTCCTATAAGAACATGACAACTAAAAACTAAGAAGGAAGAGAAGAAATCATCTAAGTCTTAATACAAGAACAAGCATGTAGTAGGTGACGGTTTTACAAAAAATCACCAACATAATAATGTGAACGCCATCGAAGCCACTCAAAAGTTAGTTTTGAATAAACAAAGAATTCCTAGAAGGAATTTCACCAAGTTATATCAACCTCTCTCTTCTATTATTAAACAACTCCTATAAGCTAAAATGTTTGAACTTCCCACCCATGTGTTGTAGGTGAGTTGGAGAGGAGAGGGCAATCCTCCAAGGGAGGTCCCAGGTTCAAATATCCACCCTACCAAAAAGTTGAATTGGGTATCTAAAATAAAATTGATAATGTTGGTGCGGGCAGGGTCCGGTGTGACCCTCGGGTGACTTTAACGATGTAGAACCCCCTATTCGGTCTCTCAGACCAAGGCGGCTCTGCAAGGGGTTTTTCGCTTTAAAAAAAAATGATTGAACTTCCCCTTATTAGACCTTTGGACACCACTGCTGATTAGTATAACCTTAATGAACATTGTGACTTCTATCAGGTGGATAGCCATACTACTAATAAATGTAAATGCCTCAAACATATTGTCCAATACCTATTAGATAATGATCACCTTGTTCTTGGTGGCCTTGAATCTCAGGCTTCATCTAATCAAGACATGGGTGTCTTCTAGAATTTGTTACCTAATCATGATAAAAAGTAGTCAATAATGTTTCATATCATAATGTCCCTCCTCTCAATCAAAATATGATAGAAATGATTTCTTCCTCCATTTGTATCACCACTAGACAACACCAAAAGGATCGATCTTCTCAACCATATTTGGTCCTTTGCACTAAATACATCCCTTCTTCTAAAGGATTTTCCTTGTTATAAAATCTCAAAATCCACCTAAAGGAACCTTTGATCTTAAACACCAAATTACCAATACTCCTATATCTCTCCTTGAGCTTCTCCAAACTTCTTATTCTCATAGAGAAGCTCTCATCAAACTTTTGAGTGAGCAAATTGTGCCTCAAGACATTCAACCTAATAACCTTACAAATGTAGTAGGATCCCTTTGGGATAAATCATGTCATCATTACCTTTTATGAATATGACCTTCCCCACCATCCATGCATGGGGAACTTCCCCTTTACATTATAGGCTACATAGGTAATTATTTATTAAAATAATTCTCATTGATAACAGATCTGCCCTGAATGTTTGTAACCCTTGATTTATCCAAACATTTGGCATTGGGGAACAAGACCTTGAAAATATGATCTTATCATAAGGGCATTTAATAATTGAACCCAAGAATCTAGTGGGACTATAAATTTACCCCTCAAAGTTGGACCTCGTATCCTCAATACTCTCTTCTATGTCATACCTTGCAAACTTACTTATAATCGTATTCTAGGTCACCATTGGATTCATGCATGAGGATATTCCATTCAACTTTGCATCACTGTCTTAAATATGAATGTAAAGGTAATCTTGTTTATATTCCAACTGACTCCAACCTTTCGCTTATTGTATAATGGTTGAAGCTAGCCTTTCAACTATTAATCTTTGTCCCTCCCTTATGCATATCCCATTAAACAATGCTCCTTCCTATTCATATTTTTCTTCAATCACTGATACAATTAAATCCCTAATCATCAATAATCAATTCGAAGCTCAACCTAACGATCAAGAAAGCATAAGTAATCAACCTTAAGTAAGCAATTTAATTCATTTTAACAAAGAGCCTCTTATGAATCTTGCTAAACTACTGCCTTCCCCCTTGGATTTGCCTTACTATTGGATATATTGCCTTATTTGGTAAATGTTAAAGCAACCCTATGGTAAATTTATATATTTGTAAATATTGGATTAGGGAGTGTGAGTTATATTTCTCTAATATATGTATCAATTTGTAAGAAGAGTCCAAGTGTCATGTCATAAAGTGTGAAAGTGTGAGAGTGTGCAAAGTATCATGTAAGTCAAGAGTCATAAGGTTAGGTGTCAAGTATGCAAGTGAAAAGTCACATGATATGTGGTAAGATATAATGCCAAGAGTCATGAGAGGTTTGTCATAAGTGAGGAATAGGAAATGATGCATCTCTCATATATGTGAGGAGAGCAATAGTTAGTATTTAAGAGTCATATTCTAAGGTTATATTATGGAGACAAAGCTCCATGCATTGTATCATGAAGAATCCAAGAGATTGTATATTTGATTTATGAATAATATTATGAGTTCTATTATTGAGAAATATTGTTATTATTCTATGAATGTGATTTATTCATATTGGCCAAATAGTTGTATGCTTTATTATTGTGATTAATATTTTATCCTTGATAAAAAAACATGTGAGATGATCTAGTGAAATAGCCAATAGTGGTATCATAGCTACACTCTAGCCATTTGAATTTGTGAAGTTTGAGGAAGGACTGAGGTAGCCTAAATTTTTGATTAAAGAAATTGATTAATATTGCACGAAGAAGGAGAATAATTTGAAGTACAAGTTGATAAAGACTACACCTTGATATTTCTAGAGGAGGAAGTTTTATGTTGAAGGATGAATGAAGAAATAATAAGCCCTTATTGGAAGAAGTGATTATTAAGGTGGACTTGCTAAGAATGTGGTCTACATTGAGTGAAGGAGTGTATGAAAATCTTGATTGAGAGATTACGAAGAAAGCCAAGCAGAGAACTTGAAGAGAGAAAGCCAAGCTAAGAGATTGAAGAGTGAAAGCCAAGATGAGAGCTTGAAGGGAGAAAGCTTCATTGAGAGCTTGAAGAGTGAAAACCAAGCTGAGAGATTGAAGGGATAAAGTTGAAGAGAAAACCAAGCCAAGAGCTTCAAGGGAGAAAGTTGAATCATATTGTTCGTAGAAGAAGATTCAACGTGTGTTGAAGCCTATTATTTATAGAATAAGAGTCGATATGTGTTAAAGTCTACTATTTATACAAAAGGAGTAGATGTGATCATAAGTTTGCTATTTGTAGAAGAGAAGTCAACATAGGGGAAATCCTACTATTTGTAAAAGAGAATGCAATATGAGCCAAAGCCTACATAGAATAGAAGAGGCAACATTCCTTGAGAGTGAGGAGTTGAGTTGAGAGTCCCTAAGAGTGAAGAGTCAATTTGATAGCCACCTGAGAGTGAGGAACCTAGTGATAGAGAGCTAGTGAATAACCATAATATGAGCACCTATAGGAGTCTATGAAGCCATGAATACAGTGAAGTCTAAAGTGGAGAATGTAAAAAGCCTAAGATAAACTTGGAAAATTTGTGTGGTTAACATCATAACGTGCATTATAGAATCTCAGAGTGCATGATAATTATCTAATGCCCTAATGCATGTCAAGGTAGATGTGGTAGGAGAATAAGGTAAGAACTATAAATTCGATAAGTTTATCAAAATGATATATTAAAGTATTTTTTGGGTGCATAGTTTAAATTGGAGTTATAAGGTTTAAAAATCATATTTAAAATTTGATTAAAAAAAATGAAGAATGAATTCATGAATGGAGTTATAAGGGGACAAATAATTTAAAATTTGAATTGAGTTTGAAATAAATTGAACTAAAGGTGAAATTAAAATTCAAAGGAGAAATTGAAGATAAAATTAAATTGGAGATATACAAAGTGAATTAAATAAATGAATTATTGAATGATTTCTTGATTTAAATTGATTGGTTAAAGAGGTCTAAGGTTTAAACCCCACTTAGCATGAGGGGACTAGGACCCCTCATAAAAACCTATATAAACTCATTAAAAAATAATTAAACCTTATATAGATCAGAGGGTCTAGCCCATTGGTTAAAGTGCTCCCTTGGGAGGGTGGAGACCATGGTTTGAATATCTTAGGCCTCGTAGAACTAGAGGGCATTTTGCATAAGTACTGTTGGTTATGTTAAAAAGTTTACCTGGTGCAATTGGAGGTTATATTGGCAGTAGGGTTTTTGATTCCTCTAGTATACTCAAAAAAAAATATTAAACCTTATATTTCTTAAACCCTTTAATCTTCTCTCAAATATTCTTCCTATTTTTTCACTTATATCTCCCAACTCATGCACGCCCAACAACTTCCTGTTGACAATTTTGTCACATTGCCTAGAGGGGTAGTAAAATCAAAATTTTTGTAAAGTGTTTCTTTTAATTTCATGAATTTGTTCCCTTGTTTTTTTAGAAACAACATTTTCAAGCGTTGCAGCAATTTTGGCCTTCATTGCCACTCCCCCTTGTACATAGAATAGCTTCGCTACTGAGCAAGCTAAGTGTAGGAGCTTCGTAGGAAGAGGAGGAAAGCAAGGAATGAAAAGAGCTTCGCACCCAAAGCAACCCAAACTGATGCTTCGGGTGAAAGTTTTGCAAAGCGGGATTTGAAGAAGTCCAAACAAGGAAAAAAACTTTGCTGAAGGAAGGTTGCTAAGGCATGAGAAGAGCTTCGCACCCGAAGCAGCCCAAACCGATGCTTCGGGCGAAAGTTTTGTGAAGCAGGATTCAAAAGGTTCAAGCACTAAAAAATGCTTCGCTAAAAAATCAGCGAAGCATCCACTTCGGGCCTCCCTACTGGCGAACCATTTTTACTTCACCCAAAGTCATTGCGAAGCATCTACTTCGGATAGCTTTCGTGCGAGGCACTTTCACCCGAAGCAGTAGCGGTCCGTAAATAGCAAGGCAGAATTGCACTTCGGCCAAAAACCTCCCGAACCGCAGTTTTGAAGAAAGTTCGCGATGAAGCGTTTTGACAAGCCCATCAGTGAAGCATCCACTTCGGGCAGAGAACCTCGTGAAGCAAATTTTGACATGCCTTTCCAGTGAAGCAGCCAAAGATTGAGAGCCCAGCCTCGAGGAGAAATATCTACTTCGGCATTTTACATCCCCAAAGCCATTTTGCGAAGCTCCTTCGTGCGAAGTACATAACCAAGGAAGATGATCTGCTTCGGCTTACATCCAATGCGAAGCAGGGTCACAAACTAGAAATCGGTGAAGCACTTCAAGGGCATGCACTCCAAGCCTAGGTATTTTTTTGAGGCAATCAAGTGCCTCATAAATGAATTTTTACTTGCCCGATGAACTCGCTGCTCATTTTTAGCAATCTAAAAAGAGGTATCGGCCTCAGAAGCAGAGCCCGACGGACATGGCGACCACTCGAGCTCCACACCTAGAAGCCTAGGACGAGTCAGGCGGCTCATAAATGTGAGTTTCCCCGATTGACCCGGTCGTAGCTGCTAGTTTTAGAAAAGGATTTGAGAGCTCAGTCATGGGAGCTACGGGAGCCGACTTCTCAGATTTTCGAGGATGTACTCCTCCATTTTGTGCATTGATGGCTCAGAGGGTCGGGTCCTCTATAAAAACCCAGGCATTGTAATGAAAAAAGGGGGGAACTTTCTGCTAGAAATTTGTTGTAACTTGAATCCCTGCGATTAATACTAAAGAGCTTCGGGCTTAATTTCTCTCTTGTATGCTACCTTCTATGATTATTTCTGTTATTTCTTTCTTCATTTGCATACTGTAATTCTGCACTCTGGATTTAGGTGTGCGATTGGGGATAGAACCCTAGAATTTTCTCGAAGGATACATAGGGGAGAAAAAACGTTGTAATAGTTCTCTTGTATGTTGCCTGTGGATAGTGTTTCTATTATATTCACTCATTTCCTAGTCGTCGTAATTCTGAATTCTGGATTTTGACATAAGGGGGAGGGTAATCCTGGAACTCGTCCAGAGGATACATAGGAGGACTAGTATTGTGTTCACTTCATTTCATTCTCGGTATTTATTTCTGCTATTTCGAGCTATTAGCCAGTAATCGTGCTGTTGGTTCTTTCCCACTTTAATTCACCAATATTTCTTCCCTTACACTATTTATTTCTTTCTTGCACCCTTACTATTTTTATCTCTTTCCTGCACCCTTACTATTTTTATCTCTTTCCTGCACTCTTGTCTCAAAAACACCGAGTAGTTTAGTAAAGGAGCCGACCTTTCTCCGAAGATTGGCATGAGGGGCATCTCTTCCTCTCGGCCTTTCAATGTTGGTCCAGGTCTAGGGCACGTACACTTCCCAAAATCCTTTCCTGGGCAGATTTGATGACCAACAATTTCTGGCACGCCCGGTGGGACCCGGTCAGTCTCACCTTGTGAGTGGTAGTGAGAATTGATGCTCGTCTCATTGCCGAAAGACTCTTAGCATCTGGCGACTCTGTTTAACCTGAGAATCTTAAAGTCGTAGAGATCGGTACTTAAGTCTATGCCTTCATGCAAACAATATGGAGAGTTAGGAATAGAGGAGAGGAGACTGAGTTCTTTGAGCTTGATATTGATGCCTTCGGGGAACGCTCTAGGTTGGTCACCCCTGAGTCGTTGTTACGTGGAACATCCTCGCAAGAGGCTACTTTTGACAAACAAGGGCTAACCTCAGATAGCACAGTAGCTAGTTTTCCTCCCAATCCTCCCAACTCACCAAAGCATCATAGCACCTCCATTCCTATTAGTCGTCCTGTTAGCAACCAAGGAGGAACTTCGAGAATCTTTGTTTCTCAGAATCCAGGCGCGAACATGGCACAACAGCAACAACAACAACAACAACAAATATAGCAGCAGTAGCAGCAATCGCCGCCCAGACTGTTCCCAGCATGGAATTCTTCTAGACCACTAAATCTAGCGGGACAAGGGCAAGTTTCGCCTGCTACTATGAAGAAAATCCCAACGTTCGATGGAACTGGGAAGACTGCTCTGGAGCACATCCAGGACATAGTTTCTCTGGCTATGATTCATGACATCACAGAGGAGAGAGTCATGGTAAAGCTTATGGTTCTATCTCTTAGAGGAAAGCTCCTCTACTGGTATAGATATTTACCACCCGACACTATAATGGGATGGGACCAGTTAGCCGGACAATTGATGAGAAGCTTCAATGAGTCCGCCGATCCATCTTCTCTTCTACATCAGTTCACAACGATCCAGAGACATCCACAAGAAGAGATCATTGACTTCAATGTTAGGTTCGCTCGAACCTGGAAAAGGATACCAGTTGGACTTCGGCCAACTAGCGAAGCTACAACATACTATTTCCTTAGGGCTTTCAACCTTGATATCAGTGTAATGGTAAGGTATTCGAATATCAATACCTTCCCCGAGTTGTATGAGTTAGCCCAAAGAGTGGAGATGGATCTAATAGCTATGGGTAAGCTTCCCCAAAGGATGTCGATGCCCATACTTCCCGATTTCCCTCAATCCCAGTATGCGAATGCAGTCGCTTCATAAATCTCTGCAACCCTCGCGTACCCGATCTCGTCTTGGAACCCGAATCCCATTGTATCTCAGATCGCTACTCCGTAGATCCATTTTCCCACATTCTCGGCATCACATCCCGTTGTCTCTTCAACGTTTCTTGTATTGCCAGCACCACTTCAACACCCCGCCCTACCTCCAATACCAATGATGGCTCCATTGCCACCTACTCCCAAAGCCGATGATATGCAAGCCAAAATACTACAGGAAGTTCAGTCCCTAAACTCCATAGTGCAAACTCTGTCCAATGACATGACCATTATGAAAAAGAAGCAAGCGCAGCAAGAGTTTCTACCAAGAAGGTCTTATCCTACACTCGCGCTTACTAAAGATCAAGCGGTCCAGCAAGGGAGAGCGTCGACAAGAAATGTCATGATTGATGAAGCTTCGAGCACTTTCGATTACATACATTGGTGCTCCACATGTAATGACCCTCATGAAGAAAACACCTGCATGCTGCACCAACATTATGTGCAAATGCTGGCGAGCAGTAGTCATGGTGGTCAGGTCAACATTATCAGGCATATGGATCAGAACCTAGTAATTGGCGAAGAAGAGCAAGTTGCAGTCCTCACCAGAGGAGGAAAAAGGTCGATGGAGGTAGACGCTGATCAAATGGCTCCTTTAAAGGTGCATGCTCACCATGAGAAGGGACAACAACTTCCTCAGGCCCCGAGCGAAGCTTCTCAGCTTCCACCAGTAAAAGAAAAGGCTCAACAGGCCCCTACAAATCCACCTCAGGTGGAAACTAAAGAACAAGCTAGAGAGAAGCTCAAGCTTCCTTCGCTGACCAAGCGACAAAGGGTCAAAGCCATGAAGCAGTATCACACCAGGTATGAGGCGAAAAGGGAATCTGAGGTGCCCAACTCCCTGGTTTACAATATTGTAGATGAGCTGAAGAAGACTCCGGCCAAGATTAGTCTATATGACGCATTGCAGTTACCCGAACAAGTGGACTTGCTGCAAGAATCATTGAAGACAACTAAGGCAAGAAAGTCAGCACCGCTCGCCCTAGTGCAGACCCTATCCACATCCATTACAGGAAAGAATAGGCCACCTTCGTTCTACCTATCTCTACAAATGGAAGGGTATGTTGTACACAACTGTATGATTGACTCCGGGGCCACGACGACAGTCATGCCCAAAGTAGTGTGCGAGGAAATAGGAATGGAGTACACCCGAAGCAGCCATGGCATGCTCCAACTGGATGGTACTCTTGTGAAGACTATGGGTGTAATTAAAGATATACCTATCCGACTACACAAGATGCCTCAGATCACGGTTATACAAGAGGTGGTGGTCGTCGACCTTGAGCCATATTTTAGTATGTGCTTGTCTAGAGAGTTTACAACAAAGCTGGGAGGATATCTATCTATGGATTACTCGCACTTAGAGATTCCATTCAAAGGGAAGAAGGTAAAAATCTATAATGAGAAACCTTCTACTTTCCTAGTACAAAAGATGTCCGAAGAAGAGAGGAGTGATCCCGTGCATGCGATAGTGGAAGGGATAGAGCAGGTGGACCTGGTCGAGGAATCCCTTGCACAGTTAAGTTGTGAAGATGAGTTTTCATTGGCATATTTCAATGCCATGATAGAGACAAAAATGGGATGTTATGCCATCACCAAGCCTGAGAAACACACCAAGTCAGAAGATAAGATCTCTGCCCAAGGGGAATTATGGAAATTTTTCTTCGATGGCGCTCGATGCAAAAATGACACCGCGGTAGGAATTCTTTTAGTATCACCATCTGGAGAGAAGAAGGAATATTGTTACCGGTTGGTTTGGAGCTGCACCAACAATGCAACAGAATACGAAGCTTTATGCCTAGGACTCAAGAAAGCAGAAAAGTTAGGCATAAAGCATCTCCAAGTCTTCGAAGATTCAGAATTGGTATGCAATCAAGTCACCAACAAGTGTGTGTCAAAGAAGCACTATCTCAAGGCATACCGTAATAGGGTATGGGACTTGTTTGACCAATTCGAGTCTCTCAATCTGCAGTCCATTCCCCACGAAAAGAACCGACATGCTGATGTCTTAGCATCCATCGCAGCTAGGTACTCTCCAACAAAAGACATGGTGCATAAACCTAAAGCTGTGAGGATGATTTATAGGCCCTCTGTCCCAGACAGAGATCTCCATTGGCAAGTTTTTGATAGTGATGAGCAGATTGTGAATTTTATGATTCAAGAAGCAGCAACAATTGAAATAAGAAGCCCAGATGATGAGGAATATGAAGGGCTAGTTCAATTGAAGAATAATCACGTTCCCAAGGGATTAATTACTCTTGAAAGCCTCTTCGATCAAAATGATCGGGCAGTTTCTCATAGGATCAAAGTCAATGCGAAGCAGTATCAGGATTTGGAGCTTGAACCTAGAAAAGCAATAAAAGTTGGAACAGATTGCACTTCGAAAGAGCTAGAACAGATCCGATCTCTGTGCGAAAGGTATCCCAACATAGTGGCATGGTCTTATCAAGACCTAAAGGGATACGATCGACAATTGATCCAACATACAATTGAGTTGCAGGAGGGGATCAAACCCTTTCGATAGAGGCAAAGGCCTATTAACCCGAAGATCGAGGTCCTGATGAAAGTCGAGCTCCTAAAAATGCTTGAGGCGAAGATAATTTATCCCATAAAGCATTCCTCTTGGGTAGCGAATCTAGTCCCTGTTAGAAAGAAGAACGGAGATATACGACTATGCATGGATTTTTGCAACCTGAATCAGGCTTCACTCAAAGATCATTACCCTCTCCCGTAGATTGATCAGATCTTGCACTCAGTGGCTGGGGCTCAACGCTTCTCCCTACTCGATGGCTTCTCAGGATATAATCAGATATGGGTTAGGGATGAAGACCAACATAAACCTACATTCACTACCAAGTGGGGAACATTTGCTTACCAGCGAATGCCATTCGGCCTTTCGAATGCAGGGGCCACTTTTCAGAGGGCCATGGATTTAGCTTTTGGTGAACTCTTGAATAAGGTCATTGTTATCTATTTGGATGACATGACCATTTTCTCCCGAAGAAGGGAGGACCATCCTTTTCACCTACAACAGATATTCAAAAAATGCCAAGAGTTTGGCATTTCAATCAACCCAAAGAAGTCCATATTCGTAGTCAATGAGGGAAAGTTATTGGGACATGTGATATCGGAGAAGGGTCTCACCGTAGATCTTGATAGAGCTGAGGCTCTCTTGAAGCTCCCACTCCCGACGAATAAGAAAGGACTACAATATTTTTTTGGCCAGATCAACTTCGTAAGGAAGTTTGTTCCAGATTTCGCCCAAGTCATCAAGCCGATGTCCAAACTTTTGAAGAAGGGCGCTGAATTCATCTGGACAGATGAAAGGAAAGAAGCATTTGAAGAGATCAAGGCCCAAATTGCTCAGGCTCCAGTCCTGACCAACCCTGACTACAACCGAGATTTCATCCTATATGCTATAGGAGAACCTGAAAGCTATGCTGCAGTCTTGACACAAAAGGGGGAAGATGACGAAGAATGCCCTATCACGTTTCTAAGCCAAGTGATACACCCTCATGAAGAGAAATACAACTTCATAGAGAGACAAGTGCATGCAGTAATGAAATCCTTGAGGAAATTCAAGCACTTCATTTCTCAAAGTCGGGTTACAGTGTTTGTCATTCATCCCGATGTGCGCAACTTCATTATTCAGGGAGAGTTGGGTAGCAAAAGAGTCGACTGGGTCAGCAAAATACAGGAGTTTGACGTCAAAATCAAACCCACAAAATTGGTTCACGGTCGCGCACTATGTCAGGAGCTTGTGAAGAGCGTAGCGGCCAAAGTAATAGCTTGTCAGTGGGATGACTTAGCAATAGAAGGATGCTTCGCAAACCAAGAAGAGGATGAGAAGGACTGGGTTGGGGAGATAGTTGAATATTTCAATATCGGGAGATGTCCTCTGCATTTGAATGCTTCGCAGTGAAGACACTTCAGGATGCGGTCCCTCCGATATACGTTGCGCCCCGAAGGCCTATTCTTCAGGAACATCGATGGAGTTCTTCTTAGATGCATAAGAGAAGATGATAAGAAGAGAGTCCTGGGAGAATTTCATTCAGGGTTGTCCGATGGCCACTTCGTAGGAAGAACAACGACATTGAAGATAATTAAGGTGGGTTATTATTGGCCTACACTCTTCGTCGATGCTTTTGCGGTCTGTCGCAGATGCGAGCAATGTCAGAAGTTCACCGATCGAAGTAGAAGTGCTCCTATGCCTCTCCGATCGATACAAGTAGAAATGCCCTTTCAATAATGGGGGTTGGATTTCATAGGGGTTATATCGTCGAACTCCTCCATAGGGCATAAATTCATCCTAACTGCAACCGATTACTTCACCAGATGGGCCGAAGCAGTACCCACAAAGCATGTCGACCAAGAAACCGTCATTGCATTCCTAGAGGGTTTGATCACCCGATTCGACATCCCAGAAGCAATCATAACGGATAACGGTCCTGGGTTCACTGGAGCCAAGATCAACGAGTTCACCTACAAATATGGGATGTATCATAAGGTCTCTTCCAATTACTATCCACAGGGTAACGGATTGGCGGAATCGACTAACAAGACTCTGTTAAGGGTGCTAAGAAAGCTCATAGAGAATAATAAAAGAACTTGGCACCTCCTCTTGGATCGGGCCTTGTGGGCCGATCGGATTTCTGTCAAGAAGTCAATCAAAACATCACCTTACGCCCTGGTGTATGGCAAGGAGGCCATCCTACCAACCCATGTAGAGATCCCTGCATTGTAGTTGTTGGATGAGGAAGAAGAAGTTAATCCTATAAAGAATAGGCTGGCTTAGCTACTACAGCTGGAGGAAGACCGCGATAAGGCCTTCTAGAGCTTCGCTAAGCATGCTCAGATCACCTAAGACTAGTTTAAGAAAAAATCCTTCGACTGCACGTTCATAGTGGGAGATCTGGTATGGAAGTGGGACTCTTGGAAGGCCAAGCCTGGGAATCATGATAAATTGGATGCTTTCTAGGATGGACCGTTCGAGATTGTGAAGGTAAACTCAGCCAACTCTTTCATTCTCAAGGATGCAGATGGCCAAATCTTGCCGATTTCTGTCAATGGTCTTCATTTGAAGACCTTTCATCGCTGAGACAAAACATAAAAAAAAATGGTTCAAGTTTTACTTTTGTATGTAAGATTTTTTATCTTTGTATATACCCTGTTTCAAGACTGCCATAGCAACAAGCCCCAGCTTCACTAGACTTACAGAATCTTCTTGGAACTTTGTGTGCGAAGTGACCAATGTGAATCTAAAGCACACAAAGAAAGATCTCGAAAGACAAATGACATAAAAATTAATGAAAGCTTCCAAAATACTTTTGAAGGAAAATTACAATCATTTTCAAAGAACAACTTAGGCAACCTTCCAAAAAAGAAAAAACTCTCATTCTCAATAACCTTTGAAACAAAAAAAAAAAAATGGTTCAAGTTTTACTTTTGTATGTAAGATTTTTTATCTTTGTAAATACCCTGTTTCGAGACTGCCATAGCAACAAGCCCCAACTTCGCTAGACTTAGCGAGAATCTCCTTCGGGAACTTTGTGTGTGAAGTGACTGATGTGAGATGCTTCACAGCGAAGCACTTAGGCCAAGAAAGAGTCCTCGAAAGACCAAATGACATCAAAATGAAGGCGTGAGAAGTGCTTCGCAAAAAGGGTCCGAGCGAAGCAGTTTTTGAAGGAAAATTAGCGAATCATTTTTCAAAAGGAACAAGCTTCGGAGGCAACCTTCCGCGAAACAAAGTAGTGACGCGGCGAAGTAAAACTACTTCGGGCCCGAAGCATAGAAGATCAGCTCACACCGGAGGTTCACCGTGAAGTATCTTTAGCATCGGCTCCCACTTTGCCAAACCAACAACGCACAAGGCGAGGAGCATTTAAAACATGTCTTGAGAGATGCATCGATGACAACCTAGGGGAACGTTCGGGGTAGGTGATTTTAATGCAAAGGTGGCGGGGCACATCCCGAGAGGATTCAGTTATGAGAAAATCTTGCACCTAGGTACAAGGTGGCAGAGGGTTGAGTTTCCAATGTTGGGCAAATCATCGAAACACATGGGCCCACGTACCACGCCGTCGTGAAGCCAATCAAATGGTAAAATGACCTCCTCCATCCGAGTTGCAAATTTAATTTTGGCAGGCACCATAAATTGAGGTAGTTGCCTTTTAAGGCTATAAAATGTGAGCCTTAGCAGTAAAAGGGGTGTTCGCCAACTGTTAATGCAAGATTAAGAGCCCTTGCTAATAGCCTGCATTTCCCCCGTTCTTCGTGTCGAAGCCCTCTGCATCAAAAAATATGTTGTCGCCTATATCCAGAATGGGGAAGAAGAATTCTAAGGAAAAGAGAAAGGAGCCCGAGGTAGCAGGCCCAGAGAAAACAAAGAAGGGCAAAGAGGAGAAAAAACACAGACCAAAGAGGGTAGACCTCAACCTCCGCCCAAAAAAGCAAGCTATGGAGGAAAGAGAGGATTCAGAAGAAGAACAGCCTGAAGAGCCACCAATTGATGGGTGGGAGAAAATAAGGGACACTACACTTTCAAAGAGCGTGGCCGAACTCCGATACACTATCGAGTTCATGAAAAGCAGACTCTCCATGGAGAACAAGAGAGCCATCGCTTACTATTCGCAGATATACTGGTATTTGACCCTGCCCGCACACCATTGTCCCGAATTGATCTGTGCCATTGCACAAAATTACCAACCCGCCACCAGAAAAGTGTTGGATGCCATGGGCAATAAATTTTTTAAAATTTTAAAGGAGGATGTGCAAGGGGCTTTCGCGCCCCAACAAGGACCGCCCAAGGGTTATTCTATTCGCAATGTCATCTTGAGCGAACAAATGGAGAGGTTCACCAGCTCCAATTATATCATAAAATTTTTGAGCGAGAACCTCAAGGACGGGCTCCCTTCAGGAAAGCTTCCTCATATGCCTCGCCCCTTGACGGATTTCAAGAGCACGGACATCTTCTCCATCATTGCGTGGGTCACGGGCCTGTCAACTGATGCTTCGGTGCACCCCTAGCAAGTGTCATTGGCCGAATGTATTTCACGAGGGGAGTTTTATGCCCCAGATTCGTCAAGGCCAAACACAAACCCGGTCTTCTTCGACTGGGCAGAATGGGTGGCTCGAACCTTGCACACGCGGCTAACCAGCATGAAGAATTTTGGGATGGGCCAGTACTTTGGACCTTGCTCTTTCCTGGTTTGGTTATTTTTCTATCATGTACATAAGCATTTCCCCCACATTGCCATTTCTTCAAGCGGCAAGGATGGAACTCCTCTGTCGGTATACCAGTGGACTCCCCTCCTAGCGAGTACGGAGTCGTATTATTCTTTTAATCAACAGTTTCTAGGACCTACTATTCATTTTTTGAAGGGTTCTTGCCCTCGGGTGCCTATCAGTCTAAGGGACAAAGTGGTGAAGGAGGAAAAGGGAGACATTTTTCAATTGATGCAAGGGCTTGTGATTCGCTTGTTTGGATTCACAGGGAAACCCTTCCTGCTACCCGTCTACCCCTCTGAATACCAGTTCGTGTTGGAGGTCGCTCGGTAGAGCGACGCGACAAATGTTATCTACGACCACGACTAAAAATGGGCGCACACATGTGACTTCCCTTTCAAAATGGGGGTAATTGAGGTGTTTGCCCTAAAGCAACATGTATTCTTGGAGGAGAA
Source organism: Wollemia nobilis (assembly GCA_028583015.1). NCBI lineage: Eukaryota > Viridiplantae > Streptophyta > Pinopsida > Araucariales > Araucariaceae > Wollemia > Wollemia nobilis. Next base: position 3,739,887 of record JAQPPZ010016833.1, on the reverse strand, counting down.
GCTTGTCGACTTTGGTTTATAACAAATTCCTCAATGGTGGTGTTATGACCCCTTGGGGGTGATGAGGGATCACCTCCGATTAAAAAATTTCATGTATGCCCTCACCCGGAGATAGTGGAACAAAGAAACAACCCTAATGGGAGAGATTTGGAGTGGCATCTGGAGAGAATGAAAACCTTGCCTCCCTGGCATGAGTTTTATCCCATAGAGGTCGAGTATGATCCAGTTCGACACCCCTTCCCGGGCCCAGACTCCACATTTTGGAGAAATATGAAGGATGAATTGAGGGAAGAATTGAAGGGTTGGGGCGAAGAACAATTGAAGGAGTGGTGGATAATGAGAGTCCACCGTCAGAAGATGAAATCATATGGACTCTTGGAGACAGATAGAGACTTCGCAATTTACTATGAGGCCAACGCTGGGTCTTGGAAGCCCATTTCCTTTGCCGACTTCATCCCCCCCAGTGCCCCAGGTTTGGGCGAAAGCTCGTAAATAACTAATGATGCTTTCAAACAAGAGGAAGAGTAGGAGACGGTGACGACACTGTAAGAGTTGCCTCAGGAGTCTATCGAAGGCCATGACACGAGTGCCGCAGGGTCAACGCAGCAATCAGAGAAGGGGGAGAAAAGAAAAAGAGAGAATATGGAGCAAGCTCAAGTGCCTCCAACCCACCCGAAGCGACCACGTACAAAAACTCTAGGTGCTTCTAGCGGATAGCCTGTGATGAGCTCAGTCGAGGTAAATGTTGGAGGGACGACGTCGCAAAGAGCCGAAGCAGTCTCAGACATAGAAATCATCAATCTGGAGGAACTCCTCCAACAAGAAGGGGTCCCTAAAGAAGAAGTCATGGAAGTTGAAAGTGTAGAAGCTGGAAAGGAACAAGAGCCGATCACGCAGGAAACCACTACTTTTGCTCTATCAGGGAAGCACGCAGGTACACACTCCTCACCCTTCACCTTGGTTTCTCAAGGTATGTCCACCACGGTCCCGGTCGAAGGTCCTCATCAGTATCTCTCTCTCTCAAAATTTCATTCACCCCATCACATGTTGCCCTTCGCCACCTCGAGTTTACCTCACGATCCCGTTAGTCCCACAAACATATCTACCCCGTTCGAGTCATCATGCCGGGACAAGTCCGTCGATACTACTTCGCTCGCCCATGCCACCATTCCCTTGGTTCTCAGTCAGGGTGAAGGTAGTACTCCAACTATGAACCCCATCTCCCTCTCCCCCGTCACGCACGATGTTGTCTCTCTCGTCGAAGCTCCCACCACACCCGTCGTCGAACCCACTAGTGAGGCATCCCCTGTATAATCATTGTATTTGTTCACCCCCTTGGCTGGAGACCCAACCTCATTTGAAACGGAACTAGCTATGATTAAGGAATGTCCCCTGGCAGAAAATTTGCTCCAAGCCCGATAGAACACAGATAAAATGTTGAAGGAGGCGAGGAAAAAGAGAGGGCACTCTCTAGCCGAAGTAGAAAAATGCGTTGTTTTTGACTTGAAAGGCGGAAAATTGCATAAGGTGAAAAAGGTCCCCAAGGTCCAAAAGCCACTGGACGAGATGACCCCTGTAGATTATGACTATCAGGAGAAGTCCAAGGACCTGGAACACTTGGATGTGGACAATGAATCCGAATCAATGCATGTGAGAATAGAAACATTTCGTGCACATGCAAATATTGCCAATCAGCGTCGATTTGAAGCAGAGAGCACCAACATCAAGTTGGAGGAGGAGCTAGCCAGGACCTGCTCTAAGCTGGAAGACGTGGAGAAGCAGTGTGAGAAGATGAAAAAGGAAGTAGATGCCTTAAAATAGAAAGTAGAAAAACTGTAGGGTACGACTGAAAATCAAAGCAAGATACAGGCCGAGGCTGATCTGAAGGCCAAAGAATTTGAAAGCAAAATATTGCAGATGCAACAATAGTTGTATGAAAAAGAGAGTCTGGAGCTATTTGATAGTGGCAGAATAAAGGAAATCCTCTCATACCTGCTCAAAAAATTCAGATCTCGGGCCTCCAGTGCCCTGTCAATTTTGACTTACATTACCGAAGCCCAGTATGTCGCTGCTCAAGAAGGGCCAATAGTAGATGAGATCATCCAAAAAATTAGAGGTCGACTCAAACTAGCTTTTGAGGTCCAAAGTATCAAATATCAGGACCTGAAGGTCGCTGCGATGAGCCAGACAGCCAGAGATTGGTCCACAGCCCAGGTCACGGTTCGTGCATTCTTCTCCAAGGTGAGGAAAGGACAGAAGGTGAAGGACCTCTTGGATGTATTTGAACACGAGCATCACACATCATTGGGATACTTTCAAGATCTCTCTTCATTAGGTTTCCCAAGTTTCACTGATGAGGATGGGAACCTTTTGACTAAGGAAGAACTCAAGCCGGCTTGGCTACATTTTGAAGGTGACGTCTCAGAGATAGACGAGTGGGAGGAGCCAATTACAGAAGGGCAAGTCACAGATTTCATCTTGAGACATTGCAAAATTGTGGCCTGCCTGAATGATCTGAGCACAAGAGAAAAACATGTCGACATAGGGCAAATTGATCGGTTCCATGTTCTGGTCAAAGCACTACAAGACCGAGAGCCTTTCCAGAAAGGCACCTGGGCTCATGTTCGTCGAACCATGGAACGCATCCGTGATCGCCTTCCCCCATCGTCGCAACAGGAAGCCTCACCAGAAGAAGAAGAAGAAGAAGTTGTGGAAGCACCCCCGAAAAGAGAAAAAGGAGAAGGGTCTGGAGGTAACTATGGCCCAACGGATTAAGGTGGAGGGTTCTTACACCGAGGCAAGCTCGTTGCCCCACGAGCCGCCAAGAATGTTGACAATTTTGTCACATTGCCTAGAGGGGTAGTAAAATAAAATTTTTGTAAAGTGTTTCTTTTAATTTCATGAATTTGTTCCCTTATTTTTTTAGAAACAACATTTTCAAGCATTATAGCAATTTTGGCCTTCATTGCCACTCCCCCTTGTACATAGAATAGCTTCGCTACTGAGCAAGCTAAGTGTAGGAGCTTCACAAGAAGAGGAGGAAAGCAAGGAACGAAAAGAGCTTCACACCCGAAGCAACCCAAACTGATGCTTCGGGCGAAAGTTTTGCGAAGCGGGATTCGAAGAAGTCCAAACATGGAAAATGACTTCGCTGAAGGAAGGTTGCTAAGGCATGAGAAGAGCTTCGCACCAAAATCAGACCAAATCGATGCTTCAAGTGAAAGTTTTGTGAAGCAGGATTCAAAAGGTTCAAGCACTAAAAAATGCTTTGCTAAAAAATTAGTGAAGCATCCACTTCGGGCCTCCCTACTGACGAACCATTTTTACTTCACCCAAAGTCATTGCGAAGCATCTGCTTCGGATAGCTTTCGTGTGAGGTGCTTTCACCCGAAGCAGTAGCGGTCCGTAAATAGCAAGGCAGAATTGCACTTCGACCAAAAACCTCCCGAACCGTAGTTTTGAAGAAAGTTCGTGGTGAAGCGTTTTGACAAGCCCATCAACGAAGCATCCACTTCGAGCAGAGAACCTCATGAAGCAAATTTTGACACGCCTTTCCAGCAAAACAACCAAATATTGAGAGCCTAGCCTCGAGGAGAAATATCTACTTCGACATTTTACATCCCCAAAGCCGTTTTGCGAAGCTCCTTCGTGCGAAGTACATAACCAAGGAATATGAAATGTTTTGGCTTACATCCAATGTGAAGCAGGGTCACGAACTAGAAATCGGCAAAGTGCTTCAAGGGCACACACTCCAAGCCTGGGTATTTTTTTGAGGCAATCAAGTGCCTCATAAATGAATTTTTACTTTCCCGGTGAACTCGCTGCTCATTTTTAGTAATCTAAAAAGAGGTATCGACATCAGAAGTAGAGCCTGGCAGACATGGTAGCCACTCGAGCTCCGCACCCAGAAGCCTAGGATGAGTCAGGCGGCTCATAAATGTGAGTTTCCCCGGTTGACCCGGTCGTAGCTGCTAGTTTTAGAAAAAGATTTGAGAGCTCAGTCACAGGAGCTGCAGGAGCCGACTTCTCAAAATTTCAAGGATGTACTCCTCCATTTTATGCATTGATGGCTCAGATGGTTGTGTCCTATATAAAAACCTAGGCATTGTAATGAAAAAAGGGGGGGGAACTTTCTACTAGAAAGTTGTTGTAACTTGAATCCCTACAATTAATACTAAAGAGCTTCGGGCTTAATCTCTCTCTTGTATGCTGCCTTCTGTGATTATTTTTGTTATTTCTTTCTTCATTTGCATACTGTAATTCTACACTCTGGATTTAGGTGTGCGATTGGGGATAGAACCCTGGAATTTTCCTGAAGGATACATAGGGAAAAAAAAAAATGTTGTAATAGTTCTCTTGTATGCTACCTGTGGATAGTGTTTCTGTTATATTCACTCATTTCCTAGTCGTCGTAATTCTGAATTCTGGATTTCAACGTAAGGGGGAGGGTAATCCTAGAACTCCTCCAGAGGATACATATGAGGACTAGTATTGTGTTCACTTCGTTTCATTCTCAGTATTTATTGCTACTGTTTTGGGCTATTAGCCAGTAATCGTGCTGCTGGTTCTTTCCCACTTTAATTCACCAATATTTCTTCCCTTACACTGTTTATTTCTTTCCTGCACCCTTACTATTTTTATCTCTTTCCCGCACCCTTACTATTTTTATTTCTTTCCTACACTCTTGTCTCAAAAACATCAAGTAGTTTAGTAAAGGAGCCGGCCTTTCTCCAGAGATTGGCACGAGGGGCATCTCTTCCTCTCGGCCTTTCAATGTTGGTCCGGGTCTAGGGCGTGTACACTTCCCAATATCCTTTCCTGGGCAGATTTGATGACCAACACTTCCTTTGTTATATTTCCTTTCTAAAAAATGCACACAAAAAAAACAAAAGCATGCACTTCCCCTTTTTAAAAGATTCTCCTTTTTTTATCTTTTCTTAAGAATTTCTCCACCTTCTTTTCTTTTCAAATAAAATATAACTCTTAAAAATAACTTATCCTTTATAAAACCTTATGACTCTTTTTCTCCATAAATAACTTCCCACTTTCTTATAATATTTTCTTGATTTTTTAAAAATAAATCTGATTTCTCTACAAAAAATAAAAACCGTGCAACAATGTTTCCCCTTTTTTTATATTGTCTTTTTTTGCACAATATGTGCACTTATGACTTGCATGATATTTTTAAAAAATACTTTATCACTCCAAAAAATGGTACCTAAGGACAAAATTCAAAAGTTTCAAGGCAATAATTTATCACATTCTCATCCTCAATTAAAGTTGCTTCTACGTCAGGGATGTTACTTTGCAACAACTATCATTTATTATTTTTAATGTTGGTTTTTTAAATTCTAGCTAATTCTCTGTTCTCTCACAGGTGTGTAGTAAAAAATATTTCAGGCATCCATTCTTCTTCTCATGCACATTGGTGTTAGCTTTTGATGCTATATATTTAATGAAATAACTACCACAAGGTATAAAATGAGCATGCAATATTAAATATAAGATAATGGCAATATACTAAGCATGTAAAACTCATAAGAAACTTTTGTAACTACTCATAAAATTGCCATTAATGAAATCTCACAAAAATAGTATCTTCATACAAAAATTGGAGATCTCAAACTCTCCATATTTCATACATGCTCTACATTGTATCTACCTTGCTCTATACTACTCTTCTACTATTATCTCTATCTATCTCTATATCAAAGGCCTATATATAATGGGATGTGACTCTTGGTCTTTCACCTTCCCATGACTCTTCATATTCCTATTCTATAGACTCATGTACACATGGACAACATGCACATTTACATCATTGCACATTCTAACAATAGTTGTGCATTTATTACATTGCATAAAGTAAATACTCAAACCCTAATCTAAGACACACTCCTAATCTAAATATGTACCCAAGATGGTACATTAGCATGTACCAAATAATGTAATATATTCCAACACTCCCTTGTATTACATTATTTTGTTATTGAAGACTTTAGTCTTTAATATGGATCTTTGTCTTTCAACTCACTTTGCATTGTATTCCTCCTTGATCAGGTTATTTCTTCTTTTGCTTATCTTCATCATTGATGTTTGTCTTTATGCTTTCAGGAGGTATCAAGTTGTCATTAGATTCCTGCAAAAATATTTTCTCTTTGCCTTTGTCCTTCATATTACAAGTCTTCTTCAACATAGAACCTTTTGAGTATTCACTTATAGCATCATGGTAATATTATGAATTAGATGTACTTGAAGCATCAATATTACATGAAGAATGAAATACTTTTTCTAAAAATGATTCATCCACTTTTTATTTCTTCTTGAGAGATTCAATCAACTCCTTTTGTTTCAAGTTCTCTTTGAAATGTTTAAGTGTAAGTAATGCCATATATATTATACTAGTAACATTCAAAGGAATCATAATACTATATTTATCATTGTCAATTGCTTCATACATTCTAGCATGCAGATAGTATTCTAATGTTTCAAAATTTTCTTCTAAAGCTTCCTTATAGATGAAACTTGAAACTAAGTCTAACTTTCCTTTAGACTTTTCAATCAAATCTTTGATTCCATATTTTATAACTTTTACTCTTTATTTTCTAATTTCATTTTCCATTTCATTATTCAATGAACTCTTTGGAGTAGACATCCTTTTTGATCCTTAGTAGTAGATATTGAAAATAGTTTTTGATAGAATATTTTAACTTTCAAAAACTTTGAGGTTGACTACCTTATGACTCCCTAGTTTTAAGTATATGATCAAATTTGATAATATCTTTTCAATTCTCAAATTTTGTAGAATACCTTATATCTCCCTAGTGTTTTAATATGGCTTTGATATGATACTTAGCTTTCTAAATTACCTTTGAGTTGAATCCCTTTTGACTCCCTATTTATGAATGGAAAGCTAGAGATAATTTTGATGCAATTTCAATTTTGATAAGATCCTCTATTTTCAAGAACTATAAGTTGGATTCCTTATGTCTCGTTAATTTGAGCATGAGACTAATACCAATATAATTTTCCAACTTTTCAACAACTCTATGTTGTGTTTCAATTTTCAATAATATAGTTTCTAAATTTCAAGAACTTTAAATTGGTGTTGAATTCCTTATAACTCCCTAATTGGAAATTTAGAAAACAATGTATTTGCAAATTTAATATTTCGATGTAGAAATCCTTATTCCTCCAAGTTAAACTATTTGCAAATATTTCTATGCAATATGAATTTCAAAATTGAATAAAGTAATTTCAAAATCTTTCAAAAATCTTCTTACTTCAAATATCTTCTAAGGCATTCAATAATTCTTCTAAGGTTATAATTCATCACCTTATTTCTCCTATTATTCAAATAACCTTAAGTATAATTAATTAATATTGACTTCAATAATATTATGCCTTATATCTCCTTAATATTTTGCAAAGGTTTTAAATCAATTTAAATATTTCATACCTCCTTGAATACGGTGCGTAAAACTTCGACTTGCTTCTCTTTGACTCTACAACCTACGCTCTTCAAGGTAATCTTCCTTCACTGCAACATATTTAATGCTCCTTGATGCTTATTAAACTCAGTATTCAATAGTTTGATTCTCCTCTGCATCATCTCTATCTTCTTTGACCAACAATGGGCTTAATATGCATTTAGGAAACGTTTGGGCTCCTCCAAGATTGCTAACGTTCCTCTTCTCACATGCCACATGGCACTCAATGTCTTCGCATAGTGCTTAATGATTCGTATTCTTCAGGTATTCTTAATCTTCTTTCTATGTTACTCACTGTAATGGGCATGCACAAATCATGATCAGTGGTGGTTAATCTCCTCAATATTCATTCCTCCTTGTAACACTCATTCAAATATTCTATCACTTCTTGGATGTTCTAAGTTTGGTCTTACTCCATTAATACATGTAAGAAGATGTTTCACCTTGCTTGCATGATGGTTGGTGCTCCTCCTTCTATGATGACATGTGGCATGTAGATTCTTCACATGCTTCTAAATGGAACTCCTTCCCCCTAGGTGTTATGGTTTTGATTCTCTTCACCTAGAAAATGATCTCTTGCCAATGCTCCAATGATGGCACTCCTTCCAAGATGTTTCAAGCCTTAGATGAATAGTTTCTACTTGATATTTTCACTTGCCCTAGCATTGCCTGGTTGTAGATGCTACGTTACTCTATTTTGTTCATCTTCCCTTAAGCGACTCTTCAACAACTGAAGGTAACCTTGGCTCTTCAACTCTTGCACTGCTTCACTTTCCAATGGCGCTTTAGTGACTTGTCCTTGCTGTTTCGTGGCTACTTGCTAGCTATTGCTGACTCACGATGCTTTGCTGGCTATTGTTCATAGCTCTAGGGAGACACTAGCACATGGATTTTGAATGCTTACCCCCTGTACTCAGTTCTACCCAAATTGTACTTTCACTCTTTCTTAAACAACTATTCTTGCTTCCTTGAAATGGTGGCTTTCTTAGCAATGTACTCCTTCAAATGTTGTCTTGAGCTTTATATTCTGCAATCTTATTACTTGCAATCTTTTAACTCTATATTGTTTGATGTATTTTGCAGGTTTTGAAATGATCAAAATACCTTTTGAAGACTTATATTTCAAAACTGTGTATTGAGCACAATATTCTAAGTGCTCCTCTTTGTATTTGAAGCTCCTTAGCTTGCTAATGCTTGCTTACTTAATAGCATACAAATATTAAAATGAATCAACTAATTTGCAAGCTTCTAAACCTCCTTCTTTAACTGGGAGATAATAAACTTAGAGTTCTTCCTTCTCCTGATTTGAACTCTCTAATATATAGTGCCAAATAAACTTAAATTAAATCAACCTTTTATAAAACTAAAGCACCTAATTCCAAACCTCTTTGGATGTCTTTTGTAGCTCATCTCCTCTCCTTTCTTGCTACTCGAACTTGTTGTTATTTACCTTCAAATTTGTAGCCTTAGCTTACTGCCAAAAATCAGCTTGTATGCTGACCAAGAATGCTTTCAAATCTGCCCTTATTTTTCTCAATTTGCTAGCTTAAGTTGTTGCCTATTTCTCCTTCAATTGTGTTGTCCAATACTGTATAATTTTGCAGCTTTAACTTTGTCCAATATGCTACCTTTAACTTCTAAAATTTGCAACACCTTTCTTTGACTAAATGCTGTCCAAATATCTTAAATTGTTGCCTCAAAATTTTGACTTCTCCTCCTTTATCTTGTTGTTCAAAAAAAACATTTAATTCCTCCAAATTGCTGCCTTCTTTTGTTGTCAAGCCTTCCTTTAATTGGTTGTTCAAAGGCACTTCAAAATCTACCCAAATCTTCTTCAATTTTGCAACACTATGTCACCTTCAACTTGTTGTCCTATGACTCTTCAAATTCTGCTGCAATAATCAACAATCTTCTTCTCCGTAATGGCAGTCTTCAAATTTCTCAAATTGGTGGCCTCTTCTATCTTCTTTCTCCTCCTTAGCTCTTGTTGGATTCTATCTTCCAATCTAACCTCTATCGTTGGTCTCTTCCTCAAGAATTTGAATGTCTTGAGATCTTCAAGAATCCTTTCTAAAATTTGACAACTTCTTGCCAAATCCTTTTCCTTTTGGGCTTGTTGTTGGATGGAAATAATTGTCCCAAATTCTTCTTTTTAGGAGCTACTCCTTCTTGCAATCTTCTACCTTGATCTTTCTTCAAATCTTCTCCAATGACCACTTCTTCAATAGGGCTTTTCTAGCCTTCTTCTTTCTCCTTCCAATATTTTCTTGAGACCTCTTCTCTTGGGTCTTCAAATTTTGTAACTCTTCAATTGGAACTTTTCCTTAGTCCTCCTCTATATTTTTCTCAAATATTCTATCTTCCAAATATGGAATTTCTTCAATGGGACCTCTTCTCTTGGATCTCCTATTTCTTCAATATTCAATAGGGCTTCTCTTGGCCTCTTTCTCTCAATAGAGTTACTTTCTTCTTTCTTCAATCTGGAGTCTTCAATCTTCAAGCTTCTATGGGGACCTTCTTATTGGGTCTCCTCTACAATTATCTATATCACTCTTCTACTATTATCTCCATCTATATATCTATATCAAATGCCTATATATAATGGGATATGACTCTTGATATTTCACCTTCCCATGACTCTTCATCTTCCTATTCTATAGACTCATGTACATATGGACAACATGCACATTTACATCACTCCACATTCTAACAATAGTTATGCATTTATTACATTGCATAAAGTAAATACTCAAACCCTAATATAAGATACTTCTAATCTAAACATGTACCCAAGATGGTACATTAGCATGTACCAAATAATGTAATATATTCCAACAATAGGCTTCATGCATCCATTCTCTTTCTCATGTACACAAACTATTACTTTGAATGTTTCTAGATATCTATACAAACAACTTTTCACCATTGGATATGCTGTGTTGGATGTTGCTAGATATCTATACAGATGATTTTTCACCTTTGGATCTGTTGCTTTGGATGTTGCTAGATATCTATACAGATAAATTTTCACCTTTGGATTTTTGCTTGACTTTGGCTCTTTCACTGTATTTGGATCTTCACTTTACACTGCTTTCTCTGTGCTTCAATTTTGAATGCACATTGCCTGGATTTGGATATTCACTTTATATAGCTTTCTCTATACTTCAATTTTGCATGCACATTGCCTTAGGGGTTCTCTCAACAAATCTTCTTAGATGATAATGACTCTTTGTTTTCTTTTGGAATATATATTTTAATAAACATATTTATCCACTTTTAGGCTGCATTCGTTTCCTACACTCTGATTTTTATAGCAAGCTTTCTTTCTAGCAATGGTCTTCTTCTGCACTCAGATGAATCCTCTCCCCTTTGAAAAATGTCTCCTCAAGCTCCTCAAGCTCCTCAACCAACTTCGTATTTTTCTCTATTGCTTCTTTTTTATTTTAGTTGTTCACTTTTTTTTAAATAGGTTGTTGCACTAATATACACCATACATTTATTTTTCCTTTGGTGATGCTCAATATTTAGTGCTTTAATATCCATTGGCTTGAACACGGATTTTTTGCTATGGCTTCTTAGGCTTATATGTTACACTCGACTTCAATCGTCTTCAACATACACCTTTCTTTGACTTCAGTGTCTTCTACATGCATTCTTTTTCTTTTAACATGCTATGTTCTTGTCTACATAAATCCTGGATTTATTTTCTGGTTCTCTAGACCAAATATCATAGCAATGAAGGCTCTTTGAAATAATGGTTCTCAACTTTTTTCTTTTTTTTTAAATAGAATTAATTATGCTCTATAATATTTTTCATAGTCAAATATCAAGGTATATTAGCCTAATTTAATTTTTTTTATCAAGCACTCTTTCCTCCTTTGCTTACACTTTCTTATTGTAGCTTCTTCTTCTTTGCTTCATAGTCACCAACATGTTGCTTGCAAGTTCTAGGTGTTCTCAAATCAAGATGGTTTCTCAAATGGATAAATTATTGCTCTTCTTCAATGAGATGAAAAATCTCTTTGGTGATTTTATTTTCACCAATAATATTGTAAACTTAGGGTGATATATCAACCCAATATTTTTAATTTCTCTATCAACACAGATAGAAAACTTAATAATTATGCATTCTTCTTTGCTTCTAGCAAAGGCTTCTTATCTCTTCAATCTATTATTTTAATACAATTTCTTTAAAAATATATTTGCAACAAAATTCTTTATTTCAAGAATACTCTTTCTTCACAAATAAATCAAATTTTAAATTTGCAAATTCAATAATCAATAATTAAAAATCTTAATTCCTTTAGCCTGGTGGTGTTTCAAATAATAATAACTTTAACCTCGATGAATTATTACCACAAATTATAATAAATGCCATAGAACTTCTATTGATAATGACTTCTATTTTTCATTGCTGAATTATTGAATTATTCTTTTTCTCGTCTTGTTATGTCCACACTATTTTATTTAAGATACTTAGGCAAAATAAACAAACCTTGTCTCCCAAGTTATAAATGGGTGCCTTAATAAATACCTTGCAAATGATTCATTGGCTACCCTATGCAATATTGTTCTTTAGACACTATTAGCTCTCTAATTCAACGAATGTTGCTTGGACTGAATCTTATCACTTGTGTCTTCCTAGCTCTTGTTGAACTTTCTTGCTTCCAACAACTCTTTCTACCATGGATTTGATACCACTATTAGCTTTTTAGCTATATTATCTCATAGTTCAATATCCCAAGATCAAAATAACTCACATGAAAATGCATTCAAAAAATAACAATAATATCTCACAATGAAATATTCACTATTACATTCAATATATTCAAATGATTCAAATAGATTACATTGCATGGAGCTTTATCTCCAATATATAATTTTACATGACTTTTTAGTACTCTAACTATTGCACTCAAACATCCAGGTGATGGATCCTTTCATGTTCCTCTCATTAAGACAAAACTCTCATCTTGTCACATATTAAATAGACTCTTAATTCTCTCTCTTGACACCTTGCATTTTCTCTCATATTGACACATCCATTATATAAATCATTCTACCAAACAATATTTACAAGGGACCAAATAATTTAATACTTCCAACACTACTCACTGCATCACCTATTTTAACGTAGGTTGTATTTTCCTATCCATAGCATACCTCTGGACAATATCTTTGGCCCTATTGCATCTCCAACTAGCAAAAACATTAATCCATGATGCGCTAATAATGTCATATCTTTGCTTTGATGAAATTGGTCAGTGGCTTACTCAACCAAGTGGGTGAGATAATGTAGTAGTTTCAATTTAAACTCCTCTCCTTCCCTACCCCCTTTGAGGTGCATTAATAATTAGAGATGTTGTCTTACTAGCACTAAATATTGTTTGTTCATTAGGTACTTTAGGCAAAAATATGTTAAGACATTGTAGGGGATGGGTAGTGATGACCTTGCCACTTCACTCGTCACAAATGTGTATTTGTGTCTTTTATCCCCAAATAGGATTTTCATTCCATGTGCAATGTTGAATGACTCCCTAAAATGCTCCTCCCCTAATTTTGGTAGTTCGATAACTCTAGCAATTGCCTCCTTGGATACAAATTTCTCTAACCTGTAGACAACTATCTACCTCTTTTCCAGGTTACTAGAAAATTCTACAACAACCTCCTCATCATAACCTCTTAACCTTATAAAATATTCCATCCATCCTTCCCTTTCAAATATTGAAACAACTTCTACATACTTTTTCAATTTTGTTGTACTATATGGTTTCCAACGATGTGATTTCTTCATTGTGAAGTTTGATATTGTGCGACATACATGCTTATATTCACTACCACTACCCACTCCTAATAATCCTATGCTATGTGTTTTATTTTTCTTCATTTTTATTCTTCTCCCTTACCCTTATACATTGCTCTCCCTATCAATCTTTTTTTAGACCAGTTTGTTTAGTGCTTGTTACACCTTTCTTTTCTTGGTCATGGTACCTCTTGTTGCCACCCTCCGCTTTTCATAAATAGATTTGCTCTTACTTTCCTTGTTTGGACACCATGAATCCCTACTACTTATCATTTTGGCAATATTCCTTTGACAGTGTACTCGGGATTCCTCCCTTGTATGCTTCACGTCTACTTCTTTGGGATTTTTGCCCACTCTACTGCATGTGCCTCTATCTGTTTATCATATACCTCTTAATTCAGATCCCCATAAATATTAAATTTCCCCTAACCCACATTAATATTAACTCAAATTTATATTCTATCCATATTCCCATCACACTATCATATCTTATCATCTAATGTTTTCCCTATATCATTTTTACCTCTATTTTTTTTGAGTAAAAGGTAAAAATTTTATTCAAAAAAACTGATCAGCTTATACAAATCCATTTTGATATCCTGCATTTCATGGCAAGGCTCAAAATGCAGTTTTTCTATTTTCTTTAATCCTCCCAGGATCTCTAAATCCCCTATTCTTTAAACTTTACCTCATTCTTAACTGTATATTTCCTCTTCCAATAAATATTACTGAAGCCCCCTTTGTTATTTTTTCTATTCCTGATAGCTTTCATGTTGCATTTGATTCCATAGTTGTGTCCAAATGTCTTATTCTACCTCTGACATCGAAGATTCTTCCTGTACTTTGGTTTGCACTATTTTTAATAACTTTCTTAAAACAATCCCCCAAGTCCTCTCTTATGAACTGAATTCCTCTTTAAAAATTTTGTTGTTCTGTTCCAACCATATTTTCCAGTAGATGAAGCCAATATCTAAATTCCAAGTTATGCTTAGTGGTTTGGATTTGAAGGTGTTATGTGACCAATAGTCCCAAAAATTACTACCATTAGGAGGATACCATTATGTTTGGCTAAATATGGAGTACCACCAATACCAGATTGTGTAATAAAAAAGGAGGTGGTTTATAGTTTCTACATATTGGAAGCACATTACACATCTACTAGATCCAATGAACCCCTTTCTCCTCATATTGTTCTGAGTCATAATACTTTTGTGAGCAACCTGCCATATAAAATAATTAACCTTCAACCAACCTTTTGGTTACCATATTTCTTTCCAAAGAAGTTGTTGTTGGGGTTGGTTCCTACTACTTTGGTGAGCCTTTCGATAGCCTGCTTTAACTATGTAAGTGCCTTGTTTCCCATATCCCCATGCTAGTTGGTTAGATCCATCTTTCCATAAACATGTTATTTTTTCTAGGATTTCTTTTAGTTCACGTTTTTCGGCTTCCCATTCTTCACCTAACCACTGGTCCAAATTTTTCCATCTTCCTAAAGCTGCTAGTTGTTGGCTTGGGGGGATGAGATACTGAGATCAAAGAGTTTGAACCTAATTATGAAGAGTCTCTTTGATGCCACTAAGATGAGGGTATTATTTGATAATGGGGGGGAGATTCCCAAGAATCATCCCATAAATTGACTTTTCTCCCATCACATACTTTCCAATGTAAGTATTTCTTAATCAGTGAGGCCCCTCTTTTGAGTATTTTCCATATCTCTGATCCCACACCTATAACTAGCAACTTTGGGACATCCTCCATTTCGTGTGCAGGGCAATATTTAGCTTTTATAACTTGAATCCATAGCTGATCTAGGTTTGTGATCCATATTCAGTAGAACTTCCCTATTAGTGCTATGTTGTTTGTTGTTGCAACTCCGATTCCAAGACCTCCCTCTTCCTTTGGTTGACAGACTTTCTCATAGCTTACCAAAGTATTTTTCTGATTTTCTTGTGCTCCTAACCATAAGAAGTTTCTCATTATTTTTTACAAATCTTTGAGTATGCTATTTGGGGCTACTAAAATGGAAAATTTGTAAACTAACATTGCTTTTAATACTGAATTTAAAAGTGTGACTCTGCCTCCAAAGCTTAACCATCTATGAGACCAGTGTAACAATTTTGAGAAAATTTTATCTTTTATGGATTTCCCATATTCCTTTTTTAGGATTTTTTCTATTAAGAGAATTCCCAAGTAATCTAATGGACATGATACCTTTGAGAATCTAAGAATGTTTGCTATTCGATCTTTGATTCTCTTATGTACATTAAAGAAGAAAATTTTGGATTTTTCTTCATTTATAAGTTGGCCCGTGGCTGCAATGTAGCAGTATAATATTTATTTGATACTGGTTGCTTATTTTATTGTTGCTTTCCCCCATAATCCTATATCATCTATGAATTGTATATGATTGATAGTTATATATTTTTTTATTTGAATTCCTTTAATGTTGTTCTCACTTTTTCTTCTGTATGAGTCTTCCTAGTCCTTCTGCAAAAATAATGAACAAATATGAAGAGACAAGATCTCCTTGTCTAATTACTCTGTTGGCCTTGAATAGTGGGGAGGAGGTTCCACTGATGAACACTGAAAAATAGACTGTGGAGATGCATTCAAGTATCTATTTGATCTAATATTTCTGGAATCCAAATCTTTACAAAATTTGATCTAGAAATTCCCAACTCACTCTATCATAGGCCTTGGATAGATCTAACTTCAAGAACATTCATTTGTTATTTCTTTGGCCCATCTAATGTATAGTTTCTTGTGCTATTATAATCCCATCTAATATTTGTTTGCCCTGCACAAACCCCCCTTGTTCAGGAGATATAATATTTGGTAATATAATTTTAGTCTGTTGGCTATTACCTTGGTGATGATCTTGTAGATCACATTGCACAGGGCTATTGGTCTGTAATTTATTAGATTCTCCATCTCCCCTCCATTTGGAATCAAATCTAGAAAAGTATGGTTGATTTTTACCTCTAATTTATTACAAATTCTATTTTATCTGCTATCATTTCATGTTTATGATCACTATGCCATTGCTAACATATAATAGTCAAGTCTAAATTTATCATCTAAATATTCCTTCTTCTATATATAGCAAATGCAACACAACAATTTCACCACATCCATTCACACTTATGATACAACACACAAACAACATTGCATTTACACATACACACACACATGTGTGTGTGTGTGTGTGTGTGTGTGTGTGTGTGTGTGTAAATGCTATGATGTTTTTGTATTGTATCAGAAGTGTGTATGGATGTGGATGAAATTTTTTTGTTGCATTTGTATTTCTTTCATTACATCCTCACGTAATACTTTCACCACATGATTTATTTTACATAATTATGAAAACTAGTTCTCTATAGTTCACTAGCTAGAATTATAATCTTTAGTGTGTTCTACATATATTTTGTTGTGATGCCCATGCACCTTGGTCTGCTCATTAAATCCTTCTTCCATATTTTTTAGGCTCCTAATAAATGGTCTTCGATTGGAAAAAAAATACAATCCAATCCATATTACCCTTTCATCTCCTAATCTCCTCACTGATACCCTATCCCATAACACTACTGCAACCCAATTTTCTATAGATATTGACTCTCATCTTTGTAGCACTCTTGATAACCCTATGAATCATCATTGGCTCTTGGTTAGGATGCTCTACAAGCACTCTACAAATATCTCATTGAACCCCTAAATGCATATCATCTATACCTACTCCATATTCTCTTGACACTACGCATGTGCTCGCATGGCTTGATGTTCTATTATGATTAAATTGGGAACTCATGTTACCTTACACCATTAAACTAGCATCTTGTTCCACCCTCTGATGATTTGTACTTTGGAAACTTGCTTGTGCCTCCACTCTCATTGCTGATAGGAAAGCCCACAACTTGACATCCCCCATGAATAAGTTTAGATTCCATTATGTGGCCTCCTACATAATAAAATTGTGTAGGTACAACTTGCATAGTAAATCATGGTGCTTTGGTATGCGGTTGAAGAAAAGTGTATATTTTTTTGTGTTTCCATATCATAGGTTGAATTTGATAGCATATTTGAAATATTAAATAGAATCTAGTGCTCCTACAACATCACACATACATGCATGGTGGGATTCTACATTCTAAAAGACCATATACCAATCATCCCATCATGCTCCTATGTACCTACTATCGGTCTAGTTCTAACCACACTTTGGCTTTCTCTTCTCCCAACTCTTAAAAAGTTTGAGTTATTAAGAATTGATTGGCCAAAATAAAAGCTGGTAGCCACAAAATTTTGATATTCAAGCAATCCTATTGGCTAAAAAGTGCAATAAAATTTAAATTGGTATGCATATCAAGATGCTTGCATGCAATGGTAGTTTCAAGGAAATAATTTGACAATAAAGCAAAGCATGCATAATATTTGACATTAATTGTGCCAACAGTCATACTTTTTATTAGAAATCAAGACTTTTAAATGTATTTTATATATTTGAATGATTGAGCATTCAAGAAGAAAGGCATTATTGTGAGCAAGTGCAAAGAAATTTCATGCAAAAGTGTCAAGTTGTAGCATTCAATACAATGGCTATATTTGGTGTTGAAGCTTCTAAGTTCAATAGCTATGGCATGTGGTAGAAAGGGTCAAAATATTCATAAGGCCACCAAGAAGCTCCAAGATCATATGAGCAAAATTTATGACCCACTACTCACAATCAAGGCGAAGTGTAAGAATTTTAGACAAGTAACACAGGCAAAGGGAAACAATTCTTAGCTGATAGGATGGAAGCAAGTACTTAGAATTTATTCTTGTCATTATACATGCCTAGGTTTGTGCACCCCCACCCAAATCTCATCAAAGTAGTGGTAGATAACTATGAACCAAATAATAGAATGGTGTGAACCATAACAAGTCATGTATTGTTTCCTATCACACACAAAGCTATCACAAATGTTTGTGCAGTAGGTGCTTGCCCTGGTATGAATCCTAAATATTTTATTACAAAATACAAAGTGAATTATTATAGAGGTGATCTACATAAATACTGGATTGGTAAACCTATTGGAAGGTTCATTTAAGTTGCTAGAGTGTAAATACCCTGAGGTCATTTCTATGTTGGCCATAATTTTTGGATTAGAAAATGATGAATATGTGTATGACCACCAAGTTTGATGCAGGAGCTTATCTTTAGAGGGTTTTTTAAAAGAAGTTTTAAAGTAATTTTTTTATTACTTAAAATAGAATTATTTGACGCAAAATATAATTTTCCAAAAATAGTAATTACTAAAAAAGTAAATTTTTATGAAAAAATAATTTTCCAAAAATAGTAATTACTTAAAAAGGCAGTTTTTGGTGGAAAAATCAATTTGTCGAAAATGATAATTTTTTTATTTTTAGGGTTTTAAGCTTTAGGGTTTTCTTTTAAGGTTTTTTTTTAGGGCTTCAAATTTTAGGGTTTCTTTGGGGATATATATTCCCTTGGTATTGCATTGTAAAAGGGGAAGTGAATCCAGGAATGAGAAAAGAAAATTTTCATTGGTTTATTTCCATGTACTATAGTTTTTATGTAAATGGAGGATTTTACATATAATTTTCATTTACCGTAGTTTTTATGTAATGAGAGGTATTTTGTTTTGACCTCTTGCAGCTGGATTCACATCATTTGGTATCAGAGCAAGTTGGATCTTGTTGGGAGGAGAAAATAGAAGAGAAGAAAAGAGAAAATGAGAGGAGAGCAAAGAGGCTCCAAAAAAAATAAAAATAAATTGGCACTATGTGCAGTGCTTGCAGAAGGTTTGTAAAACCTTGGAGACAGAAATTGACACTCTGTGTAAGTGCTTGCAGGAGGTTTTTTTTATGTAAAAGCCTCAGAGAAAGAGATTGACACTTTGTGTAGTGCTTACAGAAGGTTTATAAAACCTTGGAGAAAGAAATTGGCACTCTATGTAAGTTCTTGTAGGAGGTTTTTTTCTATAAAACCTCAGAAGGAGGAATTGACACTTTGTGTAGTGCTTGCAGAAGGTTTGTAAAAACTTAAAGAAATAAATTGGCACTTTGTGTAGTGCTTGCAGGAGTTTTTTTTTTCATTAAAAACATCAGAGGGAAGAATTGACACTTTGTGTAGTGCTTGCAGGAGGTTTGCTATTTTAAAACCTTGAAGGAATAAATTGGCACTATGTGTAGTGCTTGCAGGAGGTTTGAGATATAAAACCTCGAAAGGAGATTGGTACTTTGAGGAGTACTTGCAGATGTGTGGCACTCTATGGAGAGCGATTATGAGTTTGATCGGAGGAACTCGCAGGAGTAGAGTTCTTTTCAACCAAAGAATGATGCAGGAGCCTATCTTTAGAGGGTTTTTTTAAAAGAAGTTTTAAAGTAATTTTTTTATTACTTAAAATGGAATTATTTGATGCAAAATATAATTTGCCGAAAATGGTAATTACTAAAAAAGACAAATTTTTATGAAAAAATAATTTGCTGAAAATAGTAATTACTTAAAAAGACATTTTTTGATGGAAAAAATCAATTTGCCGAAAATAGTAATTTTTTTTTTATTTTTAGGGTTTTAAGCTTTAGGGTTTTCTTTTAAGGTTTCTTTTAGGGCTTCAAGTTTTAGGGTTTTCTTTTAGGGTTTCTTTGGGGAATATATTCCCTTGGTATTGCATTGTAAAAGAGGAAGTGAATCCAGGAATGAGAAAATAAATTTTTTATTGTTTTATTTTCATGTACTGTAGTTTTTATCTGAATGGAAGGTTTTACTGATTATTTCCATTTATTGTAGTTTTATGTAAATGGAGGGTTTTACATATTATTTTCATTTACCGTAGTTTTTATGTAATGGGAGGTATTTTATTTTGACCTCTTGCAGCTGGATTCACATCAAAGTTGCCATGGCATATGTTTCATCAAAACATAGTCCAAAACTATGATTCATCAAAACCTAGTCCAAAACCTCCCATCTTCTTTGATTGGGCCTAATTTTTAAGCTTTGAAATTCATGCACAATTGGCTGTGCTAAAGAAAAAGGAGGGGTGTATTTTGTTATTCATCATATTTGGCCTGGTTGTTCATATATTTTATGTTAGAAAACATACCAAGACTATAAGTAAGAAAATATGGTAAAAATGAGATAGTTCTTCCTGTGGTTGAATAAACTCTAGTGCTCATAGGGACCAATTATTATATGGAGTTCAACAGATAATTTTTGGAACCTATGCTAGCCTGAATATATGGCAAAATTATCTGGTTGTCTTTGAATGCGAGGGATAAGCTCCATGGTATCAATAACAAACTAGGAGATTGGTATTTTTTGAAGAGCGACACTATTATCAGGGTTTATGGTTATAATGGATATCCACACTTGCTTCCATACTATATCGACAAGTTGATGGGGAAAATAATTTTTTTGGGACTGATATTAAAGAGGTTAGAACATACGAGATTCCTTTTAACTTTAGTTTGGCTAGAATGATGACTCAAAACAAAGGCAAAATCCTAGATGATAAGCTTAGCATCCTTCAATTGTTGATAGTGCCACATAGGTGAAATTACAACCCAAAAAAAAAGTAAGGCTAAATTTAAAGCCATAAATACTAAAGCACTAATATTCAAGCACTTTTCATTGCTAGATATAAAAGCAATCAGGAATAATTTTGAAGAGCAAGAACCTAACTTAGAAGTAAGCTAATTTTAAAGAAATCCCTTGTGGAGATAATGTTATGCTTTGTCCAACCATATGATCCAGCAAGAAATAAAGACCAAAGAATAAGTAGTCAACTTATGCAAGATATTGAGGATGAGAAAGAATGGACAAAAGAAAATATTCAAGAATGGTAGAGTTCTAGGTGTGAGCAAGCAATAGATAATAAGCCTTCCCCAACAGTTTAGATATTCTATTTGAGAAGAAATTTGACAATGAATACACTGAGTGGATATTTTCACACTAGGGAGAAGAAATTCATAACTAGATCATAGAAGACCATGCAAAATAAGAATTTGGAGAACACATCTCCAAAGAGGAAGAAGAGGTTGAAAAATAAAGTCTTGTTCAAAGCCAACATATTATTATGAGCATAGAGTTAGAGGAGGACTCAAGTTTTGAAGAGACAATTGGGTATAAATTGTGAAAGAGAAGTCTAGGAGATGAACGCCTAGCTAAACACAAGAATTGCAAGTAGAGCATGTAATGGGTGGAGAAACAATGCATGGAATAAATTATGTCAAAAAAGGCATTGGTCTAATTGCTTTTAGTATAAATGAACCCCAATCTAAGATAAGTGAACATTTCTAGTATAGATAAACTAGGAATAGTACCAGAAGAAAGAATTATTTATCAAGCTAGCAAGATATGATTTTTAAGAAAGCCAAAACTCAACAAGATATTCTTGAAGCTTAAGCAACAATGTCAACTCAATATGTTGATATGGTGACTTAGGAGCAACACTCAAAAGTGCAAGGATCAGGTATGGCATTTATCCCTACTCCCTTATCCATAAATCCTTCTCCACATCCACATTCTCCCTCATAACATTTACCTCTTCCATATTCCCCTTTGTTAGAAAGGCTACCTTCATAGAATCATTTGCCAACCTGTTGGCATTTTTGCCACATTGATTTTCATTGATTAATGCATTAGTGTATTGTTGAAAATCTGACCTTTGATACCAGCTTTGATGTAGCTTTGGAGGAAAAGGAGAAAAAATGAGTATAAATTGGCTAAGTCTAAAAGCTGCAGCGATTCGTTGACATGTCGCGAAATCGTGGTCAGCGCAGTCAATGCATGCAGCTAAGAAGAACTGTCGCGATATCGCGACTGTTCTATTTTTGCGGCTTCAAAAGCAAAAAGTGCAGCGATGCGCTGCATGTCTCAAAATCATGGGCAGTGGTTGCAAAAGGGAGTCCAAAGCAAAAAAAGTGCAGCGATGCGCTGCACGTTCCATTTTCGCGACGCGGGTAGCTTCAAAGACCTAAGTGCTCGAATGTGTAGCGATATCGCTACACCTATCAAACAAAGCAGACCAAGGGAAAAAGTGCAGCGATTCGCTGCACCTCTTCGAAAGGCTTTTGTAAAGCGGAAGTTGTATCATTTTCGCGGCTCAAAATGGTGATCAGTACGGAGAAAGAAATGTGTAGCGATATCGCTACCCGTAGCGAAATCGCGGGGTTTTGACCCGAAAGACGAAAGGCAAAAAAAATGCAGCGATTCGCTGCAGTTTTGGTAACAAGGCGGAGTGAACTGAAAATCAAGCAGAGTTCGAGGGTAGCAATTCCATGATGCCTCGTTAAAAAATGATTAAGTGCTCAAATTGGTAGCGAAATGGAGACAAGGAAGAATTGAAGGCATTCAAGGGCAAAAGGTGTTATGTTTTCGCGGACCGTCCATGAAGCCGTACAAAGTGCCCAAAACATGTAGCGATATCGCTACATGTTCCATTTTCACGTGGATAAGCTAGCGATGGAGAAAAGGAAGCCGAAGACGTAGCGATATCGCTACAGGTGCCATTTTCGCGGGTCAAAGGTGGTCAAAGTGTACGGAGTTAAAATATGTCGCGATTTCGCGACCCGTCGCGTTTTCGCGACTGTCCATTGCGACTTCTTTCCCGCCAAGTGCAGTATGAACGCCCGAGAAGGTTTTTCTCGATTTCCAAGGATTTAATGCTGACCCGAATTTAATGATTTGCGGATTTCCAAGGCATTCAAAGTAAAAGACGCGCCCGAGCCACCAAAATTGAAGATTTTATGTGCTTCGAAGGCTGGTGTTCGTGGATCAAGTCTAATGGTTTCATGCATATTTTCAAAAAATGCAATTTAATGAAGAGAGCCGCTAGCGCTTAATGGTATTTAATCTTTCTCTCCCTTCATCGCCAACTAAGGGGATCGTGTACCTAATGTCCAAGGCATAATTGTAGATCACGAGGAGGGTGGTGGCAAACATTTAATGCTGTAGAGAGGACGGACCTCTATAAAAACCAATGTAATTTTCATTTACAAGGGTTGGAAAATTCTCTGCTAGAGACTGGAAGTGCATTTGCAGGAATAAAAGACTTGACTTCTGATTTTTCAAGCAACGCTTTGGGTGATTTCCTTTCTGTCTTTGTTGCATTTCTAATCGCATTATTATTCTTTAACGGCTGTTGCGTTTAAATTCTGCATTCTGAATTTAAATACTGCTGTAAGAATATAATCTCTGGAGTGTAGTCTTGGAGGGTTTTTTTTGCATACGTTGTGTGAGAATCAAGTTGATAATTTCTATTGCTTGCTGTTGTTGCATTTGAGGTTTCCTGCTGCTATTTTCTGATCTCATCACTTCGGCCTGTGGCCATATTTCCCATTTCTTTCTGCATTTTTTTAACTTTCTTTCCTGCAACCCTTATCTTAAACCAGATTTTAGAGTAGTGAAGGGAACCGACCCACTCTGGAGATTGGTCCGGGAGCCATTTCTTGCTTCCAGCCTTTCAATGTTGGTCGGGTCTAGGGTGCACTTGTAAAATCCTTTCCTGTGGCAGATTTTGGACCAACGGTTTTGGCACGCCCGGTGGGACAGATTTTACTTGTCTCTAAAAGATCCCATAGGGTCGAAGGTTTAATGTTCACCTTCAGACTGTAAATTAGAGCATTTGGTGACTCTGTTGTTTTTGGTGACCCTATTGGACCCAGAAATACTTCATGATCACAAGATCACGATCAAAGAAATTTGGCGATCTTGTTCAGTTCTTTGAGCTCGATAGTTCGAGAAGTGGTGAGCATTCTAGATTAGTTTCCTCATCCCTTCCATCTTCTGCTATACAAATACCCAGTATTGTTGCTAGTGTTGCACCCCTACAAGTTCCACCAATGGCACAATTTCCTCCACCCAAAAAATTCTTGGCATGGAATAGCACTGGAGCCTTGAATCTGCAGGCTCAGAATCCAATACCTCGAGTCGCATCGAAGGCTTTGCCCACTTACGACGGTACTGGTAAAACAGCCTATGAGCACATAAATGATGTGGCTTCCCTGGCTGCTATCCATGACATTACCGATGAAGATGTGATGGTCAAATTGTTAGTATGTTCTTTGAGAGGTAAACTGCTGTTTTGGTACAGAACTCTGCCTCCCGAAACCCTAACATCATGGGATCAGTTTGGTGATTTGCTGGTGAAACATTTTCATGAACAGGTCGACCCTTTCTCATTGTTAAATCAGTTTACTGTCATACAGAGACATCCACAAGAAGAGATACCTGATTTTAATGTCCGGTTTACCAGAACTTGGCAAAGGATTCCTGATGGTATTCGGCCTGCTGATGAATTAGTTGCGATGTACTACCTCAGAGCGTTTCACTCAGATATCGGTCGGGCGGTTCGGCGATCTAATGTGATAACGTTTCCAAAAATATTTGAACAAGCAATTAAAGCAGAAGCTGATCTGGTTGCTGTAGGAAGACCGCCTCCAAAGGTAACTATGCCTCTTATTCCAGATTTGCCTCAATATTTATATGGTTCACAACCACACCCCATGCCAGCTATGTATCCTACACCATCATGGAGCTCTAAAGCACCTCAGGTTGCACCTGTCCCAGTTTCTCAGTTGCCTGCTTTAACTCCTTTACCGCTCCCTGCACCCAGCATTCAACCATCTCCCGTTTCCACTTGCATTTCCAGCTTTGCCGAGCACCACCAGCCTCCTTTGCCCTTACCAGCACCTCCTGCACCTGCAAACCCTGATCCATATACAGACATTATTGCAAGAGGTGAAGTCCGCAAATTCTGCCATTAGAGCCATGGGAAATAAGATCACACTCATTGAGAGGAAGCAGGCTGAGAGAGATTTCCAGCCAAGGAGATTTCAACCTCCTCAAATTACTAGAGATCAAGCTGCCTCCACAAGCAAAGCACCTGAAAAGGGCTTAGCTGTTCTAGCAAATGAAGATGCAGCCCATGCAGATGGAGTATATTGGTGCTCGACCTGTAATGACCCTCATGGAGAGGATACATGTATGGTTCACCTGAATTATGTGCAGACATTGGCTGCCAGCTCTTCAGGCGGACAAGTTAACATGATCTCAGAAGCAGGTTATAGTTTGATGACTGCAGTGGAAGACCAAGTTTCAGTTCTAACAAGGACTGGAAAGAAGCCTATGAATGTTGATCCTGCTGACTTAGAGCCGTTAAGAGTACCGACTGAAGTGAAGAGGCTAGTGAAAGCTCCTGTGCCAGCTCCAAAGTCTTTGCCCAAAGATCCAACTTTTAACAGAGTTCAAGAAAAGGCAGCAGCTGCACCAGTAAGATCAGAAGCAGAGGAGCAGGCACGTGAAAAATTGAAATATCCATCACTGACCAAGAGGTTAAGAGTGGAAGCTACACAGCAGTACAGAACCAGATTTGAGCAACCTGCTGAGAAGAAAAATTCTGCTGCAGTTTCATACAATATTGTTGATGATCTTAAGAAGACCCCTGCTAAGGTAAGCCTTTATGACGCTTTGCAATTACCTGGTCAAGTAGATTTATTACAAGAGTCATTGAAATCTGTGAAGGAGAGTGAAAAAGGGCCTACCCAGACCGTCTATGCCCAAACTTTAACCACCTCTGTTACTGGTAAGAACAGACCTCCTCCTTTTTACTTGTCATTGCAAATAGAAGGTTGGGTTGTACACAATTGTATGATTGATTCTGGAGCTGCAACCACTGTCATGCCCAAGGGAGTCTGTGAAGCTATGGGAATGGAGTATACCCGGAGTAGTCCTGGAGTCCTGCAATTAGATGGTACTCCTGTGAAAATAGTAGGTGTCATTAAAGATGTACCCATTGTCCTGCATACAATGCCCCAGATCACTGTTATTCAGGAAATTGTTGTAGTAGATTTAGAGCCCTATTTTAGCATGTGTTTATCCAGGGAATTTATTGCAAAATTAGGGGGTTATCTGGCATTAGATTATTCCCATCTGGAAATTCCTTTTAAGAATAGACGTCTCAGAATACAGAATGAAAAGCCTTCCCCTTTTCACATCGAGAAGTTGGAAGATGTTGGAAAAGACATGCAGTCGGTCCATATGCTCACTGAAGAGTCTGAAGATGTTGTTTTAATGAGTGAAGTTTTAAACAATCTTCAGTTGGAAGACCAGTTTTCAATGCTTAACTTCAATGCCATGATGGAGACAGAGATTGGCTGCTATGCCATTCAAAAACCTGAGACTGAGACAAAGCAGGAATTGTCTAACCCAGTTGATCAGACTGAGGTTATAGATCAGTTATGGCAACTGTATTTCGATGGAGCTAGATGCAGGAATGGTGCCGGAGCAGGTATTGTGTTAATTTCTCCTCTTGGTGTACAAAGGACTTATTCTTATCGACTTACATGGAGTTGCACAAATAACGCTGCTGAATACGAAGCATTGTGCTTGGGTCTGAAGAAAGCAAAGAAGTTAGGAATAAAACAGCTCAATATTTTTGGTGATTCCGAGCTTATTGTAAATCAGGTCACAAATAGATGCATCTCAAAGCAGCATTATCTGAAAGCATATCGTAATCAGGTTTGGGATTTGTTTGAACTTTTCACTGCGCTTAATATTCAAGCTGTTTCCAGAGAGATGAATAAACATGCTGACTTATTAGCATCTCTTGGAGCTAACTTTTCTCCTGCTGATCAAGTTGTGAACAAGCCCAAGACAGTGAGAATGGTATACAGACCCAGTGTGCCAGATAAGGAAACTTTTTGGCAGGTCTTTGAAACCGATGAGCAGATTGTTAATTTCTTGATACATGAAGCTGCAGCTGTTGAAGGCAGAACTTTGGGAGATGAGGAAGCCGAAGGTCTTATTCAATTAAGGAATAACCATATTCCAAAGGGTCTAATAACTCTGGAGAGCTTGTTTGACCAACATGATCATTCCAGAAAGCCTCGAATGGAGATTGATAGAAAGGAATTCATGGAGTTAGAGCTTCAGCCTGACAAAGTGATTAAGGTTGGCACTGACTCAACCCCAGAAGAACTGCAGAAAATCAGGCAGCTCTGTAAAGAGTTTTCTGATATTATAGCTTGGAGCTATGAAGACTTGAAAGGCTACAACAAGCAGATTATACAGCATACAATTGAACTGGAAGAAGGAGTTAGGCCTTTTCGACAGAAACAGAGACCTGTAAATCCAAAGATTGAGGCGTTGATGAAGGCTGAGCTTGTTAAAATGCTGCAAGCTAAGATCATCTATCCGGTCAAGCACTCCACATGGGTCGCCAATCTGGTCCCAGTCCGTAAGAAGAATGGAGATATTAGATTGTGCGTTGATTTCAGGAATTTGAACCGTGCTTCATTAAAGGATCATTATCCTTTGCCGAGAATAGATCAAATATTGCATGTTGTGGCTGGGGCACAGCGTTTTTCTTTGTTGGATGGATTTTCTGGGTATAACCAGATCCGGGTAAAAGATGAAGATCAGTTTAAGACAACATTCACCACGAAGTGGGGTACTTTTGCATACCAACGAATGCCCTTTGGACTGTCAAATGTTGGAGCTACCTTCCAAAGAGCAATGGATATTGCTTTCAAGGATTTATTGAATAGGATCATTGTAATATACCTTGACGACATGACAGTCTTTTCACATAGAAGGGAAGACCATTGTTCTCACCTGAGGCTGATTTTTGAGAAATGCAGAGAATTCGAAATCTCCATTAATCCAAAGAAGTCTGTGTTTGCTGTAAAAGAAGGTAAGCTTCTGGGTCATGTGATTTCTGAAGATGGATTAGCAATTGATCCAGCCCGTGTTGAAGCTTTGAAGAAATTGACACTCCCTGCAAACAAGAAGGAACTTCAATCTTTCTTTGGACGAGATAAATTTCATTAGAAAGTTCATTGCTGATTTTGCTCGGGTTGTTAAACCAATGACCGAATTGTTGAAGAAAGATGCAGTTTTCCAATGGACAACTCAAAGAAAGGAAGCATTTCAGGAGATCAAGGAAAGAATAGTGCAGGCCCCTGTCCTGATTAATCCTGACTACTCCAAGGATTTCATCTTATATGCAGTTGGAGAAGATGACAGTTATGCTGCAGTTCTGACGCAAAAGGGAGATGATGGGAATGAAAGGCCCATTGCTTTTCTGAGCCAAGTCATTTTACCTCATGAAGCAAAGTACAATTTTATTGAGAAACAGGTATATCTTTGTGATGAAATCCTCGAAGAAATTCAAACATTTTATTTCCCGGAGCAGGACATTTGTTTATGTTATTCACCCAGATGTGAGAAATTTCATTCTTCAAGGAGAGTTGGGTGATAAACGTGTTGGTTGGGTCACCAAGATCCAAGAATTTGATGTAGAAATTCACCCAACTAAATTAGTGCGTGGTAAAGCTCTGTGCCAGCAGTTAGCAAAGATGGCAGCATTTGATGTATGCGAAGATCGGGAAGAAGCTCTTGCTGGTAATGACAATTTAATGAATTTCTTAATTCTAGAAAAATATTGGACAGAGGACCTGATTGATTACTTCACAACCTGGAAGATGTCCATCACAATTGAATGCTTCTCGAGAGGAGGAGATTTCGGTTGCAAGCTCTGCGGTATGTTTTGTTTTCAGATGGTTTATTTTTTAAAAATATTGATGGTGTTCTTTTGAAGTGTGTTAAAGAAGCAGACAAGGATAGGATCTTGGAAGAGTTTCATTCGGGTCTCTCAGGAGGTCACTATGCAGGAAGACCGATGGCCTTGAAAATCATTCGAGCTGGTTATTACTGGCCGACCCTGTTCTCAGATTCTTTCAAGATTGCACAAGCTCGTGATAAGTGTCAAAGATACGCAGGAAGAGTAAGGAATGCAGCTCTGCCTTTGCATCCAATTCAGGTTGAAGCACCCTTTCAGCAATGGGGGTTGGATTTTATTGGAATAATTGATCCTAATTCCTCAGCTGGTCACAGATACATCTTAACAGCTACAGATTATTTCACAAGGTGGTCTGAAGCCATACCTACAAAGATGGCCAATCAGTCTATAGTGATTTCTTTCGTTGAGAGTTTGATTACACGTTTTGGTGTTCCAGACGCCATCATTATAGATAATGGGACTCCATTCATTGGAGCTGAACTGGCTGAGTTCGCTAACAAGTTTGGCATTTTCCTTAAGACATCTTCCAATTACTATCCACAGGGAAATGGCTTGGCAGAGTCAACGAACAAAAATTTGCTCAGAATTTTGAAGAGGTCATTGGGAGAGAACAAAAGATCATGGCACTTGTTATTGAATCAGGCGTTATGGGCAGACAGGATTTCCGTCAAGAAGTCCATTAAAACCTCACCATATGCCCTAGTCTATGGCAAAGAAGCAAGGTTGCCGGTTCATCTTGAGTTGCCAGTATTACAGCAGTTGCAGTCTTTTCAAGATGATGAGACAGACCTGAGTTCCTTGGATCTGCGAATAGCACAGTTGTTGGAATTAGAGGAGCAGCGTTCCAAAGCATATAATGAATTTGACAAGCACACGCAAGGGATTTCGAAGTGGTTTTATAAGCATTCTGCAGCCCGTCCATTCAAGACAGGAGATTTGGTGCTGAAATGGAATGAGAATAAAGCTAAACCTGGCAATCATAAGAAGTTTGATACATTCTGGGAGGGTCCCTTCCGCATTTCCAGCACAGGTGCAGCTAATTCTTTCTATTTGGAAGACATGGATGGTAGCCCACTTCCAATTTCAGTTAATGGCTTTCATTTGAAAGCCTACTTTTCATGACTTCACAAGTTCAATTTGAGTTTGTATATAATATAAAATATATATATATATATATATAAAAAAGAGGAAGTAGAGAAGAAGAAAAGAGTATGTATATATGTTTTGCCTTTTGTTGTCACCTTGGCTCTTGTTGCTTGTGGGCTGTAGGTGTTTGTTTCCCTTTTGTCCTTCCTTTCCCGGCAGTTTGTGGCTTCCAAAGAATTCTTCTTTTCCCTCCCCTGCTTTCTATTTCCTTTCTTCATCTTCCTCTTCCTTCTTTTGTTTCTTTCTTCCTGCAATATAAAAAACAAAAAGAATAAGCCACGGCTGTTGTTTCTTCTCCCCTTTTCTATTTTCCCCATTTCTTCTTATCCCTTTCTTCTCAGTTTGTTTTTTTTTAAAAGCATTTATTTTCCAGCTTAGTTCATTTTCATTTCACGCTTCAAAACTTCCATTTCTGTTCCATCCATTCGTTCATTCCATCTATTGCCGCTGGTAGTGTAGCAACATGTTGTTGTTATGTCTACTACGTCACTTTTGCTCCATCATTTTATTATTCACACCACTCCATTGCAGTCACCGCCTGCGCAATCGCAGGAGCTCACTCCACCATCACATTCCATTTCTTCAGTTTATAACCGCTTCTATGCAGGTTCTTCCGGTTCTAGTTTTCAGCAGAGAAGTTTTGCAGCAATCCTCTGACATGTTTTGCAGCAGCCAACCTTCCTGTTCTGATATGACTCTGTGCCCAATGGACTAAGGCCTGGATTCTTGCATACAACGAGCTGTATACCCCGCGAGCCGCCAAGAATGTTGGCATTTTTGCCACATTGATTTTCATTGATTAATGCATTAATGTATTGTTGAAAATCTGACCTTTGATACCGGCTTTGA
Organism: Wollemia nobilis; assembly: GCA_028583015.1. Taxonomy (NCBI): domain Eukaryota; kingdom Viridiplantae; phylum Streptophyta; class Pinopsida; order Araucariales; family Araucariaceae; genus Wollemia; species Wollemia nobilis. Next base: position 3,709,021 of record JAQPPZ010016833.1, on the reverse strand, counting down.
TGCGGCTTTGAGCAAAAAAGGAGCAAAATTGAGTAGAAAATGGCTAAGTCCAAAAACTGCAGCGATTCGCTGACATGTCGCGAAATCGCGGTCAACGCAGTCAACGCATGCAGCTTGGAGGGAACCGTCGCGATATCGCGACGTGTTCCAGAATCGCGGGCGGTCGGCTTCAAAGGGAGTCCAAGTTGAAAAGTGAGGCGTGCACGTTCCATTTCACGACGCGCGCGTAGCTTGAAAGAGCAAGTGCTCGAATGGCTTACAAAGAGGTCTAAGGGAAAAAGTGCAGCGATCGCCGCACTCTTTAGGAAAGGTTTTGCAAAGCCAAGATGTATCATCGCGACGCTTCAAAATGGCGAATCAGGTACGGAGAAAGAAATGCGTAGCGATATCGCTACCCGTAGCGAAATCGCGGGGTTTTGACCCGAAAGACAAAAGGCATAAAAAATGCAGCGATTCGCTGCAGTTTTGGTAACAAGGCGGAGTGAACCGAAAATCAAGCGAGTTCGAGGGTAGCAATTCCATGATGCCTCGTTAAAAAATGATTAAGTGCTCAAATTGGTAGCGAAATGGAGACAAGGAAGAATTGAAGGCATTCAAGGGCAAAAGGTGTTATGTTTTCGCGGACCGTCAGCAAGGCCGTACAAGGTGCCCAAAACATGTAGCGATATCGCTACATGTTCCGTTTTCGTGTGGATAAGCTAGCGATGGAGAAAAGGAAGCCGAAGACGTAGCGATATCGCTACAGGTGCCATTTTCGTGGGTCAAAGGTGGTCAAAGTGTACGGAGTTAAAATATGTCACGATTTCGCGACCCGTCGCGTTTTCGCGACCTGCGACTTGTTTCCCGCCAAGTGCAGTATGAACGGCCCGAGGGGTTTTTCTCGATTTCCAATGATTTAATGCTGACCCGAATTTAATGATTTGCGGATTTCCAAGGCATTCAAAGTAAAAGAAGCGCCCAGGCCACCAAAATTGAAGATTTTATGCGCTTCAAGGTGGTTGTTCATGGATCAAGTCTAATGGTTTCATGCATATTTTCAAAAAATCAAATTTAATGAAGAGAGCCGCTAGCGTTTAATGGTATTTAATCTTTCTTCTTAACGCCAACTAAGGGGATCGTGTTCCTAATTTCCAAGGCATAATTGTAGATCACGAGGAGGGTGGTGGCAAACATTTAATGCTGCAAAGAGGACGGACCTCTATAAAAACCAATGTAATTTTCATTTACAAAGGGTTGGAAAATTCTCTGCTAGAGACTAGAAGTGCATTTGCAGGAATAAAAGACTTGACTTCTGATTTTTCAAGCAACGCTTTGGGTGATTTCCTTTCTGTCTTTGTTACATTTCTAATCGCATTATTATTCTTTAACGACTGTTGCGTTTAAATTCTGCATTCTGAATTTAAATACTGCTGTAAGAATATAATCTCTGGAGTGTAGTCTTGGAGGGTTTTTTTTGCATACGTTGTGTGAGAATCAAGTTGATAATTTCTATTGCTTGTTGTTGTTGCATTTGAGGTTTCCTGCTGCTATTTTCTGATCTCATCACTTCGGCTCGTGGCCATATTTCCCATTTCTTTCTACATTTTTTTTTAACTTTCTTTCCTGCAGCCCTTATCTTAAAACTAGATTTTAGAGTAGTGAAGGGAACCAGCCCACTCTGGAGATTGGTCTGGAAGCCATTTCTTGCTTCCAGCCTTTCAATGTTGGCCGGGTCTAGGGTGCACTTGTAAAATCCTTTCCTGTGGCAGATTTTGGACCAACACAACCAAAAGCATAACTTTCATCACTCCTCTGTATAATAACTGATAAACTCCTAGAGGCTCACAACCCCATACAATTATAGATATCAATATGTTATCCCTAAAGTATCCCTTCTCCTCATTTCCCATTGTCTAATTGGCTTTATCTACATCTCCTATTTTTATTCATCCATTCTTGGAGTATTTCAATTTGTTCTAAGAAGCGGAGGCCTTTGTTAAAAAATGGACATGGGAACAACCACCCAAAAAAGAGAATAAGAATACACCACCTTGGATGTTTGACACAATAGATCCAATTACCAATAAGCGGATAAGAGCAGTTGTTATCCAAAAGGTCAATAAGCCTACCTCATGGATGCTAGTGATTGATTTTAAGATCAAGGCACATGAAGTTGATATTTATAAAATCTCTCAATGTAAAACACAATTCAATCTATCCAAACTCAAGAAGATACATTGTATTGCCAAAAAAAAATTGGAGTTGAAATATAGGATGACAAAGGTAGGAAAAAACACTTATCTAAAATATTGGATTAGGAGGATCTTGAAAATAATACCTTAAAAAATGAGGTCAAGTAGCTACAATAGCAATTGAACAAAGCCCCAACCCTAGAGAAACTACAACAAAAGGATGAGAGGGTTCAAGCTTTAGAAGAACAATTACAACAAAGGGACAAAAAACTCCAAGAATAGGAGGAGCAATTGTAGAAAGTGGAATCAACAATTTAGTCTTGTGAAGAACAACTAAAGGATGCAATTAGAGTTGGAAGAGGAAAATGAGAAAATGTAAGCTTTTCCTTCTCCCATGAGGCATTGGTACAAATAAAAAAGATAAAGCTGAGGCAAAATCCTTGATGCAACTATAAAAGTCTTTTTAGTTGTAGATTATATAATAGACAACCAATAGGTTACCAACGAGGCTCAATCTAACTTCAACAAAATACATGAAAAGATATCTAATCAGGCTAGGAAAGTAGAAGCAATCCTCAAAATTCTAAAGAATAAGTCAAATCCATAGTTGTTATCCTTCATTGGCAAGCACCTAGATAAAGTATAATACCAAGTAAAGCAAATAGTTGAAGGCTATAAATTGGTGCAACAAGGAGGTGAATTGATTTTTGCATTAAGTAAAAAAGTTGACAAAATAATGTGCCCTACATAAGAAATCATGAGTCTCAACTTCCAAGGATTTTAGGATGAGTATAATTGGGAGTAGTTCAAGACTGAGATATAGCTGGTAGCTTCTCAATCCATTGTAAATTTTAATTCTTAGGAAGCTTTGAATGACTCTTAATCTACTACAACTTTTAATCCTTTGTTCTCTACACTTAGAAGTTGAAACTATTCTCTATCTTCTGTAGGAAGCTTCTAACACTTTTGTAGCTTAATATTTGTTGCAACTTTTTATCTAAAAACTATAATGTCTTAGGTCACACATAAGAACTCAATATGATTCTTCTCCTTAGTAGAGAACCCAAAAATCTGTCAGGGTGGCAATGAATGTCTTTGAATGATCAACTATTTTCTGAGTTGATTATGCCTCAACCTTCAAATCTACAAAATCTTTAAATCAATGTCAGGGTAGGCTATATCCCTAAATAACCAACTATCCTTTAGTTGGTTTACCTATCTATTTATTTTTTGAGTCCTAGTCCTCACTGTTTCCTTCAACCTAGTGGAAAGACCCTAGCCTCTTCTACTCAATATGACCTTTAGAATAGAGTTTGATTCTCACTACCTTCAAAGTGGATAGACTTTTAATCAAACTTGTCAAATGTAGACAAAGTTAATTTACAATAGTGGCTAAAAGTAAACTCTATCAATTTGGATGGAGTTTGGTGGTAGCTCTGATACCATTGATGGTTTTTTAATCCTTATACAACCACAAAATATCATAGGTTATATCACATAGGTCCCAATATAAAATAGCCACAATAATAAAGATCAAGATAATAATATGATGAGTAGAATAATATGAGCAAATTAATATGTATATCAAGGCTTATAATAAATCAAATAGCATTCATTTATATATTGAAATATGAATGTAAATAGCCTAAATCATTCATGTAATATGCATGAAGAACAACTTACAATATTAATTGCTCAAAATGTATACAAGCTTTATTAATTATTCTCTATTACAACTTGAACCCATAATACTTGACTCTTGAATGAATTACTTAAATTCTTATGGAGCATTGTCTCCATAATATAACAATAGTAATGTGACTCTTCAAGTACTTGACTATTGCTCTCCATATGCCAAGTCTCATGACTCTTGGCTTATCTACTTGCCACTTGCATACTTGATGAACACTTGACTCTATAACATATGCACACCTATACATGACTCTTACACATTAACTTTCACTCTCTAATCTAAGACACTTGTATATATTTTAACATTACATATTTGCACCCTTGCATACAAGATACTTGTGCACATTTACTTAACCTACAATTGCACATAACACTTGTGAATTTCTTGCATATTACAACTTTACATGATACTTGTGCATTTCTTGCACATTCACACTTACATAAAGGGGAAATATAAATCACACTCTAAACTATTGACTCAACCCTAATCTACTATTTATAAATATACCATGAAGGTACCATGGGGGTACATTAGCATGTACCAAATAATGTAATATTCTCCAACATCCCCTTGTATTACATTATTCGGTCATTGAAGACTTTAGTCTTCTATCTTGATCTTTGTCTTTGTCTTCAATTTTAAAGTGACCTTGCATTGTACATTATTTTCTACTTGATATCCATGAGGTTCATCTTCTTGCTTGACTTCTACTTTGAGTTCTTCAATTTTTTAAGTTCAAATTTATCTCTAGACTTTGGATCTTCTAGAACACAAACTACTTGAACTCTCTCATTGTCATCAGGTTCATGTATGAGAATATTTCCTTTTTTATGATATTAGAATCATTTGAATCCTTATTTTCCTCTATAATAACTTCTAAATATTCACTTAGAGCACATAATAATTTCTTGAATTAGATGAAATTGACATGTCAGTACTTCATGAAGAATGAAATATTGCTTCTAGAAATGATTCATCAATCTCCATTTTCTTCTTAAGAGTTTCAATCAACTCTTTTTGTTTCAAATTTTCATCTTTATAAAGCTTAAGTGAAAGCAACACCATATACATTATGCTACCAATATCTAGAGGTATCATAATATTATCCTTTCCATTATCAATTGCTTCAACAAGTCTTGAATGTAAATAGTATTCAAATATCTCAAAATTTTCATCCATGGCTTCTCTATAGATGAATTGTAATACCATATCTATCTTTCCTTCATATTGTTTAATCAAATTCTTAATGCCAAAATTTATCACTTTTAATCTTTCCTTTATAATTATGGACTCCATATAACCATCCATATCAATCAAATTTTACAACTATGATTCCTTTGTAGTAGCAAACCTTGTCTCCTAGGTTAAATACTAAGTTTGTAAATTTAATGTCTTTAAAATAGTAAGCCTTTTTTTTCAATGAGTTATACAGTTTTTTAAGAGGGGTCTCGGTCCCTTCATACTGAGTGGGGTTTGAACCTTGGACCTCTCAAAGAGATGCCAAAACCCTTACTACTATAGTAAGCTTGCAACTTGAAATAGTAAACCTTATATCTTCCTAATTTATAAATTTTTATTTTCCTAAATGTAGAAAACCTTTCAACTCCCAAAATTTTAAATTTGCAAAAATATAAAACTTTTCCATTTAAAAAAAAAAAACTTTTAATAAAGTTTTTCAATTTCAGTTTTCCTCAAAAAATGAAAAATACTCAAAAAATAAACTTTTAAAAAACTAATCAAACAAACTAAAGTAGAAATCCTTATCACTCCAAAATTTCGAAAATAAAACTTTAATAACTTTTCAAAAAAAATAAAATATTCCTTATAACTCCTAAGCTTTTAGTTTATCAAATATCTTTAGTAATTATTTCTTCTAATATACTACCTCCTTATGACTTCTAATAAGTAAATAAAATTAATAAAATTGCATACCTTTATCTCCATATTAAGCGCTTCAAATATATGCAATTTAAAACTCCTTTGTAGGTGGTTTAATCAATGCTTGTTCTTAAACTCCTCTTTGGGTGGAACATTCAACATTCGCTCTCAAAAATTTTAACTCCTCATTGGGTGCTACTATTAATGCTCCTCATGTATGTAATCCTAATTCTTGTTTGTTGGTAATATGCTTAATCTACACTTTTGCTAGTGATATGCTCACTCCTAAACATTACAAAATTCCTAAGATTTACTCTGATGGCTTCTATGCTTGAATAGCTCAAGATTCCTCTAGATGCTAAAGCTCTACCATGTCTCTTTATCCCAAGCATGTACGTTACTCCCTGATTCTTTTGTTACTTTCTATATTCATTTATTTCTACCAATCACAGATAGTTGTTGTTCCTTGTCTCTTGGGCTTGCTTGAATCTTGATACACTCGTGTTTCTCCTTGGGTATCCTAATTGTTGTGCACTTCTCCTTAGCTCATGTTATCTTCCATTACTTCTAGCTTCCACTATTGTACTTCACTTGCACTTTTCCTTAGATTGCTAGCTTCCACTATCAGTCTCTACTTGCACTTCTATTTAGAATTGCTCTAGTTGCACTTATTTTAAGTCACTATTAAGATTCGCTTGTTTTATCTCCTTAGTTGTTGTGTACTTCTCCTTAGACCTACTCCACTTGGCTACTGTTAGACTCTGCTTGGCCACTATTAGAATCCTATAGCTTACTTCTAGACTATGCTTAGTCATTGTTATACTTTGCTTGGTTGTTGTTAGACTCCTCTAGCCTACTGCTACATTCCACTTTGCCAATATTAGACTCTGATTGACCATTGTTAGATACTGCTAGGCCATTGTTAGGCTTGGTTAGCTCATTGTAAAACATTGCTAAGCCACCGTTAGACTTAACTAAGTTGCTATAAGTCTCAACTAGAACTCTTTTAAACTCCTTTAACTTACTATTAAGCTTTGCTTATACTTTATTGTTAACACACAAGTGTGCAATATGAATGAAGATGAAATACTATTGGTGAGAAAACATCATATGTTTATGTATCTCTCAGATCGTTTAACATGTGGCTTATCTCATTTGCATGTAGCTCCACTATGTACTTTTGTAGGATGAATATATCTTCTTTTTTACTTTCTTTATGCTTTATGGTCTTAACGTAGACTGAATATGCCCTTTTATTATTTCTTCCTACAATATTATATATTGAACTATTTTTGCTTCTTTACCTTCTTGGCTTCTTAAGTCGAATATTTATAAGAGCTCTTTATCTTTTACTATAAGAACCTCTTTCTCTATATTGGCTTCTTTGGCCAATGTCAAGGTTTATATGACCTGAATTGCTTTTTCTCTTAACTTTTATAATGGCATATTGGGCTTATGTCAAGGTCTATATGACCTAAAAATTATTTTTCTTTGAACTTTTTCTATAATGGCCTCTTGGGCTTATGTCAATGTCAATATGACTTGAATATTTTATTTTTTCTTAACTTCTTTCTATAATGACCTCTTGGGCTAATGTCAAGGTCAATATGACCTAAATATTCTTCTATATTTTCTTGGGAAGATTTGAATGCTTCTCAATCCACTGCAACTTTTAATTCTTTTATTCTCTACATTTAGAAGTTGAAACTCTTCTCTATCCTTTGTAGGAATCTTCTCACACTTCTGTAGCTTAATATCTGTTGTAACTATTTATCTAAAAACTATAATGTCTTAGGTCACACCTAAGAACTCAATATGATTCTCCTCCTTACTAGAGAACCCAAAATCAATGTCAAGGTGGCAATGAATGTCCCTAAATGATCAACTATCTTGTGAGTTGATTCTACCTTAATATTCATATCTTCAAATCTTCAAATAAATGTCGAGGTTGGCTATATCCTTGAATAACCAACTTTTCTTTAGTTGGTTTGTCTATCTATTAATTTTGTTAAGTCCTAATCTTCATTGGTTTTATTCAACCTAGTGGAAAAAACCCTAACCTCATCTACTCAATATGACCTTTAGAATAGATTTTGAGCCCCACTACCTTCAAAGTGGACAAACTCTTAATCAACCTTGTCAAATATGGACAAAGTTTATTTATAATAGTGGCTAAAAATGAACTCTATCAATCTAGACAAAGTCCAATGGTAGCTCTGATAGCACTGATGGATTTTTAAGCCTTATACTAACACAAAATATCATAGGTTATATCACATAGGTCCCAATATAAAATAGCCACAATAATAAAGGTCAAGATAATAATATGATGAGTAGAATAATATGAGAAAATTAATATGTATATCAAGGCTTATAATAAATCAAATAACATTCATTTATATACTAAAATATGAATGTAAATTTAGCATGAATCATTCATGTACTATGCATGAAGAACAACTTACAATATTAATTGTTCAAAATATATACAAGCTTTATTGCTCCTTCTCTATTACAACTTGAACCCACAATGCTTGAATCTTGAATGAATTAATTACATTCTTATGGAGAATTATCTCCATAATATTTCAATAGTAATGTGACTTTTCAAGTACTTGACTATTGCTCACCATATACCAAGTCTCATGACTCTTAGCTTATCTACTTGCCACTTGCATACTTGATGAACACTTGACTTTATAATATATGCACACCTATACATGACTCTTACACTTCTACTTGCACTCTCTAATCTAAGATACTTGTGTACATTTTTACATTACATATTTTCACTCTTGCATACAAGATACTTGTGCACATTTACTTAACCTACAATTGCACATAACAGTTGTGCATTTTTTGCATATTACAATTTTACATGATACTTGTACATTTCCTGCACCTTCACTCTTACATAAAGGGGAAATATAAATCACACTCTAAACTATTAACTCAACCCTAATATACTATTTACAAATATACCATGAAGGTACCATGGGGGTACATTAGCATGTACCAAATAATGTAATATTCTCCAACACCCCCTGCATTACATTATTTGGTCATTGAAGACTTTAGTCTTCAATCTTGGTCTTCATCTTTGTCTTCAATTTTCAAGTGACCTTGCATTGTACATTATTTTCTACTTGAGATCCATTAGATTCATCTTCTTGTTTAACTTATGCTTTGAGTTCTTCTTCAGTTTCTTTAAGTTCAACTTTATCTCTAGAATTTGGATCTTCTAGAACACAAACTAGTTGAACTCTCTCATTGTCATTAGGTTCATGTATGAGAATATTTCCTTTGTTTCTGACCTTAGAATCATTTGAATCCTTCTTTTCTTGTGTAGTAACTTCTAAACATTCACTTAGAGCATCATAATAATTTTCTGAATTAGATGAACTTGGAATGTCAATACTGCATGAAGAATGAAATATCGTTTCTAGAAATGATTCATTAATCTCCATTTTCTTCTTAAAAGTTTCAACCAGCTCTTTTTATTTCAAATTTTCATCTTTATAAAGCTTAAGTGAAAGCAATTCCATATACATTATGCTACCAATATCTAGAGGTATCATAATATTATCCTTTCCATTATCAATTGCTTCAACAAGTCTTGAATGTAAATAGTATTCAAATGTCTCAAAATTTTCATCCATGGCTTCTCTATAGATGAATTGTAATACCATATCTATCTTTCCTTCAAATTTTTCAATCAAATTCTTAATGCCAAACTTTATCACTTCTAATATTTCCTTTCTAATTATGGACTCCATATTTCCATCCATATCAATCAAAGTTTGCAACTATGATTCCTTTGAAGTAGCAAACCTTATGTCTCCTAGGTTAAATACAAAGTTTACAAATTTAATGCCTTTGAAGTAGTAAACCTTATATCCCCCTAATTTGCAAATTTTTATTTTCCTAACCTTTGACGTAGAGAACCTTTTAACTCCTAAAATATTAGATTTGCAAAAATATAAAACTTTTCAATTTTTGAAAAAACTTTTAATAAAGTTTTTCAATTTCAAATTTCCTTAAAAATAAAAAAATACTAAAAAAAAAACTTTTAACAAACTAATCAAACAAACTAAAGTAGAAATCCTTATCACTCCAAACTTTTCAAAATAAAACTTTAATAACTTTTCAAAAATATTAAAATATACCTTATAACTCCTAAGCTTTTAATTTATCAAATATCTTCAATAATTCTTTCTTCTAATATACTACCTCCTTATGACTCCTAATAAGTAAATAAAATTAATAAAATTGCATACATTTATCTCCACATTAGGCACTTTAAATCTATGAAGTTTTAAACTCCTCTCTAGGCGGTAATCAATGTTTGTTCTTAAACTCCTATTTGGATGGAACTCTCAACATTCGATCTTAAATTTTTGAACTCCTCCTTGGATGCTACTATTAATGCTCCTCAATTATGTAACCCTAATGCTCATTTGCTTGTAAGATTCTCAATATACACATTTGCTGGTAAGATGCTCACTCTTGAAATGTTACAAAATTCCTAAGATTTACTCTGGTGGCTTCTACGATTGACTCGCTCATGCTTACTATAGATTCTTAGGCTCTACTATGTCCATTTATTCCAAGCATATACGTTACTCCCTGATGCTTTCATTATTTTCTTGATTCATCCATTTCTCCCAAGCACATATATTTGTTCCTTGTCTCTTGGGATTGCTTGACTCTTGAGACACTTGTACTTCTACTTGGGTATCTTGATTGTTGTGTACTCCTTAGATCGTGTTATCTTCCATTGTTGCTATATTCCACTGTTATACTTTGTTTGCACATTTCCTTATACTGCTAGCTTCTACTATCATACTCCACTTGCACTTCTCCTTAGACTTGCTCTGGTTTCACTTCTCCTAAGATGATGTTAAGCTTTTCTTGCTTGATCTCCTTAGATTTCTTGAGCTTCATAGATGTTATGTACTTCTCCTTAGACTTGCTCCACTTGTACTTTGTTAGACTCTACTTGGCCATTGTTAGACTCCTCTAGCTTGCTACTAGACTCTGCTTGGCTATTGTTATGATCCTATAGACCATTGTTAAACATAGCTAGGCCATTTTTAGGCTTGGTTAGCTCATTTTTCAACACTAATAGGCCATTTTTAGACTCAGCTAAGTTGTTGTAAGGCTCAAATAGCACTCTTTTAAACTCCTTTAATCTACTATAAATCTTTGCTTGTACTTTGTTGTTAACACATAGGTGTATAATCCAAATGAAGATGAAATACTATTGGAGAGAAAAACTCAAATTTTTACATATCTATTAGACCACTTAACGTGTGGCTCTTCTTATTTGTATATAGCTTTGTTATGTACTTTCATAGATTGAATATATCCTTTTTTACTTTATGCTTTATGGGCTTAATATAGACTAAAAATTATATTTTCTTCTTTCTTCCTACAATATTCTATATTTAACTATTTTTGCTTCTTTACCTTCTTGGATCTTCTTGGCTTTTTGAGTCGATTCTTTATAAGATCTATTTCTCTTTTACTATAAGAACCTCTTTCTCTATATTGGATTCTTTTGCCAATGTCAAGGTATATATGACCTAAATCACTTTTTCTCATAACTTTTATAATGGCATCTTGGGCTTATGTCAAGGTATATATGACCTAAAACTTCTTTTTCTCTTAACTTTTTCTATAATGGCCTCTTGGGATTATGTCAAGGTCAATATGACCTGAATCTTCTATTTTTTCTTAACTTATTTCTATAATGACCTCTTGGGCTAATGTCAAGGTCAATATGACCTAAATCTTCTATTTTTCTTAGGAATATTTTAATGCTTCTCAATTTGCTACTTTTAATTCTTTTGTTCTCTACACTTAGAAGCTAAAACTCTTCTATATATTCTATAGGAAGCTTCTCACATTTATGTAGCTTAATATTTGTTGTAACTCTTTATCTAAAAACTATAATGTCTTCTCTATATTTTGTAGGAATTTTCTCACTTGTATATTTGATACCTAACTCTATGACTCTTGACTTACTTATATGACACTTTACATACTTGCACACTTTATTACATGACACTTGGACTCTTCTCATACATTGATACATACATTAGGAAAATATAAATCACACTACCTAATCTAATATTTACAATAGTACACAAAGGTAATTTTTTTAATGGGTTACACGGGATTGAAACGGGCCCCACCCATATCACATCATCACCATATAGTGATAATATAAAGGAGCTTGGATATTATCCATGTATCATTTGGCAAGATTTGAACCTGGATCTCCTCCTTGAAATGTTGAGGAATCTAACTGATTGAGCTAATGCCACTTGATACACAAAGGTACTTTAACATCTACCAGATAATGTAATATCTCCAACAGATTATCTAATTTAGAATTAGTTTCAACTTGGCAAACATTGTTGAACAATTTATGCCCTTTTCATTTTTTATTAGATACTTGAAGGAACCCTCCCTTATGATATTATCGAGGAAGCATTTCCTCTTTATCATATAAGAATTCTAGGATAGCTTCAATTTTAAACAAAGATGTCAAAAAGAGAACAATATCATGAATTTGAATTGTTGGCTTTTCCACATGTCCCTTGCCCTTAAGCCTAGAGAAGATGTGAACATGAGATTGAGTATTAAAAAATATAGGAATATGCTTACCAAGGTATGGTCTTATTTGCTTGTAAACTTTCCTAAATCCTTAATGATAATATTAATTTTAGTTTAATAGAAAATTTAGCTTCAATAAGACTCCTTATTAGACAAGAGGGCGTAAGATCAATCAAAACATTAATCCACTTGTTAGATAGTTTATCTAAATAAGAAAACATTTCAAGATATGAAAACAAGCTAGCAAGGACAACAATGAGCTCTTGAGCATTCACTATTTACTATAAATCTATAGGAATCAAGATCAGCACATTTTAGGGAAGTCATAGTTGCCAAGAAATATCCTTGAAAATGTCAAATAGTCTAGGCATAACAAGAGTTTTATAGGTTAAACAATCATTAAAGACAATTAAAACAATAGGAATAGGCCTAGAAATAGGTAAAAGATCAATGCTAACTGGGATCATCACTTTTAATGGCAGTCCTGGCATTGCTAAATAATTTTTTAATAGACAATAAGACAACATCAAATTTTGGTTTAGGATAGGTGAAGACAATAGTAGAATTAACATTTCGAAAAATAGAGGAGTCAACATGACAATTTTGTAACTGATATACTTTAACCTTTATTAAATGCTTGGGCAAGGAAATATTTATTGTTTCACCTAACCTATAAAAAGGTTTTGAAGTAGAGATAATAGAAACATCCTTTGTTCTATGTCTATATAGACTATGTTTGCATTGATTACATTCAGTATTCTTAAGCATGTAGTAGATAAACAAATTATTGTTATTAATTGCATTAAAGTTTATATCAAGCTTATCATCATCATCATCTAAAACAAAAAATTCCATTGAATCTACTTGGAAATGCCCTATACCCACCTTATAAATAGGAGTAGTATACGTAGCATTCTTAGTCTCAATGTTAAAGGCTTGATTAAAATCATTATCTGTATAATTACCAATTTCCTCTCCCATGTTGTCATTATCTATATAAAATATTACTTGTTTCAATTTTGCAGCATCCTCGTGGGCTTTATATAATTTAGTCAACCTTTGGTAAAAGAAAATAATATGTTTTATTTGTTTAGACTTTAAAAATGGTGGTAATTTATCTATTACCTCCTGAGGAATGGGAACAATAACATCCATGTCAAGCTGATCATCTTCAAATTCATACCTTCTTAAGGGTTTTCAAGCAAAATTCAAGACCCCCCTTGGATAACTTCCTTCTAGAAGTCCACTAAAGCTCATGTTCATATATTGGAACATTTTGTGTTTCATACATGAAAAAAATAAAATAGTTATCATGACTTGGAGAAAGAGGTCCCCAAGGATCTAAGTCTCCCTCTATAGTAGAAAATTTATTGTCATAGGAATACTTAACCCCTTGACAAGCAAATGAAGTTATGGCTCTCATATTACTAGTATAAGGTCTACCTAAGAGCATGTTATAATTGATCTAAAAATAAAATACCATAAACTTTACTCTTATGTTTTTAGTACTAGCTATAATTGGCAACCAAAATTGGCTTTTTAAGCCTTACTACCACAAAATATCACAAGTCCCAATATAAAATAGCCACAATATTAAAGGTTAAAATAATAATATAATGAGTAGAATAATATATGAGCAATTTAATATGTATATCAAGGCCAATATAATAATGAAAATAACATTCACTTATATAATCAAATATGAATATAAATGGCCTAAGTCATTCATGAACTATGCATGAAGAAAACTTACAATATTAATTGCTCAAAAAATATATACAAGCTTTATTCCTTTCCTTCCTATTACAAATTTGTAATCTAATATTCAGATTACATTCTCATGGAGTATTTTCTCCATAATATAGCCATAGTAATATGACTCTTCAAGTACTTGACTATTGTTCTCCATATGACAAGTCTCATGACCCTTGGCTTATCTTCTTGCCACTTGCATACTGGATTCTTCACTTACTTCTTACATGGAAACTTGACTCTAAGACACATATATATGACTCTTACACTTCTACATGCACACCTAATCTAAGATACTTACGTACATCCTCACATTACTTTTTTGCATACTTACATAAATGACACTTGTGCACATTCTCTCAATCTACTCTTGCACTCTAACTTACATGACACTTGTACATTTCCTACACATTGATACTTACATGAAAGGGTAAATATAAATCACAATCATAAAATATAAACTCAACCCTAATCTATTACATATTTACAATTTTACCATGGTACCATAGGGTTACATTAGCATGTACCAAATACTGTAATATTCTTTAACACCCCATGTATTACATTATTTGGTTATTGAAGATTTTAGTATTCATATTTGTCTTCAATATTCATGTTATCTTGCATTGTTCATGAACCTCTGCTTGAGATTCGTCTTCACCTTATTTGAGATCAGCTCCGAGTTCTCCTTCATCGTCATTCTTTAGATCTTTAGTCGTTGTATCTTCTTTAACTATTTCATGAACTACTTGAGCTTCTTCTTTGACCTCTAATATATACGATTCATTTCTAATTGCTTTGTAAGTTAAATTTGGATCATATTTGATCCATTTTTATTTTCCTTGTTTTCTAAACATTTTATCACAAAAAATTTTACCTTTAATTTTGTCATGTATATCAAGAATAGAACACTTTGTTCTATTATTAGAAGTTGCTTCAAAAATAAGTTTTTGAAAAATATTGTCTAATTTAAATAATAGCATCCTTTCAAATCTTCCACAATATTTTTCTTTGTACCAACAAAATGCAATGCTAGAGAATGAGATTTTCTTCCACAAAATTTATATGGATAAAGATTCCAGCAATTAGCTTTTCATGACCAATTCTATTGTAATAATTGCACTTCAACTGAATTTAATGTCCTTTCTGTGATTTATGCTTCCCTTTTAATACTTCAAGTTCTTATATTTCCTTAAGGAAAAAACATAGTCATTTATGCACAACTAAGGATACTCTTTCTTTGTTTTCCTTATAAATGAGTTGCATATTTTTGTAATCTATGGCACTTTAAGTAGTTATAGATTCTGTGATGGAATCCATTTTTGATGAACTACCAGATTGAGATTTAATAGTAACAAGATCTAATTTTGAGTTCTCAAGTGTATTGCTAAGTGATTTTGTTATCTTCTTTCTATTATTAGGATCATCTATCAAGTTTTGAAAATAAAACTTTAACTTGTTTACCATTTTTCACTAATCTCATTGAATGCATTTCTAATGATTTCTTCCATAGTAATCAATGATTCAACTTGATAATTTAATTCCCTTGAAGTAGTAATCCTTATATCTCCCAAATTAAAAAATAACTTAAATATAAAATTTGCAAATTTTAATTTTCTAAACCTTTGATGTAGAAAACCTTTTAACTCCCTAATATATTAAATTTGCAAAAAAATCATATTTTCAAAAATTTAAAGATTTAAAATTTTCTAGTTCTTTAAATAGCTTCAAATAAAAAAATCTTTAAATTTCAAAAAACTTGAAAAATTCTTAACTCCTTTTAACTCCAATTTCTAATTTTATGACCTTCAAAAACTTAAAAAAAAAAACCTTAATATCAAATCTATGCAGTAACCCTTATTACTCCATACTTTTAAAAACTTGAATAATAAATTCAACTTATATTTCTTTCTAAACCTTATAACTCCTCCAACTAATTAAATCATTAACTTATCACTCCAATAAAATACTTAAATATTTAATTTGAACTAAGGTAATATTACTAACCTTTATTCACCACCTTAGTTGACTTACTTTTCTCATCTGTCTTGCTCATTGAATCGAATTGGCTTGGGTGTGTTAACGTCTTCTTAAGACTTTAAATAACCTCTTTTAGAAATTGTGCCAACTTCAACCCTAAATCCATGCATTTTTTTGCATGCTATCCGTTAGTAGTAAATTCAACAATACCTCTTACCAATGGTAACACTTGCTTCTTGAATGACATTTCAAATGCCCCCTAGGTAGCATTGCACTATTGTTCTATTGCTAGTCTTCTATGTCTATTACATAATGCTTTAGATGCTTCTCAATATCTCCATAGATGTCTTCCTACTTTAGAATATGAGGATATCTCTACTAGATGTAATGTTCCCTGGATGCTCAAGATATTAATATATCTCAACTATAAATTGAGTGTCTAATCATTCTATATCATCGTTGTATGTCGATTATCTTGTATGTTTCTCTACACCGTTGGACTAAGTATCCTATATTTGCACGTCTATGCTAAGATTCTTCTTTAAATGATGCCTTACAATATCAATGTAATCTAGCATTAATTATCTTTCTTCTAGAGACTTCTAGTGCTCTGTTAACATTGTATTACTTACATCTTGCAATATTCTTGTATTTTATTGATTCAGATCTTTATCACTTTCTAACGTTGTAATAGTGTTAATCGTGTCCCTATTCTACAAGTATTTAGTTAGTGCTCTTTATGTCACTAGATCCTAAATAGAGCTACATCTATTTTATGTGATACAAGCACCTAAATATTTGTTTTGCTAGCATATGAATTGCTTTTAGACTCTTCATTGTTTAGTTAGCACTTGGATAATGCTTGTGTTCTCTTTGTTTGACTAGCACCTGGATAGCGCTTATGATATCTCTATTTGACTAGCACTTGGGTAGCACTCATGTTCTCTATTTGGCTAGCGTCTGGGTAGCACTTATGCTCTCTCTATTTGGTTAGCACTTGTGTAGTGCTTAACTAAGTGCTCTCTATTAGTACTTGTACCTTTGAATTTGCTATGTAGACTCAATTTCACTATGCTTGATAGCTTCTACTATTCTCACTGAGCTTGATCACTTAGTCTATGCTTACACTAGGCTTGGCCAGTTAGGCTCTATGTGGATAATAGCCTCATTTTTTTTTCTAAGTTGAGTTTTATATACAAATTGGGTTTTTTAAGAGGATCCCAAAACCTTATAACAAAAAGGACCGTAGCACCAAAATTTTAGGCAATGCCTTAGTACATGGAAATAAACATAAACCAAAAGGAAAAGAGCCAGAACAACCCTTAATCCAGTAGAAATACCAGATTCTAGTACCAAATAGTGAGACACACTTCGCCAAAACACCATCCTCCCGATGCAGTCAGTATGGGATCCTCCCGGGGGTGGATATAACGCACTTGCCCAGACCTGAGTAGGGAGAGCGGGAAGACCAAGAATAGCCTGAAACCAGATATCCTGCCCAAAAATTAGAAGCATGAATTTTTGGAAAATTGGAGAGGATACTCACCCAAGGACAACCTAGGATGCACCCTAGGGTGTAACAGAGCAGCAAGCAATCGCACGAGCAAAGCAGCAAGCAGCAACAAGATACAGTCCAGGGAGCAACAGTGGGACAGCCTGGGAAATGGTATCAAGATCCTCAAAGAAAAACAACGAGAGCCTCTGCTTGATCCTGTAAAGTGGAACAACACTAATGGGGATATCTAAAGGCCAAGATATCCCCGTGCATAGCAAGTTAAAATACAAGGAAGCCGAAAGGATCTAGGGACAAAAAAAATAGGTGCAAAGAGAGGATCTTGATAAGCCAAAACTGAAGTACGAATGAGGGACCACAACTGCAAATGCACTTATCTCCACCCCCAAACCAAATAAAATAAAATACAACCCCCACCACTCCAGTAGAAATGCCTAGGAACCACCGTCGTCGCTCACAAATAGATCCAAGGAATTGGAACTAGGACTGGGAACCACTCAGGAACAGGAGGAGGCCCACCCCCAAGGCCAATAACATGCTCTGAGAGTCCACCGAGAAGTAGGACCAGAAGGCAGAAGCCCCCGAATAGGAACTAAAATGAAAAACCTGAGGATCCTAGATGGGAAGCGACAACATGCACAAATATGGGATCCTCAAAAGCCTAACCTAGGGAACCAGGGTCTGCATGCACTGATCATGGGTCTCCTCCCCAATATCGAGACATGCAATAGAAACCCTAATAACCCCATAATAAGGGACTAAGAAATCCTAATCTTGCCCATGAACAGCTTTAGGAAACTAGGAACAACCCAGGCATAGGAAGAGGCCCACCCCCAAGGCCAACCAATGCCCTGGGTGTCCACAAAAACGTAGATCCAATAAGAAGAAGCCTTCGAACAGGAAATCAAAAAGGGCCCTACCCAAAGGGACAGGACCAACAACAACCACAGGCATCCCAAAGAGGAATCACTAGCAAAAGAGGAAATTGGCCCCCCAGACCAACCCTGAAGCAGTGAGGACCTCACAAGATACACTACGAAGCAGTCAAAAATACAACCTACCACCACCACTGACCAAGGAGGCCCTGGGAACCGGATTCAAGCAAAAAAATTGCAAAAAATCCTAGGGGAAAGCTTGAGGGAGATCGGGGAAAGGATCTCGAAGACATGCAAGAAACCGTAGAAGACCCCTGGGATGCACCAAACCACGGGCTCAAGCAAGGAAACCCTGAAACTACTAGAAAAAGAGCAGAAAGTGGAGAAGTATCTCCCCCCAAGGAGATCATCTGCTACAAAGCATTTCCAGAGTGGGATGACCTGGTATGAGCCAGGGATTGGGCAAGAACCAAGGGATGGGGAGCAGGGAGAGGGAGTAGGACCCTCCCCTCTCCCCCCATTTTGAAAATATCATGGATAATAGCTTCATTCAATACACTTTAATATTCTCTTTATTTGCTATCTACTTTATGACTTTAGACAACACTCTAATAGTGTTATTCTCTGCTATCTTGTTCTTCAATATTACTATTATCTTAGAAAGCTTACAATGCTTTCTTCTTCTTCTTATCTATGCTTACTACTTCTTATTTTCTCTATGCTTACTACTTTTTTCTCTACTTCTCTATCTCTATAGGAAGCTTTAATTGTATATTTGTCTCCTCAATTATTGTAAGAAACTTTGAATGCTTTGATGTCCTCTATACTATAACTCTGATGTATAAAATATTTAATATCTTAGGTCACACCTAAGATCCAAATATGATTATCCTCCTTGCTATAGAATCCAATATCAATGTCACAGTGACTTTGAATGCCCTCAAATGACCGACTCTCTCCTAAGTTGGTTCTTCCTCAATCTTTAATAGTTATTCTACTCTTCTTCTCTAGAGAATCCAAAATATGATTAAGGTGACTTTGTATGTCCCCAAAATTCCAAACTATCTTCTAATTTGGTTATCTCCAATCTATCAATATCTAACTATCTTCTAAATTGGCTTCCAATATATCAATATCCAACTATCTTCTAAGTTGGTTATCTCTATCAATGTCCAACTTCTCTTCTAAGTTGGCCCTTTCTATCAATATAGTTGAGTCCTAGTATTCATTGGTTTTCCTTCAACCAAGTGGAAATACCCTAGCATCCAAATCAAGGTGACTATTTCTTATCCCCTTAATCTCTACTCAATCATATCTTTAAAAATAGAGTCCAAGTTTGCACTACCTTCAAAGTGGACAAACTCTAAATTAACTTTATAAAAAATGGACAAAGTTAAATATTGATAATGGTGGCTAATAAAATAAAATATTTTAAAATAGATAGAGTTAGGTGGTAGCTCTAATACTAATATTGACTTTTTAAGCCTTACTACCACAAAATATCACAGGTCCCAATATAAAATAACCACAATATTAAAGGTCAAAATAATAATATAATAAGTAGAATAATATATGATAATTTTTTTCAATTGATTATATGGGACTGAAAGGGGCCCCACCTGTATTACAAAAACACCACATAGTATAACAAATCTTGGATATTACCCATGTACCTCTTGGCAAAATTTGAATCTTGGTCTCCTTGAATGTTGAGGAATTTAACCAATTGAGCTAATACCACTTGATATAATATATGATAAATTTAATATGTATATCAAGGTCAATATAATAATGAAAGCAACATTCACTTATATAATCAAATATGAATGCAAATGGCCTAAGTCATTCATGAACTATGCATGAAGAAAACTTACAATATTAATTGCTCAAAAAATGTATATAAGATTTATTCCTTTTCTTCCTGTTACAACTCTATAATATGATATTCAAATTACATTATCATGGAGTATTGTCTCCATAATATAGCCATAGTAATGTGTCTTCTCAAGTACTTGACTATTGCTCTCCATATGACAAGTCTCATGACCCTTGGATTATCATCTTGCCACTTGCATACTAGACTCTTCACTTAATTCTTACATGGACACTTGACTCTAAGACACATCTATATGAATCTTACACTTCTACATGCACACCTAATCTAAAACACTTGTGCACATCCTTAACACATTTACATACTTACATACATGACACTTGTGCACATTCTCTCAATCTACACTTGCACTTTAACTTACATGACACTTGTGCATTTCCTACACATTGACACTTACATGAAAGAGTAAATATCTTCAATGGCTTCCCTCTAAATAGTGATATACCCGGATGGGACAACATTGCCAACCACCTAAGAGCAGCTTCTAGAGGTTTATGTACCCAATATTTTTTCTCACACTAACCAAATCTTATATATATATGATTAATATATCCAAGAAAATATTAGAAAACTCATATTTGCTAATTTTAGAGATTAAAAAAACATCAATTTTAGCATAAATTCCTACATTTAAGTTGTCAATAGTTTTTTTTCAATGGGTTATATGAGATTGAAATGGGCCCCACTTGTATTACATCATCACCACATAGTGGTATTACAACAAAGCTTGGATATTATCCATGTATTGTTTGACAAGATTCAAACTTGGGTCTCCTCCTTGAATATTGAGAAATCTAACCAATTGAGCTAATACCACTTGATTATATAAGTTGTCAATAGCTTATTCTTAAACCTTAATATATTTTTTCAATGAATTCTTAAAACCTAATATATTAAAACCTAAGAACTTGTTATTTTTAATTGGTTATATATAGTTGACATGGCCCCACCCGTATTATATCATTCCTAATTCTAACTAATTCTAACACCTATAAGTTATCGATATCCTATTTCTTAAACTTAAAAATCCTAATGTATTAAAACTCAAGAATTTATATTTTTTATTGGTTATATGAAATTAAAAGAGGCTCTCTCATATCATTTATGCATTAACACATAATTTAAACAATACACATCATGGTAATTGAAAATTGTATTATATTGGCTAACAATATTTGAACTTGGATCTCTACCTTGAAAAATACCTCTCTTCTTTTAAATAATTATATACAATTGAAATTAACCCATCTGTGTTACAACTTGACCACCTTACCGTGATATTTGAACAAATCATCTATCACAAAAGACAAATTGAACTTGGGTCTTTGCTTTGAAAGTCCATGTTTTTTACCACTTAAGCTTATTTCATTTGATTAATGTAGAGGTTCACCTATGGGATTGGAACCTTGGTTTAAAGTGTGAAATACATCACTCCCCACAATTTGTGCCAAACCTCATAGGAAATGTTTAGGTTCCCCCAGAAAATTGGGAAATGTAATCACCCATGGGATTAGGTCCCTAGTTTACGATGTGAAACTTCTTCCTTCTCATTGCTTGTCCAAAATACTTTGAACTAGGATTTGAACCTTGGTTTATGATGTGAAACTCATAGCTTGTCATTGTAAAACCCTTAGACTAAAAGCTAAGGTTTATCCATGAGATTAATTTTTTGGTTTACTATGTGAAACTTCTTCCTCGTCACCACTTACCCTAAACCCATTAACATCTAGGATTTTTTTTTAAATGGTTATATTGAATTGAAATTAGGCCCACTTGCATTAAGTCATGATCACATAAAGGTATTATAATAACTTGAAAACTATGCATGCATGACTTGGTAAGATTTGAACCTAGATATCCTCCTTGAAAGCCAAGGAATTTAAACTGTTGAACTTATGCCATTTGATATTCAAAAATTTATTATGGTTGTAATTCATAATTAGGTTTAACATTGCATAAATTTATAATATAAATAATATATATCGATAATGATCAAGATAAATATAAATTCAGTTGACATTAAAATAATTAATAAGGACATGGAAGTCCAAGAAATAACATAATATTACTACATGTAAATATGAACATATAAATTCTTCAACAATAGAAAGTGGTGCATTATTAATTATAAGAATATTTTTAAATGCTAATAATTCTTGTAATAGACAACCATTGATAACAGGAAGGATGAAAAATGGATACAAAAACCTTTACATACTAACAACCCACTAGTCAGAATAATAAAATTAAATTTTGATAAGGATGTCTCTAGAAACCTATGCCAAATAGGTAAAGGAGGTATTTTCAAAGATAGTAATTGTAAGTTGCTCTATGTCTATGCTTTTTGCCTTTCACCATCCCCTTCGAATCAGGAAGAGATAGTTAAGCTAATTACAACCCTAAGAGAGAACATTAAGTAAGGCTTTAAGGAGTTAGTTATTGAGGGGGACTCAAAGATCATAATTGAAGCCTTTTGGGGAAATAATTTTACTAACTGTAGACTTAATATTCTCATGGAAACATATCTAAGCCTCAATCATAGATTGAGAATTAAATGTTTCTTTAGTTTAATTTGCAGAGGTAATAGGATAACAAATAAGCTTTGTAACAAAAGACTTTAATACGTTGAATAAATCTATTCATGCAAAGATAGACAATTATGGGACATGCTTGTAGATTTATTTTTTTAATATGTCACTAACTCATAATGATAATACATTAAATTGGTATGATTGGGGCATGTTTTCTTTGCTTGCATTATGTTTTATTGTTTTTAGATTATTGATGTATCACACATTTGTCCTATTTTGTTTTATGATGGTTATATAGTTATCCATAATAGAATTTAAGTATTGTTTTATTTTTGTTTGTGCTTTTGCCAATAGATATCAATAATGTATATCTTTTATTTTATCTTTCATAGGAAGATCCCTAATTGAAGGCCTATATATATTATAATTTTAATATGTTAGTTCATGATATTAGAATTTAACCAATAAAATTATTTGGATCTAAAAAACTTATCAAATTTCAATTCTTATGAATATAGTAATAATATAATTCTTTTAATTAGTGATTTGGGATTGAAATGGATCCCACCTATATTACATGACCACATTATGGTATTACAAAAATTTGACAATTATAAGTGTATCTTTTGGCAATGTATGAACCTAGGTCTTCAATTGGTTATATGGGATTGAAACAGCCCCACTCATATTACATCATCACCATATAGTGGTATTACAACATTGCTTGGATATTATCTATGTATTGCTTGGCAAGATCCAAACTTGGATCTACTCGATACCATTTGTTATAGATATGGTCACATTTCCAAGAAATTACCTCCATTAAAAGATGATGAACATCAATAATAATATAATTTTTTATTATTAATACATTGGTATCTTTGTGAAGGATTAGGGCATTTTTTTCTAAATAATATCTCACATTTTAAGAGCCATATCTTCGTGAAGGGTTATCTGATTTAGCTGATTCTTGGACCAATTTAAGTGGAATTTGAAGATCTTTAAAATGAGTAGTCATATGAAGGAATCTGAGCAATATTAAGGGATATAGGATCCTATGAAGTCATCCATATAGAAGAAGGATAGTGAAAATTTTTCAAGTCATGAAAAACGAAATTGCAAATATTTTTCAGCCAAGGTTCGAATAATGGGAGGAGCAATGGAGGTATAGGGTTTCAGTGAGGCAAGATATTCTATCTAGGCATATAATATTTCAGCTAAGTTTCTTTTTATGTTCTTTATCTTAGAAATTTTGCATGCAAATTATTATAATTTTTTATCAAATATTATATTTTCTATAGGATATTCTAGTAAATTTTGAGTTTTAGTTTCCTTCCCATGGACTTCTTTGTAGCTAAACACTTAGAATCATCTCTAGTAGTAGAGGTTATTGAACACACCACAAGGGATCGATCATTGTTGCTCAAAGATAGGGTAATTTTTGGTAAATTTAATGGGTATTGGCCAGGGGCTTCAACCTTGAGAAAATGGATTAATAGGAGTTGCAAGTCTCCAGGAGTGATTCTATCCTTTATTTCTAGCCATTTTTTGTTCTAGGGAAGAAATATATAGAATCCTAAAAGGTGGTCCTTGGTTTATGGGAAGAGTAGGACTCTTCCTTACCCATTGGTATGAAGAATTTTCACCTAAAAATGTAAATATATCCCTAGTACCATTCTAGGTTAGGATGTATGGGTTGACCATTGAATTTTAGGAAATGGATACCTTCAAGGCAATAGAAAACACTTTGGAAGAATTCCTTGAGATTTTAGAAATTACAAATATGGATTCTTGGTTATTTATGTTTGAATATTGGTCATGATTTATATAAGTAAAGTTTTACCAAAATCAATCATTCTTAAGTGTGGGGATAATATGTGGATCCAAACCATAGATTATGAAAATATATCTTCTAGATGCAAAATATATCATGAGGTGGGGCATATTGATTTATCATGCCCTAAGAAGAGTCTAGTAGAATCATATGTAGAAAATCGCAAGAGAAACTTACAAATGGATATGGATGAGGATAGTTTTCAACTTCCAAAAAATAGATCTAGACAAATGAAAACAAATAAACATTGGAGACTAGTAAAGAAGGATATTGGAAGATATACCAACTCTTTTGAGGCTTTAGCCTATGAATAAAAAGTAAATCAAATCTTAGAGAACACAGTACAAGTTCAGCATATCGATAAGGAACCGTCTATTCAATATGATCCTAATCTAGGGATAAACATTCTTTATGAACCTAAGGAACGTGTCTCATCATATTTTAAACTTTCTTGAAGTACCATGCACTATTTAGGAGAAAAATAATTGGTAAAAAAAATGCACTGCTTGATGTTAATATCTCTACCATTAATAAGGAAATACCATAAAATGAGTAGGACAAGTTAAAAGCTTTTGTAGTAGAAATAGGAGAGGATAAATGTAATGAAAAATAAAGTTGTGAAAGAATATTGAGGAATAGAATAATAAGACATACTTCTTATACAGGCAAGGTAAAAATAGAAAAACCTTCAAATTATCAAGTGAGATCCAAGGAAGCAAGAGCAAGCATAGAGAAATGAACACAAACTAGGTTGGTTAAACTTCTCTTTACCAAACAATAAAATGATATTGGTAATTTGTAGGTAGGGCTAGCAACCCCTAATGAGACATGATTATCATCTCAATAAATATAAGGGGTGCTAATGCCCCCTCAAAGAAGAGGTTGTTAGCTTTTGAAGCCTTAATACTAATGTAAATCTCATAGGAAAATAATCACAGGATCAAATATAATGAAGTTACAATATAATAAATCAAATACAATAAATCACAATGATAATACTCACAAAATAATCATATAACAATGCTCACAATATTACACACAAAATACTAGAAATACTATTGAATAAAGGTCTACTAATGCAAGCATAAAGCTTTGCATGTTTGATGGATATTACAATACTTTATCACAAATATATAATTGTATGTGACTCCTCATATGCTACACTCTTGACCTTCACTCTTCTTTACAACTCTTCACTTTTCTATTCTAAGGACACATGTGCACACTTACATAATGGACACTTGTGCACATTTACACTCATAACACTTGCACACATATTTACATGATGCTTGTGCATTTTCTGTACATTATTACATTATATAAAATATTAACTCACTCATTAATCTAAGATACAACCCTATTCTAATATGTATAATAATGTACCAAATAATGTAATATTCTTCAACACCCCTCTGTGTTACAATATTTGGTTATTAAAGACTTTAGTCTTCAATCAAGGTCTTCAAGGTCTCTAGCTTTCCTTCTTTAATCTATAGATGACTTTGTAGTGCAACCTATTACTATCCTCTCATATTTTTTATCATATTGAATTTTGGATTTACCCAATGTCTTCAATGGTAGAAATATTCTTGATTCTCATTTCTTGCATTCTATCTTTCAGAATATTCAACAGTGTTATTTTAGACTAAGATAAGATCTTGAGAGAAACCAATTGAGTCTAAAGTATATATTCCATTTTTAATTGACCCTATAGCTTCTATTTCATTTTTATTCTTGATGAAACATTTATTAACTCCATTTATATGTTTGAACTCAATCAATCTTCCACTTTCAACTAGTTTAGTCACTGAAATGAGATTAGTTGTCAATCTTGGAACATACATAACATCATGTAACACAAAACTTGAGAATGGTGCACTAGGTGTTACACATCCACTTCCATGAACAAGATAGCTCTTACCATATGCAAGTTTCAAACCAAAATTATCTTTGACCTCTAAGCAATCAAACCATTGTAAGTTGTCTGTCATATGATGACTAGCACCAAAATCTATGTACCAAAGATCTCTTTCTTTTTTAATCATATGATTATCTCTACTTGAAGTTATTTTGCATTGTTGATAAGAGTTATGAAGAATATTAAATGAACTTTGACCTTGAACCTTTCCATAATGTCTTTTACATTGATAAGTTCCTCTTGATAATTTCTCCATTAGTCTTAATCAATTTCCTTTGATGTGGACTACCTTATGTCTCCCTAGGTTTTAATAATAGTTTCTAAATTTTCCAAAAACCTATGAAGTAGAATTCCTTATGTCTCCCTAATTATTTAGAAACTAGTAAAGTAAGAATTTTTGCAAATTTAATATTCCTAAAGTTGAAGTAGACTACCTTATCTCTCCAAGATTAAATAATTTGCAAATATTCTATAAGCTTTTGTATCTCAAAAAATATTAAAAAAATACTTTAATAAAACTTCTCAAAAAAACTTTAAACTCTATCACTACTTATCACTCCAAATACTTTATGAATAATAAAAATCTAATTATGCAATTAATAACTTATCACTCCATAAATTCTAAAATCAAATGAACTATTTAATTAATTAACTTATCTCTCCAAATTTTCAAAAAGTAACTAAGGTATTAATTACCCTATTAATATTCTTATCTCTCCACCTAAAATTATAAAACCTTATTTCTCCTCTTACCCTTAGAAACCATTTAAATGTTAAATATTTGACTAAACCAAACCCTAAAATATACCTCTATGCGCAATAATTGCTCAGATTACCTTTGTTTTGAACCAAACTTGGCTCTTGTGCAAGCATTTCATTGTCCTTCACTTGTGCTCTGAATGGGCGAGCATTCCATAGTCCTTCACTTGTGCTTTTAATGAGTGAAGATGCACAAGCAAAAACTCCTTCTTGAGGCTTCCAAGAATGGTTACTCTACTACCATTACGTTTGCCTTTCATCAACACGACATCCTAATAATTTTTATGGCGTTCCAACGTTTCAACATTTCACCGTGTGATGCCTGTCTTTAGCATTTTTGGTTTCACTTGAGTACTTTGAATGCTCAGACTTCCCTATGCTTGAAACTCTCTTTTACTTGACCTAAAACTCACCTGAGGTGATGCTTGGTATTCAAAATTGACTATGCCCTTTTAAAGTCTCCTTTGGTATGTATGGCGTAGGCGTTTTAGCTTGGCCTGAACGGAAATGGCACTCATGATTTTTATCATGATGTTTACATTCCTTAGTACTTGTGTTTCTTGGTGCTTGTGGTGCTTGTGCTTCTCTCTGACTAGATTGCACTCAAGACTAGCGACGCTTCTTTGCCTTAGTTACACTTTTCTCTGACTAGATTGCACTCAACAATGGCATTTCCATTTCTAACTAGACTGAACTCGGCAATGGTGTCACTTCTATTCTAGACTACATTCTCCCTTTGGCTCTGATATACACTAATCCTTGTTGGATGATGGTTCCTATATGGCGCTAGCTTTTTCTTGGCTAGTGGCTCCTTTGCACTTTGATTGCTCCCCCTATGCTTAGTTCAATTTTGAGCATTAATTTGCCTAACTAATGTTTGCTCTTCTTTTTTTCTTTTTCTTTGTTGTGGTTGTGGCTTTCCTGTAGTAGTATGCTAACTCATGATTTTCAATTTTGAAAACCAATATTACTCCTTTTTAATATTTGCCTTACTTATTTTCGAACAATGTCCTGCCTTGTTCTCTGTCTCATTGTTTTGTGTCTTAATATTGTTACCTTTAATATCTTCCAACTTGTTCTTGACATCTTCAACGTTGCTACATTTGTTGCCTATAATCTTGATGTCTAAACCTTTAGATGTCTTCCACTACCTCTATTCATAAGTTGTTCTTCTCCAAGTTTTTAGCATTCTTCCTTGACTGAATCTACTCTTGTATTAAGAGTATTCTATCTCTATCTTTGCTAGTCTTCTGCCTTGAAAAAACTCAATCTTTAATCTTTATCTCAAGCCTATATGCTTTATCAAATGGCTTGTAAAATGGCTTCACTCGTTTCATTTTGTGTATGCTATCTTCCTTTGTTGTCCTTCTTACAGGTGCAATTGTAGGTTTTTCATGCATTGGATCACTAAAACATAACACCATTTAAACTATTTTCACATACACTATAATGATGTTAATTTGCAGGCTAACTTCTACTACACACTTGAACCTTGTTGGCTTATGTCACTATTCTGCAATGTTGTTTTAATGTTCTTTCAATGAATAAACTATCGATATGGAAAGGTAGATGGTTATCGTTAACAAGAAGAGTGCAACTAATTAAATCAGTATTATGGACCATTCCAACATATTATATGTCCTTCTATACTATGCCAAAATCAATAGAAAAAAATTAATATATATTATGCGATCATTTTTGTGGTCAGGATTACATGATAAAAGGAAATTTCCTTTGGTGAAATGAAGCAAGGTGTGTGATAAAACTAGGGGAGGTCTCAGTTTAAGAGTTCTTATGGATGCAAACTTAGCTCTTAGGGGAAAAGTAATTTGGAGATTCTACAAAGAGATTCAAAGACAATGGGCAAGAATTCTTCTATGTTGAGCCCAATGACCCAAGCTTAATATTTACTACATTCTCTCTACCAAATAGTTTTGCACTATGGAATGGTTTAAAAAAATAATTGATCTAGTGATTAAAGGTTTAAGATGGGTGGTTGGAACTAGAGGAAAAAATTCTATTTGGATGGATACTTGATGTGATAAAAAACCAATCAATCTAGATGCAATTTTGAAGCCATGGATAAGATTACTTCAAGACAAAGATGATGATAGTGTTTCGAATATTTTGTACAAGGATCAAGAAGGAAGATACAAATGGAAAGAATATTTTTTACAAGTATACAAGACAATAATGCTAGGATGCAGTTGAGTAGAAAGATAACAAAAATGATTATTTCAAGGGGAGCAAAGGATAAGTTGATTTGGGAGTTGAATAGCTTAGTAGAATACACAACAAGAAGTGGATATAATGTAAAGTAGGAATATCGCAAGAATATAGAGAGATATTTGGGATAGCCCAAGCATTCCTAAAGTCGAAATGTTTGTTTGGCTAGTGGATCATAAAAAGAATTTTATCTTGGGATAACCTTATGAAAAGAGGTTTTCATGGCCCCTCACAATGTGTTCTTTATTAATGGAGGAGAGTATAGACCATATCTTGGGACATTGCTCAATAGTTTGGAAACTATGGAAATGGATTCTTAATATGTTTGGTACACGTATGATGATGAATGGTAGAATTGAAGAATGGTTAAAGCAATGGCAGAGCACTTTTAAAAGTGAGGCTTTACAAACAATCTGGGATATATCAAAAGATACAATGCTTTGGACTGTATGGCTACAAAAGAAGAGAATAATATTTAAAGGAAAGGAAAGCAATTTAGAGGTAATGAAAAGGAAGATTTGTTTAGCCATAGAGGAGTCTAAACCAACCCTATAAACTCATTGAATCCCTAATCTGGAAGAAACGAGCCTTGATAGATGGAGGCATGTCATAAAATGGAATTATGATGTTGGATACAAGAAAAACAAAAGAAATGCAAAGAATATAAAGTGGAAACCACCAAATATGGAGTTGGTCAAATTGAATTTTGATGGAGCATCTAAAGGAAATCTAGGACCAACAGGAGGAGAAATAATTAGAAATAACAGAGGAGAGATTTTATCTTATTATGCTTTCAATAGTGGATTTAGGAAAAATAATGAAGCTAAATCTTGGGCGACTTTAGAAGGGTTAAAAATATGCAAAAAAATGAAGTGGAACAGAGTATTGATGGAAGGTGATTCTCTCATAGTAATATATGTGATTTTGAGGAAAGCAAAAGGCTTCATGGAACATACAAAAGATAAGTGTGGAAATTCAAGACCTTGTGATAGAGTTTGAAGAAATCAATTTTACATGTATGTTAAGGGAAGGAAACAAAATGTGCAGATAGGCTAGCCAATAAAAGGGTTTTAATTGAGGATCGTGAATTTAGATTCTCTTTAAAGAACCAATAAATCATGCTCAATCACCTCATCTTTGATACTCACTTCTTGTGTAACATGTGCTACATAGATCAAACTTGTCATTTATTCGCTCTTCTGCTTATCTCCAACTTGGGCCTCCATACTCCCAACTAGGGCATCCTAACTTCCCATTAAGGCTTTCAAATGACTTTCCTTTCATGCTAGCTAATAGGGCTCTATCCTGCCTCGCACTCCCTATTAAAGAAATTGGCAATCGAATTAGTTTGAATTGTATTGACCCTGCCATATATACATTGTAAAGTCGTTAAGGAGGTTGGGTAACCACCCTACCTACCTCGACATCACTTAGAAAGCGCTAAGAAGCGCTATTTTGCCTAAGTGAATAATAATGTAAGATAAGACCCTTTTAGTTGCTAACATCCCCCCTTATTACATTATTGGCAAATACAAAGAGCATTGCGAAACAATTCAAATTTGATATGTGCAAGTGCCTTGGTAAAAATATCTGCAACTTGCTCATCAGTGGGAATGTACTGGAGTTGTATGTGATGCTTTCTAACCTCATCATGAATGAAATGACATCGAGTGTCGATGTGTTTGGTATGATCATGAAATATGGGATTCTTGACGAGATTCAAAACACCTTGATTATCGTAAAACAAATGAAGCGGAAGGTTCTTTGAAGACCCATATTTGTAAGAATGTGACTTAACCATATTATCTCATAGAATGCTCCATTGGCTGCGTGATATTATGCCTCTGTAGATGATAAAGCAACCACCTACTGCTTCTTATTGTGCCAAGATACAGGACCAGATCCAAGATGGAAAATGTATCAAGAAGTCGACTTACAATCATCAATGGATCCGACATAGTCTGAGTCTGTATATCCATGTAAATAGAACTTGTTATTCTTCTTGTACTCCAAGCCAAAATTTGTAGTACCATGAACATAATGAAGAACTCTCTTTGCTGCTTTCCAATGACTCACCTGCGGTTCCTACATGAACCTTGAAATATAACCCATGGTAAAACCGAGATCTGGCCTGGTATTTGTCAGATATATGATACTCTCAATCGGTTGGTGATAGAGAGTACCATCTACCTGTGGTGATTTATCATATCGCTATAGCTTAAGTCCAGAGGCTCCATTGCAGTTGCCTTAGATTTGCAGCCAGTCATGCAATATTTATCAACCAATGTCTTGGCATACTTCTTTTGTGTTACTCTGATATGATTTTTTTTCTGAGTCACTTCCAAACCAAGACAATAGTGAAGAAGTCCTAGATCTGTCATTTCAAAAGATTGTTTCAGATCATATTTTACTGTATCAATCATACTCTCATAGCTCCCTGTTATGATTAGATCATCTACATATAGCACAAAAATCACTGTCAAAACCATTGTTCTTGGCATAGAGATTTACATCTAAAGGACTTCTTTGGAATCCATGCTGCACTAGGTGACTATCTATTTTGATGTACCAAGCTCGTGGAGCTTGTTTCAGCCCATACAAGGATTTGACCAACTTGCAAACTTTATGTTCTTGCCCTTCAACAACAAATCCTTTTGGTTGGGTCATGTACACTTCTTCTTGTAGGTCACCATTCAAGAAAGCACTTTTTACATCCATCTAATGTAACTTCCACCCAAACTAAGATGTCATGGCACAAAGTACTCGAATGGTAGTTATTTTTGCAGTAGGGGCAAAAGTGTCTTCATAATCTATGCCTTCTTTCTGAGCATAGCCCTTTGCAACAAGACGGGCTTTATGCTTATCAATAGTACCATATGCCTTATATTTCACTTTGAACACCCATTTGCAGCCAATGGGCTTCTTTCCTGAAGGTAGATTTACTAGCTTCCATGTATGATTTTTCATGAGAGATGTATGTTCTGCTTCCATAGCAGCATTCCACTGAGGCTCACTAAGTGCATCCTGAACTGTTGTGGGTTCTTTTTCATCCAATATTATCATATAAACCCTCTCATCATCCATATTTGTGTCTCCATCTTCCTCTGCATCTACAGATAGTTCATCAAATTGTTGGTAAAGCTCGTCAAGCTCTGAAGTCAATGCCTCTGCTCTCATCTAATGAGGCATACTGCAAGTACAAGGTCGATCTAGAGTTAGATATGGAAATGATGTCAACTTTGAATCTCTCAATGTACTGGTATACTATTTTGGAATCTTGTTATGTGGGGGTGGAGCCTCTTTCTTAGGTTCATCTTCCTCAAGGTATACAGTTGTAGAATGTTATTTGATGTGAAAGCTTCGTCAAAGACCACATCTCGACTTATGTGTGTCTTCTTGGTCATAGGATCTATCAATCGATATCCTTTGAAAGCTCATCATAACCAAGAAAGATACATTGTAGGGTTTTCTCATCTAACTTCTTCCTTTTCTGTTTTGATATGTGCATGAATGCCTTACATCCAAAAACCCTTAGATGAGGATAACATCCATATTGAAGGAGGGCCAAACGGGATGACGATGGGCGGGAAGGCTTCTGCGGGAGAGCACGGGAGCGCCAGCAGGTCGAACCATGGGCACAGCAGGGTGGAGGGAGAGCAACCAGAGTCCGGGGGCACTGAGGAAGATGGTGTCAGCCATGGCAAGGATCCGCCAGACAAAGGGGGAGGTGGACATCAAAAGTCGTATGCTCAGGCAGCGGCTTCAGAAACCCTAAGCGGCTATAGAAGCCCTAAGTCATTTGCTCAGGCAGCGGTTTCAGAAACCCTAAGCGGTATCTTCATCGAGGAGCTATTTTCGGTCGGGGACAAGTTGGACATCCCGACGAAAATTCTCTCAAGCTTCGTGGAATTCAAAAAATTTACCCTCATTGGAAAGTTCATTGGTGGTCGTCCAGATATGGAGACCATTCGCAAATGGGCGTCAGGCAAATGGAGAACCTCTGGTCACATGGAGTTGGCGGCCTTAACCCGAGGTTTTTTCGCGATTAGACTGAACAACGAGGAGGACTTCTGCAAAATCCTGTCTGGAGGTCCTTGGTTCCTGGGCCGTAGGAGTCTCTTTCTAAGGAAGTGGGGTATGGACTTCAACCCTGATACCCAGAACATCAACATTGCTCCAATATGGGTCAGGCTCCCGAGTCTCCCTCTTTTCTGTTGGCATGAAAATGTAATTAGAGGTATTGCCCACTCCATTGGGGAGTTGGTCACCATTGACCCTCCCACCAGAGCTCGGACAAGATTTGTCCAAGCCCGTTTCTGTGTTTTGGCGGACTTGGCGGCGGACCTCCCCTCCTCCATCACTCTCTGGTCCGGAGGTTCCATTCTCCACAAGCAAGTCATTGCATATGAGAACATACCAGCTTTCTGCCCCCAGTGCAGTTCTCAAGGGCACCTCCAGCACAATTGTCCTCTTCAAAAGTCGGGGAAAAAGAAACAGGAATCCTGTAACCCCTTGGAACACGGTGATGGTCAGACGAAGCCCCCTGCTGCGAAAGACCATAAGTCTCCAGGGCCACCCAGGGACCTTCTCGAATCCTCCCACCCAGTAGAGGGAATCTCCCTCCAACCGGACTCTCAACTGTGTGTTGCTAGCACCCTTCTAGGACCTCAGGAGGAGAAGGAACAGTCCCCCCCAACCCATACTTCAGTACCAGAACCCTTTCGAGTCCCAAAATGTGCTGGAAGATTACCTACTGGGAAAGAGGGGTGACCCCCCCAAATCACCACTCAGTCAGAGCCTCCCAGGCTCCAGGACCTGGGCCCTTTCGATTTCAGCCAGTCCCAAACCTTGCTAGAAGATTACCTCCTGGGAAGGAGGGGCGTCAATCAGATCGGACATATTAGCCCTCGAATCACTAGGAGCCGAAAGCAAAATGTGGATTATGGAAGTGTGAGGAAGCAGGGCCGACCTCCCAACAAAGACAGAAGAGACAAAGAGACGGCGGCAGACATCGCGAATGGCTCCCAATGTCTGCTATTTTCAGATGACTCTGACACTCAGACGGGTGATACGCATGTACCTAAACCTCCCTTCCAACATGGTAAGGGAGGCAAGAAGATCTTCAGACTATCCAGACGATTCTGAAGCAGACCCAGGAGAGTCAGAACTCGGAGGATCTGGAGGATCCGGAGTAGCTGTGATATGACTGAACTCTGAGGATCAGGAGGATCCGGATTATCTGTTTCCTTGTCTGGTGTTTAGCTGGTTTGTTTTTACTCTCTAAGTTTCATTTTCTTCGGCTGTTACTTTTCGTTATCCTGTTTAAATTTTGGTTTGTTACCTGGTTAATCAGGCATAAATGCCTTTTTGTAGCCTCCGGGCAATTAGTTTAGGGTTTACGATTTCTGTAATAGGCTTATACATTCAGCCAGGAGGCATGATACATCATTTAGCAAGGCTGTTTTTGTACATAAGGTTTTGGGATCCTCTATAAAAACCCACTGTTAAAATAATTACCAAAAAAAAAAAAGCCCTTAGATGAGAAATGGAGGGTTTCTTACCACTCCATGCTTCTTGTGGAGTTTTACACTGTAGAGCTCTTATGGGTGCTCTATTCAGGAGGTATGATGTTGTGTTTATTGCTTCTGCCCAATACTCATGCTCAAGATGTGCCCCCTTAAGCATACATCGAACCATTTCCACAATGGAACGATTCCTCCTTTTAGCAACTCCATTTTGTTGTGGAGTATAGGCTATAGTCAATTGTCTCTTAATCCCATGTTCATTCAAAAATGATAAAAATTCCTTGGAGGTATATTCCCCCCCTCAATTTGAGCGGAGGGTTTTGATGGAACATCCTGACTCCTCAACAAGCTTCTTGAACTATTGAAAGTATAGAAATACCTTTGACTTCAATTGAATAAATAAAACCCACATCTTTCGTGAGTGATCAACAAACAATTGAAAATACCTCTTTCCACCATGGTTGGTTGGCATAGGACTACACATATCGGTGTGTACCAACTCCAAAGGTTTCTTAGCTCTCGAAGAGCTAACTTCAAATGGAACTCGATGTTGCTTCCCTGCTAAGCAATCCGAGTAGACTAGAAATGTGGATGAAAGATTGGGAAGACCTCTCACCATCTCATATTTGCTCAACTCGAACAAATATCCTGAACTTAGATGCTCATATCTCTTGTGCCATAGAGAAGTAGCCTCCTTTTGTAGATGTTGCCAGGGAAACATAAGGCGTGGAAACGACATCTAAAATAAACAAGCCATGCTTGTATGATCCTGTTGCTACATGTTTTCCTTTTCTGGTGATAAAACATCTCTTTTTCCCTTTCTCAACATTGAACACAACATTCATTTCTCAATCCAAAATCTAAGGGATTGACAACAAATTGTTAGCCAATATAGGAATATAAAGCACCTTCCCAATCTAACATTTGCCATCTGGAAGAGTGACAGAAACATCACCTTCACCCTGCACTTGGTAGGTCTGATTGTCTGCAATTGTTATTGGCTTACCTTCCTTTTCCTCAAATATCTCAAACCACGATCTATCTCCAGTCATGTGTTTACTGGCACCTGAATCAATATACCATATTGCATCTCTCAGCAGAGATGAAGTTAGAGTCATGAGCACCTTGTGTGCTCGTTCAAGATCTGAGTCTGAGTTAAATGTAGCAGAATCTGAGTCTGAGTTTGATTCGGCATAAGCAACATTCCCCTTGGGTTTCTTATCCTTCTTCTATGGTTTGTATTTTATTTTACTCTTTTTCTTGTGATCTTGGTCATTTTGTTGTTTGTTCTTAAACCAACACCTGTTGGTGTCATGGTTATTCATATCACAAATTTTACAAAATTGTTTGTCTTTCTGCTGATGTTGTTTCCTTTTTTCTTTGGATGAAGATCCTCCCTTTTGAAAATTACCTTGTTTCTTACCCCCTTGTTTGGTGTAGAGGGCATTATCTGGCACTTCATCTTTTTGAAACTGATTTGCCTCCTCAATTTGAAGCAAATTCACCAATTCCACAAAGGTAACTTGTCTACCAGACACATGAAGAGAGGTGATCAACATTCTATAGGATTCTGGCAAAGCTCTCAAGATGACTGAGGTCAAGAGAGCATCGTCCACTGGTTGTCCCATAGCATTCAATTTGGCTTTCAATTTCACCACCCTGCATAGGAATAGGTCAACTGTCTCACAAGATTTCATACTCAGGGTATGTAGTTGAGTTTGAAGGTGTAGAATAGTGGACTGATTCTTACCTTCATAAATGGTAATCAAAGCATCCCAAGCTTCCTTACTAGTTTTAGCATCACAAATATGAGGTTGGACCTCATCTATAGTAGCAAGCAGAATAAACATGAGACATCTTATATCCTTTTTATCAAAGGCCTCTTGATCTGGCCATGCTGTTCTAGGTCGTTTTGGAGCGCCAATCACTACATCCTACAAATCTTCAACCTGAAGGATAACTCTCATCTTTGTCTTCCATGGTGCAAAATTAGAACCTTTCAGCAACTGTGAATCTAACAGATATTTGTGAACAATGGCCATTGTGAAGGATCCTTATAACACCAAATGGTCCCCCTTTCGTTATACCTGCCAGGCCTTTATACCGAACTTCTCTATATATACTCGCCCTTACGTGAGGGAGACTATAAGTATATAAGAGCATATACGTGGAACATAGGCAGAACTAAAAATGAATCGTTTTGTTTATGACACCTACCATAGAAGGTCTTTTCTCATGCATGGGGCGTAACTTCCCCTAAACATTTCAAAAATCACTTCGTCAGGATTTACGTCTAACAACAATAACGATTAGGGTATAAATGGAATGAATATCAGAATTGGTTTACCTTATTTCTCCCCGACGATTGATAGAGAACAATAGCTCAGACGTCGTTGTTGCAGTTATATTAGGCGTTAGATACAGTAGTCCAAACACGATAGCATCACCTGTAAGTGTGGACCAGAGGTATCGTAGATACCGAATGTTGTTGTGCAATAAATTGCACAAATAGGTGAAAAAAAATTGGGGTCTTTTCTTTGCTTTGTATATTTTACTTTATAATTGAAATGCAAGAAAATGGGAAATTTAAATGCAAAAACAACCACAAGTGCCCACAAAATTCTAAACACTCTAGGTGTCGGTTACCACTAAAAATGCACCTATTACAATGTCAGTTTTACAATGAAGATATTCACTTTTCAAATCAACAATTTTTCTTCCCCCTTTGTCTTAGAATTTTGTAAAAAGAATGCTTGTGATCCCCCCTTTTTGTTGCAAAATAAACAAGGATGAAAAAATTGTGCCTTTTACCCTTTCAAATTCTGAAAAAAAAACTTATCCCTCCAAAATTGCTTTGAAAGGAAAAAAATCGAAGTATGGAAAAAATACCTCGAAAAAATGGCATCTCCTTTGGCTTGTGGCAAAAAAAATGCTCATGTGCCCTCCTTTGAAAAAAAAAATGCCCCTTGTTTGCAAAAAAATAACCCTCCTTGGTCAAAAACAAGTTAGGCAAAAGTTGTCAAAAATCATTAGCAAAAATTGTCAGCAAAAAAAATTTGCTGCGTCAAAAAATGCAGCGTCAAAACAAAATTGCTCCAGAAAAAAATGACGCATCAAAAATTGATGCGGGGGGGCAAAAAAAATTTCTTTGTTTTTGTGTCCCTCCGCGGGATTCGAACCGTGGACCTTGTCCACGCTAGTGGGCGCACTTGACCAAGTGCGCGCTGGGAAGGAAGGGGACCAACCTTCCTCTTATCCCATGCGTTGCACAACAATTGCAAAAAAAAATTTGCGTGGGATTTATCCCACACGCATCAAGAGGATGCGTTCACGGGCATTTAAAATAAATAAGGCGTTCATTTGAAAGTGACTGCCTTCGAGCAGTCAAGCCTCTCCCTCGCCCTTTTGTCATGTCTTCTACCAACTCAGCAAACCCTCAGTCTATCACATCACAGTATTCTGCCAAATTAGCAAACCCTCAATCTACCATGTCATAATCCATGTGTTCTCCCAATCAGTCCACGTGTTCGGTCTACGTGTTCCAATCGACATCAGGTTCGTGTCAGGGGTCTCGTAGTCTCGGTATTTGTGCCATGACAAGGTTAGCATCTACGTCAATAGTCGAGTTTGTGTCAGGTCAGGTATGTCGGCTTCGGGTTCGTGTCAAGTCAAGTCTGTCAGCTTCTCAGGAAGCGTGCCCTTTCAAGAGCCCCGCTCTTCTCTCACCTCAGCCTGCGCCCAACATCCACAACACGCACTTCTGCCTCTGCCTGCACCTTCAACCTACGCTCTGATACCATAAAGAAATTAGTTATCGAATTAGTTTGAATTGTATTGAGCCCACCATATATACATTGTAAAGTCGTTAAGGAGGTTGGGTAACCACCCTACCTACCTCAACGTCACTTAGAGAGCGCTAAGAAGCGCTATTTTACCTAAGTGAATAATAATGTAATATAAGACCCCTTTAGTTACTAACACCTATTGGCTTGCACTCTATTTTGCCTTGCACTCCCTCGAGGCTCGCAATAGCCCTTGTCTTTTCTTTTTCTCGACGTTCCTTCACTTCAGTAATTTTTAGGAAACAATGTTCCACGCATTCGTGGTAAGGGTTTGAAGCATTGATGCCCTCCGGGTAAGGGTTTGAAGCATTGATGCACTCCAAATGAACCCTAATATAGCATTAAGCTTAATCAAGCTATCCACTGGAATTCCATGTAGAGAAACAATAAGGGTTGCCACTACACCAAAAGAAGCTTGGGATGCACTTATTAGACTATTTGATAGGCCTAGTCAAAATATAATCGTGTATTTAAAACATAAGTTGCATAATCTTTGTATGAAAGGTTCACTTACCAATTATCTCATAGAAGTGAAGTCTATTAGAAATAATTTCTTAGCTGCTGGTTCAACTCTCCCTGATACAGAGTTGGTTCCTATCATGTTATGTGGCCTCCCTTCTAAATTTCATGCATATGCTACCATGTTAAATCTAACTGGTAAAACATTGAGTGCTCCATTTGAGGAGATTGAAGTTCTTAAGCAACATGAGCAAGCATTCATCAAAGATGAAGAGGTTGATTCTACAACAGTAGCCTTTGCCAGCAAGGCAACCTTACAACAGAGACCCAACAGGGGTCCAAATCAACAAAATCAAAGAGGCAGATAGAGGTCTTAGCCACAGCAATACCATCAGCAGCCGCATCAACAGCCAAGATGGCAATCAAGACCTCCCCAAGAGGATCGTCAAAATAGAAGACCACAAAATTATAGGCCTCAACAACAACAAAATTAACCCAACAACCAACAAGGGTGTGACTATTGTGGAAAATGGGATCATTCTGCAAATGATTGCTATCAAAGAATTAGACATACAAATCAAAGGGATCAATAAGATCATATTCTTACTTACTAAGAAGAAACCTAGGTTCAAACCTTGGGGGGAAGGCAACCCTTTGCAAAGGTAGTAGTCTGCTCTGAATCCTTCAAGTGCGCGCTAGACCGACGATGACAGTACAAACCTCGAGCGCCTGGTGGTCACCATCTCACGCCGGGCCAACAAGAATGAGACAGATAGGTTTGTTGGAAGCAATCCCTATGGTTTGAACCCTGCGCTTACTAAAAATGGTGGTCGTAACCAACTCTCTTATGTAATAAAAAAAACAAGATCATAATCTTAATACAATATATGCAACAAATCAAGTCAATATTGAAGAGAAAGATTTTTGGTATATAGACTCAAGGGCACCTAAACACACGACAAGAAGGCAAGATTGATTGACCAAGATTCAATCTACCCATAACCAATTCATTACTTTTGGAGATGAACGTGCTCTTCCCATTTAAGGTGTAGGAGATGCACCACTTACACAATGGAAAAATGTCCTTGCCAAAGATGTGTTGTATGTAACTAGCCTCATAAGGAGTCTCCTTTCTATTGGGCAACTTATATATAAGGGTTATACTATCTTTTTTTACAAAGACAAGTGCTACATTCAGGAACCAGATGGTGTTGTCAAAGCCATAGAAGACGAAAAGGAAGGTGTCTATTACCTCCTTGCCCTATCTGTAACTCAAAAATCTTTGCATACAACTACTACTTTCTCTTTGGAGTATATGTGGCATGAAAGAATGGGTCACTTAAACTTTCATAATCTTCAAATGATGGAAAGAACGGGTATGGTCAAAGGACTTCCTCACTTAAAGGAGTCTAAATACTTTTTGTGAACCATGTCCTATTGCCAAACACCATAGACAACCTTTTGAGTCTGGAAAGGCTTGGAAAGCCAATAGGCCGCTACAACCACTACATTTAGACATTTGTGGGCCAATGTATGTTTTCTCTCATACGGGGGCTACATATCACATCACTTTTATTGATGATTATAGCAATAGAATTTGGATCTCTCATTCAGTATAAATGGCAAGCCCTTGATACATTCAAGAAATTCCTGGCACTTGTTAAAAGAGAAAGTGGCTATAAAATCTCCACCTTGAAGACAAATGATGGTGGAGAATACATCTCCAAAGACTTTTTCAATCTTTATAAGCATAATGGGATAAGGAGGCTATTAACAACTCCTTATACACCTTAGCAAAATGGGGTAGCTAAGAGGATGAATCAAACCGATAGCTGAGAGAATAAATCAAACCATCAAAAACAAGGCCAAATCTATGCTACTTGTTGTTGCATTATCAAACAAATTTTGGGGGAAATTATCCTTGTTGTTGCATACTTGACCAATAGGTCCTATACTAAGGCTTTGCATGGTACAACGCCAGAGGAATTATGGAGTAGAAAGACACCCTATGTAGACCATTTCAAAGTCTTTGGATGCGATGCTTATGGCCACATACTTCATCATAAAAGAAGCATACTTGACCAATAAGTCCTATACTAAGACTTTGCATGCTACAACACCAAAAGAATTATGGAGTGGAAAGACACCCTATGTGGATCGTTTCAAAGTCTTTATATGCGATGTTTATGCCCACATATCTCATCATAAAAGAAAGAAATTTGATGACAATCCAAAAGTGCATCTTTATTGGCTATAGTGAAAGTGCCAAAACCTATAAATCAAGAGAATTTTTCTCTCTATGGATGTTACCTTCAATGAGTATTCCCCACCAATTCCTTTCAACCAAATAAGGAAACAGCTACTCCCTTGACATCCACTCCCTTGCCTGATCCTTCTTCCATCACAAGTGAACCCACCACTTTTCCACCATGATTGAATCTTAGCTCCCACTCTCTCTTGGCTCGCATTTCCTCCCAGCTCACAAGACTATTTTCATTGTTATTCAAACTTGTAAATGGCTACTCCCCATTTTCTCTTTCTTCCCGCAACAACTCATTTATCAATTGTGAAAACTTGCAATTTAAGCAACCATATACAGTAAGGTTTGGATTTACAAGAGGAAAGACATCACCAAAACAACACCTTGACATGACTTAACAACGACCACCCAAAAAAACTGGTTGGCTATGATTTCTAACACCTTCATATAAGTGACAAACATCAAAAGTTTTCCTTCAACATCTTCAAATGACTTCACAATAACAACTCAAGCAAAATTAACAGGTCCCAATTAGCTCCATGTATATCACCATGGAAACTTCACATCAAACACCTGATGGCTCCACATATATAACTGTTGGCCACGGATCCGCCACCTGGGAAGGACTTGGTGTGTCAATGCGCCCTAGACCCGCAGACCAACACTGAAAGGCCGGGAGGAAGGGATGCCCCCGTGCCGATCTCCGGAGAAGGCCGGCTCCTTTCCTAACCTACTTGGGGGGTTTAGATAAGGGTGCAAGAAAGAGATTAAAAAAGGGGGTAAAGGGAACTGGAAAGAGATTGAAAAAGATAAGGGAACAAGAAAGAGATGTAAATATCATGTGTTTCGGGTGGGGGGGACATATTGCTAGAGGACTCTGCTGTGACGGACCACCTTCTAATTAATTCAAAGCATCCTTGGCTCTACTTTTTGTCTCCGTCTTTTATGCTGCCTTTCCTTGTCATTTCTGCCTCATGTTTCTTATTTCATTGCTTACTGTTATACTGAACTCTGGATTCCAATATTTGATGATTAAGTATTCCTGGAATGCATAGATAGAGGTACATAGGATAGAATCGCAGTCACCTTTTATGCTCCCTTCCACTAGTATTTCTGCTTCATGTCCATTTATATTTTTGTCTGTCTGAATTCTGAATTCTAGATTTGGGCATTGGTGATTATTTGGATCTGGAATACTAAACAGAAGGATACATAGGGTAGAATAGCAGCTGTAGTTTCTGGTACATGCTTTGTTTTATTTGTTTTTGGTTCGGATGCAAATTTGCGATCGTGCTGCTTGTTCTCCCCCCATCCGAAACGCATGATATTTACATCTCTTTCATGTTCCCTTATCTTTTTCCATCTCTTTCCAGTTCCCTTTACCCCCTTTTTTAATCTCTTTCCTGCTCCCTTATCTAAACCCCCCAAGTAGGTTAAGAAAAGAGCCGGCCTTCTCCGAAGATCGACACGGGGGGCATCCCTTCCTCCCGGCCTTTCAATGTTGGTCTACGGGTCTAGGGCGCATTGACACACCAAGTCCTTCCTAGGTGACGGATCCGTGGCCAACAATAACCATGCAAGTTTGACACAATGAGTTTACAACCAAAAATATAGTGTTTCTTTTAATCCAACCTCCTTTAAAAAGGGAAATTACATCAATTAGACTCTAGGCTTCAGCACAAATGATTATTTCAGAAAACCCAAAACCTTGCAAGCCTCAACTATGCAATGTCACTCCTGATGATAGAATACTATCCAAATGGCAAAACATTATGTCTGAATATACGTGTCATTTGAATAATGTCTGAAGCCTTCCTTATTCATGCAAACACGAATTCATTATAATCACACCACCTGCTCTGGCAATGGCCAATGGTTAAGGCCGTCTATTTCTGTTTAAAAAAGTACCACACAATCCCAAAATGCTTATTACCACCGGTGCATGTTTTCAAGATTCAAGTACAACCATTGTCTGATTCCCGGCAACATGTTAAGGGGTGAGAAATTAGGTGAAACATCGTTTGTCATAACAAACATTCTCTTCCCAATGCTTCGTCTCATCTAGATTTTTCTAGAGGTGCAATGTTGCATCAATAGTCTCAATCCAATTTTTTAAATACCATAACCGCATGAGCACCATTTCTTAAACCATGCAGATTTCATGACCCCTGAAGATGATAAAACAGCCCATGTGATGAGTTTGCTTGTGATCCTCGTTTATCTACCAAATTGTTCATTAATATGTTAGAAAGTAATATGTTAGAAATGAAATATCACAACGGATTTCCAATAAAAACAAATAAAAATATTTAAAAAGGCATCTTGGAAACCTCACAAAGAGGTAACAAGAAGCATATTTTTACCATCACAAACTTTAAAACATAATCTAATGTATTAAAATATTTCACCAGAAATCCCCCATTTCAATGCCGTGGGATAATAATTGTTATGACAAAAAAATTGCCAGGATTCAATAGCACAATGACTAGAATTAACTAAATAAAGGATGGCCTGAGCAGATCCTTAAAGTAGCAGTATTTCTCGAGTTTCAAGCATTAGCAGATGAACAGAAATTACTAAAACTAAATATACTGGCTCACGTAAGAACTTCCGTCACTTGATAGAGAGCAACAAATGAACCAAGT
This sequence comes from Wollemia nobilis, assembly GCA_028583015.1. Classification (NCBI taxonomy): domain Eukaryota; kingdom Viridiplantae; phylum Streptophyta; class Pinopsida; order Araucariales; family Araucariaceae; genus Wollemia; species Wollemia nobilis. Next base: position 3,664,645 of record JAQPPZ010016833.1, on the reverse strand, counting down.
AATAGATACTATTTAACAAAAGGTACCTAAAAATTCACACCAGCAAAGCACAGGTAGTTGTCTCACATCCTCATATTATTTATGTCATGAACTGGACCTCTTTGCTTTTTGTCAGACTAAGCTTTACAAATTATAAATTTGACCAACTTCTTGTAAATTAAGAATGTAACACCACGAAGATTAACTCATTTTTTACGATTTAGTAGAACTTTCCAAAAATGAACAAGTTGTAAGATGGCGCCTGGAGTCGTAGACCACGGATGATAATTGCTTTAACCACTGTCCACAAAGTCTGGATCTCCCGGTCATCCAGTTATCTTTACGCTGCAGTCCTCTATAAGGGAAGCATTTTACAATCCCCGCTTGTAGTGAACTTGACATGTTCTAATGGACCAGTTGAGTGCATCAAATGAAATACACATCTTCTATCACTATACCTCCATTTTCATAAGCCATGATCCTCCAAATTACTTGCCATCTCAAACAAACAACTACTGATAGTTGTTTCCATATAAGCAAGAAATTCCCAGCCATACTTAAACGGTGCACAATAAGCTTCAAATGCTGCCCAGTGTTGTTTGTCACTTTACATCGGTATACATCCAATATTATATAATGAGCTCAGAAATATGCAACAACATGTTTTATTCAAGGATGAGAAACATTACAAAAGGATCAAATTTCTCCCAACACAACCTCAGTTTCTTCAGAAACAATAAATACTGCTTTTGTTGTTACTCTTTATCAAAAGGAATCCACTGTAAGAGCACATTAACTGAATTCTGGCCCCAAGTTGATGTGATCTTAGAAATAATAATAATTTGATGAATCTGTGCCATTTGGAACGTCTTTACAAAGCATAGAACGAACTTCCATAATAGAGCGTGGTGGCTCTAGGTCCTTCTCTTGCAGAGCATGACCCTGTAATCTCTGCATCTGTGATGCAAAAGTATCATCTAGAATCTGCAAAGACACAACACAGCCAGAAGATTTTTTATATAAGCATGTAAAGGTTGACATCATTGTAGTCACATTGCAATTAACAGAAACACAATTGCAACCAATTGCTGAGATCCCAAACAAATTGAAAATCACAAATAAAGCAATAGCACTAAGTCATCATAGTCACAAAGCAAACAAGGGTATCACATGTGCAGCTAATTGCATGCTTACAGACCCTATATGAATCAGAAAAAGCAAACAGAACATTTGTGAGACACAAAATAATAAGAAAGAGTGTGACTCTTACTCCTACGGTAACACGAGCGCCTTTGTACAATGATCTATTTTCTTTTCTGTTTTCCAAGAACTGTAGAACATCCTGCATCCAAAAAGCATTTTGCATGCCTCGTTAAAAGTCTAATTGATCTGTTTCCTAATATTGTAGTATATACTTGCAAGGACGTCAAAAGATTCTCCATGATAACCAAACCCAAAATGAGGGGAAAACTTGCTATCTCAAGGTTTAATTTCAAAATTGAACTAGTAATTATTGAAGTTAAATAGACATCAACAGTATTGTATGTTGTCTAAAAATAGACAAGACTGCAGATAAAGAACCTGTCCCATGCGATCCCAATATCCACGACAGATGGCCACAAACACACGGCTAGTGAAAGCATCATGAAGTTGAGAAATTGTATCAATCAGCTGAGTATTTAGTGCCTGCATTCTGTCTCGGATCTCAGATTCTCCAACCAAATCCTTTGTATCCTGAATTATTTTTTTTATTTTTGTCTCACGTTGCATTCTTGTCTGGCATAAAGAAAATATACAGGAAAAACAAAACCATATCATATTTCTGAATCATTCATTTTAGAATTTAATGTAGGATATATCAGAGGTGCAGCACATAGGTTGAATTTCAATGTATACTTACATTATCCACAAGTTTCTCTATAACAGCCTGCAAATAATTCTTAAACTTAGCCCTCAACATAACAGTGATCTCACTCAAGCATTCACCAAATACCATATTTCCACAGGCACCTTCAGGCAGGCATGAGACCCATGACTTCAGTTGTACCTCGATTTTTGGGCGCAGTACATCAAGTAACCTCTTGATAGTGTTCAGGAATACTCCTAGCTGAAATCAATGTGAAAGTTACAGTCAGGATGAGCAAGTGACATGCCAATTAAGAACCAGAAAGTGAATCTACATTTTTAAAACAATAGAAGTTATGTTTGACGAGAGTGTACTCACGTGACTGGGGACACTGTAAAGGCATTCTGATCGGCGCTTTGTAAGCTTCTGAACATATTGGAGACCAAACTTCTTGGGCATCGTACCTTCCTTGAGTGGTGCCAAAACATCAGCATATTGCTTCTCCATTGCCTCAACCATTGCCTTTTCTACATCAGCAATGGCCTTAATTCCAACAAACCTCCAATCAGTTGAATACTTTTTACCTCAAAGGAGGTGATCTCAAGTTCGTCTGACAATAAAATAGTGGTAACAACTATCTATAAAAAAAATCCTATGTCACTCACATTCTCTAGAGCAAATGTATATTCAGGCCAGCGACGAACAATGACTTCATACTCATTTAATGTGTCTTTAATGCGTTCATACATATCCTCTACGAATGATGTTGTTGAATGTTGTGTTGTCACCCCCGCAAATCGGACCTAAAAACAAACATACATTCTTGCAGCATTAAAATAATTTTACCTAATACATTTTTTAAATGGGAAGTGTACAGTACACAAACTAGTATCTACTTTGACAACATGGAAATATTTTGTAGAAACAGAGGCGACAATCAGAAAATAAAATCCAAATGCTATAAAATACATACATAAAACATGGTCATGCCATAACTCTTCAATTATGCTTACCCTAGGCAATCTTAGCTTTTTCAATGATGTAGTTGTTTACAATTGTGTGTTTTAATGGGCAAAATTCAAAATTCTATCAATAAAGAACAGTTCCATTGAAATATTAGCAATAAAAGAACTTGAAATTCTGCCTTTATCGTATACATAGACAGATAACATTATTATGATCTTAAGAGATACCAAGAATGCCTGTTAAATGAAATTATTAGTAAAGAATAGAGAAGAGAGATTTGAGTAATAATCCATAACAAACAACACCATATGTCAACATAGTAATTAGAAGCTGTAGCAGGATCATCCACCTACTCAATGATCCGACTTAAATGTCAACAATTAAAGACCAAAGAGGCATTTTCATTTTTTTTTTAACTGGTTACATGAGATTGTAACGGGTCACCCATATTACATCAACGATCATCTTAGTACAGTATTTCAACATTTAGTCTAGAAAGATTTAAACCTGGATATCGGCACAAGCTCAACTGGTTAACTACCTCAACTTTCAAAGAGGAGATCCAAGTTCAAAGCTTACCATACAATACATGCATATGGGTCATGATGTAATATGGGTGGGACCCATTTCAATCCCATATAACCATTAAAAAATAAAACTTGAATCTCCTTGAAAGTCAAGGTTTTTAACCAGTTGAGTTCATACCACTTGATAAATGTTAAGGTTCACACATGAGATTTGAACCTTGGCTTATAGTATGAAACTCTTCACTGCTACCATTTGCTCTAAACATCATGGACACGAAGAGGCATTTTCATTGCGTTGAAAGCAAGGAAGACTGCTAGGAGGAGAAGGTAACTCGAAATGGTTCATTAAAGGGAGTATAATTTACATGTTTGGGCCATGTTGGATTTGTTGGAAATTTGCCTCACCAACAAGAGCCTTTTTGAAGGGGGAACCTTGTCGTGCCAAGCATAGTTTAAAAAATTACCAGTTTCCTGCGATTTCTCACAAGAAATTATGGTCAGCTCTCTCCCCCCCCCAACCAAGAAAATCGCGAACTCATGGAGATATTTTGCACAGTTTCTCACAAGAAACTTGGCAAAACTCGCACAACTATTTTTAAAGAGGCCATTTGGCCTCATTTTTGCTTTTTATTTCTTTCCAGCTGTGAACAAATTATTGTCAGAGGTTAAACACTATATTTAAACTGCTTTTAGAGATCAAATTTGAGATTTTCGGAGGTAACATTTTTTGGGGCAAAATCTAGGTTTTTTTTTTTTTTTTCAAATTTCCCTTTGTTTGTTGTTCCTCAAACATGTTGGCTAGGCCCTAGGGAATTAGATAAGTTACTTATTTCTCATTTTTTTCTTTCTTCCCCTTTGGAAAAATAGATGGATTCTTTGGGTGAGGCCCATGAAACCGCCTCCAACAGTAATGTTCCTCAACATTTGAGAGGACTGTACGAGATATAGCATAATGATACCTTACCTGAAGAGCCTCCAATTCAACCACCTATTCAGAGCCAAGGCCAACCATCTAATTTGAGGAGGAGGGGAAAACAAAAAGCAGTTTAACTGCTTTATATTTTCAAATTTTGCATTTGAATGATGTACTTGGTTGGATTTGATGATTATGAACCATAATCGTACTCATTTTAATAAATATATAATATAAAAGCAACTTTCTGCCTCTCCAATTTTTGTTTAAAATGTTTTTTAATTTTTAATCAAGAAGTTTTCTTCGGCTTTTCCTGTTTGCCAAGTTTTCTCAAGTTGCCAATAAAATCTCCAGGGTGCCGAGTTTATCGCAAGTTGCAAGTTTTCCAATGCAATAAACTCCTCAAGGACATATTAAGTACATATAAGATTTTGCAGTATATAGTCATAAAAAACTCCTGAGCCTTGCACAGGTTAATGTATATAGTATATTTTCTTATTTATCTATTGTCTATCCAAGCATTTTATGGGTTCAATTTTAGATTTTGTATTAAAGATGATGGCGTATGGAGGACTTTGATAGGGTGGTTTTTACTTATAGTATTCTTTTCATCATCTCACTTATTTCCTTTTTACAATTATGCAGAAAGTATTCCTCAACATCTGCAGGAAAAGCACCCCATAAGGGGGCGGAGGTCCAAGGTTCAAATCTCGGGCCTCGCCGGACTGAATGCTTGTCCCTTTCCTGGTGCTTTCAGCGGCGTAAAATGATTGTGGCATGGTGGTTATAGGGGCGGACTGCGCGAAGATCTGTGTGGCGGCTTCTGGGGCGGACAGCGCAGAATACTGTGGCGGCCATAAAAAGCTGGACAGCCTGCCCGGATTCGTGGCGGCTACCGATTCCACCATGTAAATTCAAAAAAAAAAAAAAAAAACATCTGCAGGAAAAGCAATCTTAAATAAATTTGAAGTATCAATTTTGTATCTACTTTTTTCCTCTTAAATAGGTTTGAAGCAAGTGGTAGGGGGGACCAAGGTTCTAATTCCATAGGTGAACCTTAACATTTGGCCCACTGAGTTTGGAGCAAGCAATGAAGATCTAGGAGCTTCCCATCATAAACCAAGGTTTCAATCCCATGGTTGAACCTTGAGATTTTTTTTGAAGCCCATTGGGTTTGGCATAAATGGAGGAAAGTAAGGAGTTTCACACCATAAGCAAAGGTTCCAACCCCATAGGTGAACCTTAACATCTGCTCAAGGCATTGTGGAGCAAAAGTCAATGGAAAGAAATCATATGAGCACAATCCAAGTTCAAATGCCCACATTGTGATGGACACTCCCATGATAATGTAGCCTATTATAATATGGTTTGTCGTAATACCACAAAAATGTGATTCTTTGAAATAGCTTGATACTGTGGTCACGATTTAATATAAGTGGGCCCCGTTTCAAACCTACATAATTCCTAAATTAATGCCCTATCAGAGTTTGGTGCTCAATATCTTTGTCTTGAGAATTTTTAGGCTCATCTCCTATTATATAGACATGGGCACCACCCACAATTAGCATTTCTTTTGTCAAAAAGGATTGCTTCCTTGGGTGTTACAGGGCACCACCATTACTACAGCTCGGAGATTAGTATGTTCCTCTAGCTTCCTCCATTCAGCCACTTTGTTGTTTCCACTCACCACTTCCCTCCCTCAAAGGAAGCAATCCACAAAGTTGTTGGGGAGGATGTTCAATCAATATGTCCAAAAGTCATAGCCTCTTAGCCCTATTTTGACCTTCTATGTAAGACATTTCTTGCAGGTTGTTGACAGCACCAACTTTCAAGTAGGTTGTCAATTCCACTCACCACCTCCTTCCCTCAAAGGAAGCAATCCACAAAGTTGCTGGGGAGGATATTTAATCAATATGTCCAAAGTTGTAGCCTCTTAGCCCTATGTTGACCTGCTATGCAATACATTTCTTACAGGTTGTTGACGGCACAATCTTTCACGTAGGTTGTTAATTCCACTTGGCACCTCCTTCCCTCAAGGAAGCAATCCACAAAGTTGTTGGGGAGGACATTCCATCAATATGTCCGAAGTCGTAGCCTCTTAACCCTATGTTGACCTTCTATGCAAGACATTTCTAGCAGCTTGTTGACGGAACCATCTTTCATGTAGGTTATCTCAAAATCATTAGTCACAGAACTTGCAAATTCACCTCAGCTGGTTGAGAGTCTCCCCTTGCCAGCTTCTCGATGACAAATCACCATCTCACAACAGGAAGATATGGTAGAAATGGATTAGACAACGATTGTTAAAATTTAAAACTTTGAAATAGGGCAAGAAAAAAATCATTGTTCTAAAGACTAACCATTGCTGTCACTGTAGTCCATTCTCTATTCTATAGCAAAGTAAGGTGCAAGTTTATTGTGAGTCATGGTACAAATCGTGCAAATCCAAAAATAATTCATGATTAGTAACTTTAAAATTAAGTGTATCACAGCCTGCCCTATTTTTCTCATAGAACAAGCACAAACTATCCAACATAAGTAAAAAAGACTTAACTTCAATAAAGTAAAACTCAAATAACGGTTACAGTATTATGTTAACCATGAAGTACAACCATGGAAGAACTGGATGACCGAATCTAAGTCAAAGCTAAAACATTAACAGCTTTGGAAATGATTATGAAAGTAAAGATTTGAAATAATTTTGGTGTTACTATAACAAGGTATTTTAAGTATCATAACCATTCAGTTTTCTGACAGGAGTCTGTTCTTAGTTTATGAAGGACATGAAACAAGTATCTTTTCTAAACCACTAGATGACAAAGAACAAATCATGACTACATAAGTCAGCAAGTTGGCAGCCATAAGCTTAGCTCGTAGTCCATATAACAATAACATTAATGAAGAAATAAACTCAGGCCTAATACAGATGCTTCTTTTCCTCAAATTGCTCTGTCACACAAACGAAAGGGCAAGTATGATACTCTTTCTCCAAAATCAATTCCCATCCCAAGAGAAAGAGTATCTAATTCAATTGTTCAAATCTATTGATAATACTCTCAAAAAAGGAGGTATTTACAATGAACCTTTGTCAAGGATAACAGTAATGACTCTTCATTGTTTGGATAACATGATCAAACAAATTACTTTTCAGCATGGCTCTTTTCCAGCCCACTTGAAATGAATAATCTGAAGAATGGCTCTTCATAGCATCCTTCTTCTTAAAATGACAATACCATGAAGAAAGACTAACATGTAGATTACATTTCACACAAAAATACGAATTCTAACCGGTGGCAAAAAACAGGCTTATTTACAATGAACCTTTGTCAAGGATAAGAGTAATGACTCTTCATTGTTTGGATAACATGATCAAACAAATTACTTTTCAGCATGGCTCTTTTCCAGCCCACTTGAAATGAATAATCTGAAGAATGGCTCTTCATAGCATCCTTCTTCTTAAAATGACAATACCATGAAGAAAGACTAACATGTAGATTACATTTCAAACAAAAATACGAATTCTAACCGGTGGCAAAAAGCAGGCTTATTTACAATGAACCTTTGTCAAGGATAAGAGTAATGACTCTTCATTGTTTAAATAACATGATCAAACAAATTACTTTTCAGCATGGCTCTTTTCCAGCCCACTTGAAATGAATAATCTGAAGAATGGCTCTTCATAGCATCCTTCTTCTTAGAATGACAATACCATGAAGAAAGACTAACATGTAGATTACATTTCACACAAAAATATGAATTCTAACCGGTGGCAAAAAGCAGGCTTGCAAGTATGGAGACAAAAGTTATTTAAATAAAATGACAGGATTGGAGAGTTTTAATTTGCTTTTTCTTCTTTTAGATGTCTTCCTTTTGAATCCTCATCAAGAGAAGAATTTCATTATGACAAGAAAAATGAACTAAACCACAACATAGTTCACCAATGTTACCTTATCATTTCTACAGAAGTCAAGCAGTAAAAGACGCCTGTCTTGAACCCAGAGGACTATGTATAAATGGAACAACTCCTTTGCATCAACCCCTCCCTTAACTGGACTGCAAATATTGAGCACAAAATAGATCACAAGAAAAGCTTTTGTTAAATACTAAAAGTTTGCAATGGAAACTAAAGACATGCCAGAAGGAAATCATAACCTATGAGCAATGCACATAGCATACCAGATATTCCAGCTCTTAAGATCTCTCTGGAAATCAGCAGTTGCAATTACAAGCTCTGCCACAGGTGGAGAAGGGCCAGAGGGAGGACATGCAACCAGAAACGCACGTAATCTATTGCAGAGATCAGCATTGTATATGGCAGCACCAATATTTGGAAGATCTATAGAGCTGGAACAACAAAGAAAACAGTTTCATAGTTGTATAATGCAAGGTTATGATCAACGATATGTACAAAAATACTAAGCACCAAATTCTATTATCCCATATATTTAGAACAAGTATCTATTGCAGAGATCAGCATTGTATATGGCAGCACCAATATTTGGAAGATCTATAGAGCTGGAACAACAAAGAAAACAGTTTCATAGTTGTATAATGCAAGGTTATGATCAACGATATGTACAAAAATACTAAGCACCAAATTCTATTATCCCATATATTTAGAACAAGTATATACATACTAGGTCTTGAAAACTTACTGAAGAGGATACAAATATGCAAAGGCCATGCTAATTTTTTCATATATTAAACTAGAAAATATATATTAAAAATGTATTTTAATAGAGGTAACCTCTAAATCCACACATGATGCAAAATATATTATGTATTAGATACATACCCACTCCCATATCAAAGAAACATAATTTAGACAAGAGAGAGGTCTCCCCAAGTGTTAAGCAACTTTGTAAAACATTAAACAATTCAAAAACTCTAAATGTGCCCCAAAAAAGACGACAGGAATATAATAAACCACGGAATAAAACAGTAAGCATTTTGTTAAAATTACAATATACATAACAACACAGAAAATATTACCAGAGACCAAAACCTTGGAAACCAACCAAAAGAGCAAAGAAAACAAACACATATATAGAAATGGTAATGGCCGCCCTTCCCTAATGTAACTTCTGTAAGTGTTTTTAAGCACGAATTTTCAAAAAAATAGTACACTTTGATAAAAGTTAATTAAAATTGGTTAAAGAAAGGCAGTTTTCTTTTCCTAACTTGTCACATTCCTGTCCCTTTCCTATCAAAGATTACAAAAGCTGATATGACTAAATAGCCTCCTTGTTGTTGAGTTCAATCTCAGAATCAACTTCTTGCAACCATTCATGACAGGACTTGTAGATATAGGAAACAAAAAACTTGCACGTGATGAAGCAAAAAAGATAAATAATAGTAAATGGATTGTTCCAGGTCAAATGCTGGAAACACAAAGGTAAAAGGCAGACTTTACAAATAGAGCAAGCACACACGTGACAGACAAAGTTGGATCTTCCATAAAAACAAAACATCAACTCAAATATGGAAACTATATATGCTCCTCTAAACTTCCAACTAAATAATATCTTCTACAATAAACGTCATTAAGATGATTGAGAGATAACATTAACACTGTGGGACCTAATTTTTATAATAAATTAAGTATCAATTCCATGAGGTATGAAATATTGTCTCAGCATTCCAGAATCCAGACACTACTAGATAACCTAATAAAGTCAAGTACAGTGTCCAACTCAATGATGCCTCTCAGAAAATTCACAAAACAAGGAAAATCTGTGCACGTCGTGCAGAAAACATAAAGGAATCAAAACTAATCTTTTATTTGTCAGCAACACACCTGGGGAGTATGTGCTGATTGTGGATCGCAATGTCAGTTGAAACTTCATTACGGATATTCATGCAAAGAGTTTTCATTTTCAAATATGCTGTTGAAACAGTCACTGGATCCATCAAAATCCCTTCATTATTACCTACTACAAACTCATCTGTCTCTGCCATATGTCGCTTTGATCTTTTCCTTGCAGCAGTCTGCATAATGTCAGTTATTAGAAATACTTCCTCCCAAGGAAAACCCGGTGTTACTCCTTTTGAATTATTATTATCTGGCCCTTTATACTGATCAAGATGGCTTACATACAAGTAGCTATTAGATACTGATCTCTTACCTGAAAATAGCTGCACAGAGTTAACTGTGCCTCTGGAGATAGTATATCATGGAGAAAAGAATATATCTTTACAGCAGGGACAAGAGCTGGTGCAGCAATGCCACTAGCAGGTCCAAAGACATCAACTAAGCCTGACGGTATTGAATCATCCAAGGATTTATAATTTTCAAACACCAAAGCAAGCAATTGCTCTGCTTGGTCTTCAATGTCTCCTAAAATTCGCTTCTGCAAGCACAAAGTATATTTACTAAAATTGAATTATTAAGCAGAGAAAGCAACAAAAACATAACAAAACTGGAGATTTAAAAACATCCATTGTCCACATTATTGGCGAAGTAGTGAATGCTTACACAAATGGAGATGGAATGAAGCAATAAGGGCTGTGACTACAGAAGCTTCCTAATCTATGCTACATACTACCCAAATAACATTGTCCATCGATACACCCACCCACAAATACATGTGCATACATGCTTGTGTGCATGTGTATATTGCACATAAAAAACATATTTCCATGCATATTTCTGTATCAAAAACATATTTTTAACCATAAATATGACTGTATGCATATGTGCATCTGTAAGTGCAAATACATTAAGTTCTTTGCTGCAACTAGCATCTCCGGGCAGTGGTTGAAGAGGATTAAAGCAAAAAAACAAACTAACAGAATGAAACTTATGACATGTATCTTAAATTTCAAAGGATGAGAATTCGTTACGAAAACATGAATCATAAGATAACCACTTATATTTCCAGCTATCTACAGTTTATTCTCAACAACATAACAACAGAGCTGACAACTAAAACACACAGCCCCCCCTCTGAAGAACTATGCACATAAACGTAGGAAATGTAGAACAATGCCTCATGAAAAAATACCTCTTGTCGACTTAGAGCATTCTCATTTCGAGCATTTACTACAGGAACAAGCAAGTCATGTATGAGAATAAGACAGTCTTCAGTAGGTGTTGCAACCTCCATGATAGATGAAAGATACCTGCATTTTCAAGCAAATGTTGAAGCTAAGAAGAGTGGTATTCAATATTAATTGAATCCATATTCTGCATTGGCAATAAGAAAACAAATTTGACCAATCCAAGTTACTTAAAACAATTTATCCATCCACAATACCTTAATTTAGTATATGAATCTGAAACACCATAATACGAAGCAAATTCTGTTAATAACCACCGCCATGACCCATGCAGATGCAAATTCCTTTGTTGAAAATGTTGCACTCTCATTGCAACTTCTAACACCAAGTCATACGCCACAGTTTCTGCAACAGAACCACACTACAGGAAACACCAAACAGATCATACTTCACAATACATCACCAATATGATTAACTTTTGCATGGAATTTAAACACACCAACTAACAAGAATGAAGAGCGTGGCATTCATAAAATTTGATGGGGCCTGTATGCATTTTAAATCCTCAAGGCCAATGGGAAGATAGAAAGGGACATGCTCTAGGGAAATGTAGGTAGTCATATTCTACAAAGAGCCTTAGGAAGGCAACACAAATATGCAACACTCATACATGTTATGTTTGTGGCTATCTTAACACCAGCATTTACTACTGGCCAATATTAGTGTTCACATAAGATAGACAGACACAAGGTCATGTCATATTACTATATGTAATCCTTAGAAAGGAGCTGCCCCACTACTGTACGACTCCAGAATTGAAAAGATCATTCAGGAGATTTTTGCATAATATCTACCTAATATCCTATATAATGAGCAGCATAGAATTTAGAAGCTTCAGGGGAGGTGCTAATATTTTGCTTAGGTCATACAAATATCTGACCGTATAGATTTCAAAGAAAGGCTTAAGCACTAGTGTCCAGGAGACTAACTAGAAGGAAACCAATATGTTCAAGAAGTTGAGCTGCGTGAGTTAACTTTTTAAATACATAACACAAAATATATGAATCATATGTGCAAAACAGTGAATTAAAATGATAATGCACACATAATCCACCCACTCATTGCATCATGATAAGATGTGATCATATTGACAACCATCCATAAAAGGACAGTACAACTTGCACATATGGATGACTCACATAAATAACCTTAACGCACAATTTATAGCATCACAAAGCGAAAACACACAAAGTCATCACTACTTCTATTACAATTCTATTAATTTGCTAATTCTTGAGATCCTTTTTGTTAGTTAACCCAACTCATTAGCTGGCACACAAACCACTGGAAAAACGACTTGTAGGCACTTCAATAATATTATCAGATCCAAGATATTCACTGATCGTAAAATAGGTGGGCCAAAATGATTCAAATTCGGAAACCACAATGATGAGCAAGCATTCTTTAGACATGATAAACAGCAAGACTCTGAAATAGGTAGACGAAAAAAGAATTCACATTTGGTAACCACAATTGCAAGTGAGCACCCTTTGGCCATTAAAAACAGGTAGTAGATCAAGCTATATAGCACCTATGGCTATAATGTAGAAGGTTTGAATGAAGAATGCACTTTAATCTCCTAAGAGGTCTGTCTGTGCTCCACTCTGTTAACAGCTTTTTGTTGTGCTGTCATTTATGTACAAGACAGTTAATCAATTTAATAATTTGGTTATATGGGGTTGAAATGGGCCCCACCCATATTACATCATGACTGCATTATCACTGTATTCCAACAAACTGCATTATCATGAGCTGCCTTATCAAGGGAGAGTCCATCACATTGCAGAGGTCTTGGACATGTGCAGACCCAGTTGCTTAATACTGATGATTATTAAATCTTCTTACAAAGGATGAGTGCTTCAAGGACGTAAACATTAACCTTTATTGATACTGTGATTACTGTTATAGAGTAGTTAGTACATACTCGAGAAAATCTCTTTTCCGCATTCTCGACAACAAAAACTTTTTGTTAGTTTTTCAAATTTGTATCAGTTCTATGAAACCACAAGCTACGAAATTAAAAAGAGATGGTGCAAAGAGCCAAAGTTTCCTCAAATAAGAAAAGTATTCTCCGAATATGTTTAACATAATTAAAGACGCATAAAAATTTACAAGAAGTTGACAAATCCCATGTCTAAAATGTTAGCTGCAGTTGATGGGAATTAATCACTACAAATATTGTTGTGGAACCCTTGGGTCCTAAAGTACATTATATCTAACAAAATTTTCCTCAAAAAATTTTGTCTTTGTAACCACAGAACTCTATAGCCAAAAATTAATCTTGACACTTAACAAATAGAATTATATTCAAAAGTTTCGATATTTGCACTGACTTTGATTTTATTGTTAATTTGCGCACTGCCATTAACTTCCATTTTGTAATAGTTGCATCTTTACTCTTTATAGCAATTTGCAAATTGCTTTGCTAGGAAACCTCTAATGAATAAAATAGATGTAGAGCCCTAGAAGCCTTTTGCCATCGGTCATTACGTATTGAACAGAGGCAAAACATTCTATAACAGTCGGACAATACTAAAAAGTCATGACAAAATCAATAGCTATATTGAACCATAAAATATCTCCGGGCATTTTCAAATCCATTCGAAGGGCCACAACCTTCAATAAAGATGTCCGACATTATTTGGATAAGAAAGACCAGATCATGATGCAGGAGTTATACAACTGATTAACTTGTGCTAAAGCTAGCAACACTGCAGATTGAAATATTAGTTTCAACAAAACTTTGATCCAATCAAGAGTATGCTTGTTGCAGAATTATGTATAAATGTTTCCTCCATGATCTATTATTCATTTTCATTCAGTCTGCATATTACCACCTTTCAACTTTCCAAATGTTTTGGTGATTGTATTTCCTCAACCATAATAAGGATGTCAAAACATCTCTAGCTTTGGTGTCAACATTTTGTGGTTAATAGCTGCAAAAACATTCCATGGAGAAGGCATACTTAAAACCACTTTACCCATCTTTATTTCTTCATGTTAAGTGGTTGTACAACTCTCAAATTTCTTTTTTCAAAAAGCATTATAAAAAACTTCTTTGTCTACAGAACAGTTTCTCATGCAGCTTCATTGAATTATAATGGTGTGAGAACTTCAATGTTGCAAAACCTTTATAGCAGCCTTAATTTATACTTCATTTGATAGGGAATGACAAGCATACTTTCCATATGTATAATTTTTAATCGTCAGCTATATTCTTATCTAATTGTACTTGCCTATTTAAAGGCCCTTTATGCATAATAATACACAGTTCCTTTGGAGTGCAGTTTTTTTGTTTTGGTGTGTGAGTCTTTTTGTGGATTATTCCATATCAGTTTGGTATCAGAGCAGTCGTTCCTGCTCCTTTTCTATCTATCTGTTTAAGGCATCATGCTGCCTAAAAAGAGTCTCTCCCTCGAAGAGATCTCTCAAAGAGCCAAAGCGCTCTTGACGGATATTGAGTCCATTTGTGTTGCCATGCTAGCAGAAGAAATGGCATTTGTTGAAGATGAAGTTCTTCCTACCAAAAAGGAAGAAGATGTTGAAAAAGAAAAAGAAATTCTTCTGGTTGAAGAAGAAATTGATGAAAATCATGTTGTTATTTTACTTGATAATGTTGCAGGTTTGTTTGCTGCAGATTTGAAAAGTGCAGATTTGTTTGAGGACTCTCCTAATGAAGCCCATGAAGTTGAAGCTAACAAGATGCAAATTCCTGATCTGTCTTACAACGACTCAGAAGAGGAGCTTGTGGATTCCATGCTGCCTCAATTTATTCTCTGTGGTCCACTGGCTCTACAACCATGGCAGCCTCTTCGCGATCCTATCTCCTCAACGATGTTGTTGCCATCACCTGCCTTCATCGACAACATCGATCGTGGCCCTCAACATTTCTATGCCCTTGTCCTCCTCTTGGCTACTCTGTGTTGTTCCTATTTTATTATGGTCCTAATTTGTGTGCTCCCCAACCAACACGTGTCCCACCATGGCCACCTCCCCCAGTTTTCTTATGCACCATGGCCACCTCCCCCAGTTTTCTTATGCAGTTTTCTTGTGCATCTTTCCTATTCAGTTTTTCTGTGCAATTTTACCAATTTTACCTCGCAGCATTTTCGATGGATGGTTGGTGACTTTCTTTCCCTTTTGACCGCATTGGAGCCCAATGCTCTTACGGTGGGGAAGAATGATAGGGAATGACACACATACTTTCCATATGTATAATTTTTAATCATCAGCTATATTCTTATCTAATTGTACTTGCCTATTTAAAGGCCCTTTATGCATAATAATACACAGTTCCTTTGGAGTGCAGTTTTTTGTTTTGGTGTGTGAGTCTTTTTGTGGATTATTCCATATCATCATTACTAACCATTAATTCTACAATCCATTTGAAGACATCCTGATTACAAATATCCTTCTGGTCTGAGGATTTTCCCCCCTCAAGCATCTATGGTAGCATAGATATTGATTAGAAATGTCAATCACGCCATGATGTGTAGCACATAATATCCCCTTGGCCATTGCGTTAAATGTAAAAATATGGATATTGTGCCTACATAATATGGATGTTTTTAATTCCTTTTCTCTCTTTATACAAAACACCCCCGCATATAGGAAGAACTGCTAGCAATCCCCATTTCACATTCCCACTTTTCCTCATCCTACCATCCAAAGGCAAAAAACAAAAAGAAACAACTCAATGGAATAAAATTTTACCTACAATGAGACAAAGTCACATAGGTCATTGTATTTAATAATTATATAGCTTTTATTTGCACATCCTCATAAAAATCCCATACTTGACAATGCTCAGCCTGTACATAAGAGAATTTGGCACAATGCTCTTGACAAGATACTTGTTAGTCGGTCTGGTGTTCTTAAACTAGTCACCAGTCACACCAAGAACCAAACCAAGCTCCCGAATGAAATGATGAGAAAACCTTGGACAATGCCCTTACAAAATATGGAAGCAGGAAGTAAATTCCACAAATTTCATTTCAAGTTGATGTCAAGGGGAAAGATTTTGAAATTTGATGGCAGCTGCAATGGCAAGAAGCTTGATTCCTGAGTATGCAGTCTTGCAGCATATTTCAAGACCCTAGGATCCCTGATGCAAAGAAGACTCAAACTGTTGACGTCCATATCGAAGAACCTCCCCTTAGGCCTGAAGTTTGATGCTCATATTAAACATCACCAAAAACTTTAACATTCTTAAAGCCAAAGTGCCGTCTATGATGCCAAAATTTGAATGTTCCAAGTGACACAATAATATAAAGTGCTTTGAAATTTGAATGTACAAATCAAAAATGGCAACACAAAATTGACAGTCTTCAGATTTGAATGCTACAAAATCGAAAGTGCAACATAAAATTTGAAGACTGCAAAATTTGATTGTCCCTACAACTTCTTCAAATTAAAAGTGACAGATTTGGAAGGTTAAAAAGGGTGTGTTGCACATTTGAGTATATGTATATATTAGAAAACAAGTGCACAAAGATATATGAAACAATAAAACAGAAAGTCTGCAAATATAGGCATCACATTGAGTGTACAGAAAAGTAGTGGCTGTCAATCTAGGCAGAGACTGAAAAAAATAAAGCTTTGACAAATGTGCATGCTCATCAAGGGTATTTATCTGATAACTTCAAGCCTGACTACCCTGCACTGGTGGCAAAATCATCATACTCTGCTTACAACTCTCATAGACAAAATGGTAAATCTTTAAGAGATCACTGAATAGGGCAAACTTAAAGATGCTATGAAGCTATGAAGACGTAATTCTATTTTAGTATTGAGACAATTTTGTGGTTATGATGGCTTCAACGCAGGCAGATCTCAAATCAATCAATCTAAAAGTACACTGAATTGTTCAACAAGCTTCAAGTCAAGTTGCAAATTCAGAATCTAAAATTGGTACTTTATCAAATTTATTACTGGTTTGTTGCCTAGTCATGGAAAATAAACAGATCTCTGTGGCATGAACTCTTTAGAACAAGCATATGAATTAGCTACTTCTGTCAAAAGTAACTGAAATCAAAGCTTCTGAAGAGAGATTCCAGTTTCAGATTTAAAGCCTTGGACCACCTTTAAAAGGCAATGAAAGGTTCAACCCAACCATCTTCGTTTGCTGATAAAGAAAAGTAGTAGTAGTTCAGGCAAAAGAAACAGTCTACGGCTCTTCTAACAAATCTGCAAACCTGACTGACAAAAGGAGATTGCAATTCAGAAGTCAGTTGCTCCAGCTCCACAACTTGCCTTGATGATTAATAATTACTTATCCAATCACAAGGAAGCACACACTTCATTCAGAGTTGTCAGGTAAAGGATCACCTGATTCCTCTTAAAATTGATAATGACAGACAAAAAAAAACCTAGAGTCCATGAGGTTGCAAATCTACAACTTGTCACTCCACCCCACCTTAAGCCCTATCAAATTGAGATGGATTGAAGATGCTGGGAATTCCAATTTGGTACAATGGTGATATGCAGTCTGTGAGTTTCGTTAGTAGATTGCTGACTATTCGTAGGAAGGATGATTGTTATTTTATTGTCTGTTAAATGAGTCAATTATAGGGAAGATGGAGACATATAGTTTCAAGACATTTCTGGCAGGGAAGTTTAAAATAATCACAATCTAGGAGCAAAACATAAACATAAGATAAACATTTACCTTCATGGCACCAATTTCATCAGTACTGGTTATGTAATTTACGAAGAGCTGAACTTTCCCCACACACTCATGTTCAGGCTCCTTATAAAGAGACCACCAGCGAGTTTTATCTGTCTGCAATAAACTAATATACATCATGAATGTAGGAGTTGAATGCTAATAACCAAGACATCTTCTTTCAGAATATAATAAGAAGAAAGAAAAACACTGCTCACCGGATCATCACTTATAGAAGCAAGTTGAACTAAAACACGCCCTTGTACGATACCCTTGGAGTCCTGAACTTCTACTATGAGATCATCTCCTGGGCTTTCTGGGAGGCTGCATTCATGAAGATAATGATCAAAGCAGGTGCAAGCATTCAGGCTAAATTATTAATGACAGTATATGTCAATCGTAAAGATAAGAAATTGCATATGAAGAGAATGATATCAGCACAGAAAAGAGGCAATACACTCAAAAGAAACAAAGGAAAGAGCAACAAGTGCAGTCCAATGCAAAAAGACAACCACATGCAAACTTCAACCTTATAACTTCTGACAGTCTTAGAAAATTCTTGAGAAAAGTATAATTGTATCAGGACAATGCATACAAGACATGTGTTTCACCAGATCCTGGTTGCATTCGGAAAGCTTCTTCTTCAATAGAGCTCTTCAGTCTCAGAAAGCAAGAGTAAGTCTCTGTCAACACATATGGAGGAAAAAAACAGGAATGACAAGGTTATATTCAGCTCTAATAATAAGCCCACTTGGATTGCTTCAGACAACTTCTAAACCTTTAGTTTTTGCATATAATTTGTTACTTTATGACACATGCAGCCAACCAAAAGTAGATAAAATGAAACATGTAACTGATCAAAAATAAAAGCAATGACACATGGGCAAAATACCTTGTATTGTTTCATTCATTGAGTTGTTGCGAAGTGAAGTCACCCCAGTTCTTAGAAGGCTAGATACTTGTTTTACATAACGTGCACTAGCCTGCATATATGCCATACTACGCTGAGAGTAAGTGGCATGTAACGGAACATGGGGTGTAACACGAACTTTTCTCACAGATTCCCACCCAGCCGATAGTGTGGACCGAACATTGGAAGATCTACAGCGCAGTGATTCAAACTTTACAAGAGATGACCGAAAAGATTTTAAACTGCATCCAGATGGTGCATCAAACATCATCCTGACTTTGCGCACTGTATCAAAATCAGGGATTGTGAGGCCAATTAAACTCATCTTACAAAACATCAATCAATTATATATTGATTAAGTCAATAAATTATTTGGAAGAACCTTGAACGCATATCTGATTCAGCAATATGAATGGCAATTCTAGAAGTGCAGTTCTTTTTTCATCTAAGTCTAGCGAGCTTGCAAAAATTTATGGAACGAATGTTTAAGATGTCCGCTAAAAATATAAATAGGAATAATAAGCATAGTTGGAAAATTCACAACTCGTGATATTCTCGGCACCACAATTTTGGAGATCTTATCCACAACTCAGGAAAACTCAGCCCAAAAAGAAATTCAATTAAAAATATATATTTTGAACTATTGGAGAGCCAGCAAGCTAATTTTATATTAGATATTCACAAAAAAGAGCACAATTACAGTTCGTGATCATCAAATCCAACCAAATACATCATTATGTCATACAAATGCAAAACTTCAAAAATATAAAGCATTTTTTAAACTATTTTTGTTCTCCCCTCCTCCCCTTTGAACTAGATGGTTAGCCTTCGCTCTGAATGAGTGGTTGAATTGGAAACTCCCCCAAATACAGGATCATCATGGTATATCTCCTCCAATCCTCTCAAATGTTCTGCTTCCTCCTCAAGTGCCTCAAAAAATGAACAAGCTTTCAATGAAACTTACTACCACTCTTAGCTTCATATTCCCTTTCTTTGCTATTGTTCATTTTCTTTAAATTTTTCCAAATTTAAATTCTAGTAGTATTAAATTTTTCCAAATTTAAATTCTAGTAGTGTTAAATTTTTCCAAAGTTAAATTCTAGTAGTATTATATTAGGAAGAGATGACAAGCAGAATCTGTTTGGTATAATAATAAAAGAATGGTGATCAACATTGAACATACTAGATTTTTAATCAAATGCCGTTACAAATAATTTGCCTATTTCATCAATTAGTCTCATTTCCCAAGGGTACATGGAACTATTACGAGATCTCTATATTTCTATTGTGTTTAAGAACTTATTTAAACGAATTGGGAAATGAATTGAAATTTTGAAAACTCATCTAAATATAGAAAACACATTATTTGAAAATTTAAAAAAAAAACTCGCTGTCCGCAATTTCTTGCGACTTTAATGAGAAATCCCTGAAAATCGGAGATTTTTCTAACTATGATAGTAAGAATTCAGTGTGCTAAGAACAAAAGCTTGCTTCTATTGAAACTTCATCCAATTATCACTTTTACAGTTGTGCCTGTATTTCACAAAACCAATAGAACCATGAAATTAATCCAATGCTCTGTTACCTTGAACTTTAATTTTTCCTATGGTTTTCTTCGGCTTAGGAGCAGAGCCTTCTAGGGCAGTGCCTGTTGAACCTTTTCTTAACAATTCCTCCTCTGGTTGTAACAGGATTTGCTGCAATCTACAACAGTCATAATAAGCATGTCATGTTAAAATCTAACAACTTTTCCAAGTAGTTACTAATGGATAGGTCAACTACCATTTTAATTCCCCAAGAAGTTGGAAAAATGACAATATAGAACAAGATTCAGAACAAAAAAAGAATTAACACAGTGAATTCACACCCTCACTTACCCAAAGGCATTACGCAAAACTGCACACTCATCATGAAGAAACTGAGGAGATTCCATACAACCTCTGGCCCACGCCTGGAGACAAAGGCGCACACAAGCCTCGTAGGCAATAAGGGCTTGCCAGGCTCCTTGGCCACTGTAATCAACAAATAGCAGGTAATTTATCCATTTATGATGAACATGTTAACTTAGTATTGATCCATACAGGAAACACGATATGTAAAAAATTCTTCCTGACCTGAGATGAAATGTGGGTAGGTGACTTGCTGAAGTTGGCTTGCTGCAAGAATTACCTGCTGCTTCCCCTGCAATCCCAGCACCAGGCCTAGGTAAAAACAGAGTTAGTGCTCTTTTTAAGCAATGATTTTTTCTTTTTTCTTTTTTCCTTTTTTTTTCGATGCAATAGTTGGAACTCAACGTGAGACTCATCAAAAACCGCAAGCAAGTCTCCAAAGTCCAAACAAATCTGCTACTAACAAATGAGAACACTTTCATCTAATTGCCAACAATACTGAAGAGTGTGCGTATACAAAAATGTACCTTACACACTGAACATTTGGTTGCGGTACATTGGCATGTATTTCTGTTCCTTGACCAAGTGCTGTGTTATGGAGGGTTTCGTCTGTGTTACTATGCTTAATTTCTGATTCGATGCTGCCAGGTTTGGGAGACGAACCGGAGGAAAAAACAGGATTAGTCTTAGAAGTTGCTATATTTGGTCCACCCATTGAACCAGCCATTGGCGGTGCACTAGGCATTTCCATGTCTGACGGATTTCCAGGCCAGACACCCCTCTTATGAAGATCTTGCTGCTAAATAAAACAGTCGTACACATCGATAAGATGTCATTATGTTCTACAGATCTTCCGACCCAAAGCATTGAAAACATGTGAACAAATCCATTTTAAATAAGATTGTATACAAACTCCGAAATCTAATAATAACAAATAGTTGCTTTGAAGCAGAAAATTACATCAAACGTTAGCATTTCTTTTACCAGGGACACAGCTGCTTTAAAAACCACGTCAATAACGAGTACCAATACATTATAATTCAAGTAAGATTTATCTTACTGGCATCTGTGCGGACTGACGCTGATGAACAAAGTCGGACGATCTTTGCTGCATTCCTTTGAACCGCATGTTTGCTGCATGAGTGGCTTGATCCTGTAACGTATACCAATTGAATCAATTAACACTTGTTCATAACACAACCGCGGATTCCAAATAACAGTGTAACCAAATAACACGACTTGGATACTAAATTGCAACCTCCTAACAGTGTAACTCTTCACTCGTACAGAAGTTTCACAATATCTAGTAATTTCGTGATGAGAACTACAGCAGTTTCCAAATATCTATAATTTCATGCTGAGAACTAGCGACATTCCTAAACTCCTGATCTTCCTATACAATTTATGTCCGAATCTGGCCTTGAAAAGAGAGAGTGAAAATGAATCAACTTTTCTTGAACAAGAAAAGCGGATGAACATTCTATACATTTTCTATAACCATTTTAACAGAAAAAAGAAACCAAAAATACAGCACTTAGGCACCTCTCCATTAGCATCATCATCAAAAATGGGAGCACCGGATGAAGTCGAATAATCCACTGCTTGGTCGCCAGCAGGATCTCTACCAAAACGACCTTCAGACTCTTCAAAACTCTCTCCACTATCAGAAAATTCATCTGCAACATATTCGTTTTGTTGTCTATTGTAACCAGAATACTTCTGATCACCACCATTTCCCGGCTCTTCGCGATGCCCGACCTCCCTCCTTTCTCGAGGGGGTGTGCCAGAGAAATGCTGCTGCTGCTGCTGCTGCCTCTGAGAATGCAACGGAGGATTACGGCCATAAGAATACAAATAATCACCGGTATATGTTTCCCGGCGTCGCACAGGGGGCATGGACCTGCGGCCCACGCCCTCCGCATTATATCCATGCTGAAACCCTCTGTTGTAACGGTTCAAGTCCGAGTCCTCCTGCGGAGAAGAGTCCCCAGAATATTTTCCATATTGTCCTTCCTCGCCAGAGTCTGATGTTCCTTCATATTCCGACGACTGTCCAAGCCCATGTCCATTCTCTTCCACTTCAGTATGAGCTGGACGAGAATTTGGCATCAGGCCAGATCGAAGATGAATGCTCCGTAACTGCGGTGGAGGCAGCCCACTTCTGTCACGGTAAACGGGATCCATATCAGGACTCCGCCCCTGCGGCGGGGGCCGCTTAACCTCCACACCCTGCAAAAAGTTTCACCACCTCTTTCCTCAGATGAAACTCTGAATCCCGGACCAGTTCCCTTCTAACATACTACATTAAACTCTATATAACAGTCTGCAAAAAAATAACTCCAAATTAAAGCAGACAAACTTCTCAGGGTTCTCGGTATCCTCTAACAAGAAACCCTACGAATCTCATATTGCGTGGGAAACTGCCAAAAATAAGAAGTAACAAAAACAGTAATAATACTAATTTTTGCACACAAAAAATCCGTTACATTGAAGAGGGAGAAGAATACCAAAGGAGGAAAAATCAAAAAGCATGCATGTAAACTTGCTTCCTTACCGTTCGAACCCAGTTAATGGCGCTTGAATCCAGCCCTTCCGTGAACATCATCCTGCTCTCCAGCTCTTTGATCTAACCCCTTAACACATAGAAATATTGCCTAAAGCAAACCAGCCGCCATTAAAGAAACCGCGTTTCCCCTACTAACCTAATAACTGCTCTACTGCTGCAAAAACCGCCGAAAAACTCAGCAACTGCACCGCACTTCGGCTATTTGCACAAATCCCTGTTGCCGTTAGATTTCACCAAGGAATGAAAGCTAAAATCCGCTAAAACTTTCACTGTACATTTTAAAACCCTCTCCTGGATCCAATCTGTCGTTATTTAACAACATTAACCAGCTTCGAGCTCAGAAAAAGCTCCGCCACCCTGTCTCCAACAGACTGTGTTTCCGTCTTTTTTCGGCTTCTTCAACTCCAGCACTGGCTGAACTTTACGCCATGAGTTTTATCCTCATCCTGCATTTGCATCCATGTTATTTATCCTCGTCCTCCGTTTTGCATCCTCTTCTGGTCTGAGTTGTAGTCTGTTGTCGTTTCTTGTGCTTTCTTTCTTCTTTCCCAATACCGTTTTATTTTAAATCCCGTACAGTATTATTTTGGAAGTTGTTCTTCCGCACTGATATGAGTCAAAAGAGCTACTACCACGCGAGAGTATTTGCCACGTCGGCCATCACGCAACAATAATAACTTTCCGACCCTTAGCTCCACGTCGGTTTCTTTCCACGTTGCTTCCAGGCGTGCACGCCAGCGCATTAAAACAAAACTGCGAGCGTCGTGGGGCCCGCCCATAACGGCACGGAGTCGCGTCATAAAAACCCACTTAACGTGTGAGCCGCCGTTTATGCTTGACGGACATGGGCTTTGTGGCGGATCCAGGACGAGATCTTGTACTTTCGACGCCGACGGCGCTCCGTCTTCCTCGACGTCGCTCAACGACGGTTTGTTAACGGGTAACGACGGAATTTAACGACGGAAATGGAAATGCTAAATTTTCGTCAAAAAATAAATGCCGATTTTCATGCCACTGAATTTAGAGCTGTACTATTGTCTTTTCCGAATTTGTAGGTGGGCCAATGTTTGGTGGTTCCATAACTTTCCGCTAAAATACAAAGATATATAATGGAAAAGCATAGCATAAATTTTTTTAATTTTCGACCATGTTTGGTGGTTCCATAACTTTCCGTTAAAATACAAAGATATATAATGGAAAAGCATAGCATAATTTTTTTTTTTAATTTTCGACCATGGTGCTATGGAGAGCATGTGGTTGTGTCCTTTCTTTCCTTAGACAAGACAAAAAGAATTGCCGTCGTGCCACGGAGCTAGGCGTCACAGAATATCGTGTTGAGTGTTGTTAAGGATGATGTGGCTCAGGAAATAGAAAAAGAAAAAGAGAGAAAGATACCTTGTGGAGTTTTATTAAGTTGTAAAGGATATTTGGATGGTCTGTTCTATTGATGTGAAACAAAATAACTGTTTAGGGAAAGAGACGTTTTGGGGTAGGGGAATCCTCGTTTGAAAAGAAAGGTTGATAATTCGTTGTGAAGAATGGGCGCTAAAATACCGTCGACGTATGTATCGCATCAGCAGATTTTTAGAGCCATCATGTATAGTTGAAAAGTGAGTCGTGCACGAGCTTCGTTAAATTGAAAATTGGCTCCAATTTTTTTTTAAAATAGAATGGTAATCATTTTTTAAATCTTTTTGAAAGTTAGACGGAGGAAGGGAAAAAAATTATGAAAAAGTTGTTATAAGTTAGTTGGTAACCGTTTAGTGTTTGTGAATGGGTTGTGAGTGTTTTCTGCAATATTTTTTTTTGATATTATGGTTGGATGGTCGTAAAAGATTTGGTAATTAAGAAACTTAAAAGAATAATAAATTGCAAATGAAAACTATATTATTTTAATTATATATTTTAAGAGTTAATTGGAAGTTTTGGCTTCTTTTTGAGATACTTAATGTGAGGGGACAAGACTTCTCATAGAAAACTTGTGTAAACTTATTGGAAAAAAATTAATTGAAAAAAAATTATAAAGTTATAAAAAGTTAACTGGCTTAAAAGTTAGTTCATTATGAAATTAAAAAGTTGGAAGTATACAAAAAAAGATTATTTAATTTCATTTGAATCATAGTTTCCAAAATTTAGTAAAGTTCATAGTCATTCAAAGGTTTATTTTTTTTTATAAAAAAAAAAAAATTGACTAGCTTAAAAGTTAGTCCATTATAAAATTAAAAAGTTGGAAGTATAAAAGTTACTTTAAGGTAAATTTATTTTGAGATTGGAAGAGATTATTTAATTTCATTTGAACCACCGTTACCAAAATTTAGTAAAGTTCACAGCCATTCAAGCTTCTAAAAGTACAATTTTTATATATAATTATTTAATATTATTAAGTAAAATTAATAAAATATATTTATTAATATTTAATTATAAATTTATATGTAAATAATGGTAGTAAAAATATGGTAGTTTGACAATGAAAAAAAAATATTTAATGAAAAAGAAAATCAAAATATTTGTGATAAAAGGACAAGATGAATATGATTTAATGAATGGAAATAGATTGATAAAGCCTTTAATATATAAAAATATACATTTATTACTTGAAAAAAATAAATAGTATTTAATAATATCATCAATTTTTTTAATAGGTTATATGGGATTGAAATTGGTTCAATCTTATTATATAGTTATCACATAGTGATATTCTTGCAAAGCTTAAGCTTAGATATTATCTCTTTATCATTTGATAAAATTCGAATTTAAGTTTCCTTGTTAATAGGAAATTTAGCTCAAAGTCATCACATACCTATCCCCTTATCCCCTCACACACTCGTCCATGCCACGGTTTGAACCTTAGACCTCCCAAAGAAGAACCAAAGCCCGAACCAGTGTGATGATTAAACGTTTTAAAAAAACAAACTAATTATAAATTTACAAGTCAAGTTAAGACTATAGTTTTAATCTTAAAAAAGACAACTTTACTTTAAACACTTTGACTTTCTTAATAGGAGTTGTAATAAATAGTACATGGTAATGGAAGGATGTAACTTAGTTTAGTTGTTTTCTTAGGTAATGTATCAAAGGTTTCAAATCTTAAAATATTAATAATTTGAATTTAAATATTAAATGCTATGATTTTAATCTTTTAAATACTTAGTTTTTCAAGAAGGAGATGAGGATTGAATATTGGAAGAATTTCGGTTATAGATATTTAATTTAGCTATTGCAATTATAAATATTAAATATTTTTTTTTTATATAATAAATTTGAATTTAAATTATTTACTAACCTTAAATTTTTTGGATTATAAGGTATTGCATTGAGTTTACTTTTAATTTAATCATATTTTAAGGTATATTTTTTAAATATGTATGTTTAATAATTTTTTTAATTATTTTAAGCTATAATTTTTTAAATATGTATGTTTAATATTTTATTTAATTGATTTTAGGGGATTGAAATAAATCTCACATGTATTGTATTAACAACTTGTTAATTAGATCAAGTGGCATTAGTTCAATCGATTTGATTCCTTAATATTTAAAAGAGGAGACCAAGTCTCAAATTTTTCCAAGCAATATCTCAGCTTTGTTGTTGTAATTCTATGATGATGTAATACGAGTGGGCCCGTTTTAATTCCATATAATCAATTGAAAAAAAAATTATCAATTATGTATTGGTTGATAAGATTCGATTTTATAAAATATGAATTGTTCATCAAATTTTCAAGAGGAGAAAAATATTAAAAATCCTTTGACCTAATATGAATTATGAAAACTTGAGAAGCCGAAAGATGATGGAGCAGCAAGGAGGAGGAGCGAGGAGGTCTAGGGGCGACAAACCCTAGGTGTGGGGCTTCGGATGGTAGAACAATAGGCACGATAGGTGGGGGCTCTGGTGAGATAGCAGGGCCCCAGGCGGAGGATGTGGACAAGGAAATTCCGTTGGAACCGGACCCAGGGCGTTGGGCGGATGCGGTCGAAGATATCTCTGATGGGGACCAGGACTCTGTGCATCAGGATCAAGGGAAGACCCAGGAAGGAGACAAAGAGAAACCTGACAACTGGAGACCATCTTATCTTAATGCTCTTCGTGGTAAGCAAAAACTGTCCGACTCTTGTTTTAATCTAAAACCCGTCAATGGTAGGTTGGACATCCCGGATACCCTAGCTCAACATGTGGCTATGGAGGGCAGAACGTCTCTAGTGGCAAAATTTATGGGGGTTCGACCGAACTTGGAAGTCATAAGGAGATGGGCCATCCAAAAATGGTGGCCAAGGGCCGGTATGATGATTAAGGCTTTACCCAAGAGTTTCCTTTTGGTGACATTTCAATGTGACCAGGACATGGAAAGGATTCTTCAAGGAGGTCCTTGGTTTTTTGGGAAAAGGGGCTTGTATCTAAAGCGTTGGACCCCGATTTCAACCCCCAGACCTAGGTGTTGGATTTGGCTCCTATTTGGGTTAAGATGTCGGGATTACCTCTGCTTTTCTGGAATGAGCAAATCTTGGCTGGGATAGCTGCAGAGATTGGGGAACTGGTAGCTATCGATCCTGCAACCTTGAGCAGAACAAGACTTCTTTCTGCTCGCATGTGTGTGTTGGCGGACCTGAGTAAAGAACTCCCTAAATCTATTATACTATCATCTATGTATGGCCTTCATACTCAGGACTTTGAATATGAAAATATGTCTATTAAGTGTAGTGTTTGCGGGAAGGTAGGGCACCAGGGTATCCACTGCCTTTCCAAGAACCAGCCCCCACCCCAAAATACTGTTCCACAAACCCATAATAATATCCCTCCCCCGTAGGTCTCCATTCCTGCCCAACATGGGCCTCAAGGATGTGGGGCTCGAAATCTGAATATCAGAGACCCCGTTCGGCCTAATGTCAGAAAGAGGCAATGTTATAACCCTCCTCCTAGAAATACCTATGCCCCAAAATCCTCTCACAGGGGAGCTGGTCCCTCTGGTGGGAACCCTCAAGTACAACCTGCTCCAAAGGTGATGCAACAGGCCCCATAACCAAATCACAAAGGAAAGAACCACATAGATCAACGCCCTGGAGCAAGTAAGTTCGATTGGGTAATACGGGAGACCTATGGAGGCTCGACGAAAGTGGTCCCCTATACTGCAGAGGAATTTATGGGAAGAAATTCCAAGGAGATCAACATCCCAATGGAGAATAATTTTGATGCATTAAATCATCTGAAGGGAGATCAGATGGATAGCCAAGAAGTGGAATCTGAGGTAGAGGAGACCCAAGAGAAGGATTTAGAGGAGCAAAATCAGAGGAAGGAGCAGGAAACTGATAAGACAGGCAAGGATACTCAGGAGGTAGAGGTGAACCACCAAGATCAGTGTACCCCCAAAGCAGGGAAAAAAGAACCTACTAATCAAGAAGCTAAGAGCACGAAATCATCTCCACTGTCAGAAAGACCAGTTAACCTGGAGATCCAGGTTGTTACCCCAAATGCCAAGACTGACCCATCCAATATGGTTACCAGAAGCCAAGTGAAACCCAAGGAACCCCCACCTAAAGTGGATGTATGGGGATATGGTTCGGTAGGAAGAGGGAAACCTAGCAATGTTGCCTTAAGGTAGAAAGAAGCAGAGCGAGGAGTGGTTGATGGCACTCAAGCAGTATTACACTTTGGGGCGAAGGCTCGAGGATCCAAAGCCCATAAATGAAGATTCTATCATGGAATATACGTGGGAGCAATCCTACAAAAATGAGAGCTCTGTATGCTCTTAGACAAGAACACAAACCGGATATGATATTACTACAAGAAACTAAAATGGAGGAGAGTAGAGTGATCCCTTTTAAGAATAGTACTTGGCGAGAAGCTGAAGTAGTAGCCCAGGAGGCCACTGGAATAGTAGGAGGGTTGTTGGTTATGTGGAACAAGAATGTGATTGATAGTAGAGTGATTCTGATGTCTAGTTGGTTTATTTGTCTCCTATGTTTGGATAAAACCATGTAGGAAGAGTGGATCTTAATGAATGTATATGCTCTAGTTAGACAGGGACTGAGAAGGGTTCTCTAGGGTCAGCTAGCTGAACTGAGGGAGACGGTCCCCAACTACCCTTGGATTGTGGTGGGGGATTTCAATTGCTACCTTAATCCTGTAGATAAATTTGGGGGCTCTCAAAGAATAACTGTTGATATCTACGAGTTTAGAGATTTTGTTGATCAACATGAGTTGATGGATGTGGACCTGCATAGATTCTCCTATACATGGTCTAACAAAATACTGAAGGAAAACCAAATTCAGATCAGATTAGATAGGTTTCTTCTTTCTCAGGAATGCTTGGAGAGGTTTGGGGACTCTTCATTAATGACACTACCAAGAATCGGGTCTGACCACAACCCAATTCTATGGGAAACTAGGGAGGACTCTAAGAAAAAATACATCAGACCCTTTCGATTCGAACTTATGTGGCTCCAACACCAGGATCTCAAGGATCTGGTTGCCCAATGG
This sequence comes from Wollemia nobilis, assembly GCA_028583015.1. NCBI lineage: Eukaryota > Viridiplantae > Streptophyta > Pinopsida > Araucariales > Araucariaceae > Wollemia > Wollemia nobilis. The sequence continues at coordinate 3,634,852 of JAQPPZ010016833.1, read as the reverse complement.
TGGGACAAAAAGTATAATGGTTCGAAACTGGCCCAAGTGGCATGTAAACTGAGGAATGTGAAGGCTAACATTAGAGAGTGGAACAAAACTTCCTTTGGCAATATTTTTGCAAAAAAGGTAGAACTAAAAGACAAGATCAATGAACTGCAGGAGAAGCTGAAGTCAGATCAGCTTACAGAAGATCTGAGAAACTAGGAGAGGGAGTTGTTAGCCGAATACCACATGGTGCTGGGATTTGAAGAAACCTTCTGGAGGCAGAAATCTAGACTGCGTTGGTTGAAGGAGGGTGACAGAAATACAAAGTTCTTCCATGTCTCTACTCTTCGCCACAGGAGTACTAACAAAATTAAGGAGATCAAGATGGTCGATGGGTCTAACACCAAAGATATGGAAGACATAAGGAGGGAAGCGACCGAGTTCTTTAAATCATTGCTAGAAGATGTAAATCCTACTATTGAAGAAGAGGACTCTCTATTGGTGGCCATTCCACCCCTTGTCACTGAGAATCTTAATGGATTCTTACTCAGCCCTTTTACAGAGGAGGAAATCAGGAAGGCAGTTTTTGACATGGATGGTAATAGCTCCCCAGGACCGGATGGCTTCCCCACTGCTTTCTTTTAGAAGTTTTGGGATATCCTAGGCAATGATGTAGTGGAAGCTATAATTGAGGCTCAAAAGGACATGGAAATCCCAGAAGGAGTTAATGCTACTTTTTTAGTCCTCATCCCTAAACTAGTGGGAGCAATGGAATTTTCCAGTTTTCGCCCTATCAGTTTATGTAACACTCTGATGAAGATTCTCACAAAAACAATCGCCAATAGGCTGAAGGTTATCCTGCCATTCATCATTGATATGAACCAAGGAGGTTTTGTGAAAGGGCGACAAATACTAGATGGTATCATCACAATTCATGAAGTTATTCATTCAATGGTGGCTAGTAAGGAAGCAGGTATGTTACTAAAGCTAGACATGAATAAAGCCTACGACCGGGTCTCATGGCGTTTCCTCACCAAGATTTTGGGTAAGTTTGGTTTCTGTCCCCAGTGGATTAAGTTGATTTTTAGTTGTATCTCTACCACAAGATTTTCTGTCATGGTGAATGGGTCACCCTCCGGTTACTTTAAGAGTGAAAGGGGGTTGCGACAAGGAGATCCTTTGTCTCCATACTTGTTTATTATTTTAGTGGAAGCATTGGGTAGGAACATTTCAGAAGTTGTGGTAGAAGGTCGATTGGGAGGTTTCAAACCAACCTCAACAATAGAGCCAGTGTCTCACCAATAGTTCATGGATGATACGATCATTGTGTCCAAAGCCTCGGTGCCTCAGGCTAGGAAGCTGAAGAGAATTCTAACCAAGTATGAGATGAAAGCAGGACAATACATAAACTATAAGAAGAGTAGCATCTATTTCTTTAACATGCCTGGTGGGAGGGAGGAAAGAATAGCTAACCTCTTTGGATGTGGAAAGGAGCTTTTACCGATGACTTATCTAGGCATGCCTATGTTCGAAGGAAGAATGAAGGCTACATTGTGGAACTCAGTCATTGATAGGATCTCCAAAAAGTTAGCAGGGTGGAAGGGCAACCTTCTCAGCTCCGTAGGGAAAGCCTTACTAGTTCAAACTACTTTACAGAGCATTCCAATCTACTGCATGTCTCTATTTAGAATGCCTGCAAAGGTCCGAGCTACACTGGAGCAAATTCAATGCAACTTCTTGTGGTCAGGTTCGGAGGAGAGAAAGAGAATTTCGTTGGTAGCATGGAATCAGGTGTGTGCAAGCAAAGATCAAGGGGGCCTGGGGTTGAAGAGAATGAAAGAAATGAACCAAGCTCTGATTGGAAAATAGGTCTGGAGATTTTTCAATAATGATCAATTGGGATGGGTAAAACTTCTTAAGGCAAAATATATCAAAAATAATCAGGACTTCCTAAAAGCTGATAATCTCCCTAGAGGATCCTATTTTTGGAATTGTTTGCTCGAATGTCGTGAGGTAGTCAGGAAAGGCATCATATGGAGAATTGGTAATGGAAGACAAGTGGACTTTTGGCAAGATCCATGGTTGGAAGAAGGCCCTCTGCAAGATAACTTAGACCTTCGGGTCCTCCAACACAAACTTTCAGAGGAAATGGGAGGAAAAGTAGGGGATTTTCTTGCTGTAGCACAAGAAACTTCCTCTTGGAAGAAAATCATAGTTCAAAATCCTTCAGAGCAAGAGAAGGTGGCCCTGACCAAACTCAATGATGCTTTAAGGGTGTTCCCGATCATTCCAGGGGGAGGAAGAGACAAGATGATTTGGGGCAAAACTACAAGTGGGATCTATTCAGTAAAAACTACCTATAAACTAATCCACTCAGGATTTAATGGCTGGACTCCGACTTCTATTATTTGGTTAAAGAATTTAACCCCAAAAATAACTTTCTTCTTTTGGTTGGCAGTTCAAAATAAGATTCTGACAATAGATAATCTACAGAGGAGAGGTTTCCAATTCATCAATCGATGTATCCTGTGTGAGAAAGCGACATAATCTGTAAGTCATATCTTTCTAACTTGTGAATTTTCTTGTGTAGTCTTCCAAATGATTCTGTCCAAATTTCATATAGATTGGGTCCACCCAAATAGCATGTCTGACTTCTGCATACAGTGGGCTTCCCCCTTTCGGGTGAAACTTTTGACTTGGCTCTGGAAGCTCAACTTACCCCATTTTTTATGGGGGATATGGAATGAGAGAAATAAGAGAGTATTTAAAGGATGGAAGAAAGATCCCAGGTTATGTGGTAATAAAATAATCAGAGCTCTGAAAGAAAACTGGAAAACCTTTTACTTCAAAAATGAGACCCTGTCTCCTAGGGAAAGGAGGATTTTGTGGAACTGGGGAGAGGAACCTCCAGACCCAATCATTACAACCAACCCATGGGATGGTGTCAAGTGGATACCCCCACACAAAAGTGGGTTAAGTTCAATTTTGATGGGGTAGCCAAAGGAAATCCAAGGGTTGTAGGAGCAGGAGGAGTTCTGAGAAATGAGGAAGGAAAAGTGGTCCTTGCCTTTGCGGAGCCTTTGGGAACTCAAACAAATCATTTTGCAGAAGCCCGAGCCTGCATGCAGGCAATGAGAATTGCCAGACTAGAGGGTTATAAGGAAGTAATATTTGAAGGGGATTCACTTAATATAATCAAGGCAATTAAGGAGGATAAAGACCCCAACTGGACCATCTCGGAGCTTATCCTAGAAGCAAAGATTCATAAATCCCATTTGGTTAGTGCCCGAATCCAACACACCTTCAGAGAAGGGAACCAGGCAATGGATCTAATGGTAAATATTGCAGTTTCTACTAGGGAGATGCAAATTTGGAAGGATAACTTCCCTCAAGAATTATTGGTGTTGGCTTCTAAAGAAGATCTAAGATCAAACCTGTTAGAGCAATAGGAGATCATAGTGGTTGATGATGAGTAATCCGACAGATGGAATTAGGTAGAGGGACAAAAGGCAACCCATTTTCTGGGGCCTGGGAAGTGACAAGTGTATGGTACAACAACCTAGTGTTATGTTTAGTAAGTGCTAGGTGTTGTCTGGTTTTTGTTTTATCCTGAATAGTCCAACGACAAGTATAGGACTGCGGACTCTAAGTATGGCTTAATGTGGGTCTTGGGAAGATCCATTTTGTATTTTGATTATACGGGCTTGGAGCTAGAACCAACCCATTTTGACTATGTAAAAGGTTTGTGGACCTTATAACCACCTCTACCTAATACCAAAAGATAAGATTCGATTTTATGTCTCTTTTATATGAAAGTTAAAGGAATTTAACAAGTTAAATTGGTACCATTTGATTAAATATTTAAAAAATAAAAATTTATAATTATAAATTAATATAGCTTTTAGCTACAAGTGCAAGCACGAAGCAAATGTGAGTAGGGAGTGAGTCTTATCTTTTTTTTTTACATTTTCTTAAAGAAATTCAAAAAATAAAAGATGCCCTTAGGAGATAGCGAAACGGTTCGAGCTTTGGCTCTTTTTTGGGAGGTTCAAGGTTTAAACTGCTATGCAGGTGTGTGTATGGTTGTGTGTTAAATTTCCTATTAATAAGCTCAACTCTCCCTCTTATGAAAGATCATGGTGGGATGGAGATGCCCATCCTTGAGCGTCGGTCATAAAGGTTTCTTACACTAACCAAATCCAAAAAAATAAAAAATAAAAAAATTTCTTATAAGAAAGAGCTAGATAGCTTGGCAAGAAAGCCATTTTTTAAAGTCCTAATTTATATGGATGTCCTAGTTAGAGGAAAGAGGAAGACTAAATCTATGAAAATACTTATCCAAGTTGAAGATGTTACACTAAAAGTGATTATCAAGGATGATATCATGAAGCATGACGTAATGATTCTTAAAGGGATAGGTTTTATATGTAAGTTCTATGGATATCAGCTAGATTTTTAGAGATTCTCAAGTCGAAGTGGGAATTGAATTCAATTTACTCCATAAATTTTATTTCAAAAGTATTTTTCCTTATCTTCTCCACTTTGGAAACCAAGGATAAAATGATAGATGGTGGCCCATGGTTTAGGAGGAAAGATGCATTGTATTTAAGACCACAAAGAGAATTCTTTTGGAGACAAACTATCAAAAGGCTTCCAATGTGGGTTAATTTTTTTGACTTCTATATTAGATTATCAATAAGGAGGTTTATATGAATATTGGCATTACTTTAGGGGAGTTCATCTAGGAGGGACAAACTGCTAAGGAGCAAAAGCATATTATATTCTAGAATATGTGTTACCATAGGTATTTCAAAACCATTACAATAATCCATGAAGAATAAATCTATATCAAGAGAATGGGATTAACAAGTGGATTATTAAACCATTACATTGTGATGTTGCAAACGCTATAAGACTAGACACATGATGAGATTACAAAATAAAAATGATAGAGAAAGAGAGAAAAAACTAATGATGATATAAACTTCGATATAGAGAAAGGAGATCTTATTACAATAGAAAGTAGATTAGAACAAGGATTTTCTAGTCCAAAGAAAGTGGTAAGAAAACCCCTCTATAATATTAGATGGCAAAGGCCATCACAATTTACTCAAAACAACCATTATAAGAAACAAAGAACACAAGGGATGAGGAAGTAAAATGCACAAGTTCAAATTTAGAAAAAATTAAAGGTGTGAAGGAAGATGTAGAGGCAAAATTTAAAATGAAGAAGACAAAATAGATCAAGTTCAAGCCAAGTAAATTTTCTTCGTTTTCTCAGGTAGTGCAAAATTCTCTCCATGCAATAAAATTTTTAGTAGTATGGAGTTTATCCCTTGCACTACAAGGTTTTAAGAGCAACACAATATAGAAATAAGTAGAGAGGATATCCATGACAATTTATTGTTTTCAAGGCAATATAGGAAGGTAAGTACTATGGAGGATTATCCTTGCACTTTAGGGTTTCTAAAGCAAAAGAAAGAAGAAAGTGTTTGTGAGGCTATTCTTTACACTTCAAATTCTCCAAGTCTACATAAACCTATAAATGATAAGTTTTATTATTAACACTATGAAAAAATCAAAGATATTGATGAAGATGAAAATGCTGGTGAGAATAGAAAAGAGAGGAAAACCCTTAATGCATGTTAGAATAAATTTAGTACATTTAGTATGTATGCATATCAATATATCATATTATTATTTGAGTTGATATTGCTGGTTAAGTTTAGTGAGATTAAGGTCCGAGGTGTAGACCAATTGGTTCATCCAAACCCCATAAGGGGGCGAGAGGTCCAAGGTTCAAATCTCGGGCCTCATCGAACTGAACGCTTGTCCCTTTCCTGGTGCTTTCAGCGGTGTAAAAGGTTTAAAATGATTGTGGCATGGTGGTTATAGGGGCGGACTACGCGAAGATCTGTGTGGCAGCTTCTAGGGTGGACAACGCAGAATACTGTGGTGGCCATAAAAGTTGGACAACCTACCCGGATTCGTGGCGGCTACCGATTCCACCATGTAAATTTAAAAAAAAAAAAAAAATAGTGAGATTTAGTGTTATTAACAATTATCGATTTGAAATATGTAATTATTCTATATATTCTTCTATATATGTAAGATGAAGTAGTGCAAATTATTTAATATTTTATAGTATGAGAGCAAGATTTGTTAATGGCCTAGTGAGGTAGTTCCTCCCACCAAATTCTATGTGAAATATTTCTTGGTAAAAGGAAAACCATGGTAGGTAGGGTTGTGCATAGCGGTAAATCATCGTTAATTCACAAATATTAGCAGTTATTAAATTTAAAATTGACAAATTTGAGGACCCTGGACGTCGATCCATTTGCCCAAAATTTTTGGGTCTAAATTTTGTTTAAGGGTCAGCTCGCCCCACGTTGATAATAATTTAGATTTTTTAATTTTAAATCACCAACACTACCGCCTAAATTTGGACCTTTTCACCTTGAAATTATATAAAAATATATTTATCTCGCCAAATTTACCTCTTATACCATTAGTATATATACTTAATGTGACATATACTTATTCATGTAAAACATTCGAACTCTTTGAAAATCGAGGTGTAATAGTGAAAATATTCCAACAAAAAGATGATCTAAAATCGATCGATTGTAGAGATCTGTCAATAACAGATTGGTTGTAGAGACCTATCGATAAAAGATTGATTGCAAAAACCAACCTATCACAAATCAATTTCAAAAACTTAATTTATCATAGATCGAATACAAAACAAATCGATCAAACACAGAAATAATCGAACTTCAATCAGATGTTGAAACAAGCTAAACTTCGATTGGGTACTAGAACAAGTTGAACTTCGATCAGGTGCAAAAACCAATCTATATACGATCGAGTGTAGAAACAATCAAACTTTGATCAGGTGCAAAAATAGTCAAACTTTGATCGGGTGTAAAAACAAGTCAAACTTCGATCGACTGCTGAAACAAGCCAAACTCTAGTCAAATGTAGGTCAAACTCTGATTGGATGTTGAAATAAGCCAAACTTAGATCAAGTGTAGAAACCAATCAATATCTGATTAGGTATAGAAATAATATGAACTTCGATCAGGGTGAAGAAACCATTCAATATCTAGTCAAGTGCAAAAACAATCAAACTCTGGTTGGGTGTGGAAACAAGCCAAACTTCGATCGGGTGTGGAAACAAGCCAAACTTCGATCGGGTGTAAAAACTAGATGAAATCCAATCGAGAGAAGAAACCAACCAGAGGGTTGTTGGGAGTGATCACTTGTAGAAAAAAATGGTATGTTGCAGTTTATGCCATGATATTGATGAATTGATTATTTTTTCTTTTTAGAATACGAGTTCAATGAGTTGTAGTAGTAAGATATGGTATTTTTTGCATATTTGAATCTCTAAGTCTTTCTAAGTGATATAGGTACCTTTTTTGCAAAATTCTATAAGTGTTTGTACTTGCATTATGTTCATCATCTAATTTTGTATGTTCATTTTGTTTGTCAGCTGAATAAATAAAAATGCAAAAAAGAAATCATATATTTATTTTATTTAGACTGAGTCAAAGAACTTGTTCTTACAACCATTTGTGAATATTTGAGTCTATAATTGTATTCATCACCCATATATATTCTTTTTCAACCTAAAATTAATCAAACTCATCTTTTGATTTTTTATCTTCACCTACACCATCGCTTGAATAAATACAAATGCAAAAAACTATGTATTGCCAAGAGAGAGAGAGAGATATTAGAGATAGAAATATTCGAGCTCCAAAAATCACAATAACAACTAATTGCAAACTGGTATGTTGTAAGTTTTATGTTCTAGTTAGACTTTGAGTTTAAGGCCTTATAGTAGTAAGATTTGACATTTTCTATAGATTTCAATCACTAAGTATATTTCTAAGCAATATAAGATTCTCTACTTTTTGTTCTATTCATCATTTGAATTTGTATCCTCATTTTGTCTGTCAGCTGAAGAAACACAAAAGCAAAAAAAATTCTATCATCTGAAAAGAGAGGAGTGAGCAAAGATAGAGATTCGATCTAAAAAATCATGATAATAGTTGACTACAAATTGGTATGTTTTGCAAATTATTCCATGGCACATGGTGCTTATCAATCCTCTATCTGTTCCACTAAGACTATGAGTTTGAGTCCATTTAGTAGTAAAATTTGGTATTGTTCTACATTTGAACTCTAATTATATTTTGTATCCATGTACGTTCATTTTCTATAATTATAGAAATTATTGTACTTTGCTCCAGATTTGACGCGGTATATATATTTTGTTTGTCCGTTGAATAAATATAGGTGCAAAAAATTATCTATCTTCATAAAAGAGAGGAGTAACATACACTAAAAAAATCATGATATTGTCTGATTCAAAATTGCTATATATTTTCTACCAACCAATCCTCAATTTATTCTATTTACAATATTTCATATCAACATTATAATAAGACATGTTCAACATTTTATTAATTTTCTAAAATGAAAAATATTTTTCTTCACAAGTAGAATGACACCTATAGGCAATGGAAAGAAGGGAGGTCAATCTTCAGGTAAAAAGAGCATCCTCAAATATTTTACTTATATATTAAAATTCAATAAGCCATCAAAATCTACATAAATTCAAGGTACCGTAAATAGAGTGAGTGTTTCTCTAAATGTTTTCATATTTGTAAAAATGTGTTCTCTTACATCATAAAATGATAAAGAATATTATTGTGTGCAAAATATACTATTGATCGTGATATGCCTCCACTTGAAGATATTTCTCACCAAGAGATGCCTCCACATGAAAATTCTCTTAGCAATGACATCCAACAAACACTCGAAGATATTTTTTAAAATGACATGCCACTTGAAAAAGAAAACAATAATTAAAATATAATATAAACTTTTGGGGAATCTTCAAGTCAAAAAACTAAACGTAAAAAGTTAACAAGGTAGACTATTAAAATGATATTTCAGCTTGAATGGTCATCAACATATCCCTTTATAGAGTCAGTCTAGCCAAAGAACAACAATGACTTTCCAGCTGGATGTAGATGCATTATTTGTAGTTGGAAAAAGGTAAGGATCATAAGATGCAACTGAAGTTAGATACAATAGAAAAACATTGTGGTAAAGTTTATTCAACAGTTAAGAAAGTGATAGAATAGTTAAGAAACAAATTATGTGGAAGGATGCATTGGAATGAATGCATGTTAGATATGCACAAGAATATGAAAAATAAAAGAAGGTACAAAAATATCTTGTTGAGAAATGTGGAACAATTCAAGCTCAATTTCAAAGAATTCATAAGACCACTTTGGCTTCAAAAAGTTTACAATTTTATGTCATGTATAGTATTCTTAAAAATGTAAACTTATGTTCGATTTTATTGATTATAAGCACCTATTTCAACTAGCTTATGTGCAAAACCTTCAAATTTCCCATTGGTCAGATTGAAGTGGTTGGAAAATTGTAAAATGTCTATCGCTAGTTGAGGAGGAGGACCTAAGAGAGAAAGTAAAAAATACCAAATTCATTTCACTTTTAATTTATGAGGTGATAATTGTTGACAACACATGTTGGATTTGCATGCATGTGTACACATTCAAAAATCATGTAAGGCATCCTAGTTTGTTAGCATTACATAAGAGGGTGGAAAATTGTAATGCAAAAAACCTTTATATTGTAGCTAGTTTAAAAGATATTGCAGGAATGAATGATATACAAATAGCCAAAAATTTAATATGCATTAGGGTTGATCGTGCTTCTATAATGCAAGGATACATGAGTGGTCTTTGTGTTCAACTTCAGACATCAATTACCTAGTATTTAATACCCATCCATTGCATGGCTCATAAAATGAATCTTGCATACAAAATTATGAGCACTTTTGATAATGTTGTAAGAGGAAGAACTCGTCCGCAAAATACATGCTTATTTTTTGTGCAATCCAAAAAGGTTTGCAGAGTTTCAATAGTTTGCACTGGGAGTTATAGAAAGGAGAAAATTGTTAAAATATGTGGATACAAGGTGGATTTCATTGTATCAACCTACATAGAGAGTTTTTACAAAATATCAATCTTTAACAAGGTTTATGACTAAAATTTGTATGGCAGTTAATAAGACAAACGATTTGCTATACCGTTTGACTGACTTAGAAACACTAACGTTATGTGGTATTCTTCCAATGTTGCAAGAAATGAATAGATTGATTAAACTTGCACAATAAATATCCATCTATATTGTTTATTTCATTAGGATAAGAAAACAAATATGTATGCATATTAACAAGATATACATGTTCGAAGGAAATTTTATAGATCCTTTGTTTGATAGTTGAAAACTATTAACTAATGTGAATGATCATCTCTGTATTAATATTCGTGGAAATATGATACCTCTATAATGTTTTAAAAGGTGGTCAAATATAGTTACAAACGATGTTGAACAAATACCCATAACACATAGTGGATTTGAAGTAGTTTTACACAATAATAAGATTAAATTGCTAAAAATAGCAAAATCATTGATAAACAAAATAAGAGATCGGTTTCAAAAAGATGAGTTTTTTGAGGCCATGGATGTGGTTAACCCCATGTTTTGGGGTCCTTGTATTGACTACAATTCTACAAATGATTTGTTTATTATATGTATGGGCATACTTATTAAATATTTAAATAAAAGTGTGGAAGTCAATGGTATTCTCAACTAAGAACTTTTAACACAACAATCATCGTATTTTAGAATGACAATGGTTGATCAAACGTCACGTTTGAGTAACTTCCATGAGCCTAGTTCCATTACACATTTGTAGAATAAATTGTATTCATGTAATGTTTTTTTTTTAAATTTACATGGTGGAATCGGTAGCCGCCACGAATCCGGGTAGGTTGTCCAGCTTTTATGGCCACCACATTATTCTACGTTGTCCGCCCTAGAAGCCGCCACACAGATCTTCGCATAGTCCGCCCCTATAACCACCATGCCACAATCATTTTAAACCTTTTACGTCGTTGAAAGCACTAGGAAAGGGACAAGCGTTCAGTCCGACGAGGCCCGAGATTTGAACCTTGGACCTCCATCCCCATTATGGTGTTTGGATGAACCAATTGGTCTACACCTCGGACCTTTCAGGTAATGTCTTACAAGATACGATTAGAGAATATTTTTATTTATATGAATTATGTCAAACAATGATTTTGGGATCCGTGGAAGATGATAGGGTTTTTAGTGCACTATCTTTTGTGAAATCTAAATTTCGCAACAAGCTAGATAAAAATTTGGAAAATTGTTTGAAAATATATGTGTCAACATATGAGCTAGACAAGTTTCCCTATGACTAAGAATTGACATACTAGAAATCCCTCGTAGATAGAAGGGGTATCACTAATATGCATGATAATGAAGATAATGATGCTAGCAGTGATCAAATAGTGGAGACAAAGATATTCACTATGCTTACAAGTGATTCTCGACAAGCTGAGAAGTGTTTGTTTTAGCTACTATTGTGAAAATTTATTCTTATTATCATAAATCATTCACCATTATGTAGAAATATCAAATCATTCATCCATAAATAATTATCCACAATTGAGAGAGAGATAAATAATACCCTTAAGGTAGGGAAACACCAATAATAATCCTTAAGGAAGGAATAACTCCACAAGATATCCCAAGATGAGGGAGCCACTTAAGGAGGGCAAAGTCCCATAAGCCACTTCGTGGGCAAATACAATTACATATGATTGTTCTCCATGATGATTACAATGACAAATATCTCTTCTTTATATATCCATCTTCTTATTCTACTTTGGGGAGCCTACTACTAATATAATATTATATTATAATACAATCAACCTTGGGTTATGTGTGGCCCATGCCAACCCTTATACAATATAATAATATATCTCCAAATATCTATTCCTAGGTACCCTAACATGCCACCCTTCTTACAAATGTTTCTTCCTCAAAACATGTAAATAAACAAGATAATATGATTTGCTAAGCAATGTTAGCAACTGGTACCAATCTCGATCATCCATCCATCCAAGTGAAACACATTTATGTTGGTATACCATTTTGTTACTTGAGTATCCAAATATGATTCATTGGCTCTACGCTTTTGTTTCTGTATTTTGATAACTTGAATGATGGGTCCACTTGTTCCTTGATGCTAATGAAACACTTTGAAAACCAGGATCACTATGCTTTCTTTGCCAAACACTACCATAGTTAGTGCCCTTATGATTCCATGTAGAACCATAATATTGCTACCTTGAACCATACATCCAATATTATTGCTCCTCATGGTGGTGTGGATGACAATATGGTGTAACCTTAACTTGATGTTCTACATTCTTTGATTTCTCAACATTTGGCTCCATTGTTTTAAATTATTCTACACATTGTTCTTTCATGTTCTCTTTATTTGGTGTGTCCTTGTGCTCTTCTATCAAAGCTTTCTTGGACTTTGTTACTATTATTTCCATGAACTTAGTTGCTGCTACTTCTTCCATGGACTATGTTGCTGCTACTACCCTCTTGGATTCTGTTTCAAGTTCTTTAATTTGTTTCTCTACAACCACTTCTTGATTTTCCTTGGATCCTTACTCCTTAAGTTGAGAAATATCTTGCAATGTTATCTTCTTTTTCCTGTACCATAACTTCATATGCTTCTTTTTCACATTAATGTTAACAATACCCAAAGAATATAACCAAGGATAAAAAAGTACAATATCTTCATCATCCATCTGAATAACATGAAAATCTGAATGTAGAACAAATTTATCCATGGTGATCTTCAAATCTTAAAAAATTTGAACTTTCTCACCCTCAAGATATGTCCTTAATTTTTGTTGCTTGAACTTGCAACCTCTTAGCCAAGGCAATATTAATAAAATTATATCTGCTACTAGGGTCAATGGAAATAATAACCTGTTCCTTTTGAATGCTTTCATGAACCTGCAAAATAGACTTTTTAGATTCAAACAAATCTCTTTGTCCACTTTTTAATTTATCTTCTACCAAAGGTATGGTTTCCTTTGTTTGCATACTGACATCTTTTTTATCTTCTACCACTTCTTTGAAATTTGCTAGCTCTCTTTTTATTTACTTTTGTTATTTTTGAAGCATATTTATTTCTTCTTCATATCCCTTTATGGTGACCTTCAAACTACTTATCTTTTTATATGGGTTCCATTTACTCAAGAATGCATGCTCCATTTCATCCCAAGTGATGACACTATTAAAACTATAAAACCAAGAGAGAGCTTCTCCTCCAAGATAGCAAGGAAGCATAATTTTCCAAAGAGGTTGATACAACCATTTAAAAATTTTCCACCAATCCCTAACATCAATATCATCTTCTCCATTAAACTTTTGTAGTGCCATAGTTGATGCCCTAATGCAACTAGGGTTTTTTGACAATATATAGCATACCCTAATGCAAACTAGGGTTTTATGAAAATAAACATCTTTCCACTAATTTGAAGCTAAAATTCCATTGATACAACTAGATCTATAATTTTTCTTCTAAACAAAATAAATTGCAACTAATTTGCTTACTCGAACTAAAAAAATTTCATCTTTCAAAAAAATTACAAATTGAAAATTCGTCATTGCCCTTGTTCTAGACAGTTGACTTCAGAAAGGTTGTATCTCCCTTAATACTGCTCATATTCCTTTATATGACCACTCATTTTAAAGCTCTTCAAATTCTGCACAAACTGATCCAAGAATCATCTAAATCGAATAAACTTTCATAGAGATATGACTCCTGAAAGATGAGTTGTTTTTTGAGAAAACAATTGCAAAATTTGTCATTATCCTTGTTCCAAATGACTAACTTAAAAAGGTTATATCTCCCTCAATACTACTCGGATTCCTTCATATGACTACTCATTTTAAAGCTCTTCAAATTCTGCATAAACTGATCCATGAATCACCTGAATCAGATAAACTTTCATAGAGATATGGTTCGTGAAAGATGAGACATTTAAAAAAAAAAATTTGCCCTAATGCAAACTAGGGTTTTATGAACTAGGGTTTCATATAATTATATATCTCCCCATTTATTTGAAGCTACAATTCTACATAGACCATTAGATTTTCAATTTTTATTCTAAATAAAATAAATTGCAGTTGATTTGCTTACCCGAGCTAACAAATTTTATCTTTCAAAAAATTCATGATTTAAAACATTTTCACTGTGCTTGTTCCAGATGGCTGACTTCAAAAGGTCATATCTACCTCAATACTACTTTGATTCCTTCATATGACCACTCATTTTAAATCTCTTCAAATTTCACACAAAATGCTCTAGAAAACGTCTGAATCAGATAAACCTTCGTAGAGATATGGCTCCTGAAAGATGAGATGTTTTTCCAAAAAAAAATTGTCGTAATTTTGCAATCCAAAAAAATAATCCCCACTTTGCCAAAATTGTTTCTCTGATACCACTTATTGTGGAACTTTATTCTTATTATTATAAATAATTCACCATTATGCAGAAATATCAAATCATTCATCCACAAATAATTATCCACAATAACAATCCACAAATGAGAGAGAGATAGATAATACCCTTAAGGTATGGAAAAACCAATAATAATCCTTAAGGAAGGAATAATTTTTCAAGATCTCCTAAGATGAGAGAGCTACTTAAGGAGGACAAAGTCCCATAAGCCACTTCGTGGGCAAAGACAATTACATATGATTGTTCTCCATGATGATTACAATGACAAATATCTCTTATTTATATATCTATCTTCTTATTCTACTTTGAGGAGTCTACTAGTAATATAATATAATATAACATAATATTATACTATATTATAATACAATCAACCAGGTTACCCTTATACAATATAATAATATATCCTTAAATATCTATTCCTAGGTACCCTAACAACTACCTTAATTGTAATTTTTTAAAGATTTAACAACATTGATAAATTTGACTTTATTTGTTATCATTTTCATCCTACTCGGATATCAAAATTGAAAAAAAAAAATTGTTCATAAAATTTTATGTTTTATATCACAACGTTGTTTATCAAATTGTATGTTTTATATCAGCCTTTGTAGTGTCTTAACTATGTTCATTGATAAAACCTTATGTTTTATATTATAGTATTGTTAATGTATTGATATTAATGTATTGGCACAACTGAGTTATATCATAGTAATATTTCGTTTGTTATTTGAAATTACAATAGTAAATATAATTGAATCGTCGTAAATTTAAAAGCAACACAAGAATATAAATGAAAACAACCATTGAATGATAGAAGACACAAATTAACCCAGGTGTTGTAGGTGAGTTGGAGAGGACGGGCAATCCTCCAAGGGAGGTCCTAGGTTCGAATATCCACCCTACCAAAAAAATTTGAATTGGGTACCCAAAATCCAATTGATAATGTTGGTGCAGGCAGGGATGGGCGTGACTCTCAGGTGAATTTTACGGTGTAGAACCCCCTGGTCGTGGTCTCTCAGACCAAGGCAGCCCGCAAAGGATTTTTTGCTTTAAAAAAAAAAAGCAGACACAAATTAATAAATGCTTTTTTATTTTCTTTTTTATATTAAAAATATATATTGTATAAAATTATTGACTACAATACAACAAAATTTGCTCTCAACTAGTAAACATTTTACAATTTCTTAATTTTGAGATGGGGGCTGTGAGACAAATTTGATCACTCGTGTATTTGGATCATCTCGAGTTTGAGATTCTACTGAAGTTGCAGGTTCTTTTCCATTATCTCCTTTGTCAACAACCTACGCTGGCAAATGCTCTAGTTCACCTTCCTATACATTTTGTATGCTCCCCAACAACGCTCTTTCTTCTAGGGTTGGATCTTCTTGTACCGTAGAAAATTTTTCTTTATGCTTCTTCTTAAGCAAGATATCTGGATCTAAATTGTGTTCCTTAATAATATTTTTAAAATAATTATTGTCTCTGACCTTGGCTTGTAAGGTTTCCTTCATTTTTATTGCACCTTCAAGTGTTTTCTTCGCCATGTGGATGTTAACATCCATGCTTATAACTTGTTGCTTTAAATTTTTTAAATTTAACTACAAAAAAGAAAAGAAAACATAAGTCAGTTGAGAGTTATATGACAAAATATAACCATAAAATTTATTGCAACTAAAGCCTCACCTCAGCTTCTCACCTTAGTTGCATCTCTTGAAGCTTCAACAAATACAACTTTCTTCTTATCAGAATCCCATTGGTTAAAATATGTTTGGGCTTCAACATTAAGGTTCTCCAATCTATTCAACATAATATTTAAAATTTCATCATTGTACAAAATCATAGTGTTCACTGAGCTTGATTTAGCTTGATGTAATAGACCAGTAAACTTTTTAGGTTCGTTTTCGACCAAAGAAAAATATCTTCCCTTTTATCAAAATTTTTATATCAGGCATTTATCTCCTTGATAAGGACCTTAAACCAAAATTCTCAATCCCTCATTTTAATTACATCGTGAAGCAAATCATCTTTGATTAGTGCTTCACAATTATCGACCATTAATTTTTTCAAAAAAGTTAACTTTTCATCCTCAGTTCAAGGACCAGGGTCACTAGTGTCAAAAGGCAACAATGAGGTTTGTTGAGCTACAAGGAATACTTGTGTTTGTTGTGCTTGAAGCACATATGTTGCTTTGAACCCTTAAATGTTGCCATGTAATAGATAATCCTCATCTATTGGAGGATTATCTAATCCTTAGCTTGAAATTTTTTGTAATGAATAATTTGTTGAAAATGGCATATTTGGAAAGTCAAACATAGTATGGCTTGGTGCCCCCTACGGTTTCATTAGAAAAATGGTTTCCACCCTTGCATGGACCTCTCATTTAATTGTTGTCATGGTGGAGGAGGTGGTGGTAGCATCATCTGTTGTCTTCTTTTAGTAAATTGTGAGGAGGCACCTAAAAACATTTATAAAATATTTTGTTAAAGAAAATAAAATTAATATATATTAATTTAAAAAAATACACTTACTTCATGACGATGAGATGTGTTGCTCCCCTCCAACATGTGAATGCATGTTGATGCAAGTGTGAAGGGGTTGGGGTGTAACACTGAAAACATATGAAAAAGAAATAAAAATTATAATAATATGAACTAAACAAATATATACAATGAAGCGCAAAATAGTAAACTTACTTGTCATAGGGGTGGCCTCACTAGATTCACATTGCACAATATGTGCAGGCACATGTGGACGAGAAACTATAATAGAAGAAGCATACCTCAAATGTTTTAGAGGTCTCTACAAGGGTGTTGCTTCTCACTCAATGTCAAAAGAATCACCAATGGCTTGTGACATAAAACCCCTTACGACAACATCCTTTTGTTTTGCGCTTGTGGCTACCTTTCTCTACATTTAGGTGGAAATTTAAAATAAATAAAAAAACAAAACCTATTATACTATAAAAAAAAAATTCTTGATAAAAGATGGAATTTTTACCTTCACCTCTTGGGATGACATGGCAATGGTCACTAGTGTTGGATGCAACATAGTTGGTACATATGCATTTTGTAAATTGTGAAAATATTCATAATAAAATCCAAGAATAAAATTACATGTCATCACAGTCATCCAGGGTTAAGCACAACGACGAATATTCGCAAACTAGGCGAATATTAGCATTTTCAAAAATGCAAATAGGCAATTTTGAGGGACCCTAGATGTCGACCATTTCACCTAAAATTTCTGGGTCAAAAAAATTTTAGGTGTCGATTGATCGTGTGTTGATAATAGTTTTACGTATTTTTTTAAATTCGCCAACACTTCTGCCTAAGTTGTGGACTATTTTTGCCAAAAAAATTTAAAATTTTTAAATTATCTTGTCAAATTCACCAACTATACCACTATATATAAGTAACACGCCAAAGATACTTTTTCATTTATAATATTCAAACTACTAGAAAATTGAGTGGGCTCAAAGAAAAGTAAAACTTCAAAGCGAAAAGATGAACTGAAACATTTGATCTATTGTAGAATTCCATCGAACTTCAGTCATGTGCAAAAACCAGTTGATTCAGATCAAAACTCTACTCGAACCAAAATCAGACCCTTTTCTACACTTGGAACGACTATTGGACATAGTTTTGTACTTGGATCGACATCTAAACAGTGTTTTGTACTCGAAAAGACATTCGAACATCGATTTCCACCCTATCCAACTGCTGGATATTTTTTTTGCTCAGACTGATTATTGGACTGCTTGTTCCATCCAGATCGATTATCGAAGTGCTCGTTCCATCCAGAACGATTTTTGAAGTGCTCGTTCCACCCGAACTGATTGTTGAACTACTTGTTCCACCTGAACCGATTGTCGAAGTGCTCATTCCACTCGGATCGATTTTCGAACTACTTGTTCCACCCAAACCGATTACTGGATCACTTGTTCCACCTAAACCATTTATTGGATTGCTTGTTCCACCCGAACCATTAGTTGGATCGCCTATTCTGCATGATCCGACTGTTGGATATTTCTCCCATCCAAACCGATTGTTGGAATGCTTGTTCTACTCGGATCGACTATTCCATCCGGATCGACAATCAAACCATATTTTCCACCCGAATCACCCAACGAACCTCTTTTCCATCCGAAATGACTACCAGGCCTCTTTTCCTACACGGACCGCCCAACATGCCTCTTTTAAGATGAACCTTTTCCTGCACCAGGTACTTTGTTTTTCTTTAGACATTTTAAATATGTGATCTTGTGTTTTTTTGGTTTTATAAAGAATAATAGTTGAAGAAGTTGTAATAATAAGATTTGTTTTTCTGTCATCTAATTGTTGGTTTTTATTTTGCTATTTTTTATCACTTACTGAAAATAAGTCAATGCTTTGTTCTCTATTTTTTCCCTATTTTCTATCTATGTTAAAACTCTTTGATTCTCTATTTCTATTGAGATCTATTTTTTTGTTACAAGATTTTAAATAGGTAAATACTTTGGTTCTCTAAGGACATTGTGATGCTCTGTTTCTTGTCCATTTTGTACTAGAATCTTATATTTTTCAATATTTGTATCTCTGATTAAATCTTGCATACACAAGATTTTGTTCTTACACTTTTTTCAAATTTTATATTGATTAGTTTTTTGCTCTTATTAGTTACAAGTATTATCTTCAGAAAACATAGTATTTGAATACACTAAAAAAATCACAATAAAGAATGATTGGAAACGGGTATTTATTACGCCGAGAGGCGTTCCTACAATGGCAGACATGGGGGTGGGAGGCAAAGAGGTCATACATGTCATGTCGTAAACAATTTTTTTTTTATTAAAAAAATCGACATTAACAAAAACATTTAAAATATTTAAACTAAAACAACCGACTAACCAACCGTTGCAACTGTTTAATAAACTAGCTTAGATATAAAAGATATATATCTAAAAACACCGAGATTTATCAATCCCGAGGCGCCTATATTGGAGATCACACCCCCAAGAAATGAGATAGGTGCCTCGAGATTGATAACTCTTGGCGTTTTTAGATATATATCCTTTATATCTAAGCTAGTTTTCTACCAACCGTCCATACGTTTTTTTTAATTACAATAATATCTTGAGGCTTCACAGAAGTAAGATGTCTTCAACATTTTATTACTTTTCTAAATTGAAAAACATTTTCTTTATAAGTAAAATGTCACCTACTAACAATGTAAAGAAGGGGGCCAAATCTGAAAAGAGTATCCTGAATTATTTTAGCCATATGTTGAAATCCAACAAGCCATCGACATCTATGCAAATTCAAGGTACAAATGATTTTTGACTACTTAACAGTTAGGTGTATTTGTTAGTTTAAATAATACTTTCTTCCTTAAATGGTTTATTTGTTGTTTGTACCTCAAGCCATATTGCATAATGATATGAATCATATTTCTGTTTGTTAATAATTTTATTAAATTTAAAAATAATTAAGAATAGTATTGTATGCTACTATGTAGAATACCTTGTCGACCCTGATATGCCTCCACTTGAAGATATTCATAACCAAGAGATGTCGTCTAATGAAAATTCTCTTAACATTGACATCCAACAAACACTTGAAGATAATCTTCAAAATAACATGTTAGTTGAAAATGAAAGCAACAAATCAAATACATTACAAACTTCTTTTGAATCTACAAGCGAAAAAAATAAAAAGCGAAAGGTATTTAACTGGGCTATTGGAATGACATTTAAGAATGAATGGGAAAAACAATTTTCCTAGATAGAGCTTATCCTAACTAAGGACAACCAAGTCGATGATAAAGTATGTAGATGCAAAATTTATAGTTGGAAACTAGGCAAGGAGCATAGGTTATAAAATAAGATAGATACAATAGAAAAACATGTTGGCAAAGTTTATGTAAAAGTTATAGGAAGTGATGGTGAAATTAATAAAATAGTTAGGTGGAAGGATGCATCAAAATGTATGAATGTCAGATATGCAATAGAATATGACAATCACTTAAAGAAACAACTATAGAATATGACAATCACTTAAAGAAACAACTATCTCTGGTTGAGAAAGGTAGAACGATTGAAGCCCAATTTCATAAAATTAATAAGACCACCTTAACTGCAAAAAGTTTACAGTTTGTTGTTGTATATAGTATTCTTAATAAGGGTAGACCCATGTCTGATTTTATTGATTATAAGCACCTGTTTCAGCTATCTGATGTGCAATATCTTCCTAGTTCTCATTAGTCTGATCGAAGTGGTTGGGCAATGGAAAAATGTCTATCATTAGTAGAGAAGGAGGACTTGAGGGAGAAAGTAAAATTTACCAGTTTTATTTCACTATTTATTGATGAGGTGACGACTGTGGACAACACATCCTGGATTTGCATGCATGTGTATACTTTTCAAAACAATGTCAAGCAGCCTAGTTTGCTAGGATTACATAAGATGGTTGAAAATTCAAATGTAGAAAATATTTATAATATTGTTTTAACGAGTTTAAAGGATATTATGGGAATGAATGACATAGATATAGCCTCAAATTTAATATGCGTTGGAGTTTATGGTGCTGCTATAATGCAAGGGCATAGGAATGGTCTCTATGTTTGACTCCAAACCATAATTGCTCTATATATGATACTCATTCATTGCATGGATCATAGAGTGAATCTTGTCATAAAATCGTGAGCACTTTTGAAAATGTTGCAAAAGTGGAAGACCTCATTCGTGAAATACAATCTTATTTTTCTTACAGTCCAAAAAGGTTTGCAATGTTTCAACAGTTTGCACTAGGATTTATAGAAGGAAAAAAATGTTAAAATATGTGGATATAAGGTGGATTTCATTGTATCAACCTACACACAAAGTTTTTACAGAATATCAATCATTAACAGGGTTTATATACACAAATTGTAGGGGAGTTGATATGGTAAAATATTTGTTGTTTTGTTTGGCTTACTTTAAAATCCTATTGACGTTATGTGGTATTCTTCCAATGTTACAAGAAATTAGTAGATTGATTAAACTTGCACAAGAGAGATCCATCTATATTGTTGATTTCATGACGATGAGAAAACAAATATGTATGGTTATTGATAGTTTATATGTGTCCAAAATAGATTTTACATATCTCTTATTTCATAGTTGGAATACATTAACAAACATGAACGATCCAAAAATCTTTTTGAAGTTTGACATCAATGATCATCTTTGTATTAATAATCATGAAAAGTTGATACCTCTTTATTGTTTTGAAAGGCAATCAAGTATAGTTGTGGAAGACCAATAGATTTCATGTTGTTTTACAAAAAACTAGGACAAATTTATCAAATATAGCAAAATATTTGACAAGTGAGATAAGAGATCGGTTTCAAAGAGATGAGTTGCTTAAGGTCATGGGTGTGGTTAACCCCATGTTTTGGGCTCCTAGTACTGAATTCAATTCTACAAATGAGTTTTTTATTAAATATATGCTCATACTTATTCAACATTTTAGTAAAAGTGTGGAAGTGAATGGTGTTAAAATCAATGGTATACTCAACAAAGATATTTTGAAAGAACAATCAATGCATTTTGGAAGAACAATGGTTGGGCAAACATCACTTTTGAGTAACATCAATGAGACTGGTTTCATTGCATGTTTGTGGCAAAAATTATATCCAAGTATTGTCTTATAAGATACTATAAGTGAATACTTTTGTTTATATGAATTATGTCAAGCAATGATTTTGGGAACAGTGGAAGATGAGAGGGTTTTCAGTGCACCGTCTTTTGTTAAATCTAAGCTCTGCAACAAGTTAGACAAAACTTTAGAAAATTGTTTGAAAATTTATGTGCCATCATATCAGTTGGAAAAATTTTCCTATGATAGAGCATTAGCATGCTAGAATTCCCTTGGAGGCAGAAGGGGCACAATGAATACAACTGATAAGGAAGATAATGATGCTTTCAGTGATTATATTGTGGAGACATAGATATCTGCTATGCTTCATAGTGATATTGAACAAGCTAAAAAATATTTGTTTCAACTACCTGATTTGTGATTGTTTCAGCTATACTGAACAAGCTAAAAAATATTTGTTTCAGCTACCTGATTTGTGATTGTTTCAACTATACTGAACAAGCTGAAAAATATTTGTTTCATCTACTGATTTATGATTATTTCAGCTATAATGAACTAGCTAAAAATATTTATTTTAGCAACCTGATTTGTGATTGTCTCAACCATACTGAGCAATGATAAATTTGTCTTTCTTTGTTATCATATTTCACAATATTTTTCAGATATATTATATTTCACAATATTGTTATATAATATTGATAAATTTGTATTCAAAGATAAATTTGTTGTTTTGGAAATGTTTTTTTTTTTTGGTAAGTAGTGTTTGTATTTACAGTGGGTTTTAACAAGGATCCCAAAACCTGATTACATAAGCAATGGGCCTAGGGCATCAATCCCTTGAAACTGAACACCAAAACAAAAATCCCGCCCAGCGGTAACAATGAAGCATGAAACAATCCCTCTCAGCCGGAAACAAAAAAATAAGAAAGAAAGTAGTTTTGGAGATCCCGCCCAGCGGGGAGTAGCCAAAAACCACCATCGAGAATATCCCGCCCAGTAAGAAGCAAAGAAAAACCGTTACAATAAAATCCCGCCTCGCGGGAAGCAGTCAAAACCATCACAAACAGTCCCGCCTAGCGGGAAACAACAGGGAAATTCCGCCATCCGGGAAACCAGCAGAAAAGAAAGGATCCCGCCTCATGGGAAAACTGGCGGATTTGGCGGATCCCGCCCTGTGGAGAAACCATCCCGCCCACCGGAAAACATTCCGTTCAGTGAGAGCCATCCTGCAGAAGCCGACAGCCAGCACAGAGAGGATCCAGCCCATCAGGAAGCAACCAGAGAGCTGCACCACGAGGAACCCACCCTGGGAAAACAGAAGAGGATCCCGTCCCAGCAACAGGGACCAAGAATCCCGTCCAAGCACAGAGGCAGCTTCAGGGAACTGGGACTGGGAATGGGAACAACCCAGACAGGGAAAAGCCCCCCAAGGCCAAACCAGATGCCCAGGATGTCCACCAAGGAGCAGAGCCAGCACGAAGAAGCCTCCACGTGGGAATAACAGCAGTCAGGATCCCGTCGAGGATTCACAAGCAAAAGGGGGAAAGAGGCCCCCCAGACCACCCCCAAAGCTATGAGGACCTCAAGGGAGACCCCAGAAAGCTGTCCAAACCCTAAATCGTCACCTCCATCGCACCGAGAAATGCAGGGGACTAGATCCACATGAATAACCTGTAAAAAACCCCAAGGGGAAGCCTAAGGGAAAAATGGAAGGGATCCCCAACCAAACAGGGATCCCTGGGAAGCACCAGTCCAAAAAAACAACCAAGGAAACCCTAGCCGATCGAGAGGGGCGCAGATAGTGGAGAAGGATCTCCCCTCAGGAGATCATCTACAAACAACCACTCCCCGGGAGGGATGACCTGGGTTGAGCCAGGGACTGGGCAGGAACTAGGAGCCATGGGAGGGGGAGCAGGGGAGGGACCAGAGCCCTCCCCTCTCTACTTTCTTCCCTCTCCATCCTCCCATCGTTTTGGAAATGTTTTTTAACTGCTTTCATACAATAGTATTGTAAATGTATGAATCATTGAATATCATTATCTTTTTAAAATTCTTTTAAAGCTTCCATATAATGATAAATGTATGAGTATTGTTGTTTTTGAAATGGTTTTGATTGGTTTCAAATTACCAAAGTTATGGACAAGATGAATAAATTTTGGTTCAGATTTAAAAAAAAATGCTTTCATTTGTAGTTTTTAAATATTCATATATTGATGTGCTATTGTATTTGTTCTTTGTTTGAATTTAATATAGTATATAAAATTGTATTGTCATAGACGAAAAAAACATCAAAATTTTGTAAACAACAAGAACCATAAAATAATAGAGGACACAAAATTAGTAAAAAACCTTTTTCATATATAGATTCAAAATATATTACAATGTCCTTAATTGTTGACTGAAATATAACAAAATATTTAGTCAGCATGGAAACTTTTAAACCTAATTGTTAGATTGGGGATTTGTTGCTGATGATTCTCCTAGACTTGAGGATTCTTCTGGACCTGCTTATTTTATTATTTTTTTTGCTTCGTATACACCAGGCGTTGGAAGTGCTTCAGATCTCACTAAACCTTCTTCTACTTTGTTAAAGTTCGCTAATAGTCTGACTTCTTCTCGGGTGGGATCTTGAAGCACTTTCAAAACAAGATTTCTCTAGACCTTCCCTTATTAGGAGATCTGGATCCACTTTAAGTTTATCCCTCAAATATTTTTCAAAATTTTATTATCTCTTACTTTCTATTTGGTTGTCCTCTTCATTATTATTACTGTTTCCAGAAATATATTTGCAGCCTCTATGTTGACTTGCATGCTATGAACTTGTAATTTCAAATTTTTAAAATTTGATTGCAAAAGAAAAAAATATAAGTTAGTAGAGTTATATGACATAATTTAAACACAACATATGAAACTAAATTCTCACCTCGGCCACATCTCTTGCAGTTAAAGCAAATTTAATGGTTTTCTTATTGAAATCCCATTGTTTATAATATTCTTGGGATTCAACATTAATGTTCTCAATTCTATTCAACATAATATTTAAAACTTCATCATCAGATGAAATCCTACACGTCACTGATCCTGATGTGGCTTGCTATAACAAACCACTAAGCTTATTTGGTTCATTCGCAAACCAAGAAAAAATATCTCCCTTCTATTAAATTTTTTATAACGGGCATCTATTTCCTTAATAAGGACTTTAGTCCAAATTTCTCAGTCTTTCATTACTTCTAAAGCTTGAAGCACCCTGTCTTGGAGGGTTGCTTCAATACCATCACTCATAAAATATTGTACATCAAAATTAAATTTCTTATACTCGGATTGAGGATGAGAGTGGGCTTCCCTAGCTGGAGGTAATACTATTTGCTCGATTTATGGGGGTGTTGTTTGTTCTGCCTCTTCATGTGGATTTTTAATCACATTTATCACTTGAAAGTCCATAATGTTGCCCTGCAAAAAATATTCCTTATCAAGTGGAAAATTATCTAATCCAACATTTGTAGTTGACATGGTGCGACACTTATGTTAAATGAAAAGGTAGGAAAAACCCCTGCGATCTTGGATGCAAAAGTGTTTTCTCCTTCCATGGGCCATATTGACTTGGCCTCTCATTTGTTACACTTGTGGTTGCTATCATGTTGGAGGTGGCCTCATGAATTGCTGCTCTTTGGCTTCTCACCAATTGATCTTGAGAGTCGCCTGAAAACAGTCAATTAAGAAATAACCAAAATTATTTTAAAAAAAGATTAAAAAAACTTTAATTTCAAGTAAAGAGAATGATTTACTTGATGACGATTGGATCTCATGTACAATGTTGCGGTTGATGTGGTGCGCAATTCTGAAAACATATGAAAATATTTAATAAAACTTATTATAATTTTATGTAATAAACTAAGAAATATACTGATAAAATATTGAAAGAGAGACTTACATGTAGGATGGTTGATCTGACTTGATTCAGGTTGATTTCCAAATAAAGGTAGAAGAGATGAAGAACAAAGAGTAACCTACCACATACATTTTTGCGACCTCACCATTGGTGATGATTCTGATTCATTGTCTTCAGAATCACCACATACCTCATGCATGTGACCTCTTACATCAACATCATGTTTTTTCTCTATATTTAGTTGCAAATAAAAATTAAAACTGAAAACAGAGCTAAAATATATTAAAAAAATGGATGTGAAACATGGACTTACCCTTAACTCCTCTGGTATCACACCCATGTTCAGTAGTATGGAATGTAATACATTTGGTACTTCAGCATTTTGCAGATCATGAAAAATTTCATAAAAAATAAAATAAAATTAACCGTCACCACCATTTTGACTTCCTCTATCCCGACGTCGAGCAAATCTAATATGATGCATTTTTTTTTTATAAGCGAAAAACCCCTTACGGGGCCACCTTGGTCTAAGAGACCATGAACAAGGGATTCTACACCGTCAAAATCACCCGGGGGTCGCACCCAGCCCTGCCCGTACCAACATTATCAATTGGATTTTGGGTACCCAATTCAGCTTTTTGGTAGGGTGGAGATTCGAACCTGGGACCTCCCTTGGAGGATTGCCCTCTCCTCTCCAACTCACCTACAACACCTGGGTAAATATGATGCATTCTAAAATGTACATGCACTAGTCAAATTGCGTGCCTTGAATGCTATGAATGATATACATCAATATCCATAACGGAAGTTCCATTATTCGAAGCAAAAATAGTCTTGCTTGGAAGAACTCAATAATGGCCCTTAGATGTTGATTTTCAACACAATTGTTTATTAAGTCTCTTTTAGACTTAGCCATGAAATCTGCATGAAAAAATTAAATGTTAAATAAAAAATGTTAAATTTTGAACAATAATAGAAACAATTAATGAGAATTATACCTTCATTTGCTTTCAACGAGAGATCGTAATGATCCTCCAAGTATTTTTTATCACATTGAGATAGAGAACCTCAAAGACATGATAGGGAAACCCTTGTACAAAATATTTGTTAACCTTTGTATGTTAGAAGTTGTGATTGTGAATGTTAGTTGTTTATTTTGAACTGTTGCATGATCATGGTTGTAACTATCAATGATAGTTTGTAGAAGGCGCTTTTTGGTCTTGAACTACGACATTGTAAGTACTGCAAACCTAATGTAGATAGCCACACATTGTTATAACCAGGGATGGCATACAAATCTATCATGGCAGTACAAGTAGCGTTCTTGAATTCTAAATTTCTAGTGGTAGTTTGAGTAGAGGTGGTAGCGTGTGCCATTATTTTTTGATAAAGAAGAAATTGAATTCAGAAGGGTGCGGGGTGACGGTTCAGGAAGATTTTGAGTGTAATCGCAAAAATATAATTGAAAAAATGACTTATAAATGTCTATTTATAGATAAAATGATAGGTTTTGGGACACACGATAGAATGTCATTCGCCATGCAATGAGGTTGACTGATCGTATGACACATGGTAGAGTAAACATTGGTCCAGTGACGGACTCTATTTTCTATCTGCATCGTAAATTGTAAACTGGACCTTGTATTCCACCCGGTTTGATACCTAAAAATTATTTTTCACTTGGTCTGTAGTCGTTCCTCATTTTTCACTTGAGTTGTTGGTTGATCTTTGATTTTCACCCGATCTGTTATCCAGACCTTATTTTTTCACTCGGTCTGTTAGTTGGTCCTCGTTTTACACCCAGGTCGTTGGTCGATCTCTATTTTTCACCCAGTCCGCTAGTCAAACCTCATTTTCCACTCGATATGTTATTCAGACATTGCATTCCACCTTGTCTATTACTCAGATCTTGTTTAACACCCAGGTCACTAGCCAAAACCTATTTTTCGCTCAATCCATTATCCGGATAATATTTTACACTCGAGCCATTACAGTTTGTTGGTACCTTTAATTCATTTGGTCCATAATATTGTGGAAATAAGAAAAAAAATCTGAAAAAAATACCAAACTAAGTTAACCAATCTCACTATGCTTTTAATAAGAAATTAGGAATAAATAATTTAAACTAAGCATAAAGATGAAATACATAATAACTGTTGACACTCAACAATTCAAAATAAAATTACAATTTTATTATTAACCTCAAAAATGTCACAAATGTAGTTATTTATAGTTTAACAATTTACAATGAGCTACTTGCAAATCGAGAATGAACAATACATTTGAGATGTGAACTAAAAATAATAGACAAACACTATTTTGAATACAATCCAATCATTCCTATTTGTCTACATGTCTAAGTTGTGTACAATGTCTGGTAGCTTATTCAAAATGTCTAAATAACTTTTCTAATTTTCTATATTTTGAAAATATTTTGTAACCACCACTCTACACAAGGGGCAGCTACGCTTACCCCTCTCCAGCCACTTGAAAATACAATTTGTGTGGAATATGTGTGTTTGATGGCAAGGCATGCATGTTACTAATGCTCCCGATTCAAATTTATCCAAGCAAATAGGGCAATGTAGGACTTCGTCCAATTCTTTTGAAGACTTTCTTACTTCTTCCATATTATCTAGCAACATCCGATTAGAAAAATATTCCTAATTAATCATTGGTAGAACATTAAACCCTAGATAATCCCCATGAAATCCCATTGAAATATGAAAAAAAATGTTAGCAAAATTTTATCCAAAATTTGGAAACTCTAGCACAAAATTTTACCCTTTAACAATAAATTTATTTTTTTTCTTCAATGATTTATAGAAGAGAAATCAAATGCGACACCTCCCCTTTTGCCAAAAATTCACTCCTAGGTCGTCCACGCTCGTAGGTCGTCCATGCTCTCAACTTGTCAATGTTTGTTTGTTGGTTTTTTTGAAATATTTGTTGTTCTAATTTTTTCTATTTATTCTTTTATTTATTTTTTATTCAAGGTCCAATGCTGGATAGTGTTTTTTACATGGTCCGAGCCCAAACTATGTTTTTCACCCGGTCTGATCCCGATCATGATTTCCACCCGATCTGATCCCAGATCGTGTTTTCCATTCGATCCAAGCTCGAACCATATTTTCCACCCGGTTCATCATTGAACCGTGTTTTCCATGTGGTTCATGATTTTCACCTATTTCGATTTCAAATGTGTTTTCCACTCGATCCAAACATGGAGCGTCTTTTCTACATGTTCCGTGATCGGTCCGTGTTTTACACCCGATCCCTTTCCTGAATCGTGTTTGACACCCATCCCGTAATCGGGCTGTGTTTTTCACCTGGTTCAAGCTTGAACCATGTTTTCCACACGATCCAGCCAAATCTATCAATTTTGCTAATTTTTTCAAAAAAATTCAAAAATTAAGGTAATTTGCCATGTTCTCCGACATGAGGTTGGCTACAATTCACCAAGGTTTCGAAATGGATTCACCAATTTTTTACAAGTACATTTCAAGTCCGACCCCTTATGCATAACCCTGCAGTCATCGTTGTGTTCATTTGAACATTATGTAGTTCATATTGGATGCGCTGTGAAATGTATGTACACCAATTGAATATTTGGTGGTGAGAACATCGAACCAGATAGGCCAATCCTTAGAACAAAATATTTGTTGATCTTCCTTGCAGAACGAGTCTTGCTTGGAAGAATTTGATGACCGCTTTCAAAAGTTTATTTTTAATAGATGAATTAGTTAAGCCCCTTATAGACTTAGTGTAAAAACTACAAAAAAACATTAGTTTAGAAATCATAGATTTTAAATTTTGAACTTTAAATAACATCAACAATTATACCTTACAATAATTCTGAAGAGATATTGAATTGGGTCTCCAAGTATGCTTTGTCATCCGTAGATAGCTAGAATTTTGGAGTGACAACATCAACATCCCTATGAGGGAGACCTATTGATCTCTCCACATCTGAGGATTTTATCATAAAATAGTGTAGACACCTAAAAGTCATACATTGTCCCTCTCTCCATTTTCACGGTCAATCAATTTACAAAACCCTCAAAATTTGCATAAATTGGCTAAGAACACTATTCATTAATCAAAATAACTATTCATCATCATTAGCCCCTTTGGGCTAACCAAGCCCCTTCATACGCTTAACCATGGATATTCATGTGACCTCGTACAAACTCAACTAAGGTTGAAAACTCTCATCATGGTCAAAAAGCACTTTATGGTCAAATTATGCTTTATGGCTAATCTCATCATTAATTAGATCTAATATTGATTTAATTAAATCCTCCACCTCACCTAGTCTACTTTGACTAACCTAGCCCTCCACCTCACCTAGCCTAGCCTAGTCTAGCCCTACCACCTTTCACCTAGATATTTCTCCACCTCACATCCCCTTGGGTCATTAATGCAATATGGAGACTTTTGCATTTAAAAAGGTAATTTTAATCTGAAGATATTTCAATAAAGGTGATTATTAATGAAAAATGGATATTTTTAGTAAATCATCATTACTTATGGATGGGTGAGGGATTCTCTCACACAATCTCACTGATGACCCAGGACACCTTAGGGGACACCTCTTTGGTGGACACCTCACCACTGCCACCTCACAGGGGACACCTCATCCCCTTTCTCTCATCTTGGCCCACTCTATAAATAGAAGGCCATTTTCACCATTTAACAACAACTCACTTTTGCATACCGAAACTCTACCGAAATCACTATTGCCATTGCATCCATCAAACATCCATTACACACCCATCATACGAGCGTCATAATCAATTTGTCTCCCTCACAGTACTGTTTGGTGAATGAGATAGATTGAGAATACTACCAAAAGTGCATTTTTCAAGGTAAAATAGAATAAATCATCGTCAATACCCAATCCTGAGCATCTAGAGAAGCTATCTGAACAATACAATCGAAAAAGGACTGGTTCGCACCTCACACGTGCGAACCACCCGATTCGCACCCTAGGAGTGCGAACCTCTGCAACCGACACCAAAATCACCCGGATAGGTAAGTGTTGGACATTTTGAGTCCCTAAGCTAAAAGTTGTCATTGATGTCAAAAGGACCTATGTAAGTAAGCACTATGATTTTACTCCACAAAGAGCTTCATGAGAAGCAAAGGTTTTGATCAAAGGTTCAAGAAGGGATGCATGGCATTTGGTTCCAAAAGGAGCTTCAAGGGAAGCTTACAAAAGGTTTTTATGAAAACCAAGGAAGGCAAGGAAAGATTTTATTTAAAACAATGGATGGCATATTTGAAATGGGTTTTTCTTAAAATCCAAGTGGGCTTTTCATTTCATCGAAAAAGGTGCCCTGGTGACGGAGAAATTTAATTTTAAAGGTTTAGTTTAAATTTAAATTTAAATTTTAAAAATTAAATAAAAGAGTTTTCCCGCCATGTCCGCCGACGTCATATATTTTATCATGCAAAGGTTTGAATATTTAAAGGGGTTGATTTTATCAACCAAGAAAGAGACAAGAAATATTATCCGCATTCGATTATCCCCTCCTTCGCAATCGTCGATTCCCCCCTTATGATTTCATTTGTGCACTACACATGGAACAAGGGAGCAAGTTTCAAGGCATAGGTGGAGAGGACGAAAATATAAGTCTCAAAGGCTTAAAGCCTCCATGTGGAGGCCTAGAACACACAGTGGGCGGAGAGTGCGCTAAGGCGCACGACGAGGAGGAACGCAGGGTCGAAACCACCTGAAACCATTTTGCAACGTATGCCATAATTCGATCGTCGAAATTTTCGGGTGCATGAAATATTTTGAATTTGCTAAGGTTGTGTTAAGCGTCGACTTTCACGGAGAGTATAGTGGATTTAATTTTTACATATGGCTAAGGTTTGATATTTTATTAATGTGGGATATTGCCTAAGAAGGCTTTGTGATTATTTTTTTTAAGTGCAAAAGTGTTGAAAGGAAGGATATAAAATATTTGAGTTATTTTATGGTATAAGTGGTTTTTGGAGTGACAAGGTTATGCAATGTTTTGATTTATTTTATTTTATGGTATAAGTGGTTTTTGGAGTGACAAGGTTATGCAATGTTTTGATTTATTATATTTTATGGTACAAGTGGTTTTAGGAGTGATAAGGAAGTGCATTAATTCTTAAGAAGGTTTTCTAATTAAAAGCCTTGGTGAATATTATTGTGAAGTGGAGTAATGTTGATTATTTTATGATCTTCCAACCCTTGTGGGGATTGGCAAAAGAATATTGTGATTGTGGCAGATTTCCAAAGAGGCTTCTTCATCTTCATAAAAGGTATGGGCACATTCTCCTATTGATTGATTATGGTGGTTGATTATAAAATACCTTTGGAGTGAAAAGGATTGATTGTGGTTTCCTTTTCAAAAGTGATTGGTTAAATGCTTCAAGGTTTTCTGGTTTGAGAGTTGTGATTAAACCTTGTTTTATAAGCATTGTTGTTGAAGCCCATTAGTTATGCAAAGAACTTGAACTTGAGTTAGAAAAGAACATGAGTATCATTGTCATGTGAGATTTGTGTTTGAGTATTGTTGGAAACATTTTGAGTTGGTTGATACATGCTTGGACTAGGGTTTGTGAGAAAGGGTTGTTCATTGCGATGATTGTTGAGTCGAGTTGATTGAGCCTAGTCAAGTGGATGCATGTGGTTGTTCAAGTTCCACGAAACAAACTATTCTATATATGATTTGAGTTGAAAATGAGATTTGAGTATATAACATATTGAGTCTCTAACAATTCTCTTTATGCTTCTATTAGATTGATTTGAGTTGAGATTGGGATTTGAGTATAGAACATATTGAGTCTCTAACAATTATCTTTATGATTCTATGAGATTGATTTGAGTTGAGATTGAGATTTGAGTATAGAATATATTGAGTCTCTAACAATTCTCTTTATGCTTCTATGAGATAGAATTGAGATATTGATTGAGCATTAAGTATAGAACATATTGAGTCTCTAACAATTCTCTTTATGATTCTATGAGATTGGACAAGCTCTATGTGAGCTTGAGACAAGTCTTTGAGAAGGCTTGTGGACTGGTTTTGAGTAAGCTTTTGTGGAAGCTTGCTATGCAGATTTGAGCAAGTCCTAGAGAGGACTTATTGAGCAGATTTGGACAAGTTCTGAGTGAGCTTGTTGAGTAGATTTGGACAAGTTCTGAGTGAGCTTATTGAGCAGATTTGGACAAGTTCTGAGTGAGCTTGTTAAGCAGATTTGGAGAAGTTTTGAGTGAGCTTGTTGAGCAGATTTGGACAAGTTGAGTGAGATTGTTGAGAATATTTGGACAGGTTCTAAATGAGCTTGTTGAGCATATTTGGACAAGTTATGAGTGAGCTTGTTGAGCAGATTTTAGCAGGTTTTGTGTGGACCTGTTGAGCATATTTGAGTAGGTTTTGTGTGGACCTATTGAGCAAATTTGAGTAGGTTCTATGTGGACCAATTGAGCATATTTGAGCAGGTTTTGTGTGGACCTGTTGAGCAGATTTGATCAGGTTCTACGTGGACCTGTTGAGTATATTTGAGTAGGTTATGTGTGGACCTATTGAGCAGATTTGAGTAGGTTCTATGTGGACCTATTGAGTAAATTTGAGAAGGTTTTATGTGGACCTATTGAGCAAAATTGTACTAGACCGAATGTACTGTGTTTAGTGCAAGAGATTGAGCAGAGTTGTGCTAGACCAATTTTACTGTGTTTAGTACAGTATTGAGATAAAGCTTTGGAGGTGACAAAGTACAGGGGATAGAGTCTCAGTCGATAGAGATCCAGTAGCCAAGACAATTGAAGACAGATCTGAGTGAGGAGTCTTCAAGTGGAGAGAGATCCACCAATCAGTGTAGTAGAGAGACAGAGTCTTCTAGAAGATCACTAGCTAGAGCATAAGGGGAAAGAGTTCTCCTGTGGAAGATATCCATGAACTTGAGATTAGGGGATCATCATATCCTTTGGACAAAGGTCCATAAATATTGTAATTGGGAAGGATTCCCATGAGATTATTTGAGAAATATTTAGAAGAAATATTTTCTATGTGGAGGTAGCCCACATTGGGTGAACCACATTAAAATTGGTGTCTCTTTTGATTGTTATGATTTGTGCATTGCTTTGGTTATTGCTATTTATATTGCCATTGATTATATTGATTAATACTATTTAGGAAAGAAAAGTAAAAAGTGGTCTTATACTGTTCACCTTCCCCTCTCAATATAAGCTTGTGTTCTTCAGTAAGGATAGATTAGTTTGTTGTTTTATGTGGTTTTTAGCAATTTATTTCATGTTTTGAATAGTTTTTATGAGTCTTTTGTCTTCATAAATACAGGGTTTGACTGAGGCAGACCCCCCAACGCACTAATAGGATTTTACAGGTTTACAAGTCCAGTGAAGCACAAGGAAATATCCCCAACAAGCGGTGGCTCATGAGAAAGAATCCCACCTACATCAAGGATCCCAAAGAGACGAATCTTGTTGTCTTTGTACCACACCTGAGAGGGCTTCCTAAGGGAAGACCCCATTGTAGCCTTCAGGGCAAAATTATAAAAGGATATCAATTCTTATAACCTCTTTTATGATTATCAATACAAATACAATAGATTCTTTGATATTGAATGAATGTCTTAACGTATCTTTTTGGTAGTTTCATTCTGGCACGCCTGGTGGGACCCCCATCAAGCATAAGCCTAATCACCTTTTAACCAAAAATTATGGTCTATTTTTTATGGTAGGTAGTTGTCATCTTTGAAGAACACCACAAACCAAAAATGCCCTGAAAGACACCTCAAGCAAAACCACAAAGGTTCACTGGTACATCGATGAGCTTACAAAGAGAGTAGTTAGTACACACTTGGGCGTGCGAATTCCCTAAACTGCCTCAAACTACTACTTGATACCCAGGTATTGGTTTAGACACCCACAACCAACGACAAGGTAAGTTAGGGGAGGTTAAGAGCCTCATGTTCCCAGGGATTTCGTGCCCTCATACGTAGACCACAAATTGTCTCTTGCCATGGCGTATGCAAGGTTAAAGCATCATTGTATCTTTAGGAACCAAATTAGTAGTTAATTTACCTTCTATCATTTATTTACTATAGGTATTTATGAAATATTTATGAGTTTTGGTCGTGTTGCTACACTTAAATTGGGTTTTTGGAATCTTCTGTGCAGGTACCTGTACTCAAAATACTCTAGAGACATCAAAATCATCACCAGGAACCCAAAACTAGTCAGCTCTATCTTTAGATCCCAGTTTGCATGGTAGGAGTGCGAACTCCTCAACAGAAGATAGGTTCTCACCTGAGGAGTGCGAACCTCCCAAATCTACACAGTATTGGACTAGAGGGCATATTGGAGACGTTTACACTCACTTAGACACAGGGTTTGTGTGAAATTATTTCATTCTTCTCTGTTCTAAAGCTAATCTACCACGTTGAGCTACAAGTTCCACAAGCATCACACATTCCTATTTGTTTTAGCTAGATTTTCAGTTGTTTTCTAGAGTGGCTTTAAATTCCAGTTATTTCCCTTCAATTCATTTCTCTTCCAAAGCAATTAATTAGATTTCATTTTTGAAAACTGTTGGTCCAGCTTTCATGCACACCCCGGGAAAGGATGAGGCAAGGAAAGCTCCGGAGACACCCACGGGACGGATCCCACTCATCTTTAGGATCTAGCTGGTTATCCAAGGTGCGAGTTACGGAGTTGGGTCGAATGGCAATTCACTCTTTTCCACTTCTGGAATAGATTTCAATATGGACTCGCTCTCGTTACCTTGAACTGTGAAGTAGTTGCAAAAGTTGTTTATAATCAGATTTAACTTGAATTCTTGATCTAGCTCTCATGGGTCAGCAGATTTAAATAAAAGACAAACAAAGAAAATAAAAATGGATCATTCACCGAAAACAAAGAGAGGGTAGGGTAGGGCAGAAAGAGAAGTTTATCAAACATCACCTGTAAAACCCTAAACTGTCAATTTTATCTATGCTACCAGCTTCACAATAGAACAAATCAAAGAAGAAAGTGTCCAGTCAGTCTAAGATCACTTTCAACTAAGAGCACAAGGCAGAGTGAAACAGATCTAGCAAAAAATTATAAATCCAAGGGCAGCTGGTTAAAACTGGTATCTTTCACCGGCAGCCTAGCTCGCACAGTGAAGACAGAGCAATTAGAACAAACTTACACCTGAAATCTATAATTTCCCCTAGCAGACAAAAGAACAACCGAAGCCTAACAAAGATATTTAAACTTGATAATGTCGGATTTACAGCATATATCTAACAAACTTTAAATGGAACGGATAACAAAAGAAGATACACTTATCACACTCGTAAAAGATTAGGCTCCCGGCCATGCTATCACGTAAAAGCTAAAGCACATCAACTCCAAGTCCGTAAACAAAGGATTTCACAAAATTTGCAAGAAATTGCTTATAAGCCTTTTATTTCTAAGTCTCCGCCTCCCGCGATTACATTTAGAAGCTGTATTTATAGACTCAGGACAGCACCTCGATCTTTTCAGAAATATCTTCTTCTCATAACCCCAAATATTATCACATCTAAACCCTAGGACCCGGGTTTTACAATAAAAATCCATCTTAAAATCAAAGTCCGGATAGAACTTAACCCTTCGCAAATTTGTGCGATCAATTGCCATAAATGGAGAAGATAAAATTGAATGCCACTTGCATTCATCCGCAGCCGCAAATAAATGCCTCCATTAATTTCGCTGGTGAGCCGGATGAGTCACCACTTCTCCTCGATCTGATCTCCGTAAAGCCATCCCTGAGTTGAAATTGTCTTCATGCTATCAATTCCGTCATAAATTTGCCATTGAATGCTTTTACCGGCTTCTTCTCCTCTAGCATGGCGGTCCTTGACTAAATCCGCACTTTAACTTTGCCTTTATGGTCTTTCCCGGTTGTCCCGCAAGTGCCAGATGGAATCCTGCATGAAAGACAAAAA
The DNA here is from genome assembly GCA_028583015.1 of Wollemia nobilis. NCBI lineage: Eukaryota > Viridiplantae > Streptophyta > Pinopsida > Araucariales > Araucariaceae > Wollemia > Wollemia nobilis. The sequence goes on along the minus strand of JAQPPZ010016833.1, from coordinate 3,597,939 downwards.
GATTATATTAGCACTTTAAAATCATTAAATCCAAGCTTAAAACATTAAAACAGATTAAAAACCGCAAAATAAGCTTGCATGTCGGCTTCTGCTTGTCTGCCTCACGCTTTGACACGTGTCGCTACCCCAGGATGCCTTCTGTTTCCCGCTGGAATGCACTTTCAGGTCAACTTATGACTTTCTCTCTCCTGTCGTGATTTCGCGACATGTCGCGAAATCGCGACGTCCCTAGCGCATCGGCAACTTCTCTTCTGTCGGCCGCGAAAACGTGACATGTCGCGATTTCGCGACATGTCACAAAATCGTGACCTTCCTGGCCTCTGTACGCTTTCTTGATTTTCAGCCGCGAAAATAGAACACGTCGCGATATCGCGACAGTTCCCTTACCTGCATGCGTTGACCGCGTTGACCGCGATTTTGGAACATGTTTGCGACTTAGCCGATTTTTCATTCTGCAGCCCACTTTCTCTCTCCTATCGCGAAAATGCGACATGTCGCGATTTCGCGACATGTCGCAAAATCGCGCCCTCCGTACGCTTTCTTTCTCTCTCCTCCGGTCGACAGCGATTTTGCGACAGTTTCCAAAAATGGAAACGTCGCGATATCGCGACACTTCCAAAAATGGAAAGTGTCGCGATTTCGCTACACTTTTCCGACTTAGCTGCATTTTTATTTACCCGTCGCGATATCGCGACATTTTCAAAAATGGAAGTGTCGCGATATCGCGACACTACCAAAAATGGAAAGTTTGATTTTTCATGAATTTATGCAACTGTTTTCTAGATTTTTCTCGTACCGGTGCAAGATTTTCTTAAGCATGAATGATTTCTAGCATGTAAAAAGTGAATTCTTGGATAACACAACTAGAATGCAAGAAAAAGCACAACTTTAAAAAGGAGGCAAGCAAATTTGGATTTAAAACCTGAAAGGATCAAGAGGGTCCCTGCTGCAAAATGGAATTTCAAAGTTTTCAAGAGGATGGAATCTCATTTTTCGATGGGGGTGTGTTGCTTCTCAACAAATGGCGATATCTCACGGGTAAAATAGTAGCACTATTTTAGAACCCAAGACTCCGGTTTCAAAACAAAAAGACCATGCATCATGCCTTGCCACGGACATTCTTCACAATAAATTGACTCGCTAACCGCTAGTCGTTAAAATTTCCCAAGGACATACTAGGTTGGATTACTTCAAGGAAGATTTCTGATGTGCAATTTCAAAAGGTATAAAACTTTCTTCAAGGATGACTGAATTGAATGATAAACTTGGATTAATCAACTTTTCTAGATTGTAAAAGGGGAAACCGAGTAGAGCTCTGTTTACTAGTTTAGCCTTTTACAGCCTAGACAGAGTTACCCTTTAGATTTACACGACCCAATTTACAACTGTAGGGCAGAATCTAATATTTTAGAAGAAAATATTTTTGGAAGTATTGACTGCCTCTTTTAATTGTTCAACTCTTTTTTTTTTTTATCTCTCTTCTTTTTGAAATATATCACTATCTGAAAGACCTTAGAGAAATTACAATTTTCTTTTATCATTTGATCAATCTGGAACTGTTTCAGTCTAGGCATTGATAGCCTCTGTGGACACCCAAATAATTGCATGAACCATAGTCCCCTCTCATAACCAGCTTTTCTTGGATTCCCCGGGAGTTCCTCCAACAAAACAGTATAGCAGTTTTTCTATTATTAAAACAACTGTGGCAAGCAAGACACAAAATCCAATCATCTCTCTACCTTTGTCCTGAATAGCAAAATAGTTCTACAGTTCAATGCAAGCAGACTATCTCAATTAGAATGGTGAACAGCATGGGGGCACTGGATTGTGGATTTATCAGCTCAGAATAAAACAATTTTCAGCAGGCTGACTTTTCATTGATTGCTCAGGCAGAGGTTTAAAGGACAGAATTTTTAGAAGCCAAAGGACTTTATACAGGCTTCCAAGGACAGGCACAGGCTTTAAAGCAAAACAGAATAAAACTGTACAGACTAAAGCACAGAACTGTACAGGCAAAGGGAATAAAATAAACTGAACAGACAGCAAAGAAAAGAATTGAAACAAAAGACTGTACAGACAACAAAGAAAAGGAATAGCAGGGAAGAAAATAAAAACTGTACAGGCAATAAAAGAAATAAACTAAAAGAACTGAAGCAAATAAAAACTGCTGAACTGCAAAGAAAGCTAAATTGCAACAGCACTGAAATAAACTAAAGCAACTGTACAGACAACGAAAGAAAAAGAACTGCAATAAAGAACTAAAGCAAATAAAACTGAAACAAAAGACTGTACAGACTTAAAAGAAAGCAAGCTGACATAAAAAGACAAAGAAAGGAAATAAAAAGCACTGACAAAAGAAATAAACTGCACAAGCTAAAACTGAAAAACAACTAAAGATTAAAAATTAAGATGAAGCAACTAAAAGAACTGCAGAGCATTAAAATTAAACTGAAACAGATTAAAACTGTACAGACATTAAAAAAATAAAACTGCACTGACAAAGAAATAAACTGAAAAACTTTAAAGCTTATTTACAATGTATACATATGTTACAACTTCCCTTCATACTCAAAAAATGCAGCAGTTGGGAAAGCAGAGAAATGGTGCCTTAAAAAAAATTTGGACCATGTGCAAGTAATTTAGAAAAATTACCTTTCAGGTCCTGTTGACGAAATGCACTCCAGACTATGCTTCAAAAATTTGCTATCTGGGAAAGACTTGGGTTTACTGTCTTCCCTGTCCCATTTGAAAAACAAATCTGCAACTCCTTCAAATTAAACAAATCATATAATAACAAATCATATGATAACATGTTTATGCTTCTAATTGAAGGGTTTGCAGAGTTCTTTCAAAAGGACCGAATGTAAAAACCCCCAGGATCAAATACCTTAAAATCTTGACAGACCTGCACCACCACATCTTCAAAATTATGTGACAACTGAAAGAAATCATGTTTTATCTGTATGCCCTGGTTCTTAACAACTTGAACATTTTGTGGTTGCTGCACTGCTTCAATATCCAGGACTTCAATTTTTATCCCTCTAGAAGGATGTTTACAATTTTCCTTTTCACCTGAGCCTTGCTTAGATTTAACCTCATCAATGTGCAATATCCAACTGTCATTGTTGTGATGGATTAGAGTCATAACTGTTCTCACCTTCTCGCTTGCCAAATTATAAACTCCAATATCTCGCATCAACACGCTTTATAGCCTTTTCTTTGACATTATGTTCGAAGTTGCAGGCTTATGTTGAGACAGCTCATCAATTCCAAGTTGGTCGACCACATTCATATTTACTATCTTTTCCTCCTTTTCTTGAAATCCAACAAGTGGTCCAGAGTAAGCCTCAATCAAGTTAACCTTTTGTTCAACAATCCGAGGCAATTCATAGAGGGTGATGTCGACTTTAAGTTCCCTCATATCCTCAATGATGTTATCCTCCTCAGTTACTTCTGCATAGTGATATTGAATCTCACTTTCATCATCCTCTGATGAGGAAGGATCATTATTAAGTTCTGGACTCTCACATCTCAAATTATAACTGTCCATTTTGAACTGTTGAAAATCTTGCATTTCATCCATAGGAGTCTCGTACAAGACTTTCTCGTCTCTTCGAGAAAAGTGACAGAATCCGAAACCCTGGTTGTACTATTTTTGGGTGAACTAGAAACATCAATATTTCTTTGATCTCTAGGAAAATTTAACTCACCAGGAAAAACTTTAGATTTGGGTGGTGCCAGATCACAACTGTTTACCTCAAGCACTTGCACTTTGAACTTGTCAGAACTTTTCTCTGTATTTTGCACATGCTGAGTGGATGTCACAGTTAACGGAGTCTCCTTGGGTAGAGCATGACATGTTGGCACTAACTCATGATGTGGAATGGGGTCTGGAATAGGCATGTTCTGTGTAACATAGGATATCAAAGGATTGCTCAAAATTTGAGGCCCTAACTGTCTTTCAAGAATTAAGGCTTCTTTATAAGCCCCTGCCAGGGTTGTGATATTAATGTCTCTCTTGAGGAAAATAGAGGTCACCGAATCCAATGCATTCTTGTAGATTTCTAAGGCCAAATTTGCATTTGGGATGTAATGGCCAGTCATTCTACCGTAAGCTCTTTGGAACCTCATATTGAAAGACCTGACAGTTTCTCCCGACTCTCTCTTGATGCTGGAAAATTGTTGGTATAACACACCGGGGTCTATCACTTCCCCAAATTGTGATATAAAAGCTTTCTCTAGATCATCCCAGCCTAGTAATGGAATTGCCGGTGAGGTTTAAAAACCAGTCATAAGCTCCCTCCCCGGAGAGTGAACGGGAACAATCTGCAGCAACATCTTCATGTCGTATATTCAACAATTTTAAAGCATTTTTGAAAGCTAGCAGATGTTCTTCTGCAGTTCTTGTCCCATCATGTTTATACCTAGGGAGATACCTTTCTGGATTTCTGGGCAAGTCATGGGCTATACCCGGAATATTCAAAGTAGTGGGGCCCAACCAATTTGCCATTATTACTTGGCTGATAGTGATGTTCTGAGTTGTGATTGGATAACTGCCAGTGGAGATAAAACTGTTCTTAACTTGAGGTCTTCTCTGGCAATTTTAAAAACTGTACTGACAATTTAAAAAACTGTACTGACAATTTACAAAACTGTACTGACAATTTACAAAATTGTCCGGAGTTCACTGTGGGTCCTTCAAATGTTGCTGTTATGCCCTTACAATACTTGAACTGAGTTCATGGCCCTCCTTCTAGCGCCAATTAGGTTGTTGGTCGAGGAGGAGGGGAAAATTGGCTACCAGACTTTGGATAAAATACAGTTTTATAGTTCCACATACAGTCGGATTTCTCAACTCAAGTGCACTAAGAACAGATGTTCTGTGGCCCTCCTTCTAGCGCCAATTAGGTTGTTGGTCCGGCTTTCATGCACACCCCGGGAAAGGATGAGGCAAGGAAAGCTCCGGAGACACCCACGGGACGGATCCCACTCATCTTTAGGATCTAGCTGGTTATCCAAGGTGCGAGTTACGTAGTTGGGTCGAATGGCAATTCACTCTTTTCCACTTCGGAATAGATTTCAATATGGACTGCTCTGTTACCTTACAGGGGTTCTTGAACTTGTTCAGTAGTTGCAAAAGTTGATCAAATTTAACTTGAATTCTTGATCTAGCTCTCATGGGTCAACAGATTTAAATAAAAGACAAACAAAGAAAATAAAAATGGATCATTCACCGAAAACAAAGAGAGGGTAGGGTAGGGCAGAAAGAGAAGTTTATCAAACATCAACTGTAAAACCCTAAACTATCAATTTTATCTATGCTACCAGCTTCACAACAGAACAAATCAAAGAAGAAAGTGTCCAGTCAGTCTAAGATCACTTTCAACTAAGAGCACAAGGCAGAGTGGAACAGATCTAGCAAAAAATTATAAATCCAAGGGCAGCTGGTTAAAACCGGTATCTTTCACCGACAGCCTAGCTCACACAATGAAGACAGAGCAATTAGAACAAACTTACACCTGAAATCTGTAATTTCCCCTAGCAGACAAGAGAACAACTGAAGCCTAACAACATATTTAAACTTGATAATGTCAGATTTACAACATATATCTAACAAACTTTAAATGGAACGGATAACAAAAGAAGATACACTTATCACACTCTGCAAAAGATTAGGCTCCCCGGCCATGCTATCACGTAAAAGCTAAAGCACATCAACTCCAAGTCCGTAAACAAAGGATTTCACAAAATTTGCAAGAAATTGCTTATAAGCCTTTTATTTCTAAGTCTCCGCCTCCCGCAATTACATTGAGAAGAAGTATTTATAGACTCAGGACAGACCCTGATCTTTTCAAAAATATCTTCTTCTCATAACTGCAAATATTATCACATCTAAACCCTAGGACCCGGGTTTTACAATAAAAATCCATCTTAAAATCAAAGTCCGGATAGAACTTAACCCTTCTGCAAATCTGTGCAGTCAATTGCCATAAATGGAGAAGATAAAATCTGAATGCCACTTGCATTCATCCGCAACTGCAAATAAATGCCTCCATTAATTCTTGCTGGTGAGCCGGATGAGTCACCACTTCTCTCAAATCTGATCTCCGCAAAGCCATCCCTGAGTTGAAATTGTCTTCATGCTATCAATTCTGCCATAAATTTGCCATTGAATGCTTTTACCGGCTTCTTCTCCTCTAGCATGGCGGTCCTTGATTAAATCCGCACTTTAACTTTGCCTTTATGGTCTTTCCCGGTTGTCCCGCAAGTGCCAGATGGAATCCTGCATGAAAGACAAAAAGATTATATTAGCACTTTAAAATCATTAAAATCAAAGCTTAAAGCATTAAAACAGATTAAAAACCGCAAAATAAGCTTGCATGTCGGCTTCTGCTTGTCTGCCTCACGCTTTGACACGTGTCGCTACCCCAGGAAGCCTTTTGTTTCCCGCTGGAATGCACTTTCAGGTCAACTTATGACTTTCTCTCTCCTACCGCGATTCTGCGACATGTCGCGAAATCGCGACGTCCCCAGCGCATCGGCAACTTCTCTTCTGTCGGCCGCGAAAACGCGACATGTCACGATTTCGCGACATGTCGCGAAATCGCGACCTTCCTGGCCTCCGTACGCTTTCTTGATTTTCAACCGCGAAAATAGAACACGTCGCGATATCGCGACAGCTTCCGTACTCGCATGCGTTGACCGCGATTTTGGAACATGTTTGCGACTTAGCCGATTTTTCATTCTGTAGCCCACTTTCTCTCTCCTACCGCGAAAATGCGACATGTCGCGATTTCGCGACATGTCGCAAAATCGCGCCCTCCGTACGCTTTCTTTCTCTCTCCTCCGACCGAGCGATTTTGTGATAGTTTCCAAAAATGGAAACGTCGCGATATCGCGACACTTCCAAAAATGGAAACGTCGCGATATCGCGACACTTCCAAAAATGGAAACGTCGCGATATCGCGACACTTCCAAAAATGGAAAGTGTCGCGATTTCGCTACACTTTTCCGACTTAGCTGCATTTTTATTTACCCGTCGCGATATCGCGATATTTTCGAAAATGGAAGTGTCGCGATATCGCGACACTACCAAAAATGGAAAGTTTGATTTTTCATGAATTTATGCAACTGTTTTTTGGATTTTTCTCGTACCGGTGCAAGATTTTCTTAAGCATGAATGATTTCTAGCATGTAAAAAGTGAATTCTTGGATAACACAGCTAGAATGCAAGAAAAAGCACAACTTTAAAAAGGAGGCAAGCAAATTTGGATTTAAAACCTGAAAGGATCAAGAGGGTCCCTGCTGCAAAATGGAATTTCAAAGTTTTCAAGAGGATGGAATCTCATTTTTCAGTGGGGGTGTGTTGCTTCTCAACAAAAACCAATAGTGTAACTTTGATTTTGTGCAAACCACTTAATTAGATTTCCATTTCACAAATCAATAGCTTAAATTTGCTTTTGCACACAACCAAGTGAATAGATTTACTTCAAAAATGCATCATAGCATAGTTTACTTCGAAAAGGCACTTAATCTAGATTTGCTTCTAAAATAGTACCGCACAAAAAAAACATCACACACTCACGTTCTACTTAAACAGTGTAAGGTGTTGGGTTTCATTTCTAGACCAAATTGGATTTCATCACCAATTCAACACCAGAGTTCAGTGAGGTCGGAGTCTTACCCTCCACTGGATCACCTCTAGATTAATCACCATAGTTTCCCCCCCAGGAGGATCGTTTCAACATTAATACCCAGTCGATACTTCCCACTTTGAGTGTTGGTTATACATAATTCATCACTGGAAGGTACCTTCAGAGTGGGTAGTTTTAGAAAGTCCCTTTACCATAGGGCTTTTCAAATAATTAGTGGGCATAGCTAATTGTTACTATGGGTGCCTTAAACGTGAGGGTTAAGCGAAAGCATGGGTATGCCGGTAGCACCAGATTGATAGTGCAACCTCTCTTCGTGAGATTTTATTTGACTCATTAGAGCATTTTGAGTCTCCCCCCTTTGAATACCATTTAACTGTACCTTATACATCTAGGTTGCCATTCACCTGTTGGAAATAGTTCTATTTTGTGCGCTTTTGGGTGTTGCAAAAGGTTTTATGTTATGACATTCTTGATTCAAAATAGAAGTTCATCCATTACCTGGATTTGTTTCTAGGGTGGATATACTTTCATCAAAACACATAAAAACCAAAAAGAAAGAACATTCGCTTATTGTTGAGTCTCAAAAAAGTGGTTACAACAACATATCAAATGTGCTATAACACACTTACTAATTGTTCTACAGTTTCACTATCGTGTTGTACACTACACAGTATATTTTTAGGAGATTTGTACCCCACAGTGTGATTCCCCTACACTTAGACTTATTTCACATGATTTTGTGTAAAAATCTAGCTATTAGGCTACAAAACTGCATCTCACAGGTCTCCACAACACATAAAGGGTATACACACCATAAAATCCACTATCTGTCATAGTTTTGGGTGGTCCGCACCCCTGGAGTGCGAACCGGTTGGTTCGCACCTCTCGAGTGCAAACCTGTTTTTCATGTTCCAAATTGCACACACAGGACACAAACACACTACACAACACATATCTGACATCTATTTTTCATTATGAGTGGTTTGCAGGCTAGCTGTGTGAACTTGTGTTTTCCAAAATAAATAGTGTTCCAGTCATTCACAGATCTTTCTTGAGTTTAGATTTTACACCTGTTGACTGTTAGCATACATTTTCCATATATTACCATGCCAGTTATGCATAGTCAGATGCGTGAAGCCCTTTGTCATGCCACTGTGGCTGCTCAGTGGACATTCATGATGATAGGTGCTTTTAGTTCTCAGACCATTGAAATATTTTGAGTTTGATCGAGTTATCATTGTAGGTCCTCCTGACCTATTGACTGGGCCTTCTGCCCCTATCGCTAGTACCACATACCACATGACATCTTCCTCCCCATCTCAACTCTTGGATGAGACTTTCAAGGAGACCCTTCCTTTGGAATATATTTCCTCGCTAAATCCCCCATCCACATACTGATAGCATGTCATTTATACCCCTCCTAGCCACCCCATACTGGTTATGGTGGTGTATGAGTTCACTCCACCAACATCACCTTCTACTACCCATATGTTCCTTGATCACTCTTCCCATCCACTTTTGGAGACGAATTCGATCTCGTCGTTTCCCAAATCATCCCTGATGTTGTCACCACTGTACAGATAGTTGGTATGATATCCACACCCCTTCCTCCATGGATCCTCCTATTGTACCTTCATCCCAAACCCCACCATCTCTGCAGGCTTCATCGAGTCACCAACCTTCCTCCTAGCCACCTTCCTCACTCCCTCCATAGCACTATTTGCACCCGTCTCAGTATTACCCGCTGACATCACCCGATTTATCCCATCCCTCGATCTAGCTTTGTCCACAATAGGCTTCTTCATCCTCTCAACCACCTCTAGTCACACCATAGTTCATTTCCTATTCGCCCACTAGCTACCCACCATTCTCCTCCTATGGACCTCCATCGACTCCATCATCATTTCGCTTACCACCCCCACCTTCCTTTTGCCCACCTTCGTTAACCTCGCTTATCAAGGTCATACACCTAGGTATTCGATTCAACCTGAGTCCCTTCTCGCCATACCCACCATACCTCCTTCATCCACATACATTCCACCTCCATCTTCACACCAGTTCACTTTTACCACACCAACATCTCTTTCACCTCAAGCTTCTACACCACTTGCTCTATTCACATCACCCCTACATGGTCCTCTACCACTACTGCTTAGGTTCAACCAACCTATCCATATGTGCAACAAAAAAAAATGCCTATGCCTACCCAACAAGTCCCAAGGTATTATGATCCACAACAACAACCACCCGCCTACCATTCTTCATACATATCACCCCATCCATCTCAAGTTCCTATCCCACAATATCAGACCATGTCGGCACCTAACCCAAATCATACTGCTTATTATCATATGTGGGAGGAACAACAGTTGTAGTATCCACCACATATGGATTATTCGCAACCTCCATCATAGCTATTACCTGCACCCACATCATCACCTCCATTTTTGGTCCCACCAAATCCTACCATGGTGCTCTCTAGTGAATTTCAAGCCATGCAAGAGCAACTTCGTACATTGGATTTACGTACAACTGGTTATGGGCCTAAAAAACCCACATATGACAAGTTGTGCAACGAACCAATTCACCCATATGTTCCTATTCATCCGTATCCTTACAGATTTGAGATCCCTAAATTTGAAAAATTTAAAATTAAGGAAGATCCTAAAGAGCACCTTAATAATTATCGCTTTGCTTGTTACCAGTTGCACGGTAGTGACCCCTTTATGCTCTGCATATTTCTAATTTCTCTTGGGGGACAAGCATTAGATTGGTACAATAATTTGCCTTGCCACAGTTTATTCACATTCGAACAATTGGCCAATCCATTTCTATAGCATTTCCCAATCAACATCAAGAACAATCTTACCTTATCCGATATATATGCTTTGCATCCGTGGGATGATGAGCCTATTATTGATTTTGTCGCCCATTGGAGAGTGGTCATTCATGATCTAGCCTTCCCTCTCGCACCTTCAAATCTCATCAAACTCTTCACCAAGATTTGTCATAAAAAAATCTACCAAACAATGCAAATACATCAGAGTCGGACATTCGAGGAAGCCATTTCCCAAGCCAAAGTCATCGAGGACATCAAGGTTCACACGAAAAAAATCACATTGCATCAAAAACCATCCTACCCCACCAATTACCATTACAACCATCCTCCATATGTACCACCTACCACACGACCACCTCAAACCAATTAGGTTCTTCTCAATTCTCCATATCCATCGGTGCAAGTGGCATCTGCACAAGCTCCACAACCCACTCCTCCACACTCTCCTCAAAATCAATATTAAGACAATCCCCCACTTCTTCCCACTCCACAACCAGGTAATACTCCACCTCAATCTAATCCATACCAAGGTTGCAATCCGCATCCACCTCACCCTCCATGCAATTGGATAGCCTTATCTGAACCTATGCCCGCTCTATTTCGCAGGTTAACTGACTGAGGTCTCATCACATTGCTAGATGTCCAACCTCTTGACCCAAATTTTTTGTTCCCATGGGACTACAATCTACAAGTCTTTTGTGATTTTCATCGACAACACGATCACACTATTGATTCATGTTGCATCTTTCGCCATGTCGTGCAAGACCTCATTGATAAAGGCACTATTCAGGTCTAAAATCCTCTCGCACCGTAAAATCAAAACTTGGGGATATATCAAAATCCATTACTCGAACATAGGGGTAATCTATCTTAAACTGATCCATGCCAAGTTAATCATATCAATTGAGGTCCTTCCCAATAATAATTTATGGGTATGATTAACATCGCCACTCGTAATCAATGTTATCCACCCTTGCCATTGACCAATAACCTTCCAATTCTTAACCACCACCTCCCACAACCACAATACCAATTCCCCCACCCCTTACCCTAAATATCATCACCATCCATGGTAGTCTTTCTTAGTATCTCTGAACTACCCCTGCAAGGTTATCCATTTATGACCTCTTGTAGCAATCCCCACCTCATCATGAAGCCCTTGATTCTATCCTTTGCTCCCTCGATCTTGAGACCCATGATGTAGATGCCTTTGCCAACTTTGTTGGCAATGTCCAATGATGTCTATAATCTTCTATCAGCTTCCATGACCATGAAATCACAAAAGTTGTAGGTGAGGGAGCAGATCCTCCATTACATATTCAAGCCTCTATCAATATCGTCACCTATAAGCTTCCACATTTTCTCATCAACCCTCCTCACCTTTCACACCACTCCCTTCATTTATATTTTTTGCTACATCCTCCACTCCATCTTCCTCTAGAAATCCACCAATTCTTCCCACACCTCCTACATTCGTTCATTGCTTTATACCTCACTCAACGTGAATGCGGGTCATTTTTACCTCACCCACCACTGCTTCCATCCCCACTTTCCAATTCACCCATGCCAATTATCCAATCACTAGCACACCTGCTAAATACTATGAGTGGACACAATGCGTCTCTCAACTTGATGACCAGTTAGCTCAATCCAATACTTTCACTTTCGTCCCTTCTCATGCCAATCCACCTACACCAGTCCCATCATCTACCATGCCACCTAGGGGGTCCTTCCCTTTGCCTGAGCATACGACCCCTCCTCATGTCTCCACACTCATGACCACACCAGGTCCTAGTGAGCATAACATTAGCAACGCTTGGGTCCTGCCATCCAACATCCAATCCACCCATGACTTTGGCCACCCTCATGATATGCCCTTGACTATTGGGGCAGTGGTTCCTTTAGGTCCTCCCAAAAATTGCATGAACTTTGTATATGGAGGACCTGACTCATCCGTTGATCCTCCAACACCTCCACCACCACAAACCCGCTTCTGTGGTAATCTTGACCACATGTCTAATCCATATTTTGCCTAGCATTATTTATGTATGTATAACTAGTATGGTTATGGCCTTGGAAAATATGAATAGGGGTGTCACACCTACATTCATCCTCCCCCGTGCAAACCTACTGACCGATCCGACATTGGTTACCATTCCCTAGCAATCAATACACTTGAGCATGAATTTTAGCATCTGAATCTTGATCATATCAACCTCTTACCCGATGAGGAATTTGAACTTAATCCTTTGACACGTAGCTCTTCCCCACATTCCATAATTGATCTTCCTTCCACATTCTTTCCACCATCCCCACCACATGAGCCACTCTCTCCCCATGAAGTCGAAACTCTTACCACTTCCACTCCCTATCCCTCGATCCATCGCCTATAGTTGATCCACCTTTACCCGAAGATCCTCCTTCTTCACCACCATCGGCCACTCCATTCTTCCCCATTCATGACTTGTCGCCACCTACTGGCCCACATTCTTGTCCCCCATCACCCCTAGTGGTGTTAAATCTTGGTTGAAATCAACCTTTTCTGGACTCATTTCTATCCTCTGATGCATCCCAACCCTCATCATCTACATCTCCCATATCTAACGCTTTGGTCAACATGATATTTGTTGATTTGTATGCTCCACTATGATATCCAAACCATCCCACTTACACCCCACCTCCTGTCCCTGATTTCATTTTTCTCGATGATATCTCAAAAACCCCTATTTCTATCGAATTCCTCCCGACACCACACATGCTTCACTCCACCAATGCACCTTTATCGACCATCCCACCTCACCTACCATGGATCAATCATACAAATCTTTATCTAGATGATGAATTCCAGCTCCCAGAGTCCATCGACGACCTCCACCTCATTCCTACACCTGCCCAACTTCATGATGGTTCTCACATGCTTATCGAGGACACCATTGAAGTTGACATTGAGAATGATCTAGAAAACCTTCACATCATCTACCTTACCACCAGTTTATCCAAATAAGAGTGTGTTCTCTATACAACTTTCCTTAGGTACTAAATTAAGGTGTTTGTCTGGTCCTACACGGATATGCCTGGTCTCGACCTATCGCTAGTTGTGAACAACCTTGTCTTGGATGACACTTCCAAACCTATCCAAAAAAATTTGCATCGCATGCATCCCACCGTTGTGCTCATGGTTAAACAGGAGTTACAGAAACTCCTTGATGTTGATTTCATAGTACCTATCGATTACCCTGAGTGGGTTTCAAACATGGTTCCTGTCGAAAAACCAAAAGGGATTATCCGCATTTGCACTAATTTTAGGGATCTTAACAAAGCTTGTCCCAAGGACAATTTTCCACTCCCTAATATCAACACTTTGGTCGATGCCATAACCGAACATGAAATATTGTCACTCATGGATGATTTTTTAGGTTATAATCAAATTCGTGTCAATCCAACAGACCAACACAAGACTTATTTCACGACCCTGTAGGGGACCTTTGGTTACAAGGTTATGCCATTCGACCTCAAAAATGCTAGGGAAACTTACCAACGTGCCATAACCTACATATTTCATGATATGATGCACAAAATCGTTGAAGACTATATTGACGACCTCTTGGAACATAATGTCTGATTAAACCCAAAAAAATGCGTCTTTGGTGTCACCACTGGAAAAATATTGGGTTTCATCATTTCACATAAAGACATTGAAGTTGATCCTACCAAAGTCCAAGCTATTCTTGACATGCCACCCCCTACGAATCTCAAACAGTTACACAACTTACAAGGATGGATCCAATCCATACGATGATTCATCGCTCAACTTTCAAATAAGTGTCAGTTGTTCAATCATCTTTTACAAAAGGGGGTCCCATTTAAATGGGATAGTAAATGCCAAGTTGCCTTTGATAACATCAAATCATACCCTACATCTCCACCCGTCCTTATTCCACCCCATTCGGATCGCCCATTCCACCTATACATTTTTGCTACCGATGTCGCCTTGGGCACGCTTCTTGCTGAAAAGAATGAATATGACCAAGAGCAAGTTGTATACTTTATAAGTCGCACATTGATTGATTACGAGACGTGGTATGCTTATATGGAGAAACTTTACCATGTTGTTGTATTTGCTACCCAAAAGTTACGTCACTACATGATCAACCATACTACCTACATAGTTACCCGCGATAATACACTTCACTACATGATGGGTAAGAATTACCACAATAGTCGAATGACCAAATGGATCATGCTCCTCACAAAATTCAATCTTGAACTCATCAGTCAAAAATCCATAAAATGCCAAGTCATTGCTGACCAGATAGTTGAGGCTCTGTTGCCCAGTGATGCACCATTGCTTATCCAACTTCCCGATGATTCAGTATTTCATAAGCGAAGTCGAAGATCCAATCAAGCCTGAATCCACTACTAAATTGACCTTGTTCTTAGATGGCTCTCGTTGCACACATGCTGGGGGTGCAAAAATAGTCTTTTTCACACCAAATGGGGATCCTCTCCCATTTTCCTTCAAGTTAGGATTTTCATGCACAAATAACAATGTCGAGTATGAAGCTCTTATCCTTGGCCTAAAGCAAGTCCTTTCCATGCACATTTGTCACCTAGACATATTTGGTGACTCCCTCCTCATTGTGAATCAAATCAAAGGAGAATGGTAATGTTTTTGCCCAGTCTTGCAATAATAAAAACAAGTCACGAATGATTTATTGTCCCAATTCGAGTGGTATGACATCATCGCTACCCTTTGATATACGAACCGGTTTACCTATACCATGGCCTCAATCGACTCCCTCATTCCATAAAAACTACTTTCTAACACAACTCACATGTCCATCCACACCCTTCTCCATTTTGCCATCTCCACCAAATTGCCTTCTCATGACGATGGCATAAATATCGTCGAAGCTCATCCACATGACCCATGATTTTCCCAAGTCAAGGACTACATTAAGCTTGACATTCTCCCACCTGATCTAAATCATACTCACAGACGAGATTTTAAATTACATGTCATTCGCTATACATTGCTAGGCGATATCCTATACAAGAGAAGTTGTGATGGCATTTTATTGCACTGTCTTGAGCATTTCTAAGCCCAACGCATTACTCAAGAGGCTCATGATGGTGCTTGTGGTGGCCATTTTAGTGGCATGGCCATCACCAAATGCATTCTTCTTGTTACTTGTCCATGTTGTATGGTCACGCTTATAGCGGCTACATACCTTTGAAAAGTTTCATTTCTTCTTCTTTCCTCCTTCTATCCCATCATTTCTTCCTTTCATTCTCTATTTTCATACCACTCCACCCCATACCCCATTCCATTGTCCATAACACTAGGGAAACCTTGTACATAAATACTTGATTTTTGCATCCATGTAGGCATCTGCATATATTCATTGTAAATAACATGTGAAGGGAATTAAAAATGCACATGCTAGCATACCAGATTGATGTCCAAAGCCCCTTTTTAGGAGACAGGATTAGAGCCATGTTTTGATTGCTTTGACCATAAATAGTTACATAATCAACCACCATCCAAAGTTGGCATATTTCAAAAATACTTTTAGGCTTCCCTTGGTCACCTTGCTCTCTTTCCTGGACTTACTTGCACGTCTTACACACTAATAACATTATGGAAATGGGGCTGATTATGTTGCATGCCAGCTGATGCCTCGCGAAAATCACTCTGTTCATTGAATAATTCACATGATTATCTCGAAACAGAGAAATGACAAAAGGACAAGCTCCCCGCATACCCGAATAAAATCCCTTGCTCTACAACTAATCTGAGCAAGTATCCCCCAAAAAAAGAAGCAAAAGAAATAAAAACCCCTTGCTCTACATCTAATCTAAGCAAGTATCAAAAAAAAAATAAGAAGAGAGAAACGAGTACTATCCACAAAGAGATAGTCATATCATCGAAGGCAGAAAACAAAAGCAAAGGCCTTAAGAGTATTACCTGCTTGAATCCCTGTAGTCCTCAAGTCTTTACCAATGAGCTAGCATATAGGCTAAGTTTACATGCAGTTATAACCCACCCTATTACAAAATGGTTAAATGAACATCACTTTCCAAACACAAGTCCAAGATAGAGGTCTTGTTTACCAAGATAGCCTCCAAGTGAGTCAAGAAGTTTTGCTTAGTTAGTCAATGGGATTGATTTTACAAACTGTAATGTTCGAATCTCCTCATGACATTCCTCACATCCAACTTCCTTGGAATAATAGAATGGATCACATCATTTGAGTAATGTAACGATGCAAATGCTATCCCTAAGCAAAGTGTTTATATCATGTCATCTTACGCATGTAATTTTATTTTTCATCTTACAACTCATTTTTAGTTCATATTTACTTAAGCATATCATTATTCCATTTCCATCCAACTATCTATTATCACATCTATGCTAATCATACACTACCATAAGCAGAAAGAAGCAAACACAAAAATGCAAGTAGAACACAAGTACCACCGAATATCATATGTATATGTACTCCAAAAACTGACACCATCAGGCTACAATAAAAAACTGTGTGAAGGCCCTTGCGGCCTCCTCATATCAGAAATCCAACATCGTTGTACATCTACATCTCAAAAATACCATATGGCTACAATGCGTTGTGCATACATACATCGCTACTAAAACATGTCTCATCATGTACATCTATCCATATGCAATAGTACAAAAATCAAGACCATCCTCCATCATCGTTGCAACGCACCCTCATGGCTGCTGCCCTCCTGATGTCTCGTCGCTTCCCTCACCTGCTGGGCCTCCTCCCACCCTCGTTGTGATGACTCCGTCTCCTTGGCCTTCTCCAATTGTATCCTCTCTACCTATGCTGGTGGTCCCATCCTCATTGGCACTTGTGACATCGTAGGTGCCACTATCTACTATGCCCTACCACCAACCAATACCCCACTCTGCTACGACTGTGTCTGTAATGAGGTAAGCAATCCAAAATACGTCAGGATATCCAACCCATGCACTATCAACTCACCCTCACACCTTGACCTCTTCCTCACCTCCTTCGCATTCGCAGTTGATAACCTCTCATTTTCCCAAGTCAAGGACTACATTAAGCTCGATATTCTCCCACCTGATCTAAATCATACTCACAAACGAGATTTTAAATTGCATGTCATTCGCTATACATTGCTAGGCGATATCCTATACAAGCGAAGTTATGATGGCATTTTATTGCACTGTCTTGAGCATTTCGAAGCCCAATGCATTACTCAGGAGGCTCATGATGGTACTTGTGGTGGCCATTTTAGTGGCATGGCCATCACCAAACGCATTCTACGGATGGGTTATTACTGTCCCACAATGGAGTATGACTGTTGTGCTTATGTCAAAAAGTGTGTCAAATACCAACATCATGCCAATATTACACACTTACCTTCTCAGGCTCTACAACCTATCCAGTCAATGTGGCCCTTTTCACAATGGGGCTTGGATCTCATCGATAAAATCACACCCGCCTCATTTGCTAATCATAAGTTCATTATTATTGCAACCGAATATTTCACAAAGTGGGTTGAGGCCATCCCTTTAATTCAAATGAATGGTCCTAAAATTGTTGATTTCATTACTCAACATATTATTTGTCATTTTGGCATCCCATCCAAAATCATCACAGATAATGACACTCCATTTAAGAACAAGAATGTTCGTGCACTATATGAAAAATTCAACATACAACATAGCTTCTCTACTCCATACTACCCATAGGGTAATGGCCAAGCAGAAGCTACAAACAAAACCATTTATGCCATTCTTCGTAAAACTGTTGCAAAGTCACACCGCGATTGGCACAATCAAATGCCACTAGTACTATGGGCCTACTGTACCAGTATTCGTACTCCAACTGGGCCAACCCTATTTTCACTTGTCTATGGTATTGAGGCCATCATGCCCTTGGAGTTTGAAATACCATCTTTACGGGTTTCTATGCAAGAATTCATTGATGATGAAACAACCCGTCAGGCTCGCCTTGACCAATTGATCTTACTAGACGAGTGTCGCATTCATGCTATTGAACA
Organism: Wollemia nobilis; assembly: GCA_028583015.1. Taxonomy (NCBI): domain Eukaryota; kingdom Viridiplantae; phylum Streptophyta; class Pinopsida; order Araucariales; family Araucariaceae; genus Wollemia; species Wollemia nobilis. The sequence goes on along the minus strand of JAQPPZ010016833.1, from coordinate 3,579,390 downwards.
CACGCAAGTTTATCAAGGCCATCCTCGATGTGCCTACAATTCCAAGGTACACCAATGAGAATTTCACATTGGAGAATTAGTCCTCAAAGAAAACCTGGTCCTTAAAGAAAACCAATAAATTATTAGCCAACCGTGCCATATCCACGATAAATTTGCACCAAATTGGCTAGGCCCATACATGGTTACTCACAAATTTGGATCTGGGGCATATCATCTGGCCACATTGGAAGGAATATTCGAACTTGAGCCCATTAACATTATTTATCTACGAGTATTTTACACCTAGTTGTAGGCATTACAACTCATCATCACTTGTGTACATATGTATATAATAAAAAAAACAACAAACAAAAACATCACCATTTTTGACGTTCGGCGACACTAAGTTCACTTGCATATACATTTAAATCTGCTTGTTCCATTTCTCTCCTCCCTTCCCTACTTATTCTATAAGTGAATGTTGTATGGTCATGCTTCGAGCGGCTACATACCTTTCATTTTCCTCTTTTCTCTCTTCCTTTTCTTTTCTTTCTTATATTATTTTCTTCTAGTTACTTGTCAATGTTGTATGGTCACTCTTCGAGTGGCTACATACCTTTGATGGGTTCCTTTTCTTTTATTTCTTATATTATTTTCTTCTTGTTACTTTTCCATGTTGTATGGTCATGCTTAGAGTGGCTACATACCTTTGAAAAGTTTCATTTCTTCTTTCCTCCTTCTATCCCATCATTTCTTCCTTTCACTCTCCATTTTCATACCACTCCACCCCATACCCCGTTCTATTGTCCATAACACTGGGGAAACCTGGTACATAATTACTTGATTTTTGCATCCATGTAGGCATCTGCATATATTAATTATAAATAACATGTGAAGGGAATAAAAAATGCACATGCTAGCATACCAGATTGATGTCCAAAGCCCGTTTTTAGGAGACAGGATTAGAGCCATGTTTTGATTGCTTCGACCATAAATAGTTACATAATCAATCACCATACAAAGTTGGCATATTTTATAAATACTTTTAGGCTTCCCTTGGTCACCTTGCTCTCTTTCCTAGACTTACCTACACGTCTTACACACTAATAACATTATGGAAATGGAGCTGATTACGTTGCATGCCATCTGATGCTTCACGAAAATCACTTTGTTTATTGAATAATTCACATGATTTCTCTTGAAACGGAGAAATGACAAAAGGACAATATCCCCCCCATACCCGAATAAAATCCCTTGCTCTACAACTAATATGAGCAAATATCCCAAAAAAAAAGAAGCAAAAGAAAGAAAAATCCCTTGCTCTACATCTAATCTAAGCAAGTATCCAAAAAAAAAAACGAAAAGAGAGAAACGAGTACTACCCACAAAGAGATAGTCATATCATTGAAGGCAAAAAACAAAAGTAAAGGCCTTAAGAGTATTACCTACTTGAATCCCTGCAGTCCTCAAGTATTTACCAATGAGCTAGCATACAGGCTAAGTTTACATGCAGTTATAACCCACCCTATTACAAAATGGTTAAATGAACATCACTTTCCAAACACAAGTCCAAGATAGAGGTCTTGTTTACCAAGATAGCCTCCAAGTGAGTCAAGAAGTTTGGCTCAGTTAGTCCATGGGATTGATTTTACAAACTATAATGTTTGAATCTCCTCATGACATTCCTCACATCCAACTTCCTTGGAATAATAGAATGGATCACATCATTTGAGTAATGTAACGATGCAAATGCTATCCCTAAGCAAAGTGTTTATATCATGTCATCTTACGCATGTAATTTTATTTTTCATCTTACAACTCATTTTTAGTTCATATTTACTTAAGCATATCATTATTCCATTTCCATCCAACTATATATTATCACATCTACGCTAATCATACACTACCATAAGCAGAAAGAAGCAAACACAAAAATGCAAGTAGAACACAAGTACCACCGAATATCATATGTATATGTACTCCAAAAATTGACACCATCAGGCTACAATAAAAAAGTGTGTGAAGGCCCTTGCGGGCTCCTCATATCAGAAATCCAACACTGTTGTACATCTACATCTCAAAAATACCATATGACTACAATGTGCTGTGCATACATACACCGCTACCAAAACATGTCTCATCATGTACATCTATCCATATGCAATAGTACAAAAATCAAGACCATCCTCCATCATCGTTGTAATGCACCCTCATGGCTGTTGCCCTCTAGATGTCTCACTGCTCCCCTCGCCCGCTAGACCTCCTCCCAACCCCCGTTGTGATGACTCCGCCTCCTTGGCTTCCTCCAATTGTATCCTCTCCACCTATGCTGGTGGCCCCATCCTCACTGGCACCTGTGACATCGTAGGTGCCACTATCTGCTATGCCCTACCACCAACCAATACCCCACTCTGCTATGATTGCATCTATAATGAGGTAAGAGATCAAGAATATGTCAAGATATCCAACCCATGCACTATCAACTCACTCTCATACCTCAACCTCTTCCTTGCCTCCTTATTCATAGTTGATAACCTCTCATTTACCACCTTTAGCCATGCCACCTCCCTCCATGATGCCTCCAATTGTGACACCACATCCCCCAAGACCTCAATCTCTTGCTTCACCCGTGCCTTTGAGGATAATGGCTCTCACACAGTCTACTCTAGCTCCACCACCCTCACAATATGGATAGTTCTCACAGCCTTTGTCTCCCTCTGTGCCTCCTTCAACAACCTATGAAACCACTTTGCGATATCAATCAGCTCATCCCGCTCTCCCTGGATGGTATCACCCTCGCACCTAAACTCATCCCGATCTCCCCAAATGGTATCACCCTCGTACCTAAACTCATCCTGCTTAATCCTGAGTATCCTCATCTCCTTCACCATATGATCCACATGTACCCTAGCCTCATCTCACTCCTCCAAGGTGGCCCTCAGGTCTACCTCTACCTCTCACCTCTCTTGCTCCAAGGTCGAGTGGTCAATCACCCAATCTGTCTCCCTATCAAACAACATGTCCCTCAGCCTCTTCACTTCCCTCATTAACGCCCCCACCTCCCCCTCAACCTTGATGGCTGCTGCCAAATCCTTGCTAAAGTCATACTCCTCCACATCTACATCCATCATGGGAATATCTTCCCTCTCCTCCATACCTACCCCACCATAGCCTCGTGGCCTCACTTGCCTCACCAACCACTCATATACCTCCACATCTACGTCCATCATGGGAATATATTCCCTCACCTCCATAAAAACCCCTATCTTCCTACCACCCTCGACTAATGACCCCATGCCACTATCACTCACCAGCCTATCCTAGTCATCTCGTAATGACCTCACCTATCTCCTTAGATGATCTAAATCCTCCTCCTCCTCCTCACCTAGCTTGGGTGATCCCACATCCTCCTACTCCTCCACATCTCGCATTAGTGACCTTGTTGTCTCCCCTCTCGATATACCTACATAGGGTAGAGCTCTTGCTACATCCACCCACTCATCCACCACACCTTGCCCTGGCTGCCAACTCTGTCTCACCCACCATACATCATACTCTGGCGTGGTCCCTGCATTGTCCACATCTCGGACAATGATAGACTCATCATGAATAGCATCCAGTGATGGCACTATGGGTTGTGGGCCTGTGTCACCCTCTACCCTATAGATCTCTACAGGTAGGTTCGACTGCCCTTGAACCAACCCAAACTATAACTGTACTCTATAAAATGGAAAGTACTCAACCTACGATGTGTATTTCCCAACCAACCACTGACTACGTCAAATGTATGCCAAGTGCACTGCATCCTCACCCCACTCAGGCTCTCCACGCCATGGCCTCCACTTGACTTGATCCATCCTCAGTCGTCCAAGCTCCTCCCAGTGATACAGTAGCTCACCTACGTGGGTCCTCTTCTTCTCCTTGTCCGCTCTCCACCTCATCGCATATGGTACCTCCCTCCCCTCATGCACATGTGCCTCATATGGTAGTTGTACCGGTCTCAAAATAGTCACATGCTCCCACACCCATATATGTAGAAGGGGACTCACACTCAGTCCTATCCTCTTAGTCCTCACCACCTCATGTAGCTCCTCATACACCTATGCCAACAACACGAGTGCCCATGCATACCTAATCCTTTGCTCTACCATGTCACAAACCACCCCCATCATATTCCAGGGGAACCTAACCCCTAAAGCATTTGGTAATGCATGGCTAGCTATCAATATCATCACCATTACATGATGAAGGGACAACCACTCCTTCCTCCAATAGGCCATGTCATCCACACCCTTCCTCGCCTCCACCTGGCACCAACACTCCCCAAAGGACCTCGTAAAAATACCCTCATGTGCCTCCTCTGTCGTCATCATTGTAATCCCATCTATCGACAACTGATAGATGCGGTAGATATCCTCCAGGGTCACCATCATCTCCCCTGTAGGTAAATGAAAGGTGTTCTTGTCTAGATCCTACCTCTCACATAGTGTTGCTATATAGGTGTGGTTCACATGAACCTCACACATCACCCATACTCCATATAATCCCACTATCTTCAACCACCCCACATCATCCACCTGCCACTCATCCTCCAAAGACTTCCTACACCTTCGGAGTCGATGGCATGTAAATATTCTCTTCACCTGCCATCACAAATACATCACATGTCATAAATCCATCAAGGTCTTATACATAATCATTATATATAGCACTGTAAAATAAATGCATGTATTTTACTTATTTTTTTGTCATCACTTAGAAAATCTGTATTCTTGTACATAAACTCACATCTACATTGTATCTATTTTCCTTCTACATGCACACACAAAAACACACACACACACACACACACACACACACACACAAAAACTATGGTTCGCACTTCACATGTGCGAACTAGTGGTTCGCACTCTAGGCGTGTGAACCACCGGTTCATACACTAGCCGTGCGAACCACCTGAAATGGGTAAAATTTTGCATGGCCCAGTTTGAAATCATGAAATCATCACACTCATGTCCTCCATACAGTCCAAAAATACCCACACGTGTCAAAATGTCACAAAAAATAAGACAAAACCCTACCTAAGCACATGATGCAAAGCGGTCAAAACATGGTCAAAACACACATGCAAAATAAGATCCTGATACCCATTTGGCCAATTAACACACCCCATGTATCAATTTTCACATACATTCAGGTTTCACGTCATATTTCACATCATATTGCTTACATGCATTCCCACATGCCAAGTAGTCACATACAAAAACAAGCAGCATATCGGTATATCCATTTGGCACCTTTTCCACAAAGTGTGCGGATAACAACCAATTCCTACCCCCACCCTTGATTTATGGTGTTTAAAGTAAAAAGTTCATTTTAAACCCCTCTTTAACATGTACAATTATCGAGAGAGAAAAATCCACCTACCTTGGGCATACTCGACCCCAAACTCGTACTCGTCGATGCGTTCGCCATCCTGTACCGATCGATTCATCCTTTGACAACACTCCATTCCATTTTATTCTCTCCTCCACCTCTCCAACGTCATTGTCACACGCAAAATGATGTTAAAAAACCACATTTCCCCTTAAAATCCTTGTTTGCATCGGTTCGCATGCCAGCCATGCAAACCTCCCACCTGACCCCCAAACTCTGCCATCCACCTCAAATTGCATCCAAAATCTTGTCCCATCATCATTTTTATTCATTTTCATGCCAAATTTGTTACATTTCATCATTATCTTCATAAACTGTTTCATTACCGGTTTTTGTCTCCTCCATCACCAATTTATCGCTTGAGGGGGTAATAATTTAACATATCAAAAGCTACCTTGCACATGATCAAATAACCAAACATCTAATCATGGATACAAAAAATGCCCTAGAATTTTTTTTCTTAAGATTATCTCAAGTCCTTATGCTAGGACAAATACGAAACAAGGAAATTTCTCTTCTCAATCAAAATCCAATCCAAAAACAAATCAATGTTTGATAGGTTCCAAAATGCCTCTGACTGTAGACACCTCATGGATTCCAATATTCATAGTGGTAGTCATAAGACCACTTGTGAATGAAGCTCCTAAAAGTTCTACCCCATGGCTCCAACAATCTATCAAATGTTGTCAAAAGAGCTCATCAATCAATCAAAAGCAAACATTAACAAAGGCATTTGTTCGTTCAAAATTGAAGCATTTATAATTGATCATAATGCAAGGTAATCATACGCTTTCCTCCAAAAGCAATCAATCACAAACCACTTTTTATTCAATGCATCTCTCTCGCAATCATCCACAACTCATTTAATCGCAAACTCTTTGCCTTCCAAATCGTCCCATCAATCCACCTCATCAATTTTTGTACTAAACCGTGTTTCCACACAATCCAGTACAAAAAGGGGCAAAATGTAGACACCTAAAAGTCGCACATTGTCTCTCTCCCCATTTTCACGATCAATCAATTTGCAAAACCCTTGAAAATTGCATAAATTGGCTAAAAATACTATTCATTAATCAAAATCCCATTTCACCACTGCCTCATAGGGGACACATCATCCCATTTCTCTCACCTTGGTCCACTCTATAAATAGAAGGCCATTTTCACCATTTAACAACAACCCACTTTTGCATACCGAAACTCTACCGAAATCACTACTGCCATTGCATCCATCACACATCCATTACACACCCATCATATGAGCATCACAATCAATTTGTCTCCCTCATAGTACTGTTTGGTGAATGAGATATATTGAGAATGCTGCCAAGAGTGTACTTTTTCATGGTAAAATCAAACAAATCATCGTCAATACCCAATCCTAAGCATCCAGAGAAGCTATTTGAACAATACGGTCGAAAAAGGACTGGTTCACACCTCACACGTGCGAACCACCCGATTTGCACCCTAGGAGTGCGAACCTCTGCAACAGGCACCAAAATCACCCGAACAGGTAAGGATATATTAGTTTGTTGTTTTATGTGGTTTTTAGCAATTTATTTCATGTTTTGAATAGTTTTTATGAGTCTTTTGTCTTCATAAATACGGGGTTTGACTGAGGCAGACCCCCCAACGCACTAATAGGATTTTGCAGGTTTACAGGTCCAGCAAAGCACAAGGAAATATTCCCAACAAGCGATGGCTCACGAGCAAGAAGCCCACCTACATCGAGGAACCCAAAGAGACGAATCTTGCTATCTTTGTACCACATCTGAGAGGGCTTCCTAAGGGAAGATCCCATTGTAGCCTTCAGGGAAAAGTTATAAAAGGATATCAATTCTTATAACCCCTTTTATGATTATCAATACAAATACAGTAGATTCTTTGATATTGAATGAATGTCTTAGCATCTCTTTTTGGTAGTTTCAAATAGATCTTATTTTGTATTATCATATTGACTATAGTCATATCATTGTCGTAGGCATCTATAATGCTCAGTAAGACATGGTTATTTGTTTTAAAATATGGTATTAAAACCAAACCCTACAAGCTCGCATCATTGACCCAATAAATATTGTATCTGGGTGTGGTTAACATATCAAAATATTAGGGTAGACAAGGTTTTTGAAGATAATTTTGGAAGCAGGGGAGGAAGTGGTGGCCATTGCTTGAAGTGGTTTTCGAAAGCAAGGTAAATTTTTGAGAGAGTAGGGTGCAGGGTATTGGTTGCCTAGGGTTTTCTTTGAGGATGTGCAAAATAAAAACGTAAAAAATAACTATAGATGCCTTTTTATAGATAAATACATGCCAAAATTAAATACGGTTGGACACGTGGTAGCATGTTATTCGATATGCATAGGTGAGTGAGTGATCATTTAGCATGTGGTAATATAAACCCTGGTGCAATCGATATTGAGTCAAATACCTTGTTGAAATCGATTGGAAGTTAGATGCCTTATTGTTACCGATCCAGAGTCAGACTCCTTGTTGCAATTGATCTAGAGTCGGTTACCTAGTTGAAATCGATCCAGAGTCAGAACCCTTGTTGTAATCAATATGAAGGGTACTCTATTGCAACTGATCCAAAGTTAGACACCCTGTTGCAACCAATCTAGAGTCAGATACTATTTTGCAATCGATCCAGAGTCAAACACCTCATTGCTACCAATCTAGAGTCAGACTCCATATTGTAACTGATCCAAAGTTGGATACCTAGTTGTAACCGATCCATAGTTGGATCCCTTCTTACAAACGATTCATAGTCGGTTACCTTTTTGCAATCGATCCTTAGTCAAAGGTAACTTTACAACGGATCTGAAGTTGGTCACTATTTTGCCACTAAGCCAAAGTTTATCATTATTTTATAACTAGAATGTTATCGAGCTATCAATTGCAGTCGGTTGACGATCGAGCTATTGTTTGCTACCAATCGACAATCGAGTTGTCAATTATAGTCGATCGATAGTTGAATTCTTAGTTTCCATTTATTGATAATTGAGTTGTTATTTTCAACCAGATGTCAATAGAGTAGTTGTTTGCAAGTAGTAGATAGTCGATTTTATGTCCTTTGATGTCAGTCGTCAAAACTTTAAAATTCACAATAGTTTTATAATTTTTTGTGAAAAATAAAGGCAATTCGCCATGCCTCCTACATGAATTTGACCAGGATTTACCTCGATTTCAAAATTTATTTTACTTATTTTTATAAAAATATTTTGGGTTCGACCCCTTATGCACAACCTTGATGGTAGCAATAATAAAGCCAATTGAATATATCTTTTGAAGGTTTGATGAACCAATGATGGTAACCATACAAATATTATATTTATTATGTGGATGTTATGTCTGATAGTGGAAAGTCCTAGATTATAGTATTTGACAAGCACATGATCTCAAAGTAATGATTATCTCTTATGCAAACTAGGTTTGACTCAACGTATGCAATCTCATCCTTGGACTTCTCATCGATTAGACTCCCTTTTAGGGTAAGGAATGCACTAAAGAATGGGTTGATTTTCCAATAATTGATCTTCAAAGCCATTCAATTATTGTAGGTTAGGCAACTAAGAGTCCAAATTTTCATAACATACATATTATTTAGCATGAAATTATTTAACAACATTAAAGCCCTTGAATACCTTTGCGTTTCTTGAAGAGTTTTAAATTCTTGCACTTCGAGGTTGAACTTCAAAAAATATTTGATTTTTTTTGTCTAAGCCACTTATTTTATGTTGCCAAGCTTCTAGTTGAAATATTTTAAGTCTATTGAACTTCAAGTTGGTGAGCTATCTTTAACAACAATATCAACTTTAACAAGCTCATTAATTTTATGTATCCCCAAAGCACAACTCACACTAGACAACCCCTATGTCCCAAATGCTCCAAAGCATAGCAAAATCAAAAGCAAGATCACAACAAAGGCCACTAAAAATACAAAAAAAACATAAGGTTCTAGATTTGAAACTTGTCCCATTCAATAATATTTTAAAGGGTGCATCACAATATGTGAAGGGCATTCAACATGTTTGTAGAGCCAATGAGAAATTTATGTCTATGGCCAAATTCACATATAAAAAAGGGAAGAATAAATATCCCAAAGTATTATGGAGGCCTTATATCCCTACCATATTTTACTTATGCAGATCACAATCACTAAATTTAACAATAAAAAGTCATTTCTCTCAATGATTTTTTTTTGAAATTACATGGTGGAATCAATAGCCATCACGAATCTGGGTAGACTGCCATAATTTTATGGTCACCACAGTATTCTACACTGTCCACCCCAAAAGCCACCACATAGTTCTTCTCATAGTCTACCCCTATAACCACCATGCCACAATAATTTTAAACCTTTTACGCCATTGAAAGTACCAAGAAAGGGACAAGCGTTCAACGTTTAGTTCGGTGAAGAACACAAGCTTATACTGAGAGGGGGGTGAACAGTATAAGACCACTTTTTACTTTTCTTTCCCAATCAATATTATGCAATATATCAATGGCAATATCAACAATAGTAATCAAAGCAATGCACAAATCACCACACACAATAGAGACACCAATTTAACGTGGTTCACCCAATGTGGGCTACTCCACGGAGAAAATATTTCACTAATATTTTCTCAACAAATATCTTGGGAAATCCTTCCCTATTACAATGTTTATGGACCTCTATCCAAAGGAGACACCAATCCCCTAATCAAGTTCATGGATCTCTATCCATAGGAGACACCAATCTCCTCTGCTCTAGTTGGTGATCTTCTAGAAGAACTACTACCTCCACTACACTGGCTTATGGATCTCTATCCACTGAAGACTCCTGCCCTCACTCAGAAGACCTATCTTCACTACCCTAGCTAATGGACCTCTATCCACTAGAGACTATCATCCTCTATACTCTATCACCTCCAAAGCTTGCTCTCAGCTCTATCTCAAATCTGCACTAAACACAGTCCTTCGGTCTAGCACAAATCTGCTCAATATCTATCCTCAAATCTGCACTAAACATAGTCCTTCGGTCTAGCACAAATATTACTCTGTCCTCAAATCTGCACTAAACATAGTCCTTCGATCTAGCACAAATCTATCTCAATCTCTATCCTCAAATCTGCACTAAACATAGTCCTTCGGTCTAGCACAAATCTTCTCAATATCTATCCTCAAATATACACTGTAAGCTTCCACAAAAGCTCACACTAATCTTTCCACAAGTCCTCTCTAGAACTTATCCAATTTCTCAAAATCTTCACAAGACTTAACTCAAATCTGCTCAACAAGTCACTCCCTAGAACTTGTCTCAATCTCTCAACAAGTCTTCATCAAGACTTACTTCAAATCTTCTCAACAAGTCCTCTCTAGAACTTGTCCAATCTGCTCAACAAGTCTTCACTAAGACTTACCTCAAATCTGCTCAACAAGTCCTCACTAGAACTTGTCCAATCAAATGTATTGTAAGCTTCCACAAAATCTTACTCAACTCAACTCAATCTAACACAAAATACTCTTCAATCACACAAACAAGCTTCACATAGAATCTTGTTCAATCTCATAGAAACATATAGAGAATTGTTAGAGACTCAATATGCTTCACACTCACAACAATGCTCAATCACTTTCAATCTCTTTCTCAAATCAATTTAGAATATAGAACAATTTGTTTCACAGAACTTGAACTATCACTTCAACACTTCCAATTGACTAGGCTCAATCAACTCCACTTAACCAATCACTCAATGAAACACTCCTTGCTTACAAACCCTAGTCCAAGCATATGAACACTCACTCAATTATTTCCAACAATGCTTATCAAACAATCTCACATAACAATGATACTCATGATCTTGCACAAACCCTAGTTTCAAGATAGTTTCACATAACACTTCATGATACTCAATGATACTCATGATCTTGCACAAACCCTAATCATGCATATGAAGGTTCATTCAATATTTCCAACAATGCTTATCAAACAAGGTTTTTATCATCAACTCTCACTCAGAAAAACCTTTAACAATCAAACTCAACAATGCTTATCAAACAACCCTTTTCACTCCAACTTAGCATTCACAACATCCAACAATCACTCACAAGGAAGATGTGCCCATACCTTTTGTTTGATGAAGAATTGACCTCAAAACCTGTCTCAATCACAATTACCCTCTTTGCCAATTTCAAAGGTTAGATGACAAAAATATCACTCTAACACTCCCTCAAAATATTTCACAATTACAAAAATAATTAAACTCAAATACACCTTATTACTCCTTGAAATTAGCATTCACAAAAATATATAAAAATAAATCTCTTATTAAACCTTATAACTCCACTCTAAAACATTCAATCCACCAAATAATTAAATAAAAAATTATTTAATTTCATCAACCTTATATCTCCCTAAGCTCAAAAATACACCATACAACCTTAGAAGCAAAAATCAATTTATAATAAAAATTTTAGTACCTCTCAAAGTGCTCTCGATGGGATTCGATCCCACATCACAGTACCTCTAGTGCTTTAGCCATGGTTGCCAAGCCACGTGAGCTAAGTACTCACATGGAAGGCAAAAGTGCCCATGACGCTTTGTCTTCTACCTAGGCACCAAAAGCCAAAAGGCTTTGGCATCTTCGATGCACAAAACAACCTCACAACCTTCCCTATTGTGAATCGAATGTGGTACCTCATGTTCCCAAGGTGCTTCCAATTACCGCTAGCCCACTTGGCTAGGTGGTGACAAGGCCTTCGTGCCTTGTGCCTTTTCTCCCTTCGCTACCTACCAAAAAGGGTCAAATGAGGACTTCTTCCCTCTCTTGCTCACGAATATTGCGCACACGATTTGCTTAGGAGATTTATTAAAATCGTGGATAGGTTTGAAGCCTCTTAGGCTTCGGGTATTTATACCCATGTCTTTGAAATCATTGACGTCGATGGAGGAGATAAAATATGACGTCGACGCTTTATATATGCCCTTATAACCCTAACTTTAGGGTTATTAAATTAAATTATAAATTAATTAATAATTAAATTATAATTAATTTAATAACTTTAAAGTTAATCAAATTAAATTATAAATTAATTTATAATGAAATTATTATAATTAATTTAATTCTTTAGGTCTTAACCTTAGACCTTTAATATTATAATAAAATATTATAATATTATTTTTCTTGGGCCTTCTTGTTTCTCTTTAGACCTTATCTGACCACCTTGAATATTATAATGGGAGATATTATAATATTATTTTCCTTAGGTCTAGAAGCAATATTTCTCTGACTCTTGACATCCTTCCTCTTGTCTTGCTCACTGAAACTGACTCTTGACATCAATGACAACAAATCTTGCTCATATTTCCAACAATCTCCCCCTTTGTCATTGATGGCAACCCATTTTCCTTTTACCATTCCTTTTACCTTTTCCTATTCTGCTCCCCTTGAGAAATTGCTCCCCTTGACTGAATGCTCTCCCCCTAACTCAAATCTCTCCCCCTTTGTCATCAATGGCAAAGGGTCACCTTTGGGGCTCGGGGCTAAGAATGAGACTCTTAGCTTAGCCCCTCCCCCACCTCCTCTTGAGGTGGTTAATTCTAGGGTGGGAGTATTTCTACTCCCAACATGCACTGATATTTACCTTTGTCCACTTTCCTCCTCATCTGATCCTTCTGATTCCTCTGACTATTCTTTTTCCTGCTTGTCTCTGGAATTTTTGCTCTACACCACTTTGTTGTATGTCCATCATTATTGCACTTATAACACTTAATGTTGTTATTCCTTGGAGGTGCAAATTTCTTGGGATTTCTCCTGGTGAAGCCATATCTATTCCTGTCATGAACCCTGCAATTCATTACCTTGTGACCAAACTGATTACAAGAGTAGCAATACCCTTGAAAAAGTTATCTGTTTCTGAAATTTCCATATTCTTGTCTTCCATGTGTCCTGCACTGTGAAGCTTTGTGCCCAAACCTGTGACATGAGAAGCATCATCCATTGAAACTACCTTGCCTTGACCCCATTGGTCTCTTAGTCTCTTCTACCCTATGTTGTTCCTGTTCCATCTGTTCCTCATTTGTGCATTGTTCCTTTCCTTGTTGAACTTTCTATTGTCCAACTCATCCTCATAAGTCTCACTCTCTCTTACACTCTCTTCTTCTGAAGTTTCTTCTTCTTCAGAACTTGAGATTGACTCCTCTCCTTGTTTCTTTTGTACCTATTCAAAACCAAGACCTGTCTTGTTTGTTGACCGTCTTTGTACCTTGATAATCTTATCTATAGTTTTTGAGCTCTTTCCAAACTTGTGTAACTTATCCTTAGACTCTTTTACTTCCTTCCTTAGTGAAGCTACTTCATGCTCTAACCTTTCACATTCTAAAACCTTTGCTTCTAACTTCTCTTTGAATCTTCTTGTCTTAGCTATTGAGTTGTTTAGATCCTCTATAAGCTTTCCTTTCTCTTCATCACATTCTTGAAATTTAAGCTTGAGTTTTGAGTTTTGCTTTCTTACCTCCTTTAATGCATCAAGGGCATGAATAAGCTCACCCTCAAGATCAACTTCTCCTTTCTCTGATTCTTCCTCTATTTGTTTGCCTTTGAAAACATCTTCATTCTTTTCTGACTCATCTTCTATAGGATCACCTCCTTCTTCTTCTAATGCCATAAGAAGATTCTCTTCTGGTCCTTCAAGTGTATCTTCATATTCATCATCACTGAAACTGAAACCATTCCTTGTACAACTATCTTCAAGATGACCAAAGTTACCACATCTAAAACACTTGAGAATTATTGGTGACCTTTTCTTAACCACTTCTTTTTCTTTTGCTAGAAATAGAACTTCATCTTTATCATTATCTGAGGAACTATCATCACTATCACTTGAGTACTTACTTGCCTTGTCTGCATAGAAACTCTTCTTATGTCTTTGGAAGAACTTCTTTCCTTGCTTGCCTTGTCCATCCTTATCTTTCTTTTGGTACCTGTATTTTTTGTTTCCCTATTCTTATGATCTTATTTTTCTTCATCATTGCTATTTCTAGCTTCTTGACAATCAGTTGCATAGTGACCATACTTTCCATAATTGAAACATCTAACTGATTTTGTACCTTTATACTTTCTTGGATCCTTGTTCCTTCTACCATAATTTACTTCTTCATCACTGGATAACTCATTGCTTGAATCTGACTTCTTACCCTTAGTCTTCTTAGTAGCTTTGAATGTTGCTTCTTTCTGGAGATTAGGTTCCTCTTTTGTTCTCATCTCAAAAGTTGTGAGAATGCCATGTAATTCATCCCTTGTCAAAATATCACTATCTTTTGATTCCTCTATAGCTAAAATATTTTCACTAAACCTTTTTGGGAGTGACCTTAAAATCTTATCACAAACATCAGATTCTTGAACTTCAAGTCCAAGTCCTTGCATGGAGTTAACAACCTCATCTACATGAAGTAGATAAGCACTAATGTTTTCCTCATCCTTCATTTTTAGGTCTTCAAATATTCCCTTGAGATTTTGCAACTTTACCTTTTTGACCTTTTTATCTCCTTCATATATGCCTTGCAATTTATCCCAAATTTCCTTTGCTGATTTGCAATGCATAACCTTTATAAACTTTATTTTATGCAAACCTCTCAAAATTGCATTCATTGCTTTTGAATTGTAATGATGTAGAAGCTTACCATATTTATCTGTAGGTGGAGTAGCTGGTGGTGTGTATCCATTTTCAACTACTTCCCATATTTCATTTCCAAGTGCCATCAGGTGAATCTTCATTCTCATACTCCAAAATACATAATTGCTCCCATCAAACACTGGTGCTGAATTATCTGAGGATCCACTCTTAGAATCCATTTGTGTTCTTGTAAGATTTTCCTTCAAGTTGTTAAACTCTTTCGAAGGAACCCGCTCTGATACCAATTGAAGAACACAAGCTTATACTGAGAGGGGGTGAACAATATAAGACCACTTTTTACTTTTCTTTCCCAATCAATATTATGCAATATATCAATGGCAATATCAATAATAGTAATCAAAGCAATGCACAAATCACCACACACAATAGAGACACCAATTTAACATGGTTCACCCAATGTGGGCTACTCCATGGAGAAAATATTTCACTAATATTTTCTCAACAAATATCTTTGGGAAACCTTTCCCTATTACAATGTTTATGGACCTCTATCCAAAGGAGACACCAATCCCCTAATCAAGTTCATGGATCTCTATCCATAGGAGACACCAATCCCCTCTGCTCTGGTTGGTGATCTTCTAGAAGAACTGCTGCCTCCACTACACTGGCTTATGGATCTCTATCCACTAAAGACTCCTGCCCTCACTTAGAAGACCTATCTTCACTACCCTAGCTAATGGACCTCTATCCACTAGAGACTATCATCCTCTATACTCTGTCACCTCCAAAGCTTACTCTTAGCTCTATCTCAAATCTGCACTAAACATGGTCCTTTGATCTAGCACAAATTTGCTCAATATCTATCCTCAAATCTGCACTAAACATAGTCCTTTGATCTAGCACAAATCTGCTCAATATCTATCCTCAAATCTACACTAAACATAGTCCTTCGGTCTAGCACAAATCTACTCAATATCTATCCTCAAATCTGCACTAAACATAGTCCTTCATCTAGCACAAATCTACTCAATATCTGTCCTCAAGCCTTAACACAAAGCTCACTAATCTATCTAAGTCAACTCTTAGATCTTGATCCAATATCTCACAAGTCTTCATCAAGACTTAACTCAAATCTATCAAAATTCCTCAATAAACTTTCAATCTCTCAAAGTCTTCACACAAGACTTACCTCAAATATGATCAACAAGTCCTCACTAGAACTTGTCCAATCTGCTCAACAAGTCTTCACCAAGACTTACCTCAAATCTTCTCAACAAGTCCTCACTAGAACTTGTCCAATCTCAATAAGTCTTCACTAAGACTTACCTCAAATCTGTATTGTAAGCTTCCACAAAATCTTACTCAACTCAACTCAATCTAACATAAAATCCTCTTCAATCACACAAACAAGCTTCACACATAATCTTGTTCAATCTCATAAAAATATATAGAGAATTGTTAGAGACTCAATATGCTTCACACTCACAATAATGCTCAATCACTTTCAATATCTTTCTCAAATCAATTTAGAATATAGAACAATTTGTTTCATAGAACTTGAACTATCACTTCAACACTTCCACTTGACTAGGCTCAATCAACTCCACTTAACCAATCACTCAATGAAACACTCCTTGCTTACAAACCCTAGTCCAAGCATATGAACACTCACTCAATTATTTCCAACAATGCTTATCAAACAATCTCACATAACAATGATACTCATGATCTTGCGCAAACCCTAGTTTAAAAATATTATACATAATATATCATGATCTTACAAACCCTAATCATGCATATGAAGGTTCATTCAATGTTTCCAACAATGCTTATCAAACAAGGTTTTTATCAACAACTCTCACTCAGAAAAACCTTTAACAATCAAACTCAACAATGCTTATCAAACAACCCTTTTCTCTCCAACTTAGCATTCACAACATCCAACAATCACTCACAAGGAAGATGTGCCCATACCTTTTGTTTGTTGAAGAATTGACCTCAAAACCTGTCTCAATCACAATTTCCCTCTTTGCCAATTTCAAAGGTTAGATGATAAAATATCACTCTAACACTCCCTCAAAATATTTCACAATTACAAAAATAATTAAACTCAAATACACCTTATTACTCCTTTGAAATAAGCATTCACCAAAAACATATAAAAATAAATCTCTTATTAAACCTTATAACTCCACTCTAAATAACTCAATCCACCAAATAATTAAATAAAATAATTATTTAATTTCATCAACCTTATATCTCCCTAAGCTCAAAAATACACCATACAACCTTAGAAGCACAAATCAATTTATAATAAAAATTTAGTACCTCTCAAAGTGCTCTCAGGGATTCGATCCCACGTCACAATGCCTCCAGTGCCTTAGCCATGGCTGCCAAGCCGCGTGAGCTAAGCGCTCACGTGGAAGGCAAAAGCACCCATGATGCTTTATCTTCTACCTAGGCACCAAAAGCCAAAAGGCTTTGGCATCTTCGGTGCACAAAACACTGCACAACCAACCCTATTATGAATCGAACATGGTACCTCGCATTCCCAAGGTGCTTCCACTTACCGCTAGCCCACCTGGCTAGGTGGTGACAAGGCCTTCGTGCCTTGTGCCTTTTCTCCCTTCGCTACCTACCAAAAAGGGTCAAATGTGGACTTCTTCCCTCTCTTGCTTATGAATATTGTGCACACGATTTTCTTAGGAGATTTATTAAAATCGTGGATGGGGTTTGAAGCCTTTTAGGCTTAGGGTATTTATACCCATTCTTTGAAATTGTTGACGTCGGTGGAGGAGATAGAATATGATGTCGACGCTTTGTATATGCCCTTTATAACCCTAACTTTAGGGTTTATTAAATTAAGTTATAAACTATTAAATTATAATTAATTTAATAACTTTAAAGTTAATCAAATTAAATTATAAATTAATTTATAATGAAATTATTATAATTAATTTATAATCTTTAGGTCTTAACCTTAGACCTTTAATATTATAATAAAATATTATAATATTATTTTTCTTGGGCCTTCTTATTTCTCTTGTAGACCTTATCTGACCACCTTGAATATTATAATTAGGAGATATTATAATATTATTTTCCTTAGGTCTAGAAGCAATATTTCTCTTGCATAATTGACTCTTGACATCCTTCCTCTTGTCCTGCTCACTGAAACTGACTCTTGACATCAATGACAACAAATCTTGCTCATATTTCCAACAATCTCCCCCTTTGTCATTGATGGCAACCCATTTTATTTTTACCATTCCTTTTACCTTTTCCTATTCTGCTCCCCGAGAAACTGCTCCCCATTGAATGCTCTCCCCCTAACTCAAATCTCTCCCCCTTTGTCATCAATGGCAAAGGGTCACCTTTGGGGCTCGAGGCTAAGAATGAGACTCTTAGCTTAGCCCCTCCCCCACCTCCTCTTGAGGTGGTTAATTCTGGGGTGGGAGTATTTCTACTCCTAAAATGCACTGATATTTACCTTTGTCCACTTTCCTCCTCATCTGATCCTTCTGATTCCTCTGACTATTCCTGTTCTTGCTTGTCTCTAGAATTTTTGCTCTACACCACTTTGTTGTATGTCCATAATTATTGCACTTATAACACTTAATGTTATTATTCCTTGGAGGTGCAAATTTCTTGGGATTTCTCCTGGTGAAGCCATATCTATTCCTATCATGAACCCTACAATTCATTGCCTTGTGACCAAACTGATTACAAGAGTAGCAATACCCTTGAAAAAGTTATATATTTCTGAAGTTTCCATATTCTTATCTTTCATGTGTCCTACACTGTGAAGCTTTGTGCCCAAACCTATGACATGAGAAGCATCTTCCATTGAAATTACCTTGCCTTGACCTCATTGGTCTCTTAGTCTCTTTTACCCTATGTTGGTTCCTGTTCCATCTGTTCCTCTTTTGTGCATTGTTCCTTTCCTTGTTGAAATTTCTATTGTCCAACTCATCCTTAGAAGTCTCACTCTCTCTTACACTCTCTTCTTCTAAAGTTTCTTCTTCTTCAGAACTTGAGGTTGACTCCTCTCCTTGTTTCTTTTGTACCTATTCAAAACCAAGACCTATCTTGTTTGTTGACCATCTTTGTACCTTGATAATCTTATCTATGGTTTTTGAGCTCTTTCCAAACTTGTGTAACTTATCCTTAGACTCTTTTACTTCCTTCCTTAGTGAAGCTACCTCATGCTCTAACCTTTCACATTCTAAAACCTTTGCTTCTAACTTCTCTTTGAATCTTCTTGTCTTAGCTATTGACTTATTTAGATCCTCTATAAGCTTTCCTTTCTCTTCATCACATTCTTGAAATTGAAGCTTAAGTTTGGAGTTTTGCTTTCTTACCTCCTTTAATGCATCAAGGGCATGAATAAGCTCTCCCTCAAGATCAACTTCTCCTTCCTCTGATTCTTCCTCTATTTTTTTACCTTTGAAAACATCTTCATTCTTTTCTGACTCATCTTCTATAGGATCACCTCCTTCTTCTTCTAATGCCATTAGAAGATTCTCTTCTAGTCCTTCAAGTGTATCTTCATATTCATCATCACTGAAACTGAAACCATTCCTTGTACAACTATCTTCAAGATGACCAAAGTTACCACATCTAAAACACTTGAGAATTATTGGTGACCTTTTCTTAACCACTTCTTTTTCTTTTGCCATAAATAGAACTTCATCTTTATCATTATCTGAGGAACTATCATCACTATCACTTGAGTACTTACTTGCCTTGTCTGCATAGAAACTCTTCTTATGTCTTTGGAAGAACTTATTTCCTTGCTTGCCTTGTCCATCCTTACCTTTCTTTTGGTACCTATGTTTTTCTATTTCCCTGTTCTTATGATCCTATTTTTCATCATCATTGCTATTTCTAGCTTCTTGACAATCAGTTGCATAGTGACCATACTTTCCACAATTGAAACATCTAACTGATTTTGTACCTTTAAACTTTCTTGGATCCTTGTTCCTTCTACCATAATTTGCTTCTTCATCATTGGATGACTCATTGCTTGAATCTGACTTCTTACCCTTAGTCTTCTTAGTAGCTTTGAAGGTTGCTTCTTTCTGGGGATTAGGTTCCTCTTTTGTTCTCATCTCAAAAGTTGTGAGAATGCCATGTAATTCATCCCTTGTCAAAATATCACTATCTTTTGATTCCTCTATAGCTGAAATATTTTCACTAAACCTTTTTGGGAGTGACCTTAGAATCTTATCACAAACATCAGATTCTTGAACTTCAAGTCCAAGTCCTTGCATGGAGTTAACAACCTCATCTACATGAAGTAGATAAGCACTAATGTTTTCCTCATCCTTCATTTTTAGGTCTTCAAATATTCCCTTGAGATTTTGCAACTTTACCTTTTTGACCTTTTTATCTCCTTCATATATGCCTTGCAATTTATCCCAAATTTCCTTTGCTGATTTGCAATGCATAACCTTTATAAACTCTATTTTATGCAAACCTCTCAAAATTGCATTCATTGCTTTTGAATTGTAATGATGTAGAAGCTTACCATATTTATCTGTAGGTGGAGTAGCTGGTGGTGTGTATCCATTTTCAACTACTTCCCATATTTCATTTCCAAGTGCCATCAGATGAATCTTCATTCTCATACTCCAAAATACATAATCACTCCCATCAAACACTGGTGCTGAATTATCTGAGGATCCACTCTTAGAATCCATTTGTGTTCTTGTAAGATTTTCCTTCAAGCTATTAAACTCTTTCGAAGGAACCCACTCTGATACCAATTGAAGAACACAAGCTTATACTGAGAGGGGGTGAATAGTATAAGACCACTTTTTACTTTTCTTTCCCAATCAATATTATGCAATATATCAATGGAAATATCAACAATAGTAATCAAAGCAATGCATAAATCACCACACACAATAGAGACACCAATTTAACGTGGTTCACCCAATGTGGGCTACTCCACGGAGAAAATATTTCACTAATATTTTCTCAATAAATATCTTGGGAAACCTTCCCTATTACAATGTTTATGGACCTCTATCCAAAGGAGACACCAATCCCCTAATCAAGTTCATGGATCTCTATCCATAGGAGACACCAATCCCTTTTCTGGTTGGTGATCTTCTAGAAGAACTACTGCCTCCACTACACTGGCTTATGGATCTCTATCCACTGAAGACTCCTACCCTCACTCAGAAGACCTATCTTCACTACCCTAGCTAATGGACCTCTATCCACTAGAGACTATCATCCTCTATACTCTATCACCTCCAAAGCTTACTCTTAGCTCTATCTCAAATCTGCACTAAACATGGTCCTTCGGTCTAGCACAAATCTGCTCAATATCTATCCTCAAATCTGCACTAAACATAGTCCTTCGATCTAGCACAAATCTACTCAATATCTATCCTCAAATCTGCACTAAACATAGTCCTTCGGTCTAGCACAAATTTATCCTCAATATCTATCCTCAAATCTGCACTAAATATAGTCCTTCAGTCTAGCACAAATCTATCCTCAATCTCTATCCTCAAATCTACCTTAAACTTCACTAATCAACTAATCTATCCACAAGTCCTCCTAAACTTGTCTCAATCTTCTCAACAAGTCTTCACTAAGACTTGTCTAAATCTGCTCAACAAGTCCTCTCTAGAACTTGTCCAATCTTAATCAATAAGTCTTCACCAAGACTTACATCAAATCTGCTCAACAAGTCCTCACTAGAACTTGTCCAATCTACTCAACAAGTCTTCACCAAGACTTACCTCAAATCTGCTCAATAAGTCCTCACTAGAACTTGTCCAATCTGCTCAACAAGTCTTCACTAAGACTTACCTCAAATCTGTATTGTAAGCTTCCACAAAATCTTACTCAACTCAACTCAATCTAACACAAAATCCTCTTCAATCACATAAACAAGCTTCACATAGAATCTTGTTCAATCTCATATAAATATATAGAGAATTGTTAGAGACTCAATATGCTTCACACTCACAACAATGCTCAATCACTTTCAATCTCTTTCTCAAATCAATTTAGAATATAGAACAATTTGTTTCATAGAACTTGAACTATCACTTCAACACTTCCACTTGACTAGGCTTAATCAACTCCACTTAACCAATCACTCAATGAAACACTCCTTGCTTACAAACCCTAGTCCAAGCATATGAACACTCACTCAATTATTTCCAACAATGCTTATCAAACAATCTCACATAACAATGATACTCATGATCTTGGCAATTATTAACTATTAAAATAAAAATAATATACTCATGATCTTTCACAAACCCTAATCATGCATATGAAGGTTCATTCAATATTTCCAACAATGCTTATCAAACAAGGTTTTTATCAACAAATCTCACTCAGAAAAACCTTTAACAATCAAACTCAACAATGCTTATCAAACAACCCTTTTCTCTCCAACTTAGCATTCACAACATCCAACAATCACTCACAAGGAAGATGTGCCCATACCTTTTGTTTGTTGAAGAATTGACCTCAAAACCTGTCTCAAACACAATTTCCCTCTTTGCCAATTTCAAAGGTTAGATGACAAAATATCACTCTAACACTCCCTCAAAATATTTCACAATTACAAAAATAATTAAACTCAAATACACCTTATTACTCCTTTGAAATAAGCATTCACCAAAACATATAAAAATAAATCTTTTATTAAACCTTATAACTCCACTCTTAAATAACTCAATCCACCAAATAATTAAATAAAATAATTATTTAATTTCATCAACCTTATATCTCCCTAAGCTCAAAAATACACCATACAACCTTAGAAGCACAAATCAATTTATAACAAAAATTTTAGTACCTCACAAAGTGCTCCCAAAGGGATTCGATCCCACGACACAACGCCTCCAGTACCTTAGCCATGACTGCCAAGCCGCGTGAGCTAAGCACTCACATGGAAGGCAAAAGCACCCATGACGCTTTGTCTTCTACCTAGGCACCAAAAGCCAAAAGGCTTTGGCATCTTCGATGCACAAAACACTGCACAACCAACCCTACTGTGAATCGAACGTGGAACCTCGCGTTCCCAAGGTGCTTCCACTTACCGCTAGCCCACCTGGCTAGGTGGTGACAAGGCCTTCATGCCTTGTGCCTTTTCTCCCTTCGCTACCTACCAAAAAGGGTCAAACGAGGACTTCTTCCCTCTCTTGCTCACGAATATTGTGCACACAATTTTTGCTTAGGAGATTTATTAAAATCGTGGATGGGGTTTGAAGCCTTTTAGGCTTAGGGTATTTATACCCATGCTTTGGAAATCGTTGACGTCGATGGAGGAGATAGAATATGACGTCGACGCTTTATATATGCCCTTTATAACCCTAACTTTAGGGTTTATTAAATTAAGTTATAAACTAACTTATAATTAAATTATAATTAACTTATAATTAATTTAATAACTCTTAGAGTTAATCAAATTAAATTATAAATTAATTTATAATGAAATTATTATAATTAATTTAATATTTAGGTCTCAACCTTAGACCTTTAATATTATAATAAAATATTATAATATTATTTTTCTTGGGCCTTCTTATTGCTCTTGTAGACCTTATCTGACCACCTTGAATATTATAATTAGGGATATTATAATATTATTTTCCTTAGGTCTAGAAGCAATCTTTTTCTTGCACAACTGACTCTTGACATCCTTCCTTTTGTCCTGCTCACTGAAACTGACTCTTGACATCAATGACAACAAATCTTGCTCATATTTCCAAACATTCGACGAGGCCCAATATTTGAACCTTGGACCTCCACCCCCTTACGAGGTTCTCTCAATAATTGTAGACTTATAGAGTTTAAATTACTGCTAGCTAATTATTGGAGTATGTTTCAGTCCAACAAATTGTAGAAAGACATAATGCATGATTGTATTACATATACATAATTTTCCAATGAAGTTAACTTCCCATTCATTGTAAGGAATTAGTAGGTATTTCCTATTTATGTCCACGACTATTGCAACCACTATGAGTGTACCCTAGTTTGTAGTGTTATAGCATGTCGTTTTCTATTTTTGGATCCCTTAAGAAAATGATTTCTATTACGACTACTATCAATGGATCCTAGTGGTTTTACAAGACTTCTATTTTTGGCCTCAATGAAGATGCATGGTCATTATAAAGGTTGACATAAATTTAGACTTTGTGGATGTTAAGTACCTAAGAGAAGTATTTAATATTATAATATTGTATAAATATTATAACATTATATTAGATGTAATTATCCCACATGTATAGATAAGTGGGAGTGGTAGGTAGTTGGGCATTATAAATATAGACAAAGAATCATAGAGAGGATATAAAGAGAAGAATATTGTAATTTATCTCAAGTGAGATATATTAAGGAGTGGCTTCCTTCCAATAAGGAGCATTGTATGGTGTTGCCCTACCTTAAGGGTTTGAAATATAAATTGAATGCATTAGAGTAATTTACATAATTGTCTTGTTTTATTTTATGTGGATTATTCATTGTGGCTATTTAGTTAATATTTTTGCAAATTGTAATAATTTTTGTGGATGAGCAAAGGAGGTTCATAACAAGTGGTATTAGAGCACTTTATAGGGTGAAGTTATGTTGTTGAAGCATTTGTACCAGAGTGAAGTTCAACTATAGAATTTTTGGTGCTTAATAAGCACCTAAATTAAGCTAATAACCTTTTGTAGGATCATGTGTAAGTCCCAAACCTTAGAGTAACTGGTTTGAGTGTGTCTCTAGTGAAAGGGATCAACGACCCCACACCCTATTAGTAGTATTATTAGTTATAAAACTGGTCGAATTTTTCAGGTAAAATTCAAAATTCGTCGAATTTAAAACCTTGGCGCATAAATTCGACGAACAAATCTTAAATTCAACAGGAAATTTTTTTGGGTAGAAAACATGTGAAAATGGCTACGAAGAGGGAAAACGTATGCAATTTTTTTGACAATGCCACAACAAAACATGGATCCCGACGCTATGAGCAGGTAGAAGGTGCTTTGGAGCCCTTCTGTAATTGACGGAGATGCAGAGAACCTTGCATTCATTGGCCACAAGATTGAGATAGCTCTGATAAAGCGACAATGCGACAGTTTCGATGCAAAATCCCCCTTTGTGTTCATCTCCATCCCAGCTCGACCCCAACTAGAGATTGGGGCAGTTGTCATCAAATGTGAGCGCTCAACAAACACAGAGTTGCATACACCAAACACTGAAATCCACAACCTTTAAAACTGCTCCATCTCTGCACGTCACCCGTTCCTGCATTCTTTACTATTTTTTATTGTTAGTCTTCTATGTAAGATCTCCATCTCTGTTGACTCTTTCATTTGCTTGTAATTGGATTCTGTGGAGAGTTCGTCATCCTGTTGAGGTTTTAAATAAGAGTTGGTAAGGCCAAATATGCAACAACCAGTGTGGTTGTTAGAAGTTGCTCATGGATTCCGTGGTCCATCGAAACATCTACAAAAAGTGATTTTGGAGGGCTCTCCTTAAAATTTATATAATAATACATGTTTTTTTAATTTGATATATATTAAAATAATCCTACCTCTGATTTTGGAGGGCTCCAACTTCATCTCCATCCTGGCTCGACCCCAAGTAGAAATCTGAGAATTTGAGAGTTCTCTATATTTTAAGATAGACAACATTGAAAAAGGATATGTACATTTATAATATGTCGAATTTATTTCGAATTTTTGAATTTTTTGAATTTATTTCGAACTTCAAGAGTGTCGAATTCAAACACGAACTCGAACTTGGTAACTAAGGTAGTATTTTTACCCTATAAGAGTATACAAAGTGTTGTCGTTTAAAGGTAAAACAATGGCTGATTTCTCAATAATTATTTCTTAGGAAAATATTGTTGGTAATTAGCAATTATTCCTTAAGAAAATATTGTTGATAATTAGAGAGTGGTACTCTCTTAGACTACCTTTGTGGCATGTGAGATTTATCTTAATTCACTAGGAAACCAAAGTTTAGGACCTAGTTCATTGCTAGAATTTTCACAGAAGTGCCATACAACCATAAACAACTTTACCAAGAGTATCTACATAGTTTCCATAGTCTATAATAGAGCTCTAGCTTCAACAGAGCATACAATTTGTAATCTACTAGTAATCCAAAAGTGGTAGTAAAAAAAAATAAAGAGAAAAGTTTACAGTTTGGTCATAGTAACAAATAAATAGTTTGCAGAGCAAGTTGTTATCAGTATTAAAAAAAAATACAAATTAGTAACTTGCAATTTGGTAGCAATGTTAAAATACTCAGCTCACAATTTGATAGCAGTTAAAACAAAAAGTTTGCAACTTGGTAACAATTTTGAAATCTTACCAATTTTTTTAAAATAGAATGGTGATCATTTTTTAAACCTTTGGGCGTTTTCGGTAAAATTTCTTATGACTTCATTGCAACAAAAAAAAAAAAACATATATATATATATATATATATATATATATATATATGAAAAAGTTGGGGTTCATTAAAACTTATAAGGCTAAAACTTGTGAATATTATGGTTGAATTCTCGTTAGAGATTTGGTAACTAGGAAACTTAAAAGAATAATAAATTACAAATGAAAATGAAAATTGTTTTAATTATATATTTTGAAAGTTAATTGGAAAAGAGTTGTAAGCTTTGGCTTCTTTTTGAAAGGTTCAAGGTTCAAACCCCACTTAATATGAAGGGACGAAATTTTTTACAAAAACAAATTGTGTAAACTCATTGAAAAAAAGAGTTAATTGAAAAAGGAAAAATGTTTGTTTTTTTATAAAAATTATAAAGTTGATGACCTAGGGCAGCTAGGGACGAAGAGTTGCATAGGTGAAAGAATACATGGATGAAACAAAATAAAAAATGGATGAAATGTTGGGAAATCAACATAAATGAATGCCCAAATGTCAACAAAGACATAAAAAATTATGTGAATGAAAAGTTCAGAAGTGGAATGTGGAAAAATGCAAGCAAGAAAAGACAATATTATATTGCAAATTTTAACCCAACGTATGGCCACAAGGAAAAAGCGTATATAGGCATTGAAATCAAGTGGAAGGAAAAAATACTCATTGCTCAGATAAGGACTAGCTCTCATAGGCTTAGATGTGAAATAGGGAGATGGACAACGCCCAAAGAACAATGGGAAGAAAGGATATGTACTCTATGCAGCATAGGGGCAGTAGAGACAAAGGAACACTTCATCTATAAATGCCCGAGTTTTTCAGATATCCATGACAAATACAAAGAAACACTTGGGAATGAGTTTATGGCAGATTTATTTGAAGATAGTAAAATAAAAAAAGTTGAGGAATTGCTAACACAAATCAGTAGGAGAAGGAACAACCTTCTCAAAGATATTAAAGATCATATGATATGATTTGAGTAATTGTACTTCCATATTTGAGGTCCCATAGACCATAGACCATATTTGGGTCTCGCGGACATAATTAAAATCTTTCATTCATTCATTGTAATTTTTTTTTATTTGGTTAGCGTGAGAAACCCCTATGACCAAGAGCTAAGCAGTCTCCAACCATGTTTTCTCGTAAATTCGAGAGCTATGCTTATCAATAAGAAATTTAACATAACCACCACACATCGACTCCCTCACACACTCGTCCACATCGGGGTTTGAACCTTGGAACTCCTGAAGAAGAGCTAATGCCCAAACCGTTGTGTTGTCCCTCCTGGGACTTATATTTTTTAGGTTAGTGTGAGAAACCCCTATGACCAATGCACAGAGCTAGCAGTCTCCTCCCAACCATGACCCCTCGTAAAGTCGAGAGCTATGCTTATCAATAGGGAATTTAAAACACGACCTTTGTTTCCTCCTTTTCTTCATAGAGGTTCGAACCGTAGACCTCCTAATCAACATGGCTAGACTCGCCTTCTCCACTTGTGTTACAAAGATGAACTTTAAATTTTAAGTTAGTGTGAGAAACCCCTATTACCAACGCATAGGTCTGAGCAGTATCCTCCCAACCATGACCCCTTGTAAAGCCTCACGTAAATATGAGAGCTATGCTTATCAATAAAGAATTTAACACACAGCCTGCATGTCCCCCTTTTTCATTGCAAAAGTTCAAACTATAACCTATGACCTCCTGTTCAATAGGGTCAGGCTCGCCTTTTTCACTTCGCTACAAAGACATACTGTAAATTTATTTTGAGTTTGGAAGAGATTATTTAATTTCATTTGAACTATGGTTCCAAAAATTTAGTAAAGTTCACAACCATTAAAGCTTCTAAAAGTACAATTTTATATATAATTATTTAAAATTATTAAGAAAAATTAATAAAATATATTTATTAATATTTAATTATAAATTTATATATAAACATTAAAATTATTTTAAATAGATGGTAGTAAAAATATGGTAGTTTGGACCCAGGGCTAGGTGGATTGGGAAGTGCTTGTATGGCCAGGTATTTACTAAGAAGACATCCAGGTTCAAACCTTGGGGTAGTCTGTTTGCAAAGGTAGTAGTTTGATCTGAATTTTTGGAGTGCGCATACGATAGACCGATGATGAGGTACAAATCGTGAATGATTAGTGGTCCCCGATGATGACGATAAAAATCGTGAATGATTGATGGTCCCCTTCATGCCTTGGATCAACAATAATGAAACAGAATAGGTTTGGTGGAAGCAACCCCATGTGGTTTGAACCATGTCTTTGTCAGTTACAGTGTGGTTGTGACCAACTCTCCTATGTAGCCGAAAAATATGGTAGTTTGAGATGAGAAAGAATATATTTAATAATAAAGAAAACAAAAATATTTATGATAAAAGAACAAGATGAATATGATTTAATGAATGGAAATAGATTACTAAAAGCCTTTAATATATAAAAAATATACATTTATTATTTGAAAAAATTAAATAGTATTTAATAATATCATCCATTTTTTTAATGGGTTATATGGGATTGAAATGGGTCCAATATTTTTACATCATCATCACATAGTAGTATTACTACAAAACTTGAATATTATCCATGTATCATTTGGTAAGATTCAAACTTGATAAGATTCCAATTAATTTAATAATATTATCATTTAAATATAACTTACATTTTAATATTTAACTATATATTATATAAAATCTAACTATAAAATTATAAACAAAATCCTATATTTAAAGATTAAAAAAAAAAAAAACTAATATAATTAGGTATTAATAGGAGTTGTAATAGTGCATGGTAATGGTAATGGAACGATGTAACTTAGTTTAGTTGTTTTCTTACATGCAAGTCTTACTTAAAGTCTCAAAGGTTTCAAATCCCTATATATTAATAACTTAAATTTAAATTTAAATGGTATGATTTCAATCTTTAAATACTTAGTTTTCCAGATAAGGATTGAATATTGAAAGAATTTTGGTTATAGATATTTAATTTAGCTATTATAAATATTAAATATTTTATTTTTATATAATAAATTTGAATTTAAATTATTTACTAACCTTAAAGTTTTTGAATTTAAGGTATTGTATTGGGTTTACTTTTAATTTAATCAGGTATAATTTTTTAAATATGTATGTTTGATACTCTTTTTTTCTAATTAATTATAGGAATTGAAATAAATTTCACGTGTGCTACGTTAACAACTTGTAAATTAGATCAAGTGGTATTAGCTCAATCAATTAGATTCCTTAATATTTAAAAAAGGATACCAAGTCTCAAATCTTTGATACATGGATAATATCCTAGCTTTGTTGTAATTCTACTGTGTTGATGATGTAATACGGGTGGGGCACATTTTAACCCTATATAATCAATTGAAA
This sequence comes from Wollemia nobilis, assembly GCA_028583015.1. NCBI lineage: Eukaryota > Viridiplantae > Streptophyta > Pinopsida > Araucariales > Araucariaceae > Wollemia > Wollemia nobilis. The sequence continues at coordinate 3,549,572 of JAQPPZ010016833.1, read as the reverse complement.
GAAAAAACTTGTCAATTATATATGTATTGGTTGATAAGATTCGGATTTAGATCTCTTTTATATGAAAGTTAAGGAATTTAACAAGTTTATATGAAAGGTAAGGAATTTAACAAGTTTAATCGGTACCATTTGATTAAATATTAAAGTTCTTTTTCGTAGGGGACGGCGCAATGGTTCGGGTTTTAGCTCTTCTTCAGGAGGTCCAAGGTTAAACCGCGACGTGGGCGAGTGTGCGAGGCGATGGGTGTGTGGTGGATGTGTATTAAATTTCCTATTGATGAGCATAGCTCTTGGCTTTAGTAGGGGTCATGGTTGGGGGGAGCCTGCCCAACCCAGCCCTGTGCGTTGGTCGGTTTCTCACACTATCTAAATAAAAAAAAAATTAAAGTTTTTTAAATTTTATAACAATTAATATAGCTTTTAGCTGCAAGTGCAAGCATGAAGCAAATGCGAGTAGGGAGTGATTTTTATCTTTTTCATTTTTACATTTTTGAAGAAATTCCAAAATTAAAATATGATCTTAGGAGATAGCGAAACGGTTCGAGCTTTAGCTCTTTTTCGGGAGGTTCAAGGTTCAAACTGCGATGCATGTGTATGTATGGTTGTGTGTTAAGTTTCTTATTAATAAGCTCAACTCTCCCTCTTATGAAAGGTCATGGTGGGTTGGGGATGCTCATCCTTGAGCGTCGGTCATAGTGGTTTCTTATACTAACGAAATCCAAATAAAAATAAAAAATAAAAAAGTTTCTTATGAGAAAGAGCTAGATAGCTTGGTAAGAAAGCTATTTATTAAAGTCCTAATTAAAAGTATGGATGCCTTAGTTAAAGGAAAGAGGAAGACTAAGTCTATGAAAATCCTTATCCAAGTAGAAGATGTTACACTAAAAGTGATTATCAAGGATGAGATCATGAAGCATGGCATAATGATTCTTAAAGGCATAGGATTTATATATAAGTTCTATGGATATTGGCTAAGTTTTTAGATATTCTCAAGTCAAAGTGGGAATTGAATTCAATTTACTCCATAACTTTTATTTTAAAAGTATTTTTCCTTATCTTCTCCACTTTGGAAACCAAGGATAAAATGATAGATGGTGGCCCATGGTTTAGGAGGAAAGATGCATCATATTTAAGACCACAAAGAGAATTCTTTTGGAGATAAACTATCAAAAGGCTTCCAATGTGGATTAATTTTTTAACTTCTATATTATATTATCAATAAGGAGGTTTAGATGAATATTCACATTACTTTAGGGAAGTTCATCTAGGAGGGACCAACTGCTAAGGAGTAAAAGCATATTATATTCTCGAATATGTGTTACCATAGGTATTTCAAAACCATTACAATAATCCATGATGAATAAATATAAATCAAGAGAATTGAATCAACAAGTGGATTATTAAACCATTACATTGTGATGTTGCAAACGCTATAAGACTAGACAAATGACAAGATTATAAAATAAAAATGATAGAGAAAGAGAGAAAAAACTGATGATGAGATAAACTTCAAGATAGAGAAAGGAGATCTTATTATAGTAGAAATTAGATTAGAACAAGGATTTTCTAGTCCAAATAAAGTGGTAAGAAAACCCCTCTATAACATTATATGGAAAAGGCCATCACAATTTACTCAAAACAACCATTATAAGAAACAAAGGACACAAGGGATGAGGAAGTAAAATGCACAAGTTCAAATTTAGAAAAAAATAAAGGTGTGAAGGAATATGTAGAGGCAAAATTTAAAATGGAGAAGATAAAAGAGATCAAGTTCAATCCAAGTAAATTGTCTTCATTTTCTCAGGTAGTGTAAAATTCTCTCCATGTAATACAAATTTTAGTAGTATGGAGTTTATCCCTTGCACCACAAGGTTTTAAGAGCAACACAATATAGAAATAAGTAGAGATGATATCCATGATAATTTATTGTTTTCAAGGCAATATAAGAAGGTAAGTACTATGGAGGATTATCCTTACACTTTAGGGCTTCTAAAGCAAAATAAAGAAAAATGTTTGTGAGGCTATTCCTTGCACTTCAAATTCTCCAAGTCAACATAAACCTATAAATGATAAGTTTTAAAAATAAAAAATATTGATGGAGATGAAAACGTTGGTGAGAACCTTGAAAGGATAACTATTTTTTGAGTGGAGAGCAGAGAGCAGATGGCAGAGGAGGAAACCAACGATGACAATGGCGAGAACCTACACTTTGAAGTGGAGGATGAAGGATCTGGACCAGGTAAGGGATCTGTTCTTGTTGGTGGAGCGGGTATACCAGGGAAGCCCCTTAAGAGCCCTCGAGATAAGGAACCTCCTGACAAAAGGTCTATCGAGGGCCCCATCCCCAATAAGAGCCCAACTCCTAGAAGCCCCAGTGGGCCTTCGTACACCTAGGTCATCTCCAATAGACCAATTATTCCAAAAACTTTAGATAACCTCCTAACCCCTATCGAAGTAGATATCGTTATCCCGAAGGAGGTTTTATTCAGCTACATTTCAATGGAATCATACTCTCTAATCGGTAAGCTCATTGGAGGATGACCAAATATGGAGATAATAAGGAATTGGACCTTCTCTAAATGGAAAACCTTAGGAAGCATGGATATTGTAGCCCTTTCTTGAGGGTTTTTCGGCATAAGGCTATGCAACCATGACAATGCAAGCCGAATCCTAATAGAGGGACCATGGGTCCTAGATAGAAGGATCTTGTTCCTCATAAGGTGGGCTACGGATTTCAATTCCAACACCCAGAGCATTAACTTCACATTCATTTGGGTCCGCATCTCAGATCTACCTTTCAACCTGTGGCACGAGGACATCCTAGGAGCCATTGCAAAAATATTTATATAAGAGTGTTATGGTTCACCTTCCATGAGTTACAAGATCACCTATGCGGTGGTTCACCTTCAATGAGTTACAAAGTGCATAATCATATGATAATATTCCTTGCGGTTACATATTACAATATTCTCCAACGGTTACATATATGATTCTATGACATACCTATTTCTAATTTGACATGTGGCCTTTCTTACTCAATAATTAATTTATGGCTCATACCATTATACAATACAATATTAAATTATTAAATATTAAGTACCTATCTTGGGTACCTAACATTCCATCCCCCTTACAAAATGTTTCATCCTCGAAACATTAGAAGAGGCTAAATAATATGATCTTCTAAGCCATGCTGAATATTGGTACCGATATCAATCATCTATCCATCCGAGTGGAACTATGATTGGTGGTGGTCTTTGTTGATGCCAATACCATGTGTTGAAAGCATAAATTTCATCTTTGTTCATCCATACCTTCTTGTATTTACAATTTATGGCATATCCAAAGTTTTGTCTCCTTTGATTCCTTGTATGTCCCTCATTGTTCTTATGCTACCTCAAGACATATCTCCATGATTGTTGCCTCTAATGATGTGGATGGAAATATACTCCAACCTTAGCCCGATTTTCAAACTATTTTTGCCCACCCATTGATTCTTCTCTTACTTTTTTTCTTCATTTTTACTACTACCTCATGTCTCCATTATTGTTGCCTCTTACGGTGGTGTGGATGGCGATATACTCCATTAGCCCGATGTTAAAACTATTTTTTCCCTTCCATTGATTCTTTCCTTACTTTTTTTTTTCTTTTTTTTACTACTACCTCCTCCTGAGATTCTATTTTAGGTTCTTTTGTTTGCTCTTCATTGTGTTCCCTTGCAATAGCTACATGTTTGTCCTTACATTGAGAAATATCTTGTAATGTTATCTTCTTCTTCTTGTACCATTACCTCATAAATTGTTTTTAGTACCCAAAGAATGCAACCAAGGATAACCAAGGATAGTATATACATCATTCATCTCAACTGCATGAAAATTTGAATGTAAAACATATTTATCCATAATGATTTTCAAATCTTCAAAAATTTGAACATTGTGACCCTCAAGTTGTTTGTCTTTGATTTTCTTTGTTTGAACTTGCAACCTCTTAGTCAAAGACATTGATAAAATAATATTTGTTGCTATGGTTAATGGAAACATTAATATTTTTATTTTGAATGCAACAATGAACTTGCAAAATAAAATTTTGACATTCAAACAAATCGTTTTAACCATTGTTTGGCCCTAACACAAAGGATGTAGTTTCTTTAGCCTACACATCATTATCCTTTTGCTTGGAATCCCATTTGCTTAAAAATGCAACTTCACATGCACATCATTATCCTTTTTATTGGAACCCCATTTGCTTAAAAATGCAACTTCAAATTCTTCTGGTGTATATACAAAATTTTAAGCATAAAAAAAATTTCAAGCCAAGATAAAGCTTCCCCATCTAAATAATCATAAAGCCAATAACTCCATAAAGAATTAGAAGTATTGGAAGACTTATAAAGTTTCCACCATTCCCAAGCATCTTTATCATCCTCTCCATTGAATTTTGGCAACTCCATAATTTTTTTTTCAAAGTAGCTAGGGTTTGAAATGATCAAAATTTCTCAAAAATTAAAATTTTGAAATTCATCTATGCATTTCTTCAACCATTAAATCTAGAAATTTTCTTCGAAACAAAACAAACCGTAATTGATTTGCATACCCATATTGAGAGTTATAACTATCTTAATACTTATCAAAATTTAACAAGTGAGTAGTCATTTTTGTATTTTGTAGTACTAAAAATAACCTACATGTTGGTGCAAACATCTTCTGAAAATGATTGTTAAAAAATTTTATACAAATTTTTTGTTTTTGAAAAAAACGCGTAGCAAAATAAACAACCTAAACAACCCAATTTCAAACAGTTGTAACTCTTTCAATATGTAACAAAATTTCACGAGTGAGTAGTCATTTTTATAGTGCTCAGTTTTGTAGTTGTAACTCTTTCAATATGTAACAAAATTTCATAAGTGAGTAGTCATTTTTATAGTGCTCAGTATTATCTACATGTTGGTGCAAAAATATTTTGAAAATGATTGTTAAACAATTTAAGATAAAAAAATAGCACAAATAACCCAACTTCAAACAACCATAACTTTCTCAATACTTTCACAAGTGAGTAGTCATGTTTATAGTGCTTAGTATTATCTACGTGCTGGTGCAAAAATATTCTAAAAATGATTGTTAAACAATTTAGGACAAAAAATAACACAAATAACCCAACTTCAAACAATCAAATTTATCAATACTAATCATAATTTAACAAATGAGCAGTCATTCTTATAGTACTAAAAAATATCTATACAATGGTACAAACACTTTCTGAAATTGACTAATGAAATTAATATATGGCCTTTGCAAAATGTAATATTTTTTTGAAAAAATGTGCCTTAGCTCTAAAAAACAAACCCACTTTGTCCAAATCGCTGCTCTAATACCAAATGTTGTGAATCTCTCTTCTCATTCCATAAATCATTCAACAATTTGCATAAATATTCAACATGCATCCACAAATAAATTAATTGCACAATAAAATAGAGATTGATTATACCCTTGAGGTAAGGCAACACCGTACAATGTTTCTTTTGGAAGGAAGCCACTCCACAATATCTCTAACTCCACGAGCCAAGACTTCTCCAAGAATACTTCATACATACCTTTTACAATGGGGGCACATCTCTCTTTATATAAGAGTGTGATGGTTCACCTTCCATGAGTTACAAAGTGCATAATCATATGATAATATTCCTTGTGGTTACATATGACAATATTCCCCAACGGTTACATATATGATTCTATGACATACATATTTCTAATTTGACATGTGGTCTTCCTTACTCAATAATTAATTTATGGCTCATACCATTATACAATACAATATTAAATTATTAAATACTATAAGAAGGAATTATGATATAAATATGACTTTAGGGATCAAGAGATGTCAAGAAATGTCTAAATATTATAGTAATAGAACAATAGTAGAATGGGAGCTAACCAATAACTCCAACATACAAGCAAATATGAATGAACTAGATAAAGAAATGAAACAATGAAAGTCTTATATTGCAAAATGGTCACTCCTACATTTTTTCTAAAATTTTGCTATTAAAAGTGATAGATATCTTAAAATTACAAAAAAATAAAAAGTAAAATTGTTTTCGATGATGGGAAATACATAGTTTGGTTGGTTCATCATGGGGAATACTTAATGAATAAAAATAAAAGAAATCAACACCATGAAAAATGAAAAAAGAAGTGAAGACAAGATATTCTCCCTATTGATAGATATGGAACTCTAATTTAAACCATAGGATCATTTAAATATGGTCTATACCCAATTCCTTTCAAGGATATTTAAATATTGTACCACCTCATAAAACAAAATAGTCCAAGTTACATATATAAAGGCAAGTTAATATTCAACAATATGGTGAAGTGGAAGTATGGGCATTTATGACCCTTATTTCATTTATGGCAAGGACATTATGTTTTATTATGCAACCAATTAAATGATTTGTTTGATAATGGTTGGAGGATGAAAATAACGGTTAAGTTTAAAGCTTGCTAAGGACTTGTGGTTGTTTAGGAAGAGTTTATAATTTTTAGAATTAAAAAATGTTAGATGTTGTGTTTGCTTGACACATTGAATCATTACCTATTAGGATCCCATCCTAACGTTATTTTGTAATTCTCATTATTATGTAATGACCCACTTCCAACGTGGGGGATCCCATCTATAATGTTATTTTACAATATTTTGTAATGTATGTGGCATGTTAGGCTCCTAGCCAAGTGGGGCCATTTGATGTAACCGTTATCAAGATTGTAACCGATATTTGGTAGAAGATTCTAGCTCGAGTGGCATTTTGCATGTAAGCCAACTCTTGAGCTTAGGGTTAGGGTTGCATGAAGTCTTTCTTTAAAAGCTATGAAGCCATGTACGAAGGTATCTTTTTGCAAGTTAATGAAATATTGAAGGAGGTTGCCCCCTCGAAGAGGCCTACGATTCTGAGTTATTTGTGAGATTGTTTCAATTCTGCAATTACTTTCTGCATAGTATTATTCTGTTATTGCATGTATTTCAGTTATCTTTCAGTATTTTGTGTGTGTGAGCTTTATTTCAATAGTAGGTTCCTTACAAGTGGTATCAGAGCGCTTTCCAGGGCCGAGTTCTACTATGACTACGACAATTCTTGCTCAGCCATTTCCGCTTGTTAGGTATAATTTTCCTGTGTTTTTTCATTCTGTTTTCCTTTATTCAAAAAGCCAAAAAAAAATCTGCAAAAACCAAAAAAATACAGTCTATTTTTTTCGTAGTTGAGTAGGCTAGAAACCCTGTGTCGGGGGTTTTAAAATATCGTGAAGGAGCTATCATTATTGGCTAAGCTAGATAGCCCATAAAGCATCTAGTGAAGTGAGGGGCGATCAGGCTCCAATACCCAGGCCTCAGACAACACTCGCGCACGGAATCGAGCTCCCACGCATCTTCGGGTGTATCGGGAGACCATTCTAGGTTGAACAAAATTTTATCCAGTAGGAAGCTTTTTGGCCTTGTATCATCCATAGTCCATGGGACACAACATCTCGGATGATTACCCTCTCGTACTATCAGAGAGGTAGATAGTGTGCTCAAGGGTATGTGTGGAATCCTCCTTGGGTAGTGGCCTAAAATATTGGTCCGAGCACTATTGTTCATCACTACGGTATAACAGAGGGCCTATGGGTGTTACATACTCCTCTACCTAGCATACCCTAGTTCTGTTAAACACTTCAACCTACAAAAATACACATCTCCCTATTCTGCTGAACCTGCATTCACAATCCCAAAAAGTGAGCATACAGAAGGACTTCCCTATCATAGAAGAATACACTTTGCATGCACCAATAGTTAGGATAGAGTCTGCAAGTGTCTCTAATAGTCTAAAATATTCTAGTACCATCTAGATTAGTGGTAGTAATAGTTGGGTTAGTGATAGTAATGTCAATGATAGTAACAATTAGGTCAGTGATAGTAATAGTCAGTAATAATAATAGTAAACTATAATAGTAAAAAATATAGGTGGTCAGGATCAAAAATAAAATAGTGTTAGTAATTATAGTACAGGTGATAGGATAGTGACAAGGTGATCAGTTGATAATGTGACTACTTAGCTCAAATAAAAAAAAAAAAAATAAAAAATCATGCAAATCGGAGCTATAACGAAGAAGTTATATTGGTTTTATCATTACTCTATTTTGAGTAATTTTTAAACCAGAAATAGGGAAAAATAACACTAAAAAAGTCATAACAGGCCCTAGACAACTCCAAAATTCCTCAAATTTGTTTTGTTGTCTTAGTTAGCCCCTTCTGCACCTCTCACAAAATTTTTGAGTCTTAACTCCTTTTTTCTCAAAATTCCTCAAATTTATCAATTTTCCACTAGCCCTTTTTGGCCAAATATTCTCCAAATACAAAATCTGAGTCTAGGGTGCCCAAAAATCTATGTTGTGGCATATAGCTCATTGTGACCATATTTTCAAGCTGATCATCTTGATATATAACATCCAAGCACTTTTTGGACTCCTTACTAAAAATAGTAACTCCTAAAATCACACTTCTATTTTTAGTAATTCAGTAAAAAAGTTCAAGGCTATCTCAAATGGCAAGTGGCACTCGTGGACATCAAAAAGAGGTAGAGCAAAACATCGCTTCAATGTTGGATACCCTACTAAGTGTTGTTACTAGCTTGCAAAAAACAAGTGAACACTTGATGATAGAATTTCAAACTTTCAGAATTGAACAAGATACCTCTAGAATTCGCCTAGAAGAACAACTAGCAGATGTTGAGTCTAAATTACAAGGTGTTCCAAGCAAGTCTGAGTATCGTACTGAACACTCACATTTTGATCGAGGTCAAGGAAAGGGAACATATGACTCTCACCTTCGCTTTGATCGTGATACTACCTTCAAGATGCCAAAACTAGACTTTCCTAAGTTCAATGGGAAGGATGTGGATGGATGGTTATGTCATGTTGCTCAATTCTTTAGACTCCATGATGTCCCCATTTATCATCGAGTTCAAATGGCTTCTTTCAATTTGGAATCTGAAGCCTTATAGTGGTACCAATGGTTGCAGAAAACTCTCCCTGATCCTTCTTGGGTGGACTTTGAGTCTCAATTACTCACTCGCTTTGGCTCTAGTGAGTATGATGATTTTATAGGATAGTTGACAAAGTTGAAATAAACTTCGATAGTTCGAGATTACCAAATACAATTTGAGAGATTGGCCAACAAAACTACAGGATTGAATGAAGGGTTCTTTATGAGTTGTTTTGTTAGTGGGTTGAGGGAAGATCTCCAAGCTGAGGTCACAATGTTTAAACCACAATCCATGATGTAAGCTATCAAGTTGGCTCATTTGGTCGAGTCCAAATTTTTAGCTCAGAGGTGGATATCTAAATTTCCATAAGCTAAACCCTCTTTTCCTCCTAGATTCCACAATCAGAATGAACAAAAACCTGTTGCACCCATTGCTGCACCCAAATGTTTAACCACTACTAAAATGGATGCGTGATGCGCCCAAGGGTTGTGCTACAATTGTGATGAAAAGTTTTCTCGTGGGCATAGGTGCACCCAAAAGAAGTTGTTCCTCATCGATGTTGATGAGCCTGACACCAGTGACCATAGTGATGATGACATCGAATCAGTAGAGGAACCACCTAAACTGGAGGAAGAAAACCAAGATGAACCATAGGCTAAAATTTTTGTTCATGCTCTTGCTGGCATTACTACTCCCCAAACCATGAAAGTTGTGGATTATTTCAAGGGCCTGCATCTTACCATCTTGATTGATTCTGGTAGTACACATAATTTTATTGATCCCCGCATTGCCAAGCAGGCAAATTGTTATGTACATACATGTAATTCCTTTGAGGTTATGGTAGCAAATGGTGGGACCTTACCTTGCAAAGGTAAATGTCGTAATGTTAAGGTCAAGATTGGGGACTATGAGCTCAAACAAGATATGTTTGCACTTCAACTAGGGGGATGTGATATCGTGTTGGGAGCTCAATGGTTGGGCACATTGGGAGTCATCTCATGGCACTTTGTCGAGCTTTGGATGCAATTTTCATAGAATGGATAGTCCTACACTCTCCATGGCTTAAAAGTAGGGCCTTCATAGATTATCAGTTCCAATCGGATGGAGAAGTTGTTAAAAAATCATCTCGAGGTGTCATAGCTCAGATTTTTGTGATCCAACCTCATCCTTCAGAGGAGGATTCTATTCCTAAAGATTTACAACTTATTTTGACCAAGCACAACTCTATTTTTGCTGAGCCAACAGAATTACCACCTCACCGCTCTCATGACCATGTTATTCCCTTGTTACCTAGTAATGCACCACCCAACATTAGACCGTATCGGTATCCTCATGCTCTTAAGTCAAAAATTGAGAAGTTAGTATAGGAATTGTTAAAATTCGATGTCATTCGACCAAGCAACAGTCCTTACTCTTCTCTAGTTTTACTGGTGCGCAAGAAAGATGGGTCTTGGCGGTTGTGTATCGATTATCGAGAGCTCAATAAACTCACCATCAAGGATAAGTTTCCTATTCTGGTGGTGGATGAATTATTGGATGAACTTCATGGGACTATGTATTTTTCCAAACTTGACCTTCGCTCGGGGTACCATCAAATCCGGCTCAAGGATGAGGATATTCCCAAGACTGCTTTTCGTACTCATGAAGGTCACTATGAGTTTTTGGTAATGCCATTCGGCTTGACTAATGCCCCTTCCACTTTCCAAAGCCTCATGAACAACATTTTTCATCCATTCCTTTGAAAGTTCATCCTAGTCTTCTTTGATGACATTCTGGTGTATAGTCGCTCATGGGAAGAGCATCTTATTCATGTGAATCAGACTCTCCAGCTGTTGGCACAACATCAACTCTATGCTAAGCGTTCCAAGTGTTCTTTTGGGTTGATAGAAGTGGAATATTTGGGACACATTATCACTAAGGAGGGCATCAAAGTTGACCCCAAGAAGATCCAAGCGGTTCAGGAATGGCCGAAACCTCACACTCTCAAAGGTCTTAGGGGATTTTTAGGGCTTATAGGTTATTACCGTAAATTTATTCGTAACTATGGTAAAATTGTAGCTCCCCTCACTTCCATGTTAAAGAAGGACTCTTTTACTTGGATAGGACCCATTGAACAAGCTTTCCTAGAATTGAAGCATGCTATGACCACTACGCCTATCTTGGCCATGCCAGATTTCTCCAAACCATTTGTCATTGAAAGCGATGCTTCAGGTCGTGGTATTGGTGCAGTATTGATGCAAGAAGGGAGACCCTTGGCCTTCACTAGTAAAGCTCTCTCCAACCGTAATTTGGGAAAATCCACTTATGCCAAGGAGATGATGGCAATTCTACATGCAGTAACCCATTGGCGACCGTATCTCATCGAGCATCATTTCTCCATTAAAATAGATCATCAAAGTCTCAAATACTTTTTGGAGCAATGGGTTGCCACCCCTGAACAACAAAAATGGGTCTCTAAACTCATGGGCTATGATTATGATATCACCTATAAGAAGGGCAAGGAGAATGTTGTGGTCGATGCTCTCTCTCACCAATTTGAGGCTCTCAGTATGTTGTGTGCCATTTCATTGCCGGTTCCCCAATGGATCGATTCCTTACGCCAGGAGGTACTTCAAGATTTTGAATTGTAGACTTTGGTTGCTTCCCTACACATTGAGCCTACTTCATGTCCAGGCTACACTTGGGATGGCCAGGATTTGCATTACCACCAATACCTTGTTGTTCCCCACAAGTCCCCACTATGGGAACTTCTCATGATAGAACTGCATGCTACCCCATCTACCGACCATTCAGGATTTCTCAAAACATATGAACGACTTAAGCACACTTTTTTTGGAAGGGTATGAAAAAGGACATTCAAGATTTTGTGGCAGCTTGTGATACCTGTCAATGGATGAAAGGTGAAACGATGCATTCTCCAGGCACTCTTCAACCCTTGCCCATTCTTGACCAGGTTTGGATGGATATTTCTATGGATTTTATTGAAGGATTACCTAAGTCTGGAGGCAAATATGTTATCTTCATGGTAGTGGATCATCTTTCAAAATATGCTCACTTTTGTTCCCTATCCCATCCTTACACAACATCCACCATTGCCCAAATTTTCCTTGATTCTATCTTTCACCTTCATGGTCTACCCTCCTCCATCATGTCCGATCGTGACCCAACCTTTACTAGTCACTTCTGGCAAGAATTGTTTAAGTTGTAGGGAACTCAACTCAAAATGAGTTCAGCTTATCATCCACAAATGGATGGCCAGATGAAGATTGTCAACAAATGTTTGGAAACCTACCTTCGTTGCTTTACCTCGGATCATCCTACGCATTGGGTGAAATGGCTTCCTTTGGTCGAGTGGTGGTACAACACTTCCTATCACACAACAACCAAGGTTACCCCTTTTGAGGTAGTTTATGGGTGCCCTCCACCCATGCCTTCCTCCTACATTCCAGGTAGCTCCAAGGTCCATGCAGTTGACACTACTCTCAGTCAGCATGTTGATGTCCTCCATCAATTGAAGATGAATTTGGATGCAACCTAGAATCGGATGCACCAATAGGTTGACCAACATCGTTTTGAGTATAGTTTTGATGTGGGTGATATGGTTTTCCTTCACTTGCAATCATACAAATAGTTGTCCCTCTAGCTTCGTAGATGCCAAAAACTTACTGTAAAATACTATGGGCCCTACTAGGTGTTACAACGGATTGGTGCCACAACCTACAAATTGGCCCTTCCACCTACATCCAAGCTCCATCCTATTTTTCATGTTTCCTCTCTCAAAAAGGTGGTGGGCAATCAGGTACAGGTTCAATCTACACTTCTAGAGTTAGATGAAGAAGGTTCTATCTTGCTTGAACCCGAATAGTTGTTGGATCATCGGACTCGCACTCTATGCAACCGCACCATTACTGAAGTCCTTGTTCAGTGGCGTGGACTCCAGCCAGAAGATGCTACATGGGAGTCTCTCCATCAGCTCCAACACCAGTTTCCTCACCTTCAGCTTTGAGGACAAAGCTTTTTGAAGGGGAAGGACATGTTAGGATCCCATCCTAACGTTATTTTGTAATTCTCATTATTATGTAATGACCCACTTCCAACGTGGGGGATCCCATCTATAATGTTATTTTACAATATTTTGTAATGTATGTGGCATGTTAGGCTCCTAGCCAAGTGGGGCCATTTGATGTAACCGTTATCAAGATTGTAACCGACATTTGGTAGAAGATTCTAGCTCGAGTGGCATTTTGCATGTAAGCCAACTCTTGAGCTTAGGGTTAGGGTTGCATGAAGTCTTTCTTTAAAAGCTATGAAGCCATGTACGAAGGTATCTTTTTGCAAGTTAATGAAATATTGAAGGAGGTTGCCCCCTCGAAGAGGCCTACGATTCTGAGTTATTTGTGAGATTGTTTCAATTCTGCAATTACTTTCTGCATAGTATTATTATGTTATTACGGGGATGAAGTGAATTATTTGTCATAAAGCAAGCACCGACTTTTCGAAATTATAGGGAATCCATCGAAGCCAATAAAATCTAAAAATTTAAATACAGTAATTCATCATCACCTGGTTTATGTCACCGAGTTTACGAAAAAGAGACTCTGATATTATAGGGAATCCATGGAAGCCAATAAAATCCAAAACCTTCAATATTTTAAGTATTTTGTTTTTATTAATTGGTTTATGTATTTAAGTTATCTTTCAATATTTTGTGTGTGTGAGTTTTATTTCAATAGTAGGTTCCTTACATTACCCAAATAATTTACTCAAATCTATTTACAAAAATTAGAAGAGTGTGAACAATATAAGATTCCTAGAGTTGCAAATTGAGAAGAGAAGAAAATTACAAAAAAAAATCCTTAAACTAGAACAAATATTTATGAAAAAATTTAGCCAATTTTCTAAATCCAAAATGTATAGGCAAAAATAATGTTATAAACAATCTTAATGCCCCTCCCAACTATTGAAGAAGATATGGATGGGATTTTAAAACAATGAAATGCAATTTTTAAATTTTTAACATTTATTTTTGTTGTGCCACTATATCTTTGTAATTATGGTAATAAGTGTGAAAGAGTTGAAAATAAGTTTTATTGTTAGGTTAGAAATAGTATTACTAACTACCAAATATCAAACATGTATTGAAGTGTTGATTGCTACCCATGTTTCTTTCTCATTATGTTTGGTATCACTAGATGTTGAAAATAGAAAGTTAAATAAATTTATATGTTGTTTTCTTCATGTGAAAAGAAAATATGACCTTCCTCTATGTTTTTTTAATAAGCTATGTCCCCCTTTTATTGAAGCCACTCACATTACAAAAAAAAAACATTATATTGCTCTCATTACATTTTTAACAAGCTAATTAAAGCATATCCAACTTTACCTTTCTATCAAAGATATTATTCATCTTCCTCAAGTTACTAAGTTCCCATAATCAACTCCTTTTATATCAGATGCCTTTCGAAATTTAAATTTTATCAAGATGAAATTCAACACTAAAAATGGCTAAAATATTTGTTACCCAACTTCTATATCTATAAATATCTTGTCTATAACAACCTCACAATTTTTTAATGTTTTTTTTAGGTTTCTTATTCATTCCCCTAATATTCCAAGATATTATTTTCATTGTTATTTTTTGTTTTTATTTATGGGTTAGCCCCACTTCTTGTTAGCACTCATGATATTTGTTTTTGTTTCCCATATCAATATCCCTTTGGGTTTCTTTATCTCTTTGTTTTTGCTTTTGGAGTCTTCCTCTCTTTTTTCATTCCCAAAAATATTTTCATCTTCATCGATCTCTTCAATATTCTCACACTGCTCATAGTAATACTCATCATCTTTAGGTTTGCATTGTTCTGAAGGATCTAAAGTGCAATAAATAACCCCAAAAGCACATTCTTCTTTATGTTGTCTTTTGTAGAAATTATCTTCTTATTTTACCCTAGAAAACCTAAATTGTTATGGGTTTCCTCTATCCTCATTTCTTTATTATGATGTTCTTGAAACCTTAAAGTGCAAGGGATAACATCTTCACCTCTTTCACTTTTATCACATGAAGAGGATTCTATACTACTTGGGGAAAAAAAAGATGATTTACCTGGAATAAACTTAACCTCTTTTGTTGTCTTAGGATTTCTCTTCACATCTTCTTTTGCACCTTTAATTCCTTCTAAAATTGTCAAATGATACTGTAGATAGGATTTCTTTGCCTCATCCTTCGGAGTGGAATATCCTTTATTGATCTAGCTTCTATTATTGTATGATATCCTTGCTTCATTTTGAAGTTTATCTCATGGCTAAATTTTTTTCTCTTTTTTTATAGTTTTTGCTTTGCAAAATTTTGCCATGTGTTCAATATCATAACAATTGTGGCAATGAAATGCGATATTTTCATAATCTACTTGAGAATCCTATTCTGTTGATTCAGATTTAATCTTCATGGATTGTGGCAAAGGTTTTGAAATATTCATAGAAACATAGAATTGAGTATATATAACATGTTTTTGGTCCTTAGTTGTTAGTCATTCCTTGATGAATTCCCCTAGGGTATTTCCAATATTCTTCAAAACATCCTTATTTATAAGATGATATTGAAGTCCAAATAGCCTAACCCATACTGGAAGCTTCTTAAAAGTTTATCTCAATAGAAAATTTTCATTCCATTGTCTCAAATAGAGTGCATATCTTCCCTTAAACCATGGGCCACCAACCATTATTTTATCCCTAATTTCTAAATTGGAAAAGATGACGAGGAAAAAACCTTTAGCAAGAAAAGTCACGAAGTAACTTGAATTTAATCCCCACTTCCACTTGATCTAATTTTGAATCTCCAAAGACCCTAGCCATAATCTATGGAACTTAAATATTAACCCTTCATTTTTAAGAACCATTATATCATGCCCAGTCATCTCATCCTTGATACTTACTTTTAGTGTAACATCTGCCACCTAAATCGAACTTTCCATGTATTCGCTCTTCTGCTTATCTCCAACTTGGGCCTCCATACTTCCAACTAGGGCATCTTGACTTCCCATTAGGGCTTTCAAATATGACTTTCCTTCCATACTAGCTAATGGGGTTTTTTCTTGGCTTGCAATCGCTTTTGGCTCGCAATAGCCCTCGTCTCTTCGTTTTCCCAACGTTCCTTCACTTTAGAATTTTTTTGGAAACAATATTCCACACATTCATGGTAAGGGTTTGAAGCATTGATGCACTCTAAATGAACCTGTCGCTCTTCCACCATGACTGAATCTTGGCTTGCACTCCCTCTTAGCTTGCACTTCTTCTACACTTGCACTCCTCTTGGCTCACACTTCCCGATATAAATAAGCCAACCTTCCTCTATGTTAAATGGAATACTTGATAAACATTATTCAAACTCAAATTATGCATCTCAAAGTTGTGCTATTAACATTTATTGTGAAATATTTGACAAATATTGTCATTTGTAGGTTGATCTCTAAGGATGCCCATAAGTATGGGTATTTTATGTGCTTTTTGCTTAACAAGAATAACTAATAATCCACAAGATATTATTTTCCATCAAAACCTAACAAAAAATTGATCATGATGTAACTTTTCACAACGCATTCCTCATGCGTGAACAAAATGTGATGAAGGCCATGAATTGTGAAATTTTTTGTCCAATTTGCTAAATCTAGAATCCATTAGCAAAAATAATTTTACAATCTTAATGTCTTCTCCCCAAATTTTGAACAAGGTATGGATGAGGTCTTACAAAGAGATGATCAATCATTCTCTTTTATCGTGTCATTTTGTCTTCAAAAGTAGTAAATGCAAAAGAGTTAAAAATAAGCTTTATTGTTAAGTTAGGTTGTAAAGGGTATTGTTAGTTACTAAATGTCTAACATATATTAAAACCTTGATTGCTACCCATTTTCTTTTCTCATTATATTGGATATCATTAAATATTGAGAATTGAAAGTTAAATAAAATTATGTTTACTTTTTCATGTGTGAGAAAGCAAAAAAGAGCTTCCCCTAACTTAAATTAGATATATTTTCAAAGCTAAGGATGTTTACCACATTATTAACCTTGACAAATTAAGTCAAATATTTAGCATCAAATGGATTATTTAGGTTATCATGATATTAAAATTTGTTAGATCCTTAGCTTGTTTAAATTATAAATTATTAGAAATGCATATTGGTTTGACACTTTATCCTCACGTAAATTTCAATAGAAGTTTAGCTATTTTATTCTAGAGAACATTAAGAGAGGTTGAGATGCATATAAAATATTTATAAAAACATAATGCTCTTTAATACTGATAGATATTCACCACTAATCTTGTTTCATTTTTAGTTGATCTTATGGAATTGAAACAAAGCTTAAATTGTATTGCATCATGACTATATTACACTAAAAATTATACATATATTATTTGACAAGATTTGAACTTGGATCTCCATATTGGTATCCTATGTTTTCCAGCACTTAAACACGTCATTTGTCATTATTCTTAGTTCATTTTTTCAATTGGTTAGATAGGATTGAAACTAGGCACACATCTACCACATTTTGATGTTACTAATGTTCTCAACGAGTATTATTTCAAAGACATTGATAACAATTATAAAGCATAAATATTTATAAGACATGGAGACCCATAAAGCACACGATCACTTTTAAGGGAAGTTAGCATTTGAGAGGAATTTGATGAAATTTGATGTGTTATTTGAGACAATAATGATGTTAACACATCAACTTGATGACATTGACTCTAAAGCTTACTTTCAAATTGACAATTTTCAATATGCTTAATGCATCATAAGACGACCTAACCTCTCAACAATCAACCTAAGTACACCTGAAGTCTGCTTTAAAGTTGACATTGACAATGTTCTTTGGTGTGTCTTAATTTGTCTCGATAATCAAACATTAAAATATGTTTATTTATAAATAATTTGTATATTCTAATAGTGTAATATTATCTTTAAATTGGGTATGGATCGAAGCAACACATTTGGCACATTTGGCTACAGTCTTCCCAAAAGGGGTGCAAACCCTAGGTGCAATCAAGCATTGTAGGAAGAGGGTTGTTCAAAGCCCATTTGTTGTACTCAGGAGGACATAGTTGCTCTTCAGTTTGTGAGAAAGCCTCTTCGATCAAAAGAAATATCTTTCAAGGATCTTTGGGTTTGCAGGTGGAGCTATCTGATGAACCTATACCCTCTATCAAGATTTCGAAGGATGAATTTGGGTTGGATTTGAGTGATCATGATGCCCGAGTAGTTATCTGCAAACTAGGGCAAGAGACCAGACCTGGAGGAGCTCAAAGGATACATTAAACATTGGACCAGTAAAGAATTCCAAGTAACTGTGCTACCAAATTATTATTTTTTGTTTCCTTTTCTGATTTAGCAGATAGAGATAGGGTAGTGGATTATAAATACAATTGGTTTTTCGGACAAAGGGGTGTCAATATAAGACCTTGGACTCCCGATTTCAACCCCTTTACAGAAGAATTTGATGGCTTATCAATCTGCGTGAATCTATATGCTCTTCTTGTGGAGTTTTGGGGGAAGAAGATATTCACCAAAATCGATAACACCATTGGTGCATTCCAATATATGGATGCCCAAACAGAGGAAAAAATGTCCAATAAAATTAACGAGTAAAGCAAGATTGGTTGTTTGGATGGATGTTTTAGTTCCTTGGCCTCAATCTATTACTATCTCCTCAAGCAAAGAAGAATGGATCCAAAATATTGAATATGCAAGTTTTTCCCGAAGATGTTATGGTTGTTAGCAATATGGCCACCTGAAGAAGATGTTTGATCATCCGATCATGCTATGATTCCTCCTTGGTGGAGGAAAAGGCCATGCATGCAAATGATCATGAACCTTCAAATGTCTTAGTTCAAAAGGAAGAAGGTCATCCTCCTAATGTGTCAATTGTCCAACAAGAATCAAGTGAGCAACAAAAGAATCAACCCTAAAAGGAAAATCCAAATCAAATCATTGATAAAAGTCAAATGGTTATTGAAGACCATCTAGTCAATTCCATGGAAAAGATTAGCACCTCATATGGTATTCTTGAAGCTAATTATGAAACAATATGTGATGGACAGATTTCTGAAAATGAAGATCTTACGGAATGTGTTACAACTAGATATTACCTTAGGAGCTTGAAGTGCAAAAATGCATCCTTAGATCTTGCCACTTTGAAGGAGGAAGAACCTTTGCTACAGAAGAAAAACAATCGAAGGACCCAAGAACTATGAACTCTGTAACACTTCCATTGGCTACAAACTTTGTAGCAATCCCAACAGCTATTTTTGTAGCTACATTTGTTTTAAATTTCAGTTTTGGAAGTGGTCTAGTAATTTGTCATGTTTTGGAAGTTGTTTTGTCGATATGTGGTATTCTAAGGTTCAACCATAGTAGTAGATGGATGATAGTATTTTGTTCAGGTTGTTGCAGCATATTGTATTATCTTACACAACTTAATGTATGGATTTTGAGACCCTAAAACCCCTTATTACCCTAATCAAAAATATATATATTATCTTTAAATTTTTCATGCTATAACCTTTTCAACTATGTGTAGCAGTTTATAATTGGCTCATCCTTTGATAACCATGTTCTATGAGTAATCATTTCTTCTATGGCATTTTCTTCATATATATTGGTAATAATCACAATGAACTACAAGATACACTCACACCTCTAATGATGTTAGTGCTAAAAGAAAAGATAATATCAACATACAAACTCAAAACCTTTCACTCTAATGTGTGTTTCGCAATTGGAAAAACTCGTATGTTTCGTTTCTAATATCCTTTTAACACAAGCTCGAGGTGATTTAGCGTAAGACAGATGTTTATTACTGTATCAAAATTCAATAAATGGTGATTTAGCGTAAGACAGATGTTTATTACTGTATCAAAATTCAATAAATATGTCGTTAATTGTTATATTATTACTGAGCTTAACAACATTAAACATCATTTGACTAATATGCTTTTTTATTTGACCATATATAAATTATTTGAAAAGCAACTGTGGAGGGCAAAAATACTTTTTGCCACACTTGTTATTACCAGAATTCTTATTGGTGGAAGTCTTTTTAAAATTGTACTCCATTCTCTATAGGAAAGATAAAGATGGATGTGTTCATCCATCTGGAACTTGATAAGAAAAATCAAGAAAAACTGTAAATAGTTGTAAATGTTATGTATTCAATTTTTGTGACAACTTTGTTTAAAGTTGGTTCTTGACAATTTTAATAGTTGGTCATTTCCTTCATATCCTTATATCACCTAAAAATCTAAATTATCCAACTTAGAAAGAATGCAATACAGCAATAGTTAACCAACAATATAGTAGTCAAGCCTTTCTTGAGAAGGGGCAATCTCAGGCTCAAAAGCCCAACATGAATACTTATCTGATACACAAGAAATTATGGTGAAAGGGCAAACATGCTTGCCCCTTTTAATAAAGCCTTATTGCCCATAACAAGCTCATTCAAAAAGCTTCAAAATATATTTTCCAATAGCAACTATTTACCCTCTTTATTTCACTCATGAGACCCATGCAACAAAATGGTCAAAAAGTTCCTCCCCATGCATAATTGTTGATTGAAATTGGTTGACATCTACAACTATCCAGAATGACAGAGGGTGGACTTAATCTATTTTATGTTTTTTAACAATCTCCGATGGAGTGACTGTAACGAGCCTTTGAATTTATGTGAAATCCCCAAATGTTAATCAGACTTCTCATGCTTAATGCAAACTTGTAGAATTTTGTTAGTAGGTACTGGCCGATCATCTAAAATTTTCTTGAATGCATAACAAACTAAGTAAACCCCTTCAGCTAAGAAGTCCTCGGACAGTCACACTCCTAATATATTGACTTCAATTAAAAAGGACTAAAACAAGAAGGCATGCCATAGTCAATGATAAGTACACCTTGTATAAGAGCTAATTTCTCAGGAGACAGAAGGCAACTATATGAAGATTTTCAACAATGTTTGGATGAAAATATTTTCAGGCCCTTCCCATCGAGATGCCTGTCATGGAGGTGTCCGAGCACGTTGACTAAGATCTTCTGTATGTTTCCCTCTTGGCATGACAGAGAATAACAGATCATCTGGTCATATAATGAGCAGTTTGTAATGTCTCTTCAACAATGGCGATAACTCATATTTGTAGTGAATCTAATGATGAGAGAAAGCATCCATCTAGTAACATCAGAGAATTTAATAGGCTTCAATTCATAGCAATATCCTATATGGAAGTAATAGAGGCATTGGAGTTCTTAATGAAAATGCAGTCTCACAAACAACATCATCCTTGTATGGTTTTTCCATACTGCATCCATCCATAACATTTGTACACTGTTTGTTTCAATGTAAGCTGAAACAGCTTTAACAATCTGTTTCAATAAAATGGTGGTGAGAATACAACAAACTTAGCTATTTGTACAATAATCCGTATTTATTCAACTTCTCCAACTGCCACTTCCTTGCGGAAAAAGAATCAGCTGCATGTTAAATGTTTGAATGTATTAATCTACAAGGTGAACACAATCAAATATTTCCTGATTGTGTAATTAAATGAATTTTGATACCACGCGACAGGTGGTCCAGAAAGCCACAGAAGCTGCTTGAAACAAAGCTGGATTCTGGTAGAGCCTGCAAAAATAACAGGCCAAAAAGTTTAGGCATGCACCACCCAACACAAACTATCTTTTCATAAAGGAACATAACTACACTAGAAGCAATTTCGCAGGGTCAAAACCATGTTAAATAAATACAGAGCAAATATAATTACCAAGGGAAAGGGGTCCAAAATTTAAAAAGATAAAATAAAAAGAAGAAACATTGATTTAAGGATCTGCAGTACAGGTCGAAGGCATTGTAGAGTAACAGTAAATGGGATGCAATCGCATGAGCACAATCCAAGTCCAAATACCCGTATTGTAATGGACACTCATGTGTAAAGGTGGCCCATGATAATACAGTTTCTTATCATACAATGATAATGTGTTCATGATGTAATACAGGTGGGGCCCATTTCAACTGCATATAACCAATTAATAAAAAAAAGGATGTGGTAGGAACTGTGCATTAGCTATTCCAAAAATGCTGAAGTACACAATATAAAATAACGGAAAATGATGTAAGCCGATAGACATGCTTTACATTTATGGAAAGAAAAAGAGAGCAAATTACATATCCCTGAGATTCCCTATAGATTCAATGATGTCCCTGAGGTTTCCATTAATTCAGCGATTGATAAAAGAATATTGAAGTAATATCATCATTATAGTATTTAACTCAAATTAAACATTACTTGAAAGCTTACTTTCAAAGATAATCCATGCTCTGCAGATAATTTGTCAATAAAAAAGCAAAATATATGCTAAAGAATCACAAGAGTCACTCACAGTCGATGCAGCAAAAAGAAGACAAGTAAATGCAGACAAGCTGAACACTTCAAACAAAATATAAATATGCAAGGTTCATCTTCACTGTCCAGCTGTAGGACAAATTGTAAAAGAATAAATCGAAAAATTTTGAAAAGGAAGAAATGAAAATCCAAAAAGGCAAAATGAGATGAAAATAACTTACAACAATCTAAAATGTCCCCCCTCTAGGGAATGTGCTATAATGAATAAATTCCAACAAGACATCATAGAAAATAAAAAATCATGACTCAATTATCATTTAAAACAACTGTAACAGGGAAGGAAGAAAGATAATATCACCTTCATTATCCCCTTGTTTTCAATAGATAGAATCTAGCCCTACAGCAGATGCTTGACTATCTAAAATTGCCAGAATCATAAAGTAAATAATATATTTCAAATATCTCACAATGGTCAAGCAAGAAAAAATGGAATTTATATTTTGAAACTTCCCTTGGATCAATAAACTTCTTTTGCATTTGGTAAACCTCTAAAGGCCGCTCCCCCATCTACCCTCATGACAGGCATCAACCACAAGGTCTCTTCCATCTACACTTGTACCAACAGTTGATTCATACCTTTCTTACCTTTGAGAATTTCTTTTAGAATATCTGTGTCTTTTGGCAAATTCTTCTGCATTTATTTTGAAATGAATGTACATTTATAATTTTAGGTTCGACCCAAGTTTCTAGTTCTTCAAACAGTTTAGTTATAAATACACTATTAGAATTTATGTGCATTCAAATATCCAACACTGCAGAACTATGGATACGATGTCAGAAACTGAAATTGAACTGGACAAATCTGAAACAAACTAGAAAGATAAAATCCCATTCATGATCCTCATCTTGCATGGTACCATACCGATTCCTTTGAAAGCCTTTCATTGATCTTAAGTGTCCTACATCCAACTGTACAAATGACTATCTACCATTCTAAAAAAATGACTATCATTGGAAGGAAAGTGCTAATCAACCCTGATAGTAATTCCTAGGATTTAATAACTGACCTAGAATTGTTAACAATTAAAGAAGAAAAAAGCTAAGCTATCATAAAATACAATAATGATCCGGATATAATCCATGGTGGAGACACATACTACTTAGGCATGAATGAAGGTTAAGCCATTGGAGAGCCATTAAATTTTGATACAATAAACTAAAACAGCAATGGTAACAAAACATATAGGCATATTCCAATAGTAACATCTGGACCAAGAGATTATGGAGTTTACTATGCACACAGGACCAATCTAATCATTTGATAGAATGCTAAGCATGATATAAAACTACTAGAACAATTTCTTATATTTGAGTTCAACATTTTGTGTCCCATATCATAGATTGTGTTTTTATCATTCATGAAAATAATGGTCCAATGGTCTCTAAACATCATTGAGCCTTTATAAGACTACTAGAACAATTTTTTATATTTCAGTTCAACATTTTGTGCCCCATATCATAGATCATGTCCTATCATCTATGATAGTAGTGATCCAATCATCTCTAAACATCAGCCGGCATTACCTATAGCCTGCATACATCAAGGAAAATGGTCCCCATCCAATCTGGCTGCAACAAACTAGCAAGCTAGATTTCGGACTCTTAAGTTCTATGGTGGACACTTCTGCCCCATTATAGATATCAGCTCCTAAGAGACAATAGCAACATATGTTTGTGTTTTTATCTATCTTGAATGCGCAATCTTAGAAGTTATTTCCTGCTATCAAATGGATCTTTAAAGAAGGCTGCGGTGTTCATATAATCATTAAATAAAATAGATACACATACTGGGACCGAATTAAAAGTTGTGTTTATCAAAAGTCTTGTAATGAACTCAATAAGGAAACAATTTTGTTTCTAGAACACAACTGCGTTAAAAGCACAATAAAATAAGCTTTACACAAGCTGATACAAATATCTCAAGAAACTAAAACAAATTCAATATTTCTGCATATGGAGCCACATATGCCCAAGGGCATTAACAATGCTAATCCAGAAAATGTAAGTAACATAATCAACATGTGGATTTATGAGTGCTGCAAAGACCAAGATCCAAACAACCTGATAGTATGCTTGTGAATTTTATCCCAATAACCTACTAGCCTATTAATCCCCAGGGTCCATGGACATCAAGGAAGGAACATAGGACGTGGGCAGGCAATAAAAATCTAATCTTACAATGGCATAGAGGAGATATAAATGTCCCATGCACTCTTGATTTTGATGAAACAATTATGCAATACAGACAGCACCTGTACAAAAATACAGTGGCTTTCCATATATGTGTCTCCCATGCATCAAAATTTGTACAGTTACCAGGGAAACATGTCATTTCAAATGTTACCAGAATGCCCAAGAGACTCAACTAAAATCATAATTACCAGGCGACATAGGGTTTGAAATTTTATTCAGGATTCGAAGGTAAACATACAATGAAAGACATGGCTTTATTGCATATAGATAGTTAAGAGGTGTTATGGTCATAGGGTATGGGGATAGGGATGGAGTCTCTATACTTGAGTTCCTTGACAAGTGATAATCATGATCAAGAATGGGGACACAGTTTTAATCAGGATATGGTGGTAAATGAATAAGAATATGGCCACATTATATATAAGTGGTAACCAGAAAGTGTGGGTACAGGCATAGGGAACCCATCCAAATACCCAAAATTTTTTGTTATTATAACCAAAACTCATTCTGTTATGCATTTTGTCATTATATCTTCAAACCTTTCCAATATAATACAAAGAGGTAACAAGAAACACAAAAGACGAAGTTATCATGACTACAATAAGCTTAACAATTCAATTCATGTTTGAATTTTTGCCCGGTTTGAGAATTAATACATCTTGCAAAAACTGTCCATAATATTTTCAGCACAAACCTCATATCCAGTGAGCATATAATTCAACTTAATTTTTACCAGATTGTTAGAATCCCTGATTGAATACGTATATTGTTAAATATAGGAGCACCCAGTATGGAGCTTTACATGTTTAACTAGATCAGCACATTAAGTTTACATGCATTATCCAGTAACATAAATCTGTCCTCGAGGAAATACAAGTGCAAAGTGAAATACCAAATACAACCAGTAGGCACATGGAAGAGTTTCTCACCCAACTGCAGTAGCACCCCATGAAACCACATTATATATAACTTTGCTGCTATCCCACATCATCCGGAGTTTCCCTTTTCTTTTTCTTGTAGAAAATGTTTTGCTCAAGGCTAGACACAAGCATATAAATTAGTAAATACACATCTTTTTCCAGAAAATTGAATGCTGCTTATAGGTTCTTTTCAAATGCTCAACCAAAGAGGTGAGATGCTATCTAAATGTAGAAAACTAGCAAGGAAAAGGAAGGCCTAAAATTACTTTCCCAAGTAAACTCAACCATCTTAAAGTTCAGAAAAGGTAGCTGCATTACCTTTTTGTAGTTTCTTTGGAGATAGATCCTGTCAGAAAATCACAAAAAGAAAAATATCAATCAGATTTGATTCCCCAGATTAGCATGTGTGAAGAATATTTCTATCTTAGAAGTGCTAAGAGCTCCATTTTTCTATAATAAATTGTCAGATAAATATGTCGTTGGAATGGTTCCATTTAGTAAACAAACAAGAAAAGTTATATCTTGCACAAGAAAAGTTATTGGAATGTGCAAGGAGCTAGCAAAGTCTGCATGCAAGTTCTAATTATTTTCTTGAAGACAATGAAGAAAGACAGTTCCCGCATTGCACACTGCTCCTGCTTACCAAAAATCAAATGTGATTCATATTTCATAATTCTTTTACTGTGCCAGACTCTAGCTTATATATGGATTAATGTGATTTTTAGTTTTTATTTTTTTCACTTAGTGCAGTGGTTCTATGCAAAGCTAGATTGTGGTTGTCAAGTAAAAGAACTTAAAATCATGGTCGTCTTTCTTACCAAATTAAGCTTTTCCAGTTATTTTCAGTATAACAAGCTTTTCCAGTTATTTTCAGGATAACTCAACTTTTGTTCTGAAAACAGGTTAACTACTACTAATGCTTAAAATAATCAAACTAAAAAGGTGGCTCATGCTTTACTTGGCTGCTTCTAACTCTCCCGTCAGATGATGAGCATAGGAAAAAATGAAAATTTGGTTTCTCTTCACACATAGTAACACAAGCAGGGGGCAGCTAGAGTTCAGATCTGATATTTCCCCCTTCTCTTTGTTGTTATTCTGTTTCTTTCTCATACACTCAGACTTCATTTTTTTGCGAGCTATAAAGACCGTGTATAAAGGTCCCAAAATCTTAGGATGAATCCAAAACATATGTACTTTGAAATTCATACCATGTAATAAGGCTCACAAATTAAAAAAACACAAATCCAATTCCAGACACTTGAAATGAATTTCTTGTAAATTCTTAAATCATTGGCTGTGTATTCTAAATTGAATTCTCTTCTAGATGCCTTACCTAATCCATGGAGATATCTCACTCCCTAAAAGCCAGCATCTTCTTTAAGCTCTTCTATTTTTTCACGCTTTTTCATTTCTATTTTTCAAAATGTTCATTTTCTTAGTTCATGCTCAATTCAATAACCCTGTTCCATGTGATCTCTCATCTCTAGAGTCTAGAAGTATCATCTCCTTCTATTTTCTACTCGCATTTATCACTTCATATTCTATTACGTTTCACTAATCAATTGCCTTTCTAAAATGTTCTCAGATTTTATATCCTATTTTAGGTCTACCTTTAGGAATATTACCATCCTTGCCTTTGGCGATATCATGAAATGGTTCATAAGAAAACACCTAACAGGAGTATACTAATTAAGGACAAATAAAATTAAATATTGGTGACTAGAGATTTAATATTTGCCTATGCAGAAGATTATGGAATTTCATCAAATAATGTAACTGTCACAAAAGAATTATTGAATGACACTCAGATAGCCCATGCGTAGACAGAACTAATTGGAAATAGATGGGAATTCTAAAGGCATAACAAATATAACCAAGAAACGAGAATCCAATAATTGGCAAGTGAATACAATCATCAAGCATATATCCTTTCCCCTTTAGAATGAGCAATACTCAATCCAGCAAGTTTTCTGTGGTAACTGTGCTGAGGATTATTTAGCAATAATATGACCACAGTTCCGTTAACTGGCATGGGTCATATAGCAATTTTTTTTAATTAGGGTTTTGAAAGGGTTGCCCTTTCCCTTTTACATCGAAACAATCACATTGAGCTATATGGTGCCGCTGAGATTTGAACCTTGGTGTGGGCTACATCAACTATTTGTCCCAACTTTGAACCAAAAGATCTGTTGACAGTCACATAGCAATACTGACAAAAAGGAAACCAAACATATTATAAATGCACAACTAATCTGGCCATACCTAAAAGCAACACTTTGAATCCTATCATTATTCAAAGAACAAGTTCCGGGTGATATCATATGATAAATATGTGCAGATAGTGTGTTCATTTACATCTTGCCATACACCTGAAAGCCTCATTAAAATTTATTGGTCTGCAATGTAACTTTCAAAAGTGGCTTGTTTGGCCTGTAGTGGCTTCTTGGATTTGGTTAGATGTTTTATCTGCATGAACAAATTGCACAACGCACGCTTGAATTTAATAACATTCATCAAATTGAGATCACTGTGTATGGTTCTCTCTTTTGGCAATACAATAAATGCAGGCACTCAAAAGGATCACATGAAAATCTGGACAAATATATTATTTATAGAAAGCAGTCTAAAATGACATTTATTCATATAGAATTGTTGATATGCAAAATGAGCTACTTTGAATTTCAATATTTGGTTTTTATTGGCATTCCATGGTCCACCAGTCTAGTTCCATGTTACCAGATGTGGAACACAATGAAAATGCCCAGCACCTTTACCCATATATATAATGAGTTCAGGTTGTAGGTCAACTCGAGGCCAAACTTGTCATTATTGAGATAAGGCTAAATTGTAGCCATTATTTTAGGATTGAAATACTTAAGGCTAGACCACATGAAGCCAACAAGAAAGGATCAGGTTCAAAAGAACCAATATATCATAGTGTTCTCTTCTATGTGTATTGGATTGGCAGAGACATAGAAGCCTTGACTCAAGTTGTAAAAACTATTTCAAGGATCAAAATTGAGAGGAACAATATTTTGGTAGAGATTCTTGCCATACAATGCATACACAGCCACAGTGATTACATCCAAAAAGAAAATTCCACAAGAGTTCACATATTGCATTCCATAGTACACACACTGCATTAATAGGGACCATGATTCATGTGATAGTCAAATGAAAGAAAATTGTTTTCCTTATTTTTTGCACATTAAGTGGCAAACTGAATGCTAAAAGTGCACAAGAATTTAGAATTATAGTCAGTAATAGCCAGTTGCATTATCAGGTCAGCTATGCATTTCTGAGATACATTTTTTAACAGATATTTGATTTGTGGACATTGTGATTGGATGAAATAGCAACATGCTGAATGGATCAGCACATTGCTGAAAACCAAAAATCGTTTCAATTGAAACACAACAAACACAAGCATTTCTTTCACAAGACATAAATGCAATGCTATACATCACAACTTACAAAATCACAACGTACATGCAGTTGGTGAATATGTAAAAAATAATCACTAATATACAACATATACATCATGATATCATGAGCATAGGTGAAGTGTATAACATGCTGGATTAATTCCCATATAACAACTGTCTATCCTGAGTGGGCCTAACGGTGAAGGCTTGGGTACTCCAAAGAGGATGCCCAAGGTTCAAATCCGAAGGGGGTAGGGTATGTACAACCATAGGAGGATAGCACAACTTGACGTGTGTAATGCTTGTGGACTTTAAAAGTTAATTATCATCTATTCAAGTGTGGATCATTAGAAACAACACATATATGATTCTATTTGTGTAACTTTAATATAATTAAAAGATAGCATCCAACATAATCCAGGAATATTCCTTGTTTTAACAAGGTTTAATTTTCTTTTGGTAACCAACAAAAGGTTAGGATAACAAATTAAACTAGTAGCCATTGGGAAAGCAAAAATACAAGATATTATGGGAAACCGATCACCTGAAGCTCAATTCTGTGATTTTGCATCCGTTCAAGGCCAGATCAAACAGAAAAGTTCTACTTTTAGTAATTCTTCAGTGTTGTGCCAAACATACTGCCATGTTGTGGTCAGATCAGAATTTGTTATGAAGTTTAACTGAATCTTCTACTGTTGACCGTCTCATATAAAAAGATTTTGAGTTTCCATGCCATTTCTAGGAGACTCGCATCTAATGATCTCTCTAGGGCGAAGTTCATTGATAAACTTCTAAGAATTTTGCTATCCAGATTTCCTCAGATATTCTTGTTATGCAGAAGAATTGTAAGATTAAATTTTCTACATTTTATTGGTGGCATTCATAGAGATTAACCAGTCACCTTTGGATCTTAAATTTAATTTGTCTCACTTTATTACATTTAATAAAAACACTAAAGATCGACTAATAGGTCTGGCATTTCTGCTTCTCTTCTATGTTGAAGATTAATGTTTGTAAGATGAAGGAATTGTAAAAAATTTGGAACTCCAGAAAACTGTTCCTCATTGAAGCCTTAGGAGAACTAGATCAGGACAACTTTGGTTATATTATTGCAGCAAGGCAGTGATAATCTATGTACATGTACACATATATGTATATATCTATTCATAAAAACAGTTTTAAATTAGAATAGAATAGTAATCCCTGATCACAGCAATATAAGTAAAGTGTTAACATTTACCTTGGTATCCTTCACTGTTGAAAGGTATGTTGCCATGAAGCAGGCAATTCCTTCCACAATATCTTCTTGTCGAACAAGGACGTAACTTTCCTGATCTAAAGAGTTTCGTGCATCCTTATATTCATCATCCATCAAATCAGTCTCTGTTATCACATCCCATGAGTTGGCTTCATCTGATTTAGTAATGTATACAGAAGAAGACCCGGGTTAGCAGATTATTAGCAAATTTCAGGGTTTGTCAAACCTAACCCAAAGACTATAGATCAGAGAAAATTAAGCAGTTCAACACAGAAAGCTATAGCATAAATATGTGATAAAAATTCTTGAAATACATCCAAAACCACAATAGATCTTTGTGCAGAACATGCTATAATCTAATCTAAGGATACCATATACTACAGAAGATTATCACCCAATTTTACAACAAGCATGTTGGATGGATCACACGAAATATACCTGCACCCCTCTCACGAATGCCTTGGGCAATTGAGGCATGAAGACTTTCAACTTTGTCGAGGAACGCAGGGGATTCCACCCTAGACTTCAAAATATCACACAACTGAGAAGAGCAATAAATTCATATTAATTTTTTTTCACTCTACAAAACAAATAATACTACTTTCAACAACTTGTTCTTCTAGCATGGAAACTGTCAACAACTTTCATAAAAGCACTTCGAAAATGGGAAAGCACATAAAAAGTAGAGAAGTTAACCTAAGGTTCAAAACCAAAAATTTAATAAATGGTAAATTTCGTTCCAATTACAGTATCATATTTCAACAAACAAACTAAAGACCCAAAGAATGTTGACTATACATAAAGCTGCAAGCATAAATTTTTTGGGATTTTACTTATTGAAACTTAGATTCAAAAATATTGATATTTGAATCAGATTATTAATATGGTATTTCAGAGGTAGTCAAATTAACCCAGTGTAAACTTAGGTTTAAACAATTTAAAGCCCAAAAAGTCTTCCAACTAGACAAATGAGCACTGTGAAATACCAGATACAAATAAATCATTTTTCAATACCTGCCTTCCAAGTTTTACACCCAGAGAAACCTAATACCACTGTTAATGTCTTTAAAATGCAATCTCCTAAAACAAGATAATCCCTTGTTGCCAATTATTGTGTTTCCAAAATTTCTTCCATAATGATGCTTGTCAATGGCTTCATTAGACTCCACTGTTTGAGGAAAACCTTTACAAACATTAAACCCACATACAACCCCTGGGTGCAGGGATTACAGTATTGTCCCATATTCTTGTATTTCACGCAATCAAGTTAGCATTAATGTTTTACATGAATATTTTGCAGCACAAAACATACCTGACCTGTGTAGAAGAGTAGGTAGGCATTTCCCTATGCAGTAAAGGCTCCCAACATCCCATATTAAAAGAATAGAGAATTACTTAAAAACAATATTAAAAAAAAAAAAATTATGTCTTCAACCAGTCAAGGTGTCCCCATGACGCTAGCCCAAAAGTGCTATATTAGAAGATGGACAAAACATGGTCCCAAATGATATTCACAGTTCCTGTCAGCACAGTGTCCCATATAAGAGCCACAATATGATGAAAATTTTCGATCACTGTTTTATATTTGCAATTATTTGTGACCAGTGTAAAAGCAAATCATCTTGCACACTCACTGCTTCATTTTACATAATGATTCTGTTTCTCAGTACATTGTGGCTTCTTTTTTCAATACTGCTTGCATATTTTGCATTGTTGTTTGCATTTGAATGGTACTAATGGTTCAACGATTACTGATTTACTCAGAATAGTAGTAGGCAAAGGCAGGAATTTCCAAGGTAATTTTATGTCAAGAGAACAAAGTTTTCGATGCAGATTTCAACACTGCTGATGAATCCTGCCAAAACAGAAGCCTTACTAATAAAGTCCTCTAATACGTAAAGCACATATGACAAGTCAAGAATTCTAACTGTAGCATTGCATATCCACCATAGATTAACTCATGCCCAAGACATATGATCTTAGTTTGACATTTTGAGGCAGCTTGCTAGTTAAAAATCCAAAATATTCATCTTTTTAATCTAATAATGATTTTCACCTAGATTTGAATGCAACCTAAACATGTGTGAGATTAGTATTTATTTTTTATTCTGTGAAAATGCATGTCTTTTCATTGACATTAGACTAATATTTAGTATATCAGTCAACTTGGACTTGACATTCATGTGAGCATTTGAGATTCATATGGATAGTTGGCATTCTCTCTTCTGGACACATGGAAATGATAACTGCATAATTTCAGTGACATAAAGAGACAACAGAGAAGCAATAGGCTACCAGGAAGGAGGGGGGCAAAAAAAAATGTTAACCACAGTTTGGAAAAATGATTATTATATGAATAATATTTATAGGTCAAATCATAAACCAAGATTCCAATCCAATGAGTGAATGTTACATAGCCTACGGGATTTGGCTAGACCAAGGTTTCAATCCCATACTTGAACTTTAACATTTTATCAAATAGTAAGGGCTCAAGTCGTTAAATATGTTTAATTTTAAGGCAGAGACCAGAGCTCAAATCTTGCCAAGCAAAATATGCGTAATTGCCCAAATGTTGTCGCAATACCATTATGTGATCATGATGTCATTCAGGTGGGGCCCGTATCAATCTCATATTGATAAGATTAGAATGTTTTCTTGCTTTCCTGCTTTATAGCTTTATTTCTATCTTTCTAATTACGACTTTCCAGTTTGTATTTTTTCACTTGCTTTGTTGCCTTGTCCAGCAAGCACATCTTTATCCTTGTAGATTTATATAATACAATCCAATAGAGACTGTACATCATCAGTTTTAGCGGATATTTTTTCTCATTTGCTCTTCAGTTTACATTTTCTGCAGTTGTATTCCAGTGAGTGCATGTCTGCAGTTGTATTCCAGTGAGTGCATGTTGCTATTATAGTTTTGCTGTAGCAACATCATTTGATAGCAGAGCCTCGTTGAGTTCAATACATCCTTGCTCACTTGAGATCCATTAGATTGGTTTCAGCACACTGCCCTGCTGTTCAGTTTGTTGCTTCTGTAGTTGTTGCCCCAAACTGTCCAGTTTATTTTAGGAGCCTTAGCTTTTTCTGCAAATTGCTGTTCTTTTTTTTCTTTTACTCCTTCCTGGAAACCAGTATTCTCCTTTTTACTGGACCTCTTTCTTGGGGAAGGGGATAAAAAAAGGTTCCGCCCTAAGCTGTCGTTTGCTTTTTTTTTTACTTTTTCAGAGTCTTTTCCATCTATTTCCTGCAAACTAGTGCCTTTTAGTAGTCTTTGCTTTTTCTGACCAAAAAAACAATTGTGATGACTAGTTCAAGCAGCTCTGCACCTAACTCTGATTTAATTCAGTTTTTGACCCAAGAGTTGAACGATCAGCAACAGCAACAAAATGAGTTTCAGCTGAAACTCATGGATCAAATGGCAAATATGTTCCAACTTCTCATGGGACAACAATCTGCTAATTTTTTCTCTTCAGCTATGTCAATTGCCCAACCTGCCTTCAAGTTGGACATCAAGATCCTCATTCCTCATTTCGATGGCACAATCGATGGGGATATAGTGGATGCTTGGATTTGCAGTCTAGAGGCATATTTCAAGACACAACTCCAGCTCACAGAGGCACAAAAGATCATGGTGGCTGAGGTCCATATGGACAATCAAGCCCTCACTTGGTGGCAATCGCATGTCAAGCTTTTGCAAGCAACAAATCAGTCAGCAATTGCTACATGGAAAGAGTTGAAAACAGTGCTTCAGGTGTGCTTTTAACCTCTTGGATATGCTGACGAGATTTTGACTGTTTGGCTTCATCTTCATCAAAAATCTGACCAATCAGTTGAACAGTACATTGAATAGTTCAATCAACTCTCCATAAGTTAGATGTCGTGGAACCTGAGGATGTCCTCTGCACCAAATCTGTCTCCAGATTGTTTTCTCATCTTCGAGAGGAGATAGAGCTTATTACAATTACATTCTTGAAGCATGCTTACCAACTTGTTCTAAAGGTGGAAATGAGGTAACAAAACAAGAAGACCAATTTGTCTCATGCATCTCACACAAAGAGTACTTCTACCTTACACAACACCTCAATTCCTCTCAACCCTGGGAGTTCTCCCCAAGGTGGACCTACTAAGGGTTTTTGCAATGAGAAGAAAAACTTTTGTGCTTATCATAAGCGCACTGCACATTCTATAAAAGAACGTCCTGTCTTAAAATCCAAGAAGGTGAAGGCCCTTCTAGCTGAGACATAGACGTTGCCATGCCATGAAAATTTCATAACTGTGGTAACAGATACCAACACTTCTAATCCTCAACTCATTCTCATGGTGAACAACTATACTGCAAAAAATCAAGAAGCTTTGTTCACATAAATTTATCAAGAACAATTTGGTGGAGCTGATCCTTGATAATGGTAGCCAGAGGAATATGATTTTACAGAAATTGGTGGATGATCTTCATTTACCAACTGCAAAGCATCCACGCACATACAATTGGATTGGGTCAAAGAGCAAGGACAACTGACTCTTGTCACTTGCCAGTCTTCTGTGACAACTTCCATTGAGCCATTCCAGGACATTGTGGTATGCGATGTCATTCCAAATGATTGCTACAGTTTGCACCTTGGAGCACCATATTAATATGTATGCAACGCTGTTTTTGATGGCTTTCACAAGACTAACGATTGCAAAAGAATGGTAAAGTGTATCAATTTACTTTTTGTTCTGTTAACCCTTTGTTTTCTGGTAGACCTGCAGTTCAACAAGCTAATTTTCATAAATTTTTACTCTTTGCATCATAAGAGAAGCTAAGAAAGGAAATGCTAACAAGCTGCCTCCATCAGCAATCCAAATGCTTATTCTGATGTTATTGAAGAGCCTAAAGTGCTCCCCCCTTTGAGATCCATTCAAAATTCCGTTGTGCTTATGCCAAGATCTCAATTGCCCAATTGACCACCATATCGCACTACCTCCATTGAAAGTGTTGAGATCTAACGCCAAATCAAGCAAGTGCTAAAGGATGGCAAGATTTAGCCCAGCACTTCACCTTGCAGATGTCCTGCTCTTGTGGTGTCAAAGAAAGAACAAAAGGAATGGTGGTTAGTCATAGATTATCGGCCTCCCAACAAAATCACTATGAAAAACTTCTACCCACTTCCTGAGACTGATGATCTTCTAGATTAGCTTCAAGGAGCTAAGTACTTCACTAAGCTTGACTTGACTTCTAGATATCACCAAGTTCACATGGAGCCTCATGACGATCAAAAAACAGAGTTCAAGATGAAGCTTGGGCTCTATGAGTGGTTGGTCATGCCTTTTGGCCTTAAAAATGCACTTGCAACTTTTACGCGCATCATCAATAATGTCTTTAGGCCCCATCTTGGCCACTTTATTGGTGTCTATCTTGATGACATCTTGGTCTATAGTCAAGCATGGGAAGACCACTTGAACCTGTTGCCACATTTTGCACGGGGTGCAATGTTTTCAGTTTTGTAAGAGTGCTGCTATTCCTTTTCCCTCTTCCTCTCTTTCCCTTTCTTCTTCTCTCCCTTTCTCTCTCTTCCCTACATTCTCATTCTTCCCCCTTTCTTTTGAGCCCCTCGCCGGATCTCAAATTTGACAGCAGTTGCCCTGAAAAATGGCTAAGTGTCAGGGTGCAGTCCGACTTCGCAGTGAAGTCGGAGTGCGCCCTCCAGTTGGAGCGCAGTAGGAGTGCAAAGTGCGCAGTGTGACAAAATCAGCCAGAAGAACAAGTGTTCTGGGCGCAACCCGACTTCGCAGCGAAGTTGGAGTGCGCCCTGCTTTCTGGGCGCACCTTGTAGCAGGCTGGCAGGAAAAATGACTAAGTGCTGGGGCGAAGTTTGACTTCGCAACGAAGTCGGACTGCGCCCCCTTTCCAGGGCGAAGTCCGTACGGCGGCAGAAATCAGCTTCCACCTGTGCGCAACCCGACTTCGCAGCGAAGTCGGGTTGCGCCCTTTGACAGGTGCGCAGTAGGGAAATAAACTCAGAAATGCACCCAAGGCATGAAGGCCTTCCCGATCGCGCTATTTTCTACCTGCGCAACCCGATGACGCTCATATCCTAGGAGAAGTTGGATAAACTGCCTTTCAAGGCAAGCACGTGTCAAAAAGCATCATCCGACAAGTGTCCAGCTTTGGGATCTGAGCCAAGACATGCCGAGCAAAAGGACAAGCATGGGCCGCACTACTTATGCCAGCCGCCTCATTTAAAGCTGATTGGAGGTTCTACCTGCTTCAACTGCCCGCATTCCTGCCGATGAGAAGTTCTACCAAACGCGCTGCCACGTATCCGTACATGCCTCCGGGGAGACCATGCCGCAGTACTGCATCCAGCTCGGACAGAGTCAGCATCGGCAGCTCCGCGGCTGCTTTTGTCGCCTAATGTTTGATCG
Source organism: Wollemia nobilis (assembly GCA_028583015.1). Classification (NCBI taxonomy): domain Eukaryota; kingdom Viridiplantae; phylum Streptophyta; class Pinopsida; order Araucariales; family Araucariaceae; genus Wollemia; species Wollemia nobilis. The sequence goes on along the minus strand of JAQPPZ010016833.1, from coordinate 3,512,911 downwards.
GGACTTTGTGCCCATTAATGTAACGGGAGGGACTCGAAGCTATAAATACCCACCACATTTCCATTGTAAGTGGTGGAAGGGGAATGTCCGTTAGGGAACCATTGTAGTCGTGCTTCCGCTTATCAATATAAAGTATATGTCCGGATCTCGTTCTACTTCTTTTATTTTTTATGTTGCCTCTCTTTTGTCATATTTCTTGTGTCATGGCTTGTTGATTCGCTTCAGCATTTGGTGGCCAAGTACTCCTGGACTTCATTGATTAGAGGATACATAGAATAAATTAGGTAGTGCTTCCTTCGATTTGTGTGTTATGTTTATGTTGTTGTCCGTAGTGGTGATTGATGCACTTGCCGCATCGTTAGTTCCTTGTAGGGAATGTCAGTTAGGGAGCCATTGTAGCTGTGCATACAAATTCTCTGCATAACACACATACTTGGAGTTGGCATTTCTTGGTTGCTTTTTGTATTCATGTTACTGTCCGTAGTGGTGATTGATGTGCTGCCGTATTGTTAGTTCCTTGTAGGGAATGTCTGTTAGGGAGCCATTGTAGCTGTGCGTACATTTCTTTATATAAAAGGTATACTTAGATTTTGCAGTTCTCGGTTATGCTTTGTATTTATGATGCAGTAAGTAGCGGTGATTGATGTGTTGCTGTGTTGTTAGTTCCCCCCACCCAACTCCAATCACATTTGTAAATTCTTTCCGCATTTTTATCTCTTTCCTGCACTCTCATCTTAAACCATAAAACCCCACAGGTAGTCGACACGGAAGGCATTCCTTCCTTCCAGCCTTTCAAGCTGGTGGGCGAATCTGGGTGCGTTAACACAAAATCCTTTCCTCATGGCAGATTCGTAACCAACAGAACCATGTTAAGATAATTTTGGATCTTCTTTGCCAACACCAACTCCAAGTGAAGATGAAGAAATCCTTCTTTGGACAAACTTTAATGAAGTACTTGGGCTTCCTCATTGATGAGCATGGGGTACATGTGGATCCAAATAAAATCAAGGTACTTCATGAGTGGCCAACTCCATCCACTATTTCAGATTTGAAGAGTTTTCTTGGGAGTATGAACTTCTACAAGAAGTTCATTGCAACTACTCATATGTTGCACACCCACTGCATCAACTCCCCTATCAAAAAACTTTGACTTGGAGTCCCAAGACTGATCAGCAATTTCATTATCTCAAAGATACTTTTGCATTGCTCCTATGCGTGCCTCTCTTAACTTCCAACAACCATGTGAGGTTGACCGATGCTTATCAATATGCCATAGAAACAATTCTTAAGCAAGGATGACATCCAGTGGCCTATCATTCTAAGGCTTTGTCATAATCTAAACTTAATTATAGCACTTATTACAAGAAATTTTATGCCTTGGTTTAAGCACTCAAAGAATGGCGCCATTATCTTTCTGGTAGGGAGATCATTATGCACACAAATCATCAGCCCCTTTAGGTCTTTAACTCTCAATCAAAAATTCAAGAACATCGAGATTCGAAATGGGCAACTTACATGCAATGGTTTTATTTGATAATCAAATACAAGAAAGGTATCACAAACAAAGTGGCAGATTTTCTTAATCGTCCTCTTTTTCATGTGCTTAGCATCTTGGATGTTCAATGTGCAACTTATGATGACTATTGTTGTTGCTTTGCAGCAACCAACAATAGTAAATCAGACAACTTTCCTTGACTATAGCTTGAAAAATGGGCTACTGTACAAGTTGACTCATCTTTGTGTTCCTGCTAGCCCCTCTCATCAACTTCTACTGAAGAAGGCTCATTCCTCCTCTTATGGTGGAAATTTTGGTGTGTAGAAGAATATGTCCCATCTTTAACGCTATTTTTATTGACCTTCTATGCAGAAGGAAGTTGAAGCTTTTATCTATGGGTGCTCTATTTGTAGCTAATCTAAGCCTTTCAATCAGAGCTTGGATTGTATCAACCCTTGGCAGTTCCTTCTTGACCATGGGAATCTATTTCCATGGATTTCATCAATGTTATGCCTTTTTTTACAAGAAAAAAATCGTAATTTTATTTCAAGAATGAAAGAAAATTACACTTCTCAGGTGCCTTGGCACAAACAAAAACCCAGATAAAAGCAGATTACTAGGAGTCAAAATATAATTACAATCAGGCAGATCAGAGAGGAAAAAACCCATCTTCAAAATAGCATGGGGATAATAAGGATAAATATCCTTATATATCAATACTTAATCATCCAAATAACCTCCATGTCCAAAACCTGGATAGAAATCAATGAAAAAGAAACCAACAGAAAGAAAAAAAATAGTTAAAATCTGCCATAAAGCTCTAATCAAATGAATAGGCCCATAGTAAAAACCCAGAGCTAGCATAGAAACTAGGGGTATGATATGTGGGTGAAAGAAGAAACTCCATCCTTGTTCTCTTCCATTTGCAAGAAACCTTCTGGAACCTGTTGACCTTCTTTTGATAACCTATCTGCTTCTTGATTTAATTCCCTATAAACATGAGTAAAAGAGATATTTTCAAAAAGGGAAATCACCTCCAATAGTTCATCTCCCACTGGTCTAAGCAGATTATTTTTTAATTGAGTAGATCTATTCATCTAATTGATGACTAGAGTAGAATCTCCAAAAATTTGTAATTTTTTCACATTTCTCTCTAAAGCACACTTCATTAGCAATCTCAATGCCTGAAACTCAGCAAAATTGTTGGAACCTATCCCAAGACCTACTTTAAATTTGATATAGTGGGTATCTGAGAAGTACATAATGCCTCTCATGCTACTAAAAGTTGATTGTCTCTGATTGGCCCCATCAAAAAAACCCCATGGTTGAGACTTTTCAATGAACAAATTGTCTATTTGTCGAGGTTTCTTATGTTTGCCAGGCCCTTTATTGATTGAGACCAAAGTCCTCACCTGAAATATGACCTGAAATGGGGGTATTAACTTCCCTTCAAAAATAGTTGCATTCTGTGCCAACCATATACCCCAACATATAAGACATGGTAAAGAAAGAAATTGTTTCAACTCTTTTTCAAAAACCATTGTCTTAAGCATACCTCCATTGTTTCTCCTTCCCAAATATTTTGTACTCTAGTTATCTGTTCAGCTTCTAACCAAACCTGTTGAGAAAAAGGGCATTTGATTAACAAATGTGTGATGTTTTCCTCCTCTGACTGACACAACATACAAATACTTGGACCTTGTCTGCTTCTCCTCTGTAAAACTTCCCAAGTCAAAGCCTTATTTCTCAAAGCTAACCACATGAAAATAATTATCTTTTTTGGGGTAGATAATTTCCAAATCTGCTTCCACCACCAAGTAGGCCCTTGAGGATGAGGGTCAAAATTTGCTTTGTAACCAAGTCTAGCCGTATATTGACCCCTAGATTTGTTGTATGCCCAAGCAATAGTATCTGGTTCAGCTCTCAACTTGATATGACTCTTATTAAGACTATCAGTGTAAGCCTTCCACAAAATAACCTGCTCATCAGAAAGACCCAAGACCTGAGCCTACTTCCAACCTTGGGTCCAAAGACTAGAAGAATCTGATTCCCCCACCTGATGAAGAAAGTAAAAACCCTTGTCTTGTAAAGAACTTATCATAGCTTCCGACAACAAAATGTTTTCTCCACAACCCAAAATAGAATCAACCCCTATTCTAACTTGTTCACCATTGCCCACTTTCCAAGCCAAATATTTTCCAATCATAGGAAAGGCCTGTACTAGTGCCTTCCATTGAATGGAAATATTTTTAATGCTTTTATGTGGACTTCTGATCCAATCCATAAAGGTCCCTGGATGAATATACTTCTGTTCAATAATCTTCTTCCATAATCCTTCTCTAGTCAAAATCCTCCATAAACTTTTTTCTGCCAAAGAAGAACAAAAAATATGGATATTTTTAAGTCCCCAACCACCTTCCTCCTTTGGCCTAGCAATACTCTACCACTTAACTAAAGGAATGCCTTCATGTTCCTTGCATCCAGTCCAAAGAAATTTGAAGCAATGTTTTCTTATTTTCTCTAGAACTCCTTTGGGAATGAAGGCCAAGGAGTGCCAAAACATAGGAATTGCCTCAAGAACCGACTTTACAAGTGTTAATATCCCACCAATAGACAACCATCTATTACACCAATGGTTAATCCTAACTTCAATCTTCTCTAAAAGCCATCCCCAATCTCTCTTCTTGTAAGTATTTGGCTTCAATACAAAACCCAGATACTTAAAGCCTTCCTGGAAATCTAAGAGATTAAAAGGAAAAAGTCTGATTAGACCCTGTTCAGTCTCCTGCTCTAGACCATTAAAGCAAATAGAGGATTTTTGAAAATTTATCTCCATGTCGGTAGCAATACTGTAAGTGTCCAAGATTTCCTTCAACTTTCTAGCTTCCCTTAAACTACCATTTGTGAACAACAATACATCATCAACAAATAATAAATGAGATAAATAAAGGACCCCCACTTTGATCCCAAATAAGGATCCTACCCTCTTTGCATCCAAAATAGCTCTACTCAATCCTTCAACAACCAACAAAAAAAGTAAAGGAGATAAAGGACATCCCTGTCTCAGTCCTCTCGAGGGTCTAAAGAATTTGGAAGTTGATCCATTGATAAGAACAACAAAATATATAGAATAAATGCATCCCATAATCCACTTTACTATCGGATAGCTAAAACCCACATGTAAGAGCATCAATCTGAGATACAACCAACTAGTTCTATCATAAGCTTTAGATAGATCTAGTTTAAGGACCATTGTAGGAAGATTTTTAGTTTTAATAGAGTGAAGGCCCTCTTGTGCAGCTCCTATGGCTTCAAAAATCTGTCTACCTGCTATAAACCCAAATTGCTCCTGGGAAATAACTTCAGAGAAAATCTTCTTCAATCTAATAACCAAAATCTTTGCAATGATTTTATAGATACAGTTACACAATGAAATAGGTCTAAATTCATCAAAGGTTTTAGGCTTCTCCTTTTTGGGAATCAAAGCTAAAAAGTGGAGTTAAAAGCCCCCAAAACCTGACCACTCAACCTAACTTCCTCCATTACTCTGAGAAGATCCTCCTCAACAAGATCATAGAAAACTAGGAAAAACTCCATAGGCCATCCATCAGGCCCTAGACTTTTATCCTTTTTGAAAGAAGTTAGGATAACTTTCAGTTCTTCCTTTGTGACCTCCTTCATAAGTAACTGATTGTCCTCCTCTATCACAAAACTAGGGAAGAAAGTAGTTAACTTTAAAATTTCCCCAATATTGACTCTATCAGGTTCTTTATAGATAGATTGAAAATGTTTTACTCCCAAATCTGCTAACTCAGAAAAACTCCTAACGAGGACCCCTTCTTCATTCTGCATCTCCTAGATAGTGTTAACCTTCTTCCTATGATTAGCAAAATTATGAAAAAACTTAGTATTTTCATCCCCTTTTTTAACCATACAACTCTACTTTTCATTCTCCATTCAACTTCCCTCCACTCCAAGAATTTGTTCTTCTTAATTTCTAGTTCAACTAGTCTTGTTTTCTCCTCCTCTTTAAACAAACCAACCTCATTCTTTTTATGAATTTCTAAAATTTCCTTCTCCACCAACTTAAGATCTCTATCCATACTCTCCTTTTTAACTACAATCCAAGATGACACAACTCCTTTTAATTTTTTAAAGTAGCAACAAATTGAAAACTCATCGATGACCTAGAACTTTGGTCATAACCAATCCATTCTTTTTAATCATTTGTTGAAAATCTTCTTCCTCCAACCAAATTGGATTGAGCTTAAAAGGATTGGTAGGTTTTGCCTCTTGAATTTCTAATTGAAGAAGTATGGGAGAATGATCTGAGCCACCTCTAGTCTCAACCCATGACCATTTTTTATCTATTTCATTGTATAATGACTCTGAGATCAAAAATCTATCCAACCTCTTTGAGATCCCAACTTCCCCAACTCTATTATTTCTCCATGTAGGCATTAATTTTATTGGTTCCAAATCAATTAAACCAGCTTCTTCAATCTTATGTCTAAAGTAATCTGCAAGTCTATCAAGTCTTGCAGATTCTCCCCATACCTCACTTCTATTCATAGTAAAATTTAAGTCCCCACCAATGATAACTCTTTCATCCCTAACACACCTTTGGGAGAAAAAATCATCCCAGAAGACCTGCCTATCTTCATAGGGACCATAACAATTAATAACTGATAACCTCAAACCCAAGTCCTTAAAAAGAATTATATCCACAAGCCTGAAACCATAAAGGAAGAATTAATTAAGGATATTGAGTTCTTCCAGCTAATCAAAACACCCCTTGAATTTTTGGTAGCATCTAGAGCCAAGAACTCCTAGTCCCTAAGCAATTTACTTAACCCTTCAATGACTTTTGTACTTGCCCCCATGGTTTCTTGTAGAAGGATAACATCCAGATTATGAATTTCCACCAGCCTGGCTAAGGCAAGTCTTTTAGAGGGACTACCAAGACCTCGGATATTAAGGGATAACAAGATCATTTAAACATCTTAGAGGGGTTTTATCCCACTCTAAGGACCCCTTTGATAGATTTTTGTTTACCCTACTGAATTTCCCTCAAAGCCTTCTCCTGTGCATGAAACAAAAAGATTTCCTACCTACTGAAGAAGTGGAAGATTCCTTTATAAGGTCCAGACCTAACCCTAACCTTCCAACAACTACACAAGTTCTCAACTCAGATTCCCTTTTCCTAGAACGTAACAAATATCTGCAAGAGGAGCCCATCTCCAAACCATCCCTTGAAATAGATACCTCCCTAGAAGATTCACTTGATAGGTCAAAAAGACTTCCCCCAATAGCAAAAATATTTGGATCACAATCCCTATTCAATGTGTTTGAGGTTGTCGACCCATTATCCAAAATCCTAGAAAATTCCTTGTCCTTGGGACTTCTCTTCGAAGATTCATAAGGAAGTGTACAAACTTCTTTATTACCTAAGTCTATATTATTCTCCACATGTATTGGATAGTAATTGTCATAAGGCTTAGATGATTGACCAACAAACTTAATAGTATCGGGTTCCAATCCTTTCATAGTTTTCTTTATGACTCTGTCTCCTTCTCTAACAACCTGTGAATAGTGAAATGGAGATAAAGCTAGGCCCAAAATTTCTTCCTCCTTCTCCAGAGTTTTGGTTCTAGGTTCAACAATATTCTTTTTGCTTGTTTGTGCCAAATCAGGGAGCACTATTGAGCTCTGAAAAAATAGGTATCTCTTGATTGTTGTTAGCTGACTTGAAATCCCCACTAGTCATTTGTTTTCTCCTCCATACTTTCTATGTGAAATATTGAGAACATTCCTTAGCAATATGTCCATAAACATGACAATGAACACATCTAAAAGGAATCTTCAAATAGTCCAAGATTTGATTATGAATTGTATTCCCCACAACTATCTCCATACAATTCGGTAAGCCTTCATTGATATCCATCTCAACCAAAACCTGAGCTATAGACCAAAAAACACTAGATTTGAAAGAAATATCTATATCCAAGGTTTTACCTAATGAATCTCCAATCTCTTTCAAAGCTCTTTCTGACCATAACTCCATTGGTAGACCTAGAAGTTTTACCTAGATTGAGATTCTCCTAGCAACTTCAGTCCTAGGATCAAAGCAAGTCATCCAAGCCTTCAAAGCCAAAAAAGAAGACCCCCAATACCAATGACCTCCCAAAATTTTTGTGCATCTTCCTCAGATCGAAAAAGGAAACCTATCCATCCTCTGGCAAGTAAGTGAAAAATTGGCCCATATCCTAAAATTGGGACCCATACCTTCTGCAACCACTCATTTAGTGTATTATCAACTATTTGACATCCATGAAACTTCCCAATAAGGGCCTTCCCCGAAAACTCCAAAACTTGTTCCATCCTCAGGTCTTCCCCAAGTACCATTCTGATCTTTGACCTTCTCTTTTTAACCACTTTATGTGCCTTACGCACTTTAGTAACTGGAGTTGTAGTCTATGCTGATTGAAATTTTGGACCCACTCCACTTAGGGCCTCTAAATCAAGACTTTTACCAATAAAACTAGAACCAAACAAAGGAAACTCTATCAGACAAAGTGAGTTTGGGTTGTTTGGAGCCTGCTCAAGTTTTTCTTCCCCATAATGAAATGCTTGCTCATTCATTAGACCCATCACTTGAGTAGAGTGTTCTGAGACACCTGAGAGTGAGCAGTCAATAGGACAACCAACCTGATCTAAACCTTTTGACATAGACTCCCCTCTGTCCACTAAATTCTGATAACCTGCAGTATTATTCTGGCCACTCAAAAAACCCAAGGACCCCTAGTTCTCAACTTCTAAGTCTTGTCCAAAAATGGGACCCTTGGCCCTTGGAGTTGAAAATATGTGTTGCCCCTCAAAGGGGTCCTCTGAGAAGTCCAAATATTCCTCTTCATTCTCCATCAAAATAAGAAACCAATTTCCCAAACTATACTACCATTTTAAAAATACCAAATAAAAACAAAAGTTAATATTTTCCTTTTGCAAACCCTAGCTTTGTTGCATGAACTTCATGATTCCAACCGATAAACTTCTTCAAACAACCATTCACATGCACAAAAATATTCCTCCCTATCAAAGTAACTCCTTTCACCTTTTGCATGCTTCGAATCTAGAAAGTAAGTTGTCCAACCTTCATTTTCTTCACATGAACAGATCTGAGCGCACTTCGGTTTTAAAAAATGATGATGCTTCTTGTGTCATTTTTTTAAAGATATCAGTCAAGAACTAGACCCACCTTCATTTTATTCACATGAATAGATCTGAGCACATTCTAGTTTCAGGAAAAATAAAATACTGTCACTTGTGTGTTTTTTACTTTTCTCTGTGCTTCACTTGTAAACCCTAGCTTTACTGCGTGCACTCCACAATTCTAGCCAACAAAATTCTTCAAACTGTTGTTCACATGCATAGAAATATTCCTCCCTAGCAAAGTAAATCCTTTCACCCCTTCAATTTAATTCCTCTGTGCTTCACTTTGCAAACCCTAGCTTCATTGCATGCACTTCATGATTGCAGCCGACAAACTTCTTCCAAAGAAAATTTAAATGTAAGAAAGAGGAATGCTTACCTCCTTCATAGTCCAAGCTTTCATCAAAATTGTAGATGGGTCTTCAGCTGTCATCGGGCGGCAACGATGATGGATCTTCAACTGTCACTAGGTGGCGACGACCTGAAAATTCATCAAAGGTATGCCTACCACTCAAAGGCAGCATATTTGTATTTTTAGTGTGGTGTGTTGACTTTCAAAAATAGCAATTTCTATGCCATGCACCAAGTCTATCGATGTGCCCTAGGAGGTTGACTTGTTTTTCAAACATGTTTGGAACAGTTTTGGGGTACCAATTAATAATATTTCTGATTGTGATTCGTTTCTTGAGTCACTTTTAGAAATCATTGTGGAAACTTCTTGGAGGTTATTTGCACTTATCCACTTCCTTTCATCCACAAACTGACGGCCAAAATGAGGTTGTCAATCACACTTTAGCATGCTTTGTGCATCTATCATCAATAGAACAAGCAATGGGACAACTATCTGCATATTTTGCAGCATAGCTACAATCGGGCTATGATATCTCTATAGGGCATTCTCCTTTTGAAGTTTGTTATGGCTTCCAACCATTGGCACCTCATAAGATTCAGGTTTCTCTTCCAATTCCACATTCATCCCACAAATAGGAGGAGCAAGACAAAGTTTCTTCCTTTGTACAACATATGGCTAAGATTCATGCCAAAGTTAAAGAGATTCTTCAATAGACACAAACCAAATTCAAGGCACTACATGACCGACATCGAGTCCTTCATTCTTTTCAAGTTGGTGATCATGTTTGGCTTCACTTAGACAAACACATGTTTCACAACCAACACCATCACAAGTTAAAGTCCATTTCATATGGGCCTTATACAATCCTCCAAGCAGTGAGACAGAATGCTTTTCGCCTAGATCTCCAAGCTCAACTTGGCATTCATTATGTTGTTAATGTCAGCCAGCTAAAGCAATATGAGCCATGTCACTCAGGAACAAGCTTCTGTCACTCATCCTGAAGATCTGCTTCCAGATTTTCAGCAATCCTTGGTGAAGGATACTTTGCTCCATGTTTGCATTTGCACCAACCATAAGAAGCAAACTACTACTTACTTGGTGGGCCCTAAAGACACTGCCATGCATGCCAAGTGGTTCTCTAAGTCAGTCCTTGCAGCAAAGTTTCCTCTTCTCTTGTAGAAGTTGGGGACAAATTCCAATAAACAGGGAGTAAATGATAAGATTAGAATGTACTACTGCTTTTTAGCTTTCTTTCTTTTTTCCTGCTCTGTAGCTTTCTTTCTACTTCCTAGCTAGAATTTTCCAGTTAGTGTTTTTCATGTGTTTTTTGACATATCCAGCAAGCACATCTTTTTCCTTGTACATCTATATAATGTGTTCTAATATTAAGTGTAAACAATCAATTTTGCCAAATATCTTCTCTCGTTTGCTCTTCAGTCTCTGTATTTCCTGCTTTTACATTCCAGTCAGTACATGCTGATGTTATAATTTTACTACAGGGACGTATCATATGTAACCAGCTTGTAAATGATGAATTAGAATTCAATTCAATGAAACATGGTCTTGACACTCCATAATTAAAGTTTTGAATAATGAATTAGAATTTAATTCAATGAAACATGGTCTCGATTATCATCCTCAAACATAGTTTCCAACATCTAGGTCATTTTCTTTACTATATGGGTCTTTATTCTTTTAATGGGTTATATGGGATTGAAACGAACCCACCCCTATTGCATTATGACCACATAATGGTCTTACAACAGCTTGACAATTATGTATGCATAGTATGGCAAGATTCAAACCTTGTTCCTCTTGAAAATCGAAGACTCTAACCAGTTGAGCTAATGTCATTTTATTTTACTATAAAGGTCTTGTAGCACAAGCTGTACAGGATATTCCCAAACTTCAAGTTTAAAACCAAAAAAAAAAATTGTCGTAACCGTAACCGTAACCATAACCATAAGAGAAGGTATGCAATGTTTGTCCTAAAGATGATAGACTTAAATAAATTTGCCACAAAGTTCCTTTGTTCGACTCATGACCGACTACGATCACAAAGGTGGTCAGATTTGATACTCAAAACTGACGTTTCTCGGGTCGACTGATGCATTGCAGATAAAAATTACATATGTATTCAGTTCAGGCAACAAGAAAACACACAAGACAGTTGTTAACCTTAATAAAAGTTGCAAGCTGCGTCACAAGAGTAATCGAAAGTGAAATCCTAAAAGTTGCATCGTCATCCTTACTCTTTTTGAAAACTAAACCTATTTTCTTTGTTCCAGGGGACAGCGCAATGGTTTAGGTTTTGGCTCTTCTTCAGGAGGTCCAAGGTTCAAACCGTCGTGTGGGTGAGTAGTGTGTAAGGGTGGATGTGTTCATTAAAAAAAACTATTTTTTTTTTTTTTATATATATATTTTTTCATCTCTAAGCCTCCTACATGGACAACAATCAGAGTTTTAACCCTTTCAACCATTTCAGCATTCGCTCAACCTCTCCCAGATATTGTGTGAGAAACACTCGAAGCCAGAACTGAACTGTTGAAAGATGTCGTTACGGGGTTTGAACTCACGTCTACTACAAGATCTGTATATTGAATTTAAACAATGAGTCTGTCGACGCCAACAGCGACCAGACCACAAAATTAACCCTACTTACCGCCTTCCAAACAAAATTTCAAAACAAATTCCTTGAAAGTGCTCAAAGTACAAATCTTTCTAATATAGATAATTGCCCAGATCTTGTTGTACTCCCTTAACACAGTGGTGTTGATGTAATAAAAGTCTGTCAGTTACAATCTCATATAACAAATTTAAAAACCTAATAATTCCAGAAAAGCCAAATTACCTCATCCCTTTCTGAATCCGCTGAGTGAGCAACATCAGGTTCGGCCGCCTCCGCTTCGGCTTCATTCTCCTCCTCCTCTTCTTCCTCCTCTACTCCACGCTTTGAGGAATCACAAGCCCTCATCAATTCAACAGCCAAGTTCCTCTGGAACTGCTCCAAAATTTCTTGCAATATTTTCTTCCTAAGCCGATAGTTTCCGTCGCCGTCGGGTACCAAATTGGAGACCCGTCCCTGCAAATTCTCTATAACCTGTCGGGCGGCAGCAGAGGCAGGGGCAGGGACAGGCGCAGGGTTGGACCCCACGATCTCCATAGCTTCCTTAGCTCTTGTTTTATTTTTTCCACCAGAATTTTATTACCATTCGTTTTTCCCCTGGAAAGACGAGACAATCTAAGCCCCTGTTATTATTCGTTTTTCCCCTGAAAAGACAAGACAATCGAAGCCCCTGTTATTATTTGTTTTTCCCCCGAATGGGTCTCCTTGTTGCATACTTTGCTTGCTGGAACAGCTGACTCGTTGTCCACAGTCGCACGACAAGATATTATTTTTTAATGATGACACGAGACCTGTGATTCTTAACAGATTCAAAGCTTCAACTTCGTAACAGTGAGTTGATCCCAACTCTCCACTCCCTTAGGACCGTAGAATCCGATTTTGTATTACAGTTTGGAGTGAGAGTAAATCAATGCTTTGTTTGATTTTTCGTTATTTTATAACCCAAAGCGAAGATTGGAATTTGTATAGCACCCATTAAGAGATGCCAAGAGAACCACCGGTGTTCGGAATTTGTATAGCTCGAACTATGCAAAGAGGACCACTGATACTCGAGATTTGTATAACACACATTAAAAGGATCTGGATCAAACTATTACCTTTACACACTAACCTTTGAAAGCAAAAAATTTATTGTATGAAACTTCATTTCATTTCAAACTTTTTAGTTTTTTATTTGTTTTGAACTCATTTAATTATTTTTATACTAAATTTCATTTTTATATTTTAAAAAATTTAAAAATTTAAAATCATTTATTTTTAAAAACATTATACAAAATATTCATTTTTATATTTTAAAAAATAAAATTTAAAATCATTTATTTTAAAAAACGTTATACAAAATATAACTCATTTGAAAGATATATGACTAATATTTATCAAAATAATATTAAGTGGTGTGAGTTCAAATGGCATTAGTTCAATTGGTTATATTCATCAACTTTAAGGAGAAAATTTAAGTTCTAACCTTGACAAAAGATACATTTATAATTGTTAAGTCATTGTAATACCACCATGTGATCATGATGTTATACACGTGGGATCCATTTCAATCCCATATATCCCATTTAAAAGATATATGACTAATATTTATCAAAATAATATCAAGTGATATGAGTTTGGGTGGTTAAATATGTTAGGAAACCTAGGTTCAAAACTTAGCAAGTGATATATGTATATTTGCCACAAATACAATGGTTCAAGGTTTGGCTCTTCTTCGAGAGGTCCAAGGTTCAAACCACGGTGTGTGGTTGCATGTTAATCCTTTATTGATAAGTTTAGCTCTTGGCCTTACAAGGGGTCATGGCTAAGATGGGAATGCTTAGCTCTAAACGTCGATTGTAAGGGTTTCTTACACTAACCAAATAAAAAAAAAAAATTAATCCCATATAACCCATTTTAAAAATATATGTATGAATGTCCTAGGAGCAACGCAATGGTTCGGGGTTTGGTGGTTCTTCGAAAGGTCCAAGGTTCAAACCGTAGTGTATGGTTGTGTGTTAATCCTCTATTGATAAGTTTAGTTCTCGACTTTATGAAGGGTCATGGCTAGGATGGGAATGCTCAGCCCTAAGCATCAATCATATCATAGGGGTTTCTCACACTAACCAAATTATATATATATATATATATATATATATATATATATATATATATATATATATATATATATATATACAAGTGGTTTGAGCTTTATTGGTTAAATATGTTCACTTTCAAGGAGAAAGTCTAGGTTCAAAACTTACCAGTGTCACTTTCAAGATTGCTAGCAAGTATATATATATCAAAATAATATCAAGTGGGTGTGAGCTTTATTGGTTAAATATGTTCACTTTCAAGGAGAAAGCCTAGGTTCAAAACTTACCAGTGTCACTTTCAAGATTGCTAGCAAGTATAGCATCAAAAATTGATAAATTTCAAAGTGGCTTTCTTTGGGAAGGATGTGAAAATTTAATTAGGTTTTTTCTTTGTTAGTAGGATAGGGTTTCCAAAGCGTAGACACCTAATTTTGAACATATCATCAAATCATATAAACATAACAATATCTACTTCATCAAATATGACAAACATATTGATCAATCAAGCAATCTAAAGTATCATCAAAAGGCATTTAATTCCCCAATCAAAAACATTATACCTGAGGCAATAACACTAGCAATGCTTCTGACTAAGGGGCAACACTTTTGCCAAAATTTTAAATTTGATCTTTTCTCACCGACTTAGCCCATGAATAGGCATTTTTGACATTAGCATTGTAATCATTAACACTAGTAGTTCTTTTGAATTTAGTGTTATTAACTATCATTAATAAAAATATAAGAAGTAGCTAATTTATATCAATTACCCATCAAATTTAAAACATGTCTTCCCAACCTTACCTACCCTTCCTCTAATGCCCATCACTTAACATGATTGGAAATCATGCAAGTTAAATCCTCTTAATCTTACCAATCCTCTAATCCCCTTGTATATATTTCATCTTAATCACATCCAATCATGTTAATCACCTTCCCATGTAGCATGATACGTCTTCTTCTTTCCAAAATTAGTTGGATCCTCGTAGGTTCCATGACTCTCTTATAAAGCCAACCCTTGGGGCATCCCAAATGATCATCGAATTAGCTGACAAAACTCTTTCAAAATTTGGAATTTATTAACAAAAATCTACATTAATTTATAACGAATATTAAGGAATTGATGTCCAATTTTCTATTGACATCTGCATACTATCTCATCATAATCTTATCAAGAGTGCAATTGAAGGCGCTTTTGCAAAGGCCACTAGAGTTCATGCAATTTTTGGAGATCTTTCCTATTCATAGATCACCTTTAAATATCTCCCATGACTACATCCACACTAGTATCAAGGCATACCTTCTATTCAAAACTTTTATATTTATGTTCTAATTGTTAGGAGTTATTACATCATAGCCCATGTGAAATGGTATGTGGTATAACCACCCATCACAAGGTCTATGCATGCACTATAGGACAAAGGTAGTTACAAGTTTGGTTAGAGGTTTGTTATGCCTAAAATAGGCATTATATGTATTTAAATACCTATCATTTCATAATGTAAAGTATCAAAGCATTGAGCGCAAGATTTCAATATGGATCTACGATTCCAGAGCTCCACAGTGGCGACGCTACAGGAGGCAGCGAAGACGTATTTGGTGGGGTTGTTCGAGGATACCAACCTATGTGCCATCCACACCAAGCACGACACCATCATGCCCAATGATATCTAGCTCGCTTGCAGCATTCACGGGGGTTAACCAAGAGGGAGTGTGAATCGAGATTCAGTCATGGTAGAAGAGTGGCAAGTTTATCCAGAGTGCATCAATGCTTCAAACCCTTACCATGATTGTGTGGAACATTGTTTCCAAAAAATTGTTGAAGCCAAGGAACGTTGGGAAAAAGAAGAGACAAGGGCAATTGTGAGCCAAGAGGAAGTGCAAGTTGGGAGTGAGTGTGAGGTAGGAGAGAGTGCAAACCAAAAGGGAGTGTAAACTAAGAGGGAGTGCAAGCCAGGATTCAATCATGGCAAAAGAGCGGCAGGTTCATCCAGAGTGCATCTATGCTTCAAACCCTTACCACGAATACATGAAACATTATTTAAAAAAAATTGTTGAAACAAAAAAATGCCAAGAAAAAGAAGAGACACTGGCAATTGTGAGCCAAGAAGGAGTGCAAGCCAAGAGCAAGTGTGAAGCAAGAGAGAGTGCAAGCTGGGATGTGAAGGGCCTGAATAGATTTAAAATCAAGCTAAATAATTGTATTCACAAACCTTGCTTAAATAGGCGCAAGGACCCCAAAATACAAACAATATGCCCCTAAATCGCGTAGGAGGAGGAATAGGGAGGTAAACCAACTACATGTCCCATTCTTGCAGGAGGAGAAATAGGGAGGCGTAAAACCACATAGATGCTAACTAAAAATGCTAACAACTAAAAAAACATGCCAACTAATCTCCTACGTGAGAGAAAACTCACGTGGGTTATTGGAAATAACCTAGGAACTAGCTAAATAAGCAAATTAACCTAGGTAGAAGGTGATTCCCACATCATGGGAGCAAGAGTGAGTGCAAGCAAAGGGAGTGCAAATCGAGAGGGAGTGTGAACCAAGAAGGAGTGCGAACCAAGAAGGAGTGCAAACCAAGAGGGAGTGCAAGTCAAGAGCAAGCCCTATTAGTTATTGTGGAAGGAAAGTCATTTTTCAAAGCCCTAATGGGAATTCAAGATGCCCTAGCTAGAAATCAAAATGCCCTTGTTGGAATTATGAAGGCTCAAGCTGGAGATAAACGAAAGAGAGAATAGATGGCAAGTTCGATCCAGGTAGCAGATGGTACACCAGAAGTAAGTATCAAGGATGAGATGATTGAGCATGATAATGGTTCTTAAAAATAGAGGGCTAATATGTAAGTTCCATAGATCATGGTCAGGGTTTTTGGAGATTCAAAATTGGATCAAGTGGAAGTGGGGATTGAAGAAGTGGGGATTGAATTCAAATTATTTTGTGACTTTTCTTCCTAAATATTTTTTCCTCATCATATTTTCCAGTTCAAAAATTAGGGATAAAATAATGGTTGGTGGCCCATGGTTTATAGGAAGAGATGCATTTTATTTGAGACCATGGAAGAGAAATTTTTCAATTGAGATAGAAACTATTAAGAAGCTTCTAGTGTGGGTTAGGCTTTTTGGACTTCCATATGAACTTATAAATAATGATGTTTTAAAAAATATTAGAAATACCCTAGGGGAGTTCATCAAGGAAGAACCAACAACTAAGGAGTGAAAGCATGCTATATATACTCGAATATGTGTTGCTATGGATATTTCAAAACCTTTCCCACAATCTATTAAGATTAAATATGAATCAAGAGAATGAGATCAACAAGTAGATTATGAAAATATTGCATTTTGTTGCATAATTATTTTGAGATTGGACACATGGCAAGAGTTTGCAAAGTAAAAACTACGAAGAAAGAGATAAATTTTTTTAGCCATGAGATAAATTTCAAGACGAAGCAAGGAAATCATTCAATAATAGAAGCTAGATCAAATCAAGGATATTCCACTCCAAAAGAAGAGGTAAAGAAATCCTATCGACAATATCAATTGGCAAGTTTAGAAGGAATTAAAGGTGCAAAAGAAGATGTGGAGATAAAACCCAAAACAAAGACAACAAAAAAGGCCAAGTTTATTCTAGGTAAATCATCTTCATTTTCCTCAAGTAGTATAAAATCCTCTTCAGGTAATAAAAGTGAAAGTTATGAAGATGTTATCCCTTGCACTTTAAGGTTTCAAGAGCAGAATAATAAATAAATGAGGTTGGAGGAAACCCATAATAATTTAGGGTTTTTAGGGTAGAATAAGAAGGTAATTGCTACAAAAGAGCATCCTTGCACTTTAGGGTCTCCAGGGAAATATAAAGAAGAGTGTGCTTTTGAGGTTATTCCTTGCACTTCAGATCCTTTAGAACAAGGTAAACCTAAATATGATAAGTCTTACTATGAGTAGTGTGAGAAGATTGAAGAGATTGATGAAGATGAAAGTATTGCTACGAATGAAAAAAAGAGAGGAAGACCCAAGAGGCAAAAAAAAGAGAAAAAAAAACAGAAAGTGATATTGATATGGGAAAACAAAAGCAAATATCACAAGTGTTAACAAGAAGTGGGGCTAAACCCTCAAATAAATTAAAAAAATAACAATGAAAATAATATCTTGGAATATTAGGTGAATGAATAAGAATCCTAAAAAAAGTTATTAAGAAATTGTGAGGTTGTTATAGACAAGATATTTTTGGATATAGAAGTTGGGTAGCAAATATTTTAGCCATTCGTAGTGTTGAATTTCATCTTGACATAATTTAAATTTTTGAAGGTATTTGATATAAAAGGAGTTGATTGTGGAAACTTAGCAGTTTGAGGAAGATGAAGAATATTTTTGATAGAAGGGTAAATGAAGAATATCTTTGATAGAAAGACAAAGTTGGATATGCTTTAATTAACTTGTTAGAAATGTAATGAGAGCAATGTAATATTTTGTTTTCGTAATGGGAGTGGCCCCCAATAGAAGCCACACATAGCTTATTAAAAAAAAGTATCAAAGCATTGAGTTCTAACATGTGGTATTAAAGTAGGTAGAATGAATAGCCAACTCTCCTTCTGATCATCTCTCTGTTTGATCTAGGAAAGCTTAGGGAGCACTCTGTTAAGAAAAAGTTTTTCAAGGGTAAATAACATCGTAGAATATTGTTTAAGGTTAAACTCAAAAGAAGAGGTAACTATCTTCTTCATGAAGAAATTCCATGGAAGATTCTTTTTAAAATCAAAGGTCTCGGGGTGAAAAATACTCACCAAAGACCAAATAGGCAAAAGCCATCAAGCAGTAAAAAGGGTTTCAACCCTATCGAAAAAACCAGTAAGGTCATAATCTATAAAAAACAATAAAGTCAAGTTAAATAAGAAAATAAATGAAATCATAAAGTATCCCTACAAAATCAATTTTCACTTAAAAGTCTCTACGAAAGATATTAAAGCTTTTTAAAATTGCTAGAAAATCACTAGCCTCAAAAGAGCAACATTGGACTGCAAGCAAGAAAAGCAACATTATACAAGTTGCTAAAAGATTTAGAAAAATGTGAAGTATATTCTCTCAAGAGATAAAACGTTCAAAGGAAAAGTGCAACAAATTCATTAAAGAGCATGGTCAAAGAATCAAAAGACATAAAGCTCCAACTTGAGGAAAGATGAAAGGCATGGAGAACATGAATTCTCACCATAAAGACTTATCAATGGCATTGAAATCTTTAACTTCCATTAGCAATGTACTTTTCTATTCTAAGCATAAATTTAAAGCACCGACCCAAGAACAATATCAAAGTTTGGACACAATGCCATTGTTCTCAATGAAATCTTAGCACCATTAAGAACAAACAAGGCAAGATGCTTATGATTGAAGACACAAGAAGAAGCTAATCAAAGGTTCGTGTCCAATATAAAAGAAAGCAAAGGAGAAACTCATCTCAAGTCTTGCACAATACAAGCCTATAAAATTGCATCCAAAAGAGACTCTAAAACACAGAGTAGCTTCATCCTCAAAAGAGTGCATCTCCATTACGCTCTGAGAGAAACCAAGAACATCTATGAATAACTTGAAAGTTATACCCAAAAAGAGCTCACAAAAATGAGAGCCCAAAATGTCATAAGAATACATGGAACATCTAAGAAGATCCCACAAGATGAATAAGAGACTAAAACATCACAAAGGAGCCCAAAACACTCTGACTCTAGATAAAGAAGCAAACAATACTCTTCAAGGAAAGAAACTTGATCTGAAATCTATAAAGCATGAAGAAAATTAAAATCACCTATAACAATGCCAAAACATCGATGAAGCAAAAAATCCATCTCAAGTTTATTCAAACCTAAGAAAGGAAGCTCGAGAGACACTTTTCGACGACAGAAATATTCAACATCGTTAATATTCACAATCGGTCAAATTCACATAAATCACTTTACAAGGTAAAAAATTATTTCACAAGGATCGATGGTAAGTCCGTTATAAAACTTAAGCAACTGAACGAATGTTTTACTTTGGTGCAACAACTTGAAGGTGACAAAAGTCAAAGGTTTTTACAAGGTCAAAAATATAATAATCAAGAAGATTTAAAAAATTGAAGTCCCACATTCATAGTGGGGGGAACAACAAAGGTATATATAAGGTTTAATAGTTGTCTTACTTAAAAACAAAATATAAGGTATATAGAAGGAAAATTTCACCTTTATTTTCCTTTTGCTCGATGAGACAATTTTCTCAAAATTTGAGGCATCATTCAAAACATGAGTATAGGCTTATTTATACTCATCAAAAAATATTTTTTTAGGTTGATTCAGTGAAATATTTTTTTTTTAATGTTGCGAAAGTTTACTATGGCTAGTGGAGAATCAAAGTTCTTTTTGCTTGATTCCCAACTATTAAGGGGGAATAATTATGTTGCCTGAAAAACCAAACTCATAATACAACTTGAGTTTGAAGAAGTATGGAAAGTTATAGATGGAACCATTATCCATCCTACTATAGCAGGTGAAGATCAAGCAAAAATTTGATAAGGTAGACAAAAAGTTAAGATTAATCCTCATGTTTGAAGTAGCAGATGAAGTACATGCATACATTTAGGATGCAACCATGACCAAATATGCATGGGAGAAGCTATAAGAACTCTTTTTGAGCAAATAATCAAAATCAAATTCTATTTCTCTAGAGCCAACTCCATTGTTTGAAGATGAAGAGTGGAGAGAAACTATAATCTTTCATGAGGATAATTTTTGAGTTACGAGCATCATTACAAGCATTGAGAAACTAGGTATTTGATAAAATATTAGTTCCAATTATTTTGAGATCTCTCCCATCAAAATACAATGTTTTTGTGACAACATTAAATATCACTAAACAAGCACTAAGCTTTGAAAAGTTGGTGAACCTACTTAAAAAATTAGAAGCCTCACATACAGTTGATAAATAAAAATAATTACTTCTTATAAATCAAAATGGAAGTAGTCATTTAGAAGAGGCATAAAACCTCCATAGTGTTTTCGACAAAAACAATTCTCAAGGATATCAAAATTAGAGGAATATTTCTCAAAGAAATATTTTTCACACATAAAATATGTGTGAAATTTGTGGCCTAAATGGTCACACAATGAAGGAATTTTGGAATAATCCATTAAAAAATAGATCTCCTTCATGAGAGATGAACTAGCAGTAAGACAAGTCATCATTAGACAAGCAAAATCAGATTTGGAAAAAGGCACATCAAAATAATGTAGCCAAAGAAAATAAAGTTAAAGAAGAAGAAAAATATCAAGAAGAAGAAGAACATGTGTTTGTTGCACAAACATAGGTAAGACAACACAATAATGTTTGGTATAACTCCAAAGCAACCAAACAAATGATAGGTCAAGAAAATTGGATCCATTCAAATCATCCAAATTATTATACAAGAAATATTGCATCAATTGATCACTTCAAGCCAAGGAACCAATAGGAGGGAACATTACCTAGATACAAAGGCAACCATTATAAGTGCAAGCTATGGGATACCTTTAAGGCCAAGAATTTCATTACCTTTTAGAACAAAAATGGTACATTCAAAATTAATTATTTTTCTACTCATTTTCCCAAGTATAGAGAAAAACATTTGTAGGATGAATGACCTATTGTGAAGAAGAGCTTTGAAGAAGCATGTCATAGCTTGTAAACTCAATCTTGTTAAAATAATATCTGTTTTTTCAACTCAAACAAGAGATCCATACATCATTACCAAATCCTAGGATCTCATAAAACTCTTGTTAAGGAGTGTATCGACACTACAAGCAATCAATATACTAAATGATAAGATGCATTGTGATATCATCAATATTGAGAACATAATACAAGATAAAGAGATATTTGTTAGACAACATCATTAATAGTTGGGCCCGAATGTTTCAACTCTAAAAGGTTGTAAAACACTTGATGGGTTGCTACATTCTTGTTCAAGGAAAATTTGTGATAGCTATGAGATCATTCAAAGGGATGAAACAAGTACATAGAATTGCTAAAGATTGCATTCAAAATATACATCCCATTTATCATATCAAAGAACTTATGATAAAAGGAGAACTTGCAAGGAATCTAGGATTTGATCACAATGAAAAAAATGAAAAGCAGAAGAAGGTAAAGCAATAGAAAGAGCCTTACACGATAAGACAAAAATTGGTGACCAATCAATTCAATAGTCAACAATGGATGCATGGTAGCATATACTTCACTTGATTACATTAGAGAAGACTCATAATTCATGCATTGAATTCTATAAGTATTAGAAAGTATTGAATGAGTGTTTATAATAAATGTATTTTTGGAGTGCATGATTGGTGGAACCCAACACTCCTAAGTATCATAGTAGAAATTCTACATTAAGGGGGGGATTTTCTCTCTCAAATCTATAGACTCTAACATCACCCTAGTAATGATTTTTTTCTATAAGCTAGAGATAAGAGCTATGACTATGATGTAATAAGGGGGTATGTTAGGAGTTATTACATCATAGCCCATGTGAAATGGCAAGTGGTATAACCACCCATCACAAGGTCTATGCATGCACTATAGGATAGAGGTAGTTACAAGTTTGGTTAGAGGTTTGTCATACCTAAAAATCAAAGTATTAAGTTCTAACACTAAGTATCAAAGCATTAAGTTCTAACACTAAACCTCTTATCTTTTTATCTTACTACTATTTTGTTCATCCATCGTATGTTATCTTAAAAAAATTGTACTTAGGAATTTTATCATCATAACTATCATTATCTTATATTCTTTATCAGATTAATCCTACATCATATTGATATTCCTACACCTATATTGGTTAGGGTTTCATATTTTCATCATTATTGTAGGCATTGCAAATCTCAAAAAAATATCTTTACTACATTTTCAAGTGAAAGTGCTATCAAATTATATTCTTAAAAGTTTTATCACCCTCTAGTTTTCTATTATAGTATTTGAAAATACTATAGACTATTATATTTTGTCTGTACATAAAAGTGATAGTGCCAAGTAGTGTTACTATTAGCACTATTGGTACTTTCAATAAAGCCAAATAGCACATTTAGCAAGTGGGTCCAAAAATAATAGGTCCAATATTTCTCAGGATTCAATCACAATAACACTAATATTGCACAAAATAATATCTTTATTGATAATAATAAATCTTCAACATCTATTCTCTATTACATTGCATAGAGCTTTGTCATCAATATATAACATTACATAAGACTCTTCAATACTCCTGACTTTTGCTCTCCTCTAACTCATGAGAGATGCAACCTTTCACATACCTTACATTATGACAAAGTCTCTCATGATTACATAACCTTCTACTTCTAATATTGATACATCACACATGAATCTTCACTTACACACTTGACACCTAACACTCATGACTCTTCACTTGCTCACTTGACACCTTTCACTCATAACATGACACATAAACACACTTCATACTTTGAAACATAATTAATAAACACACTCCTTAAACTAAATATTTACAATGGTACTCAAAGGTACCAAATTATGTAATATTGCTAACACCCCCCATATTATATTATTTGGTGTGAAGGCTTTTAGCCTTCAATCTCTATATTATGTCGTCATATTTGTCTTTGTCCTTCTACTGCTAACTCTGGTATTCTTTTATGTTCAAGCATTGAATATGTTATTATGGCTTAATGTTTGTCATTCTTATATGTAAGTCATCACAATAATATAGTCTATGAATATTTGAATTCAATGACTCATTGAAATTAACATATGTTGAATGTATCAACATATCATCTTGTCCATCCATGTTGTTTGTACATTCTTTATCGACACCCAAATGTGTTTCTTAAAGAAGATTATTTGTTATCATATGCCATAAATCATTTGTGTTGCAACCGACATCCTTCATTTCAAGTTTGTTTTCTAAACTCTTAATCAATTCTTCTTGTTTTTTATTCTTGTCCTTATAGATTTCAAAAGCCATGCCATATATATTATCATACCTATATCAATAGGTAATATGATAACATCTTTAGAATTTCCTTTTACTTCAAAAAGTTTTAAATGTAGATATTTCCAAATGTTGTAAACTTTTCATCTTTGGCTTCTTTGAGAATTAAAGATAATATCTTCTTCAATTTTACTAGAATATCTCTTTGTTCATCAAAATTCTCTATCAAATGTTGTGTGTAATATTTTAGTTTTTTCAACATCTCCTCACTATCCTCTGAAAATGCATTTTGAATAATTTCTTCCATGATGATCAATTTCACTTCAATTCTCTCTCAGTTGCTCTTTAATAAATCAATCAATTTCAATTTATTTTTCCTCTTCTTATAACTCCTAAAATATGATTTCAATTTCTTCCTTCCAAATTCTCAGTTTCAATTATTCTTCAAATTCTTCCTTCCTATATGTTGGAAGTATAAAAGATGTTATGTTATTATTGAAGGATGAGTACATATATATAGCAAGAGGCGTTAGGGTTTGAAGAAAGGAAAACCCTAACCCTAACCCTAATAGGCAAAGTGCACATTAATATTCTAACATCCCCCCTTAATGTGCACTTTCCTAAATACAAAAATAAGTCAACATCCCAAATGATGTAATAAACCTAACACAAATTAAAAAATAACTATGAGTTTCACTTTGGTCTAATGAATATGATCCCCCCTTAGGGTGAAACTTGTCTAGAAGGTGTCAGACTCTACCAAAAATGCACCTTTATACAAAGAAAGAAAGAAGTTGGGAAAATTTGAAGTGTCGAAAAAACTCTATAGTCTTCAAATGGTGATGAGATCCAAAGTGTCAAAGTCTCTGTAGTCTTTAGATAGAGTCTAGGGTGTCTAGATTTTGTAGTCCCTAGGGTAATTTTGATGCAGAGTGTCAAAGTTTTGTAGTCTTTGATCAAAGAAGAGAAAGTTGGTTTATGTGGGTCAACTCACAATGTTGGTGATAGTTTACGTGGTTTGACTCACGATGTTGTTGAAAAACTTGGAGAACTTGGGAAAAATAAAATGGAGAGTAATTTTTCCCTCCAATAGAATTAAATATTTGAATATTTTGCATCATTACAATTTTCAATTTTCCCTTGCAAGGGAATATTTCAAGAATTTTCTTTTGAAATAATTACATGGGTCCTCCTTCATTTCCATACATATGAAAAAAATGAATTTCACTTGCCCACCAATAACATGGGACAATAATGCATGGCCCCACATTATTTTCATTATAGTCAACACAATGAGAATAAAAATTTGAAAGGCTATTTTAGCCTATTGTGGGCCTGCTGGGGGCCTTTGTGGGCCTATTGTGGGCCTACTGGGGGCCTTTATGGGCCTACTATGAGCCTACTGTGGACATGTTGGGGGCCTCTATGGGCCTACTAGGTTCATGTTATGGGCCTATTGTGGGCTTGTTATGGGTCTCTATGGGCCTGATAGGGGCTTGTTGCTGTGGGCCTACTAGGGGTCTATTGTGGGCATCTATGGGCTCGTTGTGGGCCTGTTTTGGGCCTCTATGGGTATGCTATGGAAATACCATTGTCCACATTTCATTCCTACATGGGCCTCTACTAGGGGCCTATTTTTGTATGCCCATGCCATTAAAATACAAGTAGCAAAAAGTCTAACCAAATAAGGAAAAGAAAATTGTTGCATAAAAATACATGGAAGTGGACGACAAAGATGGCAAAGGAAAAACACCTCGATTGGATTTTTTTGTCTCTACTGGTGTTGATGCATAGAAACTAGAAATACGCTAGCATTATGGATGTCGCTCCTTAGCCAAAGTTGTTCTCTTATGGAATTTAACACCATCATATAACCATATAAATGGATATAGTCTAGGGCCAAGGTCGAGCACGTCATATATCCATCAAGACTAAGGTAAAAGTCACAGAAACAACCACCATGGCTAAAAAAATTAGGATCTTTTCTCGTGATCTAACAGTCAAGGATTCTCCAAACTACAAAAAAAGACTATAGCAACAAAAAAAATTCTCTAAGGGGTCTCTATTTGCTTGAAACCCTAAGATCCATTTGTGCAAAGAACACAATGGCTCATTCCCTGCCATAATCACGAAATATTAGCAGCGACCCTTCCTTTGTTGTGTGTAGCCCAAAATTATGGATGGGAAGCAGGTGATCGAGTTTGTAGTGATGACAAATGTTATAGCCAACATGGTTGATGTGAAACTTGGTTAAAAAAAAAGGTCATATTCATGGCTCCAAGCATTTAAGCTTTAAGGGCAACCATGAATCTTTCTCCATTAGTTTTCTGGTTTTTGATCCACTTAGAAAGGGGAGAGCATACTCCCTAAGATTTGGATAAGGAAGTAGAGGAGAATTTTCCACCACCAATGGGGGAGGGGAGAATTTCTAAAGAGGCAATTCCTCCCTCAAGCCTTTAGGCAGGAAGGGATCTTGCTCTGATACCAAATATTGGAAGTATAAGAGATGTTATGTTATTATTAAAGTATGAGTACATATATATAGCATGAAGCATTAGGGTTTGAAGCAAGGAAAACTCTAACCCTAACCCTAATAGGTAAAGTGCACATTAATATTCTAACACCAAATTCTCAATTTCACAATTAATCTTCAAATCATTTAAAAAAAATCCACTTTCAAGTTTCAATTCATTTCATTTCGTTATAACTCCCAATTCATTTATTCCTTTTAAATATCTTAAAATATTTCTTCCAATATCTTATAACTCCACCAAAAATTTAAAAAATATCCCTTTAAAAAAGAATACACCCAAAAAAACTCATAAACCAAATGCACCCTCTTTTAATAATTTCAAAGACTTAATACTTTACCTTAGTTTGTTGCCATGTCTCAATTTGAATCAATTTAGGGCATCCAAGAAGAGCGTTACACAAAATATTCATGTTCTAGGTAGTCTCAAGCATTACATTCTACAAGATTAAACATAGTCCAAGTCTTATGTTATCCTTCAGATGTTCTATCTACACTCAAATTCCAAATACTCAACACCCCTTCGACCTCAATTTCTCTATGCTCAGGTTCATGTTATGCTTCAAGTTATGCTCAAGTTCCTTCAACCTCATGATTTCACTTTGCTTTAGGCTATGCTCAAGTTCCTTCGATCTCACGACTTCACTCTACTTTAGGTTGCACTCAAGTTCCTTTAACATCATGGCTTCACTCTAATTTAGGTTGCTCTTAGGTTCCTTCGACCTCATGACTTCACTCTGCTTCAGGTTGTGCTCAGGTTCCTTCAACCTCACAACTTCACTCTACTTCATCTCTATAACAAACATGTATAACAATAAATCTCTCTCACATTCTCTTCAAATATCTTCTTTAGCAAATATTTATCTACCAAAATTCCATCAAATCATCTTTTCCAAAAACAAATATTCAATCATCCAATCACATATGTTATCTCCAACAAACATCTTCTTCAATAGCAAACACCAACATGCAATTGCAAATATTCTCTCCAAAAAATATCTTCTTCAATGGAAAACATCCAACATTCAATCATCTTCAAACTCTCTCCTCCAATTAATATCATACTCTTCCAATGTCTTCAATAATCACCTCTAATAATCTCTTCTTCTCCAAATAGCATGTGGACCACTAGTCCAATATTCAACTCCAAGATCCTTCGTCTAATATCCAATATTCACACCAAAAAATCTAGTGCTAGATTTTTTCCTCTATAATTCTTCAATCTCTAATCTTCTATCACTTCTCCAATATCAATCTCCATGTTCAAGCATTCACACTAGAAGATTTTGGTGCTACCTATTCTCCAATCTCTTCTTAAAATTTCTCCAATCTATATCTTCCAAGCTCACATTCTCTCTAACCTGGAATGCTCAAACTTAATTCCCTTTCATCAATGTATTTATGAACCAATATGGCTTTCACCATGGTGGCTTTGATGCCACTGTTAGCAAGTGGGACAAAAAATCATAGTCCAATATTTTCCAATATCTCATTCAATCACAATAACACTAATATTGCACCAAACCAAATATTGATAATAAATGAATCTTCAACATCTATTCTCTATTACATTATATAGAGCTTTGTCATCAATATATAACATTACATACGACTCTTCAATACTCCTAACTTTTGCTCTCCTCTAACTTATAAGATATTCGACCTTTCACATGCCTTACATTATGCCAAAGTCTCTCATGATTACATAACATCCTCCTTCTAAACATAACACATCACACATCAGTCTTCACTTCCACACTTGACACCTAACATTCATGACTCTTCACTTGCACATATAACTCACACTTGCACACTTGACACCTTTCACTCATAACATGACACATAAACACACTTCACATTTTCACACATACTTAAATAATAAGCACACTCCCTAAACTAAATATTTACAATGGTACTCAAAGGTACCAAATAATGTAATACCACTAACAACACTTCTGCTATCTAGTCTAGACTTTGTATTCACTCATCCATTTTATGTATGTATTTTTGAAATAATGGTTTTACTAAGGTAAAACCCTTAAAAATCTAACATCTTTGATTTTTTCCGTGTAGGTATTGCAAGGAGCAAACTTAGATCAACAAGTCATTCCTTCATGGCTATAAATGAAAGCATTTTCCTTCTAACAGTGATATCAAAGCTTTCAAATCTATAATTCTTCTACAAGATCAAGATAAAAAATGGGTTTTCTCCCTATTTTTTTCCATTCCTTTTAGTTTAGGTTCATTTTGGAAAATCTAATTGTCTTGATTGTAGATAGTTTTAAAAGAAACATAAAAAGATAAAAGCACACATAGTCTAGGGAAAATTGTTTTTTATCATATTGTACTTAGGTCCATTATTGTATATTCAAGGAAGTATGAATCACATATCTTGTTTATTTCATAGAAATAACCTTACACCATATTTAAGGAAGTATGAATAACATATATTGTTTATTTTATAGAAATAACATTGCACCCTTGTCTTAAAAATAAAAGAAAGAAGTATTTTCATCCACATTATTAAAATGAAAAAGCATGTAGGATTTAGCACTTATTTGTATGCATACTATTTGTGTTCCTTGTATAGCCTAAACGAGTCATTAGTTCCAAGTTATATTGTTTTGGATTCTTTCTAGAAATAAGTATATCAAACTAGAGTCTTTAAAAAATATAGGTATTTTCAGACAAAAAAGAAACTTAGACCTTGCAATATTTCTCCATATCATTTGAAGTGACAAAGTAAACATGGTATAGCATAGGAACAAAGGAGCTAATGCACCTCTCCCAATATTGCTATAGTTCCTTCCATGTCACCTCATTTTGCTGAACCCAATAGAAACACCAAATGGTCCCAAGATTCTGATTTAACCTAATTTCCTAATTTGAACTTGAAATATTTTGGGTAAAATTATAAAAAAAGAACATTAAAAATTGTTTGTATTAGATTAATAAATGCAAGAAGAAATTAACCAATTTATTAGTCCTACAAAGAATCTTCTTGATTCCTTGAGTAGCTGATATATGAAATATTTGGCTATATTATGTATATAGTGAGCTTGGGTTATCAGCCATCTATATAGTGTCTTGCATGTACTTATGCCAAATATGGAGAATATGTTATGAAACTTTATTCTCATTAATAGAGATCATTCATCAATATGCATAAATATCAATCATTCATCCACAAATAATATTCCACAAAGATAATCCACTTAATGAGACATAGATAGATAATACCTTAGGGTAGGGAAACACCAATTATAATTCTTAAGGAATGAAAAATACACAAGATATCCTAATATGAGAGCACCACTTAGAGAGGGCAAAGTCTCATAAGCCACTTCATGGGTAAATACGATTACAAGTAATACTTCATACAAAATAATCTCATGATGATTACAATGACAATATCTCTTCTTTATATGCCCTTCTTCTAATTCTACTTTGGGGATCCTACTAAAACCTCATCCCACTCATTATTATAATAAAATATAATAATATAATCAACCTTGGGTTATGTGTGGCCCATGCCAATCCTTGTACAATATAATATCATATCCCCATACAAGTATTCCTAGGTACCATAACAATATATAATTGTTGGCATTTTTGCCACATTGTTTTTGTTGTTGTTGTTCATGCAAAAAAATGCACAAATTGTAGAGGTACTCACTCCTCTGTTTGTCCCTCCAAGCACCTCGAAAGGGATAATCAGTAAAATACAAAAATCTCTACAAGTTTTGTGCCAAAGCAAAGCAAAGGAAAAATGTCGCGTTATCACGACATGTCGCATTTTAGCGACCTGTCGCGTTTTCGCGCTAGAAGGGCAAAATGACCAAGGCAGGAGAAACATGTCACGATTTCGTGACATGTTGCGTTTTCACGGCTAAAGGCGACGAAAGAGCTAAACGGAGGAGAATGTCATGATTTTGCGACATTTTTGGAAACAAAGCCAAGCGGGAGAAAAATGTTGCGATATCACGACATGTCGCGTTTTCACGATAGGAAAGCGACAACAAAGGAGAAGACAGAAAATTGTCATGATATCGCGACATGTCACGTTTTCGCGGTGAGAAAGCATAAAGGACAACGCTAAGAGGAAGATGTTGCGATTTCGCGACATGTTACATTTTCGCGACTTGGAGCAGAGAAGGAGAAAAACAGAGGAGAATGTCGCGATTTCGTGACATGTCGGGGAAAAAGAGCCAAGCAAGGAAAAATGTCACGATTTCGAGACATGTCGTGTTTTCGCGGCCGAAACGCGAGGAGAAAGCACGAAAGGAGCAAGATAGTATGGAATGTCGCGATTTCGCGACTTATCATATTTTTGTGACTAAAAGTAACAAAAGGGCAAAGCGAGGGAAAATGTCATGATTTCACAACATGTCTCATTTTCGCGACTGATGGCAACAGGAGAAAGCAGTAAGTTGAAAACGTTGCGATTTTGCGACATGTCGCATTTTCGCGACCTGTCACATTTTCGCGACAGAAGCAACAACAACGGTCCAATAAAGTTTTGTCCACATTTTTCTTCAAACTGCATAGGAGAACGTGAGGAGAAGATAAGGATCAGACAAAGTAATGTTTTAAAAGCTCTCCAACTAATTTTGAGATCAAGGTGGCTCCAAGATTAAATGTTTTGCTGCTTACCTATGTGCGCAAGATGGGAGATCGTGTTAAATCATTTTGTTCTCGAAGCCACCAAAATTAAAGATGCCTCCGATATTAAAAGCTCTTGTTCGTGATATCCTAACGCTTCAAGCATGCTCCGAGAATGGTCATTTAATGGAGAAATCTAGTCCCTTATTTTCGTTTGATTTTCAGTTTTGATCCATAAAAGCAGGGAATGTGTTTTCTCCAAGGGGGATTGTTTCTCTTTTCAAGTGCATATTTTGTGGATCTCCTCTTCAAAATCTGTTTTATGTTTTAAATGTTGCGATGCGAAAGGGAGAGGGAAGACCTCTATAAATACTCATGTATATCTCAAGAAAAGGAGGAGGACCTTTTTGCAAAAATTGAAGCAGAAATCCTAAGTACATTTTGCTCTGTTCTTAGAATATTTTGAGTTGGTGATCCAAACTGATGTCCATGTGATGCTTTCTATGTGATTCACTTCTGGTTAGTCTAGTGTTAATATAAGTTGAATTTTGCTGTTCTGAATTTGGCTATGTTTTCATTTGAACATTTGAAGTATAATTGAAGGCAAGCTTATAGTCAATATTTGATCCAATTTCTGTATGTGCATTTTAAGAATCAGTTGCTGCTTATCTTCGGGATTTAGTTTTGGTTATTTGCTATCTGAGGTTGTTCTCCCTATCAACTGTCGGCTTCGGCCATATTTCCATCTCTTTCTGTTATTTCCATCTCTTTTTGTTATTTCTAACCCTTACCTTGAAACCAATTTAGATTAGTTTGGGAGCCAACCCTCTCTGGAGATTGGCCCGGGAGACTTCTCTTTCTCTCGGCCTTTCAATGTTGGCCGGGTCTAGGGCGCATTTTATATGACTAGGCAGGTTTGTGACCAACTATTTTTGGCACTCCCGGTGGGACTCACAAGTCCTATTTTTTGACACTCGGAGGAATCAAGATTTTGATGAACTGTCTTGACCTCAAAGCGAAGATTGTAAGTTCATCTGGTGACTCTGATGAAGGCGACTGTATAGTACCTAGAAATATCCAATCGTGAAGTTGGTGAAAATATTTTCTTCATGATCATGAGATCAAGTGCCAAAGAACCCAGTCAAATTCTTCGAGATCGATGTTCAAAACTTGAGGGAGCGCTCAAGATTGGTAAGTCCTATGAACCCATCATTTGCTATCTCTTCGCAGGCGGTGGGTCAGTTTGTGCCATCTTCGAATCATCCCAGTACTGCTACGAGCTTGCTAGTAGATCCAAATATTGCAGTGCAAATGGCTGGTCAACAACCTCCTCCATGTCGAATTCCTGCTTGGAACCATTCGGGAGCATTGGACCTGCCTTTTCAAAATCTAGTTCCTGTTGCAGCATTAAAGGCTTTACCTACATATGATGGGACTGGAAAGACCATGTACAAGCATGTTTTAGATGTGGCATCCTTGGCTATAATTCATAATATCACAGATGAAGATGTCATGATAAAATTGCTCGTGCTGTCACTCCGAGGTAAGTTATTGTGCTGGTATAGATCCTTGTCTCCCAACTCCATAAATTCATGGGATCAATTAGCAGAGATGTTGATCCAAGGGTTCAATGAGCAAGCGGACCCATTTTCTTTGTTGCATCAATTTACTAATATCAAGAGGCATCCTCAAGAGGAGATAGTGGATTTCAATGTTAGGTTTGCCCGAACTTGGCAGAGAGTTCCTGATGGTCTTCGCCCTACTAATGACCAAGCGACATTTTACTTTCTTAGGGCTTTCCACTCAGATATTAGTATGAACATTGGACATAATATATGGTATTCACCCTACTAATATGTCCAATGTTCAAACCTTTCCTGCACTATATTCCCAGGCACAGAATGCTGAGGCCGATCTGATTGCCATTGGGAAATTGCCTCCAAAAATGACTATGCCTATTTTTCTCGAGCTTTCGCAATACCAGCATACAGGTGCAACCTCCACATATTACACTGCTCCATCCATGTACCCTTCATCTTCATGGAATCCTCCTACAACTTCGTTACATAATATTCCCATTCCACAGATAACCTCCCCACTTCCAACTCCTGCATTACCTTCTCCACCAGTTCCATTACCTCTACCGGCATCGCCTGTGTCCTCAAGCCCTGATCCTCAATTGACTGTTTTACAAGAAATTCAGTTGGCCATGAGAGCCCTCACTAACAAGATGACATCTAGGGAGCGGAGGGAGGCGAAAAGGAACTATCAGCCACGAAGATTTATTTCGACGGTAACTAGAGAGCAAGTTGCTCCTAGAAAGGTTATATAGAAAGTACCTGAGAGAAAATCAGTGATCCTAGTAAGTGAAGAGGCTGGCCCCTCTGAATTTTCACATGAGCCATCTTACTGGTGTTCTTCATGCAATGACCCACATGATGAGTCCACTTGCATTGTCCACCAAAATTATTTACAAGTTCTTATGGGGAGCCATGTAAACATGTTCGAGAGGTGGATCATAATTTCGTGATGTCTCCTAAGGAATACATGGCAGTATTGACATGCAATGGTAAGAAACCAATGATGGTAGATCCGGCTAAGATGGAGCCATTGAAAGTGCCTCCTGCATAAGCAACAAAGCAAAAAATACCTGCAAAGACTCATGATCCTCCAGCTCCATAACAAGACCCACCTGTTTTGTCGAAGGATTCGCTTCCACCACAAGCAAAAGAGAGGTTGCAAGCTAAGGCTTCTACCTCCCAACTATAAGCAAAAACAAAGGAACAAGCTAGAGAGACGTTGCGGTATCCATCGTTGACTAAACGACAGTGAGTGGAGGCCACCCAACAATATAGAAGCATATTTGAATCTGCTAGTGGGGGGAGAGAGCCGATCTCGATGGAGTACAACATCGTCAAAGAACTCAAAAGGATACCAGCTAAAGTAAGTTTGTATGACACCTTGTAGCTGCCTGGACAGGTAAATCTCTTACAGGAATCCCTGAAGACCACACAAAGTAAGGGGAAGGTTCCAGCCCAGGTAGTTATGGCCCAAACCCTGACCTCTTCAGTCACAAAAAAAAATAGGCCACCACATTTTTATCTTTCATTGAGAATGGAAGGACATGTGGTGCATAATTGCCTCATTGACTCAGGAGCAGCTACTACTGTCATGCCTAAGGCAGTATGTGATGTCATAGGCATGGAATATACAAGAACTAGCATGAGATTTTTGTAGCTAGATGGTACCTCAGTGAAGACGATGGGTGTAATTAAGGATGTTCCTATCTCCATGCACGCCATGCCTCAGATTACTTTGATCCATGAGATCATAGTAGTGGACTTGGAGCCATGTTTTGGTATGTGTCTCTCCCGAGAGTTCACGGCTAAACTCGGGGGTTAACTTTCTTTGGATTTTACTCATTTGGAGGTGATCCATAAAGGTAAAAGGGTGAAGATTTTCAATGAGAAGCCTTCCACATTTCATGTGGAGAGAATAGATGAAATGGACATATTAGCAAATTCAGTGCACATGATGTCTGAAGAATTTGGTGAGCTTGAATTAATGGAAGAAGTTTTGGAAGAGCTCCACCCAGAAAATGAATTTTCCATGGCCAATTTCATAATATGAAAACATAGTGTTACCTTGTACATAAAAAAAAAAAAAAAAAAAAAAAAGAAAAACAAAGAAAAACAAAAAAAAAAATTCTCAACTTCAGCTCCTTTTGCACACGAGCCCGCAGGTATGTCTATTTCTCTCTCTTTTTCTTTTCCTTCCCAGCAGGTAGTGGCTTCCATCTACTTCTTTCTTCCACTTCCTCATTTTCATTCCCTTCCTCTCCCACTCCTTCTTCCACTATAAATAATCAAACCACTACTGTTGTTTCTGTTCCCCTCTCTGATGTTCCCGTTTATCCTTCCCATTTCTTCCAATCCCTTGTATTTTGAGCACTTCACAGTTCCCACCACTTTCTCCATCCCATATACTTCCATTTCATTATCTGTTTTCATGAAATCCTAGCAGCTGGTAGCACAATAGCGCCCTCTTCAGTTGCTGTGTTTACCGCTTCTACTCCATCTTCCACCATTCCATCATTCACCATTCCCATTCCACGGCCTACACATCTGCAGGTCATCACCCCATTCATTCCCATTTTTGTAACCCAGGTGCTTCTCACCACTGCCATGGAGACCCTTTCACAACACCTGGTGATTACCCAGCTCAACTGACCTAAGCAAAATGCAGTAGTTAAAGGAATAAGGGAAGTTCTGCTATTCCTCAAATTTTTGTTGAAGGTCCTATTTTAAGTGTCGAGCACCAACAAGAGCTTGTTGCAGCAGCCCGTAGAAACGCCCAACATCAACCAACACTCACTTCTTATGCTCCTCCAGCCTCTTGACTCTGTTGCCCAATGGATAAAGGCCTGAGGTTTGTGCATACATCAGAACTGTATACCCCGAGAGCCGCCAAGAATGTTGGCATTTTTACCACATTGTTTTTGTTGTTGTTGTTCATGCAAAAGAATGCACAAATTGTAGAGGTACTCACTCCTCTATTTGTCCCTCCAAGCACCTCAAAAGGGATAATCAGTAAAATAAAAAAATATCTACAAGTTTTGTGCCAAAGCAAAGCAAAGGAAAAATGTCGCGATATCGTGACATGTCGCATTTTTGCGACCTGTCGCATTTTCGTGCTAGAAGGGCAGAATGGCCAAGGCAGGAGAAACATGTCGCGATTACGTGACATGTCGCGTTTTCACGGCTAAAGGTGACGAAAGAGCTAAATGGAGGAGAATGTCTTGATTTCATGACATTTTTGGAAACAAAGCCAGGCAGGAGAAAAATGTCGCGATATCGCGACATGTTGCATTTTCGTGGCAGGAAAGCGGCAACGAAGGAGAAGACAAAAAATTGTAGCGATATCGTGACATGTCACGTTTTCGCGGTGAGAAAGCAGAAAGGAAAACACCAAGAGGAAGATGTCACAATTTCGTGACATGTTACATTTTCGTGACTTGGAGCAGAGAAGGAGCAAAACAGAGGAGAATGTCGCGATTTCGTGACATGTCGGGGAAAAAGAGCCAAACAAGGAAAAATGTCGTGATTTCGTGACATGTCGTGTTTTCGCGGCCGAAACGCGAGGAGAAAGCATGAAAGGAGCAAGATAGTATGGAATGTCACGATTTTGTGACATGTCGCATTTTCACGACTGGTGGCAACAGGAGAAAGCAATAAGTTGAAAATGTCGCGATTTCACGACATGTCGCATTTTTGTGATCTATCACATTTTCGCGACAGAAGCAACAACAACGGTCCAATAAAGTTTTGTCCACATTTTTCTTCAAACTGCATAGGAGAATGTGAGGAGAAGATAAGGATCGGACAAAGTAATGTTTTAAAAGCTCTCCAACTAATTTTGAGATCAAGGTCAAGGTGGCTCCAAGATTAAATGTTTTGCTGCTTGCCTATGTGCACAAGATGGGAGATTGTGTTAAATCAGTTTGTTCTCGAAGCCACAAAAATTAAAGATGCCTTCGATATTGAAAGCTCTTATTCGTGATCTCCTAACGCTTCAAGCATGCTCTGAGAATGGTCATTTAATGGAGAAATCTGGTCCCTTGTTTCCGTTTGATTTTCAGTTTTGATCCATAAAAGCAGGGAATGTGTTTTCTCCAAGGGGTATTGTTTCTCTTTTCAAGTGCATATTTTGCGGATCTCCTCTTCAAAATTTGTTTTATGTTTTAAATGCTACGATGCGAAAGGGAGAGGGAAGACCTCTATAAATACTCATGTATATCTCAAGAAAAGGAGGAGGACCTTTTTGCAAAAAATTGATGCAGAAATCCTAAGTGCATTTTGCTCTATTCTTAGAATATTTTGAGTTGGTGATCCAAACTGATGTCCATGTGATGCTTTCTATGTGATTCACTTTTGCTTAGTCCAGTGTTAATATAAGTTGAATTCTGCTGTTCTAAATTTGGCTATGTTTTCATTTGAACATTTGAAGTATAATTGAAGGCAAGCTTATAGTCAATATTTGATCCAATTTTTGTATGTGCATTTTAAGAATCAGTTGTTGCTTATCTTCGGGATTTAGTTTTGGTTATTTTCTATCTGAGGTTGTTCTCCCTATCAAATTTTGGCTTCGGCCATATTTCCATATCTTTCTATTATTTCTAACCCTTACCTTGAAACCAGTTTAGATTAGTTTGGGAGCCAGCCCTCTCTGGAGATTGGCCCGGGAGACTTCTCTTTCTCTCGGCCTTTCAATGTTGGCCGGGTCTAGGGCGCATTTTATATGACTAGGCAGATTCGTGACCAACAATAATAAAGGGCTAGTAGGTGTCATAAGAAAGAATTTAGTACCCCTCATATATCAATCTCAACCATGTATCTAAAGGATCTATTTCCACGTATCATTGGTCTTCCACACATCAACTATGCTCTCATATACCAAAATGCATGTCAAGAGGGACTAGATATTTATGAAGCCTTTAATATATAGGGAGGCCTTCAAGGTATACATTTCATATCAAGTATAGAGAGGGAAGGAGGTATAAAGCATTATAAAAAATTATTCTCCTCCTTCTTTAAACAATGCTAAAGATAAATAAATTAATTGATCCCCTTTTTTCACTTGCCTCTAAAACCATGGTCAAGAGATGTTACTTAACCCATAACATTACTCATCAAATGGCTAGTCACCTTAAACCCCTTGAAGAGGGCCTAGATAAATTTCTTGGTCATGAGAACCCATATTTTAGTCAAGAAGAAGTCTTACCTCTTTATATTTCTCAAACCTTGGCCACAAAGAGGATGGAAATTTAGTTTTATGATCTGCAACACATATGGTTTGCTTCCTAAAAAGGCATAAGGAAGTTGTGGAGACATTTAAAGAGACTAGTGAAGCCCAAGAATCCCCTCCAAAGGATGATGCATTACTAGATCACCTCCAACAACCAAAATTTATCCCTATACACTTAATTTAAATGGACCAATATTTTGCATCCATTAATATCACTATCTTAATAGTTTGCATCAACCCCTAATGTAGTCGATCCAATTCCACCTACTAGAATAATAGCAATAGATAGTAGAAGAATTTTTTCTCATTACATTCCATTGGTATAACACCCATCCATACCTACCCTTTAGGAACTATTATAGGGAAATTCTAATTATCCTACATCACAACATATGGGGACTAATCATAACTGAAATTCAAATAATTATTCTAATGTTCAACTCACACCATCAATCCCTAACCCTAATCTTGGTCTATCACATATCATATTTAATACCAATTCTAATACTAATCCACTTAATCATACAATATTTGGATTAAGTACAAGATAACATTATAGTCCATCCATCTCTCATCCACAACCCACTAGTCAAGCGAACTCTAATTTCTAGCATTTTGAAAACCAAATATTCAATATCGATTCCAAAATTGTATTCCCAAATGTCCCAACCACAAACATAGGTCTACTATTAATAGCTATCTTCTATTTGACAACCCATATTTTAATAATCATCAGCACATGTCCTTCATCCAATCATCATATTTTAATCCAAAGCTTTCACCCAAGGGTCATCCTCTAGTCAAATTATTTTTATGATGACCTTATAACTAGAGTTACAGACTTTTGTATCCAATCAACCTTTTCCCCCTAACTTTGAAACTACTAAGTTTTAAATGTATAAGGGGAAAGAAGATCCTATTAATCATATTAGGCTATTTAGAACCACCTACAATGACATTGCTTATAATGAAAGGTAGGTCTTAAGAATATTTTCCAAGAGTATAAGTGGCCCAACCCTAGAATGGTATTATCAAATACAAGAACATTCTTTAAAAAGCTTTAGATACCTAATTGAGATGTTCTTCAAGTAGTTTTTGGTCTACATTAAATATAAGGTCACTATTGATGACTTCTATCAGTTCAAATAGTCCAAAGATGAGAATGTATAAAACTTCTTAGGAAGATGGAGAGCCTTTATGGGGAGACTACAACATGTTCCCATGCTAAGGGACTTAATATATTTATATTCAACCTCACCAATAATTATCCTTTTACTTATAAATGACTAATACGTCTTCCATCAAAGATGTCATTGACATGGCCAAAAACATAGAGACCACTCTCATCAAATGAGGGAAACTAAAAACCAAGTCTAGTAAGGAGGAAAATAAGTATTTCTCTTAAAATCATAAGGGGTAGTATAAAACAAATATGTCATTAATGATGGGATCACAAATTCCTAAAATACTAGCAACATCAATGCTACTAAAAACCTGTAAAAAATCATCAAAAACCAATAGAGAGGTACAAAAAATTGGATAAAAATATTTCTACCATCTTAGAACAACTTATCACATCCAAAATGGTAGAAATCATATCAAACAAACCTATAGAACCTAGAAAGAAAAAGGCTCCTTATTTAAATCAAACAAGCATTGTGCCTTCCATAGAGTTAATGATCACATAGTCAATATGTATATGGACCTCAAGAAAGTTGTCCAAGATCTTATAGATAATGGTTGGTTTGTTGTCAATGACTCTTAGTCACAATATTCATCAAAACAAGACCTTGGAATTTTTCAAAATCCACTACCTAACCACACTAGTCAAAATCAACAATACATAACAAATAATATCAACTACCACAATGTACTACCTCCTAATAAAATGATGGATGGTACTATTATTAAATATCATCATATCAATCATATCTTGCATGTCTATGTTGTCACAAATAATCAACTCATGACTTTACCTCTAGAACAACCACAAAATAATCAATCATAAAGATGACATTTGATCCTTTGGTCCAAAAGGTCTAATCCACTAGAAGGACCTCTATTGATCATTTAGTCACTATTCAAAACCGATACCAAAGACATATTTAATCTACTTTAACAACTTGAAAACACCCTACTAAATATCTCTCTCTTCAAAATTTTAAAATCTTCTCTAGTACATTAAGATATTGTCATCAAGGTTTTGAGTGAATACATAGTTCCTTGAGGCTTAAAATTAGACAAGTTTGCTTCTATAGTTGGGTTGATGGGGGTAAATCATACCAACATATTCTTTTAGGAGGATGACATCACCCAAACCTCACTGATTGGAGACCCACCTTTCTAGAATATCATACAAGTTGATAAATTCATAAAATATACTTTAGTCAACGATAGTTCTGGCTTGAATGTATGTGGATTAAAATTCATCAGTAATTTTGGTCTATCCCAAGAAGGTATGAAAAAATCTAATATAGTAATTCAAGCCTTTGATAATGGGGAATGTGAGGCTAGCATTATCATAGTCTTGCCCCTCAAAGTTGGGTCTTGAACCCTCAATACCTTGTTTTATGTCATGCTCCCATAAAATTTATTTGGAAAGGCCTTAGATTCACAAAATGTGGATCATCCCATCCACTCTACAACAATACCTAAAATTTGAATACAAGAGAAAGACTTACAATATTCCTACCAACCCCAAACCCTTCAAATATTGTAATGTAGTCAAGGTTAACAATCAAAAAATAAATCTATAGCCTCATCTTACTAATCTTCAAATCCATCTTTTGATCCTTTGCATTCTAAGTCTTCAATCATTTATTCATTTATATATTCATTTATGTAACCAACCTAAACAAGATATAATATAATGTATTAATAAATTAACCAATATTAATAATAATCAAAATTTAAACATAACCAAAATTTCATATGCCTAGCCAAGCTCTCTCCTCCTCCATACAGGTTAGGCTTACCTTGTAGTTCTAGTAGTAGAGGAAAAAAATGCAAATAAGGAATTCCTCCTTCATCCATGTTAGGACTACCAAATATGACAAGATCAATGACATTAACTATTATTAGGATGAATGACAATATGTTTCATACTTCCTATCAAATGTGTATCTCATTCCTAAAAAATACTATCTAGCATGTGATTACAAGGAAAAAAACTATATTTACATGAATAAGGTATCAAATAACCCTTGCAAACCAAATATTGACTAGTATGTTATGGGATATGATACATACTCAATCATAGTGAGCCTTACCCTTCTTCTTCTTCTTCTTATTCTAATTACAAAGGAGAGCTTGATTATAATGATCATTATGACAAAGCATCTCTAGTCGATACTATATCTTTAAATGGGTTGGATTGGAATTATGATGATTGTGGATCATTACATCTCATATATCTAATGTCCATCAATTTAATTGATATATCAAAAAAATTGTCTAACCTTAGAATATGTTAAACTGATCAATGAAGAATTATTTCATGATTAGGAGGATGTAGAATATGATCTTCCCCAATATACCCATCCAAACTACTTTTACCAAAATCAATTTTATTTTGGAGGATATTTCCTCCAAATTACCAATATAATAATATCACAAAAGTCATATAGTGATCAATATTCTATAGACCCTACTGATACAAAAAACCTAGGGGTTC
This sequence comes from Wollemia nobilis, assembly GCA_028583015.1. NCBI lineage: Eukaryota > Viridiplantae > Streptophyta > Pinopsida > Araucariales > Araucariaceae > Wollemia > Wollemia nobilis. Next base: position 3,471,587 of record JAQPPZ010016833.1, on the reverse strand, counting down.
TTTTAGCCCTTCCTTAATTAAAGAAAGATAATTATTTTAATTAATGAAACCATAGATATTAGAATTGAGAAATTAGAAGATCCCAAAATCCTTAAATTAGGAAAAGTCCTAACCACAATAGAACATGAAGAATATACCAAGTTACTAAAAAAATTCAAGGATATCTTTGCCTAGTTATCCATCATTTGGTTACTTAACCCTAGTGCAAAACCCATAAAATAGAAGTTATAGAAGATGAATTCTAAATTCACACTCCTGCTTAATAAGGAACTTCAAAAGCTCGTCAATGTGGATTTCAGTAAAGCCATAGATTATTTTTATTGGCTTTCTAATATTTTTCAATTGCTAAGAACATGACAAGTGTTAGAGAGTGTACCAACTTTTGGAACATCAATAATGCATACCCAAATATAAATTCTCTCTTCATAATATCAACATGATTATCTATTTCACAATAGGGTGTGGGATATTATCCTTAATGGCTAAGTCCTCAAGATACAATTAGATTAAGATAGCCCTTGAGAATCATCCAAAAATAACCTTCACTACCTCATGGGGAACCTTTTGCTATCAAGCCATGCTATTTGGACTAAAGAGTATAGGGGCCACCTACCAATTATCCATGACCTATATATTTTATGATATGATGCATGATATCATGGAATATTATGTGGCTGGCCTTCTTGGTTGATCCCTTGCATGAGAAAATTATGTTTGAGACCATAGGTGTATTTTTGAGAGACTAAGTGAATACAAGTTATGCTCAAAGCCTCAGAAATGAATCTTTGGTGTAACATCATGGAAGCTCCTAGGATTTTTGTATCCCAAAGGGGTATTAAAGCTAGTACTAATAAAATATTGGCTATTATTGATATACTATACCATTGAATGCTAACACAATTGTGCAATCTCCAAGGTAAAATTTAAGCCATTAGGAGATTCAATTCCTATCTTGCTAATAAGTATACACTTTCAACAAGTTATTGATAGAGGTATAGTTTTCAAATAGGATGATGGATGTCAGGTTGCACTTGATGCTTTAAAATTCTATCTTATGTCACCTCTAGTCCTTTCCCCACCTAACCCTCATAGACCATTTTTGCTATACATAATGATCACAAACTATTCTTTAGGAGATATGCTGACATAATATAATGACCAACATAGAGAAAGGGCTATATTCTACATTAGTTGAACCTTGGTCAATTATGACGTTAGATACACACCCTTAGAAAATATTTACCTAGCCATAGTGTTTGCATCTCAAAAGCTTAGGTACTATACGCTTAGCCACATAACCTTTATCATTGCAAATGTAGATCCATTATGATATCTCATGTCCAAACCTCGTCTCTCAAGAAGAATTGCTAAGTGAGTTATTGAACTTAGCAAATTTGATTTAGAATTTATTAATCATAAATCTATGAAAGCTCAAGTGATTGTTGACCAATTAGAAACTACACCTTTATAAGGAAGCCAATCCTTAGTGGTAGATTTTCTTGATAAGTCAATCTTCAACATAAACCACATAGAAGATTAGAAAGACTCTTACACCTTGTACTTCAATGGTATAAGATGTGTCAAAGGAGCAAGGGTAGGAGTAATTTTGGTAACTCCTCAATAAAAATTGATCCCTCTATCCTTCAAGCTAGGGTTATTTTCTACCAACAACATAATAGAATACAAAGCCCTTATTTTAGCAATTTGTGCTGATAGAACACTCAATGTTAGAATCCTTACTATCTTTAGATACTCCTAGGTGATCATTAACCAAGTCAATGGTGTATATAAAAATAAAGATGACAAATTAAATTCATATAGGGATATTATCAATAAGTTGATACCTACTTTTAGAAAAGTCATCATTAATGTTGTCCCTATGTCTAATAATCACCATGTTAATACGATGGCTTTGACTACCTCTTTGATCCCCTTGGAATTAGATGATGAATAAGCTATCATCATCATTAAGCAAGTTCTATATTCCATAACTTTAGAATTTATCCAAATCTCTTTAGAAGTTCTTTCTCTTGAAGTAACCTCATCCCAATCCTTGGTATCAGAACATCTTTGATTACCTCAGAGATGACACTTTTTTGATGGTATAAACTACAATGAGTGTAACAATGATATATTGTATTTTTATAGTATTGATGATATTTTTCTTAGGTGTTTAGAGCATGTTGAAGCTTAGAAATTAGTCAATAAGTCAATGATAGACCTACAATGGACACTTTAGTGCTGTTGCCATTGCCATTAAACTCCTTTGAATAGGTTACTATTAGCTCTCCATGGAAAATGATTATTGTGACTAAGTCAAGAGGTGTGATACATGACAAAAACATGGAAACCTTTTTCATGCCCCTTTCTAAGCCCTTCAATCCATCACCTCATCTTGATATTTCTCTAATTAGAGATTGGATATCATCATGAAGATAAATCCTATTTTCAAAGGACATAAATTTATCATCATGGCTACTGAATACTTCACCAAATGGATCGAAGCTATTCCTTTAGCCTCAATCAAATCATTTGTTATTATGACATTCCTTTTGTCATCATTTTAGACAATGACACATCTTTTAAAAATAAGGATGTCCAAAATCTTTGTGTAAATTATTTAGTACAACACAAATAGTCTATCCCTTATTATCGTCAAGGCAATGCCTAAACTAAAACCTATAATTTTTTTTTTTTGCTAAGTAACGATATATTTACAGTGGGTTTTTTGTTAAAGGATCCCAAAACCTTAGTTACATAGATAGTCGAGGCTGCAGTTGTGATTAAAAATTGGGGCTGCACCCTTGGGCAACAAACCAGGGCCCAGGGCCCTGTTGCCTACAAAAAGACAAACCAATTTTGAAACCAGTACAACAAAATTTGGCCTGTGGCCACCAAAATATGACAAAACCGCAAAACGACACACGCCAAAACCGCAAAAAATCGCTCGCCGCTCTGGGAGGCTCGGTAGCCTGGCCTGGTCTGGACGGGGCCCAACCTGACAGATCAGCTCCTCTCCCTATCAGGGCCATCGCCCAACCTACGTCGGAGTTCGGCCAGGGCACTGGCCGCTGAGGAAGCCGCTTTGGCGAAGCGGTCGGGAGCCAATAGTAATGTCAAGGAGAGCTCTGGTCGCCAGGTTCCGCATCTTGCTCGTCGAGTCAGAGCTGACTTCGGTGGCCTCCGGGGCCTCCACCTTGGCCTTCTTGGAGCTATCGGTAGCCCTGCTACTGCTTGGGGCCGGGCCTCTACGGATTGAGCTAGTGCCAGGAGTCGGGGCCCCGCCTGGGCCCTGGACCGGAGTTCTGCATTTTTGGGTGGGCCTGCGCCATTTCGGGGAAGGGGAGGCTTCGGGGGAGGGGGTCTCCTTGGATTTGGAAGCTATAGGGGAAGCCCCAGGGGAGTTAGCCGCTTCAAGGGGGGACAGAGGTCAGGGGAGGAATGCAGTGAAGCTACGACTGGTTGGCTAGGGCATGCCTGTATAGGACGGCCATGAGCCCTTGGTGGGAGGGCCTAGAATGGTTCCTGCGAGCTCGGTCGATGGTGAGGCCCAGGGAGTAAAGGAGAAACCGGGGGGTGCTTACCAGCGTGGCTCCATGGAGGTGGTTGTAGAAGCTGAGATGGAAACTGTAAAGCCGTTGGTCCGGATCATCGCAGGTGATGTATTGCATCACCGGGATGATGGCTTCGTCGAAGGGGGCCGGGAGGTCAACGCGAAAGAGATTAGCCTTGTCCCACTGCTGCTTCGAGAATCGGGATAGCTCCTCCTCCCAATTGTGCTTGTCCCGTCGGACGAATCTGCCTTTCTCCTCATGATGCAGACCTGTCACCTCCATCAAAAATTCTTTGGTCACTTTGAAGTGGAGCCCCTTCACTTTGACTTCTCCATCATTCCAGGTGTCCAGAAAACCTTGAGTAATATCTTCGTCGGCCCCTGCAAATTTTCTGAAGAAAGGGGTGAATTTCTTGGCATTGGAAAATAGCCTGGCCGACTCGCTCAGGTCAAGAGTAGAGGGCTCGAGGAAGAAGGTCTTGGCAGCCATGAGGAGCGAACTGACAGCCCAGGGATGGGGAAAATAGGGGCGGCCTGACCAGAGACGCGGGGACGGGGGGAAGGGGAAGCAGACAAGAATGCGGGAGAGCTCTGCGCGCGACAGGTTTAAAAACTTGCAGGGGGCGCAGAGGAGGGGAAGGGCCACCGACGTCGGGAAGGAGCGCTTGGGGCGGGGGGCGACACGAGCCGGGAGGAGCTGAGGGGGTGTGGCTGTCGGCTGCCACGTGGGGCAGGGGAGGGGGCCAATGCCTGCGCTCTAGATGGCGCAATCTGAGCGGGGGGCAGCTTGGGGAAACCTCACGGGATAGAGCCATGGATGAACTGACTCAACATGGGAATCTGATGGTGCGACGTCCAAGGCAGGAAGGTCGGAATGGGACGCCATGCACTCCGACTTGGACTTGCCAAAAATGCCAGCCGAGCTTCGTGAAAGTCTGACGTGGCCACTGACACTTGGCACCGCGAGGGAGAGCTTGAACGGATTGGCCAACACACTAGCAAGGGGGGCACCGGGGCCAGTCATCATGGCGAAGCAAGAAGGAGAGTCCCCTGACCACTAGGGGGCATGATAGCGCAACTTCGGGGCCCCGTCTCGGGGTGGGCTAAGCATCTGGGCCCTCATCGAAGCTAGGATTGTCTTGCAAAACTATTTGGACCAGAGCTTCAGGGAAGTTCGTGGTCCAGGTGGTGAAGTCTTCTACTGAGGTGGCCTGGTTGGCCATGAAATCGGCTGCCCTGTTGCCTTCCCTGTACACATGCCGAAAGGTGTGGTCAGGGAGTCCTTGGAGGATGGTGAGAGCTTCCCGAATGGAGTTGTGAATGCGCCAAGAGCTATTTCTCGAGCTACGGGCGGCTTTGATAATGACTTGGGAATCACCCTCGATGATGAATTTTGAGGACTCCTTGAGGGTGGTCAGCCCGTTGAGGAGAGCTGCTGCTTCGGCGAAGTTATTGGTCTGAATGCCGAGCGGTGCAGCGTACGCCAAGATCAGGGCCCCGTGACTGTCTCTGATGACCCCGCCCGCTCTAGAGGGCCCGGGATTACCTTTAGAAGCTCCGTCAAAGTTAAGTTTGACCCATCCGAGAGGGGGGGCAGTCCACCTTGTCTCAGAACGACGGGAGGGGGCGAGGGGGGACCGAGGGGGAAGCTGAACTCCGAGGGAGGATAGGAGGGTGGCCTCGCCCAGCCGTCGGGGCACCTCGATCAAAGGGGTGGAGCGAGAATTCTCAAGGGCGAAGGAAACCGCCTTGGTCGCTATCCACTAGGGGGAACGAGTCGAGGAGGAGAAGGCTCTGCTGTTGCGCTCGAGCCAAAGCTGCCAAAGCAGGTGAGGAAGGCAGGAGCCCCAGAGGAAGTGGATGAAGGGGTGGGCGAAGGGGTTGGGCCACTGAGACAGGAGGTCAGAGATGGAATTGGGGGCCACCCATTGAATAGAGAATTGGGAAAGGATGAGGCCCAGGGCTTCAGAAGAGAAGGGACATCTGAGAAAGAGGTGATTAGTGGACTCCCAGGCAACGCAACAAAGGAAGCATCTATTCGGGATCTGGAAGCCCCTCCTGATCAGGTTCTCGATGGTCAGGATCTTGTTTTGGATGGCCGCCCAGATGAAGTGGCTAATTTTGGGGATCAGCTTCTTGGCCCACACCTGATGGGCTAGAAAAGGGGCCTCGTCAGGGACTCTTTGGAGGTTGTAGGCAGATTTGATAGAAAAGACGCCACTGGGGGTGCCGTGCCAAACGCATCTATCGTTCCCTCTGAAGGACGGGATAACTGTCACCTTGAGGAGGCGCTGGAGCCTGGAAGCTTGGAGCGGGTGCCTGGGATTCAGGATGGGTTTCCAAGTAACCCCTCCCTGGTTCTGGGAGAGATAGGCTGACACTCTGGGCCCTCTGTCCGCCAGCCCCGGTTTGAGGATGAGGAGATCGCTGTCAGCATTCAGGGCCTCATCTTGGATCCACCTGTCTTCCCAAAAGTTAATCTGGGTTCCATCCCCGAGGATCCATCTGGTCCCTTTTCGAATGATGTCTTTAGTGGAAATCAAGGATTTCCAGAAGGCTGATCCATCTCTGGGCTGGGATTCACTGAGGAAGGGGTGGTGGTGGCAGTATTTCCTGAGCACGATACTGACCCACTCATCGGGGGCGTTGGTGAACACCTTCCAGGCGTGCTTGGACAAGAGGGCCTTGTTCATGAGGGTCACCCGCCTGAGTCCGATTCCTCCCTCGCCTTTGGGGTGGCAGACCAGGGGCCAGGAAACCAGGGGAATCCTCTTCTTATCTTCGCTGCCCGACCAGAGAAAGCGTTTCTGGATTTGTTCAATGTGGGCTGCAATGGAGGCCGAGATTCTGAAGACCGACATGAAATAAACCGGAATGCTTTGGAGGACCACCGACAGGAGGGTGGCTCTGCCAGCCTGAGAGAGGAGGTGGCCTTTCCAGGGGGCCAACTTTCTCTGAATCCGATCCATCATCCCGCTCCACAGGCCCTTGGAGGACGCACCTGTAAACAGGGGAAGCCCGAGGTAAGAGGAGGGGAGGGAATCAGGGGTACAACCCAAAATCTGCCCAATTCTGATTTGCCTAGCCACGGGGGTGTGGATGAAGAAGATTTTGCTTTTTTGGAGGTTAATTTTTTGATCGACCGCCTCCTCGTACAGGGTCAAGATGTGCTTGAGGGCCTTGGCTTGAGGGATCGAAGCTGAAGTGGCGAGGATGGTGTCGTCCACAAACTGCTGATGAGACACAGGGGGTAGGCCCGACGTAGGCCTGATGCCCGAAATGAGTCCACGGGAAACAACGCTCGAGATGGTACGTCCCAGGGCCTCAGCCAGGATGATGAAGAGGATCGGGGATAGGGGGTCACCTTGACGAAGGCCTCTGGAGCTGGGGAAGAATCCGATAGGGGATCCGTTGATGAGGATCGAGAACCAGGGGGAGGACACACAGTTGCTGATGAGCTTGACCCAGGAGGGATGGAACCCAAACTTGAGGAGGACCTTGGAAAGGAAGCCCCAGTCAACTCTATCAAAGGCCTTGTTCATATCCAGCTTGAGCAGGAAGGAGGCCTTCTTGGAAAGGAAGGCCGAGTGGATGGCCTCGTGCATGATGATAACTCCGTCTGTGATCAATCTGCCTTTGATCGAGCTCCCCTGGTAGGGGGCAATGATCAGGGGAAGGATATCCTTGAGGCGGGAGGCCATGGATTTGGTCAAGATTTTGTATAAAACATTGCACAGACTGATGGGGCAAAAATCTGAGAGGGATCTGGTAGCCTGGGACTTGGGGATCAGGGCAATGAAGGTGGAGTTTATACCTCTGGGGATGGAGTTGGCAGCCTGGAGGTCCCGGATGGCTGCGCACACTTCTTGCCCAATGATGTCCCAAAAGGATTGGAAGAAACAGGGGGAAACCCGTCCGGGCCCGGGGCCGCCTCAGCCTTCATGGAAAACATGGCAGCATGGATTTCAGAGTCAGACAGGGGCTGCACGAGCATCTCATTTGCCATGGTCGAGACTGAAGTAGGAATATGTTCCAACAGGGAGTCTGCCGCTTCTGGGGACATGGGGGGCTATCGCCAAGGAGCTCCTGGAAGAAGTTGGTGGCTTCAGTCCGAATGTCCTCTTCGTCCTTGATAGTTCTACCGTCACTGCTCACCAACTCAACAATCCTGTTAGAGCCCCTATTTTTGAGAGTCGATGTGTGGAAGAACTTCGTATTAGCATCGCCATCTTGGAGCCATAGGGCTCTCGACTTCTGTCTCCAAAAGGTTTCTTCCCTGGCCAGGATGTTGTGATACTCACTGAGGGCCAGGCGTTCCTCTTCCCTGATCCCCGGGTCTTGGGATCCTGCCTGGAATCTGAGCTCAAGGTCTTCGAGTTTTTTCTTAACTGCCACTTTATTTTCAAAGATGTTACCAAACACCTCTCTGTTCCATACCTTGAGTTGCTCTTTGAGGCATCTCAGCTTGTGGTAGACTTGTTCAGCGGGGCGCCCAGGGACTGGGGAAGCCCACCAGCAGCCAACCTGGGCCCTGAAGTTGGGATGATGCAGCCACATGGACTCGAACCGAAAGGGTCGCTTGGGGGAGGAGCGATGATCGGTTTCGAGGAGGAGGGGGCTGTGGTCGGACCCAATTTTAGGGAGGGCCAGCAAGGTTGCATCCGCAAACAGGGGAATGGCTTCCTTGGATAGGAACACTCTGTCCAACCTGACCTGGATATGGTTTGCTCCCGCTCTTCTGTTTGACCAGGTGAACCTGGCTCCTTTCAGCCTGACGTCCATGAGCTCGTTGAGGTCGGTGAAGGCTCCAAAGTCCTCCATGCTCTTGCCTAGAGCCGCTGAGCCCCCACTTTTGTCAGAAAGGAATAGGGGACTATTGAAGTCCCCTACCAGGATCCAGGGGAGGGGGGCAAAGGCTTCTCTCATCGAGCTGATTTCCTTCCATAAGCCAGCTTTCTCAATCGGGTTGTTAGGAGCATAGACGTTAGACAGGATCCACGAGCGCCTTGACTTCACGCAATGGACTAGAATGTTGATTATTCTGGGAGAAGATGATATGAGCCTCCCCTCGAAAGACCAGGGATCCCACATGCATAGTAAGCCCCCGGCTGTGCCAGCCGTAGGGGTAGACAGGGACTCGCAGTTGCGCCAGGTAGCTTGGGCGACTCTCTGGGCAGCTGCATCATCTATTTTGGTCTCCTGGAGGAGGAGGAAGGACGGGCGATGATCCTTGTGGAGTTGGCGGAGGATCCTTTTCTTGGGGGCACCATTGAGCCCCCTGACATTCCAGGTGATGAGCTTCATTTGACACCCTTGTGGGGTCGCTTGCCCCCCTTCCCGGCCAGAGCGGGGGGTTTGGGTCGAAGGGCATCCATTTTGGAGAAGCTCACGACAACGTCAGAGAGGGTTGCCTGGGAGCCATTGGCTATGTCATCTTCAGTGATCCTTGCTCGCTGGTCGCCCAGGGTGGGCCGGCCTCTCTTGAGTTTGCTGCCAAAGTCTATGGTGAAAGTCCTGCTTCGGGTCATCTTGGGGCTGATCTCATCGGGCCCAGATGGAGAACTGCCTTCAACCTCTTCGTCAGACCTCTCGGAGCTGCACTCTAAAGGGGGAAGGCCAGAAGGGACCACCGGGAGGGGCTGGAGGGGGTCGAGGGGGGATAGCGGGGGTGGGGGGAGGAGGAAACCCAGACAGAGGAAGACGAGAAGGTGGGAGCCGACGGGGAAGAGGGCCCGGGTGGCTCACAGGCCTAGGGGGCGCAAGTAGGGGCCTGCAGGGAGGGATTCACATCGGGCAGGGGGGGAAAACCTGGGGTCGGGGCCCCAAAAGACGACTCAGGGAGGGGAGCAGGGGAAGGGGAAGCCTGGGGAAGACCATCCTCCAGGCTAGGGCCCGCTTGGGATTCCTTTGGGACAGAAGGGGGAGCCTCCATGGTGGTCCAGGCCTGAGATCTGTGGCCATCACGAGGGGGCCCTTGGGAGGGGACCCGACTTGGTCGGGAAGGGAGTTTGGGGAGAGGGCCATCGACCTTCTTGGATACAGGGCATTGATGGGGGAGGTGGCCCTGAGTGCAACAGAGAGGGCAGAAAGCAGGTTTATTTTTGTAGATCAGATATTGGCGCCAAAAGAAGGACCCAGAGGAGATGGTCACAGAAGAGGGAAGTTCGGATTCTAGATTTGCATTGACGCAAAATCTGGCATGAACCATCCGGGAGCCTGCCTTGGTAGCGGGGTCGAATGCCACCAGTTCCCCGATCGATTGGGCAATAAGTCTTAGGACGTCTTCGTGCCACAAGTGGAAGGGAAGCTCAGGGAGCCGGACCCAAATCGGGGTAAAGTTGATGCTTTGGGTGCTGGGGTGGAAGTCAGCTCCATATCGCCTGAGGAAGAGGCTTTTGCGTCCCAGAAACCAGGGCCCGCCCGACAAGATCTTTTCAGCGTCATCATTGTTATTTAATTTGATGATGAAGAATCCCTTGGTGAGGGCCACCAACTGAATATGTCCAAAAACTTTCCATTTGGAAGCCGCCCATCTGTGGATGGTTTCCATGTCCGGGCGCCCTCCCAGGAACTTCCCAACCAGGGAGGCAGAGGATCCAACGACAAAGGAGGAGTAGACCTCCTCTTGAATAGAAATGTGGGTGCCCTCGAGGGAGAGCCCTAAACCCAGGGCCCGAGGCTGGGCCCTGGTGCCAGCCAGGATCTGTTGATAGGAGGGTTTGGGCCCGCCCGGGTAGAACCCTGCCCAGGATCTGGAGGCTTTTTCCCTAGGCCTACGCTTGCATCGAGCCAGGGAGGAGGTCCTGGGCCCAAGATGTCGTCCCCACCCTGTCCACCATTCTGCTCAGCCTCTGAGCCCTCCTCTGGGCCCGTCGAGGGCCTTGCGGGCCCGGGTCCGGGCCCCGACGTGCCTGACCCCGATCCCGATCCAGCTCCCGCCCTGGAACTTGCACCAGCTTCTGAACCTGTGCCCAGTCTCGCTCCTGCTCCCGCTCCCGTTCTTGCTCCCGCTCCCGCCATCCGAGGCCTTTCCATAAATTATGTCCCAGTCAAAACTAAAACCTATAATAAAACACTTATCATGATCCTTATTGTTAGAGCATATTATATTATTTGGAATTTTGTAATCATTTGTTATTTGTAAGGTTAATAAAATACTTCTCACATGAGAAATATGAATAGACATATCTCCCATGAGATTGAGAGAAGATAACGAGAAAGTTGGAATGTTAAGGGTCTAATGAATATGAAGAGACTCCGTGTAAAACTGTATATATGGATGACAAGTCTATGTATAATGTATTTTTTATTTGAATGAGAAGTATTATAGATTAGTTTCAATATTTGAGTTATTGCATGAATATGATAATATTGATTATGACCTAAGTTCTTGCATGAAATATTGTGAATAATCTTATCCTTACATTTAGATTATATTATTAATTTTGGTCATTTAGCTTCATTTGGTATCAAAGCAGATTCTGGCATCCTTGAGAAGTAGAGGTTTTGTTATGAAGGGACAACCATCACCATATGATGATATACCCTAGAGGTTGTCTAGTATTGTTAAAATATTTAATGTAGCTGGGGGGTGTCTAGTATCGTTAAAATTGTTTAATGTAGTCATTTTATTCTTTGTTAAAACCTAAAAGCTATAATCTATTTGCTAATATACCTAGGTAAGCCTACAAGTAATGTTTTTGCATAAATGGTTTCCCTTTAAAAATTCTTGAAAATACTAATACCCCATTCCAAATATCCTACAATTACATTGTTGTAAAGTGCTTTGTTCATATACATTCTATGTCTAGCCTGCTTGTGCTGGTCTCAACTGATTATTGTGAAAAATATCATGCCCCTTATTGTCTTTTATTGATGCACGTGTTGGATTTTGTTGAATATTATGGAAATGTCATACCCCATGTCATAAAACATCCTATGTTAAGGCCTTGGTATACTCTATTACGCTCTAAAATCAACTTGGTTACATATTTCTCAAGAGAAATTTGTAGATAATGAAGGAAACCCTTTCTAGAGATAATGTCTCCTACAATGTTTCATGTGGAAGGTATTATAAAAATCTTGCATACTAAGATATGCATTTTTAAATATATTCTATAATAGAAGATAAAGAAAAATCCCCTAATTGGTTAAGCATTAAGCAATGCATCCAATTGGTCAAAGTTTAAAGACTTAGGCGAGAAGTGAAAAGTGATAGATGAGATGCTATGTGGTAACTTTGATTTTCAAAAGTACTTTAATTTCCTTCTAAATTTACCTTCCTTTAACATATAAATAACATATCACATAGTGGGTGAATTGGCATTCAAGAGTGGTATCAAATTTTTGCTAAAGATAAGGTTACAGGTTCAATTCCTATTAGGTGTTAACTTTTCATCCTTACACTATAGACATAAAGAAAAATATTATTGAAGTTTATTAGTCATAGGGAGTTAAAAGAAGTTAAAAAAAAAGGTCATTAAAGTGCAATATTTTATTTAAAAATATTAATACATCTACCACTAATAAGGAAATACTATAAAATGAGCAAGACAAGTCAAAAGCTTCCATAGTAGAGCTAGGAGAGGATAAATATGAGGAAAAAGAAAGTTGTGGAAGAATATTGAGGAATATAATCATAATATCTACTTCTAATATAGGTAAGACAAAAATAAGAAAACCCTCAAATTATCAAGTGAGATCCAAGGAAAGAAGAAGAATAAAACCCTCAAATTATCAAGCAAGATCCAGGGAAACAAGACCAAACATAGAGAAAGGAACACAAACTAAGTCGATTGAAATTCTCTTTACCAAACAACAAAATGATATTGGTAATTCATCAATGGGTCTAATAGCACCTAATGAGACATGATTACCATATCATGGAGTATAAGGGGTGCTAATGCCCCCTCAAAGTAGATGACGGGGGACCGAAAAATGCACACTTCATCAAACCCTACTTTTTCATTAATAATTCTAAAAAATACATGCATACAGCCCGCAGGCTTACAATCACCGGCCTCGGCTCGGTTTTATCCACTACACTCTTCTATGTATTAAATCTGAAAATCATTCCCATAGCTAGCTCTCGGCTTAGCTTTACACTTCTACTCCTGCGTGCATTCTTCGATCCACCGTCCTGACTAAAACAACAAACTGAGTTTTTATAGAGGCCCCGACCCTCTCACACATCAACTCCCACGCAAATGGGTTCACCAACCCGATTAAAAACATTCACACAAAAATTAGGACACCAACCCGATTAAATTCCCGCACTCCACACGGTCCCTGCCACTGCTGACTCGGTCAGAATACCCTGCACGTCCATCCTTTTCGTCTTTCATGCTTCTTGGTATTTTTTCGCCATTTACTGCACCCTGGGTGCCACGTGTCATTCTGGATCAAATTTTGAAAATACCACCTGTTGCGGTTTTCCCGCCACCTCTTTCTCCTTCTCCGTCGCATCTTTCTCTCTTCGTCGCGATATCGTGACGTTTTTGCCCCTCTACGCTCTTTGGCACTTTTGGTCGCGATATCACGACATGTCACGATATCACGACCAACTCTTGCTGCTCGCCCACCTTCGAATTCTTGTCGCGATATCGCGACGTCGCGATATCACGATGTCTCCGTTGTTCTCTCTGTTTGCTGCCCTACGATCACGATTTCGCGATGTGTCACAAAATCATGACACTTTCGCTGCTCTGCTCTGCTGCTGCCCTGCTGTCATGATTTTGCGACGTCCACACCCGCTGCTCTGCTTCGTTGCTGCCCTGCCGTCGCGATTTTGCGACGTCGTGATTTTGTGACATGTCACAAAATCGCGACCACACCCGCTGCTCTGCTTTATCTCTGTCTTGATGTCGCGATTTTGCGACGTTGCGAAATTGCATCGCAATTTCATTGCAACTTTTCTCCTCCACCTCTGCCTCGTCGAGACATCGTGATTTCACTATGATTTCTTGCCTCCGCTTTCACCTTGCTGTTGCTGTCGTGATTCTGCAACATGTCGTGATTCTGCGACATGTCGCGAAATCACGACAGGTTTTCCCCCTTGCTCTCCTTGCCGATTTCTGTCACGATTTTGTGACACGTCGTGAAATCGTGACGGTTTTCTTCCTCCTTGCCTTCTGCTTTCTCTTCTTTCGACTCTGCAGCACTGACTTTCCTAAAACTTGATGCCTCTGCATCAGATGCTGCTGGATGCTCCTGCATCAGACACCCGGGGTACGTGGAGAAGTGATCTTCACTTCTGCTTGGTCCGGTCACTGCCTCCTGCAAAGACTTCCAGAATTTTCTCTGCCTCAGCAGACGGTTCTAACCCCGTCTCCCGGTCCACACAACTTCTGTCTTCTACCGGAAAGATTTCCTCATTGCTACAAACTTCTTCTACAGCCTGCTTTAACTCGTCCTTTGGCACAAAAAAATCTGTGTCTTCTTTCGGGCAGGTCCCGGCACTGCTGCACGCCTCTGCAGCCTTCTTCATTTTCTCCTCTTTCTTTCTCCGTCTCTCTTCCTGCCTTCTTTGCTGCTCTTCTTTCTCCCGTAATTTTATTGCGAGCCATTCCTTTTGCAGGGCTTTTAATTGCCGTTGCAAAGCTAAGATTTCTTCCTCCGGCACCATATCCTCCTTGCTGTCTCGTCTTCTTCGGGAATGCATTTTTCTTTTTTTTCTTCCAAAGCTTTAACGATTTGGTGTAGCTGCCTCATGTCCGACGATCTGCTAACACGCCCGGGATCTGAACTCACTCTCTCTCAGAACCCTCCCGTAGGTCCTGGCACAAACTGCCTCACGGCCGACGGTCTGTTTACGCACTCAGGATCTTCTGCTCTGATACCACTGACGGGGACCAAAAAATGCACACTTCATCAAACCCTACTTTTTCATTAATAATTCTAAAAAATACATGCACACAGCCTGCAGGCTTACAATCACCGGCCTCGACTCGGTTTTCTCCACTGCACTCTTCTACATATTAAATCTGAAAATCATTCCCATAGCTAGCTCTCGGCTTAGCTTTACACTTCTACTCCTGCATGCATTCTCCGATCCACCGTCCCGACTAAAACAACAAACTAGGTTTTTATAGAGGCCCCGACCCTCTCACACATCAACTCCCATGCAAATGGGTTCACCAACCCGATTAAAAACATTCACACAAAAATTAGGACACCAACCCGATTAAATTCCCGCACTCTGCACGGTCCCTACCACTGCTGACTCGGTCAGAATACCCTGCGCGTCCATCCTTTTCGTCTTTCGCGCTTCTTGGTATTTGTCTTCCATTTATTGCACCCTGGGTGCCACGTGTCATTCTGGATCAAATTTTGAAAATACCGCCTGTTGCGATTTTCCTTCCACCTCTTTCTCCTTCTCTGTCGCATCTTTCTCTCTCCGTCATGATATCACGACATTTCTGCCCCTCTGCGCTCTTTGGAACTTTTGGTCACTGTCGTGATATTGCGACCAACTCTCACTGCTCGCCCGCATTCAAATTCTTATCGTGATATCGCGACGTCGCGATATCATGACGTCTCCGCTGTTCTCTCCGTTTGTTGCCCTACGATCGCGATTTCGTGACGTGTCGTGAAATCGTGACACTTCCGCTATCGCCCTGCTGTCGCGATTTTGCGACGTCGCAATTTTGTGACATGTCGCAAAATCACGACCACACCCGCTGCTCTGCTCCGCTGCTGCCCTGCTGTCACGATTTTGCGACATGTCATGAAATCGCGACCACACCCGCTGCTCTGCTCTATCTCTGTCTTGACGTCACGATTTCGCGACGTCGTAAAATTTCATCGTGATTTCACTACAACTTTTCTCCTCCGCCTCTGCCTCGCTGAGACGTCGTGATTTCGCTACGGTTTCCTGCCTTCGCTTCCGCCTTGCTGCTGCTGTCACGATTTCACGACATGTCACGAAATCGCGATAGGTTTTCCCCCTTGCTCTCCTTGCCGATTTCTGTCATGATTTCACGACATGTCGTGAAATCGCGACGGTTTTCTTCCTCCTTGCCTTCTGCTTTCTCTTCTTCTGACTCTGCAGCACTGACTTTCTTGAAACTTGATGCCTCTGCATCTGATGCTACTGGATGCTCCTGCATCAGTAGAGGTGTATCAGGGACCTCTGTTTAAGTAATAAGCCTAATATCCTTTGTATCTAGGAAACTAAAATGATAAAAGAAGTTTCTAAAACTATGAAAGTAGTATGGGTGAGATGTGAATGGGATGCTATAGATTCTAAAGGAGTGATAGGGGAATTCTAACTTGTTGGAATCCTATTAGAACCTCCTATGTAACCATTCATAAAACTAGGCATTGGATAGCCTCTTTAGTCACATGCTTCTTTGTAAATATTTGTTTCATCCTTATCAATGTCTATGGACCTACAACTCAGTCATGCAGATTAGAAGTTTGGAGTGGGATTGAAGCCTTTATGAGAAGTAAAGACCAAGAAACCCAATTCATGATCATAGGATATTTTAATGCCATAACCAAGTTGGATGAAAATTTTGGGGGAATTAGGAAACTAACCCAAAGTATGAGAGATTTCTCAGCTTTTATTCAAAACAATAATCTATGGGAGGTTGAGTTTGAAGAAGACAACTATACATGGACCAACAATAGGAGAGGCCAGAACCTAATAGCAAAAAAATTAGATAGATGCATTCTCTCATATCATTGGCTAGATGAAGGGACTTGTGCTAAAATTAATACCTTGACAAGGATTGGTTCAGATCATTGGCCAATAAAAGTTAAAATGGTGGTAAGTGAATTCAAAAAATATCATATTTTAAATATGAGCAGATGTGGGAAGACCATCCTCAATTTGTTGATATGATAGCACAAACATGGAATTCTTCAGGAAATGATGGGTTGTATACACTTCCAAAACAAATTAAATCAATGACATCTAGATTAAAAGAATGGAACAAGAACACTTTTGGAAATATTTTTGAGAAGAAAGAAGAACTAAAAGATAAACTTTCAAAATTCCAAAAAGGTGATCATAATAATCCAAGCTCGGAGGAAAGGGAGTTAGTGAATATCATAATATTTTGAGTAAGGAAGAGAAATTTTGGAGATTAAAATCAAGACAGACTTGGTTAAAAGGAGATAAAAACACAAAGTTTTTTCATAGGATGGCAATAGTACAGAGATCAACATCTAGAATTAGTAGAATTAAATCAGTAGAAGGGGTTTGGATTGAAGACCAAAGTGAAATTAGAAAGGAGGCAAGGTCTTTTTATCAAAATATTCTAGGATCAGAGGAGTTTGAAGTTCTTAATGATAAACTTCTACAAGAAGTTCCTTCAGTTATAATAGATGAAGATAATAGGAAATTGATGGAGCCTATTACTCTAGAAGAAGTTCATCTAGCTCTTTTCTCTTTTAATAAGGATAAATCCCTAGGTCTAGATGGGCTCTCTACAACATTCTATCAACATAATTGGGATATAGTGAAGGATTCTTTATTGGTGGTAGTGGAACAGTCTAGGGTAAAATAATACATACCTTATAAAATAAATGCAACATATCTTACCTTGATTCCAAAAAAGAAGGATGCATAATTGTTTGATTCATTTCGACCCATAAGCCTATGTAATATGGCATATAAGATTATTTCCAAAGTGATGGTGAATCGGTTAAGACCATTGTTAGACAAAATTATTTTAGAAGAGCAAGGAGGATTTGTGAAAGGGAGACAGATTTTAGATGGGATCATAGTAGCTCATGAAGTTATGCATTCAACAACTTCAAGAAAAGAGAAAGCAATGATCTTAAAACTTGATATGAGTAAGGCCTATGATAGGGTTAAATGGGATTTTATTTTTGTAGTATTAGAAAAGTTTAGATTTGGGAAGAAATGGGTCAGATGGATTAAAGCTTGTGTCTCTACAGTTTCATATTCTATGTTGGTCAATGGGTTAGTAATAGAATCATTTAAAGCCAAGAGAGGCCTTAGATAGGGAGATCCTCTATCACCATATTTGTTCATTATTATGGCAGAGGTTTTGGGTAGGAACTTGAAGAAGGCTTACAAATATGGGCTTATAAGTGGACTTAAGGCTAGTAATAACATCGACAACATCACCCATCAATAATTTGTAGATGATACAACCCTTTTTGGTAGGGCAAGGATAAATGAGGCCAAAGCTTTGAATAACTTATTAAAGGAATACGAAAGAGCATCAGGGTAGAAAGTTAATAGGACAAAATCTAAAATTTACTTCCTAAACACCCCAACTAAAATCAAAGTAAGGATATGCAGGTTACTTCAAATGGAGGAGGCAAATTTACCAACAACTTATCTAGGGATGCCCTTATTTGAGGGGAGAATGAGGATAGAATTATGGAATCCAGTTATAAGTAAAGTTTAGAATAAACTACCAAAATGGAAAGGTAGATGGTTATCGTTAGTAGGAAGAGTGCAACTAATTAAATCAGTCTTATAGGCCATTCCAACATATTATATGTCCTTGTATACTATGCCAAAATCGATAGAAAAAGTTTAATCTTTATTATGCGATCATTTTTGTGGTCAGGATTACATGATAAAAGGAAATTTCCTTTGGTGAAATGGAGCAAGGTGTGTGATGATAAAACTAGGGGAGGTCTTGGTTTAAGAGTTCTTATGGATGCAAACTTAGCTCTTAGGGGAAAAGTAATTTGGAGATTGTACAAAGAGAGTCAAAGACAATGGGCAAGAATTCTTCTAAGTATGTTGAGCCCAATGACCCAAGCTTAATATTTATTGCATTCTCTCTACCAAATGGTTCTGCACTATGGAATGGTTTAAAAAATCAATTGATCTAGTGATTAAAGGTTTAATATGGGTGGTGGGAACTAGAGAAAAAATTCTATTTGGATGGATACTTGGTGTGATAAAAAACCACTCAATCTAGATCCAATTTTGAAACCATGGATGAGATTACTTCAAGATAAATATGGTGATAGGGTTTCAAACATTTTGTACAAGGATTAGGAAGGAAGATACAAATGGAAAGAATATTTTTTACAAGTATACAAGACATTGATGCTAGGAGGTAGTTGAGTAGAAAGATAACAATAATGATTATTTTAAGGGGAGCCAAGGATAAGTTGATTTGGGAGTTGAATAGCTTAGGAGAATACACAATAAGAAGTGGATATAATATAAAGCACCATCAAAATAGGAATATTACAAGAATATGGAGAGATATTTGGGATAGCTTGAGCATTCCTAAAGTCAAAATGTTTGTTTGGCTAGTAGGTCATAGAAGAATTTTATCTTGGGATAACCTTATGAAAAGGGGTTTTCATGGCCCCTCAAAATGTGTTCTTTGTAAAATGGAGGAGAGTATAGACCATCTCTTGGGACACTTCTCAATAGTCTGGAAACTATGGCAATGGATTCTTAATATGTTTGGTAAATGCATGGTGATGAATGGAAGAATTGAGGAATGGTTAAAGCAATGGCAAAGCACTTTTAAAAGTGATGCTTTATAGATAATCTGGGATATATCAAAAGATACAATACTTTGGATTATTTGGCTAGAAAGGAATAGAAGAATATTTAAAGGAAAGGAAAGCAATTTAGAGGTAATGAAAAGGAAGATTTGTTTAGCCATAGAGGAGTCTAAACCAACCCTATCAACTCACCCAATCCCTAATCTGGAAGTAGAGAGCCTTGATAGATGGAGTCAAGTCATCAAATGGAATTATGATGTTGGGGATAGGAGAAACAAAAAGAAGGCAAAGAATATAAAGTGGAAACCACCAGATGTGGAGTTGGTCAAATTGAATTTTGATGGAGCATCTAAAGGAAATCTAGGACCAATAGAGGAGGAGGAATAATTAGAAATAATAGAGGAGATATTTTGTCTCATTACGCTTTCAATAGTGGATTTAAGACAAATAATGAAGTTGAAGCTTGGGCGACTTTGGAAGGGTTAAAAATATGCAAACAAATGAAATGGAACAAAGTATGGATGGAAGGTGATTCACTCATAGTAATAAATGCAATTTTGAGGAAAGCAAAGGCTCCATGGAACATACAAGAGATAATTGTGGAAATTCAAGACCTTGCTATAGAGTTTGAAGAAATTAGGTTTACACATACATTAAGGGAAGGAAACAAATGTGTAGATAGGCTAGCCAATAGAGGGGTTTTAATTGAGGATTATGAAGTTAAATTCTCTTTTCCTTGGTTAGAGGAAGTAGTAAGTTTAGTTGAAGTTGACAAGAAAATGTTGATTGCTTGAATCAAATAATGATTAAGATTTACTTTAATGTTTTCCATTGGTAATATCTACTTTATTTTATAACATTAATGTGCTTTCATATATACTATTTATTACAATTTTTGTGGTTGCACTTGTGCTTCAGGAAGGAAACTAGCAATCCAGATCTGGTAAAGCGGGCTATGATAGTGCGATGTTTTGGAAATATTACTCTACTAAGATGCAATGCATAGATAGTAGAGGTGAAGTTTTGGTATTGTGAAGGCTGTTGTAGGAAAATGTCAAGAAGGATGCTGAATTCTGGAATATTTGTATTCACACAGAAAATTGTAAAAGTTCCAGAAAATAAAAATCAAGAATTCAGACATTTTATGTAAAATGATGTAGGTTTCTAGCTATAGCAACTCAATTGAGATGAGAATTGAATCTATTTGTAAACTCTCATGCTCTAAAGAAGAGAGTTGTGATTTGTCAAGGGTGGGGGACCCGAGTACAACCCCTTGTTCTCCAAAAAAAAAAAGAATATTTTGTTAGAAGTTCTTTTTTAAAGTTGCATTAGGGAGACAAAAAGAGAATTATTTATTTAAATTCATAAAGTTAAAGTGGAAAGTCCACATTCATTAAAAAAAAAGTGAAGAAAAAGGAAAATATTATTAGGACCATAAGAAAGAGACAATAAGTTTTTGGTACCATTTTAAAAGAAGGAAACATAATTCTTAGTAAAAAAATATTTTTCTTTTTTATTGGTTAAAGTTCTTATAGTGATTTTCCACTACACTCAGGTTTTGGCCTAAGATAAAAGATAAAATAAAGGCAATATGGAGGAAGGCATAAAAGTCTTGATGATAGGTGATCATAATTTTGTAAAAGTATCAAGTGGAGAAGAAAGGCAAGAGTTTTAAGCTTTCACATGTAACTTATCTTAAAGGGGTGAAAATAAAAAGAGGACCAAATAACACAAAGAAAAAAAACTCCAGAAAATCAAAGGTTTTAATAAGTTACAAAGAAATAACAGTAAAAAAGTTTTGAAAGGTGGAGTACGCAAGCAAGGAACTCTCAAGAAGCAGAACACTAAAAGGGTCAATGAAAGAATAAGAGAAGAATATTTTACAAATACTTTGGACAAGAGATTAAGTCTGATCATGGAAGTATTAAAATTTTTGACATAGGACAATGAAAGATAGTTTTAACAAACAATTGGTATCTTGCATAGGGATCTGAAAATACTAGGCGCATGCCAAAATTTAAAGGGAGACACAAAAAACCACCAACTCTGAAGAAGAATAATTTTAAGATGTAGAGAAACAATAATGATGCACAAGATCCAATAGGAGTAGGTAAAATGGATGGATGAACCATTATTAGAAGTAAGGATCAACTCTCTTTGTCATTTCAACCTAGCAATCTAAGAAAGTGAGTGATATCTTGAAGATAAACATTGCAATCACAATCCTCTACCTAACAAAATGGTTTCATATGATGCTCTCATTTAAGTATTTAAAATCCCTAAAAAAGAATAGTTGAAGTTGTTAGTCTTTCCAACAAAATTTGGAGGGAAAATCTTCCAATTTTGTAATCTATATATAGTAGTTAGTTTAACATCGTAAATCATCTACAAGTTATCTGTTCCATATAGTTTTCCCTTCATTTTCCTTTGTAAAGCAAATACTCGTATTCTTGAGTGGTCTTGCAAGAATACCCTCAAGCCCCTACTTCTGACACAATATTGTAATTATTTTATATTCATATATGCATATTGAAGTCCATGACTATTTGGTTACAAGTGTTTGGTTCTCCATGTCCCATTTCCTTTGTGCATGTGCATTTATTTTTAATTATATATGTTGAGAAGAGGAAGTGTTCACTAAGTTGATGCATTACACTTAGGGCTATTGTGTGAGGGGATCTTATTTTGATATTGGTGCATCACCTCGGTTAGTTTAGGTTTTAATTTTTTGTTGTTTTATTTTCTTGCATCTCTCTAACCCTTTCCTCCAAAGATATTAAATTAGGCTAGAGTAGGACAATACACTCAATATTACATTTTAAAAGGTATTGACCTTGTTAAAAATCTCAAAGGGTCTTGATTGAGCCAAATCCCATGCTCTTGAGACTAGCCCTATTATGTTGCTCTACATGAGGTGCAATAGTCCAAACCGTTTGGTCCACCCATCCAATGACTTGGAAAATCATAGAGGACAATTGTTTAATGGTATGCTCGGTGGGATGCCATTGACATATCTTTGGTCCCACAATCAAGAACAAGTTAGGATCTAACTATGGTGAGGGTCTTTGTCTATTTTTCTTGTTAAAGCACCTCAAAAATCACCTAGCAACTCTACTCAAGAATGAATATCTAGAAGAAGTTGCGTAAAGGACACCAGATTGAGGTTTTAATGAAGATCTTAGTCTATCTACATTCAAAGCACAAGGTATATTCACCCGGTGGCTCCATTCCAACCAAAGGACCTAGAAGTGTATGAATAAGATACCTACTACTAGGTCCCTTGCTACTAAAAATCTACAAGAGTTGCTCCCTCCACTTGACAACATTCCATGAAGAAGAAGATCCAAAATCTAAAATATGGTTGTTCCACAACAACCTAAAACATTTCCTACTTGGAATGAGGTCCCTTGGAACCTCATGGTCTACATGAAGTATGGGAGGAGATACTAGTTTTTGCCCTTAAATCTCTCTCATATTTCATTATGGAGGATTTGACTACTCCAACTGAGCATATGAACCACATGGTGAGCCTATGCATGCTTCATAATCTATCAGAGCAAAATATGGATCTTAGATTGCTTGTGATCTTATTCAATGGAAGGGCTTGAGAATGGTACCTTGCACTTTAACCTAGCTTGATAGCTAACTAGAGCTAGCTTACCACTCTAATCATTGAAAGATTCAATAAGAAGGTGGATGAGATCATGTCTCTCCTAGAATAGTTGTCAAATATAAAAGTAGCTCCCATCAAGGCTATGAGGATTTCAATACCAAATTTCATAAGGTGTGGTATAAGATACCTCTAGAGACGTGGTCTACCTCAGATATGGTATTGATTTACTACTTTAGAGCTTTAGATTATGAGATATCCATAATGATCAAGGCCAAAGGGGTAAATTCTTTACTAGAGGCCTATGGAATAGTTGTCATAGCTGAAAATGACTTGATACAAATTGGAAAGTTTTTCCCTAGGCCCCTAGTACTCTTGTTCCCCAATAATCAATACCCACACTAGCATCTTTAGAGCAGCCAAGCAATATCCCCTCAACCAACATTGTCCATATTTTTTGTCTCCAACTCATTTCCAGTTATGATTTCCCATGTTGATGATAATTCTAAATTAAATACAATTGAGAACCTGCTAGAAAGGTTCTCAAAGGAATTCTAAAGCAACCCCAACCCTTTAATCCAATAACATTATAACAAAATCTCATAACAACCATCAAACTTATATAAGTGGAATACCCATAAACAAATCTTAATCTATTGGAATGAAGTAGAGATGTTTGTGATATCCGATGAAAAGGAAATAATGAGGAACCAACCACATGATTGCTACATAAAAACTGCCAAAAGAAAAGAAATTGAAGAAGGGAGACACAACATGAATATGAATCCATCAAATCTTAGTAGAATCTCTTGTAAAAAATAACAAAAATATCAAAAGTGCCAATATATCCAAAAAAATATGTTGATCAACATGAGTTCACACCAATATAAGCAATATTTTCCCATCCACCAGCAATAGGAAGAGCCTCCATCAATAATAGGAAGAGAACAACCCCTATAGACTTAGCATCCCATCCAAAAGGTGCACTCTCTAGAGTCATTTGACATAACAGAGAACCTTAAAGTATCTACCATGGCTATACCTCTTTAGAAATTAATGTCTATGCCATAATAGATAAAGCATTTGGGAGAAGCACCAAAGAAGAAATAAATTTTAGATAACAATGAGGTATCTGTAGTCCTAAGATTATCCCCATCAAAAGTAATTAAAGAAAAGCTGAGACCATTCTTCCTAACTTTTTGGTGATAAAATCCACAATTGTATGATCAATTTTGGAGCAAGCATCTCAATAATACCAAAAGGGATAGTTGATGCGTTGGCATTAAGCTATGAATCTAATGATCAAAGTATAGTTAAGTTAGATGGAATCCTTGTCCAGGATCTCAAAATGATAAAAAAGCTTCCCATAGCACTAAAAGCATTTCTAAGAATAATTATATACTAGGACTTCACATTAATAGAGCTCCTAGCCACTTTCAACATTTGTCTATTGAGGGAATTTATGACCAAGATAAATGGGTACCGATCCTTTTACTAGACACACATGCTACTTAGTGATCAAAATGGTATCAAAATTAAGATACTCATAAAGTATCTACATGCCTACCATGGATGAGTGACATAACTCCACAGAGGAAGTTCATTGAAGAAGAAGGTGTCTAATGAGAAAATTATTCCTAATGATTCAAATGATCTAATGTAGCAATGGGCTATGGATAGGTACAATCCTAAATATGGGAACAATCCTAAAATTAATGAAATATATAGACAAACTGGTATAGGGACATACATGATTAAAAAAGAAGCCATGACTATACCTCAAATATTAAAAGGGGAGGAGAAACCAAATGGGCTATGGAGGTTATTCTTTGATGACACTAGAAGAAAAAAGGGCTAGTATTGGTGCGTATTTGATATCACCATAAGGATAAAAATTATTACAGGCATACAAATTATAGTTTACTTGTTCAAACAACTTGGTTGAATATGAAGCTCTAGCCCTTCATCTTCATATAAAAGAAAATAAAAGAATCAATATGTTATAGATCTTCGATGATACTGAACTGATTATAAAACAAGTAAGAATACAATACATAGCAAAAAATAGGTTAATGAAATCTTATAGATATAATATTTGAGACCTGATTGAATACTTTGATGTTGTTGATATTAGGGTCATCTTGAGGGAGCAAAATATTAATGTTGATAGAATGATAGTGGTCAGATCACAATTTGATCCAGTCGATGATTTACTCCAAAATAATCAATTGGTAAAGATAGTAATAAGGTCGACCATCCCTGATAATGAAGTAAATTGACAAGAATTCAAAAGTGATGAACACATTGTTTTATTGTTACAATAATCATATGAGTATGTTAAAGAAATGAATTTAGAAATTGAGGCAACATACGAAGACCATATCATCCAATTAAAATCCAATAAGTTACCAAATAGGTTGATCACATTGGAATCTCTCTTTAGTCTAGATGATAGGTTTAGAGGAAAAAGTGAATTACTACTAATGAAGAAGATTACCAAGAACTAGCTCCAAGAAAATTGTTAAAGATAGATAAAGTAGTACAAAAGGAAAATTTATCTTATTAAGTTATTCCAAAAGTACAAAGAAGTAATGGCTTGGACTTATGAGGACCTTAAGGGATATAATAAAGAGATTATCCAACGCATAATTGTTCTATATACAGAGGCTAAGTTGGTGAGAAAAAAATAGATGTTATTTAACCCAAAAATTGAGCCTCTCATGTGGAAAGAACTATGCAAACCGATTGAATCAAAGATATATACCTAATCAAACACACCACATGGGTATCCGGTTTGATGCCTATGAGAAGGAAAAATGGTGAGATCATATTATGTGTTGATTTAACGGACTTGAACAAGGATTCTGTAAAAGACCATTATACATTGCCTTCCATGGAAAAAATCCTCTAAACAATTGTAAAATTTGAAATATTTTCATTATTGGATGGGTTTTTTGGTTTTAATCAAGTGTGGGTAAAAGACGAGGATCAATATAGGACAACTTTTACCATAAAATGGGGGACTTTTGCATATCAAAGAATATATTTTCAATTGTATAATGACAAAACAACATTCTAGGGAGCTATGAATATTGCTTTCCATGACCTGATAAATAAAATAACACTGATCTATTTGGATGATCTCATGGTATTTTCTAAAAGGAAATAATATTATTTAAAACAATTGGAGAAGATTTTTCAATGATGTCAGGAATTTGGGGTATGACTCAATTCAAATAAGTGAATTTTTGTGTACCATAGGGGAAATTAGTGGGGCACATGGTGTCAAAGAATGGTATCAATAGATATGGATAGGATTTAAGCCATCAATAACCTTTCATTACCAAGGCATGAAAAGGGATTACAATATTTCTTTGGCTAGATAAATTTTGTTAGGAGGTTCATCCTAGAATTTGCAACTATTGTTAAACCTACGATGCTTATGCTAAAAAAGAACCGACCATTCATATGGATGGAGAAATAAAATGAGACTTTTGAAAAAATAAAAGAGGCCATTATAGAAGCTCTAGTATTGGTCAACCCAAAATTTGATAAGGATTTCATTATTTATGAATATGGAGGGGAGCTTAGCATAATAACTTTAATGACACAAAAGGAGGAGAAACAACATGAATGCCTAGATCCTTTTCAACCAAACTTTGAAAGGGTATAAAGAGAAATATAACTTTATTGAGAAGCAGGTATATGCTCTAGTTAGAGGCTTGAAGAATTTCAAGCATATGATTTTGAACAATAATATCACTACTTATGTCATATATTCAAGTGTTAGAGAATACATAATGGGCAGGGAAATCAACGAAAAAAGGGCTAGGTGGATTACTAAAATTCTAGAATATGATGTGGAAATCAAGTCTACAAAGCTGGTCAAAGGAATAACACTTTGTCAAAGACTAGTTGAAGATGTGATCAAATAAGAAACCAATTCAAATGATGACAATAAGAAAATAGAATAAGATAAATATCCGATTAATTATGAAGAAAGAGAATCTGATTGGGTAAAGAAAATGATTGAATATATGCAAACAAGAAGGTATCCCATTAATCTAGATAGATCCCAAAGAAGAGATTTTAGTTGTAGAATGTTCATTAGACATTAATTGATAAAATCTTATTTTGAAGGAACTTTGATGGAATATTGCTCCATTGTATCAAAAGAGAACAAAAATAGTTCCTATTGCAAGAATTTCATCAAGGATTTTTTGGTGGACACTTCTTAGCCCAAACAATAGCCAATAAATTCATAAAAGTAGGGTGTTGTGGACCCATGAGAGTCTCCACATGGATAGATCCTAATAGTTTACTAGACTCTCGATTTTGTAAAAAAGATTATTGATTAATTATAAGGAAACCTTGCCAGCCCTGATATCTTTTGCATGAAATCTAATTGAAAATTAGAAGGTAACTTATTGGGCCTAAATTTGACTAAGAAAATGGGCCCAACCACTTTAGAGTACTAAACAAGGCTGGTTACATATTTTCAAGGTTGATGTCAGTAATAACATGTTGAAGCCCCAACTAGTATAGGACAAAGTGGCTATAGAATTTTAGGGATGATGTTAGACTAAGCCTACAAAGGCCTTGACCACCAAGAATTAAGTAAAAATATGAGTAGCCAAGAACATGAGTGGCTGAAAGTAGGAGTAGCTATAATATGGAGTGGCTGAGAGATTTTAATGATTAAGAAAGTCTCGGCTAGGTCCTTGAAGCCTCAATAATAAGAAAAAAACTGCAATAATTGGTGATAAAAGATGAAGGCTCTAGGACATGTCTCTTTTAGTAGATATTATGTATCTCAACGACATGGGCCACTTGGACACTTCTCAACCATCCAAAATAAAGTTTTTTAAAAAAGTGACAACAAGACTCCTAGAATCTACAATAGCATCAGTTACCACTAATCATAAATAGATGTTCTTGTAACATTAACAACTGGTCTAATTATAAGGTATAATGGAAATAATTGAGCATGCTCAAAAGGACTCAAGCCTACTAAAAACATGTGGTTGTTGAAGATGGTGATTGATTGCTGGATCAAAATAGTTGGTAGTGACAAGCCAAGAAAGAGATAACTGCTTCCTCAAGCATGAGATCTAGACTGGGCTAGGTTGTACCTATTCTTATTAGGCCCCTTGTAGTCACTAGCTAGGCTAGTATAGTAATCTCTACATAGTGCAATTTACCTTAGTGTGAGGGTCAACAATTTGAGTGTTTGCCTATTGTATACTATGCAATTTCATTTTTCTTCTTAATGAATCAACTTGTCTTACCTTAGCTAGTAATGTATTGAATTTTTCATGAATGCATGTTGCGTAGTCTCTAGATATTTCTGTAAAAGCTTTGTGGGTGGTCTATTCTATTAGGCCCGATTTATTGTTTGGATTATCACTTTGGGCTATTGGAATATTAGGAATGCATAACATTAATCGTTATGGTTCTAATTTATTATGTAAAAGTATGTCAATGGTCTATTATGCTAGGCCATAAATGTTGTTTGGACTACATTGAGGGCTATTTGAGTAGTAGAGGACACGATCTTAGATTAATAAATATTCAATAATGATTTGCTTGGTTATTGGTTTGGTAGGCCCTATATGTAGTCAAGTTATAGTGTGCTTTTGCATAGGATGTGGTAGTGTTGTTAACCAAATACCATCCGCTTTTAAATCCATGTTTCTCTCCTTTTTCTATTTCTAGCCCTCCATTTTGTTAGAAAATATTATGTTATTTGATATATTGGGATGTGCAGGATATATACATGTGTCATGATAGAAGACTAAGAGTCTTGTATGCAAGTGGAAAGAGAAGAGTCTAAAGGTCATGGTCAATAATTTGAAGGGTTATCTTGTATAACTATGTTATGGAGACAAAGCTCCATATTTTTTTTTATCAAGTGTGAGAGTATCTCAAGATTGTATTCTAGATTTATGAATAATAATGCATCTTTCAATATAGTTGATCTATATGAGATTTATATTATTTTGACCTTTAATATTATGGCTATTTTATATTGGGACCTATGATATTTTGTGGTAGTAAGGCTTAAAAATCCAACAATGGTATCAAAGCTACCACTTGACTCTATCCATTTTGATAGAGTTATTTTAGCCATATTCATAAATATTTAACTTTATCCACTTTTGATAAATTTAATTTAGAGTTTGTACACTTTGAAGGTAGTGCAGACTTGGAATCTATTTTTAAAGGTCTTATTGAGTAGAATATTGAGAGAATAAGGACTCATTCACCCTGATTTGAATGCCAGGGTCTTTCCACTTGGTTTAAGGAAAACCAATGAAGACTATGACTCAACTATATTGATATAGAGGACCAACTTAGAAGAGAAGCTGGACATTGACAGAGAAAGCCAACTCAGAAGAAACGTTGGATATTGAAGATTGCAAGAAAGTCAACTCAGAAGATAGTTGAGATTCAGGGACATTCAAAGTTACCTTGATATTAATATTGGGTTCTCTAGTAAGGAGGAGAATCATATTGGGTTCTTAGGTGTGACCTAAGATATTAAATATTTTAGATAGATAGAGGAACAACATTGCTACAAATATTGTGAAAGATATAAAGAAGCATTCAAAGTTTCATATAGAGATTGAGAACATACAAACTTCCTATCGAGATAGAGAAGCAGAAAAAAAAGCCATAAGCATAGAGAGAAGAAGAAAAAAGTAGTAAGCAGAGAAAAAAAGAATAAGGACACCAGAGTGCAATCTATAGTAATCAAGGAGAATAGTGTGGAGCCATCATCCACATAGGAGAAATGACCAAGCTTAGTGAGACTAACCTAAGCGACTAAGCATAAAGGATAAAGCCTAAGCAACATTGTAAAAAGATAAAGCCCTAACAACCTTGTAATAGGATAAAGCTAAAGTGACCTTGTAAAGGATAAAGCCCAAGAAGTCTTGTAAAAGGATAAATCCCAGGCAACCTTTTAAAGGATAAAGTCCAAGTGGCCTTGTAAAGAGATAAAGCCTAAGTGGATTTGTAAGATAATAAAGCCTAAATGGTTAAGTAAAAATCTATAGAGCTTGATTCAACCATGATATAAGAAGAAAATAGTAATGAGATAAAGACAAGCAATTAGTACAAAAGATAAAGCCAATACTAAAGATATTGGCTCAAGCAACCAATGTTGAAAGGAGACCTAAGAGAGGTCAACATTGAAGATAGTAGTCCAAGTTGCCAACATTGAAATAAGAAACAAGTAAATCAACATAGTAAGAATAACAACCAATAAATGTTATAATAGCTGAGTGGTAATTAAAGTGCAACCATAGCATAGTCATAGAATATCCACTTAGTTCTACCAATAAAGGTAGACTACCAAAACACTATTATCAAAGCACCACTGTGTTCTACCAATCAAGGTAGACTACCGGAGCACAGTCACAAAAGAATACTAAGCTCTACTAGCTAGGGTAGACATACAACCCTTCAAAATCAGTGCTATAATAGTTCAAGCACCTAGAACTAGAATTATTATCTTGAAAGTAGAAGCAAAAGTATTGCTACCTAATATTGCTATTGAAGGAACCATGAATCAGAGTAAAGCTTTTAAAGATGAAGCATTGCTGCCTAAAGAAAATAAAGTATTTCAACCTCAAGAACCAGAAACCAAAGTGAATATACCTAGGTCAAAGGAGTCAAAGCAATCAAAAACTAGAAAGAAGCTACCTAGGAAAGAGGAATCGAAGCATTCTATCCAAGACTTCTTCAACAATAGAAGCCTAAGAAAATATAGTGTGGTTACAAAAAGGGAAGAATATTGGATAAACAAATGACCATCAATGAAGGAGAATATTAATAGGCTAGATGAAAAAGCATTTGAAATGCTTAACCTAACATATCAAGGCATGCATGAGATTCCAATGAGCATCGACAATAATCATGCTCACAATGGTTAGATAATGTCTTGAGCATTACTTTATTTTTATGCGTTATTTACTGTTGGAGGAAAAAGAAGGTTAATTAAATTTGAAAGCATATTTAGAAGTTATAAGGTTGCATTATGTTTTAATATGATAAGATATGGAGTAATAGGGTATACAACATAAATAATAAAGTTTTTAAAAAGTATTTTACATATTGAAAGATTGAAACTTGTTTGGAGTGAAAATTTTATTAGAGTTTGAAGTTATTTAGAGAGTGAAGTTTTTTTAAAGTTTGGAGTTTTTGAATTTTTGAAAAGTTTTTAAAATTTGAAATTTTGCAAATTTAATATTAGGGAGTTAAAAGGTTTTCTACATCAAAGGATTAGAAAATTTAAAATTTGCAAATTTCATATTTGAGTATTATTTAAATTGGGAGATATAAGGTCTTCAACTTCAAAGGAACTCACTATGGATTATTGGTATATTGATTCTGGAGCAAGTAGGCATATGATTGGAAATAAACAATGGTTTAACACTTTTCAAGAGAAATATGAAAAACCAGTTGTCATAGCAGATAGTATGACTTATGAGGTCAAAGGAGTAGGAGATGTCTTAATTGATCTATCAAATGAAAAAGGAATAATTAACAATGTACTATATGTACCTGGATTGACTACTAATCTTCTTTTAGTATCTCAACTGATGGATCAAAACCTAGCAGTTGAATTCAAAACTATTAAAGACAAAAAAAATGTCTTATTATCAAACAAGGAAGAGTTATAGCTTCTGGCTCTTATAAAAATAGTTTGTTTACTCTAGATACAGTGCCAAATATGGCTCTATCAGCAGGGATTTCAGAAACAAGAGAGCTTTGGCATAAAAGGCTAGGACACATAAGTGCATCTTCATTAAATGAGATGAGTAAACATCAAATGGTTAAAGGTTTACCTAAAATTTCATGGGAATCTATAGTTTATCCAAAATGTCTAGCAGGAAAACAACATAGAATACCTTTTGAACTTCGTCAACACAGAACTCAAGAACCATTGGAATTAATATATACAAATTTATGTGGTCCAATGAATGTTACTAGTATTGGAGGACATAGATATTTTCAACTATTTGTTGATGATTACTCCAAGAAAATGTGGGTGTATTTTATGAAATTCAAATCCAAAGCATTCAGTTGTTTCAAACAATTCAAACTACTAGTGGAAAAAGAATCAAGAAAAACAATCAAGAATCTTCGTTCAGATAGAGGAGGTGAATTTTTGTCAAAAGAATTTAACTTGTTTTTAGAAGCCAATGGTATAAAAAGACAACTCACCACAACATATTCACCACAACAAAATGGTATTGCAGAAAGAAGAAATAGATCAATTATGGAAATGGTTTGTTGTATGCTAAAGGAAGCTCATCTTGATCATCAATATTGGGCAAAAGCAGTTAAAACAATTGTATACTTACAAAATAGATCACCTACAAGGATACTAAAAAATGTTACTCCTGAAGAAGTATGGTCAGGACAAAAACCAATAGTAGAACAATTGAGAATCTTTGGATGTAAGGCATACATGCATATTCCAAAGCAAAGAAGAACTAAACTAGATGACAAAACTATGTGTGGAATATTTCTTGGTTATGATGATGATTCAACAGGTTATAAAATAATTGATCCTACAACAAAGAAAATCTACATAAGCAGAGATGTAATATTTGATGAAGGAAACAAAAATATTATTAAAGAACAAAATATTGATTCAGGGATAATTCTAAATTCTTCAGAAGAAGACTCATCAAGTGAAGACTCAAAATCAGACATAGATGATGAACAAATAGAAAATGTAGAGACTACTACAACACTTCAAAGGAAAGAACCTATATGGCTTAGAGATACACTTAAGGACTCAAAGCTAGAGCAGATGCCAGATCTCACTACTACAAGACCTCAAACTCATAGTTTAACAAGAATAAATAGAGGGTTGATAAGTTCTATAATAGAACCTACAACTACTCTAAATGCTTTAAGTCATCTAGAATGGAAGGCAACCATGGAATCAGAATATGCAACATTAATGAAAAATAAAACATGGAATCTAGTTGATCTACCACAAGGAAAGAAAGTAGTAGGATGTAAGTGGGTCTACAAGATAAAATACAAAGCAGATGGTTCTCTTGATAAATACAAAGCTTGATTAGTTGCAAAAGGATATACTCAAACAAAAGGAATAGATTATGAAGAAACATTTGCACCAACAACAAGAATGACTACTATTAGAACAATTTGTGCTTTAGCAGCACATCATGGATGGAAACTTCATCAAATGGATGTAAAAAGTGCATTTCTTAATGGTGATCTTGAAGAAGAGGTATATATGTCACAACTAGAAGGATTTGTGATCAAAGGACAAGAACAAAAGGTTTGCAAGCTAAACAAATCCTTATATGGTCTAAAGCAAGCACCAAGAGCATGGTATATAAAGATTAATAATCATTTATTACAACATAATTTTAAAAGAAGTTTATCAGATCCAAATATCTACACAAAAAATATTGGACATGATAGAATAATACTTATAGTATATGTTGATGATATAGTAATCACAGGAAGCTCAAAAATTTTGATAGATGAAGTTAAAAGAGATCTAGAAAAGGATTTTGAAATGACAGATTTGGGGCTTCTTCATTATTGTCTTGGTTTGGAAATTTGTCAAAATGAAAACAATATCACAATAACATAGACAAAGTATGCAAAATCATTACTTGAGAAATATAGGATGAACAATTGTAAACCCAAAGATACTCCCATGGAGCAAGGATTGCAATTGTCAAGATATGATGAGACACCTCTAGTCTCAACCACTATCTATCATCAATTAATTGGAAGTCTTCTATATTTAACAAATACCAGACCAGATATAGTTTTTGTTGTAAATTATCTCTCAAGGTTTATGCAAGAACCTAGAGAAAGTCATTGGAAAGCCACAAAAAGAATACTACAGTATATTAACAAGACTATAGAGTATGGGCTAACATATAAAAAGGATGATGACAAATTTTGCCTATAGGGATATACAGATTTTGATTATGTTGGGTCTATAGATGACATAAAATCTACATCAAGCTATATTTTCTATCTTGGTTCAGGACCTATTTCTTGGTACAGTAAAAAATAACATGCAGTAGCACTTTCATCTATAGAAGCAAAATATCGTGCAACAAAAGATGCAGTATGTGAAGCACTTTGGTTACAGTACATATTATCAGATATGGGAATCAGAAGAACTCCTACAATAATAAATTATGATAATCAAGGAGTACTTAATCTAATAAAAAATCCAATTATTCATGAAAGAACAAAACACATTGAAGCTCAGTGTCATTTTATCAGGGATCATGTTCAAAATCATCATATCTAGTTGAAACACATTTCTACTAAAGATCAAATTGCAAATATTTTTACAAAAGCACTTGGTCGAAACAAATTTTAGATATTTCAGAATCATCTATGTAGATCAAGAAAATTCAACATCAAATAATGTAATATAGGGGGTGTTAGAGAATATTACATTATTTGATATATTAGGATGTGCAGGATATGTACATGTGTCATGCTAGAAGACTGAGAGTCTTGTATGCAAGTGGCAAGATAAGAGTCCAAAGGTCATAGTCAAGAATTTGAAGAGTTATCTTGTATAACTATATTATGGAGACAAAGCTCCATAATTTGTATCAAGTGTAGAGAATATCTCAAGATTGTATTCCAGATTTATGAATAATATTGTAGTATCTTTCAATATTGTTGATCTATATGAGATTTATATTATTCTGATATTTTGACCTTTAATATTGTGGCTATTTTATATTGGGACCTGTGATATTTTGTGGTAGTAAGGCTTAAAAAGCCAACACATTTCTCTCTTTAGTCTTCTTTCATTTCTTTTTTATTTTTCTTTACAACAAGGAACTACCCTTCTTCGAAGGTTGGTAGGAAGAAATTTTGAGCCATTTAATATTAGTTGCGGTATAGGGTGCACATCTCACCACTAGGTATATCACATACCAAGAGGTATTATTGGTCCAACATATTTTAAAATTCTCATCATTAGGTTAGGAATTGTGAGAAATGTAAATTCTTTATTGAGAGAAAGAAAAATGCATCTATGCCCATAAGACTCATATCTACAAATGAACCTTTTGCTCAATGGAAATTAGATTTTATAGGAATGATTAAGTTGCAATCTAGTGAGGGGCACAAATGGATTCTTATTGCTATGGACTATTTCACCAAATGGGTTGAAGCAATCCATTTTAAAGAGACCATTGAGAAGGTGATCATAGATCTTTTAGAAGATATCATTACTAGGTTTGATGCCCCCAACATAGTAATTACAGACAATGCCAAGGTATTCATAGGGTCTAAAATCACTCAATTTACATTTCAACATGACATCTATTTGAAGGCTTCCTCAAACTATTACCCATAATGTAATGGTTTGGTAGAATCTACAAACAAGAACTTGCTAAGAATTTTAAGAAGAATTGGTTCAAAAAACCAACAACAATGACACCTTCATCTCAAAATGGATTTATGGGTATATTATATCACCTCAAAATAAATCCTTAATATGCTCTTCATACAATTTGGTATGTGAAAAATAAGCCAAACTACCTATCTCCATAGAATTACCTACACTTCCACTACTACATCAACTAGAATTACTAGAAAATGATACAATGATGATAAGAATGAGAGAGCTATTGAAGCTTGAAGAACTAAGAAAATAAACTGAAGAATAAATATTGAAACATTAAGAAAAAATCAAAATATGGTTTGATAAAAACACTACTCTGTAGATCTTTGAAGTCAGTGATATGGTCCTCAAATGAGATGAAGATAAAAGCAAGCCAAGGAATCATACCAAGTTTGATACAATTTAGAGTGGGCCATATACTATAACTACTTGCAAAGATTAGAACACATTGGAGTTAGAAACCATGGAAGGGGATATTCTTCTTATGCTAGTGAATGAAATTCATCTAAAGATATTTATAGTATATTTGGCTTCCAAACATTTAAGAGAAGCCTATGAAAAAATGGAATAAATCTAGGGCCCATTAGAGGAGGAATGGGCATAAATCAAGCAAGTGTTGAAAAAGTTGCCAGCCTTGTAATTTTGCTTTTGGTTTGTATTTTATTTTTTAGGAATTCTAAAATTTTGACCCCATGCCCAAGGATAAAGGCAATAATTTTAAGTTCTCCTTCAACAATCAAGAAGGCCCCTTTGAATTGCCAAAACTATAGTTATTTCTCACTACACTCAAGTTTTGGCATTAGACAAAAGATGAGATAAAGATGACGGTGAAAGGCATTGAAGTTCCAATTAGAGGTGATCATGATTTTGTAGAGATCTTGAGCAAAGAAGAAAGGCAAATTTTTTGAGCTTCCACACATAAATTATCTTACAGGGGTGAAAAGAAAAAGAGAGGACTAATCAACGTAAAGAAATAACAACTATCGACATCTAGAGGTTTTGATAAATTACAAAGAAATAAAAGTAAAAAGTTTCAAAATTTGGAGTATGCAAGACACAAACTCGTAAGTGAAACACTAAAAGAGTCAATGAAAGAACAAGCGAAGAATATTTCACAAAATACTTCCAATAAGAGATTCAATCCAATTATAGAAGTCTTAAAGTTTTTGACAGTCCAACGAAAAAATGTTTTGACAAACAACCGATATCTCTTGTAGGGATTTTAAAAGACTAGGAGTGTGCCAACATTTAAAGGGTGATACAAAAGTCCACCAACTCTAAAGAAGAATTAAATTAAGCTACAAAGAAATAATAATGATGCACAAGCCCCAAGGAGAGTAGATAAAATGAATGGATGCCATTATTAGAAGTAAGGATCACCTACTATTGTCATTTTAGCTTAGCAATCCAAGAAAGTGGGTGATATCTTGAAGACAAAAGCATGGCGATCATAGTCCTCTACCTAAAAAATTGGTTGTAGATGGTGCTCTCATTTAAGTATTTAAAATACTTAGAAAATAATAGTTGAATTTGTCAATATTTCATACAAAATTTGGAGGGAAACTCTCCTTTTTTTGTAATCTATATATAGTAGTTAGTTTAGCATTGTAAATCATTGACAAGGTATACATTTCATATAAATTTTCCTTTATTTTGCTCTATGTAGTAGGACTTGTATTCTTGAGTGGTCTTGTAGGCATGCCCTTGAGCCCCCACTTTTGGCATAATATTGTAATTTTTTTATATTCATATATGCATATTGGAGTCCATAGCTATTTGGTTCCAAGTGTTTGGCTCTCCTTGTCTCATTTCATAACAACCCTCCTTGGCAGGACTTATCCTTGACAATAAACTATGTATTGATGTATGGATGTTTAATGCATGGTTTTTTTCATTGCTATTAATAAGTAGTAGCTTTATATGCTTTGGTTCAAGTATTGGAGTGCGGTATTGCTAATATATATTGTGGTTGTAGGACCAGGGGATCTCACTGGTGGTTTAGTATGGATAACCACCTAAGTTGAGAGAAAGTTTTGGGAAATGATGGTGATGACTCGTTCATCAAAAACTCAGGGTAATAAAGTACCCTTCATGTAGGTGCATTGCATTTGTGCTTATTTAATGTTCACACCATTGGGTTGGGAAGTTGCTTGTGCAATGAGTCTCCTTAATAGGATGGTGGTAGCAATAGACTATCTTAAAGAAAATAGCCACCTACTTAAGGATAAAACAATGGTGTGTAATATTGTTTGTTGAATGGCTTATATGCTTGTGCATATGGAAAACATAGATTGATGGATAAAGATCATTCAAGTATTTATTTGGTAGTTGATAACCTTAATACTTGAGAATATTGGTGTCAATATTAATAATTAATATTGACTATTGACACTAATTAGCAAGTAAATGATCTAAATACCTTATTAATGGGAATAATAAGGTTTAGTAAAGAATTAATGGATTATTTAGTTGCTTTGTAAATGTTTGATTAAAAGAGAAATGAATACCCTTTAAAAATAATATGTTTAATAAACAATTTCTTACTTTTAATCATCAGTTGAAATGGAAATATGAATATTTCCCTCACTTGGAAATGTTTGAGTAATGTTCTTGCATTTCTAATGTTCTTCACAAATATTATGAGCTAGAAGTGGCAAAATCAAATGAGTAAAATCATCGAGGTGAATATTTAGTTGGAAGAGAAGCCACCCTGTGTATTTGAGAGGGGGTTGAGGTAGGTTTTTGGGGGCTTTTGAAAGAGGAAGATGGGAGGTAGTGGAGAGCTGGAAGGAGGGAACATAGCTTAGAAGGTCTTTGGATGGAGCTAGAGGAGGTAAGGGTGATCATGTGATCTCTTTTCTATGATTAGAAGTTGTTTTCTCTATGCTCTCCCTGATTTGTATCTCCTGGCTATGTTTTTTATGTTTGTATCTCTTTTAAGAGTTTGTTGATATTTTGAGAGCCTTAATTTTCATCCTTTGATAGAGATCCTTCTATTTGTATGAGGGCAGTGAGTGTAGTCTTATGTTTCCTGGGTACTACTTTCTTAGGACTGGGTAGGCCATGCTAGGACTGGGTAGGCCATGCTAGCTCGACATTCATCTAATTTTTTCTTGGAGTCGATTGCGTGTATGTTAGCAGATATTAGATGCTCTTTTTAGGTTTGGTTCCCTTGATCTCTTCATTAGGGTACATCTTGAGTGGTAGTTTAGCTAAGACAATGATGTCATAAAAGACACATGAGCTTGTTGGGGCCATTAATGGAGCTTTGGGTGTCCGTTTGAGCATTTATGTTTTTCCACAAGTATTTATGTTTTTTCTTGGTAGGTGTGGAAATTGCTTGACTTTGGGTGCAGGCATAGATTTTAATATGGGAAGTTGCTCATTTCCCTCTCATGTATTTCCAGAGTATTGTAAGGGTTGTTATTGTTGTTAATGAAGAATTTCATAGTAGTTTTTGGATGGTTATTGAAGATCTATCTCTAGATTTACATCAAGTGGTATTAGAGCAGGCTTGATCTTGTAGAGATCGTGGAGGTAAGAATATCTGGTTTTTTTTGTGTGTTTATTACCTTATTTTGGAGGAATATGAGAAGAGGAAGGGTTGGATATGCCCATATGAATAGGCAGATCCAAGAGTTGTAGAGGCAAATAGCTCAGATCGCAGTTGTGGTGAATCATCTAAGACCAGGAAACCCCAATGATGTGGATAGTGAACTGGGTGAAATTCCACCCGTGGAAGGGGAAGAGGAACCCTTGGAGGAAAGGCCATTTGAGGAAAGGTTGATCAAGGCCTTGGAAGGTAAGAATGATGGGGTGAAGGTTGATGTTCCTGAGTATGGAGGAGGGTTACAACCAGAGGAGCTGTTAGATTGGCTGAATCATATGGAGAAATTATTTGAATGGAAGAATATGGTAGAAGATAAAAAGGTAAAATTTGCATGTACTAAGCTGAAGGGCCACACATTGGTCTAGTGGGATCACCTCTAGAATGAGAGATAAAAAAAGGAAAAGACAAGATCAGGGTTTGGAACAAAATGGAGAAGAAATTGAGGGTAAAATTTCTCTTGGTAGATTATGAGCAAACCCTCTTCATGAAATTGTAGAATCTAAGGTAGAGAGAACACAGTGTGGAAGATTATACTAGTGAGTTTTATAAGCTCTCCATCAGAGTGGCACATGAGGAATCTGAGCTCTAGAAGATAGCTAGGTATGTTAATGGTCTAAAATTTAGCATTCAAAATGAGCTTAGCATGCTTAGGCCTTGTATTATAGATGATGCTTATCAATTAGCCCTAAAAGAAGAGGAAAAGTATAATAGGAATAATTTTAGAAAGAATGTAAGAGTAAAGAGAGGAGCATCATCCTCCTAATAAAGAGGATGTGGAGGGTTTAATCCTATCAAAGGAGAATCCTCAAATACAACAGAGAAGGCTGAGAACCCCAAACAAGGTTCCTATACCCCCTAGAGAGGAAGGGGATATCAAAGAGGAAGAGGGAGGACTTGGAATGCTCCTCATAGACCATATGTGTGTTATAAGTATGGTGAAGAAGGGCATAGAGCCTATGAGTGTCCTCAAAATCAAGGAAAAGAATGGAGGCATACTAAACAACCTCAAGTTAATTTAGCTAAAGCAGAGGAGGTGCAACAAGATGTAGAAGTTGCTATAGATGTGGGTGAAAATTTGATAATGAGAAGGACAATGATCATGCCAAGAAAATACTAGATTCCAGAGAGGGATGATAGTACCTCATGGCTGCATATGAGCATTTTCAGGACACAATGCACATCTGGAGGAAAGGTATGCAAACTTATTATTGATGGTGGAAGTTGTGAGAATATGGTCTCAAATGTTATGGTAGATAAACTAAGTCTGAAATGTGAGAAGCATCCATATCCATATCGTATAGCCTGGTTTAAAAAGGGTAATGAAGTGGTTGTAGACAAGAGGTGTTTGATTAAATTTTCTATTGGTAATACTTATAAGGATGAGATTTGGTGTGATGTTATACCTATGGATGCCTGCCATATATTATTAGGGAGGCCATGGTAGTATGATAGGAAGGTAATACATGATGGAGAAAAGAACACCTATACCTTTCTAAAATATGGTGTTAAGGTTGTTTTATTACCTCTTAAAGAGGAAGGATAGGGTGAGAGTTTGTTGGCCACCAAAGAGTTTGGGTTAAAAATGGAGGAAACATGGTTTTTTTATGTCTTGATAGCGAAGAAGGTAATAGATGAGGTTATAAAGATGCCACCAGTAGTAGAAGAGTTATTGGGAGATTTTGTAGATGTTGTACCAGATGAACTACCAGATGGATTACCGCCAAAAAGGGACATTCAACATCACATTGATTTGATCCCTGGTGCAACGCTTCCAAATCAGGCAGCCTATAGGATGAATCCAATGCAGAATGAAGAGTTGAACCGACAAGTGGTTGAGTTGTTGAAGAAGGGGTTAGTAAGAGAGAGTATGAGTCCTTGTGCAACACCTGCTCTATTGACATCAAAGAAAGATGGCTCTTGGTGAATGTGTGTGGACAGTAGGGCCATAAACAAGATTACAATAAAGTATAGGTTCCCAATACCTAGACTTGATGATATGATGGATGTGTTGGTCAGAGCCAAGTATTTTAGTAAGATTTATTTGTAGAGTGGGTATTATTAGGTGCGTATTCAGAAGGGAGATGAATGGAAAACCACCTTCAAGATGTGATATGGATTGTATGAATGGTTGGTGATGCCATTCAGGTTGTCTAATGCACCAAGCACATTTATGTGGATGATGAACAAAGTGTTGCGAGAGTATATTGGTAAGTTTGTTGTTGTCTATTTTGATGACATTCTGATATATAGTAGAACTGAAGTTGAGCACCTATTACACCTGAAGTTGGTATTGGAAATATTGAGAAAGGAGAGGTTGTATGCAAATTTGAAGAAATGCATATTTATGCAAAAGAGTTTAGTGTTTCTAGGGTTTGTGATTTTTGAAGATGGTGTGAAGATGGATCAAGAAAAGGTAAGGGTAATCTTAGACTGGCCCATTCCCACAAGCATGATAGAGGTCAAGAGTTTCCATGGCCTTGCAACCTTTTACCATAAGTTTATTCATAATTTTAGTAGTATTGTTGCACCAATCACAGAGTGCACCAAAGGGAAAGATTTTATCTGGACTCGAGTAGTGATAAAAAGCTTTGAGTTATTAAAGAAAAAAGTAGCAAAGGCACCAATCCTGGTGTTACTATATTTTAACAATGTATTCGAATTTTATTGTGATGCTTCACATGTGGGCATTGGAGTAGTATTGAGCTAAGAAGTGCGACCAGTAGCATTATTTAGTGAGAAGTTATATGAGAATCAGGTGGTAGATGCGACCAGAAGACTAAAAGTGTTTAAAGAAGGGGATATGGTGATGGTGCACCTCAGGAAAGAAAGGTTCCCAAGGGGCACATACAACAAGCTGAAATACAAGAAAATTGGGCCTTGCAAAATTATAAGGAAGATCAGTGATAATGCTTATGAGGTGGATTTGTCGTAGGACCTTGCCATTTCACCTGTGTTCAATGTATCAGACCTGTACCTATTCCAGGGAGAGATAGATGATATTGAGGAGGACAAAAAATTGGACTGGGAATGATAGATCCCAAGGAAATAGAAACAAAATACCTCCCAGGTCCTAGATATGCAAGTGACTAACACTAGGCAAGGAAATTACTGGAGGTACTTAGTATAGTGGGAAGGATTGCCATCGAAGGATAACACATGGATTTTAGAGTGGGAGCTTCATCAGTTTAATGGATAGTAGTTACAAGAGTTTGAACAACTAAACTTGTAGGAGCTGTGTTCCTTTCAACTAAAGGAGAATGCTGTCATAAAAGATACATGAGCTTGTTAGGGCCATAAATTTATCTCTAGGTTTTCTTTTGAGCACTTATGTTTTTCCATAGG
This sequence comes from Wollemia nobilis, assembly GCA_028583015.1. NCBI lineage: Eukaryota > Viridiplantae > Streptophyta > Pinopsida > Araucariales > Araucariaceae > Wollemia > Wollemia nobilis. Next base: position 3,429,580 of record JAQPPZ010016833.1, on the reverse strand, counting down.
CAATTATGTTTTTTCCTATAGGTGGAATTTTTTTGATTTTAGGTGTAGGAATAGATTTTAATATGTGAAGCTGCTCATTTCTCTCTCATGTATTTCTAGAGTATTGTAAGGGTTGTTATTGTTGTTAATGAATAATGTCATAGTAGTTTTGTATTGTTATTGAATATCTATCTCTAGATTTACATCAACTAGTCTATTTTAGGTGTTCCTTGTGATGTTCTTCTTCTATGTTTGAGAGTTGCATCTGAGGTATTCTTCAATTGCTCATTTTACCTTTGTGAGCCTTGGTTCATTTTTAGCTTGGTTGGTTGTGCCTCTTAGAGTTTTACATGCTTAAGTTTGTGGCATCAAGTGCTTTCCTCCACATCTGAGTCTTGGGTAGTGCACTTGGGATCATAGGTTTGCATGCTATTATTGCTTTATCTTGTGTGAATGTTGTGTGATCCATGTGTTAGATGGTGAGTTACGTTCTTTTGCTGAAGGTTTCATGTGAATTGAAAGTTCTTAAATTTTATGAACCAATAATGGTTTGAATGAGTTGCTCGCCCTGGATTGATATATATTTTGGAAGTTAGGGTTGTAAAGAATGTAAATGGATAAGTTTAATATTTTATCTATGATATGAGGTTAAATTTTTAAGTTAGGTATTTATTTGAATAAAAGCATTATGTTGTGGATTGTAAGTTAAAATGGTTTATTATTTCATCTCTATTTAAAAACAAAATATTAGGTTGTTTTTGTATCTTGTTGGAGTGGTTTTTTTAGAATGCTAGAAGAGGCTTATTCCATTTATGTGCTTTATGGATATGTAGATAGGAAGGAAGTTATGAAATTTTGTTTATATTTTAAATTTGGGAAAGACTCTTGGTCTAGAAGTAATATAATGTTTCTTCGAGACTTAGGTAGATAGGGGAACCATTATACAAAGAAGTATGGAGTTCTCTCATTGATTGCCTTTTAAAAATATAATGTGCATGTTTGGTTTGCAATTGCATGGTGTGTAATAATAAATAGAGAAATTTGGGATCTTCTCTAGTTTATTTTCTTTTAAACAAAGTATTGTGCATGGATGTTTGCAAATACAATTAACATGTTAGATTGCATTGCATAAATGAGCTATTCTGATCCCTAAATATTCCTCAACTTGGCAGGTAACTCCTTACATGAAGAAGGCCGTCAGAGGAAGATGGTAGAAGGCCAATTAGGTGGAATCAGGGTTATTCACAGGGGAAAATTTTACAATTTAACGTGAATATTCGAATTTTTACAATTTTAATTTTGCAAATTTTAGGACCCTAGAGGTCGGCCCATTCGCCCAAAAATTTCAGAATCAAAATTTTTAGGGTAAATTCGCCTCGATACCATAAGGTTTCCTACCTAATTTTTGCCTTAAAATTATTAAAAAAAATTTATCCCGCCCAATTTGCATCTTGTACCCCATTATATATAGCCTATAGGTAACCATGACAACAATGCTCATACGAATAAAACATTAAATTTCTTCGATAGCGAACGATACAAAGCAGGCGACTAACACAATGCAATTGACAAAAGGCAACTAACATAGACGACTGGCAGAATGTCACTGACACAGATGAATGGTAGGATGTGACTGGAATAAGGCAACTAACACAAGGCAACTGACACAAGGCAACTGACACAAGGCGACTGACATAAGGCGACTGACACAAGGCGACTGACACAAGGTGACTGACACAAGGTGACTCACACAAGGTGACTAACACAAGGTGATTAACACAAGGCGATTGACACAAGGCAACTAGCAGAATGCGATTGGCACAAGGTGGCTGGCCTAAGGCAACTAGTGTAATGTGAGTGGTGTAAGGCGAGTGATAGAAGGTGAGTGACATACAGTGACAACCATTTATCGATAAGTTTATTTTACCATTTATGTTCCTTTTTTATATATTTTTGTTCATTGAAACTCAATAAGAAGGTTTTCCTATTATTTGGGCACCAATATCAAGCCTGCTTGGGTCAGATATTCTATTGTCTTGAATAGTAGTTCTCTCTTTTACCAGTTATTTTTATTTTTCAAAATGATGTTCATGTTACTCTTCTATTTATATAGGTAAAATGTCACCTGTTGGCAGTGGAAAGAAGGGAGGCCAGTCTTTCGATAAAAGGAGTATCCTCAAATACTTTCATAATATTTTGAAATCTAGTTAGCCATCAACATCTGCACAAATTGAAGGTATGAACACCTTTACTTACTAACCTGTTAATTTTTGTACATTGTTAATTTTATATAATATCTTCATTCATTAAGAAGGGTGTTTTTTGGTTGATGGCTTTATCCATTGCTTATCTGTATTTTTTAATAGAAGGTATGCTTTTAAATAGAATAATGATAATGACCCTGGTATTGACCCTAGTATTATCTCTATAGAAAACACTATTGACCCTGGTATACCTCCACTTCCACATATCCACAATAATGAAAAGTCCACAGATGAAAATTTTCTTAATGAAATGGAACAACAACATGAAGAGATTCCTGAAACTAACATGCCAAATGGAAAACAAAATAATAGTTCTTATGCAGTCCCTACTTTTGAAGAATCTTCTTCTAAAAAACATAAACGTGCAAGGTCATCTAGGTGGACAATTAACAGATCATTTCAGCCTGATTGGGTTTCATATTTTCCATTTGTTGAGCCAGTGTTGCCAGAGAATAGTAATGAGGTAATAATAGAATTGAGATGCGTAATTTGCAGTTGGAAACACGGAAAGGATCATAGATTGCAAGTTAAGAAAGATATAATAGAAAAACATATTGGAAAGGTTTATATAAAAATAAAAGAAAGTGATGGTGATGGAAAAAAACTAAAAAATTATAGGTGGAAGGATGCATCAGAGTGTGCACATATCAGATATGCACAAGAATATGATAAAGCAATGAAACAAAAGCAAACTTTGGTTGAGAAAGATGCAACGATTCAAGCCCAATTTTAAAAAATGAATAAGTTCACTTTAGCTTCAAAAAGTTTACAGTTTGCTGTTGTACTCACTATTCTTAAAAAGGGTAGACCTATGTCTGATTTCATTGATTATAAATCTCTATTTCGACTAGATGATGTGTAGAACTTACCCAACACCCATTGGTCAGATCGAAGTGGTTGGGAAATGGTAAAATGTCTGTCATTGGTTGAGCAAGATGACCTCAAAGAGAAAGTAAAAAAGGCCAAATTTATTTCACTTTCAATTGATGAGGTGACTACTGTTGACAACACATATTGGATTTGCATGCATGTTTACACATTGGAAAATCATTTAAGACAACCTCATTTACTTGCATTATGCAAGATGGTGGAAAATTGCAATGCAGAAAACATTTATAATGTTGTTGTTTCTAGTTTAAAGGAAATAACAGGAATGAATGAAATGGAAATAGCCACTAAGTTAATATGTGTTGGAGTTGATGGTGTTGCTACAATGCAAGGACACATGAATGGTCTTTGTGTTAGACTACAAACATATGTTACCCCATATTTGATCCCTATTCATTGCATGGCTCATAGAATAAATATTGCATACAAAATTGTGGATACATTTACAAATGTAGTGAGAGTGGAAGAGCTTGTCCGTGAAATTCATGATTATTTTTTACGCAGTCCAAAAATATTTTTAGAGTTTCAACAGTTTGCACTAGGAGTTACTAAAGGTAAAAAACTCTTAAAAGATGTAGATACTAGGTGGATTTTGATGTATCAACCGACATATAGAGTTTTCAAAGAATATCAATCCTTGGTAGGGTTTATGTATGCAAATCATAGGGTAGTTGATAAGGCTAAAGATTTGCTATTTTGAATGAGTGACTTTGAAACACTTCTCACATTGTGTGGTATTCTTCCAATGTTGGAAGAAATGAATACTTTGATCAAAATTGCACAAGAAAGATTGATTTATATTGTGGATTTCATCAGGGTGAGAAAATAAATTTGCATACATATTGATACAATGTACGCATCTGGTCAAAGTTTTATGGATCCCATGTTTGAGAGTTGGAGATTATTGACAAATGTGAATGATCCTCAAAACTTTTTGAAGTTCAATATAAATGATCATCTATGTATTAATATCCATGGAAAGGAAATTCCTTTATATTATTTTGGTCAACAAATGGATATAGCTACAAATGAAGTTGAACAAATACCCATAACATACAACAGATTTTATGTAGTTGTAATAGATACAAAAATTAAACTGAAACAAATAGCAAAATCATTGACAAAAGAAATCAGAGATTGTTTTCAAAGAGATAAATTGCTTGAGGCTATGGGTGTGGTTAACCCAATGTTTTGGGATCCTTGTAATGAATACCAAATTTTAAATGGTTTGTTTCTCAAATACATGGGCACTCTTGCTAGCCATTTCACTAAATGTGTGGTAGTCAATGGTATTGAAATCAATGGCATTCTCAACAAAGATCTTTTGACAAAACAATCAAACTATTTTGGAACAACAATATCTACTCAAGTTTCACAACTCACTAACCATCATGAAACAGGTTCTATTTCATGTTTGTGGAAACAATTACATCCTAGTAGTATCTTACAACATACTATGAGTGAATATTTTTATTTATATGAATTATGTCAAATGATGATTTTAGGATCTATGGAAGATGAAAGGGTATTTAGTGCATTATCTTATGTAAAATCTAAAGTTCGAAATAGGTTGGACAAAAATTTGGAAAATTGTTTGAGAGTATATGTGTCGACCTATGAGGTAGAGAAGTTTCCTTATGAAAGAGATTTGTCATATTGGAAATCTCTAGCAGATAGAAGAGGTGTCACGAATACTCAGGATGATGAGGATAATGGTAACACTGATCAGGCTATGATGACAAATTTTTTTGGTATGAGTGCAAAATATTTTGTACAATATGAAAAGAGTTTGTTCTAGCTTCCAGCATTATGATGCAAATATGCTTTCATTTGATTTGATTTCACATATTATGTTATCAGTTTTCAATAGAATATTGAGATTTGATGCTTTCATTTGATTTGATTTCACATATTATGCTATCAATTTTCAACAGAATATTGAGATTTGATTATATTTTGAGACATGTATTTTAGAACATGATATTTTGATTTCAAATTCACATATAATGCTATCAATTTTTAATAGAATATTGATTACATATCTGCTATCAGTTTTAAACAGAATATTGATTACATATATTATTGATTTTCACATGTATTTTGATTTCACATATTATGCTATCAGTTTTCAATAGAATATTGATTACTAATATTATTGATTTTCACATGTATTTTGATTTCACATATTATGCTATCATTCTATGATATTTAAATTATTTAGAAGATTTATATTTAATAAACCATGTATGGCAAATTAAATATCTGTGCTGCATTTGAGTCAATTCAAATTATTTCATAAAACTTATAAGAACATTTTATTGCATCCACATAATTCAAAATTATTTTATTGCATCCACACAACTAATCAAAATATCACAATATTGAAAAAAAAATATCAAAAAGTAATACAAAATTTATGGAAATTGTCTCTTGTATTGATTTAAAAAAGATACGATTCTTTTACAATTTAAAAAAAACTATGCAACATGTTTGGTTTCTCCTCAAATAAAAAAGTGTCAGCTCTACTTTTCTTCCTGCATGGTGCCTAAAGTTTTAGCTACATCTACCTCAATATCCTTTGCTTCTAATGCACCAGCCCTTACCAAACTTTCAACTGTAGCGTTTATCCCAGATAACAATAAAATTTATTCCCTTGCTAGATATTCTCTAAACGGTGCATTCAGTACTTTCTCATTTTCTTTTAATACAACCTCCACATCTAGGTCCTTATCTTTTGTAAACTTATTCAACCAATTGTTTTCTCTTACAGTGTATTGTAATCTATTCTTCACTTCAATAGCATTATTCAGACTAATTTTTTGTAGTCTTGATAAACATTTTCATGGCAGTGACTTGCTGCTTTAAGTGTTGATAATTAGACCACAAAATAGAAGATAAAAGATAAATATTTATAAATAAAATAAATTTAAGAAAAAAATGATTTTCAGTTATATGTAAAACTTACAACAATGGTAAGCTTGTAGTTTCTACAACTACTATTTTTTTTCTTATCTAGTTTCTATTCATTGAAATATGTCTGGGCCTCAACATTGAGGTTCTCTAATCGATCCAACATAATGGCTAGAACTTCATCACTGTATGTAGACTCGGCCTGCATGGTTCTAGATTCAACTTTACGTAACATAACATGGAGCTTTTGTGGCTCATTCTCTACCTTTGAAAATAGCTCATTTCTATGTGCAAAATTCTTGTATCGGCCATTTATTGCTTTTATCAAAACCTTGGCCTGATATTCCCATTATTTTAATGTATCAATATCTACAAGTAGACTATTCTTAACTGTAGCCTTACATCTATTAGCTAATAAAATAGTTTTTGAAAAATTAACTTTATCATCATCGTTTAGATGATTATGGATGTCAACTTGCTGGTGGAGGAAGAGGAAACTCTGGCGACATCTACTTCAACATTCTCCTCTGCTTCATAATTGATCTCTAGACCTTGAAGCACATCACTTACCTTTAGTGGGAAATTATTCATATCTTGATAAAGAAAATCGTCATAGAGATTCCCAAAGGGCATCTGAGATGCACTTTCTACATTTAATAAATTCTCAAGGTTTAACGTTGGGAACACTGAAACAAGAGACTAAGACATAGTCTGAGTCTATATCTCAGCTTGAATTTTGGTTCTTAGAGGTGGTGGTGTGAGGAACTGTTTTCCATGCATGCAATATTGGTTTCTCATCGGTGGTACCTACTGTGAGTGTGGAGTTGGATGGAATTGCAATGGAACTGGTACTTATTATTGTTGTGTTTGTAGTTGTGCAGCCAGTGGAGGCATCTATTTTCTTAGTCTTTTAAATCTAGCCGATCCATATGTAAAATTTCACATGAAAATATAAATTAAAACTAGCGTTAAAAACAATGCCATTAAAAGAGATTAATGTTAACTAAACCTACCAGACTCAGACTCTGCAGCCGTTGTCGTTGATGATACATCCATTTGCCTTTGCTTTGAAAAAATTTAAAAGATTTTCTCAAACTAAATATAATTTTATATCATTAAAATACATTATTTGAAATAGTAATTTTGAATAATAAGGTTACCTTGTGAGCTAGAGGTTATTTCTTCAATGTCAACTACAAAATATGCATGTCCAAAAGTAATAAGAGTCGTACATATGTGTTGTTGAACAGGAGACCTCCTACGTTTACCGGTGGGAGTTACTGGTGATGATTGTTCCAATAAATAATTTTACCTGTATTTCATTCTTAGTCATGCTAATAGCCAACAAAATTGGATGGAATGCAGTTGAAGGATTTATTTTTTGAATATTGAAGTATGCTTCATTAAAAAGACAAAGAATATTGTTGCTGGTTGAACTGTATATGTAGATTGAATTTTATGGGCACTAAGAAGGTCCTATTTTAGATGGTTGGAAATGTGCGTGGACCAATCATATCTACCTCCATCAATACATTGAATCAATAATGACAATGTCCAAAATGACAATTCTATAGGTCGCCCCTTCAAAATAAGCCTTACCAGGAAAAATTCAATGCAGGCTTAAAGAAATTTGTTTGTAATGTTGGAAGTGTTTAAACCCCTTTTCAACTTAAAAGCAATAACTGAAAAAAGAGAGAACATTATTAGAAAACAAAAATTACAACAGGGAGAACATTATTAGAGAATGAAAACTAAAATACATCAAACTTTGAGATAAATAAAAACAAAATTTAATAAACATATGTTTCAAATGGTCTGAATTCATAGTATATTTGGATTCTAGTGTTGGTTTGTCATCCTTTGTCAAGGCGTACTAGTTGTTCACTAGGTGACCATCCAAAAATGACAACCCTGTTAGTCACTGCACATCCGAGGGGTTTACAGTAAAAACAATATCCTTGTTATCCACTTTGATTTGAACAATGGACACATCATGGTTGTAGCAACTAACTATCCATTGCATCAGGGGGATGTTGATGTTCAACTGTGGTATCTTCATTACTCCAGCAACTTCAAAGGTGTAAAGCCATTCAAAATATCTTCCAAGAGTGCTGAAAATGTTTTTGATGTTGGGGAAATAGTAGTTCTTGAATTTCACTTTGGAAGGTATAGGAGAGGAAGAGCTAGCCATTTTGCACTGAAACAATCTAAAAAAGGCTCTAAAAATAGTCTTTAAACGGTTTGGAAACACCCTAGAAAACGCTTTGAAATGCCTTGGAAAACACTCTAAAATGCCCTAGAAAATGCTCTAAAATACCCTAGAAAACGTTCTAAAACCGTCTAAAAACATTGGGAAAATCCTCTGAAAATACTATGAAAACCCTCTAAAAATGCTTCGAAAATTGTTTGAAAAGGCTCTGAAACTGTTGTAAAAAATGCTTTGAAAATATTGGAAAACGCTATGAAATTGCTCTGGAAAATGCTGTGGGAAAGGTAAAAAATGACATTGCATTTCTATTTATAGAAGTCTGCATGGCTGAAGTCGATGGATGCATGACACATGGCAGAGGTGAGCACACATGGTAGCATATTATTAATGATCTTTGGTGGTTGCCTTCTACCAGTCACCATCTTCCAGTTGCACTATGCCACTCAACATTGGCTAGTCACCTTCTGCTACTCACCATATTCTAGTCACCATATGTCAATCACCATCTGTCACCCACCCTCTGTCAATCACCATCTGCCAATCACCTTATTGTAGTCACCTTGTGACAATCATCTTGTTCTAGTCACCTTGTGATAGTCGCCTTGTGCCAGTTGCCTTGTTCTAGTTGCCTTGTAACAGTTGCCTTATACCAGTTGCCTTGTGACAGTCACCTTGTACCAGTTGCATTGTGCTACTCACCTTGTGATAGTCAACTTGTGCCAGTTACCTTGTGTTAGTCGCCTTGTTCCAGTTGTCTTGTGACAGTCACCTTGTGTCAGTTGCTTCTACCAATTGCCTAATGTCATTCGCTTATGCTAGTCACCTTGTGTTAGTTGCTTTTGCTAGTCACTTCTGCCAGTCACCTTATGACAGTAACCATTTAAAATTTTAAAAATTTTGTGCAAATTTTTAAAAATTCGCCATATTTTGATAAATTTTCTGCAAAATTAAAAAAAATTTGGTGCATTTTTTTTTAAAATTCACCATATTTTGATAATTTTTTTGCAAAATTTTAAAAATTTTGCCCTGATGTTTATACGTCATTAGTTTAGATTCACCTCGATTTTATAATTAGTTTTTTGGTACTACCCCTTATGCATAACCCTGGGTGGAATGACATTATTGTATCTTGGATCAAAAAAATGTTTTGCAAATGAGAATTTGCTTTTGTAAAATTTGAGAAAAAAATAGCAATGCTTCAATGTTTAGTAGTTTTGTATTAACCAATAGTGAAAAGAAGGAAATGAAATATTTGATATTATGCTAGTTCTCATGCTCAATGATTTATTTGTGGCTATAAACATGTTATCTTGTGATGAAATGTTAATATTCTCTAAGTGGAAATTGATAACATTATGAATAATAGTTTTGGTGATCTATTGAGTTGCATCTTTATGTAATATTTTAATAGTCAATAAATCATGGAGTTATTATAATGTGTTAGTCTTATATGAAGCTTATATTTACTTGAGATGCATGTTATTTCATTCTCAATCAATATGATGCTATAGTTTAAGTATTTGAGTTTAAAAGCATTTGTTTTTTTGGTTTTGCAACCTAGATGTTTTTTAGGACCCAAGCTAAAGTATTTAGCCCAATCCTAGGAGTTACGAGAATGCAATATATAGAAAGAGAGTCCTTAGAAGGAGTTGCAAGAATGCAATAGCTAGGTGCTCTCAAGTCTAGAAGGAGTTGCAAGAATGCAATAGCCAAATACTTGTGAAATGATACACCTTGAATGGTGAGGATTGAGTGTTCCCATGTCTAGAAGACTATAGAAATTATTCACAAGATAATAATGGTGGTACCTCAAACGTGTAGGTTCAGATGACCATGTTTATTACCAATGTAGAGGTAATGACAATAGTTAGCCTGTGAAGGCATGGTATTTAAGAACCAAGGTTTTCTGCCTAATTAACCTACCTAGATAGACTAAGGTTAAAGTTAGGGAATAAGCATTTCCCTTTAAGTTTTATGGACCTTAAAGGATAATTCCTACACTATGATCACATGGTCCTATATATATGAGGGTATAGGAAATGTGGGGGACCATTTTGGCATCCTTCTAAATAATGAGGTTTGGCAAGGTGAACCCCATATACCACGAGAGTTGGCCACTCCTATCCACTGAGTGTTGTTTGTAGTGACTTGAACTCAAATGTGGTGAAACCTTGAATGCTAAAGAAAAATATGTTAGCTCTCTTGTGAACCATACTTGTGTAGATAATTTTTTTTATCTCTCTCTTGGGTTGGTAGTTTTGGGTTGTTACACATTTCCTTTATGCATGCGTATTTATTTGTGCTTATATATGTTGAGGAGATAAAACGTTCATTTTGTCAATGCATTACACTTAGGGATGGTGTGTGAGGGGATCTTATCTTGATCTTGATACATCTCCTCGATTAGCTTAGGTTTGACTTTTTGTTTTTAATTTTCCTACATCTCTCTTACCCTTTTCTCATAAGTTGTTAGATTAGGCTAAAGTAGGACAAGTGTGCTCAAGATCACATATTACAAGGTGTCTACCTTATAAAAATCTTGGAGGCCCTTGATTTAGTTAAACCTTGCACTCTCAGAACTAGTCTTGCTATGTCACTCTACATGAGGTACAATAGTTTTGACCGTCTAGTCCCACCCATCTGACGACCTAGAAAATTGATGAGGAAAACAATTCCTGTCATAACAATTATAGACAAAGTATTAATAAATCAAATATTACAAAATTTACAAGATAATTATTGGTATATTGACTCAAGGGCAAGCAAACATATGACTGGAAATAAACAATGGTTTATTTTTTCAAGAAAAAATATAAAATTGATTACAATTGCAGATGATAAAACTTATAAGGTTAAAGGTATAGGAAATATTTCAATGAATCTACCTAATGGAAAATGCATAATTTAAAATGTATTGTATGTACCTAGATTAGGTAATAATTTTTTATTAGTATCTCAAATGTTAGACCAAAATATGATGATTGAACTTAAAATTATTGATGGAAAAAATAAATGATTCATTACCAAATAAGATAAATTTATAGTTATTGGTTCCTTCAAAAATGGTCTATTTGCTCTCGATATTACTTCACCAAATGTTGCTTTATTTGTCAACACATAAAAATAAAATGATCTTTGACATAATAGGTTTGGGCATATAGGCGCTTCATCCTTAAGTAAATTAATCAAATATAAAATGGTGATAGGGTGGCCTAACTTAACTTGGCATACCATACTTTATCCAAAATGCTTAGTAGGAAAACAACATAAAGCACCTTTTGAACTTAGTTCATATAGAGCTAGAGAACCATAAGAGGTGATACATATAGATTTATGTGGACTAATACCAACCATCCTTGGTGGACACAAATACTCTAAACTCTTTGTTGATGATTACTCATGCAAAATGTGGGTATATTTTTTGATAATAAAATCAGATGCTTTTACATACTTTAAACAATTCAAACAACTTGTAGAAACAAAGTCTGGATGTTCAATTTTAATTCTTCACTTAAATAGAGGAGGATAAAATTTTTCAAATGAATTTGAAATATTCTTGAAATGAAAAGGAATAAAATGACAACTTACTATAGCTTATACAACACAACTTAATGGTATTGCAAAAAGAAGAAATCACTCTAATATGAAAATGGCTCATAGTATACTCAAAGAAACATATGATGAACAACCATAATGGGTACAAGCTATTAAAACTATAGTATATATTCAAAATAGGTCATCCACAAGAATTCTTAAAAACATTACACCTAAAGAAGCTTGACCAGGACAAAACCATCAATATCACACCTGAGGATTTTCGGATGTAAATCATACATACATGTTCCAAAATAAAAAGGAAAAAGTTAGATGTAAAACCTTATGTGGTATATTCCTTGGATATGATAATTTATCAAAAGGTTATAAAATAATTGATTCAATCACCAAAAATTCTTTGTAAGTAGGGATGTAATATTTGATGAAGGATGTAAGGCAGATATTAAAAATTATAAGGACGCTATATTTTTCATTTTAGATATTGAATCATATAAAGAAACTCATGAAGAATATTCTAAAGAAGAATAAGAAATAGTGGATTATCCTATCAAATAATTAGTAACTCTAGCTTCACCCTAACAAAAAAGGGTTTCAAAATGGTATATAAACACTCTCAAAGTTTTAAAGTTAAAAAAGCTACCTGATCTTACCTCCACTAGACCTCATACTCATAGTAGTAGTAGGAAAGAAACAAATTTTGGACTAATGACTTGATGCAGGAGCATCCGGTGGTCAAGGAGCAATCTTGCATCCTCCAAATCATTTAATTGTTCGCTTTTATTTTCTAAGTATTTGTGTTGGGTTTGTTTCAAATCTTGGCCCAAGAGGGAGTTTTCGTAAGAAAAGAAAAAGAAGGAGAAGTTTTAGAGTAAAGGGCTCAAGTTGCGTTGGGGTCGCGAAATCGCGACATGTCGCGAAATCGCGACCCCAAGGCGTCGGAAGGGCAATGGCCGGTTTGAGTCGCGATATCGCGACATGTTTTCGCCTTGGTGAAGGCGAGGGGACAGTGGGTCGCGATATCGCGACATGTCGCGATATCGCGGCTTTCGCCAAGGTGAAGGCGAAGGGACAGTGGGTCGCGATATCGCGACATGTCGCGATATCGCGACTGTTTCCGCCAAGGTGAAGGCGAAGGGACAGTGGGTCGCGATATCGCGACAAGTTTGAAGACAAGCTTGTGACACGCGTCAAAGCAGAAACGGAAGTTAATTAAATGCAGACACGCGTCCTCCACGTGTATTAAAGTGACACGGTCAGCCGAAGACAAAGCAGAAAAGGAAATTAATTAAACGCGCGGGCTGCCACGAAGATTGAAATTGAATTTCGCGACCGCGTGTATTAAAGATGGGGATGGTCTTCACAACAGTACAGAGCATGGACGTTATGGGCGAAATAGAGGCGCGAAAGGACGATCTGACCAAGGCGGCGTTTGCGGGTCAGAGAAGAGCTTTAATGAGGGTTTCATGGTGGGTAAGGTAGGGGGCATTTATTGTGAGAAAATTTGAGGAGTCGACCGAGGGAGAGAAAAAAAATTAGAATTTGAATTTGTTAGGCAGGGCATTGATGGCCGAGAGGATCGGGAGCCTCGTTAAAAACCCGAAATTTTGTAAGGATGGGGATGGTGAAGTTCGGGATTGGGGGAGAAGAAGTGGGATACTGGAGAGAATACTGTAACCCGTATCATGCTATTTTTTTTTTAATGAAATTACCATGAAATTACTGTGAATGTGTTTGTGTGAATCCCGGCTTGCCATCAGTGGTATCAGAGCGGGAGCTCCTGAGCGTGTAACAGATCGCCGGAGAGAGGCAGTTGCACCAGGATCTGTGGAAGAATTCTTGAAAAAAAAAAATAATAAATAATACAGAGAAAAAAAAAAAAAATAATATATATATATATATATATATATATATATATATATATATCATGCCTCCACGAAGGAACCGTGGCGGAGCAGGAAATGTGGTACCGGCCGAAGACTTTCGGGCCTTGCAAAGACAAGTTCAAGCCTTGCAAGCAGAGTTACGCAGAAGGCGCGAACCCGGAGGGGAAGAGGAAAGTGAAGATGAAGTTGAAGAGGAAGAACGGTCGAGGAAGAAGCGAGAGCTGTGGATCCTGCTCGAGCCCGGTTGTATAAGGCCATCTCTCGGATTGGAAAACGGCCAAAAATGGAGGTGTCTACCTACTCAGGAAATCTGAATCCGGAAGAAGTGATTGGTTGGATAAATGATTTAGAGGAATATTTCGAGTATGAGGAGATTGAAGACCCTAACCGGGTCGATTTGCTAAGACCAAGTTAAAGGGTCATGCCGGCATTTGGTGGAGGGGAATGCGGTTGGAGAGAAACGAGAAGGGGAAAGAAAGAATAACAAGATGGGATAGAATGGTGGAGAAGCTTAAAAGACGGTTCATCCCGGCGATTACGAGTTGGATCTGCTAAGAAAAATGCGAGCTTGAGACAGGACAAACAAAAGCTGTCCAAGAGTACATTTGAAGAATTTTACAAAATTTCTATTAGAACGGGGCATTTAGAGGCAAATAAAGAGAAAGTAGCCCGTTACATTAATGGGTTGAGGCTTGGTATCCGGGAAGAGCCGAGCCCGGTTCGAGTAAACACCATTGAGGATGCCTATCAATTTGCCTTGAAGGTAGAAGAAAAGCTAAACGGGCGGTTTGAAGGCAAGCAAAGAGGAAGAGGCCGAGGTGGAAGGAGTGGTGGGAGGACCGGTGGAGAAAAGTACAAGGATCCGAAGAAGACGGGGAAGCCGGTAGGTAACCGAGGACCAAAAAGACGAAGATGTTTATCGGCCCCGAGATCGGAACGACTACCCAAGAGGACGGGGTGGATACGGACGAGGGTTTGGAAGGGGAGTATTTCGTGGAACATGTTTCCACTTGTGGTGAAGAAGGACACGGGGCATTTGAATGTCCACAACACCGAGAAAGAACAAACAAGAGGCACGAGGGCCCGGCCGAGAGCTCGCTGTGGCGAGAGGAGGATGCTTGAATCCGAGCATTCCGAAGAAGCGGAGAGAGGAGAAACAATGGTTGTAAGAAGAGTCTGTTGAACGAGGAGAAGGACACAGACCAGAGGAAAAGTTTATTCCGCACTAGATGTAAATGTGCGGGCAAGGTTTGCAATATCATTATTGATAATGGTAGCACGGATAACCTGGTTTCAGAGGAAATGGTTACGAAGTTACAGTTAGAGAGGAAGAAACACCCACACCCATACCGGGTCGCATGGTTACAAAAGGACCACGGAGCCTTGGTCAATGAGCAGTGTTATGTTAAATTTAACGTTGGGAAGTATTGTGATGAGGTCTGTGTGACATCTTACCCATGGATGTTTGCCACATGTTTCTGGGGAGACCCTGGCAGTTTGATCGGAGTGCAGTACATGATGGCCGTGCCAACACCTACTCATTGACAAAGAATGGTGTACGCCATAAGCTAAAGCCCTTGAAGGATACAGATGAAAAGGTGTGTAATATTTCCAAAGTCTGTTTAGTTGAGGGGAGAGAGTTTCTGAATGGGTTAAAGCATGAACATTTATGTTATGCAATAATTCCAAGAGTTAGGGGGAAGGAATGCCGGGATACCCCAACAGAAGTTCTAAATCTGCTGGAGGAATTTCCAGACATTGTGTCTGACAATGTGCCTGAGGGCTTACCCCCTGTGAGAAAAATTAGCCACCATATAGACTTAGTACCAGGATCAAGCCTGCCAAATAAAGCTGCACACAGGATGACACCTGTAGAGACTGAGGAGTTAAATAGACGGGTCCAAGAATTATTAGAAAAGGGATTAATTCGGGAAAGTTTGAGTCCATGCGCGATGCTGCGGTCTTTGGCGCCAAAGAAGGATGGAGAATGGAGGATGTGTATCGATTCACGGGCCATCAACAAAATTACTATTAAGTACAGATTCCCGTTACCAAGAATGGATGATATCATGGACTGTTTAAGTGGAGCTGAGTACTTCACAAAGATTGACCTGAAAAGTGGGTATCATCAGATCCGTATCCGAGAGGGGGATGAATGGAAGACAGCCTTCAAGACAAGAGAAGGCCTGTTTGAGTGGTTAGTCATGCCCTTTGGGCTGTCCAATGCACCAAGTACCTTCATGCGGTGATGAATGAAGTGCTGAAAGAATTTCTGGGAAAGTTTGTTATTGTTTATTTAGATGATATATTGATATTTAGCCGGACCCTGGAGGAACACAGATGCATATCGGGAGAGTCTTTGAAAAACTGCAAGAAGAACGAGTTATTAATAAATTTGAAAAAGTGTAATTTTGTCAAGAAGGAATTGGTATACTTGGGGTTTGTAATCTCAGCAGAAGGCCTGAAGATGGACCCCGAAAAGGTGAGAGCCATCATTGAATGGCCTACTCCAAGGAGCACAACAGAAGTGAGGTCATTCCATGGTCTGGCCAGTTTTTATAGGAAGTTCATAAAGAACTTCAGCAGTATTTGTGCACCTCTCACCGAGACAA
Organism: Wollemia nobilis; assembly: GCA_028583015.1. Lineage (NCBI taxonomy): Eukaryota > Viridiplantae > Streptophyta > Pinopsida > Araucariales > Araucariaceae > Wollemia > Wollemia nobilis. The sequence goes on along the minus strand of JAQPPZ010016833.1, from coordinate 3,413,280 downwards.
TGAGGGGAGATAAAAAGGAGTTCAAATGGACATCAGGGGCTGAAAGGAGCTTTGACACATTGAAGAGAAAAGTTATGAGAACAACTGTTTTGGCACTTCCGGACTTCAACAAGGTATTTCGGGTGGATGTGATGCCGGTGGCGGTGCAATAGGGGCGGTGCTGAGTCAAGGAGGCAAGCCGGTTGCTTATTTCGGTGAAAAGTTAAATGATGCTCGGAAGAAGTATTACTGTCTATGATCAAGAATTTTATGCTATAGTTCGGGCCCTAAAAAAGTGGAGACATTATTTATTACCAAAGGAGTTTGTCTTGTTCTTCGACCATCGAGGCTTTGCAATACATTAACGGTCGGACAAAGGCGAACCAAAGGCACATGAAATGGGTGGAGTTCCTCCAAAGTTATACCTTTGTACTAAAGCACGAAGTGGGAAGTCAAACGGGGTTGCGGATGCCTTAAGCGAGAAGCGGACTCTGCGGCCGATTGACGGTGGAAGTAGTGGGGTTTGAAGAGGCGAAGGATCTATACCCTGCGGGATCCGGATTTTGCGAAGCTCTGGAAGGCTTGCTCAATACCTCTTACCATAGATAGAACAAAATGGTTGGATTTCTTAATCCAAGACGGGATCTTGTTCAAGGGCGATAAGTTGTGCATTCCCGGGAAGTTCCATGCGGGAGAATTTAATCAAAGAAAAGCACGGCGGAGGATTGGGTGGGCATTTTGGTAGGGATAAGACCATTGCCTTGGTTGAGGAAAATTACTACGGCCACAACTCGGCAAGATGTACGGAAGTTTGTGCAAAGTTGCGAGAATATGCCGGGATGGCAAAGGGTGTGAAACAAAATACGGGGTCGTACCGGCCATTACATGTTCCACGAGAGGCCATGGGATGACATAAGCATGGATTTTGTTCTTGGATTGCCAAGAACACGAGAGAGGAAATGATTCAATATTTGTGGTGGTGGACCGGTTCTCCAAAATGGCACATTTTATTCCTCTGCCAAAAGACAAGTGATGCGGTTCACATTCTTTGGGTTGTTCTTCAAAGAAGTGAGTACGACTTCACGGTTTGCCGAGAAGTATAGTTTCGGACGAGAGATACAAAGTTTGTTGGGTATTTACGGAGAACTCTGTGGAAGAAATTGAAGACAGACTTGAAATTCGGTTCAGCATACCATCCACGGACGGATGGACGAGACGGAGGTGGTCAATAGAAGCACGGGCAATTTCTCTGCGGTGTTTGATAGTGGATCAACCCAAGGGATGGGATTTAGTCTTACCACAGGTAGAATTTGCATATAACAGTTCAGTTAATAAAAGCACAAATAAATCACTGTTCCGGATAATATATGGAAACAGCCCGAGGAATGTGTCTGAGCTAAGAAAGTTGGACATAAGAGAAAAATGTAGTTCCGAGGTAGAAGAATTTGTAGAGCATATAAAAAGTCTGCATGAGGAAGTAAAAAGACAGATTTCAAAAATGAACAGTCAATATAAGACAAGGGCGGACCCGAAGCGGCGGTTCAAGGAGTTCGAGATTGGAGATGAGGTTATGGTGTATCTCGGGGAAGGAGAGATTTCCTGCCAAGACTTACAATAAATTGAAGATGAAAAAGTTTGGGCCATGCAAAATACTGGGAAAGCGGGAGTCAGGAAATGCGTATGAAGTGAAATTGCCGAGTTGGCTTGATATTTCACCTATTTTTAATATTTCAGATCTCGTGGAATATCATGAGGGAGAAAGTACAGACATGCAAAGTCCAGAACCATGGCAATTTCCGGCCTCTACTCCAAGCACGAGATGAGGCCGAGGAAATATTAGATACCGTGAAGGCCGGAGCACCCGAAGCAGGCAGTATACTGGTACTTGATCAAGTGGAGGGGCAGACCAACTGAAGATGCGACTTGGTTGTCGAAGGCGGAGGTTGACCGCTTGGGTCTCCCCTTAGCCGAACAAAAGTGAGGGTCACTTTTTTATTCTACCCCGGTGTACGATGCGGGGAGCATCCGGTGGTCAAGGAGCAATCTTGCATCCTCCAAATCATTTAATTGTTCGCTTTTATTTTCTAAGTATTTGTGTTGGGTTTGTTTCAAATCTTGGCCCAAGAGGGAGTTTTCGTAAGAAAAGAAAAAGAAGGAGAAGTTTTAGAGTAAAGGGCTCAAGTTGCGTTGGGGTCGCGAAATCGGAAATCGCGACCCCAAGGCTTCGGAAGGGCAATGGCCGGTTTGAGTCGCGATATCGCGGCATCTTTTTGCCATGGTGAAGGCAAAGGGGCAGTGGGTCGCGATATCGCGACATGTCGCGATATCGCGACTTTCCGCCAAGGTGAAGGCAAAGGGACAGTGGGTCGCGATATCGCGACATGTCGCGATATCGCGTTTTCGCCAAGGTGAAGGCGAAGGGACCGTGGGTCGCGATATCGCGACAAGTTTGAAGACAAGCTTGTGACACGCGTCAAAGCAGAAAAGGAAGTTAATTAAATGCAGACACGCGTCCTCCACGTGTATTAAAGTGACACGGTCAGCCGAAGACAAAGCAGAAAAGGAAATTAATTAAACGCGCGGGCTGCCACGAAGATTGAAATTGAATTTCGCGACCGCGTGTATTAAAGATGGGGATGGTCTTCACAACGGTACGAGCATGGACGTTATGGGCGAAACAGAGGCGCGGAAGGACGATCTGACCAAGGCGGCGTTTGCAGGTCAGAGAAGAGCTTTAATGAGGGTTTCATGGTGGGTAAGGCAGGGGCATTTATTGTGAGAAAATTTGAGGAGTCGACCGAGGGAGAGAAAAAAATTAGAATTTGAATTTGTTAGGCAGGGCATTGATGGCCGAGAGGATCGGGAGCCTCGTTAAAAACCCGAAATGCTGTAAGGATGGGGATGGTGAAGTTCGGGATTGGGGGGGAGAAGTGGTATACTGGAGAGAATACTGTAACCCGTATCATGCTATTTTTTTTTATGAAATTACCATGAAATTACTGTGAATGTGTTTGTGTGAATCCCGGCTTGCCATCAGCATGTCGCGATTTCGCGACCCCAACGCAACTTGAGCCCTTTACACTAAAACTTCTTCTTTTTCTTTTCTTACGAAAACTCCCTCTTGGGCCAAGATTTTAAACAAACCCAACACAAATACTTAGAAATAAAAGCGAACAATTAAATGATTTGGAGGATGCAAGATTGCTCCTTGACCACCGGATGCTCCTGCATCATGACTTCATTAATGGAAAATGCAAAACCAATTTTAGTACAAGATACAATTAGTTTACCTAAATGGAAAATAATAATGGAATAAAAAACACATCATTAATGAAGAATAAAACATAAGATATGGTTGATCTACTAGAAAATAAAAATGGGTTTACAAAATAAATTATAAAGTAGATGGGTTACTGATAAGTATAAATCACAATTGGTTGCAAACAGTTTTTCTCAAAGAGAAGGAATTGACTATGCAGAAACATTTGCACCAATATAAAAAATTACTTCTATTCATACAATTTGTACACTAGCAACATTATTTGGATGAAAAAAAAATTAAATGGATGTTAAAGGTGCATGTCTAAATGGTGATACTGAAGAAGTATATATGACTCAACTAGAAGGATTTATTGTTGGAGGATAAGAACACAAATTTTATAGTTAAAAACATCAGTATATGGATTGAAACAAGCTCCTAGGGCATGGTACATCAAAATTAATGATCATATTTTACAACAAGGTTTCAAAAGTAGTACTTCTAGTCCAAATTTTTATATTAAAAAAAATGGTTCTGATATAGTCATCATTGTAGTATATGTTGATGACATAATTATCACAGGTAGTTTAGAAAGATTGATAAACAACTTAAAATATGATTTTAAAAAGGCTTTTGAAATGATAGATCTAGGGCTTCTACATTTTGTCTTGGCTTAGAAGTACGGTAGAAGAAAAACCATATTGTAATTATATAGACTAAGCATTCCATGATATTATTAGGAAAATATGGGATGACAAATTATAAACTTAAATTAACACCCATGGAACAAGGGTTACAATTATCAAGATATGATGAGTCACCTCAAGTTTCTACAACTATCAACAACTGATTATAAGTCTTTTGTATTTGACAAATACTAGACTAGACATTGTCTTTGTTGTAAACTATCTCTCAAAATTTATGCAAGATCCTAAGTCATTGAAAAGCTACAAAAATAATATTGCATTATTTACAAAACACGATAGCATATTGTATAGAATATAAAAAGAATGATAATATTTACTTACATGAATATACATATTTAGACCATGCAGATCCATTAATGATAGAAAATCAACATCAAGTTATGTGTTTCATTTTGGTTTAACACCTATCTCATGGTACAAAAAGAAACAACATGCAATAACACTTTATTCCACATAAGTAGAATATAATACAACATGGGAATCACTTTGCCTGCAATATATTCTGTCAAATATGGGGATAAATAGAATCCTACAGTGTTATATTATTATAATCAAGGAGTTCTAAAACTAATAAAAAATCTAATGTTTCATGATAGAACTAAGCATATTGAAGCACATTGTCATTTTATTCGAGAACATGTTCAAATTCACCATATTCAACTGCAAAATTTTTTACAAAGGCACTTGATCGAAACAATTTTGAATTCTTTTGTAACTATCTTTGCACAAATAATGTAATAATGAGATTATTTGATCTAGCCGAGCCAAAGTTAGAGATCGATATTTATACCAAATTATGTAATACGAGGGGGTGTTAGAGAATATTACATTATTTTACATTTTTTAATAATTTGTTATTTATAATATTAATAAAATATTTCTTACATGAGAAATATGAATAGACATATTTCTCGTGATATTGAGAGAAGGTGAAAAGAAAGTTGGAATGTCAAGGGTCTCATGAATATGAAGAGGCTCCATGTAAAATTGTATATATGGATGGCAAGACTATGTATAATTAAATTTATTGATTTGAATGAGAAGTATCATAGATTAGTTTTAAGATTTGAATTATTGCATGAGGATGATAATATTGAGTATAACTTGAGTTTTTGCATGAAATATTATGAAGAATTATATCCTTGCATTTTGATTATCTTAAGGAATATTAGATAATTCCATTCACTTATGAAATTAGTTGGTAAGACAAGAATATATAGGCATCTCCAATTATTCCCATCCCTTTGGGTATATTACACCAACATTAGAGCACTTACTAGCATGACACCTTATGCTCTGGTCTATAGTATTGAAGCAATATTTCTCTTTGAGCTCGAGGTCACTTCCCTATGTATTCTATTACAAGATACCTCCATAGGAGATGCATAATATCTTTTATGCCTTATCCAAGAGGAACTACTCGATGAAAAATGGATCTATACCCTAGAGCACCTATGGGTCTACTAGCAATAGGTTAAGATATCCTACAACAAAATGTTATAATCATAATCTATTAAAGTTAGTGATCTAGTTCTCAAAAGAAAACCAAAAGAATACAATGCCAAAACTAAACTAAAAGGAAATTTTATGCTCAATTGACTAGATCTATACATCATAACTACCAATTATGGTTTATGTGCATTTTTACCTCACCATTATTGATGGTAAAGAACTCAAAGAACCAATGAACCTCATGCATATTAAAATATTATGCCTATTTTTTTGACTGCCTTTATTTATGACTACCTACTTGCATGTCTAATTTCTTATCTCTTCTTATGTCTACTTGTAGAGTAGAGAGTAAGGGATTTGCACTGATATGCAAATGATGGTTCTAACTAGGTTATTTATTTTTCTTTTTACTAGGTGACTCATGCGAATAGATCCCCCTTTGTCTTCTTATGTGAACTATTTGCAAGGACATGCATATCTCATGATCTAAGAGTGGAGACTTATGATCATTTGAAACTTATATTTTTTCCCATGATATATGCCTTATATAGACACGAGTGGATATCAAAAAAATTTCTATCCTTCTCAAGTAAAAACTAATTGTCCAACCATCTCTTCTCCTAGCCAATCACATTATTGAACCTTATAAGATGATTCCTTTACATATACAATCTAGAAATAAAGTGTCAATTTATCTACTTAAGTGCAAATAAGTTCTCCTATAAGGCATGTGTATCTATCCTCAATAGAATTTACCTATCCTTAAACTTCTAGGCTTGTCAATATTTCTACTTACAATAGGAAATAGAACAAACAATTCTTATCCTAATTACAAATATTTAGGATTAATAGGTATAAGGGTGTCAACCTATTTATTCATCACCAATATTTGTCAACATTGACTCTTCTACACTCATCAACCTTATATTTTAAGATCTTGGAAAAGGATGATTCTAATATAGGAATATTTTTCTTTTCCACTTTTCTAGGAATCTAATGCCAATACATTTGAATCATTTCATCCTATATGAAATAAAAAATGCTTAAAATCCTCTTCTATTACCTAATATTGATATTCATGCTACTTTGTACCCAAGTTAAGAAATGATCCCTAACACTCATTTTATCACTAAGGAATAAAACATCAAGAATATTAAAAAAGCATAAACTAATTTTAAATCTTGCTTCAATGTAGTTTCATCCATTCTATCTAAAATAATTTATCTTATTAATCAGTCATTTTATTCCTTTGGTAAGTAATGATTCTATTCAAGTTAGGATTTTTTGTTATACTACTAGATCGAGATCTAATTCTAATAGGACCACATCATCATAAACATTCAATATCTTTTTAGAATCATGAACTTGTACTTAAATGGAGGGACCAACTTGAGGTATCTCTTATTATGTGGAAATCCCCAAGCCTGACAAAGTGGTAAAGGATTTTGGTTATCTCCAAAATATTAATCTAGCTTTCTATTGACTCATCCATACTTTCTAAATCTCCATCCTATATCATGATGAATACTATGATATTTGCACGTGCTAATAGAAACATAACCTATCCATGATTCATAAACCTTGCTTATTTGTGTTTATAAGAATAAACCAATCAAATGTTTCCTCATTAAATCAAAATCATCAAGGTTGATAGTCATGAAGGCTATATATCCTTTTCCAAATCCCACCACATGATGAAAACCCTATCATTCATAGGTGTTGATGGTATACCCATATCTTTCTTGAAATGGTTATGCCATCATGATTAATCAAATTCATATTGCCTTTGTGCTCATGTAAAATGTTGGATGACCTCAATAGAATGTTTCAATAATCTATTTAGGATCATAAAAACTACCCAAAACAAATATAAACATGGGTTGCTATGCATCATGTTAATAATGAATTCCATATCTAAACTATTAATTGATTGTCAATTTATCTAAATCAATAAAGTCACCAACATATCTTATAAGGCATTCACCTTGGGGGCATATCCATTGCCATTTTATACATCTACAAAGTCCTCTAATATATTTTTCTAAAGATAAATCCATCACCATTTGGTATAGTAGAAGTCCTCTATGTTATCTCTCTATAGTCAAATTCTTCATCATTTGGCACAAAAAATGTCCTCTAAGATATTTTTCTAGAGGTAAATCTATTATCATTTTCCACAATAGAAGTCCTCAAAGGTATTCATCTAGAGGCGAATCCCTCACTATTTGGCACAAAAAAAGTCCTCTATGACATTTTTATAGAGGTAATAATACATCATTTGGCATAGCATAAGTCCTCTAAGACATTTATCTAGAGGTAAGTCTATTATCATTTGGCATAACAAAAGTCCTTTATGACTTTTATCTAAAGGAAAATCTATCACCATTTGGTAATCTATATAGTCCTCAAGAATATTTTTTTGAGGTAAATTTGTAAAGCTTTCAAATAAAATAAAAGGTCTCTTTGATATTTGTATAAGGGTACACAAATATTTATTTTATAGTATATTATATCTTGTAACATAGCAATACCTTATGACATATCTAAAGTACCACTTGTCATGTCTATTTTTCTAGCATATCTTGTATCATACCAATGCCTTACGACATATATAAAATACCCTTGCGGACATCCATTTTGTATTACATCTTGTATCATAACAATATATTATGGTATATCTAAATTATAATAAGAAACAATTTCAATAATTACAACAATAGTAGTAATGATTCAATAATGCAAAATTAACAATATCCAATGATATCAATAAATTAGATCTAATTTTCTAGTAAATCCAATATGCAAATATCAAATATATATTCAAATCAATGAAAACTCCTTAGCCACTTATATTTGGCAAAGTCTTGTATGTGTAGCAAATGCAATAAAGAATCAAATAAAAAAAATGATCTCAACTACCATCTAACTCTTCCTATTTATAGACTAAATAAATCATTGCCCTATCCTAATGCTCAATGGACGACTATCTAAATCTAGGGCCTAAGATAAATAAGAATAAATATTACCAATGTGGATATATTATATTTGTTACATGGACCCCCCTAAAAAAACTATCCTTAAAGCTAGAAAATACTAGAGAATGCTCTTAGGCTCCCACATATCATCTTCTTCTAGAAGGTCCTACCACTTGATGAATAACTCTTAGATCTTTCAAGACCAAAGATGATGAACTTTGAACCATAACATTGCTTCAAGATAGAGAGTGATTTGACCTTCTTCATCGAGTATTGGAAGATCTATCGAGGACTACATATTTTGGCCAATAACCTATTTGAGACAAGATACATGAAATACAAGATGGATGTGGGATAAGAGAGGAAGCTCCAAATGATGTGCCAATACACCAATTTAATGAACCACCTTATAGGGACCATAAAAGCGAGGATCCAACTGGTCTTGGTCTTCAAGCATAGTTTCTTATAGGGTAGTAGGTACAAAAACCATATCTCTTATGGAAAATTGTCATTCAAATTTATGTGAGTCTTGTTGTTGCTTCATGTGGTTTTGTTCGTGGGTCAAATCATCCTTAAGACATTATTACTATAGGAAATCATCTACTTGGGAAACCTTTGAGGATCTTGGAATATAGTCTATTATGAATGGAGGTTTTCGACCATATAATGCTTCAAATAGAAAAATCTTGAGGGATGTATGGTATGAAGGATTGTATCATTATTCAACTAATGCAAGATAATGAACCTAATGATACTTCTTGTCTTAAGAAAAACAATGGGGATAAGTACCCAAAAATTATTAACAATCTCTATTTGGCCATCCAATTGAGGGAGATAAGAAGAGGACATACTCAATGTAGTATGACTAGAGAAAAAAAATTCTTTCCAAACGCTACTAGTGTAAATAGCATTACAATCACTCACAATGGTTTTGGACATACCACATAATTTAAAAATAAAATTAATAAATACCTTGACCACCTTACTTGTTGAATAAGGATGTTGTAATGCATAGAAATGAATATATTTGGAAAGTCAAGCTACGACAAAAAATATCACCATTTTTCCCTCACATTTGGAAAGGTCCTCAATAAAATCCATGGATATGTGCTCCCATTGGTGGTTAGGTATAGGCAAGGGTCGTAACAATCTAGGAGCTTTAACTATTTCCTCATTATTATGCTGAAACACCTCACACTTACCACAAATGTCTTGACATTTTCTTTTAATCCTTTCTAAGAAAAAATTGCTTCACTTGTTGGTATGTTTTTAGAAATACTAAATGTTTAGCCAAAGGATATGCATGCATTTTTTGGATAACATTCAAATTAATATCCAAATATTGAGGAAGAAAAATGTAATCCTTTTTATGTACTCCATCACTATATGAGAAATAAGTATGCAATAATAAGTCTAACTCCATGTCTTGAATTATCTATGTAATCTCTGAGTTAGAAAACTAATTCTTTTAAAGTTTTGAAATCCATTGTGGAAGAGGACTTAATTGGCATTGATAGTAACAACATCCTCATATTTATGAGTCAAGGCATCAACCACCATATACTCCTATTTCTTATATTTTTTGACAAAATCATACCCCAAGAGATTTATCATCCATTTATTCTATTCAGGATATGAGAGGTATTGCTCTAAGAAGTGCTTGAGGTTGCTATGATTGGTCTTGATGCTGAAGTGATGCCCAAAAAAATAAGGCGTCCATTTCTCTATGCAAATCTAAACAACTAATATTTCCTTCTCATAAGTGGACCATCATAGATTATTTCCTAAATTTTGCTTACTTTTAAAGGCTAATGGCTATCCATCTTACATCAAAATAACTCGAATACATGTGTTGGAAGCATAATAATCAATGATAAAAGGTTTTCTAAAATTAGGGGTGGCCAAAATAGGAGTGGTACACAGCTTCTTTGAGGACTTGGAGGGTTTGAGATGTGGCTTTAAACCAAACAAAGACATTTTTTTAGTGAGAGTAGTGAGAGGAGAAACAATTCTACCATAGTTGAGATAAATTTTTTATAGTAGCCTATGAGTCCTAAATATCCATGAAGTTGTTCAAGGATTTTGGAAAGGACCTGTTGGAAATTAAGCCAGTAAAAAGGAGTAAAAAATTTGTTTGCAACGGTAAGCTTTGGATCTTACCCTTTTACCTTCTTGGATGATAGTCGATCAGGCGAGTAGTTTGACTTGGATGACAATTAACTGGGCAGATTGGACGGCATGGGCGGCAAGGCAGACAACACCAAATTCCCTTTCTCCTTTCCTCCCTATTCTTATTATTTTCCTAACTTCTCCTATATTCCCTGAGGTTTTTTAATCAACCACTATTTAAACTTTGTAATTCTTATGTTTCCAAGGTTGAGTATAATATTTTTGCATTTTCCTATTGCTCCTAATTATCACGTGCCCACATTTGGTATTAGAGATGAAGCCGAAGAGGGTGCTAGAACCGATTTCAATGGAGGAACCAGGCCCAAGGACCGATGTGGAGGAACCAGGCAACACGAGCATTAAGACAAGGTCAAGTGGGGCCCGCAACATGCAATCAGAGGAGAAAGTCATAAGAACCAACCAGAGAGTGCCACGTGGTGAGAGGAGAACAAGGCTAACACAAATAAATTACGTGGCAGAAAGATCAATTACGTGGCAAAAGGAGGACAAGCAATGTGGCAACAAACAACAGGCTCAAAGGAAGCAACGTGGCAGGGAGTGATTGCTCGAGAAGGATGAAAAAGGGCTATCACTGATTTCCCAAAGGCAATCGAGTGAGTATTCACTCGCTGAAGGTTTTAAACATCTTCATCGCCCTCCGCATGGTCGATGTGGGATAAAAATCCTAATTTGTTTTTTTAATTAAAGCACTGCCGAGAGAAGTATAAGGAAGGCAAGCTTCCTTTGCCTTCCCGTTGAGTCGTGTAGCTCGACTGGCTCGTGGAGCCAGCCATAAGGTTCTCACCTTTCTACAGATCGCGGGTTCGAAACCCAGCATCAGTGAAAGCTTGAAATTATTTTTTATATTTGTTGAAATCGGATCTAAAACAAAATATACTTGTAATATTTCCCTTGGGTTCTCATCGGTAGTGGTAGCCGAGTTGGTTAGGATGAATTCTTGCATGAAATAGGTCACGGGTTCGATTCCTGTGAAGGATAAATTTTTTATATAAAGTTTTTTTTTATATATTATTATTAAAATTAATTATATTATATTTAATATATTAACTATAATTGCTTTTCTAAAGTTTTTTTTAAAGCAATTATTTTTTAATCTATTAAATAGTAATATATATATATTTTTAATATATATCATATAAGAAAGAAAAACATTGTCTAAGAGACAATTATTTTAATCGAAGGATAAATTTTTCACTTGATTCAAGGAATTATAAACTGTAGAACTTTTGTGTAATAAGCCTAAGAGGCTTAGTTTTTTTTATAAGAGAGATAAAAGATCCAAATTGACAAATTATAAAGAGGCATTGGTGATAAGAGCAAATGGTTGTTATCATGCCTTAGGTGCAATTCTAGCAAGAGAAGGTGCATAGAGGTTTGATGAAAAAGTAATAGGTTATGGGCTCAACATTGTGTTTAGTCAACTTCAAAATGCAGTGATAGCACATCAAAGGCATCCTGACTCAGGGTACGAGGCAGACTTTGAAGATAACTCATTCAGGAGTCAATTTGAATAATCAGAATCCGTACAAGCTGCACCACAAGAATCAGAGTATACACACTACAGTATTTCGATGTAAATCTTAGAACCAGAATCACCAAAAATAATATTGATAATTGATGACGAAGAAGAAGTAGTAGATAATTTTTTGAATCAAGAGATAACATCCCCACATCAAGAGGAATAAACAGTGAATGATAGAGTAGAACAAGTCAGATTTGACTTAAGTTTGTAATCTCTTCTTTCTTCCTTATTCTTCTTTCCTTCTTTCAAATAGCAAAGTACTTTATTGTAACCGTGAAATAAAGAGAGTTTTTTGGTAACTATGGCCTTAGACAATAGCTTACCTATACCAAAATTTAACGGTTATGACTATGAGTATTGGTCTATAAAGATGAAGACCTTGCTCATAGGAAGAGGTTTGTGGGATATAATAGAAGAGGGCTACATAGAACCCTCAGAATGGACAACACTAAGTGTTGTAGACAAGAAAACATGAAAAGAAGATAAAAAGAGCAACTCTTCTGCTCTTTCTCATCTCCAAGCTGCATTGGAGAAAAGCATATTTCCTAGAATCACCGCTTGTACAACTGCACAAGCTACATGGAAAGCATTGAGTGATGGATTCCAGGGTAGTAATCAAGTGAAGCAGGTAAGGCTTCAAACACTGAAGAGAGATTTTGAAAATCTCCGAATGAAAGATGATGAAAAAGTCGGTGATTATTGTGTCAGAGTAAAAGCAATTGTGGATAAAATGGTTACACTAGGTGAAAAAATCATGCTTGAGATAATTGTAACAAAAGTGTTGTGAAAACTTACACATAAATGGAAACATATTGCCATAATTATAGAAGAATCCAAATATCTTTTTCTTTTAATATTCGATGAATTAATCGGATCGTTAATATCACATGAAGAGAGGTTTCCTGAAACTCCTTCAACCAGCTATGGAGGCGATGATAAGGCCTTCACTTCCAATGGAAAAAATGGAAGAGGATGGGGAAGAGGTTAAGGCAGAGGCAAGCAAAGAGGTAGAGGCAGAAGCAACTACAGAGGAGGCAATCAAAATAGATGAGGCAACCAAAACAGAGGAGGCAATTCCAACAGAGGAGGCAACTCATACAAAGGAGGCAATCAAAAAAGAGGTGGAAATAAAAATCGAGGAGGAAATCAAGGACAAAGTGGAAATTAAGGGCGAGGAAGTGACAAGTCAAAATTAGCTTGTTTCAACTGTGGTAAGCTAGGTCACTTCGCTCGCGACTGCTGGTCAAAATATTCACAAGGTAGCAATAGTCAATATGGTAATTATGGAGAAGAAGATGATATATCTAATATTTTTATTTCATATGGACAATCAGAACACAATCTAAATGACACATGGATTATGAATACTGGTTGTTCAAACAACATGAGTGGCAAAGAATATTTATTAAAAACACATTCAAAGAGACATTCTGAAACTTAAAGCAATGAAGTGCATATTCATGAAAGAGAAGTTTTAGAATATCAAGCTAAACTACTCTAATATAATCAATTATCAAATAAAATCAAAAGGAAGGGTTAGAGAAAGAAAGAAAACAAGCCATTGTAGCACTAAAGATTTATGTTGAAATCTGTTGAAGCATCAATTTTAAAATCAACCAGCCTTAGCCTGATCAACATTCACACAATCTAAGATCAATATGGTGCTATCTTCAAAGGGGAAAAAAGACAATGTACTAAAATTTACTCAAATGTAACCACCATTATCATGCATAGATTACACCAAGAATTCTAATACACTGCATTGATAAGATATTCAATGATTACACTCAAAATTGCTTGCATCAAGTGATTACAATGATGGGGATGTGAATATACACCAATCTACCAAAGAAAAAAAATGCTAAAGTCTATTTCTATAATGGAAAATGATGACCCCTACAAATGAGGTCTCAATGGCTATTTATAGCCTTTACAATCTTGAAATTTTAGTGTTTTACAACTATAATAGCCTAGCTGGCTTTGGATGATGTGGCATTTTAGGGTTCTTGAATTTGATCTGCAATTTTAGCCTTTGATCTCTGTAACTACCTTGGAAGCTTCTCTTTGAAGGTTGGGTAGCTGAATCATTTCACTCCAAGTGGTCTAAAATCAGATCCAGGGTCAATGTACTTTTATTTCTTCTTCGGTCCTCACCTTTCCTTCTTTGTCAGCCTTCATATTTGTCTTTTCTAGTTCACTTGCCTGCAACACAAAATAAAGAAAAATTAAATCAAATTAAAACTTTGGCATAGAAAAAATCATTTTATTGCTATTATTATTATTATTATTTACTTTAATATTTATTTATTTATTTATATTAGCCATCCTTTAATAAATTAGGATATTATATATTTTCAAAGGTTTTGCTTTTATTAATATTCATTCATGGTCTTAGCTTTAATTTCAATTATTTTCAATTTTAATTCATTTCCAAAATAATATTTAGTCCAATGCTAAGGTTTAGAATAATTTGGCTAGAATCATGGAGTGCACACAACAAAGTTAGGGTTTGTAAAGTGAAACATAGAAAATAAAAAAACCCAAGTGATAATAATTTATTTTTTGGAAAAATATTTCATTTGCTGGAGAAGGAACGAATTTGGGGGAAGACGAAAAAACCTAGCATCGATCGATTTTTCCAGGAGAGATCACGAGTATCAGTTTAGGTATGGTACTTATTTGGCTTTAGCTTTGAAAATTTTATTGGCTAAGGATTTAAAAATAGGGACCTATTATTTGGGAAGTGATTTATGGTAGTCTATTGGTTGTAATGATGACTGCAACCTCACTTTTCAAACAAGAAGGCAATGAGGCCTTCTCCATATTTTCATAAAAGTTTCCCTTTGATGAGGAGAAGTTGGATTATATGCATCAAGTGCTTAAAGTGAGGAAAGCACCCCATCAAAAACCACCTACTTGCTATAACAATGGTACCTTTGTGCCCAAGTTATATGAGTCTCCTATGATTGAGGTGCCTCTAGCCCTCATCCAATAGCCTTTGCTCACACTTTCCACCCAAGCCCTTGCATGCAAATTTATGGAAATATGACCTAGTCCAATCATAATCCAAAAATGGATTAACACACATTGGAGGGGTAAATTCTCCTCTTATGAATTTATAATGACAGGTAGGGGATACTTTGTTGTTACATTTACCTCTATGGAAGACAAGAGCACTATATTTCATGGAGGTCCCTGGTTTCTAGGATCCAGCCCACTCTACATGACCCCGTGGAGCACGAAATTTGATCCTCAAGAGGAGGAGCTTGAAGAAGTTTTTTTTTGGGTGAGGTTACCATTTTTTCCATTGCACCTATGGAACAAACCTTTGATGGAATTAATAGGGAATGCTATTGGAACATTCATTGATTGAGATCCTCCAAAGGCCAATAAAGGTTTTGCAAGTCAATTTAAAAAAGGGTTTTCTCAAGCATATTGGAATAAAGGTGTTTGATTGGATACATAACCAACCCCTAGACTATGAACATATACCATTCAAGTGTATAACCTACCATGAGCATGGATATTTCTCCTGAAACTACCTAATTAAACAAGCACAATAAAAAAAAGAAGGAAGAACTAGGATTCAAGGAAGTCAAAAGGAGACTGCACAGATCAAGAAGCAAGAATTGAAAACCATAACCACAGGATAAAAAAAGCTTCCAAATTTTTTTTTTTTTGCAAGTCTTAATGAAGGAAAAAAGGAAATCACCTCTCTAGATGTGATGGCTCCTAAAGATAAATAGAAGATACCTACAACTAAAGCTAAAAACTCACCAGAGATCATAGAAGATACACTAGAGAACATAATAGCTATAGAAGAAGCTGATAGGAACTCAGAGGAAGAGGTAGAAGAAACACAAGTGGAGGAAATAGTAATTCCTGGGGGCTTACCGACCACACGATCTACAACTAAGGGAAGAAAATCAAACCAACAACTCAAAAATAAGTAAGCATAGAAAGACTTGTAATCCAAAATGTAAGTCATAATTGAGGAGAGTTTCATAAAAAATAAGAAGCAATCCAAAAAATGAATATTGTGTCATGGAACTATAGGGGATTGGGAAATCCTTTGAAAAAAAAACTATCTCAAAGTTCTAATACAAGAGCAAAAGCCAAAAATAGTTTGTATTTAGGAAAAAAAATAGTAGAGGCAACATTAAATACAAAATGGCAGAAGATATGGGCACAATAAAAATTGATAACTCTTGATTCTATGGAAGCTTCAAGGGGGCTAGCTTTGGCTTGGGACCCACAAAAATTAATTTTTAGCTTACAACATAAGCACAATAATTGTATAGGTACAAAATTTATCTTACAAGATGGAACTAGAGTAGTAGTAATAAATGTTTATGGTCCAAATCATCCTATCTAGAAAAGAGAAGCATGGAAAAACTTAGCACAATGGCTAGACAATGAGAAGTTTGACAAAATAATACTGGGAAGAGACCTCAACATGATTCTCTACCACTATGAGAAGGTTAGGGAAAGTTTATCAAGGGATCCAAAAAGAGATATGCTCAATCAAATTATGGTAGATGAAAGCAAGACATCCAATAAACCAAAGGAAAGTACACTTGGACCAATAGAAGATCAAGGGCAAACTATATTGCAGAAATATTGGATAGATTTTTTATCAATGAAAATCTCCTAACACACTTTCCTCTCTCTTCTAGTCACATCATCTAGAACTCTATCTCAAATCATAAGATATTTCTCTTGGATAGCAACCAAAGCCTACAACCCCGAGAAATTCCTTTTAAATACAACTCTGAATGAGTGATAGAAGAATATTTTAGTGAACTTGTGAAAAGCACTTGGAACCAACAGGTCCAATCCACTAACCCCCGAGAAAAGTGGAAAAATAAAATTAAAAAATTAAAGCACTTGATAAAAATGGTTGGCAAAAAATGTGAGTCAAACCAGATAAGAATCAGTTGATGCAACAACTAGAGCAACTAGAAACATAAATTGGGGATCATATTCCTCAACCATGACAAGAAGATGCAAGAAATAACCTGATTCAGAAGCTCAATAAATTAAGCATTGAAGAAGAAACACATTAGAGGCTTAGATCCCGAATGGATTGGCTAAGCAAGGGGGATAGAAACACCAAATATTTTCATCTGAAAACCACACAACACTAACAAAGGAATATAGTCAAGGAGACAGAGCATGAAGGAACCACTTATACAGATAGGGAAAAAATTAAGGAACTTGCCAATCAACATTACTCAGCTCTGCTCTCTAGAGAAAATGGTAACCCACATTCCCAGGGAATATTTATACAACATATGCTGAAAATATTAAGTTTGGAAGACAAACAAGATCTCAATAAATCAATGGAGGAACTTAAGGAGATTAAATCAGCTCTACCAAAGGACAAAGCTCTCATATCTGATGGATTCACAAACAACTTTTACCAACAATACTTACACATCATTGTAGAAGCTTTGCTATGCATGATTGAGGATGTTAGGTGAAAGGTAAGCTTCTCGAAGCCATCAAACCCACATCTCTAGCATTGATTCCTTAAGAAAAAAATGCCACTACTTTATCTAGATTTAGACCAATTTCTCTATATTCAGACCAATTTCTCTATGTAACTCTTCCTATAAAATTATAACCAAACTGTTGGCCAATAGAATAAATAAGAAACTTGACAAACTAATATCAAAAGAGTAAGGGGGGTTCATGCCTTGAAAATAAATATATGATAATATCATAACAATGCATGAAGCTCTCCATAGGAGTAGAAAATAAAAAAAGAAACAAATTGTTATAAAACTTGATATGACAAACACCTTTGATCAAGTTAATATACAATTTGTAGAATAGGTCCTACAAAAGTTTGGATTCCCACATCAGATCATCAAGTGGATTGGAGTATGCATAAAAAACTCATAGATAACCCCCTTAATAAATGGAGAACCAACAAATTTCTTTCAGGCTACAAGAGGAATTAGATAATGGTGTCCACTATCACCATACCTTTACATCATTTTAGCCGAGAATCTTGGAAGATTAATTAACCATATTCAAAGAGAAAGAAAAATAATAGGGATAGAGGTTGCAACAAGATGAAAATATATAACACATGCCCAATTGCAGATGATATCATTCTTCTAGGTGAATCCACTAAGAAAAATATTGGACAATTCAAGCAATACCTAGATTGGTTCACACAAGCTATCGGGGCTCATATAAACACTTAAAAGAGTCAGTTCTATACATAAAATGATGTAGGAACTCAATGTGAAGCTGATTTTATTCATGCAATAGTGCAAATATATAAGCAATACAATGGAATCTCACGTAGGTTAAGTGGTTGCAACAATTTGCCAAACATGGCCAACCACTTAACTAACAGATAAAAAATATGCTAACTATGGATGACAACTAACTGCTAGAGGACAAATGACAACATGAGTGTCAACTAATAGTTAACTAAACATCTAACAACATAACAACTTATGTCTTATGTGGGCATACTATGCCTCACATGCATACAAAGTGCATAAATAAGAAATAATAATAAATAATGAAATATTAACTTAGGCATAAGTGGATAAGCACTGCTCAGGCAGACCCCCCACCCCTTCTTGCCTTTGCATGGGAGGAAGGGTTGTATGGAGGTCTGGCCTGCGTGTGCCTCCACATGCATGGAACACACTATTGCGTGCTTTCACGTGCGTGGAGCATGTCTCCACGCGCCTGCTGCATGGGAATTGTAGGCCAACGCACAAGCAGTGTATGCATTTTGCATGCAACTACTGCATAACCTGTGCACTCCACATTGGCCAAGGCCAGTGTGGCCCCACATAGGTGCGCAAGCCAGTGCATGTTGGT
This sequence comes from Wollemia nobilis, assembly GCA_028583015.1. Lineage (NCBI taxonomy): Eukaryota > Viridiplantae > Streptophyta > Pinopsida > Araucariales > Araucariaceae > Wollemia > Wollemia nobilis. Next base: position 3,394,347 of record JAQPPZ010016833.1, on the reverse strand, counting down.
CAACATGCTCCACGCTAGCCTATAGCCAACATGTTGAGTAGTGCGCTCCACGCTGGCCCACGACCAGCGTGGTTGGCCATTGCGCGCCACGCTGGCCCATGGCCAACGCACAATGGTGCGTGTTAAAAAAATAAATTGATCTTAAAATATTTTTAATTTAATTTAATTAATTTAATAAATTAAATTATTTTATTAAATTAATTTAATAAATTAAATTAATTTATTAAATTAATTAAAAATTAAATTAATTGATTAATTAAAATTAAATTAATTAATTAATTTAATATTGTTTTGCATATTTCTTTTTATGTCAATTTGAGGGACCATCTGCAAGTATAGGCTGCAAGCATATGTGTGTTTACAGTCATCGAAAAGCTCTTTTCGAGCTCGACTCATTGGTATCCTTCTTTTGGCATTTTTGTGAAGACTTGTTCCAAGCTTATCATTGGTCTTCTCCTCTTTGTATCTTGGAGTGCATTTTCGATCGTACCCGACACTCCTAAAGTTCACTCCCATTTTCTTGTGAAAGCATTGGAGTCCAATGCTTATATGGTTGGGAGGAATGATGTAGGAACTCAACGTGAAGCTGATTTTATTCATGCAATAGTGCAAATATATAAGCAATACAATGGAATATCAAGTAGGTTAAGTGGTTGCAACAATTTTCCAAACATGGGCAACCACTTAACTAATAGACAACAAATCTGCTAACTATGGATGAAAACTAATTGCTAGAGGAAAAATGACAACATGGGCGCCAACTAACAGCTAACTAGACATCTAACAACATAACAACTTATGTCTTATGGGGGCATACTATGCCTCACGTGCATAAATAAGAAATAATAATAAATAATGAAATATTAACTTAGGCTTAAGTGGATAAGCCTAAGTATCCTCAATATAAAATGTTGCAACAGTAAGAGTCAAACTCTTCTTCACTATCCTAGGCTTTTGGTTTGGCACAAAAAATTCTTCAGATATCTAGGAGTGCCCATGAGCTTCCGCCTCAAAGCCTTAGACTGCTGGACCCCAACATTGGACAAGATGGTTAGGAGGATACAAAGTTACAGTAATAGTTAGCTCAATCTTGCAGGAAGGGTAGTATTGATCAAATTAGTGTTAGATTCTCTTCCAATCTACCAACTATTAGTATATCATGCTCCCAAGTTTATTTTACAACAAGTAGATGAAATCATACACGAATTCCTATGGCAAGGAGGTATGCAATTAGAAAGAAAAAGTTCCACTTGGTCAATTGGGAGATGGTCACCAAAAGTAAAATTCAAGGACTAGGAATAAAAAAAATGGAGAGTTTCGAAAGCACTGGCAGAAAAAAATCTATGGAATATGCTTAAACACAATCAAGCATGGCAGTACATACTAGTCAACAAGTATATAATAATCAAACAGATATTCGAATGCAAACACATACAAACTTCCTAGAGCCTTGTTGGTTTGGAAATATATAGTGGCTGCAAAGAGCATAAAAGAGGATATAATTTCTTGGCTATCGAGAGATGGTAAGTCAATTGATCTATGGGAGGACCCGATCCTAGGAAATCCACCATTAAGAGAGAGAACTCCAATCGAATTATAGAATCACTTGGAAAGCCCAAGAATACTAGAATTAGGTGACTTGTTTTATTGGACCACATAAATTCTGAACTAGATCTCCCTCCCATTCCATCTTAGCTTTAAGGATATTGGGATTATTTTAAGTCCCACATGGTGAGACTTAGACCTCTTCATTCCATGATGCCAAAAAAACTTATTTGGGGTAGCATTAGTAGTAATGGGGAATACTTAGTACATCTAGGAGTCCAACATAAGCAGAATAGGTTTACCAATAAAAAACTATTTGATAGTGTGGAAAAATAGAGCACCACCTAAAATTCAAGTATTCAACTGGCTAGTCTCTCAAAACAAAATATTAATAGGTGATAATATGCAAAAGAGGAGTATAACAGGGCCTCATGTTTGTTATAGGTGCAAGCAGAACAGTGAAACAATTTTCCATATTTTGTTTGAATACCCAAAGGTAATTTCAATTTGGTTAGGAATAACCAAAATTCTTAGCACTTCATACTTTGGAAGGTTAACAATAGACACATGTTTTACCAAGTGGAACAAAGAATATAAAGGTAAACTGGCAATAAGCCCATCCTAAAATATCTATGGAGCTCTATACCATATTTTATCATCTGGCACATCTGGTTGGACTAAAACCAGAGGATTTTTAAGGCAAAGGTAAGGGAAACAAAACTCTAATATGAAGGATAAAAGAATAATTTGTCCTAAATGTTCAATTTAGTTTCTATCAACAACAATATGAAGAATATTTGTCACCCACAGAAAGAAGAATGATCTACCAACTTAATCTCCAAGCTTTCTTGACACAGGGAGGCTGTAGAGCAAACAATTCTTTGTCTGACATATATTTTTCGGTGCTCTTATTTGATGGTTCCTCCAAGTCCAACCCCCGTAAAGCAACGATAAGGGGACTGATTCTTATAGGACCCCATGAGATCCTACTCAAATACATGATCATCTTGGGAACACCATCTAACAACATGGTAGAGGTGATTGGATGTGCAATCGGATTAAAATTGCTGGCAAAGCAAGGAATCACTTAGGTCATAGTTTATGAGGATTCTAAACCGATAATAACAAATCTTACCAAAAATAAAGATTTTAGATATTTACAATTGAAGATTATTCAAGATAGAATTAGACAACTAGGCAGGATAATTGGTAAAATATCCTATCAACATGTAAGACGAGAATTCAACAAAGAGGTCGACACACTAGAAAATTGTAGATATGCAAAAACCTGACACCTAAAGAATTAATAAAATCAAATCGACAAGATAACCATGTAACCATAAAAAGATAAAACAAGAAATATAGAAAATAGTGTCCTCATTAATATTGCAATATTCCTTCATAAGGAAGTTACAAAGATATCCCTCTTAGGGATAGATACCAATTTGATACAATTTACAATAAGAATCAATGGTAGGCATATGTTGTAGGATATTTGCACCCTCAAAACTAATTATAAAGAGGGTTTCATTGTGACCTCCACACAATGAAATAAATATTGATGAATCTTTGTATTGAAGAGCTCCTACTGAGATCTGAAACCTACACACAAGAACACTTACAAGATATCAATAACAAGTAAGAAACCTCCCATGATGAGGCCCATGTCCATGATAAGCAATTGAGATAAAGATGCTTAAAATGATAAAAATATGCATGAAAATTGAGTAAAACTATGCTAAAATAGAAATGAAATACTACTAAAGCTACTATAACTAGAAAACATAGAAAAAGTATATTTTATTGAGAGGCCATCATGGGGTAAAGCTATCAGGCCTGCTGGCCATCATAGGGTAGAGCGACTACACCTACAAGCCACTTCAAGGTGAAGCAACCGCTGAATAGAGAATTGTTTCTTCATGATCAATGTAGGAAATTTCTTGGGTTGGTCTACCAAATTGATGTTCAAGTATCGTGCTCTTTGAAGCACAGTTAAATCATGGAAATTAGCTTGAATTTGAAATGATTGATGGTGAAGGATGGTTGAATTTGATCTTCAAACTCCAAGGGAATCCATTGATGCAATTGCAAGCTCCATGGCTGGATTTGAGTAGCACTTCATCGCTTATGAGAGGATGTTCTATCTAGTACACAAACCAATAGCACTTCATTATGGAGAATTGGGATATATTTTTAATGAAGGCCAAGGGGTCCTCTTATAGATTTTTCCAATGGGAATCTTAGCTTCCTTGATAAAACAAGAAGCAGTTAGGATCAAGAAGGGCAACAAACCATTCTAGAAGCTTCCCGTAATTGTTACAAATGTCATTGAGCTTGTTTGGTTGTTGAAATAATTTTTGCTCATGGCACTGGTTTTAAATTTGTTACAGGTATGACCATCCTAGGGTAGATTGACTGTGATTGCTGGCCATGAGGGGGTACAACGACCGTCGAGGGTCACTCCTAGGTATGACGATCCAGGCTACAAAGGAGGAATCCTTCTTGTTGAAGTGATAAAAATCACTGCTAAGCCGTAAGGCTATCCCAAGTGGGTCATATGGCCTGAAAAGGTGTCCATATAAGCAGTATTCTCAAAATGACATGTTTTAGGTGTCTATAGATGCCCCTTTTTGGGATGCATTGTGTGAAAGCACAATGGGGAGCAAAAATAGATAACCTAAAACCAAATTGAAAATTGATGTTGATCATTGATTTAGTCAATGTTAAATACCCTACTCATGAAAGAGCATGCATATTTGAGTCATTGCTTCAAATAAAATTAAAGAACTTGATTCAAGTAAACCTTTTGACAAGGCATACTTGATCTTGGTATATTTTTTAGTCATGAAGAGGTAGAGATCTATGAAACCTTCATGCTTCAAGAATGCCAAGCATTTGTTTAATTAAAATTTTTGCTTATTGTCTACACCAAGCAAGGGCATGCTTGTTTTTGCTAATGATTTGTGGATGACCACAATTAGTATTATTGAGTGCTTGATTATTGACTTTGATTATGAATGTTGTGATTATGACTACCCCCTCAAGTGAGGTGTTTATGAGGAGATGCAAAATGATGAAAGTGACTTGTTGCTTGACCAAGATGACTTGATTTAATTGACCAAAGGTATAGGCTTCTTTGGAGCTTTTTGGAATTTGACCAAAGGAAACTAGGCATCTTTAGAACTTTTTAAAATTTTACCAAAGGAAACTAGACATCTTTAGAGCCTTTTGAAATTTGACCAAAGGAAACTAGACATCTTTGGAGCCTTTTGAAATTTGACCAAAGGAAACTAGGTATCTTTGGAGCCTTTTGAAATTTAACCAAAGGAAACTAAGTATCTTTGAAGTATTTTTAGATTGAGATAGTGAGGCAAAGGGAGCAGCCTTTTAAGCCTATCAATTAATTAATGAATTGATTGAATGCGAGGTAAAGGGCACAACCTTTTAACTTGGTTATTGATTTGTTATGATTAGATGCGAGGCAAAGGGCATAAAATTTTAAAACCTAGTAGTTGATTAATGCATCAATTGAATGCAAGCCAAAGGGTGCAACCTTTTAACCCGATGCTTGATTTATTATGATTAGATGTGAGGCAAAGGGTGCAACCTTTTGAAATGTTAGGATTGTAATCCTAACCATTAATCCGTATCATTCACTTATTATGATTATGGACAATTGTGTATTTTCACCTCACAACTCTAGGATAGATATTTATATTCATTCACGAGGGTGTCAATAGGCATCCATCGAAATATAAGAACATAAATTGTTATTCAACCCATTGCAGGTTTGCCTCCAGTGAAACAGTGATTCAAATACAAAAGTGATTTAATACATTTGGTTTGTTTTTACATTCAACTCCATTTATTTTCCATCCTTTCAGGCTACTAGGAACCAGGTTCCTACCATATGGTATGAGAGAGTTCTCATTCTTATGCCTCATCAACATCTCACTCATTGTTCTTTGCCATCCTTAAAATATCCTATTCATTACCGTTAGTGTAAATGTCATTGTTTCACCCCTTCAAAAACCATTACACACCACCTAGTTCATCCAACCACCAGTATACGTGAAATCATAAACATCAATCCAGAGAGGCAATTCTAAACATCTAAAAATCTATCCACAAGAGCCAAATATGTCATCAAAGATATTTGGGTTAAATTCTAAAATATTTAATGCTAACTCATCCACCGACATAATACACAGGGATCTTTTGCGGACGTTCGAAAATAATTTTTTTTCTAGCATGGTAAAAGGGAATTTTATGAGGTATAAACCAAACATCATCAAACAATCACCACCAGATTAAAAAAATAGATCAAAACAATGAAGACAAATTTGTTCTATCGTATGCTATAGTAATTTCGATGACACACTCGAGTTACTGGCGATAGAATTATAAAATATCATTTTTAACCTAAAGTTTATATTTTTTTTTGTCACCCGTGCAATTCATAGGTATTGGGAAAGCAATGTGTAAGATTTTTAAAGAAAAATTAAGGATATAAATCCCACATTCATGAGGGATCATGAGAAAAGTGGTTTAAAAAGGTTCAAACACACATATTGAAACATGACTTCGATTACGCTACTTGTTGATCCTTTGTACGAAGCTTAACCACACATTCTCCTAATAACTTGTACCACTGCTTTCCCACCTATTTTGTTGACTCCATCCCTGTTGTCCCTGCTATATTCCATCTTACCACCACTTGTCCACTATTGATTGCTCTCCACCCTATCCTTTTTGCCGCTTGTTGATGTTGAATTTACCTTAGCCTGCCCATCGCTCATTGACATAGACTTTGCCCTAGCTTGATCCCACCCACCCACTGAAATTCACCTACTAGCCATTGCTTTCCACCAAATTTAAAAAAAATTTAAATTCAAAATATTGACCGTTAGGTCTACATAGTTGATAAACCCATTTTTTGCCAAAATTTATAACTAAAACCTAAATTTTTGCAAATTTATTTTTCAAAACCTAATTCCACCTACCCAAGAAGACTGACAAATTACAAACAAACCCTACAATGGCCGATGGTAGATCGCAGGACCCTATCAAAGATTTCATGCAGGAGATTCGTCAGTGGAAGGAAGACCTTACAAATAAAACTATAACAAAGGAGGATTTTTTCCAATGGAAGGATGAAATTTCAAAAAATACTATACCAAAGGCAGAATATGAAAACAAGATAGCAAAACTAGATTTAAAAATTGATGCCTATAACCACTTCGTCAATATGGTACAACAAAATATGGCACTAATCCAAGCTGGCCAATCTATCGGAGGACCAACACACCAAGCATTACTTGGGGGACCACAAACATCAATCCTACCTCGAACTACTAAATTGGATTTTCCAAAATTTGAAGGAGGTGACCCCACAAATTGGATCTATCGAGCTAACCAATACTTCTCCCTCTACCAGGTCCCTGAGGCACAAAAGGTTCGCATTGCATCCTTCCACCTTGAAAGTACCGCCATCCAATGGTACCAGTGGTACGAAAAGATGAATGGCACCCCTACATGGCTAGAATTTACAAAAAACCTAATGGTACGATTCAACCCTAGTAAATTTGAAGATTTCATGGGAGCCCTTACCAAACTCTGCCAAACCACTACAATGCGAGAATACCAAGCTCAATTTGAAAAATTGGCAAATCTTACATTAGGGCTAAATATCTCATTCTTCCAAAGTTGTTTCATCAATGGCTTAAAGGAAGACATTTGATTAGAAGTACAAATGCTCAATCCCACTGACATGATGCAAACTATTGTGTTAGCCCAAATGGCAGAAGAAAAATTCAATAACCAACGTCGACTGGGAAACCCATCTAAGGCAGAATCACAAAATACTTACACCACCCCAAAACTTAACCGAATCCTACCAATTAAACGTATCAGCCCCAAGGAAATGAAAGAACGAAGAGAAAAAGGCCTTTGTTTTCATTGTGATGAGAAATTTGTACCCAATCATAAATGTATTACACCCAAATTATATATTTTGGATGCAACTATTCCTTGTCGATCAAACAACGACAAAGATGAGATCGAGGTAGAAGTAGTGATGGATACACCCGATGATAGCACTCAAGGTCCACTAGAAATTTCTTTCAATGCCCTCGTCGGTAATTCTTCTCCCCAAACTATGAAAGTCCTAGGATCCTTCAAATGACAAAACCTTATTGTGCTTATTGACTTTGAAAGTACCCATAATTTCATCGACCCATGTGTGGTAAAACAAGCTAACTGCTTTATACATCCTTGTAATAATTTTGAAGTCATGATTGGTAATGGGGGATGAATCACCTGTAAAGGGAAATGCCAAAATATTAAGCTCACCTTGGGTGATTACACCATGAAACATGACATGTATGCAATTCCCTTAGGAGGATGTGATATTGTCTTAGGAGTGCAATGGTTATGAACACTCAGGAAAATCCAATGGGATTTTGAGGAATTATGGATGAAATTCACAATAAATAATCAAACATATACTCTTAAAGGATTAAAATTAGGCCCTTCTCCACTAGTAAGCTCTCATCGAATGGAGAAAATTATTCACAGAGGAGGTAAGGAAATGGTTGCCCACTTATTTTCTCTCCAAGCCACCAAGAAGGCACAAAAAGGGTCCCCCCTATCATTGTTCTCATCCTCCTATTATTCCTACCTATCCCCCACCAACACTTCAACCTTCACAATATCCCTACTTACGAAACAATGACATTAAAATGGTGCAAGAACATGAGCAAATACTACTTGGAAAACAAGGGATGAAGCTTCTCACTTTGAGCTTTGAGGACAAAGCTCTTTTTAAGGAGGGTGGCATGTTAGGATCCTAATCCTAACCATTAATCCATATTAATTCACTTATTATGATTATGGACCATTGTGTCTTTTCACCTCACAACTCTAGGATAGATATTTATATTCATTCACGAGGGTGTCAATAGGCATCCATCGAATTATAAGAAGATATATTTATAAATCCATTGGTAGGTTTACCTCCAGTGAAATAGTGATTCAAATACAAAAGTGATTCAATACATTTTTCATTGTTTTTGCATTCAACTCCATTTGTTTTCCATCCTTCTAGGCTACTAGGAACCAGGTTCCTACCATGAAACCTAGAAATTGATTGATTGATTGGTGATTAAATTGAATTAGACCTTTAATCAGGAAGGCATGCTACCTTGATTTATCCCATGTTGCCTGATTGTTTGATTGCTGATTGGGAAAGTATGATACTGATAATGCCCCAGTTGATGTGTGAAAATGTTTGTGTAATTTGCAATTGTGAGATTTTGGACCATTAGATGTGGTTAAATGCCCAAATTGAAGCTCATGATGCTGATAGAATGTTTGCATTTATTTCTATTTGGATGCCATCCTGGGGTACAATGGTGGAATTTTGCAAATTTTGGGGCCATCCTAGGGTAGGATGGCTATGCCAAAATGCGATCACTCCACCCTAGGGCGATCAAGAAATTTGAAAAATATAAAAGCAAAATTTCAAATTTTAATGTCATTGTGATAGTTGGCAGTGAGAGAAAAATGAGGAGTGAGGTGAAGGAGAGATTTCTTGACATAGAATGCTGCCAAAAACTCAACCACTATCATGATGGATCAGCCAGAGGCCTCTACGAGTGGAGGAGCCGAAGCTACGAAGGTAGAAATATTGATCCCTCTCTTGTTAATTTTGCAAATTAAAAATGAACCTCATTAAGTAATGGGAAAAATTAACCTCACTAAACCATTGGAAATAAACCTCACCCTAGATTAGGAATCTCTAGAGTAGGCTAGCTTAAGGGGTAGGTTTAATTTTTTAGCATTTTTAGCATGGGGTCGTACCCCTTTTAGGTGCCACTACGGGGCCGTCCTAGGCAGGAGTGACTCCCCTTTGGCTGGGTGGGGGCCATCATGGGGTAGGACAACCATGTTTGAACACCAATGGTCAAATTTTTACCATTGGGGAGGCCATCACAGGCTACAACGATCATGCCTACTGATTATCGAGGCCTAGAGTGACTACAAAACTATATTGATTTTTTATTTTTCATTTTTAATGCATTTTTTTTGATTTTTTGATTTTTTTTATATTTTTGTGTATTGTGTGTTGATTTGTATTATTGTTGGGCATTATATGTTGAAGACCCATTGTAGGGAACCCACCCTACTTACTGATTTGTGGGGAGAGCTTAGTAATGATGAATAGGCATGGTTTGGGGTGATTAACCTTAGGCATGTGGTGTGCCTTCCTACATTTATGTCAGATCAAATATATCTAATGGCCCTGGCTCATCAATGGGACAACAGGACCAACACCTTCCATCTCCCAACTAGCGATATGACTATGATATTGGAGGATATCTACAGGATATTTTGGATCCCTATTGAGGGATGCACTATCACCTCCACTCCTCTTCTATAGCATCTGAGAGTGCTATAATGGATATTTGGAGTGCAGGCACATGTTGCACTAACTTGGATGGACCATGATGGAGTCTTGGTCAGTGCGTGGTATAAGGCCTAGGTGTTCTCTCAGTGCTAGGGAGTAGCGATGTATATCATCTCAAACATCATACTACAAGACTCTTTAGGAGTGAGGTTCCCTTGGAACCTTCTTGATATGGTGTAGGATTTTTTGGAGTGTGACCTTGAGGAGCCGATCATTATGGTATGGGAGAGAATTCTACTAGCACATTCATACAATGAGCTATACGATATACAAAATCATAGGTGTACATGATTGGGTTACAGTCTGATCCTCCAGATTTAGGGATGGAAGCATATCAAAATGGACCAACCATCAAGACTACCAGTACCCTAAACTAAGCTAGGAGATAGTGATATTGGCTATGCAGCTCGATGGCCATGGGAGTAGGAGATAGGCCATAGCTGGCTAGAGATAGGAAGACTATCATATTATGTTGGATATTTGAATAAACTATAGTGGGATCAGGTCATATGGAGGTCTTACTTGGATTACCCTCACTGGTTAGAGGCTACAGAGTATCTAGGGTGGGTTAGACATGATCGATGGTTAATTGGGTGCCACGATAGTGAGTGAGAGTACTTACACTACTATCACATCAGGAAATAGTTCAACATCTATTAGGATGTCCCAAATGATCCTATCAACTATTGTCATTAAGGTGATGAGGTAAAATTGGTGTGGCCTCAAGTGGAGGCACTGGCAGATGAGGAGGATACAATGGTGGCTAAGACCAGATTGGCTAACCCAGGCACTAACACAGAGTATGATACCTGGTGGGTTACCTGACTAAGGTAGGAAGGTGGTCTGATGGGTAGGCCTATAAAGGTGGTAATAGAGGAGGGTGGAGATGAGGTTGAGCGATGAGTGCATCATAGGATAGAGGTGGAGTGGGGCCAGGTTGTAGAGTAGGTAGAGGATCCATAATATGAGGGTGAGAGTGACAAGGATGACCCTACTAATGAGGTGGCCTAGCTAAGAGCATAGATACAAACTTCACAAGGGTGGTTGGTGGAGCGGGAGACCACTCTCACTATAGTCTAGAGTTAGTTGAGTAGTGGACAGTAGCAGTGGAGGGGATTTTATGAGGAGAGATATCTCATCAAGGCCTAGGTAGCCATGGCTCAAATAGAGGTTGATAGGGTTACTACAGAGAGGGACACTCTACATATACAAATTGCTACTAGGAAAAAAAAGAGGGATGCTAGGATAGTGGAGCTAGATGCTCTACAAGTTTAGTTGATTGCCACTACTACAGGTCAGGCTACACCCTCCACTCCAATGATTTAGGGGTAGGCAACATCTGGTGGAGATGTAGAGATTAGCAGACTATAGAGCCTCCTAGAGGAGTATGTGGCCCAACGTAGATCTAATGTAGCTTATATAGTGGATCTAGAGAGTTGAGTCAGGATACATGATGGGAGCCTACCTAAGATATCTATAGTAGGGGGGATATTGTGGAGTTGACATAGTGAGTCTAGGAAAGTCATCGGTGCGGCCTAGTCACAGGTCATCAACTCATCTAGAGAGATCCATGACTAGTGGTTCCAGGCAGCCTTGTAGGGATGAGGTCGAGGGTGGAGGTGACTCTGGGGGTGCAGGCCCCACTTGATGTATCTTTTATGTATTTAGCATTTTTGAGTGTAAGGTCTGAGGACCTACATAGTTGTAGCTTATGGGAAATTTTTGTACCACTATGTACTTGAATTTACATATATATATATATATGATCTCTTTTATGGCTCATTATGTGTTTATGGTATGTTTTGATTTTATGTTATGAGTTATGGATGCATTGATGGATATGATGATGTATTGATTTATACATGCGATGTACTAATGACATGCAATGATTAGATGATGGATGTATGATTAGATTTTGTAATCTAGATGTATGGATGCACTATTATGTATGTGTATATGGATGCAGTATTTAATGTTAAATGCATATTTTTAGATTTATTTAATTGATTATGCATTTAATTTTTGTTATATGATATGGTGGATGTAATGTGTATGTAATGCATTAATTTTATATGGATGTTCTAATGCAAATTGTACATGTATGCTTTAATTATTTAAAACATAATGAATGAATCTAATTTGTGTTTAATAGACTAATGGTAGACACCACAGAATGTATAAAAATCATGAATTAAAATGTTAACCCTTATCATAAGAGTTATACATTTGTACATGCATATGTGAGATGAAATATGTGAAATGTAGGGGCTTTCCCTATAAGCTTTTGCAAACTAAAAGGTGTGCATAAAATAGTCAGTGGTCATCTAAATATCATTGTTGATATTCATCTAGTATCTATCCTATTTTATGAGGACCCCTTAATAAACAAAATCTCATAAGGAAAACTGTGATTGTTGATGAGATGATTTGTTGCTATGAGGGGATTTTTGAGGTTTTTCATGAGACTCAAACACCCTAGTTGATTGATCAAAAGTTGTATACTAACTACACAAGACTCTTGAAAGATACAAGCCTGTTAAGAAGACCCAGATATTCATTATCCCTATGTGTGCAAAGTGAATATATTAGATGAGGCATTAAGACTACCTCATTGCCAAGCGGGTTTCATGCAACCCATTGTTGTAATGAGGATCACCGTATGGTCATCCTAATCCTGAGTTTGGATGCAGTTAGACTAGACTACTAGGCAATACAAGCCACCAAAAGCTAGCTCAACCATAAGCTGACATTGGTCTATACAAAATAAGGTCACTAATGTGACAGACATATCACCATGCATAAGGCTACTCCATTGCCAGGTAAGTTTCATTCAACCCATTGTTGTAATGGAGATTACCCCATGGTTTTTGAATACTAAAGATTCTAGGGATTCAAGCTCGTTACCCCCTTATTTTATTTTGATTGCTTGGGATACTTGCTCATGCTTAGTGGTGAAAACCACTATTGTTTTTTTTGAGCAAGGGATTTGCTTAGTGATGAAAATCATTATTTATTTTGCATTGTTTTGGGAATTTTGCTCATTTTGTGGAAGAGCAAGGGGATTGTTTGGGTAGGGGGGAGCTTGTCCTTTTGTCAATTCTCAGCATTCTAGACCATGCACATAATAATATGAGCAAGGAAAACCTTTCACTTAAGGTGACAAGGACCACTTTGTAGTGTCATATTTCCTTGTTCAGACTCGGATTGTTAATGTTTAAAATTATGTTGGGATTTTGACATATGCAAGGTACTATCAAAACTAGACCTTACCTTCTAAAAGCCAAGATAGCTTTCTACAAAATCTGAAAATATAACTAGGGATGGCTGAATGACTAGAAAACCCTAGTATACACCCTATAGCAACTCATTAGTTGTGTTGAAAAACACAGTTACTCACAAGGAAAATATGAATGATAATGATATGTGGATTCATGATTGGCATACAAACATGGTGTCATTCGTAAGAATGTAAACACGACTTATCCTAATGCAAGTGCAATGGATGAAGATACCTAATGCAATGCAACTAATCAGTGCATACAATGAAATGCATGATAACATAATGTAAATATTTTTGTATTTTAATGTTTTGTATTGTTTTTGTGTTTTCTGATTTGTTTGGTATTTTTGATGATTTTTGTTGTTTTTGTGATTTTTATTGTTTTATGATTTTAGGGGGAAGGTGTGATACCTTATGCACCCCCAATGTGTGTGGTGATCGATGAAAGTGGGGAAGGTGTGATACCTTCAGAATCCCCAATTTGCTTCATCGATTGTGATGTGGATAGTGGGGAAGGTGTGACACCTTGAAGACCCCTAGTGTGCATTTTTTCTGATGCAATATGATTGGCTTGGCTAGGAGGAGTGATAGAAATTGACCCCCCTATTGTGGCATAAAATTTTGTGAAATACCAATGTCTTGATGATGTAAAACGAGTGAACCATCTATGTGGAGCTCATTTCTTTCTATCATCTCTTCGACTAGATTCTTGAATGAGTAGCAATTACAGATGTCATGCCCATTTATATGATGATAGGTACAATAGAGGCTTTCATTGTTTGACCTAGGTTTAGGTGTTCTCGATTTGATTTTTGATAATGTGATTGCATGTGCCTCATATAGTTTTTGAAATAGGGCTAAAGTAGTCATCAAAAATTTGATGTACTAGATGAGGTATCTTGTTAGGCTTATGAGGCTGCGGTTGACCTTGGGGTTGTAGATGGGATGATGTGGCCTAAATTGTGATAGGCTAAGGTGAGGTAGATGAACCATCTATGGGTGAAGCCTCTTTATCAATAAGGTCTTGGACCACATTTTTAAAAGCATAACAATTGTTAATGTCATGACCCTCTATTCGATGATAAAGGTAGAAGTGATCCTCCCTATAACCCTTAGGTTTAGTCCTGTTTGGGTCTAAAGGGTGTATGTCTGGTAAGATGATTGCCTTAGCTTCTTATAACTTTTGAAAAATGGTTGACATGGGCTCAGATAATGGAGTCTAGGTATGAAGTTGGCATTTTAAGTGAGGTGGACTCGGTAAATTTGTTTGATGAGGTGGTTGGGTTGTATGTATCTCAGTCACCTGCTTAGGTTGCTCTACTTATTTTTCTGGTGTAGGTAATGATTCATCCCCTATGCCTACTTGTTGATCCTCAATAGTGAGAGGATTGTCTGTTTGAAGTTGATTCTTATCGATCATGTCTTGTACTATATTCTTGAAAGCGTAGCATGCTTGTATATCATGACCATTTTGTCTATGATATAAATAGTATAAATCCTCTCAGTACCATTTAGGCTTTGTTTTACTAGGATCCGAAAGGGGAATATTTGGTAAGGTAATAATATTTGCTTTGCACAATCGATTAAATATTGATGCCAAATATTTGGATAATGGCATGTAAACGCAAGGTGGATGACGTTGTTGCTTTTGCACCCAATTTTGTAGGGGTCCATTTTGTGTTTGTGGCTGAGGTAGTTTGGCCTTGAATGCAACTTGTTGTTGGAGCTTCATATTTGTAAATTGATGCATGATTTGCTGCAAAGCATCATTTTGGTGACCCATTTGTATCTCAACTTTGGCTAGATGATCTAGAATGTGTTGTAAGACTAATGGGGATGATGATTGCATAGTTGTTGATGAATTTGGATGGCAATTGATGGATGATGGAAGTGAATTAGGTGTAGGTGCTAGAAGACCCTTAGGTAGATGGGAATCATATGTCTCCATTATCTGAGAAGATGTGGATGCTTCCTAATGATCATGTTTAGTGGGTGTATCCACATGCTCTTATTTTTTACTTAATTCATGCTCTTGTTCCACTTTGGAGTGCTCATATGTAATAGCTTGATCACCCCCATTTTGGCATAAAGGATACACCTGTTCTTGTTCTTGTGAAGATGTTGTGTGAAATGAACTAGGTGTGACTAGTTTCGGTGGTGGTAGCACTTTTGATGTAGAAGCAATGTTTAATGGAGCTACCAATTGTGTTGATTGATTTAGAGAAACTTGGTTCCCTATCATAACATTGACCATTCCCACAAACTCATGGGAAGATGTATTGGCATTTGGACAAGTCATGGATGTCTCATCAACTTGTCTAGGGTGATCTACTTGTCCCCCATGTTTAGGTGAAGAATCGAGGATGGGATCAATGGGTGGTGACTTGACAAGAGGTCGACCTAAATCCTTGATTGACTCAATGATAGGTATAAATGTAACATTTTTTGCTATGTATTCTCTAAGTTTAGTATTGGTCGAGTGAACTATGACCTACGATGTGGTGGATGAAGATGGTATGATATGATCTGATTCATCTGTAACAACCATGGGTTCTTCCTTGTTGGTAGGAGTGGGGAGGTCCTCTATTGATATGTTTGAGATGGCTATGGGTATCTCCATGGTTGGCTTTGTTGACTTATCCTTGCTTGGAGAAATTAAATATGAAGGAGGAGTAGTAAGTAAAATCGATGGTAATGGTGGTGGTGGAGGTAGTTCCATGATGAACCATGGGGTTGCATCTAGACTCTAGATAAAATCATTGGGTTTAGTGTCTAGGTGCATGGGTGACATAGTAGGTTCCTATGGATGATCCACCTATTTGTAATACTTGAAGGGGTCTAGGTCGACATGAACCACATGGACCTTACCTTCATGAATGTATTTGATGCGTTGATGGACTATGGATGGAACACACTCCATGGCTCTCATCCATGGCCTTCCAAGCAGTATGTTGTACTATCTTGAACCCTCTAAGATGTAGCACAATGTAGGTATGGTCTTCTATCCAACCTAAATGGGGAGGACTATCATGCCAACCATGGGAGATACAACATCGTTAAATGCTTGCAAGGTGAATGTGGATGCTACAATGTGTGAAGGTAGGATGTTGAGATGCTTCAATGTGGTTGTGGTAATAATGTTTATCATGGAGCCCATGTCGATCAATACCCATTTATAGGGGATCCTGTTGATGCATGCGATGATGTGCAAAGGAGGGTCTGGTATATTTGCGAGCATGGGTTTGATCTCGTGATCCTAAAAAGTGATAACAGGATCTTTGTACATTTGTATATGTCCCATGAATTTTGTGAAAGCATCAAGGTCATTGGGTTGTAACTCGATCGAACTCAAAATCTTCATGAGAGTTTCTCGATACTTGGGGGACTATTGTATTAACTCACTCATGGTCATGTTGGCTGATGGCGTATGTAAACTTTGCATAGGCCCACTTTTGATTGTGACCACCGATTGAGGTGGTGGGCTTTGGATGGGATTTTGGGGTGGTGAAGGCCATGATGTAGAGGGAATGTGGATTTCCCTACTAGGCCTCTCGATAGACCAACTATGATTGGTAGTAGTTCGAGGATCGATATTGACTAACAAAATTATCCACTTGATCATGTGAATAACCCATTGGTGTTCTCCTAGTAGAGGTACTCTGGTGGTCTGATCCTCTATGTGAGGAGTTAGCTTCACGATGACTATCAAGGCATCATGTGGGAATGAGGAGATCCTCAGGACTATAGTGGAGGTGTTCAGGGCCTCTTCGTAAGTTTTTTGCTTCACCGACTCATGGTTGAGCTCGGCTATGCATATTTATCATGTTGTCTTGATTAAGCAAATAATAAAGGAAATAGATAAAGTATACAAAATGATTATCTCTTTTAAATATTTCTTTGTGATTCCTAAATTGTTTTGTGTGTTTTGATTTGTTGATAGTATTGCTTTCTTGTTCGTGTTTTGATTTTGTTGATGAAATACTCAGTTAAATGGATTTCACTTGTATCCTCTCACACACAAGCTTGGTGATGAAGTCCAGGTCGTGAAACCCATCGAGATTTGGTGATGAAGTCCAAATCTGGTGAGGGAGTCCAGGTCCTACTAGTCCTCACCCAGTTCACCTTGATCAGTGATATACCTCTTCGAAAAGAGATACGTGCTATATTCCTCGGCTATGATGGTTCTTGGACTAGCCTTGGCCAAAATAGGGTATAAAGTACTCACAAACAAGCCAACGAGGTGGTGATGAAGGCCACCATCGTTAGTCTTGATCAATGGTTGGGTGTGAATTCCAACTCGTTGATGTTTAATATGATTCGTGGTGTGTGTGGGTTCATTTTATTTTATGTGAAAAGAAAAATGCAACATAGAGCAATCAATGATTTTTTCTAATGCATGAAATAACATTTTAAATTTTCAAATTCCTAGATAAGAACATTTTAATTTTAGAAAATTTAAAATTGCAAACCCTAGAATGATGTCAGCCTTTGCACAAGTAGCAAGCATGCAATCCACAAAATCAGAAAATAGAGGCCATATCTATGTAATATGGTCTACAGTAGAGGCCATTTGACATAGAAGCAATAAAAAATGGGGTCCTCTTGACCCAACAGTAGCCAACAATAGAGGCTACTGGACCCAGGAGCGATCACAAGTAGAAAGCTTCAAATATTAAAATTCTTCTATATTTTTCCAATTAAAACATGAAATTCTAATTTTCACTATGAAAAGCAAGAAAATTAAGAATAGAAGAACTCACAGGGGAAGCCCACATCTGATGAAGTTGTTGCTTCTTTGATTTTTTTGATTCTACTCTGAGGCCATCAAGGGGTAGAGCGATAGGGTTTTCTAGCCATCACAGGGTAGGACGATGGCTCCTATGAGCCATTCCAGCCCAGAGCGATGGTACCTGCAATTCAAGAAAATAAGAAAATAGGTAATTAGCGATAGATTGTGAAATTTTAGCCAAGGTCCAGTCGTGATCACCACTGTAGATATGCAAAAACCTAACACCTAAATAATTATATGAAATCAAATTGACAAGATAATCATGTAACCATCAAAAGACAAAGAAATATAGAAAATGGTGTCCTTCTCATTAATATTGAAATATTCCTTCACAAGGTGGTTACAAAGATATCCCTCTTAGGGATAGATACCAATTTGATACAATTTACAATAAGAATCAATGGTAGGTGTATTTCATAGGATCTTTGCACCCTCAAAACTGATTATAGGGAGGGTTTTCTTGTGACCTCCACACGATGAGATAAATATTGATGAATATTTGTGTTGAAGAGCTCCTGCTAAGATCTAAAACCTGCACACAAGAACACTTACAAGATATTAATAGAAAATGAGGAACCTCTCATGATGAGGTCCATTTCCATGATAAGCAATTGAAAGAAAGATGCTGAAAATGATAAACAAATGCATGAAAACTGAGTAAAACTATGCTAGAACAGAAATGAACTATTGCTAAAGCTACTATAACTAGAAAACATAGAAAAAAATATTTCATCGAGAGGCCATCATGGGGTAAAGCAGTCAGGCCTACTGGCCATCATAGGGTAGAGCGACTGCACCTATGGGCCACTTTAAGGTGAAGTGACCACTGAATAGAAAACTATTTCTTCATGACCGATGCAGGAAATTGCCTGGGTTGGTCTACCAAATTGATGTTCAAGGGTCGTGCTCTTCGAAGCATAGTTAAATCATGGAAATTGGCTCGAATTCAGGATGATTGATGGTGAACAATGGTTGAATTTGATCTTCAAACTCTAAGGGACTCCATTGATGCAATTGCAAGCTCCATGGCTGGATTTGGGTAGCACTTCATCGCTTATGAGAGGATGTTCTCTCTAGTACACAAATTGACAACACTTCGTTGCATGGAGAATTGGGATATCTTTTAATGAAGGCCAAGGGGTCTTCTTATAGATTTCCCCAATGGGAATCTTGGCTTCCTTGAGAAGCCAAGAAGCGGTTAGGATCAAGAAGGGCAACAAACCATTCTAGAAGCTTCCCACAACTATTTGCAAATGTCGTTGAGCTTGGTTGGCCATTGAAACCATTTTTGCTCGTGGCGCTAGTTTTGAATTTGTTACAAGTGCGACCATCCTAGGGTAGAGCGGCCATGACTGCTAGCCATCATAGGGTACAACAACCTCTTGGGGTCACTCCTGGGTATGATGGTCTAGGTTGTAAAGGAGGAATCCTTCTTGTTGAAGTGATAAAAATCACTGTTAAGCCCTGAGGCTGCCCTAAGTGGGTCATATGGCCTAAAAAGGTGTCCATATAGGTAGTCTTCTCAAAATGACGTGTTTTAGGTGTCTACACGAATCAAGAAATAAATATAGCCCAGGCTATTGCCACCAAATTATCAAGAAGCAGAAGGGCAGGGGTGGTATGCGAGGATGATGAGGACTCCAATAATGAGGTCCTTTTTTGTCTTCATGTTCTATTTTTTAAAATGCTCTATTCACTTTGATCTCTTTTATTAGATATTTTTATACCTTTTTAAGTAAATAAATCTTTTCCTTAAAAAATATTTAGAATCTAATTATTTTAATTAATTAAAATATTTCCTTAAGGTTTTCATTATTAATTTTAGGGCAAAAGTATTAAATTTAATACTAAGTTCTAATGTCAAAAAATATATATCCAAATGAATTAAAATGTCGAATAGGGTTTTTATTTCAAAATGTATGCCTCAAGATTGCACTTTATTCCTTCAAAATGCTTTGGGTCACGTTCATTGGTTTTAGCAAGCTTTAAGAATGGATAATGAAGACTTCATGGTTTCAAGCCAACAAAATCTAACCCTGTGATCAAAATTGTAGGCCTTTGTCTTGTGATAAGGATTCAAAGTGGTATTTTATCATGGTTGACCTGTTGGACAGCGACATAGAGATATTATCTCATGGTCGCGATGCATGTTCATTGACATGTCGCGATGTCGTAACCAATTTCATTTTTTAAGCTTCCTAAATTTTTTTGATTGCAACATCACGACATTATCTCGTGGTCACAATGCAATTTCACTTTAGGGCCTCTCAACTTTTGTTGATTATAACATTATCTCGCAGTCACGATGCAATTTCAGTTTAGGGTCTCCCAAATTTATTTAATTAGACTATAGATACATACTATTATCATGATCCAAAAATCAAATTTAGCAAGCTTGACTGTTCTGACCATGGCATGAAGACATGCTAATGTTGTGAAACCAAGATATTAATTCCCGTAGTGCAAAAAAATAGGTAAAAATTTGAAGTGCCCAAAAATTTATGAAACTTTCCACATTTCCAAAATGGCCAAATAGGTATAAATAGTTGTAAAATTTGCTGTGAATCAAAAGATCTATCCATTTCAATTTCATGGACTGTCATGGGGAAATAATGCATACTGAATGGCATTTTAATTGATACTTCTAAATTATTGGGGTTGTGTATGCAATCTTGGTACCATTGTAAAGATAATTTCAATACCTTTATATCAAAATTTGAATCACATCAAACGAAGCTTCCTAGAAAAAGTTATAGTCATTTTAGATTTGTAGTTATAAAAAATGATGAAATTTAGAAAACCCTAAAAACAACTTTCAAAAATGAAATCTTCCAAAATATGAAGAACAATTGAAATCCAATCCATTCTAAAATATTCAATTCAAGCAAGTTAAAATACTTATTCAATGCAAGCAAATGCAAAACATGGGTGCAAGTAAATTTTAAAATTGGTGTAAAAATTCAAAAAAATTCAAGTGGGTCCCCAATTGGGGTGAGTTGTGCAATGGCAACAACAAAACTTTAATATTGATTTATTGTGAGAAAATATCTTATATGCTAAAATTTCTATATCAGCTTCTAAAGTTTATTGATATATTGAAAGAAAATAATTAGGGAGACAAAAGGAATTCATATGGAATATTTTTGATAAAATTAAAAAAAAGAAAGCAAGATTTTTTTTTGAAGAATCAAATATCAGGAAATTGTCTTATTCAAAGACATAAAAGTGAGAATTAAAAAAAAAAAAGGAAAAATGAAATCTTGAAAAGAAATTTCAAAGAAGGAAAAATAAAAAAAAAATCATATGAATTAATTAGGGAGTCAAACAATTTTCTACTTGATAATTAAAAGAATTTCTTTAAACTTGCCATCATTCAAGCAAAATATAAGAGATTTGAGATAAATGAAAAATGAACATTAATTAATATATTCTACATTCATTTGAAGGACTATAAAAGCACTTGAAAGTAACTCTTTTTACAAGGAATCTTAACTATGTCTTCATCAAAAATCCCTCTAACAAAGTCTCATTTGTTTGAAGAACCAAAATTTATTAGAAGAGAGATTAAAAACAAAGAAATTTTTGTCATAGATAAGAACATGGTCAATTGGGTCAAACAACCACATTATTTCAATATAAAAATGGGAAATCAAATTCAGAACAAAAACTTAAAATGATACATAGGAAAGTCAAAGGATAATTATTGGTATAATGAAGTAGGGGGGAGTAATCACATGACTAGTAATCTACATTGGTTTGAGTCTCTTAAAGTAAAACAAAACATACCTATTATAATTATAGATGATAAAATCTACCAGGTTCAAGGAGTAGGGAATGTTTCACTCAACCTACCTTTTTGTGAATGCACACTAAAATATATTATATGTGTTTGGATAAGCCAATAACTTGATATGAGTGTCACAATTGATGGATAATGATAGGATAGTTGAATTCAGGGTTGTCAATGGAATAAAAACATGTCTCATTAAATGACAAAGAGAACTTGAAGCCATTACTTCTATCAAAAATATAATATTTTCTCTAGTCAAATATGACATCACTTTCTCATAAACAATTGAATCAACTACTTCCATGAGAGAAATATCAATCACAAATGCAATATCAAAGAAGTATAAATCATCAAAGATATAATATAGTACACATGGATTTCATGATGAAACAAATGAATCAAGTAAGAGAATAATTGTCAAATAATGCTAACACACAAAATTCTTCTAGTTATATAATTAGCCAAAATGGATAATAAAATGTTCCCATATAGAAAAAGGAATGTGTGAAACAAGTTTAACATCAAAATCCTACAAAGAAAGTTGTAAACAAGAACAAGATAAAATATTGAGTACTGAACTCAAAGTGATAAATTAAAAACATGACCTATGTGACCAACTTTAGTGTGACACACATGATCTTCATCAAAAGAAAAATATAAATTGTAATGCATGTGATTTGAAGCCCATTATGGTAGATAGTTATTGTGATACCTTTTATTTGAGACCCATGACAATAGATGTATGTCATGATTAAAGGGACCTTGCTCAAGGAATAAACATAGCATGTAACACAAGGGATTTAAGCATTGTTTGTGAAGATAAAGAGTGTGTAAAGTGTATGTGCTGATTATATTTATTGTGGTGCATGTAGTGATCCTTTACAAAAAATAGACACTAATGGTTTGAGCAATACTCTTAAAATATTGATATAGAAAATGGTTGTGAATCAAATATTTTTAATCATGTAGAAATTGTGTGTGAGATTATTTATATTTATGATGGTCATGATGAAAAATAGATTGCTAGAGTTGATGAAAATGATAGTTCATTTTTTGAACATTCAAATATTGTAGATAAGGACAACTCTAGATATGTTTCTCTAGAGAATTATGATTTGAGGATTTCTAAGTTTCATAGTGCCAGTATCAGATGTGTTCATAAGAGTGATTGTACATAGAAGGCTATATTTGATTATGCAAAGAGTATTGGTCAAGATATAGGCCAAATTAATAGAGTTGATGAACACTGTGTTAGTGATTTGAAGTCTTCCATTAGCAATAGGGATAGTGATGGTATAAGTCATTCAAAATTTATTAGTAATGATCTAAGTTGTGATAAATATTCTTGTGATGACTTATTGTATTCAAATAAACACAATAATAAACTTAAAAGGCACACAAAAGTAGTTGGTACTAAATAAGGATATAATAAAATAGGGCAAATAATGAAAAAAATTAGCTCAAGATACCTATACCTCAAATTTATGCTAATGAGAGTGGTTTTATAGTAGGGAATGTTGGCACAAGTGATATTGAATGTGTAACAAACAACAAGAAGACACAATTCATAAAAAAGGAATCAAGAAAATAAATAGTCATAAAATATATAGGTAAAATAAAGAAACATTGGATCCTCCATTGTTATAAAATCTGTGGAGAAAATAATTGGTCTAAAAAAAATTATTAAGAAAAGAAAAATAAAATAGATGTGCATTGTAGATGGATAAACATGACATAATAGTATAGAATAGTACAAATATTTAAATGTCTCTATAAAAAGTAAAAGAGCTTGATAAGCATAGGTTCATCTATAAATGATGCTTTATTTCAAAAGGGCTCTAAAGTGATTGTGCTCACAAAATATACAAGAAACAAATGTGATAATTCAAAAATTGATCCAAGAATAAATTTCAAGCTAGAAATAGAAATATAGAAGACAAAAGACAAGATCCAAAGTTAGTACTAGAACTAGAGATGAAAAGAAATCAAGAGCCAATATTAGTACCAGAGTAGAGTTGGAATGCCAAAACCAAAAAAAATATCAATAGTATATCAAATAATGTAATAATGGGGGAGGGGGGTTGGAGTATATTACATTATTTGGTACCTTGAAAGTATTTTGTAAATAGTTAGAGTCTAGGAGTCTTGTAAATATTTGTCTTTTAGTAATCATTAGATGTTTGTAATTAAAGAGTCAATAAATACATTTCTTCTATGAGAAATATGAAGAGTCATATCTCCCAAGAATTTGAGGAGTTTGAGGAGATGAATGGATATGTCAAGATACTCTTTGTAAAGTCTATTTGTAGAGAAACACATGAGGCTATTTTGGAAACGAAAATTGTAGTGCATATTCTTGTACTATAATACTTTGTAACCTTGTCACCTTTGTTAATATAGTGTGAGAATTTTAGCTTGAGTTATGGACTAATAATATGAGATTATGTTCCATTATTCTATGATAAATTCTCTAATATTTATATCTAAAGTTGATTAAATATTAGATCATTTGCTAACAAATATCAAATCCAGATTCAAATCAATACATATTACTTAGCCACTTAGAAAGGGCAAAGTCTCATATGCACAATAGATGCAATTAAGAATCGGATATGAAATATGATCTCAACTACCACCTAAATTTTCCTATTTATATACCAAATCAATCGTTATGCTAACCCTAAATCTCAAGTACCAACTATCAAAATCTAGGGCCCAAGCTAAATAAAAATAAAGATAGCCAATGTGGTTATATTGGAGCCATTACAAAGTCCCCCTAGATTTTTGTTTTTGTATCATATCTTGTATCACATCAATGCCTTATGGCATATATAAATTTCCCTTAGGCATATATCTTATGTATATACTTTTATAATAGATCTAGAATTATAATACATCCAAATTTTATCTTAATATCTTTGTACGCCTAAAAAAAAAACTATTAAATATCACTATCATTTTTGCATCATTATATATAAACCATCTCTTAAATCACATGACACCAACACTAGAACCATAATCAAATCATCATCATAACCTAATTATAACATCATATCCAATAAAAGTATAATTAAATTAAACTAAATACACATAACATCACAATCCATCCACAAAATTTAGATACAAAATCACAAATCATAAAAAACTATATATATATATATATATATATATATATATATATATATATATATATATATATATATATATATATGTATAAACAAATGGTGTATGTGCATCATAATAATATCATACATTATTTATATCAACATAATAAATTACTATGGTACAACATAATTATCCCTTAGGGGTTTCCAAGGACTAGCTCTATGATATAGTATCCAAAGATCCTCCTCCTCCTTCTCCCTAGAGTGATATCACCTTAATTAAGTGCTAAGATTGATGGGTGACCATCTATGAGTGTGTGTATACCTTCAACCTAGTTTGAATTAATGATGGAATTCATTCAATAGCTAGGTTTATGACATGGTAGGCCATACAATAATGTGTAGATTGCTCAATCTCTACTATCAGGTCACTCTACAATTGTGTTGCTTTTTCTTGCGCTTGTGTTAGCTACATCAAATGTCATGGTTATATGAAACCCATCTAGTCTAGTAAAGTCTATACCAATTGACTTTATTGATATTAGACATGGTTTTAGTATTCACCATGACATATTCCCTCTCTATAGTCAAACTAATAATAGTAAACTACATTAGGAAGTTTTTTGCACTATGAAATCTCTTACATGTATGTTGTTGCCTTTTCCCTAGTTTCATCCTAATCCTAGGTCAAACTAGTTACTACAACCTATAAACTTGCCACATTCCTAGCTTGTGCATGTCACTCTAGCTCTACTACTAATTGTGGTGACTAGATCATACCAAACCACCTATGACCATGATATCTATACATCCTATCCCTCATGGTGTGCCTTTTCTTATTTCTACCCATTACCTACTATATTGAAATTATTTCCACAATTTGACCAATGGTGATAATACTCTTTGCACTCTCCAAGCCTCTTCCTAGATCACATATTTTAAATAATTTGAATCCCTACCATCATAATTAATTTAGGATGGATGGTCTAGTACCATTCCTAGTAATTATGGCTAATCCCATTATTATCCATGCTAGGATCTGGGAGATAGGATAAACAAAGTCCTAATTTGGGTATAGATCTAGATCCATTGCTCCTCCATACCCCTAATCCTATGTGGTCCTCATATAGCATACTAGATCAAGAGTAATGTCTTTCCTCATGCCAAAATTTATACCATGTGCTTAAAATGGAATATTTCACAATCTCCTTATGGTCCCATGAACCAAAATTTCTATCTAAATCTAATCAAATGATATGCATCCTCTTCCCAGTATAGATGGACCTTATAGATATGCCATGCCAATTTATCCCATTAAAGATCATATATTAGGCATCATGTTGTACCTAAAATTCCATGGTGTGGATGACTTTAAACCTGTTTTAAAACTATGTACCCATTTTTAGTATCATGATACTTTAGTCTTGTCTATCATCCTAGGCAACCTTAGAGGTTGTGCTACCATCATCTACTCCCATGTCCAAATCTAAAGCAATGTGGAATATGTCATGCTCTTACTGATCCTATAGATGACATGATGTAGCATGTGATATAGTCTCACCAAAATCACTAGTCCCTAGGGAAAAACTATCTCAAACTTAATAATATTTATAACCACCTCTCTCACCATATTGAAAGACTTTTCTATTAGTGTTTGGAAAAAAAACTATAGATATTAGTGAGGCTAGTCAAGTCATTTTCCTATCAATCAACCTCCTATGTATGTGGCATTGATTTAAATTTTAAAATATATGAGCCTAAAGTCTAGGTCTCCAATCATCCTCTTTATGTTGTGCCTTCATGACTGGATGACATAGATAGGAGTACCCCTAATGAGTTCCCTCAATATGTGCCATACGTCCTCAACTATCACCTCACCAGAAGGAAGCTAAAAGATATTAATTTTTATACCATTGCTTTTCCATATCTATTAATAGAGCCTTGTTAAAATCCATATTGGGTATTAGAACCATATAAGATAGCCCTACTACTATAATGAGAGCATAGTCCCCCATCCTCAAAAGTTCTTAGATCATCTTGAGAGCATGGAGCATCATTCTTGGAAATCTAGTGTCTACAACTTCACTTGTATCAATAAATAAATAATCATTAACTTCACATTCAATTTCATCAAAAATCTAAATTTCATATTAAAATATATCAAATTCATCCTAATACTAAAAAGTGCAAAAGTGTCATCATGGCAAAAATGCTACACTATGGCAAAACCACTATCAACACAAAATTGCCACCATTGTATAGTAGAATTGTATAAAAACACCACTATAGTGCAAAAGTGCTACACAATAGCACTAATATAATGTGAAAGCATTGCCTTTCTCTTTATCCACTATTTTAAAAAATATATATAAATTTGAGAAAGTTTCATGCGACATACCTAAGGCTAGTCTCCTTTCGAAGTTGCTATTGGTTGCACTATATCATTGTGATGCATTTGTATCCCTACTATTCATTAAATATCTTTAAGATCAAGTAACCAAAGCTCTATTTTTATGATTATCAATGGTAAATATAATTTTATTTTTATCCCTCTATGCATTTAAAAAAGAGAAGTAAATATATGTATTAATTATAAAATATTAGCTAGGAACAAATAAAATGACTACTGGCTGATCAGACCAACTGAGATCAGTTACAAAAAAGACCAAAAATACTTGTCTTACTACTATCATCCTTATCTAATATATATCTAATAATAGTTGCAACACTGAATTCCTTAATCAAAATCCCAAACAGAATGCTTAAAGTTGTCCTTATCATCAAAGTCAACCATATCATATTCATTGACTTCACTATCCTTAGTCGACCTATTTTTGTAGACCTTGTATACCCTTTTCTATGTATCTTCTTTTATGCACTCCATCCTCTCTTTGGCTAGTGATATAAATATTAAAGTATGCTGAGTATATAGCTTCGTTGGATAGAACATCCTCTTCTTTGTTAAAATCCCTCTTGATGTGGGAGTAAATGACTTGAGAATTTAGATTCCAAATATTTGATGCATATGTAGATGATCCTTGATTGCAGTGATGATAGAGCTATTTGATTGGCGAGAGTAGAGGTTATCAATTTAGAGTCCCCATAAAAATGTAGTTTTTGGATGCCATTTTTGGCTGCCAATCTGAGACCAAATTCATAGCCAATCACTTTAGCTACATTTTTGGGAGCTTGCCCTAAAAAAATCTTATAATTGAGAATAAATCTTGTCTTGTATTGGAAAATAATTTTCCTTGCCATCACTATTCCTAGATTAGAATTTGAAGCACCATAAAAAATAGAGTTGGGTACTAGATCATAGGTATACATACTTTAGGGATGCTATCCATGCCCAACATAGCTTTGGAGATCCATTATTTTTAGCATGAGAAGCTTCGAACTAGTCAGTTTTCCAGGATTTTTTTTGTAGTTTGATTTTGTATTTGAAATAATCTCCCAAATAATTTTGCTTACTAGTACTTTAATTTTGCTGCATTTTATTTCAAAAATTAATTCATTTTTGTCTTTCCATATTGCCCAAATTATGTAGAAAGGGATAGATTCCCATAAATACTTAATCAAATATTTGTTTTGAGACCCCATTTATACATTTGGCTCCATTTATTTAAGCAATCCTTTGCATTCATATTACCTGTAAATTGTTGAGCCAAATTTAGATGCAACTCCTATCCAAATTTGCAAGGTTTCTAGGCATTCAAAGAGAAGATGTCTAGTGGTTTCCTTTATTTTGAAGTATATTGGACATATATGAGGTCCCATTATGTTTCTTTTCAAAAAATTCTTTCAAGTGAGAATTTTATTTTGATGCACTAGCCAATGAATTCTAGAGGGGATCTAACATTTCCATATTGCTGCTAACTTTTTGTTTACCTTTCTTACCTGTTGGGCTTTAACTCCTATTTTGACTTGATATTCCCCTATCTCACTTACCTCCCTCCAAATTAGTTTGTCTATATTATAGGAGTAAGGTTTATATCTAATAATTTAAGCTTTCACTATTCTTGTATGTGACTAGGTAAGGGGGTCTCTCCAGTTACAATGTCCTCCCACTCATTCCATTATATCAACTAGTTTATGAACTTCTAGATGCTATAATTCTTCTTGAAGAATTCAAGAATAATTGTTATTAAGAGAAGGTCTTCCCATTGCTAGATCCTCCCAAATGTTGAAAAGCTGGCCATATCCAGGTAACCATGAAACTTTGTTTAGGATTATATTTTTTGCCTCAACAATGTGCTTCTAGATTGAGAAAGAACTATACTTGCTATATTTTTATCAACTGCAGACCTTTAGATTTGTTAGTGTATTTAGCCTTTAGAATTTCCTTTCAAGGGGAGGAAGGGGGATTGACTAGGTGCCATAGCAACCTAGACCCTAAATATTTGCTAACTTCTTTAGTTTTTCTTATTCCTAGACCTCCTAGCTCTTTAGGTTGTGAGATAGCATCCCGATTGACAAGATGGAATTTCTTCTTATCATTTTGTTTTTCTCTTTGAAGGACAAAAACTTGTGTTGAATAAAGTAAACAAAAAAAAAACACAATGATTGCACAAAATAAAATGAATCTTTGTTATTTCATTGATATTCATCTTTCAAAGTGTTACAATATGATCCTCTCAAGGAGATTTTAGCCAGTGATACAATGAATACAAATAGGGGTGTTATTCCCCCTTTTATCAAAATAATTCCTAGTGTAATGTAAGTATTTTTGTGCCAACGTAATTCATTAGGGATCAGGTTTTTTGGGATCATTATGCAAGATTCAGATTCGATGTCCTTCGCTATCTTTCAACCCTATCACCTGTACACAAGGAAATAAACAACAAATCAATAGCATGGGCAAGGTCTTCCTAGATTGGACTCGTATTTTACCTTAAAATGTAAATGAAACATAGGAGATAAAATGCATAGGATGAAAATTATCTAAGCTAAAATACAGACTATAGATTAAGATCTAACCTAACATATAAGAAAACACTAAAAATGGTCACCTGATTGTTACCGTCTCAGGTCAAGATGATTTTTGCCTATGGATCATCTTGGATCAAGATGGTCGCTATTGTGGGCCTACACCTCGGTGTAACTAGATCTGGATGGCTTTTTTAGCAGTGCAAGATGTAATTTTGGGTGGATTTTCATGAGCATGAGAGTAGATAAAATTATGTAGGTGATCAATAGGAAAATACAGACAATAAATTGAGGGAAAGAAAGGCAACTTCAAATCCAATGTGTTAATATTGTAGCATCAAGTTGAGCAGTGGGAGAACCTGGTGGATTTTTGGTAGCACTTCGTGGCTTATAACTCAAAAACTTAGGATCTTCAAACAAGGAGGGAGGGCACTATTTTATAGGCTCATAGGGTAAAAATGTATGGAATGATAAGTACCACTTAGGGGCAGCCTGATTGGTTACCACTAAATAATTGCATGTAACAAGTGTAACTATCACTTGTAGGGCATTTGGCACCAACGTGATTTCATGCATCGTGTTGAATCCAAAAAAATGTAAAATCAATTGCAATGAATTCATGAAGAGAGGAAAATAATAGAATTCAAATATATTATTGCCACTTAAGGAGGGCTAAGTCCTTCAGCTCTAAGGAGGGCTTAGTCCTTGCGAATACGCAACTAAATTCAAATATGAAAGATGATAAATATTATTCACAACCTAATCTATTTATATTAATTAATTAGTGAATAAATCAAAGTTGAAAATATACCCGACTTGGCTATATTGGTATTGTAACATGGCTCCCCTCCTTAGAAAGCTTTATCCTCAAAGTTGAAAAAGACTCAAAAATACTTTTTGTTTCCCATATAGCATCTTCTACTGGTAGGTCCTACCATTTCATTAGAAATTATTTGATGTGAGGAGATCAAAGAGTACGTGATCTACTTTGCAATATTGCTTTTGGTTGGATATATATACATCCTTCTTCATAAAGTACTGGAAGTTCTGACTAAGAGTGTACTCTTTGTCCAATAACATTCTTGAGACATGAAATATGAAATACTGGATGTATACGACATGAGGTAGAAAGCTCTAGTTGATATGCCACTTTGCCTATGTGGCACACTATCTTGTAAGGACCATAAAATCTTGGAGTCAACTTCTAACTAGTCTTGATCTTCAATAATAGTTGTTTGTAGGGTTGTAGATACAAGAAAACCATATCTCTTATATTAAATTATCTTTCTGAACGGTGTGAGTCTTGTTGTTGCTTCATACGATTTTGTGCTTGGACCAAGTTATCTTTGAGAATGTTAAGCACTGGAACCAATCATCTACTTGAGCCACTTTGGAAGATCCTGGAACATAATCTGCTATTTTAGGTGGTTTCACTCCATACAATGCTTCAAATGGGGACATCTTGATGGAATAATGGTGCAAAGTATTATACCACCATTCTGCTAATGAAAGCCAATGACTCCATTGATACTGCTTATCTTGAGAAAAACATCATAGATAGGTTCCTAAATATTTGTTAATAATTTTAGTTTGACCATCTATTTGAGGATGGTATGCAGAAGACATTTAATTTTTTACCACTTAGATGAAATAATTCCTACCAAAAATTGCTACTAAATATGGGATTTAAGAACACAAGCTTACACTGAGAGGAGGGGTGAAAAATATAAGACCACTTTTTACTTTTATTTCCCAATCAATATTATGCAATGTATAGATAGAAATATCAACAGTAGTAATTAAAGCAATGCACAAATCACCACACACGATAGAGACACAAATTTAACGTGGTTCACCCAATGTGGGCTACTCTATGGAGAAAATATTTCACTAAAATTTTCTCAATCAATCTCTTGGGAATCCTTTCCCTATTACAATGTTTATGGACCAATATCCAAAGGAGACACCAATACCCTAATCAATTTCATGGATATTTATCCACAGGAGAACTCCTTTCTCCTTAGCTCTGGCTGGTGATCTTCTAGAAGAACTATTACCCCCACTGCTCTGGCTAATGGATCCCTATCCACTAAAGATAATGTCCTCACTACCCTAGCTAATGGATCTCTATCCATTATAGTGTTGGACATTTTGAGTCCCTAAGCTAAAATGTTGTCATTGATGTCAAAAGAGCATTTAATGTCAAAAGGATCTATGAAGGGTTTTTGTGAAAACCAAGGCAGGAAAAATAAAAGGTTTTATTTAAAACCATGGACAACAGATTTGATCTGGGTTTTTCTTAAAACCCAAGTTGGGCTTTCGTTTCATCGAAAAAGGTGCCCCGGTGATGGAGTTATTTGAGTTTTAATATTTGGTTTAAATTTTAATTATTTAAAATTTAAATTCAAATTTAAATTTAAATGCAAAGTTTCCCATCGACGTCATCAAGCAAACATAAATTCATATTTCCGTCGACGTCTTCGAAGTGTTTTAAACACTATATAAAGGGGTGGTAAATAAATCAAAGTTTTATCCTTGCTCTTGTGATAAATGTTTGGCATTCGAATAAGTCTATGAGCTCGTGCGAATTTTGAGAAGAGAAGCAAGAAAGAAAATGACAATGCTTGGAAAGTCAAATCGTGGTGGGAAGCGTGGCGCATTGGCAAATCATTTTGGTTTAAGGCACAAGGCAACGCAAACACCAGGGATCGAATCCCTTGGACGACATTTCGGAAGGCGTGTGGAAAGCGCTTTGGCGCTTTGTCTTTTGCGGAAGGTGGAGGAAGGTTTAAGGCACTTTGGGCCTTTGCCTTTCCAACGAGCGCCTAGCTCGTGTGGAATCTTAGCCGTGGCTAAGACGCTCACAGTGTGGCAAGTCGGGGGTTCGAATCCCCTTGAGGAGGTAATTACGTTTTGCATTTAAATAATTTTTATTAGCCCTAAAGTTTGGAGTTATAAGGTAGTTAATGGAAATTAAAGTTTGTTATTAGGGTTGTGATTATTATTGCAAAGCATAATTGGTTTATGATTTATTTGATGGTTATGGAGAATTAATTTTAGGAGAAATAAGGAGTTGTTTTTTAAAAGCAATTTTGAGAGGTTTATTATTTTTGATAAGGGTTTTAATAAAAGGGACTTTGGTGGATGTGTTTATTAACTTGGAGTAAAAAGGGTGTAATTTGAGTAATGCTTTATTTTGTGATTATTTGAAGTCCATTAACCCTTGTTTAGATTGGAAAGGAAAGTTGTGTTTAAGTGTGGCAGATTTTGTGGACAACTTATTGGCATCAAAAAGGTATGGGCACATTCTCCTATTGATTGTTTATGGTGGTTGATTTCTGAAATATCATTGGAGAGAAAAGGATTGATTGTGGTTTCCTTTGAGAAAATGATTGGTTGAATGCTTCAAGGTTTTCTGGTTTGTGAGTTGTATTTAAACCTTGTTTTATTAGCATTGTTGTTGAAGCCCATTGATGATGAAATGAACTTGAACTTGAGTTAGAAAAGAACATGAGTATCATTGCTATGTGAGACTTGTGCTTGAGCATTGTTGGAAATATTTTGAGTTGGTTAATACATGCTTGGACTAGGGTTTGTGAAAAAGGATTGTTCCTTGAGGTGATTGGTTGAGTTGAGTTGGTTAATACATGCTTGGACTAGGGTTTGTGAGAAAGGATTGTTCCTTGAGGTGATTGGTTGAGTTGAGTTGATTAAGCCTAGTCAAGTGGATGCATGTGGTTGTTCAAGTTCCTAGAAACAAACTATTCAATATTCTGATTTGAGTTGAGATTGATTTGAGTTGAGATTGAGGTTGATTTGAGTTGAGATTGAGATCTGAGTATAGAACATATAGAGTCTCTAACAATTCTCTTGATGCTTCTATTGAGTTGAGATTGGGATTTGAGTATAGAACATATAGAGTCTCTAAAAATTCTCTTTATGCTTCTATGAGATTGATTTGAGATATTGATTGTACATTGAGCTTAGAACATATTGAGTCTCTAACAATTCTCTTTATGATTCTATGTGATTGAGACAAGTCTTTGAGAAGACTTGTGGACTATTTTGAGTTAAGCTTTTGTGAAAGCTTGCTATGCAGATTTGAGCAAGTCCTATAGAGGACTTATTGAGAAGATTTGAGCAAGTCCTATAGAGGACTTATTGAGAATATTTGAGCAAGTCCTAGAGAGGATTTGTTGAGAATATTTGGACAAGTTCTGTGTGAACTTGTTGAGTAGATTTGGACAAGTTCTATGTGAACTTGTTGAGTATATTTGGACAAGTTCTGTGTGAACTTGTTGAGTATATTTGGATAGGTTTTGTGTGAACTTGTTGAGCATATTTGGACAGGTTTTGTGTGAACCTGTTGAGAAGATTTGGATAGGTTTTGTGTGAACCTGTTGAGCATATTTGAGCAGGTTCTAAGTGAACCTATTGAGCAGAATTGTACTAGATCGATTGTACTATGTTTAGTGCAAGAGATTGAGTAGAACTGTGCTAGACCGACTGAACTATGTTTGGTACAGTATTGAGATAGAGCTTTGGAGGTGATAGAGTATAGAGGATAGAGTCTCAGTGGATAGAGATCCAAAATCCAGGACAATTGAAGATAGATCTGAGTGAGGAGTCTTCAAGTGGAGAGAGATCCACAAGTCGGTGCAGTAGAGAGATAGAGTCTTCTAGAAGATCACTAGCCAGAGCAGAAGGGGAAAGAGTTCTCCTATGGAAGAGATCCATGAACTTGAGATTTAGGGGATCAACATCTCCTTTGGACCGAGGTCCATAAACATTGTAATTTGGGAAAGATTCCCAAGAGATTATTTGAGAAATATTTAGAAGAAATATTTTCTCTATGGAGGTAGCCCACATTGGGTGAACCACGTTAAATCTGTGTCTCTATTGTGTGTGGAGTTTTGTGCATTGCTTTGATTACTGCTATTGATATTGCTATCTATACATTGCATAATATTGATTTGAGAAGAAAAGTAAAAAGTGGTCTTATACTGTTCACCCCCTCTCAGTATAAGCTTGTGTTCTTCAATTGGTATCAGAGTGGGTTCCTTCAGAAGAGTTTGATAGCTTGAAGGAAAAGCGGTCTAAGAACACAATGGATCACAAAGATCAAAAGGATGGGTCCTTCAATAATGCAGTACCAGTATTTGATGGAAGTGACTTCTTGTATTGGTGTATGCTGATGAGATTTTACCTGATGGCACTTGGAAATGAAGTTTGGGATGCAGTGGAACTTGGATATGATTGTACAATCAATCCTCCGACAGATAAGGAAGGTAAGCTTCTAATGCATGCAAATTCAAGAGCTATGAATGCAATTATAAAAGGATTGGGTAGATCAGAATCTATGAAGGTTATGGATTGTAAAACAACAAAAGATATGTGGGATCTACTACATGATATATATGAGGGTGATAAAGGTGTCAGGAAAGCTAAGATCAAAAATCTCAAAGGAGAATTTGAGAACTTAAGAATGAGAGATGATGAAAATATTCATGATTATCTCAGTAAGATTGATGAACTTGTACATGAGATGAGAGGTCTTGGAATGAAGGTTGATGAATCGGATGCTTGTGATAAGATCTTGAGAACTCTTCCAAAAAGGTATAGTGAAAAGGTTTCTGCTATAGAAACATCAATTGATAGTGATTCTTTGACAAGGAATTCTTTGCTTGGTATGCTTACTACTTTTGAGATAAGAACAAAAGATCCTATTCCTCCGAAAGAAGCTGCTTTCAAAGTGGACAAAAAGAAAAAGGGAAAGCAAATAGAATCAAGCAGTGAGTCATCTAGTGATGAAGAAGCTAACTATGGTAGAAGAGATAAAGGGTTCAAAAGACCAATAGATATGAGATCAGTTAAGTGCTTTAATTGTGGCAAGTTTGGACATTTTGCAACAAAGTGCAAAGAGCCAAAGTACAACAGTGATGAAGAAAAATAGGATCACAAGTATAGGGAATCAAAAAGACACAAGTACCAGAAGAAAGGCAAGGATGGACAGAACAAACAAGGAAAGAAGTTTTTCCAAAGGCAAAAGAAAAGCTACTATGCGGATAATGCAAGTAAGTACTCATTTGATAGTGATGCTAGTTTTTCAGACAATGATAGAGATGAAGTCTTGTTCATGATTGAAGAAAAGGATCAAACTAAGAAAAAGACTCCAGTTATTCTTAAGTGTTTTAGATGTGGTAAATTTGGACATCTTGAAGATGATTGCACAAGAGATGGTTTTAGTTTCAGTGATGATGATTTTGAAGATGCACTTGATAGATCAAATGAGAATCTTCTAATGGCTTTAGAAGATGAAGAATTGAGTGATCCTATAGAAAGCAAGTCAAAAGAAAGAAATGATATGGACAAAGGCAAAAAAATAGAGGACTACTCAATAGAGAATGGTTATGATCTCAAGGGAGAACTTATCCATGCCCTTGACACAGTAAAGAAGGTAAGAAAGCAACACTCTAAGCTTGAAAGTCAGTTTCAAGAATGTGATGAAGAAAGATTATTGCTCATAGAGGACTTAGAAAAGTCAAAGGCTAAGGCAAGTAAGTTCAAGGATAAGTTAGAAGCAAATATTTTGGAATGTGAGAAGTTAGCACAAGAAGTGGCTACTCTAAAGAAAGATTTACAGGACTCCAAGATCAAGATGAAGAGTTTCACAAATAGCTCTAAGAACTTGGATAAGTTCATTTGTGGACAACAGAGAACATCATGTTCAACAGGTCTTGGTTTTGGAAAGAAATAGGAAAAAGCAAAGTCTACTTCAAGTCTTCAAGAAGAAACAACATCAGAAGAAGATACTTCAGAAGAGGGATTCTCGGATGCAAGTGAAAGTGAAACTTCTAAGGATGAGTCAATTTGTAGTGAGTCCAATAGGGACAATGGGCAAAGAAGATACAGATGGAACAACAATCATAATAGGAGACCAATGAGGTCTAGGCAAGGAAGCTTCAATGGGAGATGCTTCTCATGTCAAAGGTTTGGGCATATGGCTTCACAGTGTAGATCACATGAAAGATAGGTATATGGAAGAGAACAACTTTTCCAAGGATATTGCTATTCATGTAATGAGTTTGGTCACAAGGCAATGAATTGCAGAATTCATGATAGAAGAGGATATGGCTTCACTAGGAGAAATCCTAAGACTGTTGCACATCCAAGGAATAATAACATTAAGTGTTATAAGTGCAATAATGATGGTCACATAGCAAGATGGTGTAGAGAAAATATTCTAAAAATAGGCATGAACAGGAATAGGAACATGAACATGAACAGGAATAGGAATATGAACAAGAACAGGAATAGGAACATGAACAGAAACAAGAAGATGAATAAGAATAGAGACTCAGAAAAGAAAAGAGACTCAGAGAAGAATGAGAACAAGAATAGGTACAAGAACAGGAACATGGATGAGAACAAGAATAGGAACAGGAACAAGGATGATGACTTGGAAAGAAACAATGAGAGGATTCAACAAAAAGGAAGAGGAAAAGACAAAGGCAGAGAATAGTGCTTTCGGGAGTAGAAATACTCCCACCCTAGAATTAACCACCTCATGTGGAGGTGGGGGAGGGGCTAAGCTAAGAGGCTTAATTCTTAGCCCCGAGCCCCAAAGGTGACCCTTTGCCATTGATGTCAAAGGGGGAGAGATTTGTGTATTATGGGGAGAGTTTTTGGATATGAGGAGAGATTTGATATCTGAGAGAGCATTGAGCCAGGGGGAGCAAAGTTCCCGGGGGAGCAGAAAAGAAGGTCAAAATTTAGTAAAAGGATTTGGGTTGCCATCAATGACAAAGGGGGAGATTGTTGGACATTTTGAGTCCCTAAGCTAAAATGTTGTCATTGATGTCAAAAGAGCATTTAATGTCAAAAGGATCTATGAAGGGTTTTTGTGAAAACCAAGGTAGGAAAAATAAAAGGTTTTATTTAAAACCATGGACAATATATTTGATCTGGGTTTTTCTTAAAACCCAAGTTGGGCTTTCGTTTCATCGAAAAATGTGCCCCGATGATGGAGTTATTTGAGTTTTAATATTTGGTTTAAATTTTAATTATTTAAAATTTAAATTCAAATTTAAATTTAAATGCAAAGTTTCTCATCGACGTCATCAAGCAAACATAAATTCATATTTCCATCGACGTCTTCGAAGTGTTTTAAACACTATATAAAGGGGTGGTAAATAAATCAAAGTTTTATCCTTGCTCTTGTGATAAATGTTTGGCATTCGAATAAGTCTATGAGCTCGTGCGAATTTTGAGAAGAGAAGCAAGAAAGAAAATGACAACGCTTGGAAAGTCAAATCGTGGTGGGAAGCGTGGCGCATTGGCAAATCATTTTGGCTAAGGGACAAGGCAACGCAAACACCAGGGATCGAATCCCTTGGACGACATTTCGGAAGGCGTGTGGAAAGCGCTTTGGCGCTTTGTCTTTTGTGGAAGGTGGAGGAAGGTTTAAGGCACTTTGGGCCTTTGCCTTTCCAATGAGCGCCTAGCTCATGTGGAATCTTAGCCATGGCTAAGATGCTCACGGTGTGGCAAGTCGGGGGTTCGAATCCCCTTGAGGAGGTAATTACGTTTTGCATTTAAATAATTTTTATTAGCCCTAAAGTTTGGAGTTATAAGGTAGTTAATGGAAATTAAAGTTTGTTATTAGGGCTGTGATTATTATTGCAAAGCATAATTGGTTTATGATTTATTTGATGGTTATGGAGAATTAATTTTAGGAGAAATAAGGAGTTGTTTTTTAAAAGCAATTTTGAGAGGTTTATTATTTTTGATAAGGGTTTTAATAAAAGGGACTTTGGTGGATGTGTTTATTAACTTGGAGTAAAAAGGGTGTAATTTGAGTAATGCTTTATTTTGTGATTATTTGAAGTCCATTAACCCTTGTTTAGATTGGAAAGGAAAGTTGTGTTTAAGTGTGGCAGATTTTGTGGACAACTTATTGGCATCAAAAAGGTATGGGCACATTCTCCTATTGATTGTTTATGGTGGTTGATTTCTGAAATATCATTGGAGAGAAAAGGATTGATTGTGGTTTCCTTTGAGAAAATGATTGGTTGAATGCTTCAAGGTTTTCTGGTTTGTGAGTTGTATTTAAACCTTGTTTTATTAGCATTGTTGTTGAAGCCCATTGATGATGAAATGAACTTGAACTTGAGTTAGAAAAGAACATGAGTATCATTGCTATGTGAGACTTGTGCTTGAGCATTGTTGGAAACATTTTGAGTTGGTTAATACATGCTTGGACTAGGGTTTGTGAAAAAGGATTGTTCCTTGAGGTGATTGGTTGAGTTGAGTTGGTTAATACATGCTTGGACTAGGGTTTGTGAGAAAGGATTGTTCCTTGAGGTGATTGGTTGAGTTGAGTTGATTAAGCCTAGTCAAGTGGATGCATGTGGTTGTTCAAGTTCCTAGAAACAAACTATTCAATATTCTGATTTGAGTTGAGATTGAGGTTGATTTGAGTTGAGATTGAGATCTGAGTATAGAACATATAGAGTCTCTAACAATTCTCTTGATGCTTCTATTGAGTTGAGATTGGGATTTGAGTATAGAACATATAGAGTCTCTAACAATTCTCTTTATGCTTCTATGAGATTGATTTGAGATATTGATTGTACATTGAGCTTAGAACATATTGAGTCTCTAACAATTCTCTTTATGATTCTATGTGATTGAGACAAGTCTTTGAGAAGACTTGTGGACTATTTTGAGTTAAGCTTTTGTGAAAGCTTGCTATGCATATTTGAGCAAGTCCTATAGAGGACTTATTGAGAAGATTTGAGCAAGTCCTATAGAGGACTTATTGAGAAGATTTGAGCAAGTCCTAGAGAGGATTTGTTGAGCATATTTGGACAAGTTTGTGTGAACTTGTTGAGCATATTTGGACAAGTTTTGTGTGAACTTGTTGAGAGATTTGGACAAGTTTGTGAACTTGTTGAGCATATTTGGATAGGTTTTGTGTGAACCTGTTGAGCATATTTGGACAGGTTTTGTGTGAACCTGTTGAGCAGATTTGGACAGGTTTTGTGTGAACCTGTTGAGCAGATTTGAGCAGGTTCTAAGTGAACCTATTGAGCAGAATTGTACTAGACCGACTGTACTGTGTTTAGTGCAAGAGATTGAGCAGAACTGTGCTAGACCGACTGAACTGTGTTTGGTACAGTATTGAGATAGAGCTTTGGAGGTGACAGAGTATAGAGGACAGAGTCTCAGTGGATAGAGATCCAACAGCCAGGACAATTGAAGACAGATCTGAGTGAGGAGTCTTCAAGTGGAGAGAGATCCACAAGTCAGTGCAATAGAGAGACAAAGTCTTCTAGAAGATCACTAGCCAGAGCAGAAGGGGAAAGAGTTCTCCTGTGGAAGAGATCCACGAACTTGAGATTTAGGGGATCAACATCTCCTTTGGACCGAGGTCCATAAACATTGTAATTTGGGAAATATTCCCAAGAGATTATTTGAGAAATATTTAGAAGAAATATTTTCTCTATGGAGGTAGCCCACATTGGGTGAACCACGTTAAATTTGTGTCTCTATTGTGTGTGGAGTTTTGTGCATTGCTTTGATTACTGCTATTGATACTGCTATCTATACACTGCATAATATTGATTTGAGAAGAAAAGTAAAAAGTGGTCTTATACTGTTCACCCCCCTCTCAGTATAAGCTTGTGTTCTTCATATAGACTATTATCCTATATACTCTGTCACCTCCAAAGCTTGCTCTCAGCTCTGTCTCAAATATGCACTAAACACAGTCCTTTGCTCTAGCACAAATCTACTCAATCTCTATCTCTGGTCTAGCATAAACATGTTATCAAATCTATACCAAAATCTATCCTCAAATCTGCACTAAACATAGTCCTTCGGTCTAGCACAAATCTATCCTCAATCTCTATCCTTTGATCTGCACTAAACATAGTCCTTCGATCTAGCACAAATCTATCCTTAATATCTATCCTCTGATCTGCACTAAACATAGTCCTTCGATCTAGCACAAATCTGTCCTCAATATTTGTCCTATGATCTTTGTCTTCAAGCCTTAATATAAAGCTTGATCCAATCACAAATCAACTCTACTGGATCTGCCCCAAACCTTAACTCTATATTTGAACAAATCAATCAATCAACTCTACTCACAAGTCTTCTCAAAGACTTACCTAAAATCTACGTTGTAAGCTTCCACAAAAGCTCACACTAATATATCCACAAGTCCTCTATAGAACTTGCCCTATATGCTCAAAAAGTACTTTCTAGAACTTGTCCAATATACTCAACTATCTTTGTCATTAAATTTTGTATTGTAAGCTTCCACAAAAGCTCACACAAATCTGTCAACAAGTCTTCTCAAAGACTTGCCTCAAATCTGCTCAACAAGTACTCACTAGAACTTGTCCAATATCATAAAAACATAAAGAGAATTGTTAGAGACTCAATATGCTTCACATTCACCACAATGCTCAATTAATTTCAATTTCTCTTTTATCATAGAAACATATAGAGAATTGTTAGAGACTCAATATGTTTCACATTCACCACAATGCTCAATTACTTTCAATTTCTCTTTTATCATAGAAACATATAGAGAATTGTTAGAGACTTGATATGTTTCACATTCACAAACTATAAATCACTTTCAATTTCTCTTTTATCATAGAAACATATAGAGAATTGTTAGAGACTCAATATGTTTCACATTCATCAACACTTAACCTCTTTCTCAAATCAATATAGAACAATTTGTTTTACAGAACTTGAACTGTCACATCAACACATCCACTTGAATAGGCTCAACCAACTCTACTCAATCACTCACCTAATGAATTAATCCTTACTCACAAACTCTAGTCCAAACTTATGAACTTCCACTCAAATATTCCAATAATGCTTATCAACCAATATCACATAACAATGATACTCATGATCTTTGCAAACTCTAGTTCAAGTTCTTCACTCAACCAATCACTTCAACAATAATGCTTATCAAACAATATTCACATAAAAATGATACTCATGATATTTGCAAACCCTAGTTCAAGTTCTTCACTCAACCAATCACTTCAACAACAATGCTTATTAAACAAGGTTACTTTCCTCAACCTCTATTCCATAAAACCTTGAAGCATTAATTCAAAACACACACAAGAAGGAAAACTTAACAAAGTCCTTTTCACTCCAATCTTGTTTTCATAAAACCTCGATCACTTACCTCAACCAAAGAAGAATATGCCCATACCTTTTATTTGACGTAGAAGTGACCTTTGAAAACCTGTCTCAATCACAATTTTCTATTTTGCCAATTTTAATAGTTAGATAATAAAATATCACACTAACCTCTTCACAAAATAAATCTCAATTACAAAAATTAATCAAACTTAATTACACCTTATTTCTCCTTCTTAAAATAATATCCAACACCACAAATATTTAATCAAAATACTTCTTCCAAAAATCTAACTCATCAAAAGAACATCTTAACAATTCAATTTCATCATAACCCTTTTCAGAAAGATATCTCAAAAATAATCCAAAATCTACTTTTTTTTTTTTTGGTAATTAAGGTACAATTTCATTACATCCGGGTTTTCCAGGTTGACCTAAAACCTTTTACAAAAATCAACACTATGCTATTACGGATCAAAACCTCAATAGGGACAGTTTGTCCTTCGCTACTAGTACTATTCTGAGGACACCCTGCCAAGAAAGAGCACAACCCCTTACACATATTTAACAAACACCTTAGAACACAGACAGTGGCCCACCGCATTGCTTTCTTGCTGCCCTAGCTACGAAAATGCGACCTATCGCGAAATCACGACGTCCTTAAGTATTCTCCTTCATTTGCTCTGGAGAGTCACGAAACGATGACATGTCACAAAAATGAGACATGTCGCGAAATCATGAAATTCTACCTTCGTTCTGCTCCTTTGCCTCTATAAGTCATGAAAATGCGACATGTCACGAAAATGAGCCATGTCGCGAAATCGCGACATTCGTCTCCCATTTTGCACTCTTTCTGCTTCCAGTCGCAAAAATGTGACATGTCACGAAATCGCGACGTCCTTAAGTCGTTTCCATCTTTTACTTTGGACAGTTGCAAAAATGTGACTTGTCGCGAAAAAGAGATGTCGCAAAATCACGACATTCTGCCTTCGTTCCACTCCTTTGCCACTGCATGTTGTGAAAATGCGACATGTCGCAATAATGAGACATGTCGCGAAATCACGACATTCGTCTCCCATTTTGCACTCTTGCCGCTTCCATCCGCGAAAGTGTGACATGTCATGAAATCGTGACGTCCTTAAGTCTTTTCCTTCATTTGCTCTGGATAGTCACGAAAATGCGACATGTCACGACAATGAGACCTGTCGTGAAATCGTGACAATCTGCCTTCGTTCTGCTCCTTTGCCACTGCCTGTCGTGGAATTGAGACATGTCATGAAATCACAACATTCATTTCCTGTTTTGTTCTCTTGCCGCTTCCAACCGTGAAGAATCGACAAGTCATGAAATCGCGTCATCCTTGAGTCTTTTCCTACATTTGCTCTGGATCGTCATGAAACTGCGACATGTCGATAATGCGACATGTCGAAAATGTGACATGTTGCGACATCACAACACTTCTGCCTCTTTGTCCTCTTTTGTTGCTTTTGGACACGAAAAGGCAACATGTCGCGATATCGTGACACACTCGCCTCCTTGCTCCTTTTATTGGATTTTGCCCACGAAAATCCAACATGTCGTGACACACTCACCTCCTTGCTACTTATGACTCCCTACTTAATATTACATTAATTAAATAAATCACTTTATAAAATAATGCAATAAGTCAATCTCTCACTTTTCTAAGGTAAAAAAGAATTACCCTAGCTTTTACTTTAGCAACAATTAACCCTTCATATATCAAAAAATATCTCCTCAACACACAACTTAACTTCCACCTTATCCCTCCTAAAACCTTAGAAAATCAAGTTAAAATAATTTCCCAAAATTAATATTACCACTTTTTGCAATCCGAAGGGCTTGAAACTTGGCGTAATACTCCCACAACACCTTGGACGTAGCTTCCACGCCATGTGATCCATGTGCTCCATGGAGTATCAAAGCACAATGTGTGCTTTTACTCCTTCAAACCCTTAAGAGACCTTGGCTCTTCCTTTGACGCTGACATAAACACACATTGTGCTATTCGGGAGGTACACATTTCTAAAATCGCACGAGATTTTTCACTTAAGGTGGATGCAATTAAAATCTATGCCAAACCTTAGGAATGGCTATGGTATTTATACCATATGCCTTCCTTGTCACACACGTTGACGAAAAGAAAATTTGTCGAGGAAACAATGCTGTGTCGACGCTTCCTACTTTACCTTCTAACTATATTTATTTAAATTCAAAAGAATTTAAATATTATAAATTAAACCCGAGTGTTGTAGGTGAGTTGGAGAGGAGAGGGCAATCCTCCAAGGGAGGTCCCAGGTTCAAATATCCACCCTACCAAAATAGTTGAATTGGGTATCTAAAATCCAATTGATAATGTTGGTGCGGGCAAGGTCGGGTGTGACTCCGGGTGACTTTGACGGTGTAGAACCCCCTGTTCGTGGTCTCTCAGACCAAGGTGGCTCCGCAAGGGGTTTTTCGCTTAAAAAAAAGAAAAAAAATATTATAAATTAAATATTTAAATCTTCTTTGGGCTTTTTAAAATAAAAGCCTCCTTAGTCTTTAGAAAACCTTTTTGATTTGCCCAACCATGGTTTTAATAAAAACCTTTTATTTTGCCCAACAATGGTTTTAATAAAACCTTTTATTTTGTGCTTCACATAATATTTAAAA
The DNA here is from genome assembly GCA_028583015.1 of Wollemia nobilis. Classification (NCBI taxonomy): domain Eukaryota; kingdom Viridiplantae; phylum Streptophyta; class Pinopsida; order Araucariales; family Araucariaceae; genus Wollemia; species Wollemia nobilis. The sequence continues at coordinate 3,349,599 of JAQPPZ010016833.1, read as the reverse complement.
ATAAAAATTATGAAGCTCTTTTTCCACCAACCTTTTGCATTACTCCTTTTGACCTTTTGACATCAATGACAATTCATCCTTGACATCAATGACAACTTCAACTCCTCAAAATGTCCAACAATTTTCCCCTTTGTCATTGATGGCAACCCAATTATCTTTTCAAATTTTCTTAACCTATTTTTGTCCTTCTCCCCTTGGAAAACTGCTCCCCCTGACTCAATGCTCTCTTATTAAATAAAATCTCTTTCCCTTACTTAAATATCTCCCCCTTTGACATCAATGACAAAGGTTCACTAGGGCTCGGGGCTGAGAATGAGTCTCTTAGCTTAGCCCCTCCCCCCACCTCCTCTTGAGGTGGTTAATTTTGGGGTGGGAGTATTTCTACTCCCAAAAAGCAACTGGTCTTTATCTTTGTCCTCTTTCCTTCTCATGTGATCCTTCGATTCCTTTGATTGTTCTTGTTCATATCCATGTTCCCTGTTCCTATCTGTATTCCTATTTTTGTTCATGTCCATATTCCTATACCTGTTCCTATTTTTGTTCATGCTTGATTATGGAATGTCTGCTCTACACCACTTTGTTGTATGTCCATCATTATTGCAATTATAACACTTAATATTATTATTTCTTGTAGGTGCAAATATCTTGGGATTTCTATTGGTGAAGTCATATCTATTCCTGTCATGGACCACTGCAATTCATTGCCTTGTGACCAAATTGATTACATGAGTAGCAATACCCATGAAAAGGTTGTTTGCTTCTAAAATTCCCATATCCCTGTATTTCATGTGTCTTGCATTCTGAAGCCTTGTGCCCAAATATGTGACATGAAAAACATCATCCATTGAAGTTTCCTTGTCTTGACCTCATTGGTCTCTTAGTCTCTCTTACCCTATGTTGGTTCCCGTTCCATCTGTTTCTCCTTTGTGCATTATTTATTTCCTTATTGAACTTTTTGTTGTCCAAATCATCCTCATAAGTCTCACTTTCTCTTACACTATCTTCTTTTGAAGTTTCTTCTTATTTAGAACTTGAGGTTGACTTTTCTTCTTGTTTATTTTGATCTTGTTCAAAATCAAGATTTGTTTTGCTTGATGTAGGCTTTTATGACTTGATAATATTATCCAAATTCTTTGAACTTCTTCCAAACTTGTGTAGCTTGTCCTTAGACTTCTCTACTTCTTACCTTAGTAGGGCTACTTCTTGTTCTAACTTTTCACATTCTAAGACCTTTGCTTCTAACTTATCCTTGAACTTTTTTGTCTTAGCTATTGACTTGTTTAGATGCTCTATAAGCTTTCCTCTCTCTTCATCATTTTCTTGAAGCTGAAGCTCAAGTTGGGAGTTTTGCTTTCTTACCTTATTTAAAGTTTTAAGAGCATAAATAAGCTCCCCCTCAAGATCAATATCTCATTTTTTTGATTCTTCCTCTATTTGTTTGTCTTTGAAAAAATTTTCATTTTTTTCTGACTTGTCTTCTATAGGATCACCTCCTTCTTATTATAGTGCCATTAGAATATTTTCTTATGGTCCTTTAAGTGTATCCTCATATTCATCATCACTGAAACTGAAACCATTCTTTGTACAACTATCTTCAAAATGTACAAAATTACCACATCTAAAACACTTGAGAATTATTGATGACCTTTTATTAAATTCTTATTTTTCTTCTATCAAAAATAGAACTTCATCTTTATCATTATCTGAGAAACTATTATCACTATAACTTGAGTACTTACTTGCTTTGTCTATATAGTAGCTCATCTTTTGTCTTTGAAAGAAATTATTCCCTTGTCTGCATTGTCCATCCTTGCCTTTCTTTTGGTACCTATATTTTTATGATTCTCTATTCTTATGATCCTATTTTTATTCATCATTTCTATTTCCGGATTCTTGACAATCGGTTGCATAATGACCATACTTTCCACAATTGAAACATCTAACAAATTTCATATCTTTAAATATTCTTGAATCCTTATTCCTTCTACCATAATTAGCTTCTTCATCATAGGATGAATCATTTCTTGAATCTAAATTTTTATCCTTTGTCTTCTTAGTAGCTTTGAATGTTGCTTCCTTCCGGATATTAGGTTCCTCTTTTATTATTAACTCAAAAATTGTAAGAATACCAAGTAACATATCTCTTGTCAAAATATCACCATATTTTGATTCCTCTATAGCAGAGATATTTTCACTAAACCTTTTTGGAAGAGATTTTAAGGTCTTATCACAAATATCATATTCTTCAATCTCAAGTCCAAGTCCTTGCATGGTGCCAACAACTTCATCTACCCGAAGTAGATAAGTACTAATGTTTTCCTCATCCTTCATTTTTAAATCTTCAAATTGTCCCTTGAGATTTTGTATCTTTGACTTCTTGACACTTTTATCTCCTTCATATATGCTTTGTAACTTATCCCAAATTCCTTTTACATATTTACAATGCATAACTTTTATGAATTTTATTCTATACAAACCTCTCAAAATTGCATTCATTGATTTTGAATTGTAATGCTATAGAAGCTTACCTTCCTTATCTCGTGTGGATCAACTGGTGGTATGTATCCATTTTCAATTGCTTCCCAAATTTCATTTCCAAGTGCCATTAGGTGAATCTTCATTCTCATACTCCAAAATATATAATCGCTTCTATCAAATACTAGTGTTAAATTATTTGAGGACCCATTTTGCACTCTTTCTGCTTCTAGTCGCAAAAATGTGACATGTCACGAAATCGCGACGTCCTTAAGTCGTTTCCATCTTTTACTTTGGACAATTGCAAAAATGCGACTTGTCGCGAAAAAGAGATGTCGCAAAATCATGACATTCTGCCTTCGTTCCACTCCTTTGCCACTGCATGTTGTGAAAATGCGACATGTCGCGATAATGAGACATGTCACGAAATCACGACATTCGTCTCCCATTTTGCACTCTTGCCGCTTCCATCCGCGAAAGTGTGACATGTCATGAAATCATGACGTCCTTAAGTCTTTTCCTTCATTTGCTCTGGATAGTCATGAAAATGCGACATGTCACGACAATGAGACCTGTCGTGAAATCGTGACAATCTGCCTTCGTTCTGCTCCTTTGCCACTGCTTGTCGTGAAACTGAGACATGTCATGAAATCACGACATTCATTTTTTTGTTTTGTTCTCTTGCCGCTTCCAACCGTGAAGAATCGACAAGTCGCGAAATCGCGTCATCCTTGAGTCTTTTCCTACATTTGCTCTGGATCGTCATGAAACTGCAACATGTCGATAATGCGACATGTCAAAAATGTGACATGTCGCGACATCACAACACTTCTGCCTCTTTGTCCTCTTTTGTTGCTTTTGGACACGAAAAGGCAACATGTCGCGATATCGTGACACACTCGCCTCCTTGCTCCTTTTATTGGATTTTCCCCACGAAAATCCAACATGTCGTGACACACTCACCTCCTTGCTACTTATGACTCCCTACTTAATATTACATTAATTAAATAAATCACTTTATAAAATAATGCAATAAGTCAATCTCTCACTTTTCTAAGGTAAAAAAGAATTACCCTAGCTTTTACTTTAGCAACAATTAACCCTTCATATATAAAAAAATATCTCCTCAACACACAACTTAACTTCCACCTTATCCCTCCTAAAACCTTAGAAAATCAAGTTAAAATAATTTCCCAAAATTAATATTACCACTTTTTGCAATCCGGAGGGCTTGAAACTTGGCGTAATACTCCCACAACACCTTGGACGTAGCTTCCACACCATGTGAGCCATGTGCTCCATGGAGTATCAAAGCACAATGTGTGCTTTTACTCCTTCAAACCCTTAAGAGACCTTGGCTCTTCCTTTGACGCTGACATAAACACACATTGTGGTATTCGGGAGGTACACATTTCTAAAATCGCACGAGATTTTTCACTTAAGGTGGATGCAATTAAAATCTATTCCAAACATTAGGAATGGCTATGGTATTGATACCATATGCCTTCCTTGTCACACACGTTGACGAAAAGAAAATTTGTCAGGGAAACAATGTTTTCGTCGATGCTTCCAACTTTACCTTCGAAATATATTTATTTAAATTCAAAAGAATTTAAATATTATAAATTAAACCCAGGTGTTGTAGGTGAGTTGGAGAGGAGAGGGCAATCCTCCAAGGGAGGTCCCAGGTTCAAATATCCACCCTACCAAAATGCTGAATTGGGTATCTAAAATCCAATTGATAATGTTGGTGCGGGCAGGGGTCGGGTGTGACTCCCGGGTGACTTTGACGGTGTAGAACCCCTTGTTCGTGGTCTCTCAGACCAAGGTGGCTCCGCAAGGGGTTTTTCGCTTAAAAAAAAGAAAAAAAATATTATAAATTAAATATTTAAATCTTCTTTGGGCTTTTTAAAATAAAAGCCTCCTTAGTCTTTAGAAAACCTTTTTGATTTGCCCAACCATGGTTTTAATAAAAACCTTTTATTTTGCCCAACAATGGTTTTAATAAAACCTTTTATTTTGTGCTTCACATAATATTTAAAAATAAAAATTATGAAGCTCTTTTTCCACCAACCTTTTGCATTACTCCTTTTGACCTTTTGACATCAATGACAATTCATCCTTGACATCAATGACAACTTCAACTCCTCAAAATGTCCAACAATTTTCCCCTTTGTCATTGATGGCAACCCAATTATCTTTTCAAATTTTCTTAACTCTGTTTTTGTCCTTCTCCCCTTGGAAAAGCTGCTCCCCCGACTCAATGCTCTCTTATTAAATAAAATCTCTTTCCCTTACTTAAATATCTCCCCCTTTGACATCAATGACAAAGGTTCACTAGGGCTCGGGGCTGAGAATGAGTCTCTTAGCTTAGCCCCTCCCCCCACCTCCTCTTGAGGTGGTTAATTTTGGGGTGGGAGTATTTCTACTCCCAAAAAGCACTGGTCTTTATCTTTGTCCTCTTTCCTTCTCATGTGATCCTTCTGATTCCTTTGATTGTTCTTGTTCATATCCATGTTCCTGTTCCTATCTGTATTCCTATTTTTGTTCATGTCCATATTCCTATACCTGTTCCTATTTTTGTTCATGCTTGATTATGGAATGTCTGCTCTACACCACTTTGTTGTATGTCCATCATTATTGCAATTATAACACTTAATATTATTATTTCTTGTAGGTGCAAATATCTTGGGATTTCTATTGGTGAAGTCATATCTATTCCTGTCATGGACCCTGCAATTCATTGCCTTGTGACCAAATTGATTACATGAGTAGCAATACCCATGAAAAGGTTGTTTGCTTCTAAAATTCCCATATCCCTGTATTTCATGTGTCTTGCATTCTGAAGCCTTGTGCCCAAATATGTGACATGAAAAACATCATCCATTGAAGTTTCCTTGTCTTGACCTCATTGGTCTCTTAGTCTCTCTTACCCTATGTTGGTTCCCGTTCCATCTGTTTCTCCTTTGTGCATTATTTATTTCCTTATTGAACTTTTTGTTGTCCAAATCATCCTCATAAGTCTCACTTTCTCTTACACTATCTTCTTTTGAAGTTTCTTCTTAGTTAGAACTTGAGGTTGACTTTTCTTCTTGTTTATTTTGATCTTGTTCAAAATCAAGATTTGTTTTGCTTGATGTAGGCTTTTATGACTTGATAATATTATCCAAATTCTTTGAACTTCTTCCAAACTTGTGTAGCTTGTCCTTAGACTTCTCTACTTCTTACCTTAGTAGGGCTACTTCTTGTTCTAACTTTTCACATTCTAAGACCTTTGCTTCTAACTTATCCTTGAACTTTTTTGTCTTAGCTATTGACTTGTTTAGATGCTCTATAAGCTTTCCTCTCTCTTCATCATTTTCTTGAAACTGAAGCTCAAGTTGGGAGTTTTGCTTTCTTACCTTATTTAAAGTTTTAAGAGCATAAATAAGCTCCCCCTCAAGATCAATATCTCATTTTTTTGATTCTTCCTCTATTTGTTTGTCTTTGAAAACATTTTCATTTTTTTCTGACTTGTCTTCTATAGGATCACCTCCTTCTTATTATAGTGCCATTAGAATATTTTCTTATGGTCCTTTAAGTGTATCCTCATATTCATCATCACTGAAATTGAAACCATTCTTTGTACAACTATCTTCAAAATGTACAAAATTACCACATCTAAAACACTTGAGAATTATTGATGACCTTTTATTAAATTCTTATTTTTCTTCTATCAAAAATAGAACTTCATCTTTATCATTATCTGAGAAACTATTATCACTATAACTTGAGTACTTACTTGCTTTGTCTATATAGTAGCTCATCTTTTGTCTTTGAAAGAAATTATTCCCTTGTCTGCATTGTCCATCCTTGCCTTTCTTTTGGTACCTATATTTTTATGATTCTCTGTTCTTATGATCCTATTTTTATTCATCATTGCTATTTCCGGCTTCTTGACAATCGGTTGCATAGTGACCATATTTTCCATAATTGAAACATCTAACAAATTTTATATCTTTAAATATTCTTGAATCCTTATTCCTTCTACCATAATTAGCTTCCTCATCACTGGATGAATCATTTCTTGAATCTAAATTTTTATCCTTTGTCTTCTTAGTAGCTTTGAATGTTGCTTCCTTCCGGATATTAGGTTCCTCTTTTATTATTAACTCAAAAATTGTAAGAATACCAAGTAACATATCTCTTGTCAAAATATCACCATATTTTGATTCCTCTATAGCAAAGATATTTTCACTAAACCTTTTTGGAAGATATTTTAAGGTCTTATCACAAATATCAGATTCTTCAATCTCAAGTCCAAGTCCTTGCATGATGCCAACAACTTCATCTACCCGAAGTAGATAAGTACTAATGTTTTCCTCATCCTTCATTTTTAAATCTTCAAATTGTCCCTTGAGATTTTGTATCTTTGACTTCTTGACACTTTTATCTCCTTCATATATGCTTTGTAACTTATCCCAAATTCCTTTTACATATTTACAATGCATAACTTTTATGAATTTTATTCTATACAAACCTCTCAAAATTGCATTCATTGATTTTGAATTGTAATGCTATAGAATCTTACCTTCCTTATCTGTAGGTGGATCAACTGGTGGTATGTATCCATTTTCAATTGCTTCCCAAATTTCATTTCCAAGTGCCATTAGGTGAATCTTCATTCTCATACTCCAAAATATATAATCGCTTCTATCAAATACTAGTGTTAAATTATTTGAGGACCCATTTTGCACTCTTTCTGCTTCTAGTCGCAAAAATGTGACATGTCACGAAATCGCGACGTCCTTAAGTCGTTTCCATATTTTACTTTAGACAGTTGCAAAAATGCGACTTGTCGCGAAAAAGAGATGTCGCAAAATCATGACATTCTGCCTTCGTTCCACTCCTTTGCCACTGCATGTTGTGAAAATGCGACATGTCGCGATAATGAGACATGTCACGAAATCACGACATTCGTCTCCCATTTTGCACTCTTGCCGCTTCCATCCGTGAAAGTGTGACATGTCATGAAATCGTGACGTCCTTAAGTCTTTTCCTTCATTTGCTCTGGATAGTCACGAAAATGCGACATGTCACGACAATGAGACCTATCGTGATAACGTGACAATCTGCCTTCGTTATGCTCCTTTGCCACTGCCTGTCGTGAAACTGAGACATGTCATGAAATCACAACATTCATTTCCTGTTTTGTTCTCTTGCCGCTTCCAACCGTGAAGAATCGACAAGTCGTGAAATCACGTCATCCTTGAGTCTTTTCCTACATTTGCTCTGGATCGTCATGAAACTGCGACATGTCGATAATGCGACATGTCGAAAATGTGACATGTCGCGACATCACAACACTTCTGCCTCTTTGTCCTCTTTTGTTGCTTTTGGACATGAAAAGGCAACATGTCGCGATATCGTGACACACTCGCCTCCTTGCTCCTTTTATTGGATTTTGCCCACGAAAATCGAACATGTCGTGACACACTCACCTCCTTGCTACTTATGACTCCCTACTTAATATTACATTAATTAAATAAATCACTTTATAAAATAATGCAATAAGTCAATCTCTCACTTTTCTAAGGTAAAAAAGAATTACCCTAGCTTTTACTCTAGCAACAATTAACCCTTCATATATCAAAAAATATCTCCTCAACACACAACTTAACTTCCACCTTATCCCTCCTAAAACCTTAGAAAATCAAGTTAAAATAATTTCCCAAAATTAATATTACCACTTTTTGCAATCCGGAGGGCTTGAAACTTGGCGTAATACTCCCACAAAACCTTGGACGTAGCTTCCACGCCATGTGAGCCATGTGCTCCATGGAGTATCAAAGCACAATGTGTGCTTTTACTCCTTCAAACCCTTAAGAGACCTTGGCTCTTCCTTTGACGCTGACATAAACACACATTGTGCTATTCGGGAGGTACACATTTCTAAAATCACACGAGATTTTTCACTTAAGGTGGATGCAATTAAAATCTATGCCAAACATTAGGAATGGCTATGGTATTGATACCATATTCCTTGTCACACACGTTGACGAAAAGAAAATTTGTCAGGGAAACAATGTTTTCGTCGATGCTTCCAACTTTACCTTCGAAATATATTTATTTAAATTCAAAAGAATTTAAATATTATAAATTAAACCCAGGTGTTGTAGGTGAGTTGGAGAGGAGAGGGCAATCCTCCAAGGGAGGTCCCAGGTTCAAATATCCACCCTACCAAAATGCTGAATTGGGTATCTAAAATCCAATTGATAATGTTGGTGCGGGCAGGGTCGGGTGTGACTCCCGGGTGACTTTGACGGTGTAGAACCCCCTGTTCGTGGTCTCTTAGACCAAGGTGGCTCTGCAAGGGGTTTTTCGCTTAAAAAAAAGAAAAAAAATATTATAAATTAAATATTTAAATCTTATTTAGGCTTTTTAAAATAAAAGCCTCCTTAGTCTTTAGAAAACCTTTTTGATTTGCCCAACCATGGTTTTAATAAAAACCTTTTATTTTTCCCAACAATGGTTTTAATAAAACCTTTTATTTTGTGCTTCACATAATATTTAAAAATAAAAATTATGAAGCTTTTTTTCCACCAACCTTTTGCATTACTCCTTTTGACCTTTTGACATCAATGACAATTCATCCTTGACATCAATGACAACTTCATCTACTCAAAATGTCCAACAATTTTCCCCTTTGTCATTGATGGCAACCCAATTATCTTTTCAAATTTTCTTAACTTGTTTTTGTCCTTATCCCCTTGGAAAACTGCTCCCCCGACTCAATGCTCTCTTATTAAATAAAATCTCTTTCCCTTACTTAAATATCTCACCCTTTGACATCAATGACAAAGGTTCACTAGGGCTCGGGGCTGAGAATGAGTCTCTTAGCTTAGCCCCTCCCCCACCTCCTCTTGAGGTGGTTAATTTTGGGGTGGGAGTATTTCTACTCCCAAAAAGCATTGGTCTTTATCTTTGTCCTCTTTCCTTCTCATCTGATCCTTCTGATTCCTTTGATTGTTCTTGTTCATATCCATGTTCTTGTTCCTATCTATATTCCTATTTTTGTTCATGTCCATATTCCTATACCTGTTCCTATTTTTGTTCATGCTTGATTATGGAATGTCTGCTCTACACCACTTTGTTGTATGTCCATCATTATTGCAATTATAACACTTAATATTATTATTTCTTGTAGGTGCAAATATCTTGGGATTTCTTTTGGTGAAGTCATATCTATTCCTGTCATGGACCCTGCAATTCATTGCCTTGTGACCAAATTGATTACATGAGTAGCAATACCCATGAAAAGGTTGTTTGCTTCTAAAATTCCCATATCCCTGTATTTCATGTGTCTTGCATTCTGAAGCCTTGTGCCCAAATATGTGACATGAAAAACATCATCCATTGAAGTTTCCTTGTCTTGACCTCATTGGTATCTTAGTCTCTCTTACCCTATGTTGGTTCCCGTTCCATCTGTTTCTCCTTTGTGCATTATTTATTTCCTTATTGAACTTTTTGTTGTCCAAATCATCCTCATAAGTCTCACTTTCTCTTACACTATCTTCTTTTGAAGTTTCTTCTTATTTAGAACTTGAGGTTGACTTTTCTTCTTGTTTATTTTGATCTTGTTCAAAATCAAGATTTGTTTTGCTTGATGTAGGCTTTTATGACTTGATAATATTATCCAAATTCTTTGAACTTCTTCCAAACTTGTGTAGCTTGTCCTTAGACTTCTCTACTTCTTACCTTAGTAGGGCTACTTCTTGTTCTAACTTTTCACATTCTAAGACCTTTGCTTCTAACTTATCCTTGAACATTTTTGTCTTAGCTATTGACTTGTTTAGATGCTCTATTAGCTTTCCTCTCTCTTCATCATTTTCTTGAAACTGAAGCTCAAGTTGGGAGTTTTGCTTTCTTACCTTATTTAAAGTTTTAAGAGCATAAATAAGCTCCCCCTCAAGATCAATATCTCATTTTTTTGATTCTTCCTCTATTTGTTTGTCTTTGAAAACATTTTCATTTTTTTCTGACTTGTCTTCTATAGGATCACCTCCTTCTTATTATAGTGCCATTAGAATATTTTCTTATGGTCCTTTAAGTGTATCCTCATATTCATCATCACTGAAACTGAAACCATTCTTTGTACAACTATATTCAAAATGTACAAAATTACCACATCTAAAACACTTGAGAATTATTGATGACCTTTTATTAAATTCTTATTTTTCTTCTATCAAAAATAGAACTTCATCTTTATCATTATCCGAGAAACTATTATCACTATAACTTGAGTACTTACTTGCTTTGTCTATATAGTAGCTCATCTTTTGTCTTTGAAAGAAATTATTCCCTTGTCTGCATTGTCCATCCTTGCCTTTCTTTTGGTACCTATATTTTTATGATTCTCTGTTCTTATGATCCTATTTTTATTCATCATTGCTATTTCTGGCTTCTTGACAATCAGTTGCATAGTGACCATACTTTCCATAATTGAAACATCTAACAAATTTTACATCTTTAAATATTCTTGAATCCTTATTCCTTCTACCATAATTAGCTTCCTCATCACCTGGATGAATCATTTCTTGAATCTGAATTTTTTTCCTTTGTCTTCTTAGTAGCTTTGAATGTTGCTTCCTTCGGATATTAGGTTCCTCTTTTATTATTAACTCAAAAATTGTAAGAATACCAAGTAACATATCTCTTGTCAAAATATCACCATATTTTGATTCCTCTATAGCAGAGATATTTTCACTAAACCTTTTTGGAAGAGATTTTAAGGTCTTATCACAAATATCATATTCTTCAATCTCAAGTCCAAGTCCTTGCATGATGCCAACAACTTCATCTACTCGAAGTAGATAAGTACTAATGTTTTCCTCATCCTTCATTTTTAAATCTTCAAATTGTCCCTTGAGATTTTGTATCTTTGCCTTCTTGACACTTTTATCTCCTTCATATATGCTTTGTAACTTATCCCAAATTCCTTTTACATATTTACAATGCATAACTTTTATGAATTTTATTCTATACAAACCTCTCAAAATTGCATTCATTGATTTTGAATTGTAATGCTATAGAAGCTTATCTTCCTTATCTGTAGGTGGATCAACTGGTGGTATGTATCCATTTTCAATTGCTTCCCAAATTTCATTTCCAAGTGCCATTAGGTGAATCTTCATTCTCATACTCCAAAATATATAATCGCTTCTATCAAATACTAGTGTTAAATTATTTGAGGACCCATTTTGCACTCTTTCTGCTTCTAGTCGCAAAAATGTGACATGTCACGAAATCGCGACGTCCTTAAGTCGTTTCCATCTTTTACTTTGGACAGTTGCAAAAATGCGACTTGTCGCGAAAAAGAGATGTCGCAAAATCATGACATTCTGCCTTCGTTCCACTCCTTTGCCACTGCATGTTGTGAAAATGCGACATGTCGCGACAATGAGACATGTCGCGAAATCACGACATTCGTCTCCCATTTTGCACTCTTGCCGCTTCCATCCGCGAAAGTGTGACATGTCATGAAATCGTGACGTCCTTAAGTCTTTTCCTTCATTTGCTCTGGATAGTCACGAAAATGCGACATGTCACGACAATGAGACCTGTCGTGAAATCATGACAATCTGCCTTCGTTATGCTCCTTTGCCACTGCCTGTCGTGAAACTGAGACATGTCATGAAATCACAACATTCATTTCCTGTTTTGTTCTCTTGCCGCTTCCAACCGTGAAGAATCGACAAGTCACGAAATCGCGTCATCCTTGAGTCTTTTCCTACATTTGCTCTGGATCGTCATGAAACTGCGACATGTCGATAATGCGACATGTCAAAAATGTGACATGTCACGACATCACAACACTTCTGCCTCTTTGTCCTCTTTTGTTGCTTTTGGACACGAAAAGGCAACATGTCGCGATATCGTGACACACTCGCCTCCTTGCTCCTTTTATTGGATTTTGCCCACGAAAATCCAACATGTCGTGACACACTCACCTCCTTGCTACTTATGACTCCCTACTTAATATTACATTAATTAAATAAATCACTTTATAAAATAATGCAATAAGTCAATCTCTCACTTTTCTAAGGTAAAAAAGAATTACCCTAGCTTTTACTTTAGCAACAATTAACCCTTCATATATCAAAAAATATCTCCTCAACACACAACTTAACTTCCACCTTATCCCTCCTAAAACCTTAGAAAATCAAGTTAAAATAATTTCCCAAAATTAATATTACCACTTTTTGCAATCCGGAGGGCTTGAAACTTGGCGTAATACTCCCACAACACCTTGGACATAGCTTCCACGCCATGTGAGCCATGTGCTCCAAGGAGTATCAAAGCACAATGTGTGCTTTTACTCCTTCAAACCCTTAAGAGACCTTGGCACTTCCTTTGACGCTGACATAAACACACATTGTGCTATTCGGGAGGTACACATTTCTAAAATCGCACGAGATTTTTCACTTAAGGTGGATGCAATTAAATTCAATGCCAAACATTAGGAATGGCTATGGTATTGATACCATATGCCTTCCTTGTCACACACGTTGACGAAAAGAAAATTTGTCAGGGAAACAATGTTTTCGTCGATGCTTCCAACTTTACCTTCGAAATATATTTATTTAAATTCAAAAGAATTTAAATATTATAAATTAAACCCGGGTGTTGTAGGTGAGTTGGAGAGGAGAGGGCAATCCTCCAAGGGAGGTCCCAGGTTCAAATATCCACCCTACCAAAATGCTGAATTGGGTATCTAAAATCCAATTGATAATGTTGGTGCGGGCAGGGGTCGGGTGTGACTCCCGGGTGACTTTGACGGTGTAGAACCCCCTGTTCGTGGTCTCTCAGACCAAGGTGGCTCCGCAAGGGGTTTTTCGCTTAAAAAAAAGAAAAAAAATATTATAAATTAAATATTTAAATCTTCTTTGGGCTTTTTAAAATAAAAGCCTCCTTAGTCTTTAGAAAACCTTTTTGATTTGCCCAACCATGGTTTTAATAAAAACCTTTTATTTTGCCCAACAATGGTTTTAATAAAACCTTTTATTTTGTGCTTCACATAATATTTAAAAATAAAAATTATGAAGCTCTTTTTCCACCAACCTTTTGCATTACTCCTTTTGACCTTTTGACATCAATGACAATTCATCCTTGACATCAATGACAACTTCAACTCCTCAAAATGTCCAACAATTTTCCCCTTTGTCATTGATGGCAACCCAATTATCTTTTCAAATTTTCTTAACCTGTTTTTGTCCTTATCCCCTTGGAAAACTGCTCTCCCTGACTCAATGCTCTCTTATTAAATAAAATCTCTTTCCCTTACTTAAATATCTCCCCCTTTGACATCAATGACAAAGGTTCACTAGGGCTCGGGGCTGAGAATGAGTCTCTTAGCTTAGCCCCTCCCCCACCTCCTCTTGAGGTGGTTAATTTTGGGGTGGGAGTATTTCTACTCCCAAAAAGCAACTGGTCTTTATCTTTGTCCTCTTTCCTTCTCATCCGATCCTTCTGATTCCTTTGATTGTTCTTGTTCATATCCATGTTCCTGTTCCTATCTGTATTCCTATTTTTGTTCATGTCCATATTCCTATACCTGTTCCTATTTTTGTTCATGCTTGATTATGGAATGTCTGCTCTACACCACTTTGTTGTATGTCCATCATTATTGCAATTATAACACTTAATATTATTATTTCTTGTAGGTGCAAATATCTTGGGATTTCTTTTGGTGAAGTCATATCTATTCCTGTCATGGACCCTGCAATTCATTGCCTTGTGACCAAATTGATTACATGAGTAGCAATACCCATGAAAAGGTTGTTTGCTTCTAAAATTCCCATATCCCTGTATTTCATGTGTCTTGCATTCTGAAGCCTTGTGCCCAAATATGTGACATGAAAAACATCATCCATTGAAGTTTCCTTGTCTTGACCTCATTGGTCTCTTAGTCTCTCTTACCCTATGTTGGTTCCCGTTCCATCTGTTTCTCCTTTGTGCATTATTTATTTCCTTATTGAACTTTTTGTTGTCCAAATCATCCTCATAAGTCTCACTTTCTCTTACACTATCTTCTTTTGAAGTTTCTTCTTATTTAGAACTTGAGGTTGACTTTTCTTCTTGTTTATTTTGATCTTGTTCAAAATCAAGATTTGTTTTGCTTGATGTAGGCTTTTATGACTTGATAATATTATCCAAATTCTTTGAACTTCTTCCAAACTTGTGTAGCTTGTCCTTAGACTTCTCTACTTCTTACCTTAGAAGGGCTACTTCTTGTTCTAACTTTTCACATTCTAAGACCTTTGCTTCTAACTTATCCTTGAACTTTTTTGTCTTAGCTATTGACTTGTTTAGATGCTCTATAAGCTTTCCTCTCTCTTCATCATTTTCTTGAAACTGAAGCTCAAGTTGGGAGTTTTGCTTTCTTACCTTATTTAAAGTTTTAAGAGCATAAATAAGCTCCCCCTCAAGATCAATATCTCATTTTTTTGATTCTTCCTCTATTTGTTTGTCTTTGAAAACATTTTCATTTTTTTCTGACTTGTCTTCTATAGGATCACCTCCTTCTTATTATAGTGCCATTAGAATATTTTCTTATGGTCCTTTAAGTGTATCCTCATATTCATCATCACCGAAACTGAAACCATTCTTTGTACAACTATCTTCAAGATGTCCAAAATTACCACATCTAAAACACTTGAGAATTATTGATGACCTTTTATTAAATTCTTATTTTTCTTCTATCAAAAATAGAACTTCATCTTTATCATTATCCGAGAAACTATTATCACTATAACTTGAGTACTTACTTGCTTTGTCTATATAGTAGCTCATCTTTTGTCTTTGAAAGAAATTATTCCCTTGTCCGCATTGTCCATCCTTGCCTTTCTTTTGGTACCTATATTTTTCTGATTCTCTGTTCTTATGATCCTATTTTTATTCATCATTGCTATTTCCGGCTTCTTGACAATCGGTTGCATAGTGACCATACTTTCCATAATTGAAACATCTAACAAATTTTACATCTTTAAATATTCTTGAATCCTTATTCCTTCTACCATAATTAGCTTCCTCATCACTGGATGAATCATTTCTTGAATCTAAATTTTTATCCTTTGTCTTCTTAGTAGCTTTGAATGTTTCTTCCTTCCGGATATTAGGTTCCTCTTTTATTATTAACTCAAAAATTGTAAGAATACCAAGTAACATATCTCTTGTCAAAATATCACCATATTTTGATTCCTCTATAGCAGAGATATTTTCACTAAACCTTTTTGGAAGAGATTTTAAGGTCTTATCACAAATATCATATTCTTCAATCTCAAGTCCAAGTCCTTGCATGGTGCCAACAACTTCATCTACCCGAAGTAGATAAGTACTAATGTTTTCCTCATCCTTCATTTTTAAATCTTCAAATTGTCCCTTGAGATTTTGTATCTTTGACTTCTTGACACTTTTATCTCCTTCATATATGCTTTGTAACTTATCCCAAATTCCTTTTACATATTTACAATGCATAACTTTTATGAATTTTATTCTATACAAACCTCTCAAAATTGCATTCATTGATTTTGAATTGTAATGCTATAGAAGCTTATCTTCCTTATCTGTAGGTGGATCAACTCGGTGGTATGTATCCATTTTCAATTGCTTCCCAAATTTCATTTCCAAGTGCCATTAGGTGAATCTTCATTCTCATACTCCAAAATATATAATCGCTTCTATCAAATACTAGTGTTAAATTATTTGAGGACCCATTTTGCACTCTTTCTGCTTCTAGTCGCAAAAATGTGACATGTCACGAAATCACGACGTCCTTAAGTCGTTTCCATATTTTACTTTGGACAGTTGCAAAAATGCGACTTGTCGCGAAAAAGAGATGTCACAAAATCATGACATTCTACCTTCGTTCCACTCCTTTGCCACTGCATGTTGTGAAAATGCAACATGTCGCGATAATGAGACATGTCGCGAAATCACGACATTCGTCTCCCATTTTGCACTCTTGCCGCTTCCATCCGCGAAAGTGTGACATGTCATGAAATCGTGACGTCCTTAAGTCTTTTCCTTCATTTGCTCTGGATAGTCATGAAAATGCGACATGTCACGACAATGAGACCTATCGTGAAATCGTGACAATCTGCCTTCGTTATGCTCCTTTGCCACTGCCTGTCGTGAAACTGAGACATGTCATGAAATCACAACATTCATTTCCTGTTTTGTTCTCTTGCCGCTTCCAACCGTGAAGAATCGACAAGTCGTGAAATCGCGTCATCCTTGAGTCTTTTCCTACATTTGCTCTGGATTGTCATGAAACTGCGACATGTCGATAATGCGACATGTCGAAAATGTGACATGTCGCGACATCACAACACTTCTGCCTCTTTGTCCTCTTTTGTTGCTTTTGGACATGAAAAGGCAACATGTCGCGATATCGTGACACACTCGCCTCCTTGCTCCTTTTATTGGATTTTGCCCATGAAAATCCAACATGTCGTGACACACTCACCTCCTTGCTACTTATGACTCCCTACTTAATATTACATTAATTAAATAAATCACTTTATAAAATAATGCAATAAGTCAATCTCTCACTTTTCTAAGGTAAAAAAGAATTACCCTAGCTTTTACTTTAGCAACAATTAACCCTTCATATATCAAAAAATATCTCCTCAACACACAACTTAACTTCCACCTTATCCCTCCTAAAACCTTAGAAAATCAAGTTAAAATAATTTTCCAAAATTAATATTACCACTTTTTGCAATCCGGAGGGCTTGAAACTTGGCGTAATACTCCCACAACACCTTGGACGTAGCTTCCACGCCATGTGAGCCATGTGCTCCATGGAGTATCAAAGCACAATGTATGCTTTTACTCCTTCAAACCCTTAAGAGACCTTGGCTCTTCCTTTGACGCTGACATAAACACACATTGTGCTATTCGGGAGGTACACATTTCTAAAATCGTACGAGATTTTTCACTTAAGGTGGATGCAATTAAAATCTATGCCAAACATTAGGAATGGCTATGGTATTGATACCATATGCCTTCCTTGTCACACACGTTGACGAAAAGAAAATTTGTCAGGGAAACAATGTTTTCGTCGATGCTTCCAACTTTACCTTCGAAATATATTTATTTAAATTCAAAAGAATTTAAATATTATAAATTAAACCCAGGTGTTGTAGGTGAGTTGGAGAGGAGAGGGCAATCCTCCAAGGGAGGTCCCAGGTTCAAATATCCACCCTACCAAAATGCTGAATTGGGTATCTAAAATCCAATTGATAATGTTGGTGCGGGCAGGGTCGGGTGTGACTCCCGGGTGACTTTGACGGTGTAGAACCCCTTGTTCGTGGTCTCTCAGACCAAGGTGGCTCCGCAAGGGGTTTTTCGCTTAAAAAAAAGAAAAAAAATATTATAAATTAAATATTTAAATCTTCTTTGGGCTTTTTAAAATAAAAGCCTCCTTAGTCTTTAGAAAACCTTTTTGATTTGCCCAACCATGGTTTTAATAAAAACCTTTTATTTTGCCCAACAATGGTTTTAATAAAACCTTTTATTTTGTGCTTCACATAATATTTAAAAATAAAAATTATGAAGCTCTTTTTCCACCAACCTTTTGCATTACTCCTTTTGACCTTTTGACATCAATGACAATTCATCCTTGACATCAATGACAACTTCAACTCCTCAAAATGTCCAACAATTTTCCCCTTTGTCATTGATGGCAACCCAATTATCTTTTCAAATTTTCTTAACCTATTTTTGTCCTTCTCCCCCTGGGAAACTGCTCCCCCTACTCAATGCTTTCTTATTAAATAAAATCTTGTTATCACCCTTACTTAAATATCTCCCCCTTTGACATTAATGGCAAAGGTTCACTAGGGCTCGGGGCTGAGAATGAGTCTCTTAGCTTAGCCCCTCCCCCCACCTCCTCTTGAGGTGGTTAATTTTGGGGTGGGAGTATTTCTACTCCCAAAAAGCACTGGTATTTATCTTTGTCCTCTTTCCTTCTCATCTGATCCTTCTGATTCCTTTGATTGTTCTTGTTCATATCCATGTTCCTGTTCCTATCTGTATTCCTATTTTTGTTCATGTCCATATTCCTATACCTGTTCCTATTTTTTTTCATGCTTGATTATGGAAGGTCTGCTCTACACCACTTTGTTGTATGTCCATCATTATTGCAATTATAACACTTAATATTATTATTTCTTGTATGTGCAAATATCTTGGGATTTCTTTTGGTGAAGTCATATCTATTCCTGTCATGGACCCTGCAATTCATTGCCTTGTGACCAAATTGATTACATGAGTAGCAATACCCATGAAAAGGTTGTTTGCTTCTAAAATTCCCATATCCCTCGTATTTCATGTGTCTTGCATTCTGAAGCCTTGTGCCCAAATATGTGACATGAGAAACATCATCCATTGAAGTTTCCTTGTCTTGACCTCATTGGTCTCTTAGTCTCTCTTACCCTATGTTGGTTCTCGTTCCATCTGTTTCTCCTTTGTGCATTATTTATTTCCTTATTGAACTTTTTGTTGTCCAAATCATCCTCATAAGTCTCACTTTCTCTTACACTATCTTCTTTTGAAGTTTCTTCTTATTTAGAACTTGAGGTTGACTTTTCTTCTTGTTTATTTTGATCTTGTTCAAAATCAAGATTTGTTTTGCTTGATGTAGGCTTTTATGACTTGATAATATTATCCAAATTCTTTGAACTTCTTCCAAACTTGTGTAGCTTATCCTTAGACTTCTCTACTTCTTACCTTAGAAGGGCTACTTCTTGTTCTAACTTTTCACATTCTAAGACCTTTGCTTCTAACTTATCCTTGAACTTTTTGTCTTAGCTATTGACTTGTTTAGATGCTCTATAAGCTTTCCTCTCTCTTCATCATTTTCTTGAAACTGAAGCTCAAGTTGGGAGTTTTGCTTTCTTACCTTATTTAAAGTTTTAAGAGCATAAATAAGCTCCCCCTCAAGATCAATATCTCATTTTTTTGATTCTTCCTCTATTTGTTTGTCTTTGAAAACATTTTCATTTTTTTCTGACTTGTCTTCTATAGGATCACCTCCTTCTTATTATAGTGCCATTAGAATATTTTCTTATGGTCCTTTAAGTGTATCCTCATATTCATCATCACTGAAACTGAAACCATTCTTTGTACAACTATCTTCAAAATGTACAAAATTACCACATCTAAAACACTTGAGAATTATTGATGACCTTTTATTAAATTCTTATTTTTCTTCTATCAAAAATAGAACTTCATCTTTATCATTATCTCGAGAAACTATTATCACTATAACTTGAGTACTTACTTGCTTTGTCTATATAGTAGCTCATCTTTTGTCTTTGAAAGAAATTATTCCCTTGTCTGCGTTATCCATCCTTGCCTTTATTTTGGTACCTATATTTTTATGATTATCCTGTTCTTATGATCCTATTTTTATTCATCATTGCTATTTCCAGCTTCTTGACAATCAGTTGCATAGTGACCATACTTTCCATAATTGAAACATCTAACAAATTTTACATCTTTAAATATTCTTGAATCCTTATTCCTTCTACCATAATTAGCTTCCTCATCACTAGATGAATCATTTCTTGAATCTAAATTTTTATCCTTTGTCTTCTTAGTAGCTTTGAATGTTGCTTCCTTCCGGATATTAGGTTCCTCTTTTATTATTAACTCAAAAATTGTAAGAATACCAAGTAACATATCTCTTGTCAAAATATCACCATATTTTGATTCCTCTATAGCAGAGATATTTTCACTAAACCTTTTTGGAAGAGATTTTAAGGTCTTATCACAAATATCAGATTCTTCAATCTCAAGTCCAAGTCCTTGCATGGTGCCAACAACTTCATCTACCCGAAGTAGATAAGTACTAATGTTTTCCTCATCCTTCATTTTTAAATCTTCAAATTGTCCCTTGAGATTTTGTATCTTTGACTTCTTGACACTTTTATCTCCTTCATATATGCTTTGTAACTTATCCCAAATTCCTTTTACATATTTACAATGCATAACTTTTATGAATTTTATTCTATACAAACCTCTCAAAATTGCATTCATTGATTTTGAATTGTAATGCTATAGAAGCTTATCTTCCTTATTTGTAGGTGGATCAACCGGTGGTATGTATCCATTTTCAATTGCTTCCCAAATTTCATTTCCAAGTGCCATTAGGTGAATCTTCATTCTCATACTCCAAAATATATAATCGCTTCTATCAAATACTAGTGTTAAATTATTTGAGGACCCATTTTGCACTCTTTCTGCTTCCAGTCGCAAAAATGTGACATGTCACGAAATCGCGACGTCCTTAAGTCGTTTCCATCTTTTACTTTGGACAGTTGCAAAAATGCGACTTGTCGCGAAAAAGAGATGTCGCAAAATCATGACATTCTGCCTTCGTTCCACTCCTTTGCCACTGCATGTTGTGAAAATGCGACATGTCGCGATAATGAGACATGTCACGAAATCACGACATTCGTCTCCCATTTTGCACTCTTGCCGCTTCCATCCGCGAAAGTGTGACATGTCATGAAATCGTGACGTCCTTAAGTCTTTTCCTTCATTTGCTTTGGATAGTCACGAAAATGCGACATGTCACAACAATGAGACCTGTCATGAAATCATGACAATCTGCCTTCGTTATGCTCCTTTGCCACTGCCTATCGTGAAACTGAGACATGTCATGAAGTCACAACATTCATTTCCTGTTTTGTTCTCTTGCCGCTTCCAACCGTGAAGAATTGACAAGTCGCGAAATCGCGTCATCCTTGAGTCTTTTCCTACATTTGCTCTGGATCGTCATGAAACTGCGACATGTCGATAATGCGACATGTCGAAAATGTGACATGTCACGACATCACAACACTTCTGCCTCTTTGTCCTCTTTTGTTGCTTTTGGACACAAAAAGGCAACATGTCGCGATATCGTGACACACTCGCCTCCTTGCTCCTTTTATTGGATTTTGCCCACGAAAATCCAACATGTCGTGACACACTCACCTCCTTGCTACTTATGACTCCCTACTTAATATTACATTAATTAAATAAATCACTTTATAAAATAATGCAATAAGTCAATCTCTCACTTTTCTAAGGTAAAAAAGAATTACCCTAGCTTTTACTTTAGCAACAATTAACCCTTCATATATCAAAAAATATCTCCTCAACACACAACTTAACTTCCACCTTATCCCTCCTAAAACCTTAGAAAATCAAGTTAAAATAATTTCCCAAAATTAATATTACCACTTTTTGCAATCCGGAGGGCTTGAAACTTGGCGTAATACTCCCACAACACCTTGGACGTAGCTTCCACGCCATGTGAGCCATGTGCTCCATGGAGTATCAAAGCACAATGTGTGCTTTTACTCCTTCAAACCCTTAAGAGACCTTGGCTCTTCCTTTGACGCTGACATAAACACACATTGTGCTATTCGGGAGGTACACATTTCTAAAATCACACGAGATTTTTCACTTAAGGTGGATGCAATTAAAATCTATGCCAAACATTAGGAATGGCTATGGTATTGATACCATATGCCTTCCTTGTCACACACGTTGACGAAAAGAAAATTTGTCAGGGAAACAATGTTTTCGTCGATGCTTCCAACTTTACCTTCGAAATATATTTATTTAAATTCAAAAGAATTTAAATATTATAAATTAAACCCAGGTGTTGTAGGTGAGTTGGAGAGGAGAGGGCAATCCTCCAAGGGAGGTCCTAGGTTCAAATATCCACCCTACCAAAAAGCTGAATTGGGTATCTAAAATCCAATTGATAATGTTGGTGCGGGCAGGGTCGGGTGTGACTCCCGGGTGACTTTGACGGTGTAGAACCCCCTGTTCGTGGTCTCTCAGACCAAGGTGGCTCCGCAAGGGGTTTTTCGCTTAAAAAAAAGAAAAAAAATATTATAAATTAAATATTTAAATCTTCTTTGGGATTTTTAAAATAAAATCCTCCTTAGGTTTTAGAAAACCTTTTTGATTTGCCCAACCATGGTTTTAATAAAAACCTTTTATTTTGCCCAACAATGGTTTTAATAAAACCTTTTATTTTGTGCTTCACATAATATTTAAAAATAAAAATTATGAAGCTCTTTTTCCACCAACCTTTTGCATTACTCCTTTTGACCTTTTGACATCAATGACAATTCATCCTTGACATCAATGACAACTTCAACTCCTCAAAATGTCCAACAATTTTCCCCTTTGTCATTGATGGCAACCCAATTATCTTTTCAAATTTTCTTAACCTTTTTTTTGTCCTTCTGCTATTGGAAAACTGCTCCCCCTGACTCAATGCTCTCTTATTAAATAAAATCTCTTTCCCTTACTTAAATATCTCCCCCTTTGACATCAATGACAAAGGTTCACTAGGGCTCGGGGCTGAGAATGAGTCTCTTAGCTTAGCCCCTCCCCCACCTCCTCTTGAGGTGGTTAATTTTGGGGTGGGAGTATTTCTACTCCCAAAAAGCACTCGGTCTTTATCTTTGTCCTCTTTCCTTCTCATCCGATCCTTCTGATTCCTTTGATTGTTCTTGTTCATATCCATGTTCCTGTTCCTATCTGTATTCCTATTTTTGTTCATGTCCATATTCCTATACCTATTCCTATTTTTGTTCATGCTTGATTATGGAATGTCTGCTCTACACCACTTTGTTGTATGTCCATCATTATTGCAATTATAACACTTAATATTATTATTTCTTGTAGGTGCAAATATCTTGGGATTTCTTTTGGTGAAGTCATATCTATTCCTGTCATGGACCCTGCAATTCATTGCTTTGTGACCAAATTGATTACATGAGTAGCAATACCCATGAAAAGGTTGTTTGCTTCTAAAATTCCCATATCCCTGTATTTCATGTGTCTTGCATTCTGAAGCCTTGTGCCCAAATATGTGACATGAAAAACATCATCCATTGAAGTTTCCTTGTCTTGACCTCATTGGTCTCTTAGTCTCTCTTACCCTATGTTGGTTCCCGTTCCATCTGTTTCTCCTTTGTGCATTATTTATTTCCTTATTGAACTTTTTGTTGTCCAAATCATCCTCATAAGTCTCACTTTCTCTTACACTATCTTCTTTTGAAGTTTATTCTTATTTAGAACTTGAGGTTGACTTTTCTTCTTGTTTATTTTGATCTTGTTCAAAATCAAGATTTGTTTTGCTTGATGTAGGCTTTTATGACTTGATAATATTATCCAAATTATTTGAACTTCTTCCAAACTTGTGTAGCTTTTCCTTAGACTTCTCTACTTCTTACCTTAGTAGGGCTACTTCTTGTTCTAACTTTTCACATTCTAAGACCTTTGCTTCTAACTTATCCTTGAACTTTTTTGTCTTAGCTATTGACTTGTTTAGATGCTCTATAAGCTTTCCTCTCTCTTCATCATTTTCTTGAAACTGAAGCTCAAGTTGGGAGTTTTGCTTTCTTACCTTATTTAAAGTTTTAAGAGCATAAATAAGCTCCCCCTCAAGATCAATATATCATTTTTTTTATTCTTCCTCTATTTGTTTGTATTTGAAAACATTTTCATTTTTTTCTGACTTGTCTTCTATAGGATCACCTCCTTCTTATTATAGTGCCATTAGAATATTTTCTTATGGTACTTTAAGTTTATCCTCATATTCATCATCACTGAAACTGAAACCATTCTTTGTACAACTATCTTCAAAATGTACAAAATTACCACATCTAAAACACTTGAGAATTATTGATGACCTTTTATTAAATTCTTATTTTTCTTCTATCAAAAATAGAACTTCATCTTTATCATTATCTGAGAAACTATTATCACTATAACTTGAGTACTTACTTGCTTTGTCTATATAGTAGCTCATCTTTTGTCTTTGAAAGAAATTATTCCCTTGTTTGCATTGTCCATCCTTGCCTTTCTTTTGGTACCTATATTTTTATGATTCTCTGTTCTTATGATCCTATTTTTATTCATCATTGCTATTTCTGGCTTCTTGACAATCAGTTGCATAGTGACCATACTTTCCATAATTGAAACATCTAACAAATTTTACATCTTTAAATATTCTTGAATCCTTATTCCTTCTACCATAATTAGCTTCCTCATCACTGGATGAATCATTTCTTGAATCTAAATTTTTATCCTTTGTCTTCTTAGTAGCTTTGAATGTTTCTTCCTTCCGGATATTAGGTTCCTCTTTTATTATTAACTCAAAAATTGTAAGAATACCAAGTAACATATCTCTTGTCAAAATATCACCATATTTTGATTCCTCTATAGCAGAGATATTTTCACTAAACCTTTTTGGAAGAGATCTTAAGATCTTATCACAAATATCAGATTCTTCAATCTCAAGTCCAAGTCCTTGCATGGTGCCAACAACTTCATCTACCCGAAGTAGATAAGTACTAATGTTTTCCTCATCCTTCATTTTTAAATCTTCAAATTGTCCCTTGAGATTTTGTATCTTTGCCTTCTTGACACTTTTATCTCCTTCATATATGCTTTGTAACTTATCCCAAATTCCTTTTACATATTTACAATGCATAACTTTTATGAATTTTATTCTATACAAACCTCTCAAAATTGCATTCATTGATTTTGAATTGTAATGCTATAGAAGCTTATCTTCCTTATCTGTAGGTGGATCAACTGGTGGTATGTATCCATTTTCAATTGCTTCCCAAATTTCATTTCCAAGTGCCATTAGGTGAATCTTCATTCTCATACTCCAAAATATATAATCGCTTCCATCAAATACTAGTGTTGAATTATTTGAGAACCCATTCTTAGAATCCATTGTGTTCTTGAAAGCTTTTCCTTCAAGTTGTTAAACTCTTCTGAAGGAACCCACTCTGATACCAATTGAAGAGCACAAGCTTATAATGAGAGGAGGGGTGAACAATATAAGACCACTTTTTACTTTTCTTTCCCAATCAATATTATGCAATGTATAGATAACAATATCAATAGTAGTAATCAAAGCAATGCACAAATCACCACACATAATAGAGACACCAATTTAACGTGGTTCACCCAATGTGGGCTACTCCATGAAGAAAATATTTCACTAAAATTTTCTCAATCAATCTCTTGGGAATCCTTTCCCTATTACAATATTTATGGACCTCTATCCAAAGGAGACACCAATCCTCTAATCAAGTTCGTGGATCTCTATCCATAGGAGAACTCCTTTCTCCTTAGCTCTGGCTGGTGATCTTCTAGAAGATCTCTTACCCCCACTACTCTAGCTAATGGATCTATATCCACTGAAGACACTTGTCCTCACTACCTTGGCTAATGGATCTCTATCCACTCGAGACTATCATCCTCTATACTCTATCACCTCCAAAGCTTGCTCTCAACTCTATCTCAAATCTGCACTAAACATAGTCCTTCGGTCTAGCACAAATCTGCTCAATATTTATCTCTGGTCTGGCACAAACCTGTCCTCAAATCTGCACCAAACTTTGTCCTCAAATATGCACTAAACACAGTCCTTCGATCTAGCACAAATTTATCCTCAATATTTGTCCTCTGATCTGCACTAAACACAGTCCTTCGGTCTAGCATAAATCTATCCTCAATATCTATCCTCTGATATACACTAAACATAGTCCTTCGGTCTAGCACAAATCTATCCTCAATATTTGTCCTATGATCTCTATCTTCAAGACTTAACACAAAGCTTGATCCAATCACAAATCAACTCTGCTAGATCTACCCCAAACCTTAACTCAAGGTTTGAATAAATCAATCAATCAAATCTGCTCAGAAGTCTTCTCAAAGACTTACCTAAAATCTACCTTGTAAGATTCCACAAAAACTCACACTAATCTATCCACAAGTCCTCTCTAGAACTTGTCCAATCTTCTCAACAAGTCCTCACTAGAACTTGTCCAATCTTCTCAACTATCTCTGTCCTCAAACTCTGTATTGTAAGCTTCCACAAAAGCTCACACAAATCTATCCACAAGTCTTCTCAAAGACTTACCTCAAATCTGCTCAACAAGTCCTCACTAGAACTTGTCCAATCTCATAGAAACATAAAGAAAATTGTTAGAGACTCAATATGCTTCACATTCACCACAATGCTCAATTACTTTCAATTTCTCTTTTATCACAAAAACATATAGAGAATTTTTAGAGACTCAATATGTTTCACATTCACCACAATGCTCAATTACTTTCAATTTCTATTTTATCATAGAAACATATAGAGAATTGTTAGAGACTCAATATGCTTCACACTCACAAACTCTCAATCACTTTCAATCTCTCTTTTATCATAGAAACATATAGAGAATTGTTAGAGACTCAATATGTTTCACATTCATCAACACTCAACCTCTTTCTCAAATCAATTCAGAATATAGAACAATTTGTTTCACAGAACTTGAACTATCACATCAACACATCCACTTGACTAGGCTCAACCAACTCTACTCAATCACTCACTCAATGAATTAATCCTTGCTCACAAACCCTAGTCCAAACTTATGAACTTTCACTCAAATATTCCAACAATGCTTATCAACCAATCTCACATAACAATGATACTCATGATCTTTGCAAACCCTAGTTCAAGTTCTTCACTCAACCAATCACTTCAACAACAATGCTTATCAAAAAATCTTCACATAACAATGATACTCATGATCTTTGCAAACCCTAGTTCAAGTTCTTCACTCAACCAATCACTTCAACAACAATGCTTATCAAACAAGGTTACTTTCCTTAACCTCTATTCCTGAAAACCTTGAAGCATTAATTCAAAACACACTCAACAAGGAAAACTTAAAAAAGTCCTTTTCACTCCAATCTTGTTTTCATAAAATCTCAATCAATCACCTCAACCAAAGAAGAATATGCCCATACCTTTTATTTGATGTAGAAGTGACCTTAGAAAACCTATCTCAATCACAATTTTCTCTTTTGCCAATTTTAATAGTTATATGATAAAATATCACACTAACCTCTTCACAAAATAATCCTCAATTACAAAAATTAATCAAACTTAATTACACCTTATTTCTCCTTCTTAAAATAATATCCAACACCACAAATATTTAATCAAAATACTTCTTCCAAAACTCTAACTCATCAAAAGAACATCTTAACAATTCAATTTCATCATAACCCTTTTCAGAAAGATATCTCAAAAATAATCCAAACTCTACTTATGACTCCCTACTTAATATTGCATTAATTAAATAAATCACTTTACAAAATAATGCAATAAGTCAATCTCTCACTTTTCTAAGGTAAAATAAAATTACCCTAGCTTTTAATTTAGTAAAAATTAACCCTTCATATATCAAAAATATTTCCTCAACACACAACTTAACTTCCACCTTATCCCTCCTAAAACCTTAGCAAAGCAAATTAAAATAATTTCCAAAAATTAATATTACCACTTTTCGCAATCCACGGGGCTCGAAACTTGGCACAATACTCCCACAATGCCTTGGCCACAACTTCCATGTCGTGTGAGCCACGTGCTCCACTTGGAGCCTCAAAGCACAATGTGTGCTTTGACTCCTTCAAACCCTTAAGAGCCCTTGGCTCTTCCTTCGATGTCGATGGAAACACACACTGTGCTATTCGGGAGGCACATATTTCAAAAATCGCACGAGATTTTTTTCTTAAGGTGGATGCAATTAAAATCGATACCAAAACTTAGGAATGGATATGGTATTTATACCATATGCCTTCCTTGTCACACATGTCAACGAAGAGGAAATTCATCGGGGAAACAATGTTGTCGTCGATGCTTCCAACTTTGCCTTCGAAATATATTTATTTATAATTATTTAAATTCAAAAGAATTTAAATATTATAAATTAAATATTTAAATCTTCTTTGGTATTTTTAAAATAAAAGCCTCCTTAGGTTTTAGAAAACCTTTTTGATTTTCCCAACCATGGTTTTAATAAAAACCTTTTATTTTGTCCAACCATGGTTTTAATAAAACCTTTTATTTTGTGCTTCACATAATATTTAAAAATAAACATTATGAAGCTCTTTTGCCACAAACATTTTGCATTACTCCTTTTGACCTTTTGACATCAATGACAATTCATCCTTGACATCAATGACAACTTCATATACTCAAAATGTCCAACAGGGACCACAATCACTTACAATATTTTTGGGCATTCCATGTAACTTGAAAATGAAGTCCATAAATACCTTAGCCACTTTGCTAGCTGAAAATGGGTGTTGTAGAGCATTGAAGTGGGCATACTTGGAGAGTCGATCCACTACCACAAAAATCACTATTTTACCTTCCAATTTAGGAAGACCTTCAATAAAATCCATTGATATAGTTCCCATTGGCGGTTTGGAATTGGTAATGGTTGAAGAAGTCTTGGAGATTTGACTGTTTCACCCTTATTGTATTGGCATATTTCACATTTTGCCACAAATATTTTGACATCAGTTTTTAATCCTTTCCAATAAAAGGATTGTTTTACCCACATATATGTCTTCAAAAAACTCGAGTGCCCTGCTAATGGAGAAGCATGTGATTCATGAAGAATCCTGGATTTGATATTAGAATTGTGCAAAATGTAAATGCAATTATTTCTTCTTAACACATTATCATCATAAGAAAAATGAGGATGCTTGGATGGTCCTAGAATCAAATATTTAATTATTTGAAGCAATTTTCGTGTTCAATAACCATTCTTCTTGGAGCTGAGGAACCCATTGGAAAAAAGGACCCAAAATGCGTTGATAACCACTTCATATTCATATTTACGAGACAATGCATCTGCTACCACATTTTATTTCCCTTTCTTATACTCAATAACAAAATCATATCCAAATAATTTTGTTAACCATTTGTTTTGCTCAGGATAAGAAAATCGTTGTTCGTTGTTCTAGAAAATGCTTGAGACTACAATGATCTGTTTTTATGATGAAATGACTACTGATTAAGTAGTGTATCCATTTCTCAACTACATGTAGAATAGCCAACATCTCTTTCTCATATGTGGACCTTCCCAAATTTTTACCTAAAATTTGCTTGCTCTCAAATTCCAAGAGATGCCCTTCTTGCATTAATAATACCCCAATACCTATTCCCAAGGCATCACATTCAATCACAAATGGTTTGTGAAAATTTGGGGTTGCCAAAACTGGAGTAGTACACATCGCTTCCTTGAGTGCCATGAATGCTTGAGTGGCTGATTTCGACCAATTAAAAGCATCATTTTTTTGTGAGAGTGGGAGAGGGGCTACAATTTTACTATAATTATGAATAAACTTGCGATAGTAACCAGTAAGACCCAGAAAACCATGAAGTTTCTTGATGGATTTAGGTAAAGGCCAATCTTGAATAGCCTTAATTTTATTAGGATCCACTTAAACACCTTCATGAGAAATCATATGACCCAGTTATTCAACTTATTGAACACCAAAATAACACTTGGAGCATTTGATAAAAAGTTTTTCCTTACGTAGTATATGAATAACCTTTTCCACATGCATCAAATGATCCTTCCATGTTTTATTGTATACTGGAATGTCATCAAAAAAGACTAAGATAAATTTACGAAGGAATGGACGAAAGACATGGTTCATGAGACTTTGGAAGATGGATGAGGCATTAGTGAGACCAAAAGGCATGACTAAGAATTCATAATGATCTTCATGAGTACAAAAGGCAATTTTAGGAATATCCTGATCTCTTACTCTGATTTGATGAAAACCATAACGTAGATCCAATTTTGTGAAAATTTTTGCATCATGCAATTCATCTAATAAATCATCTATGATAGGGATAGGTAATTTATCCTTGATTGTGATTTTGTTGAGGGGACAAAAATTAGGACACACATGCCAAGAGTTATCCTTACGATGAGCCAAAACCACTGGTGAGGAATAAGGACTAGTGCTATGATGAATGACTCCATGTTATAAGAGTTCTTGGACAATCTTTTCAATTTTTGTTTTTTGAGGTTGAGGGTAGCAATAAGGACAAACATTAGGAGGAAGGCTTCTTGGAATAAGATGTATGGCATGATCATGAGACCATTTGGGAGGTAGTCCTTTTGGTTCTTTAAAAACTTCATCATAGTTAGCCACAATATCTTGAATATCCTTTGAGTGAATTTCAGGAATATCTTGTGCTTTCACTTCCAAACAATTGACTTGAGCTATGAATCCATAACCTCATTTCCTTAATATTTTTTCCATGCTTTGAGAACTCACTACCTTTGATGGTGGAGTTTGAATTCCTTGGAGGCGAATAGTATTGTCATTTTATTTCCATTCCACAAATAGTTTTTTGAAATTAAAAATGACATTGTCTAGTTGTTCTAACCATTCAACTCCCAAAATAACATCTGAATTTCCTAGACTCATGACAAAGAGAGTTCCATGCCAAGCATAACTTCCCATTTGTATTGAAACTGAATATGTTTTATCAATACATTGAACATTTCCTCCATTTGCAACTAAAACTTGATACTTATCTTGATTAGAGGAGTTAATGTGCAAGTTCAATGTTTTAGCAATTTTGAGATCAATAAAATTATGAGTACTATGTGAATCGATCAAAACATTTATCCTTTTTTACCTAATAAATCCTGATACCTTAATTGTATGGTGATTTTTTAATTCCATAAGAGCGTGTACTAAAATAGCCATAGTATCTTCGTCAAATGTTGCTTCATTATTATCCATTTGTTCTTCATACATAGGTGATTCTTGCGGATTGATATCTTCTACTTCTTATTTTGTTTCCTTATTATCATATTCAATTTGAAAGTTTTGTCTTGGTACACATGATTGATATTTTGGATGATGGTTGCAAAATTTATAGCTAATAACTTGATGGTTGGTCATTTCTACAAAATGAATTGTTGCAATATTGAGGATGGTTATAGGAGTCACGTTTAAAAGATGTCAAATTTTGCATCTTTTTCTCAGCAAGCTTAGAAATCCTTATAGTGTCATCCAAAGAGGATGGATCATGTAAGTCTACTTCAATTTGAATATTCTCTTTCAAACCATGTCTAAAGGCCAAAACCACCACATCAACTTGTACATATCTCGTATAAGCAAGAAGACTTGTGAATTCTGAAACGTAATCTCTGATAGACCCTATTTGTTTAAGAGCCAATAGTCAAACAATGTAGGAAGAGGACCTACCTTCATCAAATATTTTAAGGAAAATATCCTTAAATTCACGCCATAATATGGGATGAGTAAGTTGACGTTTTTGCCAAGACAACCATTGGTAAGCTTCGGTACCTAATTTAGAGGAGGCATTAGAAACTTTTTTAGCTTCAGGAACATGGTATATGTGTAGGATATCTTCCATTTTAGCTAACTAACCACGTGGATCCCCACCCTCAAAAGTAGGCATATCAGCACGTAGAATATTAAAACCTGTAGGCCATATAGCATGTTGATAAAATTCCTCTATATCTTGATCCACATTATCATTTTGTCTATGGTAGTTATTTGGGGAAGGAGGAGCTTCTTGGTTTTGTTTATTCACTATTCATCCAAGTATTATTGACATGTCGTTCATACTAGTCATTATTTGAGTCAAATATGCTTGTAATTCTTGGTTTCTTGTATTGGGGATTTCTATTTCCTCCTATGTGAGATTTTATTAGGATGAGTTGGGTGAGTTGGAAGGAGCCATGAGATTAATAACAAGGTGGTTGGGGTTAAAACTATTAATACATAAAGGAGAATTATATTGTGTGCCTTTATTTCATGAAGGTCTTCTTGGTGACTTCGAAGGTCCTTTTTTTGATTATATCTGCTATATAACTTTTCATTTGGCCCTTTATTCTATATACCACTCATGCACTTGCTTTATACAATTTGACAAAAATTGCTGAAAGTCACCAAAAAATTGCTGCAAAAATTTACCTTCAATGACAATTTCTTCAAAATTTACCTTTTATTGTTTGATGATTCCTACCAATATTGATTAATTTAAAAAAAAATTGGTTTGGTTTCCACTTAATTATCGCTCCAACTACGATGCAGGTCTTGAATTTGAATTTCAATGGCTTGATTTCCAATGGCTAGTGGCTTCAACGACTATACAATAATGGAATCCAACAATTTGAACATAGCAATGACTATTTGTATCAATGGTTACACGATAGCAGATATTGACTAATAGTAATATGCATATAGGACTCAATACAGGGCTCAATACCAACGGATATGCATACATGACTCAATACAGGACTCAATACCAACGGTTACACGAAAGTGTGGACCAACGGGTAGAACACAAGATCAACTTACAAGACCACATGATTTTCAAGATTGAAAAGACCCTTGGTGACACAATTTTAGTAGAGGAGAGGACATTGCCCAATGAAACCAATGACTCTGACGACCACTAAATATATAGGGATGAGGACAAGACCTGAATGAATTTGGAAGGATACGACTCTGATGACACCCGATAAGTGTGAAATGACTCTGAAAGCACCCGATAAGTGTGAGTGAGAACAAGACATGTGGAACGTTGGATGGAAGGGATGCACGAGAAGTTTAAGTAGCTATGTGATCGAAGTCACACTTACTTATTAGCATGTTAGGACTTTTAACTTGCTCAATTTTTTCTCCTTCAACAATGTGGGATAAATGGATGACGAAATAAGCTTTTAAATTAATTTAATCAAACTATGAAATTGATCGAGTGAAGTAAAAGGCTTAATTCGGGTATAATATAGTTGGTTAAGGTGAATATTAAACACCAACGTGGCTTATGCGATTGTGGATGTTTTAGATGTGAGACAAAGTTGGACCATATGGTGGATACACACTGATTTATTTAACTCAAATGGTAATATCACCTAGTTGTACGTATTTCAATGGATATTAAAATAGAGTTCATGCAATTACTTACCCGATGATTAGTAGATTTACCCATTGTGAATTCAGCTTTGTTAAATCGTGTGAATCATTTTCGTGAGGTGATTCCCATTCGGTTAGGGTTATGGTAATGTGCCTATCGAATTTTATTTTTTGGAGCTCATAAACCAGAAGTCATGACATGTCAAAATTATCTTTGCTATCTTCATGGCAAATGTTGATAGGCCGATGATACAAGGATTTTAATAAATTGTGGAAACTTTAGGAAAAAAATTATTAAGGTTTAAAGAAAATTCCTAGTATGACTGCACTTATTTGTAAATAAATTTGAAGTATTAATCCAATATTTACTTTGATAATTCATTGGTTATGATTGCAAATTCTACACAAATGAATTTAGAGTAATGATCTAACATTTATTTCAATATATGACAAGTTTGTTTAGCATCGAAACCTGCGATTGGTTCACGAAGTAAATTGGTTGTATCTGACTGCTCGATTCCTTGTAAACTTGGCAACAAGGTAATCATATGAAATGAATCTAAAGGACTAAATGGACGTCTATGAATCCAAAAATGATCCGAAACTAGTAAATTTGTTCTAAAACATCAGCGAATCAACAATAATCGTTCATTTTTTTATTATGTGAAATGCAGGAAAGTGCTCTCATACCACTTGAAGCCAATTAGATGTAAAATCAATTGCAATGCATTCACGAAGAGAGGAAACAAATAGAATTCAAATATATTATTGCCACTTAAGGAGGGCTAAGTCCTTTGCCACTAAGGAGGGCTTAGTCCTTGCGAATATGCAAATTAAATTCAAATATGAAAGATGATAAAAATAAATCACAACCTACTCTATTTATATTAATTAATTAGTAAATAAATCAAAGTTGAAAATATAATTGACTTGGCTATATTGGTATTGTAACATGGCTTGGCTATATTGGTATTGTAACACACACTAATAGGCAGTTTTACTACCAATTATTATTTTTTTAGTTTTGGTCTTGTGCAATCGTCTTGGGTCGAGATGGTCACAATCCTAAGACCGTCTTGGGTCGAGATGATCAGGCTTCCCATGGGGGAATGTTGCCTACTACTAGATAAAATTATTGTATTGAACCTTAGGCTACCCAATATGGATGATGCGAGTTAGCAAGGAGGCATTTTGGGTGTCTCCTTGCAATGATGCATTTTAGGTGTCTATAGATACTCCTTTTTGGGATGCTTTGTGCAAAAGCATAATGTGGAGAAAAAATAAATGCCCTAAAATGGTTGGATTAATTATGGGTGATGTCGGTTGAAAAAATCATGTGAGATACCGCAAGCATGTAAAGGGTACATGTCATTGAATCATTGCTTCCAACACATTGATGGACTTAGGTTTTATCTTGGTGACCTTTCAACCATGGATAGATGTTATTATTCTATAGGATTTAGGCTTTAGGCACACCATTGATCTGATCTTTGTAATATTTTAGCCATGGGTAGATGTTATTAGTCTAAAAACTTTAGGCTTTAGGTATACCATGTGTTTGTTTGAGATTTTTGCTTTTGCCCTAGCAAGGAGGGTGTATGATAGTTTTTGGTAATGATTCTTGGATGAACGCAATTTCCACTTTTGAGTGTGATTATTGACTTGATCTTGAGGTGAAAATTTTATAATTATTGACTACCCCCTCAAGCGATGAGTTGATGGAGGATATGTAAAATAATGATAACAATGCATCGCTTGATCAAAGTGGGACTATTATCATGGTTACCGTAGGAAAAGGAGATTTTTTGGGACTATCTTGACCCGAGACGGTTTCATTTTTATGAATTTTTTATTCTTTTATGATGTTTTTATGTGATTCAAAGGCCGTCTCTAGCAGAGATAACTCCTTTTTGTGATCGTCTCAACTTGATATGATCTCTATTAGTGACCATGATCACCATTTTAAGGATGAAATCTTACACCCAATAGAGTAAACAACAATGAAACACAATGATTACACAAAATAAAATGAATATTTTTATATTTATTGATATTCATATTTCAAAGTGTTACAATATGATCCACTCGAGGGAGTTATAACCAATGATATAATGGATAAAAATAGGGGTGTTATTCCCCTTTTTATAAGAGTGATTCTTGGTGTAATATCAATGTCTCCATGCCAGTGTAGTTCATCATGGAGCGGGTTTTCTAGGACCACTATGCGAGAGTTAGATCCGATGTCCTTCATTGTCATTCAACCATGTCACCTACACACAAGAAGATAAATAACAAATCAATAGCATAGGCAAGGTCCACCTAAATCAAACTCGTATTTGATATTGAAATGTAAATGAAATATAAAGTGATAAAATGCATAGAATAAAGAGGCTCAAGATAAAATACAGATTGCGGATTAAGATCTAAACTAACATGCAAGCAAATGCTAAAAATTGCTACCCTAAATGTGATCATATCGAGTCAAGATGATTTCTATCTATGGATCATCTCGATATGATACGATTGCTATCACAAGCCTACGCCTTGGCGTAACCAGGTTTGGATGACATATTGGATTGTGTGAGGTGTCATTTTTGGTGGATCTTCATGAACGTGCGAGCAGGTGAAGGGATGCAGGTGATAAATGGGACAATACAGGAAATTATTTAAGGGAAAGGAAGGTGGCTTCAAATCCAATGTGGCAATATTGTAGCATCGAGTTGAGTAGTAGGATAACCTGGCAAATTTTTGGTAGCACTTCGTTGCTTCAAATTTAAAAACTTTTGATCTTAAACAAGGAGGAGAGATGCCATTTTATAGGCTCTTGGGGAAAAATACATGGAATGAAAAGTACCACTTAGGGGTAGCCTAATTGACTGTCACAAAATAATTACATGCAACAAGTGCAACTACTACCTGCAAGGCATTTGGCATCGACATAATTTCATGCATCGTGCTGACATGTAGTTTCACTATCAATTATTTTTTATTTTTGATCTTGCATGACCATATTGGGTCAAGATAGTCCTAATATTGTGATAATTTTAGGTCGATATAATTAGACTTCCCATGGAATGTTACCTGTTGCTAGAGAAAATCATTGGATTGAACCTTAGGCTACCCAAGATGGATGGTATGAGTTAGAAAGGAGGTATTTTGGGAGTCTCCTTGCAATGATGCATTTTAGGTTTCTATAGATAGAAGATTGGTAAAAAATATAGGAGGATGGATTCTGCATGTTTGATCTCAATGCAATAATTTACTCAAACATGGAAAATTAGCATAGTCTAAAGTCAACTAGTCATAAGTTCCATATAATGCACCTAAAGATCTAGAGTAATTCACAAGGGGTTCTCCCACACCTATGCCTGATGATCCCGATAAAATATTATCCTTCCTTAGTAATATGGAAGAGAAAAACTAGGCTCTAATTGGAACTCTCTAAGTGGAAATTGTGTCCATGGAAAAAATTTAGTGTATGACACATCTCCACTGAGGTGAAATGAGAAATTACAAATAGGTCTTGGGGGACTTTGGATTTGTATCCAGGTTTTTTATGTCGAGTGAATTCCAGATCGTGGTCCTGCTATTCTCTCCATTTGTTGGATTTAGAGATTCTATCTTATGGTGGATCTTCCTTTTTGTTGGTTGGTTGGTTTGTTTATGTTTTCTAATGTTATTTTATTGTTGGCTCTTTTTGTGAGGGCCCCTTGGGCTTGGTCTTGGGATCTCTCAGCTTATGTTTTGTAATAAGTTTGGGGACCCTTTCAAAACCTCTTATTTTATCAAATAAAAAACATAAGGGGTTCACCAGTAGAAGGTAAGTTTTCCATGCTTCATATTAATGCATTGATTCAAACAAGATTGAAAATTTATGAAGGGAAATACTACAATCTAACACAATATTTGAAGTACCTAGAGAATTTAACAAATGGGTCACAAGAAAAAGATAAGCTACCTATGTTGAGTTTTGATGCTATAGCCCATCCAAGAATTGGAAATCATTCTTTGTTAAGGCCAACCCAAAAAAAAATCCTAGCTCAAGTGAGTCACATGTTCCATAAGATCAATAGCCAATAACATAAGATTTTGGATCATTTTGGTCTAAACATTGCCAATTTTGATGAATTAGCAACAGTTGAAACAACTAGTAGGGGAAGCCTTGCCAAAATTTTATGTAAATAGATGACATGTAAATAAAGTTGATAAAAGTTAAGTGTTTGTATAGCTATTGGCTAGATTGAACAACATAGCTCTAACATGAGATATTTTTTTGCTAAAATACAATGAGCAGTTCACATGCATGATTGAGGAAGGTTGGCATAGCTTGAGAAGACCAATAGTCAATAAAGGTGTTATGTTTTTAGCTAGATTATATCATAGTTCAATATACCAAGATAAAAATAACTCACATGAAAATGCATTCAAAAAATAATAACAATATCTTGCAACGAAATATTCACAATTACATTCAATATATTCAAATTATTTAGAGAGATTACATTGCATAGATATTATCTTGCAATGAAATATTCACTATTACATTCAATATATAATTTTACATGAATTTTTAGTACTCTAACTATCACTCTCCTCAAACATCCAGGAGATGCATCCTTTCATATTCCTCTCATTAAGACAAAATTCTCATCTTGCCACATATCAATGTGACTCTTCATTCTCTCTCTTGAAACCTTGCACTTTCTCTCATATTGACACATACATTATATAAAATATAAATCATTCTACCAAAATAATATTTACAAGGGGGAAAATAATGTAATACTTCCAATACCCCTCATATTACATTATTTGATAAGGCTTTTTGCCTTCATTCTTTGATTCTTCTTTCTTGTCATTCTTCAACTTTGAATTTTCCATGGGTAGATATATGAAACCTTCATTAGGTCTACCTTTGGATCAATGTATTTGAGTCACATCTAGGTGTATATCTTTGGGCCACTACCTCTAGGTCACTACCTCTAGGTATCTATCTCTAGGTCACTTCCATTGGATCACTACCTTTGAGTCTTTACCTCTAAGTCACTACCTTTGGGTCATCATTATCTTTGAGTCATCCACTAGAATAATTATAAGACTATCATATCTATAGTATCATCACTATAGGTGCTTTCACTGTATGCCGCCTTTCATAATTATTAATTTTATTTTTCTTCATGGTAAGAGCAATATCATTCTTTACATTCAATAAACTTTAATTTTTCATCGTACTTGGTTTCCTTCTATAGAAACCATACAATATTCATTTCATCTTATTCCATTCATTCATACTTATCCATCCATAAAACATTTTTTGTTTTTGATTTTCCCTCTCTTTATGTAGACAATATTTTTTAGAATGATTATGTCCTCCACAAGTTTAACAACAATTATCTATCTTATGTCCATATCTACCACAATGATTACAATTGTTCTCTATTATAAAATTCCTTTTTCCATTTTATCCTTTATTGTTATTGATTTTATTAGTCTCTATCACTAATTTAATGTTACTATTTCCAATCATGAATCTAGTCCATAATTTATTATTGCTTGGTTGTCTTGTATATCTAAGACCTTCATCTCTTGATATTTTTTTTGTACAATTGGCTATTTCATTCCTTGTCCATGTTTTCCCAAAACTATGTCTATATATCCCATTTTAATTTAATAATTTGAACCAATTCCTTTAGTATACCTTTAAAAATAACCAAATGATCATCAGACTGATCCCTATCAACATCAACGCAACTATGAGCATCACTATCCTTACCATAATTTGAATATTTATCATTATTGATTATGATAGCATAAGATTTTTCTAACCAATCACAAAATATATTCAAATCATCTGAGTTGCACTCTATATATTTTATTTTTATGTCACAACATGCATTTATTGTCATAGGTTTCAAGTCCTTATTGGATTCCTCATTACTTGATAAAAAATATATGTGGTTTGCTATAAGATTCCTATGTACACATTTTGATTATGCAACATATCCTTGTTGATTATATTGATCTATTTGATTCCCTTGAGGAGATTATTGGTCTTGATCCTTCCTAGTCAATGCATTATACTTACAATATTTTGTATTATGTCATTTTTTTTCACAAATATGACTATACTTCTTTTGTATTTTCCATTTCCTTTAAAGCGGACAACCTTATAACTCCAAAATTTTAATAAAATATTTCAATTAATTCCTTTGGAGTGGAATTCCTTATTAATTCATTCAATCAATTATCAAATGTTTTTTAAATTTTCAAAAATCAATTTTAGATTTTGAATTTCTCAATCATCTAATTTTATTTTGGATTAGAAAGCCTTATTTCTCCAAAGTTTAATATCTTTAATTAATTTTTTCTTCTACATTAATTTCACTCTTCAATTTTATCGATTTCTATTTTCCTTCTTCTAACTCCCAACTCTTTTTAAATTATTTTCAAATCTTAATTTAATATTAATAATCATCAAAAAGTTGCAAGCTTACTATAGTGGAAAGGGCTTTGTCCTCTCTTTGAGAGGTCCAAGTTTCATACCCCACTTAGTATGAGGGGATTGGGACCCCTCATAAAACCTTGTTTAAACTCATTGAATTTTGATTAAGTGGCATTAGCTCAACTGGTTAGATTCCTCAATATTTCAAGGAGACCCAGGTTCAAATCTTGCCAAATGATACATGGATAATATCCAAGCTTTTTTGTAATACCACTATGTGGTGATGATGTAATGTGGTTGGGACCTGTTTCAATCCCATATAACCCATTAAAAAATATTAATAATCATAAATTTAATAAGTATTAATATTAAAAATTATATTTCTCAAATCCTTTAATCTTCTATAAAATATTCTTCCTAATTTTTCATTTATATCTCCTTATTCATGCATGCCCACCAACTTCCTTATTATATTTTGAAGAATACAAGCTTATACTGAGAGGGGGGTGAACTGTATAAGACCACTTTTTAATTTTCTTTCCCAATCAATATTATGTAACGTATAGATAGCAATATCAATAGCAGTAATCAAAGCAATACATAAATCACCACACACAATAGAGACACCATAATTTACGTGGTTCACCCAATGTGGGCTACTCCACGGAGAAAATATTTCACTAAAATTTTCTCAATCAATATCTTGGAAATCCTTTCCCTATTATAATGTTTATGCACCTCTGTCCAAAGGAGATACCAATCTTCTAAATCAAGTTTGTGGATATCTATCCATAGGAGACACTAATCTCCTAATATTTTCTCTAGATGGTGATCCTCTAGAAGACCTCTATCTCCACCACCCTTAGCAAATGGAACTCTATCCACAGAAGACACTTGTCCTCCCTGCTCTGGTTGGAGATCTATGTCCTCAACTTTGTCTCAAATCTATACTAAACACAATCCTTCGGTATAGCACAAATATGTCCTCAATATTCGTCTCTGGTCTCACAAACCTATCCTCAAATCTGCACCAAAATTTGTCCTTGAATCTATACTAAACATAGTCCTTTGGTCTAGCACAAATCTATCTTCAGTATTTTTCCTAAAGCCTTAAATCAAAGCTTGACTCAATCTCAAATCAACTTAGCTATATATGTCCCAAAACCTAACTCAAGGTTTGAACAAACCAATCAATCAACTTTGCTCACAAGTCTACTCAAAGAATTGTCTCAAATCTGCCTTGTAATATTTCACAAAAGCTCACACTAATCTGTCCACAAGTCCTTTATAGAACATATCCAAATCTACTCTAAAAGTCCTCACTAAAACTTGTCCAAATCTGCTCAATAAATTCTCTCAAGAACTTATCCAAATATGCTCTCAATCTGTATTGTAAGCTTCCACAAAAGCTTACCCAAATTTGTCCATAAGTATTCTCAAAGACTTACCTCAAATCTACTCAACAAGTCCACCTTAGAACTTGTCAAATCTCATAGAAACATAAAGAGAATTGTTAGAGACTCAATATGCTCTATACTCATCACAATGCTCAATCACTTTAAATCCCTCTTTTAGAAACATACAAAGAATTGTTAGAGACTCAATATGCTTCACATTCACCTCAAATACTCAATCACTTCCAATCACTATTTCAAAAACATATAGAGAATTGTTAGAGACTCAACATGCTTCAACTCAATACTCAATCACTTTATCAAATCAATTCAAAATATAGAATAGTTTATTTTATGGAACTTGAACAATCACTTCACACAACCACTTGACTAGGATCAACCAACTCTACTCAACCAATCACTCAATGAAAAAATCCTTGCTTACAAACCCTAGTCCAAGCATATGATCCTTTACTTAAAATGTTTCCAAAAATGCTTATAAAATAATCTCACATAACAATGATACTCATGTTCTTTTCAAACCCTAAGTAAAGTTCTTCACACAACCAATGGCTTCAACAATAATGCTTTTAAAAAAATGTTTTAGCGACAACTCTTTATTCCAAAAAACCTTGAAGCATTAACTCAAAACACTAAAAAATGAAACCCTAATCAATTCCTTTTCACTTCAAACTTATTTTCCAGAAAACCAACCAATCAACTCAACTATGGAAGAATGTGCTCATACCTTTTCTTGATGATGAAGGAACCTCTAAAATCTTCCACAACCACAAACACCTCTTTGCCAAGCTTAAAGAAGTTAGAAAACTCTCACAAAGATGCAATGCAAATATCAAACCACACATACACCTTATAACTCCATCTTGAAGAAAACATCCTTAAACATATACAAAAATAATTAACCAAATACACCTTATAATCTCCCAATTAAAATAATATTCAATACCAAGAATAATATCAATACAATCTCATTTTCAAATAACTCAATGGCAAGAAGTCCTTTCAACACTTTAAATCTTCAATAAAACCAATGTGACACAAATACTTTATTCAAAAATAAAGCTAACTCCTTATTCCTCCAATTTATCAAAAATAATGATTAATTAAAAACCTTTTTAACTAACCCTTTTAACTCCCTAAGACCTCATGTCAAACCTTAGGCATCATAAAAATATATTCAAAATTTTATTACCTTTGCCTTGGTGGGACTCGAACTCACGACACAACCTCAACCAACACCCTAGCTGCGGCTCCAACTACCGCGCGAGCTAGGTGCTCACTTAGGGAGTAAAGAGCACCATGTGCTTTATAATGCTCCCCTTGTGTGCCTAAGCAAAAACAATGTTCTTGTATTTTTCTTCGCACGAGTTCTCACAACACATGATTGCACGTTTTTATTTTTGAGCAAAAGGATATATAAATACCTCTAAGGCATATATTTTTTATACCAATTTCCACCTTCAAACTTGAACGTCGTTGCTTCGATTTTTAACTCATTAATTTATAAATTATTTAAATTCTTTGGAATTTAAATATTTTATAAAATAAATATTAAAACTTCCTTGGGCTTTATGAAAAACCTTTTATTTTTGTTCACCCATGGTTTTAATAAAAATCCTTCTAACTTATGCTTCCACATAATATTAAAAATATTATGAAGCTCTTTTGCCTTTAACCTTTGCATTGTTCCTCTTGAAATTTTTACATCAATGGTAGCTTGTTCCTTGACATCAATGACAACTTCGTTCCTTGACATTAATGATAAATTTTACTCAAAATATCCAACAATTTCCCCCTTTGTCATTGATGCTAGCCCAAATTCTTTTTACTAGAAACTTAACCTTTTCTTTGTTTTGCTCCCCCTAGGACATTG
Source organism: Wollemia nobilis (assembly GCA_028583015.1). Classification (NCBI taxonomy): domain Eukaryota; kingdom Viridiplantae; phylum Streptophyta; class Pinopsida; order Araucariales; family Araucariaceae; genus Wollemia; species Wollemia nobilis. The sequence continues at coordinate 3,306,551 of JAQPPZ010016833.1, read as the reverse complement.
CTCCCCCTAGCTCAATGCTCTTTTCAAATCTCTCATTTTTACTCAAATACCAAATCTCCCCCATTTACTCAAATCTCTCCCCCTTTGACATCAATGGCAAAGGGTCACCTTTGGGTCTCGAGGCTAAGAATGAGCCTCTTAGATTAGCCCCTCCCCCACATACTCTTGAGGTGGTTAATTCTGGGGTGGGAGTATTTCTACTCCCAAAAAGCACTGGTCTTTACCTTTGTCTTATTTTCTTTTTATCTGATCCTTCTGATTCCTCCGACTGTTCCTTTCCATGTCCATGTTCATTTTCTTGTTCTTGTTCCTATTCCCATTCTTGTTCATATCTATGTTCCTATTCCTATTCATATCCATGTTCTTATTCTTGTTCTTGTTCATACTTGATTATGGAATGTCTGCTCTACACCACTTTGTTATGTGTCCATCATTATTGCACTTATAACACTTAATGTTATTATTTCTTGGAGGTGCAAATGTCTTAGGATTTCTCCTAGTGAAGCCATATCCTCTTTTGGCATGAACCCTCTAGTTCATTGCCTTATGACCAAATTGATTACATGAGTAGCAATACCCATGGAAAAGTTGTCTATTCCTATATTCCTATCTTTCATGTGTCCTGCATTGTGAAGCCATATGCCCAAACCTATGACATGAAAAAAATATTCTATTGAAGTTTCCTTATCTTGATCTCATTGGTCTCTTAGTATCTTTTGACCTATTTTGATTGTTGTTCCATCTATTTCTTCTTTGTGCATTGTTCCTGTTCTTATTGAACTTTTTGTTGTCCAACTCATCCTTAGATGTCTCACTTTCTCTTACACTGACTTATTTTGAAGTTTCTTATTCTAAAGTATCTTCTTCTAAAGTGTCTTCTCCATCAGAACTTGAGTTTGAATTTCTTTCCTATTTCTTTTATTCCTATTAAAATCCAAGACCTATCTTGCTTGATGTAGGATTTTATATCTTGACGAACTTATCTAAGTTCTTTGAGTTATTTTTGAACCCTTCTAGCTTGACTTTGGAGTTTTTGACTTCCATTTTTAATGAAGCTACATCTTGTTCTAGCTTTTCACATTCTAAGACTTTTGCTTCTAGCTTATCCTTGAACTTCTTTATCTTAGCCTTTGATTTGTCTAGATCCTCTATAAGCATTATTCTCTCTTCATCACATTCTTGAAACTAAAACTCAAGTTTAGAGTTTTGCTTTCTTACCTTATTTACTATTTCAAGAGCATAAATGAGTTCTCCCTTGAGATCATATCCTTATTTATCTGATTCTTCCTCTATTTATTTGCCTTTGTCCATATCTTCATTTTACTTTGACTTATCTTCTATAGGATCACTTTATTTTTCTAGAGCCATTAGTATATTCTCTTCTGGTTCTTCAAGTACATCCTCGTATTTATCATTACTGAAACTATAACCATTCCTTGTACAACTATCTTCAAGATATCCAAATTTGCCACATCTAAAATACTTGAGAATTATTGGTGCCCTTTTCTGGACTTCTTTTTCTTCAATCATAAATAGGCTTTCATCTCTATCATTATCTAAAAAAATAGCATCACTATCACTTGAGTACTTACTTGCCTTATCTGCATAATAGCTCCTCTTTTGCTTTTGAAAGAACTTTTTTCCTTGTCTACTTTGTCCATCCTTGCTTTTCTTTTGGTACCATTATCTTTCTGATTCCCTATTTCTGTGATCCTATTTTTCTTCATCATTGTTATTCTTTGCTTCTTGAAAATCAGTTGCATAGTGACCATACTTTCCATAATTGAAATATTTAATGGATTTTATATCTCTAGATCTTATTGAATCCTTATTCCTTTTACCATAATTAGCTTCTTCATCACTAGATGTTTCATTGCTTGATTATGATTTCTTACCCTTTGTCTTATTGATTTCTTTGAAGGCTGATTCCTTCTGGGAATTAGGTTATTTTGTTCTCAACTCAAAAACTATAAGAATACCAAGCAACATATCTCTTGTCAAATTATCACCATCCTTTGATTCTTCTATAGCTGAAATATTTTCACTAAATCTTGTTGGAAGATACCTTAAGATCTTATCACAAACATCTGATTCATCCACATTAAGTCCATGTCCTTGCATATCATTAACAACCTCATCGATTCGAAGTAGATAAGTACTAATATTTTCCTCATCCTTCATTCTTAACTCTTAAATTGTCCTTTGATATTTTGTATGTTTGCTTTATTGAAACCTTTATCTCCTTCATATATATTTTGCAACTTATCCCATATTACTTTTGCATCTTAATAATGCATAACTTTTATGGGCTCTGTTCTATGTAAAGCTCTCAAAATTGCATTAATTGATTTTGAATTGTAATGTTGTAGAAGCTTACCTTCCTTATCTATAGGTGGATAAATTGGTGGTATGTATCCATTTTTAACTGCTTCTCAAATTCTATTGCCAAGTAACTTTAGATAAATCTTTATTCTCAAACTCCAATATATATAATCACTTCCATCAAATACTGGTGTTGGATTATATGATTATCCATTCTTAGAATCTATTGTGTTCTTGTAAGCTTTTACTTCAAGCTGTTAAACTCTTCTGAAGGAACCCACTCTGATACCAATTGAAAAACACAAGCTTATACTGAGAGGGGGGTGAATAGTATAAGACCACTTTTTACTTTTCTTTTCCAATCAATATTATGCAATGTATAGATAGAAATATCAATAGCAGTAATCAAAGCAATGCATAAATCACCACACACAATAGAGACACCACAATTTATGTGGTTCACCCAATGTGGGCTACTCCACGAAGAAAATATTTCACTAAAATTTTCTCAATAAATATCTTGGGAATATTTTCCCTATTACAATGTTTATGGAACTCTATCCAAAGGAGATACCAATCCCCTAAATCAAGTTTGTGTATCTCTATCCATAGGAGACACCAATATCCTAATATTTGCTCTGGCAGGTGATCCTCTAGAAGACATCTGCCTCCACTACCCTTAGCAAATGAAACTCTATCCACATAAGATACATGTCCTCCCTACTCTAGTTGGATATCTCTTTATTCAACTCTATCACCTCTAAATATCTATCTCAAATATTTACTAAACATAGTCCTTCAATCTAGCATAAATCCATCCTCAATCTCTATCTCTGGTCTAGCATAAACTTGTCCTCAAATCTGCACCAAACTCTTTCCTTGAATATGTACTAAATACAGTCCTTTGGTCTAGCACAAATCTATCTTCAATCTCTGTCCTTAAGCCTTAAATCAAAGCTTGACTCAATCTCAAATCAACTTAGCTAGATCTATCCCAAACCCTAACTCAAGGTTTGAAAAAATCAATCAATCAACTCTGCTCACAAGTCTACTCAAAGACTTGTCTTAAATCTGCCTTGCAAGCTTCCACAAAATCTCACACTAATATATCCACAAGTCCTCTCTAGAACTTGTCCAAATATGCTCTACAAGTCCTCACTAGAACTTGTCCAAATCTACTCAATAAGTTCTCTCAAGAACTTATCCAAATATGCTCTCAATCTGTATTGTAAGCTTCCACAAAATATTACCCAAATTTGTTCACAAGTCTTCTCAAATACTTACCTCAAATCTACTCAATAAGTCCACACTAGAACTTGTCCAATCTCATAGAAACATAAAGAGAATTGTTAGAGACTCAATATGCTCTATACTCATCACAATGCTCAATCACTTTAAATCACTCTTTTAGAAACATAGAGAGAATTGTTAGAGACTCAATATGCTTCATATTCACCTCAAATACTCAATCACTTCCAATCACTCTTTCAAAAAAATATAGAGAATTGTTAGAGACTCAATATGCTTCAACTCAATACTCAATCACTTTCTCAAATCAATTCAGAATATAGAATAGTTTGTTTTATGGAACTTGAACAATCACTTCACACAACCACTTGACTAGGCTCAACCAAATCTACTCAACCAATCACTCAATGAAACAATCCTTACTTACAAACACTAGTCCAAGCATATGATCCTTTACTCAAAATGTTTCCAATAATTCTTATAAATAATCTCACATAACAATGATACTCATGTTCTTTTCAAACCCTAAGTCAAGTTATTCACACAACTAATGGCTTCAACAACAATGCTTATAAAACAAGGTTTTAACAACTCTTTATTCCAGAAAACCTTGAAGCATTAACTCAACACACTCAAAAAGGAAACCCTAATCAAGTCCTTTTCACTCCAAACTTATTTTCCAAAAACCAACCAATCAAATCAACTATGGAAGAATGTGCTCATACCTTTTCTTGATGATGAAGGAACCTCTAAAATATTCCACAACCACAAATACCTCTTTGCCAAGCTTAAATAAGTTAGAAAATTCTCACAAAGATGTAATGCAAATATCAAACCACACATACACCTTATCACTCCATCTTGAAGAAAACATCCATCAACATATACAAAAATAATTGACCAAATACACTTTATAATATCCCAATTAAAATAATATTCAATACCAAGAATAATATCAATACAATATCCTTTTCAAAATAACTCAATGGCAAGAAGTCCTTTCAACACTTTAAATCTTCAATAAAACCAATGTGACACAAATACTTTATTCAAAAATAAAGCTAACTCCTTATTCCTCCAATTTATCAAAAATAATGATTAATTAAATCCTTTTTAACTAACCCTTTTAAATCCCTAAGACCTCATATCAAACCTTAGGCATCATAAAAATATATTCAAACTTTTATTACCTTTTCCTTGGTGGGACTCGAACTCATGACGCAACATCAACCAATGCCCTAGACGCGGATCCAACTACCGCACGAGCTAGGCACTCACTTAGGGAGTCAAGAGCACCACGTGCTCTATAATTATCCCCTTGTGTGCCTAAGCAAAAATCATACGCAAATTCCTTTAACATTTCAAACACAACCAACAAAATAATGCTGCCATCGTGAATCGATCGTGGGTCACTTCGCGCCCAAGCACTCTAGCCTCTGTCCACTTGCCATTAGACCACGTTGCCTAGATGGCTCCTAAATTTTGGTGCTCGTCGATTTTATCCCTTATTTGGTGGCACTTAAAACAATGTTCTTGTCTCTTTCTTCGCACGAGTTCTCACAACACACGATTGCACGTTTTTCTTTTCGAGCAAAAGGATATCTAAATGCCTCTAAGGCATATAGTTTTTATATCAATTTCTAGCTCCAAACTTGAACATCAGCGATTTGATTTTTAACTCATTAATTTATAAATTATTAAATTCTTTAGAATTTAAATATTTTATAAAATAAATATTAAAAATTCCTTGGGCTTTTATGAAAAACATTTTATTTTTGTTCACCTATGGTTTAATAAAAACCCTTCTAACTTATGCTTCCACATAATATTAAAAATATTATGAAGCTCTTTTACCTTTAACCTTTGCATTGTTTCTCTTGACCTTTTTACATCAACGGTAGCTTGTTCCTTGACATCAATGACAACTTTGTTCCTTGACATTAATGACAAATTTGAATCAAAATGTCCAACATCTTTCCTTTTAAAAAGAATGCACAAAAAAACCATGCACTTCCCCTTTTTAGAAGATTTTTCTTGTCTTTTCTTAAGAAGTTGTCCACCTTCTTTTCTTTTTTTAAATAAAAAAATCATCTCTTAAAAAAAAATTATCCTTTATAAAACCTTATGAATTATTTTCTCCATAAATGATTTCTGATTTTCTTATAATATTTCCTTTATTTAAAAAAAATTAAATCTTATTTCTCCACAATAATAAAAAACCGTGCAATAATATTCCCCTTTTTATATTTTATCTTTTTTGGCACAATATGTGTGCTTATGACTTGCATGCTTTTTTTAAAATACTTTATCACTCTCCAAAATAGTGCCCAAGGAAAAAAAATAAAGTTTAAGAAAATAATTTATTACCTTCTCATTCGTAATTAACGTTGCTCCTTTTGCGCAAACTCAGGAGCGTTACTTTGCAGCAACTATCATTCATTATTTTTTAATGTCGACTTTTTAAATTCCATCTAATTCTTTGCTTTTTGACAAGTGTGCAATAAAAAATGTTTCATGCATCTATTCTTCTTCTCATGCACATAGGTTGCTACTTTCAATAAATGATTTTTAATTTTTGATATTGCACTTTAGGTTTGCTTTAGATGTTGCTGGTTTTCTATACGAATGACTTTTCACCTTTGGATTTTTGCTTGAATTTGGATCTTTCACTAGATTTGTAAGCTTTGGATATTCACTTTACACTAATTTATATGTGCTTCAATTTTGCTTGCACATTGCCTCAAGGGTTTCTCTCATCGAATCTTCTTAGATTATAATGGCTCTTCATCTTCCTTTTAATTTCCTCTCTAACTGCATCAATGGCTATGAAATACTTTATTTTCTTCTTGGATCTTACCAAATGCTACAATGTTTTAATCCTTCTAATTTTACTAGGTTCAATCCTCTTGTTTTCCAAATGCTCAAATGGTACTTGGTTTGGCTCTCTTTGACTTAAACTTTGCTTTGGATTTTGGTTGATTTTACAAATGTAGTTCTGATTGAATGATATATGAATAATAATATTTCCAACTAATAATGGTGTCCCTCCTTTATTTATATCACTTTTCAAATCATATTTTTTTAAACTTTAATTCTACTTTCTAATAGATGCGGGCTCTTGCCTTCAACTCAGGCTTTACATCGACCTTTTCTTTCACCACAAAACTTCTATTTTTTAAATAAAAAAACTATTTAAAATAGAAGGAAGAGATGATGTTTAAATTAAAAGTAATTCAGCCTTCTTAGGTAACAAATAATAAACAAAACCTCTTCTTGGTGGTGTTTACATTAAAGTAATTCAGCCTGGTGATGTTTCAAATAATAATAACTTTAGCCTCGATGAATTATTACCACAAAACTTCTATTGATAATAAATTCTATGTTTCACAGCTGAATTACTAAATTATAATAAACACCACCTAATTTCTATTGATAATGACTTTTATTTTTCACTATTGAATTATTCTATTTCTCACACTGTTACATCCACAATATTTTATTTAAGGTACACAAGTAAACTAAATAAACCTTGTCTCCCAAGTTATAAATGGGTACCATAATAAATACCTTCCAAATAATTAATTCGATGTTGAGTTATAAATGGGTGCCTTTTTTTCTTTAGACACTTAGATGCTCTCCAATTCAATGATTGTTGCTTGGACTCTCCAATTCAACAATTACTGCTTAGACTAAATCTTGTCACCTGTCACTTGCCTCTTCCTATCTCTTGTTGAACTTTCTTGCCTCCAATAAATCTTTCTATCATGGCTCTAATACCATTTTTAGCTTTTCAGTTAGATTATCTCATAGTTCAATATCCCAAGATCAAAATAACTCACATGAAAATGCATTAAAAATAACAATAATATCTCACAATAAAATATTCACTATTACATTTAATATATTCAAATGATTCAGAGAGATTATTTTGCATGGAGCTTTATTTCCAATATATAATTTTATATGAATTTTTAGTACTCTAACTATTGCTCTCCTCAAACATTCAAGAGATGCACCCTTTCATATTTATCTCATTAAGACAAAATTCTCATCTTACCACATATCAATGTGACTCTTCATTCCCTCTCTTGACACCTTGCACTTTCTCTCACATTGACACATACATTATATAAAATATAAATTATTTTACCAAAATAATATTTTCCTTGGGTGTCCCTTCTCCTCCAACGTACTATGCTTCATTTTCAAGATGTTCAACATTGCTTGGGTTCAACCCAAATCTATCCTGGAGTTGTGTATCCAGTGGACCAACCCCTTCTTGAATCCTTTCAAAAAGTCTTTATAGAATTTCTACCTTTCAAACTTCCTTTGGCAAGTCTAGAAAGAAATAAATTCTAGAGCCTTCTTCGATGTTTCCAAGGAACCCTTCTTAGTTAGAAATTGTGTGATATCTATTGTCATTTAAAACTCAAATTTGGTTTCCTCTTCTGAATCTAGGCTTGTTACCTCTCTCAACCATTCTCCTACTCTTTCCTATATTTTTGTGCCTTCTATTGATAGAGCTAATGTTAGGTGGTCTCCACCGCCAATTGGTTGGATAAAAATCATCTTTGATGGAGCTACTAAAGGTAACCTTGGAAAGGATGGAGCAAGTGGAATCTTTAGAGATGATCAAAAGAGAATTATTATTGCTTATGCAGAAGATATTGGCATTCAAATAAATCATGTGATTGAATTCAAGGCTCTATATCAGGGATTATATTTCCTGGATGATATCTAACCCACCAATCTCATCATCGAAAGATATTCTATGAATATCATCAACTACCTCAAAGGGACACAAATTCTAGCATGGAGTGTCTACAATATCATTTAAGAGTCTAAGAGGTACCTCCATAACCATAACAAGATTATTATCCAATATGTGTACAAGAAAGACAATAGAGTAGCTGACATCTTGGATAACCTAGGGTTGTCTCAAGAAACACTCCATGTGTGGCATGACAACTTTCCACAATCCCTCTATGAACCCATCTACAAAGAAGGTGTATCTTTTCTCTAATGTTTTCTGGTTTAACTCCAATTCTAGGTTACATGGAATTTTTAGTGGAGCCCATGTACAATGTCCCTCTTCTTATCCACATGTCCTACAACTAGAGCTCAACCACCTAAAGTGACTTCTTGTAGCCCCACCCATGATCAATTTTCAATCTTACCCTAGGGAGGCAGTCCCTTTCACTTTGTTGGTTCCCAAGTGCTCACATGTTAGACCTATATTTATCTTTATAGTTTAGCCCTTAAGACTAATTGTGTCCTCTCGAGAATCCATGGCCATTTTTGGTGTACCTTTAAACCTGATCATTTCCAAGATGCCCCTTGGGCCAACTTCACCTTTGTCCCACATGTTTTTGCTTAAAATTTTAGAAACTTTATCAAGGCAGTCTTAAGCATCATTGGTTGTGGCTCTTCTAAGACTGATTTGGCATATAAGTCTATGCTCTAGAAGATTTCTTAGTATGATGGTGATTATCAATAAATTTGTAACATGACAATCTCTAGAAGCTTCAAAATGCATATCTAGAAATCCTTGATCTGTTTGCATTTCTCTAGGGTCATGTGCTTTAAACGTGACCATTGAAATAGTCCTTACCACTATAGAATAAAATCCTCTCAAGGGTGTGCATTTGCTAGTAGATTATTTGCTTGGTTTGATTTGGGTCTGCACTATCCTATGATGGCACTATTGGAACCAAAATTTTTGCAAATTGATCCCATTATTGAAGATATTATCAATGATCATGGGTTCACTCTTTTAGGAAATTTAGTGATAGTGATTCTAATCTATTACTTGAGTTGATCTAGTATCGAGATGATGATAGAGTCATGGTCTACAACCTCAATTTCAATATCAATATTTGAATGCTTACAAAGGTGACGAGCCTACTTAATAACGAGGAAATAGATATCATGACAAGCACCCATTTGCTGAGGAGGTGAGATAATTTAGAGACAAGAGAAAATAGTTGAGAAGGGAAAATATAGAAATCATTAGAGAATCCATTCCCAAGCTATGGAATATAGTTATGCTTCCCATTCTCCAATACTTCATGATTGATGAGATTAATTACCCCCTTAGAAGCTTTCATATAGCTTTCTTGAACCACCTTAGAGACATCAAAGCCATCAACATGCTGAACTACTTGCTTAGGTCCATGGATCAATCTATCCTCAACATCAATAAAGGAACTTCTATTCACCTAGTGCACCAATATCTTCACCTTATCTTGTACAAGCATAATCTTTAAAATGAGGCTAAAAAAGCCATAATTTTCTATGTTGGTAGCCCCACTATGCACCCTTATATTATATATTTAAGCCAAGGGAGCCCTCATCCTAACACTTTGATTGATAATTATGCTCTAAAGAATATTTCTAGTGAGACCACCAAAATAGGGAGGAAGTTGGATTTTAGCTCTAAATCTAGGAGAAAAACTCAAATAGGGAAGCAAAAATCACCTATTATAATAAATCACGATTAGGAGAGGTCAAAATACTCACCTATGTTGCAAAATAAATCAAATAATGAATGTTTTTTTGTTCGCTCATCCTTCTAGAAGGGAGCTAGACCCCCGATCAGGTTGTCGAGTTGCATTCAACAAAGATCGAACGAAGACCCCCTTAAATGTTTGGAGGATATGTTGAACTCCATGTTTAGATCTACCAATATGGTCTATACCCTTCTTTAGCAAGCCATAACTATGGTGGAAGATCCCAAAAACCAGAATGAGGGGCATATGCATGTGGCCAACAGAGCAAGAAATGCTCGAGGTTTCTATCTAGTCATCTTTGCTTGTGTTGTTTATTTTTGTTTTTCTTATGGGGTCCTTTGGCTCCTACTTGGGTGGTGTGTATTTTCCTCTAATTTTTTTGGTTGTGTCTCTTGATGACTCCCTCCTTTAGGTCGATGCTTTTTGGATTTATCTCGTAGATATTTCCTTTGGTTATTTGGGTTGTTATTTTGATCTTGGTCCTGTGGAGACTATCTTCTTTTTGTATCAACTAATTTAAAGGTTTGGGGTCCCTTTCAAAACCCCTTCCTACAATAAATAAAAAAAATATTTACAAGGGGGGGGTAAATAATATAATACTTCCAACAAAAACAACTAAAAAGAGCAATTTTTTTTTTTTGCTGATTCAGCTACATTGAAACAAGTTTGCATGAGATGGTTGGATTAGAAAGATATTTTATTGGATAAATTATTTCAATTACTTTCTTAGTTGAACAATTATATATAAGGAGGCTTTCATTTGTAGCATTTCACAAGCCTTGAGCAAAGTTACCTTGCAAATAAGATAGTTTATCTTCTCTTCCTTTGGGCTCCAAAATTCTAGAATTTGCCTCATAGGCTCTATGCCCAATATATAAGGCTTCTATTTTTGGGTCCTTGACTTCTACAAGTAGAAGTACCTTGTGAGTCACCAAAATATAGTCAATTATCACTACACTAGGCAAATGCATTCTAGAAAGGGAATTTTGAGTTGAATTGTTGACTAGTGTTGAATGAGATGAGAGGTACTAAAGCTTCATCGATATTTTGAGTTTTTGATACCATAATGATGCAAAAAATTCTAACAAGGGGAAGCACACATTGAAAAATCCTAGAAAATATAAATCTCCCTATGCCATGAGGCCCTATTGATCCACCAAATCAAAATAATAACTTACATCTTTAGCCTTTTCGATGGTACCTAATCCAAGTTTTTCCATAGGTAGGGACCTTAGAGCCTTTTCAATGGTATTCAAAAGAGGTCCACCATTAGAAAATTTTGCATCCTATAAACAACTAAAAACTCACCTATCAAATAAAAGGGTAGGTTCATAGAATAAACCACCTTATTTTAGTAATTAGGCTTGTAATACATCACATACCTCAATGTGATAAGAAAGAAGCACTAGCAACATGCTAGGGAAGCAAAGCCCAAGAACAATATAGAAAGAAGAAAAGGGTGACAAAGTGAGAGGGCTTACTAAAATATATACAAGTCACCCCAAATTCTATGGCAACTTTAAAATCATCAAAGAATAAGCGAGTAGATCAACAAAAAAAGAAATTCATTAGAACAACAAAAAGGTAAATATTCAAACTCAAAAAAGCTTATCTAGAGATATAATTCTTTCAATCATTATATTTGGGAAGCAATGACAGGCTATTCCAAGATTGAAATTTGTTGAAGACTAACATACTCATGCAAGCTAGAAGATTTTGGTTGGACTAGCTTGCTATTAGATTTATGAGGGAGGCAATATAGAATGCTTTGTCCTAACACAAGTAAAATATTCTAAGGATTCTGGCTAGTGTCAACATAAATTTAAAAAAATATAGACAAGTGTAAACAAAATATGGGAAGTAATCAATAGCCTCTACCTATATAAATTGGAATACTCTATTGTATGATGTTAGCTAAGGCTCTAAAATATTTTATATAATGCAAGTAAAATCTGAAGCATAAAGTAAAGTAGAACAATAGCCTAGACCACTCAAATTAGTTTCTAAGTGGTTGAACATGCTAAGAGGGATCCAAAAAAAAAAAAATGCAACAACAATTCTCCAAACCAAAGGAGCTCGATGCAAAGGCCACTTGGCACTAGCAAAGAGTGTTTAAAACATGTAGCATCTATTAGATATAGAGAGTGACAAACACCTTCAAGCATGGTAAGTCATATCAAGAATCATAACTACTTGACAAGTACATGTTGAGTAAAATGAATAGGCCAAGTGGTGCCAACTCAGCCCAAGATCATGCCCAATCAATTTTGGCCAATTTATGTAATAGTGTATTTTATTTTAGGGTTAAGTGACTCCTCATTTTTAAGGGTCATAAACTCTAGTGTTTTCCTTTTATGAGTTGAGGATCTAGGCTATTTTAATAACAAGAAAGGTTGTTTGGATTATTTTCATCAAATTCATGCATTCTCTTTTATAATGTATTACACTTTTATATTTTTATTTAAGCTTTGATGGTAGTGAATTATGGTAGGCTCAATGTTATTTGCCTTATTTCAACTTATATTGGAGAAAATTTTGTTATGCTTGATGCTATTTGGATCATGCTCTTGGAGTATTTGAAGTGATAAATTTTGTAACAAATCACACTCCTGATATTTCTGTTAGTTTTAGCTAGATGAATTCTATTAGATGAAATAGCTAATTTGATCATTTAATTAAATATAATGAATATAGGATGACTTGGTTTATGTGCTTAAATCACATGAGATTTGATGAGGGGAAATTTGTTTAGGCTCTTGATTGCAATAGGTAGTTTATGTTCTTTTAGCTTGCATTCTTGTCATTAGCTAAACTTTTTTCACTTTAATATTGTCTATATTCTCCTTTTCCCTAGTTTTTTATCTTGTAAAGCATTCTCAGGGAATTATCCTTCTCTAGAGGTTAATTTGAAAGTAATTTTAGATCATCCAAATTTATCTTTGACCTAATGCTAATTGGACCATCAATACAAGCCTTATGGGTATATAGGATTACCATCAATAAGGGAATGGGTTGCTCCCTATACTCCTTGGTTTATGGCTAATAGGTCAAGCTCCTCATCTCCATTGATCTACCTACACTACAACTACTAGATTAGTTGGAGCTTCAAGAGCATGATGCCATATCATTAATATTAGGGGAACTATTGAATCTTGAAGAGTAAAGGAATATAGCAAGGGAGCGCTTATAGAGGCATTAATAAATTGTAAAGAAATGGTCAACCTAAAGGCTATGACACAATAATTCTAGATGGGTGACCTCATGCTCAAATAAGACAAATACCATAGCAAACCAAGGTGACATGCCAAATTTGAGGTCATATGGAGTGGGCCTTACATCATCACCAGAATTAATGTGGAGAATGAATTTGAGTTATTCATAACAAAAAGGAAGCAACTCTTGATTATGGCCAATGGGATAAAAATTTCCTTACAATATTTCTATTAATTTTCATAGATAGAGAGAAAGGAATTTTGGATGTTGAAGTTTCCCTGAGATTCCCTTAATTGCACCACTACCTACTCTTTTTAGATACATTCAAATCAGGCATGGAGGTAATACATAGTGAGGAAATCCTTAGAGAAGGATCTACTGGGCTAACTATTATTTTCCATGCAAATATCAAAAGATCTTCCCTACGCACCTTGTAAGCAATATCATCAAACAAGCTCTCTAAGAAAAAATCTAGGTGTAACCTCCTACTACTTGCTTAAATGCACTTAGAATTGAGTAGGAGGTGATGTTGTTACATCCTATTAAAAACCCTAGGGAATCTATATGAGGATATTGAATCATATCCAAGACTAAAAAATCCATCCATGACAACTTGAAGAAGTGAAAATATGCCCAAGTGCTTCAAGGGGAAGAAGGACTCAACCTTTAAAAATGACACCTTCTAACTCATAGCCATCCCTCTTATAGGAATACCAAAGGAAGATTCACAAATTATGAGAAAACATGAGATGAAAATTGGAGTAAGTATGGTCAACAACCCATGTAGGATGGACTACCACTGGGAATATCCCATCATAAGCCAAATTTATAAGCAGTTTAATCTCCCACAAGTTTTTGATTGGTGATATCATATCCACTATATGGCAAGGCTACTATTGATCAAGGATACATGAATAAGTATGATATCAGATGATGAAAAATTGAAGGTTATTCTTGGTGTTATAGCAAGCATAATACAAGTCAAGGACCATGAATATTACCTAAAATTAGACCACCAAAAGGGGAATTACTCTAGGAGGTAATCATAAGTCGTGATTAGTTTGCTAGCTTAGAGATAGCCACTGGGAAATTTTATTTTAATCCTCTCCCACAAAGATCATAGAAGTGCACATATATAAGGAAATGCTTAAAACTTTGCATGTCACATGAGGAGGAAATCTTGGTGGGAAAGTTGGGTGCTATCAATATGATTGGATATTCAATGGATGAGATGAAAAGGCTTCCTCAAAGTGAGAGATTTGTAATTAAGTCCATATATGCCTTGGATTTATTTTTAAATTGGTAAATCATGAAAATGAAACATGAATCAAGGGACTCTATCAACCCAGAAGAAGGCTCTACCCATTTTAGCCAACCAAACTAAAGAAAAATTGTATACATAGGGATTGCTAATAGTTACAAAGGGTTTATTAATATATTTACCTCCCTATAAGTCTTATTCATCTAGAAAACAAGACCATGAAGATCCAAAAGCTTAGAATACCTTCAAACAACCATAAATAAATTAAGTTATAGTATAATTCTTAGCTATTAGATAAGCCAAGAGAAAAGTTATACCTATCAAAGCAACATATTCCCATGTCAAGAAGAGTGCTCGTATTTTGTTTGAGCAAGACAAGCCACAATGCCTCATAACAAACGTAGCAAAGAGATGAGTAGACCCCAAACTATCCAAGAACACCAAGATCCTAAAATAAGGCATACTCCATAGAATACAAAAGCAAGAGGTCAAATGCTTCCCTACAAGAATCTAGACCACCTATCTAGTATGGCATATGGTACCCTAGGTACACTAGTATTATGAGTTTGTGGTAGCATGCACCTCCCATCACAATGCACATCATAGGCTATAAAATATGGTTTAGAATCATAATATTGATCGAATTAGTGTGGGAAATGTTGATGGTTCTTGAAGGGCTAGAAGTAGACCCAATTATTATCAATTTCCTTTATTCACAACTCCTTCAACCATTAGCCTCCTTGAATATGGAACTTGGAGAAAATGTTTTCACCATGTCAACATTACCCTTATCCTATTCAAATTTTAATAATGATTCCCAAGATTTTTTGAGCATGGTTGCATTTATTTTTTATGTTGATGGTGACAAAAATATAACATAAGAATAAGTAGGATTTTTACACATGCTAAGGAACACATCTAGATACAAGATACTAATCCTAGAATTTATTGTCTTCATATCCAAACAAATATATGAATATATAGAGAATTTCTATACTATCCCAACTTTTAGATATTGCTCATATCTAACACACTTGGTATTAGATCAAAATCCTGGGTTAAATGAGTGCTTGAGCCTAAATATGAGGGATAAATATGACCATAAGCAACTCACATCCATGGAGATAATATTCCTCTATCATACTTCCTCTATTTACACTTTTGTGGATAAACTTATAGTAATAAATTTAATTTCCATAGAAGGATGTGGGGTCCAATGCATTCTATAAGAGGGTGCCCAAAAACTGCTTCCTGAATATCAAGGATATTACTTCTTCCTTGAAGTTTATACCATAATTTGTATGCATGGATTTAGTAATATGGTATACCTATTTCCAAATTATATGACCACAAGGATTCTCACTGTAGAAATGTTGAGGAAGGTTAACCTAATTGACCTTTGGAAGTGGACAAAGCAAGGCTAGTTTCTACAAGCTACTGATGCACCTAGGGGGAATATCCAAATAAAAAAGAATCTAGGCCTCAAGCCATTAGAGGAATCCTAGACTTATGACCTAGAGGACAAGTATAAGGATTAACTATCAAATATATACAATGCCAAGAAGTTCTAGCACCTACCAAGACCATGGTTATAAATCTATCAAAGTCTTGAGGAGGGGACTTATCCACTGCACTAAGAAGAAGATTTATTGTATTATCCATTGAAACAAGAACTATATTTTAGCTTTTATGAAATCATAGGCAAGATAAATCCCAAGAATAAAATCACCAAAAATAAAAGGGAGAAATTATATCAAAAGGGTTTTACCAAAGAAAATATCGGGCACCATCAGATAGAGCTCTCAAAGATATTTCATCAAAACTAAAAGAGGCACCTCCATCAACTAAACCATTTTACACTATACCTTCTATCAATTCCATTCCATAAAATCTTCCCTTAAGTGACCCCCTCATCATTCCTTCCATTTTGGCTATCGCAGCCACTTCACCACCACTCATCGTACCCCAACTAATTCAATCTGCAATAGCCTCCATCCCATCCCTAAATATTGAATCTAATTTTACCATCCTTTCTCTCATAATCCAATTGACTCCCCTACATTTCCTAAAACCATTATATTTTCCCTTACAGGCCCACCTACAAACAACTAGTCTTAGTCCCATCACCTCTATCCTCAAACTACTACCCCATACCAACAAGCCTAAGAGCATGGACAACAACAAATGAAACATGAAGCAACATGGTAAGTAGGAAAACCTATCACTAGACAATTAAGAATCATCCTATTGCATGCCTATCATTTCCAAGACAAGAAAAAAAGTGGGCTCAAGACTATCAAGTGGTTTCTATTGAACTTAGCTTCGAGGATGCTAGATCAAAAGATAAGATTGAATTCACCCAACAAGTAAAAAAAATGGTAGGTCATGAGTACATGATCCAGGAAATTAATCTATAAGGAAAAAAAGGAGTTGATGAAGACCAAATAAATGCTTAAGACCTCCCACATTGATATTAAGGTGTTCAATGCCTAGAAGGCACATCTCCTAATGAAGCTCAAAGAGGCATAAACAACGCTAGAAGAGCATAAGAAAATAGTTGTGGAGCTAGAGCAAGGGCAAAGTGACACTGAATAAATGTCTAAAATTAGTTGAATTCTATGGAATAGGGTTATCTAGGTAGCTATAGGTCTATTTTTGATACTCGATTATATTTGGTTGATTGCCTCCTATAACATCAAAGTCTATAAGGACCATTGATCGGATGTAGAGCTTACATTTAATTTATCAATCCGAGGGAAATCAAGGTTAGATTTAAAGAGTAACAATCATGTATAGATTATATCGTAGAAGTTAATACTAAGCTTAGATCAAATTTATTTTTTAGGCTTCACGTGTATAGAAAAGTAAATGAACAGAATTAAATTTGTGCATAAATGAATGATGCAAGGTATGCAATGATGATTTACTTTTACTAATGAATTAATTTACTGATGCACTTAATTATTGATGAATTGATTTACTGATGCACTAATTATTTGCAAGCTAATTTATTTATGATATGATTTAATCTAATTGTGAGGATCCTCATGCAATTTATCTTGTTTATATAATTTAAAATGCAATTTTAACTAATCCTAACCTAATGTAAGGGTGAGAGCTCAGGGACTGTATATAGAAGTGGGCCCTACCTCATAGAGAGCAGTGTAAGTATTTCTACCCTAGTTTACCTTATATCAGTAACTAAATTTTATATTTCATGCTAATATTTATGCATATTTTGTAAATACAGGTAACAAATACACAACTTACAAAATGAAATGCAAACAATTCATGAAATTGATACAAATTATCATATTTGAAGAACAAAGTGTTGTTTTATTATTGGAGCTTCAACTGTACATGCTTCATCAGAATTGTAACTTACAACAAACTATAATGTAATGGTAGCAATGTCATTAGAATGTAGCCTCTAGACCTCTTTCCAGGTCTCCTATGTAATTTATACTATAAATAATACAATGCTAAACAATCTTCTCCACGTATTTGTCATGCAGATTTTGTGGACTGATGACTGTACATTAATCAAGAATAATCTAAAACCTAACATAATACATACTCCTTCTTGGACTTATAACTATTTTGACTGGTCCAAGTGGCATCCTACACACAATCCTAACAAGACAACACTTATTTAACTGACTCGCAAGATATACATTAGGACTTTTATGTCCTTTATTCCAGGAAAGTCTAACAATATTTTGCGTTTATGTCTCAAACTTCCCAAAATAAACTGATTACAAACTTTATAAAGCAAATGATAACTTTGTCAACTTGAAATATTCTCGTAGGTAGTATGCGAGAAATTTCTAGGTACAAAATATCAATTGTCGTCCAAATTAATGTGTCGTCCATCTTGTTGTGTCGTCCAAATCGGATGTGGCATGCTGAAGTCAACAGGCTTTATTATCCTAATTGTTGGTAAAATATTATTCAGTAACTGTCTTCAATAATTGTCTTCAGTAACTATCATCAATAGTTACCTTCAGTAGTTACCTTCGGTAATTACCTATAGTAATCAGCATCTGTAACAAGATCAATTACTATTGTCATCGAACTCTGTTGGTTCTTCTTCTCGTTCGACGTGCACTCCAAAGCTCTGCAATCTCTTCATTGACAATTCATACTTTTTCCTGCATTTTTCTCAGAACTCAAATTTTTTTGATATAAATCAAACACTTATGTTAGATTACTATAATTAATCATATTTACTAATAAATCACAGTTTATTAATAATAATTTATATAAAACATATCAATTAATCATATAAATGAAACAATTATGGTACAAAAATATGTGGCAAATAGCCACTCATCATTCCTCCAAACTGAAGTTCATGCATGTCCTCATGCATGCAAAAAAATCAAATGAAAGGAAAATAACAGTCCTATGCATGCATCAAATATAGAAAAAAAAATATTGGCTACACTCACCACTCAACTGCTGCATAAGATGCATCCAAAGATACAATCAAATAGCAAGAACAGGGAGGATGTCGATGGGCGGGAAGTCTGCAGGGGAGATCGGGAGCGGCGGTGGTTCGGTTCTTGGACACAACGGAGCAATCGGAGGGAACCAAGAATTCGGTGGAGCGAAAACGCCCGGGCCCATTGAAGATGACCGGGCTGACAATGGTATTGGTCGAGGTAAGGACCCTCCAGACAAAGGGGGTGGTGGGGCTCAAAAGTCTTATGCCCAGGCAACGGCCTCAAAAACCCTAAACGGGTTTTTTACCAAAGAGTTGTTTCCGGTTGGGGATGAGCTGGACATCCCAATGGAAGTACTTTCAAGCTTCATGGAGTTTGAGAAATTTACCCTAATAGGTAAATTCATTGGAGGCCGTCTCGACATGGAAACTATCCAAAAATGGGCAGCAAGCAAATGGAAGACTTTTGGTCATTTGGAGCTGGCGGCCCTATCCCGGGGTTTTTTTGCCATTAGATTGAACAATAAGGAGGATTACTGTAAAATTTTGGCTGGCGGGCCATGGTTTCTGGGCCACGAAGTTTATTTCTCAGGAAGTGGGACATGGATTTCAGTCCTGATACCCAGAACATCAACATTGCCCCAATATGGGTTAGGCTCCCGAATCTTCCCCTCTTTGGCTGGCATGAAAATGTCATAAGGGGTATTGCGCGTTCCATTGGGGAGTTGGTCACCATTGACCCTCCCACCCGAGCTCGAACAAGGTTCGTCCAAGCCCGCTTTTGCGTTCTAGCATATTTGGAGGCAGAACTCCCAACTTCCATCACTCTTCGGTCTGGAGATACCATTCTTCATAAACAAGCTATTGTCTATGAAAATAAACCAGCTTTTTGCACCCAGTGTCGGTCCCAAGGGCACCTCCAGTCCCAGTGTCCTCTTCAAAAATCGAGAAAATAGAAACGTGAAAACGGCAACCCCCTGGAGCACAAGGAAGGTCAGTCAAAGCAACCAAATCTTCCAGACGTGAAGGGCCATGGATCCCTAGGCCCCTCTAGAGACTATGGCGGACTCTCTCAGCCTGAAGAGAATCCCACTCTCCAATCGGACCCCGAGCATCTTGAGGCTGACAACCAACAAGGAGCAGACTCCCACTTGGAAAGTGAATCGCAGGAAGAGATGGAACGGACCCCTTCCCAAGTTTTGACTCAGGCTGTTCCTCTGCTCCAAGATACGGGTCATCCCGATTTTAGTCAGTCATAGACGCTGCTAGAAGATTACCTCTTAGGAAGGAGGGGTGAACAGTCCGATCACATTAGCCCCCGAAATACGAGGAGCCGAAAGCAAAGTGTGGATTTTGGTAGTGAGAGGAAGCAGGGCCGTCCTCCTAACAAGGACAAGCGAGACAAAGAGATTGCAACTGACATTGCAAATGGAACCCAACGTTTGCTGGGTTTGGATGACTGTGACGCACAGTCGGACGAAGCACATGCACCAAAACCTCCCCCTCAACAAGGAAGGGGAGGCAAGAAAAACTTCAAACTGTCCAGATGAAAGTCCTCTCATGGAATGTGAGAGGACTGAACGGTGCAGCCAAGCGAAGGTTAGTGGCTGATCTTCGTAGGAGGACTAACCCTTCTATCCTTATTTTGCAAGAGACCAAGCTTGATGCTATCTCCTTTGACAAAGTGGCGAAGGCCATTTGGGCCAAGGCAAATTGTCTGTCCAGCATTGTAGTGGGAACAACGGGAGGACTCATGGTTATGTGGGACCCTTCGAGGTTTGAGGGTAGCTCACTGTCAACTTCCAATAGAATCATCAATGTACTGTTCTAGTCCAAAACCTCCAATTTTTCCCTGGATTCCGTCCAACGTTTATGCTTCAAATTCTGCTACAGAGAGAGCAGAAATGTGGAAAGCTATCTCTCTGATGAGGGAGAATTTTAGCAACTTTCCTTGGGTTTTAGGGGGTGACTTCAATTGTCCCCTTCATCCTTCAGAGAAAAAAGGAGGGTCTGACCACTCCAGCCGCAGCTTGGAAGATTTCAAAGATTTTGTCTCTGCTAATGGCCTGCTTGACATCGAACTCAAAGGGGCTTCTTTCACATGGAGTAATAGAAGGATTGGGGGCGGTTTGATTCAAGTCAAACTTGACAGATTCTTCATTTCCCCAGAAGCCATTCCCATCCTTGGCGGGGCTATCCTTTCGGCTCTTCCAAGGATTGGGTCTGACCATAACCCTATTTTCTTGGAGGCGAACGATGGGCCTATTTTTATGACCCCTTTCAGATTCGAATCCATGTGGATTTCCCACAAAGACTTCAAAGGATTGGTTTCAGCGTGGTGGCAATCGAAGGTGGAAGGAAGCGCTCCTAAGAGGGTGGCTTTAAAGCTCAAAATGGTCAAAGAAAAATTGAAGATTTGGAACAAAGAGGTTTTCGGCAACATTTTTGAGTCCAAAAAATCCATCGCTGAGAACCTGAAGGTTGTGGAGGAAAGGATGGCTCTCGAAGGTTACACTGAGGGTCTCAGGGAGGAAGAGCGGAGCCTTTTGGTGGACTTTCATTCTATTCTCGCTAGGGAGGAAACGTTCTGTGCCAGAAATCTCGTGACCTTTGGTTGAAGAATGGAGACTCCAACACGAGGTTTTTTCATGCATCTACTATGAGGCACAGGGGGGCCAACAAGATCAGAGAAGTGACTTGTAAGGATGGGCACATTACCAGGGAGATTGAGGAAATCAGGAGCGAAGCGGTTAATTTCTTTCAAGATTTGCTTGGCACTCCTCCGGATAGCAACCTCCAGGTCCAGAAATCTATGCTCGCCAATTTTCCGACTAAAGTTCCCCATGAGGTAAGCATGAAACTTTTGGAACCTTTTTCCTCGTCTGAGATTAAGGAAGCATTGTTCTCCATGCAACCAGATAAGGCCCCTGGACCCGATGGTTTCCCCCCGATTCTTCCAAGTCATGTGGGAGGTCGTGGGCTCGGATGTGTGTGATGCTATTCGGGTTATCCAAGCTTCCAGATCTATCCACCCGAAAATCAATTCCACCTTTCTTGCCCTCATTCCTAAGTCTCCTTCCTACAAAAGTTTCTCTGACTATCGGCCCATTAGCCTGTGCAATGTTTTTTACAAGATCCTTACCAAGTCTATAGCCAATAGACTCAAAACAGTCCTCCCCTCTCCGATTGATCCTTGTCAGGGAAGCACTGTTAAAGGCAAAAACATTCTTGATGGTGTTATCACTGTCCATGAGACCCTTCACTCCGCTTACCGCTCTAAGAATGTTGCTCTTTTACTTAAGCTCGACATGAACAAAGCCTTCGACCGTGTCGACCAAAATTTTTTGTGTGCAGTCCTCCTCAAGTTCGGCTTTCATCCCCACTGGATTGACCTTGTCTACAACTGTATTTCCACTCCCTTTTTTTCTGTCTTGGTCAATGGGTCCCCAGCTGGGTATTTCCAAAGCTCCAGAGGCCTCAGACAGGGCGATCCTCTTTCTCCCATCCTGTTCATTCTTCTGGCGGAGGTTCTGAGTTGGTCCATGAAAGAGGCTCTTCGGCAGAACAAGATTTCTGGCATCTTGCCGACTTCTAGAATTAATCCTGTCACTCATCAACAATTTGTGGACGACACCCTCATCTCCACTAGGGCGTCCGTTGCTCAAGCCAAGTCGCTCAAGAGGATCCTGTCCCGTTATGAGCAAGTTGCAGGGCAAAAGGTCAATTACATCAAGAGCAAAATTTACTTTATTAACACTCCTCTGCATAGACAAATTCGGATTGCTAGAATTCTTGAATGCACTATTGATTCCCTGCCTACGTCCTATCTGGGATTGCCTCTATCTTATAGCGGGCGGGCCAGTGGGGACATGTGGAACACAATTCTTGAGCGCCTTCACAGGAAACTCGGCACTTGGAAGGGCAAACTCCTATCGCAAGCTGGGAAAGCCACCCTTACCAAAGCGTGTCTTCAGGGGATCCCGACCTACTTCATATCGGTGTTCATGCTTTCGAGTGCAGTCCATTCCAAAATTGAAAAGATTCAGAGGACCTTTCTTTGGTCTGGTAACGAAGAGAAATCTAGACTTCCCCTTGTAGCCTGGGACAAGGTGTGTTCGAGGGTAGATCAAGGCGGCCTGGGGTTGAGAAGATCAAGACTTATGAATTTGGCTCTGATCGTGAAGCACGCTTGGAGGATTATGTCTAGCGACCCGGTGGAGTGGGTTACACTGGTTAAAATGAAGTATCTTGGCCCCACTCCCTTCTTGGATGTTGAAACATCCTCCGTGGCATCGATATTTTGGAAATCTGTGCTCCAAACCCGACATTTGATCAGTTTGGGAGCCCATTGGATTTTGGGTGATGGCAACTGCATTTCCTTTTGGAAGGACAGGTGGGCGACTGAAGAAGCCCTTGGGTCGAGGGCGGACCTCGCCGGGCTGAGAAGCTTGACCGACCCTAACGCCCAACTCAGGGTGGCGAGTTTCATAGATCGGAGCACCCGTTTCCCTCGGTGGAAGCTTCCTGTTGTGGAGGGGTTTAATAATGAGGTTACCTTCCTTGATAATATCCTTCAGTCGGTTTTAATTCCTTCTACCAGGAGGAATGACAGGATCATCTGGAGTGGTACGGAGGATGGGCGTTTCTCTATTAAATCCGCTTATGAGCTTCTCACCACCAAGACTGCTCTGGACTACAGGTGGAATACTGTTTGGAGGAAAGGAGTTGTTCCTAAAATCAACTTCTTCGCATGGATTGCTTTCCACAATAAAGCCTTAACTATTGACAACCTTCACAAGAGAGGTTTTGCCTTCCCCAACAGGTGTTATTTGTGTTTAGCAGATTGTGAGACGAGGGATCATTTATTCTTGCATTGCCCATTTTCCCACTATGTTCTGAGCATTGTCCTATCCTCCTTCCAGATCCTTTGGTGCTCTCCCCGCTCCCTTAGAGATGCTTTTCACCAATGGCCTAATCCTTTCAAGAATCCCAAGCTCCGCTTCCTCCTCGAGGCCTCCTTCCACCATTTAATTTGGCAAATTTGGTTAGAGAGGAATGCCGAATCTTTGGCAGAGCTCCTAGAGGGCCCCCTTCTGTTGCTCAAAGGGCGTTATCTTACGCCATTGAGAATTCTATTGCTGTTCCTAGTCCCCATCCCCATATTTCGAGCGAAGAAGTGATTCTCAAAATGATGAATCTCTGGCCATTTTTGGAGGTTGTTAAAGGGCCCTGTCGAAGGAATGTTGTGTGGACCAAACCCCCGTGGGGTGGATTAAATTAAACTTTGATGGAGCGGCTAAGGGGAATCCTGGGCCCGCTGGCACTGGTGGGGTTGTCCGTGATCATGACGGGAATATTGTGATGGCCTATTGTGAAGATTTGGGCTCCCAGACGAATCACTATGCTGAAGCCCGAGGTGCTCTGAATGGTATTCGGATTCTCTCTGAGGATCCTCGGCCTCTTATCATTGAGGGTGACTCGCTCAACATCGTGAATTACCTTCTTGGCACCAAAAATCCGTCTTGGAAAGTCTACAACATCATCCTCGAGGCTAGATCTCTCCTCTCCTATCGCGGTAGATGGAAAGCAAATCATATTTTGAGAGAAGGAAATCGCGTGGCTGACCACATGGCCAACAAAGGGCTCGCGACCATGTGCCCGGTTGTGTGGCGGTCTCGCTTCCCATCCGAGGTGGAAAGGTTGGCCAGGGCAGACATCCCTTCCTGATGTTTCATGGTGTCTGTCTTTTTGTTTTTTGGCCTTTCTTTTGGGTTTCTCTCGGGTCTGTCCTGTTTCTTTGTGTTGTTGGGTCTCCAGGCCTAAAAGCCCTTTTTGCTATTTTCAAGTCTGCAACATTAGGATGGTTTTATTTTCATTTAGTTTTATTGTTACAGCCAAGAGGTATGATGCATCATTAGAAAGGTGGCTAATTTTGTACATAAGGTTTTGGGATCCTCTATAAAAACCCACTGTTAATATATTATAATAATTACCAAAAAAATATATAGGAAAAAAATAACATTATAATCAGAATTCCAATGAATACTTTCATAAAATTTACAAAACATGCACATAAATTTTGTCAGAATTCTTTCAAAGCAGTTTAAATACAGACATTTTTAATAAAAGTGCACTAAGCTTCTTTTAGAAAACATAATCGCTAATCTAAAATAATTTATTTATCAAAAATTTAAAGTTCATAAACCTAAGAAACAAAATAATATTTTTTTTTGGATGAAAAAGCCATTATATTAATAAAATAATGTTTTAATCATACAAAAAAAGGGTGGGTGGGATTAGCACACCCCGTAAACCAATACATTAACCATTGTGGTTAAGAGTATACAAGAGTGTCAAAAATAATATTTCAAATATTATCTGCACAGATCATATACAATTTATATTAGCAAATGTATATATATATATATATATTTTTTTTTTTCTTTAGCAAAAAATGTTTTCTAACCATTGCAAATACTAATTGTACATATTACGTAAACGATGAAAATACTAACTGTACATCAACTTATAAAAATATACAGATAAAAATGTTTCCAATACTGCTTGTACACATGCCATACAAATAAGATATAAAAAATGAGGGTCCCGATCCCTTCCTTGCTTCCCCTCCCCTGGTTCCTGCCCAGTCTCTGGCTCATCCCAGGTCATCCCTCCCTGGGATTGTTTGTTGCAGATGATCTTCTTGAGGGAGATCCTTCTCCTCTTTTTGCACCTCTTCCAGTCGGTCAGGGTTTCCTTGTTTGAGTTTTTGTCCTGGTGCTTCCCAAGGTTCCTTGTTGTTTTTGAGATCCCTTCCCTTTTTTTCCCTCAGGCTTCCCCCTAGGGTTTTCTACAGGTTTTTGGCATGGATCTGGTTCCATGCGGTTCTCTGGGTGGTGGGGGTGATTGGTTGGATTTTTGACGGCTTCCTGGGGTTTCCTTTGAGGTCCTTACTACTTTGGGGGTGGTTTGGGGGGGCCTCTTTCCCCCTTTTGCTAGTGAATCCTCTCTGGGATCCTATGGTTGTTGTTGGTCTCGTCCCTATGGGGAGGGCCCTCTTTGATTTCTCGCTTGGAGGCTTCTTCGTGTTGGTTCTGCTCCTTGGTGGACACCCTGGGCATTTTTTTGGCCTTGGGGGGGCTTTTTCTCTGCCTGGGTTGTTCCCAGCCTCAGTCCCAGTTCCCTGAAGTTTCTCCTGTGCAAGGATGGGATTCTTGGCCCCTATTGTTGGGGTTCTCTGGGTTCTGCTGCATTTTTCAAATCATGGGGGGATCTGATCTATGCATGCAGACCCTGGATCCCCTAGGCTAGGCTCCCAAGGATCCCATATTTGTGGTTGTTACCTCTTCCCACCTGGGATCCCCAGTCCCTGTATCCCTAGTCCCTTAACCTATTGTCTTTTCCTGCTGGTTGTCTTAGGGGTGGGATTCTCTTGGTGGTGCTTTCTGGCCACTTCCCGATGGGCAGGATCTCCTCTTTGCTAGTTTTCAGCTGCTTCCTACTATGCGGTATTCCCCCTTTTTCTAGGCAGGATGGTTTCTTGCTGGGCAGGATTCTCCAAAACCGTTGGGTTTCTCGCTGGGCAGGATTCTCCAAAACCATTGGGTTTCTCGCTGGGCGGGTTTTTATCATTTCTTGCTAGTTTTCTCGGGAGGCGGGATTCACTTGGTAGAGGTTTTTGTTGCTTCTCGTTGGGCGGGATCTACACTAGGATGGATTTTAGTTGCTTCCCGCTGGGCGGGATTCACTCTTTGGTGGTTTTTCAACTGCTTCCCGCTAGGCAAAATTTATATTATAATAGTTTTTTGCTGCTTCCTACTGGGCGGGATTTACACAATGGCAGTTTTCAACTACTCCCCACTGGGCAAGATCTCCAAACTTACCTTCCTTTGAAATTGGTGGTTTCCCGTTGGGCGAGATTGTTCAAATTTACCTGTTCCCATTGGGCGGGATTTCTGTTTATTTTTCATTTTCAGGGTATTGGTGCCTTGGGCCCAGAATTTTGTTGTAATGGCTTATTCTTGGCATGTTATTTCCAACTCTTATGTAATCAGGTTTTGGGATCCTAGTTAAAACCCGTTGTAAATACAATAGCTACTTATCAAAAAATAAGATATAAAAAAAATATAAGTCTAAATATTTTAATGAAAGTCTTTTGTCACTGTTCATTAATTCTGAGCCTGTTGAGATAAGATTCGAGAAGAGATCTGGGATGATCGTGGTCTTGGTCCTGGTAATTTGCGTTCTTTCTTAACCCGCTGTACTTGTTCCTTAGCCTTCTGATCTACAACTGCTACAACTGTTGCAACTGGTGTTTCCACCATAACCATCTTAATATACTCAATCTCTTGAGCACTTCCTTTCTGCTCTGTATCCTTTGTCTGCAAAGGATGAAGTTCCTCATTGTTAATCATCGCATCAGGCTCCAAAGGTATCCCTACATTCAAGACAAGACCTTTTAATGTTTTTCCTTTCTCGACGGGTGGATCCGATTTTGGAGGTTGGTTTTGTTGAGTAATACTAAGAATTTGTTGGGAACTGTCCTCCTCGAGGATCTTTGAAAAGTCAATTGGTTTATCAGTGTAAAACTGTTTACTAAAGTTTATCAATTTTTTAGGCTTTTTCCCAGAGGTAGAACTTTTATGTGGAGAAGTTTCAACAGGTGGCGATCGATTGACAGAGTCCATAGGTCTCAGAGTCTTATCCACATAAAGTTGTTTAATTAATTCAAACTGAATAGAAAGGGCTTGTTGGATAATTTTAGACTGTTCTAAAAAGTCCTCTCTTAGCCTATCAATTTTCATTTACAACACTATATTTTGTGCACGAAGGTAGGACAGGGTCTCTATGGTAGATTTGTTTACAGGTAGTTCTTGTTCAGGCCCTTGTTCATTTTCTTGTTCAGAATTTTCTATAATTTTCTTCTTCCTTCCAATATTTGGTTGAGATTTAAATTTCCCAGATTTACGTTTTCGTTTTGGGCTTTTAGGCTCTTCTTCCTGGCTATCAGAATCATGTTCTTCCTTTGTTGATTGTTCTCCCTCAGACTCAGTGGATTATGAGCACTCAGGTACGTTGGATTCTTCCACGATCCAACCCCAAGACACTTTCATTTCATGAGCCTTTTTCAAAATAATTAATTTAATCAAGCCATGGTGAGCAATCAGGTGCAGCTTAGGTTTTTCTTGAGAACTTCTAGGTTTTACTCTTAAAATAGTTGACTTCAAAGATTGGAACAGAAAATAAGGGAGATTAATAACACAATCATTTTTATCTGGATGTTTCAAATTGATCAACATCCGAATATGATAGGCTAACAGAACAGACATTCGTCCCTCAAGAGTGAAAATTTTAATAATAAGGACAACGACCTCCTGCCATAGAAGGGGAAGTGTAGAGGTTGCAACTCCCTTGATTGACCCTTCTTTATCTCTTAGGATTGTGCATTTCTCACCAAATTTGGTCACCAACTGAGTGACACTTTTCAAATTTTTGTAGAAAGGTAAACCAACCTCAGGTAAACCCAATACTTCAGAAATCAGACTTGGGTTTAATTCCAACTGCAAACCTCCAACATGGGTGAGCATAGTATCAGGGTTATAGTTTAAGATAAATTGTCTTGCCACCCCTAAGTCATGGCCTCTAAATTTGGTCAGTGCCTCCCACCATCGAGCGTTTTCAAATAGTTCAATTACAGAGTCGCTCAAGTTTTGTGTGTCGACGGACAACGACTCACTACGCTTTTGGAAAACAGGTTTAGGCATGGTGATGGCTGAGGATTGAGAGGAGATGAGTTTTCACCAAAAACCCTACATTTTATATATAAACAGAAGTATTGTTTAGAAGTCGACAAAACCCTTAAAAATTTGTTTTGTTTTTATATTATATTTGTCTTTTTTTTATATTATTTTATTATAGTTTTCTTTTATACAAATATATCTTCAAAAACGTAAAATTTACAACATATAGATCTTAAAAATCTACTGATATCAAATTAAATCAGAATGTAAAACAATCCTATTGTTGTACATCGAGAGATAAAAACGTAAAATTTTATAAAAATGCTATTATATCGAGAAAATATATATAAAAAAAATTATAATACAAAAAAAATCCTAAATTTATATTTTTCTTTTGTTTTACAAAAAAAACCCTAATTTTGTACAAATTATTCACATAAGCGTCAGAAAATCCCTAATTTGTCAAACAATGTCCATATTTCGAAAAAAAATATAAGAGATTTTCCTAAATTAAGACGACTTATCAAGATATTTTTACCAAATGAAGGATTTTTAAAAGAAAAAACAAATGTGATAGCAAGATTTACTGTAATTTTACCCTAAAAATATGAAATTATCATTTTCCCCAATTTTTACCCTAGAATATAGTTTAAAAACAAAATTTTAGATCTTTTTCCTAATAGAATTTCAGGGTTTGCCCTAATTTTAACTTAGAATGAAAAATTTCATGTATTTCCACTGTTACCCTGAAATCTAGTTTTAGAATTCGTTCAATTGTAGCTCGAAATGAAAAATTTCATGTATTTCCCACTGTTACCCTAATTCCATATATATTGTATACAAAAAATTATAATCACATTTTCTGCCTAATCTCTACCTAATCCCTAATTTTTACCTAATTTTAAACTTAAAATATTTTGGATGTACAGAGAAACAATAAAGAAAGAGAAAAATAAAAGTTTCTTTTACTTGTCATGATCACTGAAAGTTTTACCACCTTTTTACGTCGTCGACCACCTTCACTTACGACCTCCAAAAATCATCTGAATACAACACGAAAGTCACACAAAACTGGTCTTACTTCACAATGTTTACAAATATACAAACCCTTAGTAAATATTTCAATGAAATTCACTTAGAGGTCTGATAATTTTTCTCTGCATGGCCGCATGCAACGTCGATGATAGATAAGGTTTTTCTCGACGGTGAAAGATCTACACCTAATGTCATCGATTTACTCTTACCCTAATGTCATCGACGGTGGAAACTTTTCATCTAATTACCCTAAGATCTACGGTAATAATCAATGGCGGTGTTTTAATGTATTTACCCTAAAATTTATGCTAGATTTGGCAAACATGTGTCGATAATTGGGCAATATTTTATTTGTGTTTGTTTGTTTGTTTCTCAGCCCTTGATTTCCAATATAATCGATGATAGAAATAGTTTATCCGTGTCATCCTCTTTCATTGGTTGGAGGAAATCACGTGTTTATATGGGCAATTGTCATCCGTTGATCAATTTTTAAAATCAACGGTGTAAACTCTGATCCGTGCATATGCGTGTAATTGGTCACATTCATGCATCTTCGTGTCCCTGTCTCGGCATGTGGTGTCTTGTGTTCTAAAGGTGCATAATATACTTCATGTTTGCCACCTTTCTTGGCACGTGGTGCGTATATAATCGTCAAGGCAACCTTAATATAACTTTGTGGCGTATAATTTTATTATATCTTAATTAAATATTAATATATATTATATTACTTATATTTATATTACTATATATTTAATATATATAATAAAGATATTATATATTATATATTATAAGTATTTATTATTTATAATATTATTTCGTATTCTGATTTTAAATATACTTTTAGTTTAATTAGTATTATTAATATATATATTTTAATTATTATATAAATATATACAAAAATAGTATTACAAAATATTACAAGCATTTTTCTATTTTTATGGATGATAACTATAGAAGGGTATTACAGAATAGTATTACTGATAATGGTATTACTAAAGCTTGTATAAAAAATATTTACAAAAATTATCTACAGAAGATTCTTACGAAAATTGCTTACAGAGACTACTTATGGAAGATGCTTACGAAAGCTACTTACGGAAGATACTTACGGAAGATACTTACGGAAGATGCTTACGGAAGACATCTACCAAAACCATTATTAGAATTAAGAAAATACTTTACCTGTTTTTCTTCCCCCAAACTATATTTTAGCCTCCCCCCAAACTGTAATTTTGGCTATATAGCCAAAACAAAAGGAAGGGTACTTATTTATTTTTAGGGATAGTATAATAATAATGTTATATATGGGGGTTTATTTATAAGTTTAATGAGTATGCTTTCCTGTATGTCATTAAGAAGTTTCCAAAGATAGAAAAATATGTTAGATAAAATCGGATTTCAGCCTTCTAGGATACCTGAATTTATAGGAAAAAGTAAAATGGATATGTAGATGGCTTTCTTTTAAATGATAAAATGTGATGGACACAAGCCATGGTTTTGTAGAAAATATTGAAATCATAGTACTTTCATGAGGATGAACTTTGAATTCTTAGCTGCATATGATGTTTCTAGGGTTATTCTTCAAAGACATCAAACATCCTAGCAATTTTGAACAACTTCATTTACTTCTTTCACAAATTAATATAGTGTCAAAGTTGTCCTAGTAGTTTCAAGTCTCTTGTAAGACCAATTGTGTGTGCAGTGAAGATTCATTTCCCATTATGAGTAAGGATTGAAAAACAACAAGTGTTATATATGCCAAAAAGCTAGCTGATCTTATAAGCATCTAGAGGTCTTATCCAGACTTACTGCTAATACGAAAGGATACCTTAAGAAAGAATACCCCATGGTGTTTGAAATACTAAGAATTCTAGGGATTCAAGCTCTTTTTGCCCTTTTTGCTTTGTGCTTTATTTGGGATACTTGCTTAGCAAGGGATTTGTAGTGCTTTTTTTTTTTTTTGAGGTTCTTGCTGATTTTGAGAAGCAAGAAAATTTTCATTACTTTTTGGGGTTCTTGCTTATTTTGAGGAGAAGCAAGAATTTATTAGGATACTTGCTCGATTAGATGAGGAGCAAGGGATTTTTTTTTTTTTTAAGGGTGAAGGGCGAGCTTGTCCTTTTGCCAATTCATTAGTACTCTAAACCATTCGTAAAAATAGATAAGCAAGGAAAACTTTTTCACTTATGGCAAAAATAACATATGAGTTAATTTTTCCAAAACTTCACAATGTTTTTAAATATGTAATTGTGTGTGGTCAAATAGAGAAACTTGATCAACTAGGAGTCACTTAGAACATTTTAAAATATTTGCTTTAGTTCCAATGAAAATTTTACCCAAAATACTAGATATAGTTTGAGTATTTGAAAAATACTTAGATTTCATCAAGCAACAAGGTACTATACATCATGTGGTAATCATCTTCCTACAAAGTTTATAATAAAGATTTTTTCTTGAAAAACTTTGGAGACTGAAAATGGAAAATAATGTAGATACTTCATGATGAAATAAAGGAAGCATAATCATTTTTTTTATATAATAATTATATATATATATATATATATATATATATATTTTTTTTCTTTTCAAAGAGAGTTTATTGAATAGTAACTGATTGCAGTTCAGAAATACACTGCAAATCAGTGTGCTGTCTAAACTGATGTATGAATTCTTCCTTAGATAATGGATTCTTATAAAGTTTAAGCCTATGTCCATTTACTAATAATTTTCTTGTTGAATCATCTATAGGCTTAAGCTTGACTATACCGTTTCCAAATATTTCCTCAATTTCATAGGGTCCTAGCCATCTTGTTCTTAATTTACCTTGAAAATCTTGGTAACGAGAGTCAAATAACAAGGCCCAATCTCCTGATTGAAATGTACGTGGTACAATGTGTTTATCATGCCATTTCTTTCATTTTTGTTGAGTTATTTCAGTTCTATGTAATGCTTCTAATCTTTGCTCATCCAAAATATTTAATTTTTCCAACCGTTCTTTTTGTGCATTATCCAAATTCATGTTAAGTTGTACCGATGTGCGAAGGGTTTCTATTTCGAATTCAATGGGCATGATGGCTTGTTTTCCATAAACCATTTCATAAGGTGATAAACCTATGGTAGTTTTCCAAGTTGTATTATATGCCCATACAACTTCTTTTAACCTCTCAGCCCAATGTCTTCTCTTGTCACCTTCTATTTCTTGACAGTTTTGGATAATTCTTTTGAAGCTCTCTATTTGGGAAGGCTTCTACTTGCTCTCTTATTTGGATTTGGTTGCGTTTTGGAATTGTTATGGTTGGTTTTTGTTATGTTAACTTATGCTTTCAACCAGATGTGAAATAGTGATCAATCACATTGTATGAGTAACATTGAGGTCCACCCCCTGATCTAAAATTAATATCTCTTGGTGCTCCAAAGATGTTGACATGTATCATTGGTATCATAAACTTGTTGAAAATTCTTATTGTTATTGGGTCAGGAATTTGAGCTCGAGGAAGAGATGTTCTTAGTTTTATTTTTTTTTTTTTTTTATTTTTTTTTTTATATAATTAATAATATTATATTATTTTAATATTTTTTTTTTTTTTTTTCAACTTTAAAAGATATACTTACAATTTTTAGTTTTATATTCTTATCACAACTTTGACAAGAATATTTTTTAACTTCTTTCTTTTCCTACATCTATGCGTACATTTATTCAGTATCCGTTGATTTATTATCCATAAGTCCAAATAGGAGGGTCAATTGGTCAACAAATCAGTTTTTAAACCGTCCAACTATCCCATTTCAGCTCTCGTCACTCCTCCTCCTGTGGATGTATATTTATTACTTCTCAGAGGCTTGTTTCTTGAATAATTTCTGCAAAGGTTGATAATCTCCTCAAATGACATAATATGAATGTCTCCTTTTGCCATATGATTTAAAATCTCAAGAACATCTTCCTTCAACCCTTTCAAGAAAATTTCTTTTAGGATTTCTTCTTCAAGGTCTATATTTACTCTAGATCCTACAAATTGAAATCGTTCGAGATAATCCTCCAAATATTCTTCTTCTTTTTTATTCATACGAAAAATCTCAGCTTTCTTATCCCTAACTCTACAATAATCTTGATATCTTTCAAGGAATAGTTGTTTTAATCCATTTTCTCCATCCCAATGATTACAAAATCCTTCTCCTAGACCCATAACCATATCAAAGCTACATCTTTAAGAGTAGATGGAAATAATATTAGCTTTTGCTCAATGGTGGTGTAAAAGTAAGATTGACATACTACTTCAAATTCGAAAAGAAAAGCATCGAGATATTCATAGGGTTTTTCATGAAATGTAGGCAATATAGAAACATAAATTGATTTAGGTTCTCTTTTTATTTCTTCTGTATGTAAGATTGGGAAATGGAATGATTTTCTTTGTCTGTTCTCTCTCTGATCTCTCTCTTGCATTTGTATCCCATTTCCACGGTTTTCTCCTATTTCTCCCAAATAACTTTGCTCATCAGCATACCTGAATATAATAATTCAAGAATTGGTTCAGGTATAGGTTTGGTAAATATAGAAGAGGGATCTACGTAGTTGTCAAATTCTGGATTAGACAATAAATATGAATTGGGATCTTGATCTAGGATTTCAGCTTGATTGGTTGATGTTGTAGCCTCAGTTTTTACTAGTTTATAAATCCTAAGAATTCTAAAGTCTCTTGGGAATTTTTCTTCTATTTTGTTAGTTTTTATGAATATTCCTTTAGAGTCTCTAGGTTTGCTCATGAATGTTCTAAACTTCTTGCAATATGTCTAATCTTCTTTGAATAATTTATGAATATCGTTGATTGGATCAAGTTGTTCTAGTGTCATAAAATGTTCCTCTTCAAAACTAAAATAGTCTACCAACAATTGAATCAACTAAGCAAGGTAAGCTTTAGTTGCAATCGGATCAGGAATTCCAAATTGTAGTTCATAATGCAACTCTTGGCATAATTCTCTAAAATGTACAACTCTAGGAATTCTACAATATATTTTATTGTATTATAGGGCTAATTATTTCCTCTCTATATCTGCAAGGAAGTTGTGAATAGTGAGGGAATCCTCTAGGTATTGATTCCAATGATAAATTACTGGATTTACTATTGTTCTCCTATCCCACAACCAATTTTCACAACTTATTCCAAGATCTTGATAAGGTGAAGAATGATTTACCCGTAAAGTTTTTGCTATATTTATCCTCTTGATTTTCTTTAGTTCATCTGATCTTTCATTGATAGAATCAATGCGTTCACACAATGCTTCCCATTCTGGTTTGGTTGTTTTGTATCCTTGGTCAAAAATAAGATTAACCTCTTGTTGTATTAGCAATTTTCTAAGGTCTATAAATTCAGTTTGACTGCTTTCAACCATTTGGCATTTTTCTTATTTTCTCTCTTTGATTTTTGTGTTTTTTTTCTATTTGGGTTTTGATTTTATTTTCTATTTCAATCCTATTGTTTTCTAAGCTTAAATATAAATTTCAAAACTTATAAATACTCTTAACACAATAGAAAAGAAATAAATATAATATTACTAAATAGACCTAATGCTACTAAAATTAGATGCGTTCATACAACTAATTTCAGCATAATTAGGGAAAAATAAAAGTACTTGGAAAATAAAGTTTTACTGGAAATAAAATTGCTGAAATAAAAGGTAACTCCTATTGTTCCTTGACTATTAGGAGGATTTCATTACAATTGTGTCACTCAATGTAACTACTTCCTATAAAACAAAAATAGGGTCCTAAGATCATTAGGTTGTTTTCAGCGTTCACCTACTTCCTATTTTTGTTTATAGGTCCTAAACCAAATTAACAATAGTAATTACCCAAAGCAAGGAAATTGCAAAAAATAAAATTTGCTAAAATTGAAATTTGTAGGAATTGAAATTTGCAGAAAGTAAATTTTTAATCTATGAAAGCGGTAAAAATGAAACCCTTATGAAAAATGAACCTGGCAACGTTGAAATGCGGGGCTTGTTGGAACCATCTATGGGCCACTCTGACTCGTATGCACACCAAGGTCTCATACGTACCCCTTTTCACATACAAGTAAGTCCTCTCGCTTTGCACTGCCAAACAAATTTTTTGACCAACTACTATGACGCTACTCTCCCCAGAAATGGTGCCAAAATGATCAGTTGTAGAGCTTACATTTAATTTATCAATCCAAGGGAAATCAAGGTTAGATTTAAAGAGTAACAATCCCATATATATTATATCATAGAATTTAATACTAAGCTTAGCTCAAATTTCTTTTTCAGGCTTCACGTGTACAGAAAAGTAAATGAACAAAATTAAATTTGTGCAGAAATGAATGATGCAGGGTATGCAATGATGATTTACTTTTACTGATGAATTAATTTACTGATGCACTTAATTATTGATGAATTGATTTACTGATGCACTAATTATTTGCAAGCTAATTTATTTATGATATGATTTAATCTAATTGTGAGGATCCTCGTGCAATTTATCTTGTTTATATAATTTAAAATGTAATTTTAACTAATCCTAACCTAATGTAGGGGCGAGAGCTCAGGGACTGTCTATAGGAGTGGGCCCTGCCTCCTAGAGAGTAGTGTAAGTCTTTCTCCCCTAGTTTACCTTATCTCAGTAACTAAATTTTATATCTCATACTAATATTTATGCATATTCTATGAATGCAGGTAACAAATACACAACTTACAAAATGAAATGCAAACAATCCATAGAATTGATACAAATTACCATATTTGAAGAACAAAGTGTTGTTTTATTACTGGAGCTTCAATTGTACATGCTTCCTCAAAATTGTAACTTAGAACAAACTATAATGTAACGGTAGCAATGTCATTAGAATGTAGCGTCTAGACCTCTTTCCAGGTCTCCTATGTAATTTATACTGTAAATAATACAATGCTAAACAATCTTCTCCATGTATTTGTCATGCAGATTTTATGGATTGATGACTGTACATTAATCAAGAATAATCTAAAACCTAACATAATACGTACTCCTTGGACTTATAACTATTTTCAATGGTCCAAGTTGCATCCTACACATAATACTAACAAGACAACACTCATTTAACTGACTCACAAGATATACATTAGGACTTTTGTGTCCTTTATTCGAGGAAAGTCTAATAATATTTTGTGTTTATGTCTCAAAATTCCCAAAATAAATTTATTACAAACTTTATAAAGCAAATGATAACTTTGTCAACTTGAAATATTCTCGCGGATAGTATGCGAGAAATTTCTAGGTATAAAATATCAATTACCATACAACTTAATGTGTCGTCCATATTTTTGTGTCATCCAAATCTGATGTGGCATGCTAAAGTCAACAGGATTTATTATCCTAACTGCTGGTAAAATATTCTTCAATAACTATCTTTAGTAACTGTCTTCAGTAACTGTCATCAGTAGTTACCTTCAGTAGTTACCTTTAGTAGTTACCTTCGGTAATTACCTACAATAATCAACATCTGTAACAAGATCAATTATTGTTTTCATCAAACTTTGTTGGTTCTTCTTCTCGTTCGACATGCACTCCAAAGCTCTACAATCTCTTCATTGACAATCCATACTTTTTCCTGCATTTTTCTCAAAACTCGGACAAATTTGATATAAATCAAAAACTTATGTTAGATTACTATAATTAATCATATTTACTAATAAATCACAGTTTATTAATAATAATTTATATAAAACATATCAATTAATCATATAAATAAAACAATTATGGTACAGAAATATGTGGCAAATAGCCACTCATCAACCATAACTATATCACAAGGACTAAAGCCCATGGTTCTAAGAGGTATAAGAATTCATGGCCTTCTTAGATCAAAATAGTTAGCAATACATGATGACAAGAATTAATATCTAGGATACACTAACCCATAGGATCATAGAGGTTTTGGTGGTACAAAAAGTTGCTCATAGATGTGAAGAATAGGTCAACTCTCTAGCCTAGAAAGTAGGAGATTGGAGAGAGTGCATATCATCATTGATACCAATAGGATTTACTTTCCCTTGGGATTCTAATACTAATGTCCTCCTCTATCAATAATTTTGGTAGTGATTGAGTCAAAATGTAATTATCTAACTACCACCAAAATCTTCTATTGATGACAAGGTGACCTACGTCATGAAACCTATAATCAAGATCAAAATGCATATTCAAATAGTCATAAGTGATATCATATCTTTCATCCTAGAATATCCTTGGGAACTTGAAAATTATTACTTACAACTCACCCAAGCAAGACTATCTTGTGTAAAAGAGTGGGAAGAAGTTATAGAGGTAATGAACAAGCTTTAGTCTTGACTCCATATCCAATGAATAAGGCTGCCAAATTCTAGGTCCTTTATCACCAGTAGGCTAGAGATCCCCTATGAGTGACCATAACTTTAGTGAATTTTCACTACATACAAAATTTGATTGCAATTTCTTACTCAAACCAAAATTCTAAAAAAGGGCCAATGTAATAAGAGCATGAAACCAAAGCAATCGAGGTCTCAAGGAAAGTCTAAATGAAGAGCCTTTATGAATTTCTGGTAATTAGGTCTCTGGGAACAAAGGAAAATGATGGGATGGAAAGGATCAAATTTTTTTAATATATAAAATATCACATTACCCAAAAAATTTTGGTCACCAATATTCTGAGTAAGGGTCAACTCATGCCAATAAGATCCAATAGAGAACCTAAGGAAACAACAGTTTGGGAATCAGACTTGTGAAAAAATGGGACCCACACAATTGAATATAACTTTGTAATTGAAAAAGAACTTATATAATGAGTGACTTCCACTTTTTTAGGTGCCACCTGAGCCTAGGTTTCTATAAAAGGGAAATAACATAAATGCAACATTCAAAAGAAGCTACCCCACCTACCCCTCATTTATTGTGATAAAACTCTAGATTATCTCAAGACCTACAAGAGTTGAATGCCACATCACTTTTTGAGTCTAACAACACGAAGGACATAGTCCTCTCCTACCCATGAAAAAATGGAGGTAATTTTGAGTTAAGTTGTATAAATATCCTACTTTAAGCCTAAAAAGGGGGAAGGATAATATTTTTGTGCGTAGTATCTGGTCTAAGAATTTTTCATTCACCTTATTTTGTGTATTAATTTGGACTTGATTCTTGAGTCAATTAATATATAGGCATTCAATCCTCTTTCTATTGGTATATTTTTATGAGTAGTTTTGATCATTATAAGGAGTTGTGACTTAATTTTATATCCCAGTCTTTACATATATGCATATTTATGTGAGAAGTTGTGACTAGTTTTTGTTCTAGTTTTTATATAGAGTTTATAGATAAATGAATATACTATTTGAAATCATGTTCATTATTTTTGTTATGATTTATGCATGTGTTAATTTATCCCATTGATACTCAAAATAATTTTGCAGTTCTTATTGCATTGCCACCCTTAGTTTAGGCTAGTTAGCTTTTATCTTCTTATGATTTCCTTTTTCCTCAGTTAGATTTTGTAGAATAGGTTAGCTTAGTTGGATCAAGCATCAAAGATCAACTTTGATAAAGATATAGAATTAGAAAATATATTTAAGGTAATCCTCAAAGCCACATCATACGCTCCCTAATTTTTTAGACTATGTGCTCTTTGCGAGGTGCGAGCATTGGGTACATCCAAAAAATATAGTATATGGCCATTATGCTCTAAGAATTACCAAAGAAATATTCATAATCTAAATCAAAATACTTCATCTAATGCCCATGTCATAGCACCCATACCTAACTCCAATCCTAACCCATCATATTTTGATTTTCATATTATTGCAAATCTTAAACTGCTTAATTATACAACTTCTAGTTAAATGCACAACCACCTTTCAATATTTCACTTCAACACTCGGGCATGTCTTGGATAAAATAATGATAATTGTGTTCCACTGATTATTTTACCCCATGGTAAAAGGGCACTACTAATACTTCCTACTCTGGGTGCACCCAAGAGTAGGAGACATCTGGTGATGAAGTCTAGAAAGGCCACTCACTTTGGCCAACTAGGTTGCTAGAGTGTGAGCCAACGAATGGAGACGAAGTCCACTGTCATCGGTCTTGATTAACGGTTGGGGATGAAGTCCAACTTGTTAATGTTTAAAGTGGTATGTGGTGTGTGGGGTTCATTTTATTTTATGCAAAAGCAAGTAAAAGAAAAGAGCATTCAATGTTATTTCACTAATACATAGAAATAACATTTCAAATTCATATTTCTAAATAATTGAATATTTCAATTTTAAAAACCTATCAGAAATAGAACCCTATATGAATAGCCTTTTAGCAGGGAATAAGCAGGAAGACCACATCAAAATAGATATAGAGGCCATCTATACAAAGTAAATTTTGTAGAAGAAGCCATATGACCCAGATACAATCAGAAATAGGGGCCATCTAGGATAGGGATGGCCACAAACATAGGCCATTTGACCCAAGGATAGTTAAAGACAAACACTTTTAAATTTGCAAGATATTTTGTAATTTCTCTACTAAAGCATGAAATTTTATTTTTCTTTATTGAAAGTAGGAAATGAAGGATATAATAACTCATAGGTGATGCCTAAATCTATTGTAGATGTAGTTCTTGATATTTTTTAACTTTTGATTTGAGGCCATATCAGGGTAAGATGATGGAGTCTACTAGCCATCTCAGGGTGATACAGTTGCACCTAATAACCATATTGGTTAGGGATGATGGTACCTACAATTTAAAAATACCAATAAAAGCAGCAATTAGCAATAAATTTACAAAATATGGACAAATTCCCATCGTGATCACCATTGAAGTATGCTAAAAAGAGCATACATCCCAAAAATAAAAGATAAGATTGAAATGTAGCAAATATAAATGTAACCATACAAATAAAGAACAAGATAAATAAATGATTGAATGATGCCCTTTTATTGATAATGCTTTGTTCTTTCCAATAATATTACAAGAAAATCCCTCTTAGGGATTGCTACCAATATTGATACAATGAAATACAATTATAGCCATTTTGGATGTATTTTGTAGGATCTATTTTGCATCCTCATAAATTGATCTGGGGAAGGAATTTATTGTGACCTACACGATGTATAATGGTGAGGGATGAATATTTTTGTTGTTGTTCACTTGTAAAGACCTATAATATGCACACAAGAAAATCTAAAGAGCATTAAACATATATGAGGAGCCTTTCAAGATAAGACCCATATCCATGATAAAGAAAATGATGAAGAAAACAATAAAGAAAGCTGAAATATGACACAAATGCATTAAAATCAAATTAAGCTATGGAAAATAGTAATTGAAAAGCTACTAAAACTACTGAAAGCAAGAAAATAGGAAAACATATCTTTGCTAGGAGGCCATATCTGTGTAGGATGGTCTTGCCTGTGGGCCATCTCGGGGTGAGATAGTCTATCCTATGGGCCATATCGGGGTGAGATGGTCTCGCCTGTAGGTCATATCAAGGTGAGATGACTACTAAACAATGAGTAAATTCCTTGTAGATGATGCGAGGTGATGTAGAGTTTGATCTGTGGATGAATTGATATTCTTAGTATGCTCCATGAAGAATGACTTAGAGGTATAAATTGACATCGAATCAGATATTTTGAGTGGCACAAGAAGCATAAATTTGATGTTCAACCTTTGAAATGGTCCATTGGAATGCTTGAAATCTCCATGGTTGAATTTTGGTAGCACTCTGTTGCTTAGGGAATAAGGGATATTTTTCTCTCTAATTTGGTAGCACTTCATTGATGAAGAACTCATACCTTGTAATGAAGGCAAGGGCACCTTTTTATAGATTTTCTAAATGGGAATCCAAGCTTATAAGAGAAGACAAGAATCAAGAAGTAGTTAGAATAAAGAAAGATAATTGTCTATTCTAGAACCTTCTTGCAATTGACTATGCATGCTTAGCTGTCCTGTGTAACCATTTTTGCCTCAGCTCAGGATTCAAAACTTGTTACAAGCATGGCCATATTGGGGTGATATGACCATGTCTATTGATTGTCTCAAGGTAGGACAACCTCTGGAGATCGTCTCTTGGTGGGGTGTCCTAGGCTAAAAAGGGAAAATCCTCCCTATTGGAGTGGTAAAAACTACTATGAAGCCCTAGTGTTGTCCAAGGTGAGTCATATGTCCTGCAAAGGGGTCCATATAGGTAGTCTCCTCAATATGACATGTTTTAGGTGTCTACAATCTGCATATAAAAGACTTCTAAATTCCTAGTAATGAATAAACTACCAATTCAAGATACTTCTACAATTTCAAAGATGGCACTTAGACATGATCTAGGTCAAGTTTTTCTACTAATTAGGGAAAATTAATCCAATTATCTTCTCTTTCTAAAGGTACATGAACTAGATTAACTCTTCTTTGGATATAAATTTATGACTCTATCTTTGGATCCAAGGTGTTAAGCTTTTTGTGAGAAGATTTTCAACATGCACTATGGTGGCCATAATTTGTCCTCTAATATCAATAATAAAAAAAATATTGAATCATTAAGCAAAATAAATATTTTTGAATAATTAACCCCATGGTTAGGAAGGGACCAATAGGAACAAGGCATACCCTGTGATAACAAACCAAAATCTATGCCTCTTGCATCCAAAAGAACCTCCATAAAACTAAAGTAGATCCTCAAATATGATATAAGATGTTCATGGTGCTTCTACCAAACTACTAAATTATGCTTGTAGGATTGATCATGGAAAAAAATAAATATAAAGTTTTTGAAAATCTCATATCATGTAATTTAAATAAAATATCAAAATGCTTTTGTATGAAAAATTTATTGCCTTCAAAAATTTTACCTATATACACCAACAAAAGCTACCAAAATTTGAATTTTCAAAATAGTTATAAACCAATATGTTTGATGAATTAGGTTATGCCTTATGTCGTCAAACCATCAAAAACAAAACTACCATATGTCATGGAACTATCAAAAGAAAAAATACCTTCTATCCTCCACATCTACTATTGACTAGGATAGTGGCATAGGCAAGTAAATTATCTTCCTCATCTATCAATAGGGCATATATAACATAAAGCATAACCATGAGAATGACCTGGATCAAATATAATTCATAGATGTAAAAAATTAATGTGTTTCTTAGGTGGCCACCTATCTTAGTTATATACTGAAGTCACCAATTCAAACACACATAATTGTCATATGTCTAAAATTGAATCAAGTTTATTAGAAATACTACATGTCCCTCTAATTCTCTACTAATTGGTTAGATTAATAGTCATTTAGAGGAGTATTATCTCCATTTTCATGCAAATAATATGGTGGGAGACCTGAGTACAACCCCTTTCTCTCTAGGAAAAAAGTTATATTATTCATTTTCCTCAAACTATTATGCTTCCAAAATCAACTCTTTGACATCATTTTCATTAAGAGACTTAATTTCACTCGATCAACTATCTTCTAAAATTTTAATTTCACTAGGATAAATATTAACATCATTATTGGCTAAATTATATTCTATGCAATTTCCTTCTATCAATATATGCTCACATTTTCAATAAACTGCCTCCAACAATAGTTTTTTTTCAATGAGTTTACATAGGTTTTTATGAGGGGTTGCGGTCCTCTCATATTGAGTGGGGTTTGAAACTTGGACCTCTCAAAGAGAGGCCAAATGATGAGGCCAGGAATTGCCTCATCCATGAACACTTTTTGATACATTTTTGACTATTTGACT
Organism: Wollemia nobilis; assembly: GCA_028583015.1. Lineage (NCBI taxonomy): Eukaryota > Viridiplantae > Streptophyta > Pinopsida > Araucariales > Araucariaceae > Wollemia > Wollemia nobilis. The sequence goes on along the minus strand of JAQPPZ010016833.1, from coordinate 3,263,032 downwards.
TACCCTTTTTACTATGATTTTTATGTTAATTATGGAAAAATGCATTATATAATGATGTTTGCAAATTCTGGAATGACAAAGTGCATATGCTCTGTTTTACTATTTTTACTGCAATTTCACCTGTTTTTCAGTTAATCAGTAGTGTTATAGCAATTTAGAACTTGTTTGAATATCTGATGCTTGGTAATATGGTGTTCCTTTGGTTAAACTAATTCAAATGGAAAAGGGCACCAAGAATTCGTCACTGTAGCTGACTGTGCAGGAAAACAGGCTGTAACTGTGACAGTTCCAGCCAGCTGTACATATACAACAGGGCTTGGAATTAGTCACTCCAGCACATGCCACCGATGCAGAAGGGTGTGAAAGGAGAGTGGAGAAGTCAACACGTTACTTCCTACGCGTTTGGACCATAGATCAGCAACAAATGGTCACCTGCCTGTTGTTTCGGAGCAGTGCAGGAATAAGCGACGCAGGAATAGGGAATAGCGCAGGAACAACTGAAGGTGGTCAAAAAGTGATAAACCGATGGAGGAAAGTATTGGAAATTGACCAGGAGGTTGTCCCAACTCATATTAACGTGATTTCCTCAACAGATGCAGCCCAACAATAATGAATGGATAAAGTTTGGACAAAGTAAAATCCTGTAGTCTAGGAAAACAGTTATGTAAATCCCTGCAAAGCAGGAACCAAGCATATCAGTGTTATCTTATAAATAATAAAGCTCCCATATGGTCGAGCATATATAGATATAGATATATAGAGATATAGATAGATAGGCAAGAGAGTACCAAATTTAGGATAGAGTAAAGTTTTCCTGTAGCAGAACAGTAATTTGCAGGTTTTTCCTGCATTACTGTAATGCATTTTTAGATTGAATAAAAAGGTGCAATCTTCAGTTTTCAATTGGCATGTTGAGGTTTATGAGTAACAGCTAGATCTTCTTAGCATAACTCCTCACCTTCTTCTAGTTCTGGAAGCAAGGGCCCACTTGCAGGCCAGAGGAAGGCAGTTTTTGACAGAATTTCTTGTTGAATTCTTGTTGCAGCAGGTTAGCAGAATTCTGCCAGTTTGCATTTCTTTAAGTAGTTTTCAATACAGTTTTCAGTAGTGGACAACATTTCTTTGTATTTACAGCAATTCCCAGATATTTTGTCATCTTGCAGTTTTACAGTCATTATTGGTTCAATTTTGCAGTACACAACAATTTCTAGATATCTTGTCATTTTGCAATATTGGCAGTTTTGTTGATTCAGTTTTGCAGTAGTTAAAATTCTATTTTGATATTATCTAGTTGATTTACTTTCATGCAAGAGTGTGTGTGTTCTAAATTCTGCACTTTATTTTTCTGTCATTTCAATTTAGCAACATTTCATTTTCTGCAATTTTCAGATTCTGTCATTTCATTTCCTGCAATTCTGTTTCTGCAAAAGTAAATAGGAGTTCATTTCATTTCTTAGGAGTTAAAGGTCACAACAAAACCCCCAAAATGCTAACTGATCCACCAATAAAACCTGTTCTTGAATAAACTGAACCTACAACTATAACACCTCCTATCGTATATAGCCTCTGGACACCGCCCTGGATTGACACACATAATGATTAAATGATGAATGATCAACGACCCTCATCATTTTTGGTGTCGTTGTTGGGGAACAATCGATGTTGTTAGGAAAAGTGAAACAGGTCAAGAATTGTGTTACAATTTTTGAAATATTGTATTTCAGTTTATTTACTGAATAGGCATGAATGCATAGGCCAAGAGACGAAAGAGGGAGGTTTATCAGAACTAGTTCTGAACCACCAAGGCGTTCTTCATGATCAGATGAAGAATTGCCAAAAATACCTTCTTCACCAACTGAAGCTTTGGATAGATTAGAACAAGAACTTTTGGCAGCACTCTCTGCTAAACATTCCCTTAAGACTGAACCATCCACATCAAACTCAAAGAAAATAACTATGGCAGCAGCACCACCACCACTAGGTGGGTATCCTGATGATCCTCCTAGGACTTTTGAATATCCCATCCGGTTGGATCCAGCTCTAGATGCTCCCATGAAAACTATTTCTCCATCCATATTGCCAATTTTTAGGGGAACTGTTTCAGAAGATCCTGATCAGTTTCTGTTTGAATTCAAAGTGTTATGTCAGACTTATGACTACATAAATGATAATCAAAAATTGAAATTGTTTCCTTCTACGCTTAAGGATCTTGCTCTCCGATGGTTTATGAGTAATCTTGAACCTAATTCAATCCATACTTGGGATGACATGGAGACTGCATTCTTACATAAATATCGGGATTACTTGTCGAGTACGAAACAGAAAAGATGAGTTGTTTCGGATCAAGCAAGAAGAAGATGAGAGTTTAGAGGATTACCTTGATCACTTTGCCTTTGTCCAAAAGAGATGTGGTCCTGTAGAACCTGATTTCTTAAAGCCTATCTTCTTAAGAGGATTGCAGGATGAATCTAGGGAAGTGTTAGATTTAATGGGAAAAGGAGACATAGATCAACTTGACCTTGAAGATATTGTGGAGTTATGTAGAAACTATTCCCGTACTCACCATCGGAGAAAGAAAAGGAATTCTGGCAATAATGACATAAAGGAGTTGATGGAGGAAATGGCTAATTTAAAAACTGATATCCTTGTTCAACTCAATTCTGCATTAGGTGAGAGAAACATAAAATCCAATTCTACACCACCTTTGGCAATTTATTGCCCGAGATGCAGGAATAAGCATGCCTTGCAGGATTGCCCTTTAAACAAAACTTCTATTTGTGGAATTTGTTCCAAGGAACATTCAACAAGATAGATGTCCTTTGTTGCCTCATCTAAAATCTATCTTAGGCACCCAAACAGAAGAACTTAATGCTATTGGGCAGAGATCCGGTGGTGGCTATACACAATATCCCAATGCTCCTCGGTTTCCAAATTGGGGACAATCTCCTTGGAATATGAACATGCCATGGGGACATGCAGAAGTCCCTGCACAACCTTGGAACCAACCTTGGACAGCTCCTCCAGATTGGTCACATTCTGGATGGATGAACCCACCTTGGAATACAACTCATCCATAGTGGACACAACAAGGACAAATATGGGGACAACAATATCCACCATATCAAGGACAACAAAGGTATCAAGGGCAAGCTCAAAACTTGCTGCCAGCTCCTAATCCAAATTTTTAGGGAAGAACACAACATCAACAAACGCAACCAGTGAAACAACCTCCACTCCCAGCTCAGCCTGTGACTAACCCAAATAATACCAGACAAACAACCCCTGTTTATGAGGCTGAGTCTGAAGACTCTACTGCAGTTCATGTACTTGACTATAGTAACATCCAGCTACGTTCAGGGAAGGTTTTACCTGAACCTGTTCCACCCACCATTGAAGAAATAAGTGAGAAACAAGAACCTCCAAATCAGGAGACAGTGCAACAAAAACAAAAAGATGAAGTAACAGAAAAAATGCAGGAATCTTCTCCAGTAGCATTACCATACCCTGAAAGGTTTGATCACATTGATATTGCCCTTGAATCAGAATTAGTGACAGAACTTAAAAAGATGTCAATTTCTCTCCCTTTGTTGCAGGCAATAAGGGATGTGCCTTCACTCAAAAAAACTATTCAGGAGTTATGTATCAAGAAACCTGGTAAAAAGAAGGCCTTTCCTAAAACCGTTCAGGTAGAAGGAAAATTAGCTGATTTATTGTCTGGGAAACTAGTTCCTCCCAAATATAGTGATCCCGGTAGTCCAATAGTTACAATTACTATTGGATTAATGCAAATTCCTAATGTGCTAATTGATCTTGGAGCTGCAATTAATGTTATGACTAAGGACACAATGCAAAAATTGCAGCTCAAGAATCTCAGTCCTACTACCACAGTTTTGGAAATGGCAGATAGGTCAGTTGCTAAACCTGAAGGTATCTTAGAAGATGTAGCCATTGAAGTCTCTTCTTGGGAATATCCTGTAGACTTCTTAGTGTTGCAACCTAGAAAATCAGTCAATGGATACCCTATCATTCTAGGACGACCTTGGTTGGCTACTGCAGCTGCTTTTATAGACTATAGGTCAGGAGAAATGACCATTTCTAATGGTGTTGACCTAAAGAAAATTTATTTGTATCCACCTGCTCAGCCTTCAACTAAATTTTTTGGACAAATTTGGTATCTTGAATCTGATGAAGAACAGGAAACCATTGCCACTTTGGCTACAATTGTAGTTAAAGAACATATTGAGGAAATCACTACACCTGAGAGAGAAATATTCGAGAATGAAACTGTCCTAATTGAAACATTACAATCAGAAGGACTAACTGATGATCAAACTCTTGTTCATCGGTTGTTGTGGCAAGAGGAGGAACAAAATTCAGAACTTCTGTCATCCATGTCTAATCAGGAAAGATCATTCATTCTACCACATGGATGGCATCATCATCTCCTTAACACCTTCAAATGTCCTCTGATTCCACCAGGTATCATTTTTGAGATAGATTCTAGAGTATTTCATACTCTACAGCCACATCATTGTCCATTAAATGCATTAATCAGTAACTATGAAGCAGCTAGTTCTATCTATCCAGGGATCAAACAAATTGAAATCCAGCCAGGTAAATTTTTGAACATTAATAGCTGGCTAACTGAGGACCAGGAAGCCAAATTATTTGTTGTCTTACAAAGACATGTTCAAGCTTTTGCATGGAATTATAAAGACATGATTGGCATTCATCCTGAGGTATGTACACATAGGATATACATAGAAAACGTAAAACCAGTAAGGCAACCTCAGAGACGCTTGAATCCTGCTCTAAAGGAAATTGTGAAAGAAGAAATTGAAAAACTCTTAGATGTTGGATTCATTTATCCAATCTCAGACAGTAAGTGGGTATCACCCCTGGTCATTGTTCCAAAGAAAAATGGTAAAATGAGAGTATGTGTGGATTATAGGGAGTTAAATAAGGCCACACATAAGGATCATTTCCCATTACCATTCATAGACCAAGTATTGGATACCCTTGTTGGAAAGAAATTTTTCTGTTTTCTTGATGGTTTCAGCGGGTATAACCAGATACAAGTTGCGCCAGAAGATCAGGAAAAGACTACCTTTACATGTCCTTGGGGAACCTTTGCTTACAGGGTCTTACCCTTTGGTTTATGTAATGCTCCAGCAACTTTTCAGAGAGCTGTTTTAGCAATTTTTTCTGATTTAACCAATGAAAGTGTTGAAATTTATATGGATGATTTCACGGTGTTTGGAAATAGTTTTGAATATGCATTAGAACAGCTTGAAAAAGTGTTGATTCACTGTGAAACATACCACCTCTCTCTGAATCCTGAGAAATGCTTCTTAATGATGGAGGAAGGAATTGTCCTTGGACATCATATCTCTTCTTTTGGAATCAAAGTTGATCCTAAGAAGGTTGAAGTCATCAAAAACCTCCCTCCTCCACAAACTCAAACTGATGTACGCAGTTTCTTAGGGCACATTGGTTTTTATCGTAGATTCATTGCTAACTTCAGTACTATAGCAAATCCTATGTTTGCTCTACTCATGAAGGATTCTGAATTTGTTTGGTCTCCTGAATGTCAAACTTCTTTTGAAAACTTAAAGGAAAAATTAACTACTCCACCTGTATTAAGAGGTCCTAATTGGGAGTTACCTTTTCATATTCAAATTGATGCTTCCAATACTGCTATTGGAGCTGTGTTAGGACAGATTGAAAATGGGGAACATTATGCTATTTATTATATCAGTAAAAACTTGACAGGAGCTGAGAAAAACTACACTACCACTGAAAAAGAATTCTTGGCTGTAATCTATGCTATTAACAAATTTCGACACTATATCACAGGGTATCAAGTATTCATCCATACAGATCATACCGCAATCAAATATTTGATGAATAAACCATTGGTTAGTGCAAGAATTATTCGTTGGTTGATTCTGTTGCAGGAATTTGATGTTACCATAGTAAACAAGCCTGGGAAATCTAATGTAGTTGCAGATTTCTTGTCAAGAATACCAAATGCAGATACAGGGGAAGTTGTGGAAGATACCTTTCTAGATGAAAAGTTGTTTGCTGTCTCTGTACAATCTCCATGGTTTGCAGACATAGCTAATTACTTAGCTACAGGGAAGATTCCTCTTCACTTTACCCCCAAACAAAAGAAACAGTTAATCAAGCAAAGTGCTTCTTTCCAATGGATAGAGGGCTTATTGTTTAAGTGCAGTCCTGATCATGTTTTACGTAGGTGTATCCGCCAGGATGAAGTATATGATATCCTACGGGCATGCCATGATGAACCATCAGGAGGGCATTATTCAGTCAAAAGCACTATTCATAAAATCTTGGGAACCGGATATTATTGGCCATCTTTGCATAAAGATGTAAAGAGGTACATTAGACATTGTGATGCCTGCCAGAGAATGGGAAAACCTACCTTTACTAATGAAATGCCATTACAACCTCAAATAGGAACAGAACCATTTGAAATATGGGGTTTAGATTTTGTAGGACCCATTAATCCTCCTTCCCAAGGCAAAGTGCATATCTTGGTATGTACTGATTATGTTACCAAATGGGTAGAAGCTCGTGCCTTTAAGCATGCTAGAGAAGAAAAAGTTGCTGATTTTTTGTATTCATAGATTTTTCTGCATTTTGGAGCCCCACAATCTATCACCACAGATCACGGACCCCAATTTACTTCCAAGGTTATTGAAGCCTTCACTCACCTCTATCAAGTCAAACATAGAAAATCCTCACCTTATCATCCACAAGCTAATGGCCAAGTTGAAGTAACCAATAGGGAATTAGAATGAATTCTGACCAAAACCATAGCAGTCCATAAAAGAAATTGGCTAGACAAATTACCAGAAGCTATTTGGGCTTATAATACCACTTGGAAATCTACCACTGGATTTACGCCCTATGAATTGGTCTATGGAAAAAAACCACTTTTGCCTATTGAGTTTGAATTACTAACTCTTCGAACTGCTTTGGAAGTAGGTATTGATCTGTCACAGGCACAAGAAGAGCGTATTCTGCAACTTGATGCATTGGATGAACTACGCATGGATGCACTACATCAGACGGAGATAATCCAAGCACAGCGGAAGATGTGGCATGATAGTCACATAAAGCAACAAAAATTTCAGCAAGGTGATTGGGCCTTGTTGTTTGATTCACAATACAAGGATTTCCCTGGAAAGTTGCAGACCAGATGGCTTGGACCTTACCAAATTGAGGAAGTGTTTGACAATGGAGTTGTTCGTCTTACACCTATTGATGACTCACAACGCAAGTTGGTGGTGAATGGACATCGTCTTCGTTTGTACCACAAACCATACAACAAGGCAGAATTTCTCAAACAAGTGGAAAGTTTGAATGTACACATTTGGGAAGAAAATACTTCTTCCATACTGAATTCAGTAGATTGACACAAGAATTTGATTTTAAAAAAAAAAAAAAAAAATAAAAAATTCAGGAAGTGAAAACCTCTTTGAGGCACTCCTGAGTTAGGGTTTACATGAAAACCGGTTTTTCGGCATGTTTACCTAGTTGGTTTCACTATCATTGTTCGGTCTTGTCTCATGACCGTGGTTTCATCTATTTTCAGATTGCACCTACCTAAGTTCAAAGATTGATTAGCTGGAAATCTCAGCAGGAGCACCTCGAATTGTAGATAAAATGGTTATAACAGGTATGTGTCTTTTTCATTCTTTGAATAATGTAAATCATTAGTATATAGTGTAAATATCCTTGATTAATATAAAAGCATGTAAAAAGGGGGAATCAAAAATGAAAAGACCTTGTCTATAATGCCTCTGCCTAATTCTGCTCTGAGAATGAAAAAATAGAAGTGCGCTGGAATAAGGAAAGCGTAGGAATAACCTGTTATATTCCAAAGCGTAGGAATAATCCATAATGCGTAGGAATAAACTGTTTATATCCCAGAGCGCAGGAATGATTTAACAAGCGTAGGAATAAACTATTTATATCCCAGAGCGTAGGAATAAATCACTAAGCGCAGGAATGAAATTATGTGTAAAAACTGGTTATGACACGTGGCCTGCGGTGAGTTCATTGGTTTAAAAGGAAAAAGACAAGTCACCGACTCACGGTTGCATGTGACAGCTGTCGTCCAAACAAAAATGAGTGAAGGTACGGGTGATAACTTCACATGCATTGCCACGTCATTATGCTGCAAGTTTCGAAGCAGTTCTTGCGCTGCTATTATTCCTGCTATGGCGATTGAAACCCTAAACCAGATGCACGCTCATACTTTTTGCCAATTTATAGAAACTATAGAATAGAAGGTAGGAAATTATGCCATGGGGGGAAAGAAAATTAGAGCCAAACCTGAAAACATTAGTTACCTGGAAAGTGACCCTGCATCCCTACAAATATTCGTTGATGGAGGATTTCTGCCATTCCTGCAAAAATTTGATGGCTATTCCGAGGGCTTGGCGGTAGAATTCGCATGCACCTTCCGCAACAATCGAGTGCACATTAATGGGATGACTATCCAGGTAACTCCTGAAATACTCAGCCAAGTCACTGAATTACCTCTTCAAGGCTTGCAGATTGTAAAAACTGGGTGCAATATTTTGAATAACCTAGTTAATCAGTTTACGAAAGAAGGGGATGGCGAAATTGAGTTTTTAATACGTAGAAATGTTTGTAAGGGGGTCAAAAGACTTAGTTTGCCAGTCCCTTGGAATGAAGTTGCAATGTGGGTGATGAGGTATATCACTTGTGATGGCCAATTTCCTGTTGTATCTGGCCCACACCTTCGTATCCTCAACCATCTGCGCCATGGAGCAGTTAAACCAGAATGTAGGGTTAATGTGCCCTTATACCTTTTTCAGGAGTTAAAGGCTATGGCCAGCAAATACCAAGCAGGGAAAGGAAGCCCTAAGCATCATGGGCTCATCAAATTGATTTGTCAGTATCACTTTAGGGGCAACCCTAGAAATTTTGACCGTTTCTTTGCCCCTTGGGCAGAAACAAATGACTCTAATCCTGCATCAGAGGAAGGGGAAGTAGAGGAAGAGGAAGTAGAGGAAGAAGAAGCAGAGGAAGAAGAAGTAGAGGAAGAATCTACAGGAAACCCTAGACCAGAACCCTCTGAAATTAGAATTTCCCCCTCTCCAGATGGTCCCCCATCTTCAAGAACTCAAAAATAGCAGGCATCCACATCTGGTTCCTAGTTAAAGAGAAAAAGGGTAACATTTGCAGATACGGTACAATCCAACGGAGAAATGGGAAGTGCAAGTGAACATGCTCTGGAATCTACTCCTAAAATAGTAGCAACATCTGCAGTTGCTGCAGAACATCCACCTGCTAAGAAGTATCTAGAGGTTAAGAAGGTCTGCTAGACTTCAAAAAACTAAAACCCTACCAGAAGAACTAATAGATATCACAGACCCAATTGAAGAAGAAACCAGAATAGAGGATGCACAGGAACCAAATATTGAAATAGAAATGACAGACATAGGTATACAGACTATGGAGCTGGATACAACTATGGACGAAACTTCAATAAGCCCTGTATGTCCATTAGTTGATTATTCTGACTCTGATTCTGAAGAGCCGCTAAAATATGATTCTGAAACAGTTGAGGGTGATATGAATGTTTTAATGGATGCTGATTCTGAATAGTATTCTGAGTCTGAGTCCAAAGAGGAAATCGATATCCACACTCAATTGCATGCTGCAAAGAGTGTTGTTAAAACTCAGACCCAATGGATTGAGCAAGCTGAAGAGACCATAAAACAAAAGGATCAACAAATTGATCTACTTCAGCAAAAAATTCAAGAGTTGCAGAACCAGTTGTTTCAACTGGAATATCAGTCTACAGAGGTACCAAAAGCATCACAGGATGAATGGGCCCAGATTCTCTTAGACTTAGCTGAACATTCTGAGGCAAACATAGCACCTGCACAGAGATCACCTGACAGAGAAGAAGCAGAAATGGCAGTATCTGATGATGAGAGTCCATCAAGAATTCTGTTGACAAATGATGCTGCACTTCAGCAGGAAACACAGACACCTTCTGTAGAGGAACAAGAAGTTGCAGCACAAGATCAGGTATCCACACCCTCTCCTCTCATTGCTATTACAACAGAACAAGGAACACAAACTGATTTGCCTATTGTAATACCAACTATGGAAGTTGGTGTACAAGTGAATATAGTAGCACAAATGCAACCTATTGTAAGACCCCCAGACACAGTGCCTTTAACTAAGTACAATGAAGACCTGGCATATTGGATGACTCAGTGTCACCAGTTGGAGGGCAAGATTGCCACTTTAAACTCTGAAGCAGCCAAAGTAGCAGAGAAGGAAACAGAGGTGAATAGGTTAAAAACACAAGTGCAGGATGTATGTCAGATTGCAGAATATGCAATACAGTGCAGAAGACCACCTAGATTTTATAGCCTCCTACTCAAGGAGAGATACCTTCACTGGCAGATTATGAGACTTGCTTCTGAGCTGCCTCATCAGTTGAACACTCCTGAAGAATTCATAGAGGCATTTATGCAGAGTCCAACAGAGCAACAAAACCTGTTATGTGAGTTATTCTTGCATAATTTCTTTTTGCCCATAGAAAGTATGTTTCTGCCTCACATTTATATAGGTGATTTACAGCTTAGAGCTTTCATGTCCACTCTACAAAATCAGATTTACTGGGACATAGAAAAGAAGTTCACCAAGGAATTGGAATCATAGGCTATTTTGCTTATCAGACCTGCTCCCCTAAATCACAGATATTGTACAAATGATCATTATACCTTCATGAGGGATGTCAGAATGAAACAACTCTATTTAGGGAACCTTCAGAAATGTATAATCCAGTTTCAAAATTTTTGTGCAGATTTCTTTGATGATGTTGTGGCAGCTTGTAAAAATAGATGGGGTGAGTTATCTATCTCTCTCCAGAAAAGAGAGCCAATTTCTCCCACCAATTTGCTATGGTCAAGGAGAAGGGCAGAAGGCATTGTCCTAATTATATCAGAAATCAAGGAGCTTTGGATAGGTCTGAGGTTTAGGATGCCCATAATTATTACTCCTGTTCCCTACTTCTTTGATACTGACCCACAGCCTGATGAGCACTTCCAACAGTGGTTTCAGTCCATCAAGGCAGTCAGTGGATTCTATAAAATTGGTGGCGCATTACTCAAATTTCATGACAGATGTCTAGACCTGGATCTGTGTGCTGCTATCGCTGTACAAAATGCATGAGGACATGCATTACCATAAGTTGGGGGGAAATGATGAGGCCAGGAATTGCCTCATCTATGAACACTTTTTGATACATTTTTGACTATTTGAATTACCCTTTTTACTATGATTTTTATGTTAATTATGGAAAAATGCATTATATAATGATGTTTGCAAATTCTGGAATGACAAAGTGCATATGCTCTGTTTTACTGTTTTTATTGCAATTTCACCTATTTTTCAGTTAATCAGTAGTGTTATAGCAATTTAGAACTTGTTTGAATATCTGATGCTTGGTAATATGGTGTTCCTTTGGTTAAACTAATTCAAATGGAAAAGGGCACCAAGAATTCATCACTTGTAGTTGACTATGCAGGAAAACAGTGTTATAATCGTGATCAGTTCCAACCAGTTGTACATATACAACGAGGCTTGGAATTAGTCACTCCAGCACATGCCACCGATGCAGAAGGGTGTGAAAGGAGAGTGGAGAAGTCAACACGTTACTTCCTACGCGTTTGGACCATAGATCAGCAACAAATGGTCACCTGCCTGTTGTTCCAGAGCAGTGCAGGAATAAGCGACGCAGGAATAGGGAATAGCACAGGAACAACTGAAGGTGGTCAAAAAGTGATAAACCGATGGAGGAAAGTATTGGAAATTGACCAGGAGGTTGTCCCAACTCATATTAACGTGATTTCCTCAACAGATGCAGCCCAACAATAATGAATGGATAAAGTTTGGACAAAGTAAAATCTTGTAGTCTAGGAAAACAGTTATGTAAATCCTTGCAAAGCAGGAACCAAGCATATCAGTGTTATCTTATAAATAATAAAGCTCCCATATGGTCGAGCATATAGATATAGATATATAGATATATAGATAGACATATAGAAAAATTTAGGATAGAGTAAAGTTTTCCTGTAGCAGAACAGTAATTTGCAGGTTTTTCTTGCATTACTGTAATGCATTTTCAGATTGAATAAAAAGGTGCAATCTTCAGTTTTCAATTGGCATGTTGAGGTTTATGAGTAACAGTTAGATCTTCTTAGCATAACTCCTCACCTTCTTCTGGTTCTGGAAGCAAGGGCCCACTTGCAGGCCAGAGGAAGGCAGTTTTTGACAGAAATTCTTGCTGAATTCTTGCTGCAGCAGGTTAGCAGAATTCTGCCAGTTTGCATTTCTTTAGTAGTTTTTAATACAGATTTCAGTAGTGAACAACATTTCTTTGTATTTACAGCAATTCCCAGATATTTTGTCATCTTGCAGTTTTACAGTCATTATTGGTTCAATTCTGCAGTACACAACAATTTCCAGATATCTTGTCATTTTGCAATATTGGCAGTTTTTGTTGATTCAGTTTTGCAGTAGTTAAAATTCTATTTTGATATTATCTAGTTGATTTACTTTCATGCAAGAGTGTGTGTGTTCTAAATTCTGCACTTTATTTTTCTGTCATTTCAATTTAGCAACATTTCATTTTCTGCAATTTTTAGATTCTGTCATTTCATTTCCTGCAATTCTGTTTCTGCAAAAGTAAATAGGAGTTCATTTCATTTCTTAGGAGTTAAAGGTCACAACAAAACCCCCAAATGCTAACTGATCCACCAATAAAACCTGTTCTTGAATAAACTGAACCTGCAACTGTAACACCTCCTATCGTATATAGCCTCTGGACACCGCCCTGGATTGACACACATAATGATTAAATGATGAATGATCAACGACCCTCATCACCAAATACATTACCACTACAACAAGCTTACAACTTGCCTCCAAAAATAGTTGATGAACATCAACAATGGAGTTATTTCATCCAATCCCCATTTCCATTTTGTTGATAACACCAATGGTAATTTGTAAATCCCCTTCAATTGAAATATTTTTATGCTTTTTCAATTATAATTTTAATCCCTAGAAAAAATTCCTTGGCCTATCCATAGTTGTTAGTTGAAGTTCTATGTGATTTTAAGTGAGGAGATTTTTGCCTTCATTATTTTTAAAAACACTACCTCTACCAACTTTTCTTGAATTTTATTTGGAAATACCATAAAATTACTTTTGATTAAATATAATTTCTAGAATTTTCATTTAACTATATATGGATGAAAATAAATTTTTTTAACTCCTTTGTCAATGATGACCTTTTCATGTATATTCAAATCCTATATCCAAGAGGCTAGCACCTCTTTTTCTACGTTTGAGATTTTTTTATTATGGGCACCATGTCTATAAAAATTCTACAAGAGAGACAATAATTTTTGGATTTTACATTGCTTTCTAATAATCATATGAAGTGTAACATTCACCACAAGCATATGCAAGAGAATATGAAAATAAAATATAAAGAACAACAAGAAAAATAGGATGGTTGTGCCCAAGGTGGGTACCCAACATAATAGCTCACGTAAGAATATTACACTTCAAATTGATACAATAGATCATTGAATGGGGGTTTTTATAGTAGAAACATAACCCCCAGATTATAATTACAATTGAAGAACACAAGCTTATACTTAGAGGGGGGTGAACATTATAAGATCAAATTTTATTTTTCTTTCCCAATGATAACAATGACAATTAATATCAATAGCAATAAAATAAACAATGCACAAATCATCACACACATGAGAGACACAGATTTAACATGGTTCACCCAATGTGGGTTAGGTCCATGGAGAAAATATTTCTTCTAAATTTTCTCAACAAATCTCTTGGGAACCAATTCCCTATTACAATGTTTATGGACCTCTATCCAAAGGAGATCTCAATCCCCTAAGCTCAAGGTTTGTGGATCTCTCTCCATTGGAGAACTCTATCCCCTTTACTCTAGTTTGTGGATCTCTCTCCATAGGAGAACTCTATCCCCTTTGCTCTGGTTTTTGGATCTCTCTCCACAGGAGAACTCTATCCCCTCTACTATGGTTTGTGGATCTCTCTCCATAGGAGAAATCTATCCCCTCTACTCTGGTTTGTGGATCTCTCTCCATAGGAGAACTCTATCCCCTCTGCTCTAGTTTGTGGATCTCTCTCCATAGGAGAACTCTATCCCCTCTGCTATGGTTTGTGGATATCTCTCCATAGGAGAAATCTATCCTCTCTGCTTTGGTTTATGGTTTTCTCTCCATATGAGAACTCTATCCCCTCTGCTCTGGTTTGTGGATCTCTCTCCACAGGAGAACTCTATCCCCTCTACTATGGTCTAATCCAAAGACTACTCTCAAATCTATCTTAAATCTACACCAAACCTCGTCACAAGGCTAGCACAAATCTGCTCCAACTCTACTCACAAATCTGTCCAAATATGCACACATTACATGCACAAATCTACCTCAAACCTGCTCTCTATCTTTACCCAAATTTGCATCAAACCTCATCACAAGGCTAGCACAAGTTTTTTCCAACTCTGCTCACAAATCCTGTCTCAAACTTGCACCAAACCTCATTACAATATTAACATAAATCTATCTCAAACCTGCTCTCTATCTCTACCTAAATTTGCACCAATATTCATTAAAAGGTCAGCACAAATCTATCTCAAACATGCTCTCTGTCTCTGCCCAAATTTGCACCAAATGCTTCTTCAAGCCTTCTCACAAGACTTGCTCAAATCTACCTTAATGTTGCTCATAGAACCTGCTCAAATATTCCCAAATCTTGCATACAAACAATGCTTATATCTCTTTCAAAAATGCTTTCTTCAACTAGGTAATTCAGACATATTCTACTTAGAATTTTTTAACCTCTGGAACATATAGAGAATGATATGTACTATCAAATACCCAATATGTTCTTCACATTCACAAAACTTGCATTCATCTAATCCAATCTCTACCTCTTGCAAAATCCCTTTCAAATCAAATCAAACTAGTGTATAACTTTGCTTCACAAAATTGGTCTATCTTTCTTGTAAATTTGCTCTCAAGGATCAAACACAATAATGCATAAATTTCCTTCACAATATTGATCTCAAACACTTCACAATTACTTTCAATGTCTTTCAAACCAATGCTCAAAATATTTCACAATGATGTACAAACTTGGTCTCAACCCTAGCACAAGTATTTCAGATTTCTTTCAACAATGAAGCACATGTAGATCTCAAACCCTAATACAATTGTTTCCACTTTCTTTCAACAATGATGCACAATTTGTTTCACAAATCCTAGCTCAAATATTTCCAACAATGCACACCAATCAACCCTTTTAACTCCACCTCAAAATTACTTTCTCAAAACACAACCACCTAGATAAAAAGTTGAACCACCATACCTCAAAATGCTTGATGAAGATGTGCCCTCAAAATACCTATCTCAAAAATAATATCTTTTGCAACTTCAAGATATATTAGCACAACACCTCTTTATATATGGAAAACCCTCTCATAATGTGTGCACAATTATGTCCCAAATATATCTCTAGAACTTCTCTTGGTTTCTCAAAGATAAAGCATCGAATTATAAACCAAACCCTTCAATTATTTTCTAAGTGCCAAGTATTACAAATACAAATAAAAGTAACATCATACACCTTTTATCTCCCACTTCAATATTTCAACAACACAAAATACAAATTAATTAACCACTAATTACACCTTATTACTCCTCAAAATAACACCTTAAAAGATTGCAATTTCCCTTTTTATTTTCTTCTAAAACATTTGCCAAAATAAAAATTATTGCCCTTATGACTCCCTAAGTCAAATAGTGCACACAATAACCAAACACAACTTATGCCTCCTAATAATTCAACCTTAGACATAAAAAAAATTAATTTTGCACTTACCAAAACTACCGTGGGTGAGAATCGACCATGACACCTCCTACTTGCCCGTGCGCTAGCGTTGCTTGGGCTGCCGCTAGGCCAATCGCCCACACAAAAACAAATATGCATGAGTTATGCTTTAAACCTTTTGTCGAATCTTTTTGTCAACAAAAAACATAAAAACCATCACCATCGAGTTTCAACCCTAAGACCTATTGCCTACCCTGCGCCTTAGCGCTGCCTAGACTGTCGCTAGGCCAACCGCCCGCTTGAGAACAAATGCCCATGATATTGTCCTTATTCACACTATCCTATGTCCTTTTTAAATTTCATCTTTTCCTTCCTTTGTTTCTCACAATTGCGCATGAGGGAGATTGATTTTCATTAAAATAAAACACACTCCAAGTGAATGATTTTAATCCATATTTATATGGATTTCACCTCCTTTCTTGACGTCGGTGCTTATTATAAAATTTCATTTGAAACCTTCAAACACGTTGGTGCCAAACCCATCTTGGGTTTAAATTATAATATAAAAATATTATAATAAACTTTTAACTTCCCTTGCAACATTTAAACCTTTGTCTTCAAAATTTTGTCCCAAATATTATAATATTAAAATATTATAATATTATTTCTTTTAAGCCTTAGTCACTTGCTTTCTTTTTGAACCATGGTCTTAAACTTGGGCCTTCAAACCTTTTAACCAAACACTTAGAACTTTGTCCCAAGTGCTTTTAAACCTCTTTGGCTTATAATATTTAAAGTAAATATTATAACCTTTTCTTTTTATCAATTTCCTTGCATTGGGATGAACCTTGCCTTGCATAATTATCCAACTTATAAACCTTATCTTTTTGCCATACCAAACTATCTTTGACATCAATGACAACCAATGACATATTTTCTTTTGACATCAACCTATGACATCAATGAAAACACAATATACTCAAAATTTCCAACAATCTCCCCCTTTGTCATTGATGGCAACCCTTTCTAAAAAATCCTTTTCCAACCACTGGATTCCAAAATTGCTCCCCCTGAGAAACTACTCCCCCTGACTGAATGCTCTCCCCTTACTCAAATCTCTCCCCCTTTGACATCAATGGCAAAGGGACTCCTTTGGGGCTAAATATAAGACTCTTAGCTCAGCCCCCTCCCCACATCCTCTCCTTGAGGTGATTAATTTTGGGGTGGGAGTAAATCTACTCCCAACATACAATGCTCTTTTTCTTTTTCAACTTTCTTTTTCAACACCTTTGTAATCATACCCTTTTGATCCTTTTGAGTGTCCCTGTTCTTGCTTGACTCTAGAAGTTTTGGAAACTCTGTTCTACACCACTTGGCCTTATGCCCAAGATTATTGCACTTGTAACACCTAATGTTGTAGTTCTTGGAAGGTGTAAATGACTTGAAGTTCCTCTTGGTGAAGCCATAATAATTTCTGTCATGAACCCTACAGTGGATCGCTTTATGACCAAAGTGATTACATGAGTAGCAATACCCTTGAAAGAAATATCCATATTTGAATGAGTTGAAGTTCCTCTTAGTGAAGCCATACTCCTTTCCATGAACCCTACAATGCATAGCTTTGTGACCAAAATGATTACATGAAAAACAATGCCCTTTGAAGAAATATTCATCTTGTCTTGAAGCCTCTGATCTCTTAGTCCTTTCTTTGCCTTCTGTGTGATGATCCATGTTTCTTGTTTGTGCATTGTTTTCTTTCTTAGTGAAGCTTCCCTTCTTCAACTTATCCGCATAGGTCTTAGTTTCTTCTTCAATCTCTTCCTCTGAAACTTCCTCTTCTTTTGAGCTTGAGCTTGACCCTTCTTCTTGTTTCCCTTGTCCTTCTTCAAAACCAAGTCTTGTTTTGATAAATGAAGATCTTTGTGAATTGATAATTTTATCCAAAGCTTTTGAACTTTTCCCAAACCTGTGCAGCTTGTCCTTAGAATATTTCACTTCCATCCTTAGAGAAACCACTTCATGTTCTAATCTTTCACATTCTAACTCTTTTACCTCTAATTTTTCAACCATGACTTCTTTAAATCTCCTTGCCTTAGTTTTTGAGTTTGTGAGGTCTTGTAGAAGCTTTTATTTTATTTCCTCATGTTCTTGAACTTGAGCCTTCAGTCTTGAATTCTGCTTTCTAACTCTTTTCAACTCTCTAAGAGCAACAATAAGTTCTTCTTCTAGATCAACTGTGCCTTCTTCTTTTTTTTGAATCTTTCTCTTCTTCTTGGTCTTCAAGAGCATCTTCATACTCTTCTACTTTATCTTCAATAGGAGCATTTTCTTCCTCTTCTATTTCCAAAAATAGAATCTCTTCTTCTTCACTATCTGAGAGTCTTTCATCACTGTCACTTGAAGCATTGCTTGCCTTGTTAACATAGAAACTCTTCTTGTGCCTTTGAAAGAACTTATTTTCATGCTTGCCTTGACCATACCTGTTTTTCTTTTCATGCCTAAATTTTCTTCCTTCCTTTTTCTTATAATATTGTTTCTCTTCACTACTACTGCTTCCATCTTGTGGATAATTAGATGCATAGTGACCAAAATTACCACAATTAAAACATTTCATAGTCTTCATACCTTTGTGTTTTCTTGAGTCCTTATTTCTTCTCACATAGTTAGCTTCTTCATTATTGCTTGACTCACCACTTGATTCTGGTTTCTTATCTTTTATCTTCTTTGAAGCTTTGAAAGCTGCCTCTTTCTTGGAATTGTGATCCTTTTCTATTCTCATCTCATAAGCTGTGAGAATTCCATGTAACTCATCCATAGTCAACTTATCAATATCCTTCATCTCTTCTATAGCTAAAACCTTTGCATCATACCTTATAGGGAGTGATCTTAATACCTTATGAGCAACACTGGAGTCCTCAATTTTGAATCCAAGTCCACACATGGTATTAACAACCTCATCAACATGAAGTAAGTATTTAGCAATATCTTCCTCATCTTCCATATTCAACTCTTCAAACCTTCTCCTGTGAGTTTGTAGTTTTACCAACTTGACCTTGTTATCTCCTTCATATGTTTGCTTCAATTTGTCCCATATATCTTTTGCTGATTTGTATTGCATAACTTTCACAAATTCTGATTCACGTAATCCACTTAAGATTCCATTCATAGCCTTGGCATTATTCACATGTAACTGCTTACCATCCTTATCTATGGGAGGAGTAGTTGTAGGTGTGAACCCATCCTCAAAAGATTGCCATGTTTCATATCCTTGTGCCATCAAATAAGTCTTCATCCTCATACTCTAGAAAGCATAATTGTTCCCATCGAACAATGGAGCCTTATTTGATGAAGATCCATTATGAGATGCCATATGTGTTCTTGTAATATCTTCCTTCAAGTTGTTAGAATTTTTTGAAGGAACCCACTCTGATACCAATTGAAGAACACAAGCTTATACTGAGAGGGGGGTGAATAGTATAAGGCCAACTTTTACTTTTCTTTCCCAAATGATAACAATAATAATATCAATACAGTAAAATAAAATAATGCACAAATCATCACACACATGAGAGACACAAATTTAACGTGGTTCACCCAATGTGGGCTACATCCACGAAGAAAATATTTCTTCTAAATTTTCTCAACAAATCTCTTGGGAACCAATTCCCTATTACAATGTTTATGGACCTCTATCCAAAGGAGATCTCAATCCCCTAAACTCAAGTTTGTGGATCTCTATCCACAGGAGAACTCTATCCCCTTTGCTCTGGTTTGTGGATCTCTCTCCACATGAGAACTCTATCCCCTTTGCTCTAGTTTGTGGATCTCTCTCCATAGGAGAAATCTATCCCCTCTGCTCTGGTTTGTGGATATATCTCCATAGGAGAACTCTATCCCCTCTGCTCTGGTTTGTGGATCTCTCTCCATAGGAGAACTCTATCCCCTCTGCTCTAGTTTATGGATCTCTCTCCATAGGAGAACTCTATCCCCTTTGCTCTGGTTTGTGGATCTCTCTCCATAGGAGAACTTTATCCCCTCTACTCTAGTTTATGGATCTCTCTCCACAGGAGAACTCTATCCCCTCTACTCTGGTCTGCTCCAAAGCCTACTCTCAAATCTATCTCAAATACATTGAATTCTAATCAATTAACCTCTTTAATCTTTGGTATTTTGATGACTAGTTATTTAATGTTGATTGTAGCACCATATCCCCAAATACCTAAACCTTAGCCATAAATTTATTATCAACAATTACTTTCTACTTCACAACTTGTCTTCCAACTCTCATAAAAAATATTTACTTAATGCAGTCATCATATTTAATTGGGTCTCCTAGAGAGGGTAGTTAAAAACAAAGGCTAGCAAGTAGGAGGATAAATATTCCTCTTCAAACCAAAAAATAATATTATAAGAATAAATACAATGTTGGTGATGGAGTCACTAACTTCTAAAAGGTCAACAATAGTAATGCTACTAAGAACCTTTATAAAATCATCTTAAGAAATTCAACCCTATAAAATATAAAAGGGAGGTACACAATATTGGATGAACCTTTTCCCAATATCTTGCAACAATTACTTATGACCAAAATTATAAAGCTATCCTCAATCAAACCTATTGAACCTTGAAGATAGGAGGCTTATTGGTTCAAACTAAATGAGCATTATGCCTTCTATGCAATCAATGGTCACTATACCAATAGTTGTATTATAATTGAGAATGTGGTCTAGGATCTCATAGATAATTATTGTATTGTTGTATGTTGCTTTGAGTCTCAACACTCATCTAATCAATAACTTGGAAACTTCCAAAATCCATTGTGCAATCACATTAAGTAGAATCATCAAAGCACCATGAACAACATTAGTTATCATAAAGTACCACCTCCTAATTAGCAAATGGTTAGTAATATTGGACCATCTTATCATAGCAATAATTTTTTACATGGTTTTGTTGTCATTAGACAACAACATAGAAATTTATCCTCAAGATCATGATAAACCAATCAACCATCATCACCTCCTTTGGTCCTTTGGTCTAAGTGATTTAATAAAACTAAAGGACCTCCATTGATCATCCAACTACAATCCAACACTAAAATAAAGGGTTTTTACAATCTACTTTAAAAATTGGAAAACACCTCAAAAAAAGTATCCATATTTGAACTTAAATATTATTCTACCCATCAAGACATTCTTATCAAGGTGTTCAATGAACACATAGTTTCTAAAAACTTAAATCCCAATAAATTAACTTCTATAATCATATTTATTGAGGTTAATCATACTAATATTTAATTTTATTAGGATTATATCCATTAATCCTATTTGACTAAGGATATACCTATATACATTATATGTCAAATCAGTTGTAAACTCATTAAACAAATTTTAGTTGATAATGGTTCTAGTAAAAAATTATGTATTATAAAATCTATCAATCACATTGGTCTATCCAATAATAATTTAGAAAAATCCAATGTTATGATTTGGGCCTTTGACAATGGGGAATATGAGTCTAGAGGTATGATATTCTTATCCCTCAAAAAAGGATCCCAAACCCTTTACACCTTATTTTATATTTGTTCTTATGATTTATCCTATAATATCCTCTTGGGAAGGTCTTGGATGCATGAAATTTAGACCATCCCATTTGCATTACAACAGTTTCTAAAGTATGAGTATAAGGGATAGACCTACAATATCTCTATTTCCCCCAAGCCCTTTAAGTATTGTAAGGTTTTTGAGATCCAAAATAAACAATTCAACCTCTATTAGCATCTTACAAATTCTTCTAATGCATCAAACCCATCCATTAATACTTCATATCCTAATTATTCCATTATTAATGCATTCAAATCATTCCATTTGCATAATAAATCTAAACAAAGTACAATATAAAATTGGTAATAAACCTATGGTAATTAATAATAATTAAAACTCAAACAATAATCACACCTATATGGACCTAACAAAATTCTCTTTTTTTCAACAAACATTAGGTTTACCTTCTAGTAGAAGAGGAAAAACAATATTGATAGGGAGTTTCTCCTTTATTTGTGATGGAACTTCCAATGATGGGAAAATAAATAGAAATTTTTTTTATTCAACTAGATGATAATATACCTCATATTTTTTGTTAAATGCATATCTTGTCCCAAAATAAATGTTGGGAAATATGGGATATCAAAGTAAGATACGGGTTTGCATGAAAAGGGTATCTAAGAACCCTTGAAAATAAAAATTGGGTAGGATGTTGTAGGAGAGGATATATCCCTAGTTGACAAGAGTATTGCTCCACTTCTTCTTCCATTTATGAAGAGTTTAATCATAAAAATAATTGTAATACAACCTCTTTAGCTAGTATAATTTATTTAAATGGGATGGACTAGAATGATGATGATGAATGCAAGTCATCATACCTTATAGATCCTAGTGTCCAATTTAACTACTCTGTTGGGGTAAATTATTTAACCCTAGAGCATCATAAACTGGTTGTTGATGAGAACTCTTACGATTAGGAAGATGTAGAATGTGATATTTCTCTCAATATACAACCAAGATCTTAGATCCATCTTGATCAAAATCTATTTTATTTTGAGGTATCCTTATCCAAAATATCCAATATAATAGTATCATAAAATTCAAGTAGTGATCAATCATTGATGGACCCTATCAATTTAGAAAATATTAGACTCTTTCCAACTCCTCAATTGAAAGATGGGTTTTGTATTTTGATTAAGAAAACCATAGATGTCAACATTAAAATGCTAGATGTTCCTGAAATTCTTAATATAGGAAAAGTCCTAACCATAATAGAACATAAGTAATATGCCAATTTATTAAAGGGACTTAACTATATTTTTCTTTGTCCTAGGTTGATATTCCTAGGCTAGACCCATATTTGGTTGTTTAACATTTGGTTGTCACCATTGGTGCAAAGTCCATAAAATAAAAAGTTATAGAAGATACATCCCAAGGTTGTCCTCCTATTTAAAAAGGAACTAAAAAGTCTCCTTGATGTAGGTTTTAGTAAGGTCATAAATTATTCCAATTGGATTTCCAAAACTATCCTAGTTTCTAAGAAAAATGGAAGCATTAGACTATGTATAGACTTTTGAGACATCAATAAGGAATATCTCAAATATGAATTTCCCCTTTCTAACATTGACATGATTGTCAATTTTATCCTTAATGGATGGGTTCATATGATATAACTAGTTCATGATAGCTCTTGAGAACCAACCCAAGACAACTTTCACCACTCCATGGGAAACCTTCTATTAAATTATTCCCTTCAGGATGAAAAACATAGGGGCTACCTACCAGTGAGCCATGACATACATACATATATATGTATATATACATATACATATACATATATATATGGATGTACACACACACACACACACATATATATATATATATATGTGTGTGTGTGTGTGTGTGTGTACATATATATACATACATACATATCTATACATACATATGTACATATATATATGTATGTATGTATGTATATATATATATATATATATATATATATATATATATATATATATATATATATATATAGATAGATAGATAGATAGATATATATAATATGATATGCTGCATGATATTATGTAATTATTTAGATAACCTTCTTGGACAATCTCTCAAAATGTAGGTACATTTTTGAAAGACTAAAGGAGTATGAGGTACACCTAAAACCTCAGAAATGCATCTTTTAGGTAACATCAGGGAAGATCTTGGTATTTATTGTATCTCAAAGGGATATTAAAATTGATATTACTAAAATATCGATAATTTTTGATATGGCACCCCCTTGAATGTTAACCGAACTTCATAGCTTCCAAGGAAAAATCCAACCTATTAGGGGGTTCATTTCCCTAGCTTGTCAATAAGTGTCATATTTTCAACAAGTTTTTGAAAAATGATGTAGTATTTTAATGGGATGATGAATTTCAAGCCAAATTTTATGCTATAAAATCCTATCTCATATCACCTCTAGTCCTTGTCCCACATAACCTTGACAAGCCCTTATTGTTATACATAGTCACCACTAACTATGCCTTAGGGTATATGTTGGCATAGTATGATGATCAACATAGAGAAATATTTATCTTCTACACTATCCAAACCTTGGTTAGTTATGAGGTTAGATATATTACCCTAGAAATATTTGTTTAAATGTGCATCCTAGAATATTAAGCACTATATGCTAAAACATAAAATATTTATTATTGCAAGGGTATAATTTTTATAATATATCATGTAAAAACCTCTTATCTTGAGAATAATTTTTAAGTGTATTATTATGGCTAATGAATTTGATTTAGATTTACTATTTAAAATTCTATAAAATATCAAATGATTATTAACCAATTAGTAACTAAAACCTTGGAAGCAAGACAACCCTTAGTGATGAATTTTACCAGTGGGTCTAGAAAAATGGAAGAAGACCAAAAGGACTCTTATACCTTGTACTTTTATGATGCAAGGTAATTAAAAGGAGTGGGATAAGAGTCATTATGATCACTCCTTAACATCAAGTTATTCCTTTGTCATTTAAGTTGATATTCTCTTGTACCAACAACATAGGAGTATATGAATCCTTTATTCTAGGATTATATGCTACTAGGATACTTAAGGATAGGATCCTTACTATCTTCATAGACTTGTAGTTGAATTTAAACTAAGTCAATGGTGTGTAAAAAACCAAAGATAACAGATTAAATATTTACAAAGAAATTATTGATAGATTAATGGCTACTTCAATAAAGCCATTGTTTATGTTATCCTTAGGTATAACAATCATCATGTTAATTTTAT
Organism: Wollemia nobilis; assembly: GCA_028583015.1. Lineage (NCBI taxonomy): Eukaryota > Viridiplantae > Streptophyta > Pinopsida > Araucariales > Araucariaceae > Wollemia > Wollemia nobilis. Next base: position 3,238,235 of record JAQPPZ010016833.1, on the reverse strand, counting down.
GGCCTTGGCTACCTATCAAATCCCCTTAGAGTTGGATGGAAATAAAGCCATCATCATCATTCAACAAGTTAGGGATCCCAAAAAATTGGAATCCATCCAAATTCCCTTAGAATCCTTTTTTCTTGAAATAACATCCTCTTCTAGTCCTTAGCACAAGGACATCTATGATTATCTCAAAAATATCACTTTACCTAATGGTTTGAATTATAAAAAGAATAAGAACTTTAAGAAAAAATCTTATTAACATGTAATTATTAGTGACATACTATACCATCGTACCCTTGATAGCATTATTGTTAGGTGTTTAGACCAAGATAAAACTAAGAGAGTAGTCTAAGAATCCTATGATTGATATTTTGATGTAAATTTTAGTTCTTTCATAATTACTAAGAAGATCCTTAGGGTGGGTTATTATTGGTCTTCCATGGATAAGGTTATCATGTTTCAAACACATCAAACTATTTAAATAGCCTTAAGATTATTTCTTGGACTTCATTTGGAAAGAAAAATCTTATGTCTTTTGATGGATATATATTTATTAGAAATACCCCTAAGTACCTTACCAAATGGGTCAAAACTATACCTCTAGCCTTAACAACTAAAGTGAAATTCTACAAATTTATCTAGAATCAAATAATTTACCATTATATCATCCCTCATATTATCATAAGCTTGTTGAAAAGATTTATGAAAAGTATCGTATATAACACAAATGGTATACACTCTATTACCCCCAAGAAAATGACCAATTTGAAGTCTCTAATAAAACTCTTATTAAAATTCTCAAGAATATAGTCAACAAAATTGGAAGATATTAGCATGTCTAGTTATACCCAATCCTTTGGGAATATTAATCCAGACTTGGATTGCAAAATGGAACGCTAACCTAGACTAAAAAAAATGAAGATACCTCGGCCTTAGACTCGAATGAGGATGTCATGAAATTGGATGAATTCCTTAGCCTTGAAGTTGAATGAATGTTTACAAAAGGCTTGGAATGGGTTAGATAGCTTGGATGGCTTAGAAGGATGAACTAGTTGAATCTGATCCATGGAATACCTTCTAGATGTAGTGGGCCTTCCACATCATACACTCTAGGTGATGGTAGCTAAAATTCCATAACATTCATGACTCATGAATCTTCCTTTTCTGCTAAGCTTGTATATAAATCCATAATTTCTTTTTAGTTTCAATAGTTGTAGTGGAGAAATAGTCCTTCTCATGCACATTGTTTTTGGTAAATATATCTTCTCAAAGATTGTTTCCCTTTAATACATATTAAAAAAATAATAAAGTTAGTTTTTCAACTAGCGATTTCGCTCCCTTATTGCTGGTTTTCACAATAAAGAATACCCTGTCTTCAGAACCATAGACCAACGGTATCAAATCCATATATTTGTATGTGTATGATCACAAAGACAAGATGAGGATATCAAAAGTTTTGGTGCTTGACACGCGATCCCTTTGATTATTTAGTTAGTTGTATCAAGCGATCTCAGATGGCAAACAACACCGAGACAATAGATTCTTTCAAGTAGTTGATGGATGAAGCACTTGAAAGACAAAAGAATTAGATGTTGGATCAATTTACCAAAATTATTTAATAGTTATTATCTACTAGAATTACAACATGACCATTTAGTGCCTCGACACCATTCAAAATTTAGGCAAACTTTGATATTCCTATCTATGAAGGAAAAATTAGTGTGAAAGTAGTTTAGAATTGGTTGGACCAACTATTTACATATTTTTTTGTACATCATTTCTTTGATAAAGAGGAGATCACTTTTGTCCTACTAAAAGCTTCAATACCAGTCCAAAATTGATGGGAATCATATAAATAAATAAAGAAAATGTAGAAGACCCTACATGGTATGAATTCATGGAGGTAGTCAAGAATGAATACTACTCGATAGGTGCTTATGAAGATATGTACATGTGGTGGAATCAACTACATTAGGGTAAACAAAAAATTTCATGACTACATTGATGTTTTTTGTTCATTGTTTGTGAAACTTGACATCCAAGACATAGAGATGCATATAATTCTCAAGTACCGTAGCGGGCTACATTGGTACATAAGGGAGGACATGGACTTTTTTTAAATCAAGACACGAGGTGAGGCATATATATTTACCATCAAGATTGACCAGAAGTACAAACATAAGAGCAAGAAAGGTGACAATTTGAATAACAAGAACCAAAGTACCAAGGGCCATCCCAAGACATGCAAGGGTGATTTATAAAAGAAACCAAGAAAAGAAGTTCAACAACACCATCAAAACTAAAAGTAGAAGAAAGAGTCACAAGAAAAGAAACCCCAAAATAACCAGATCATGAAATGGCGTGACTACCACAAGAACAACCGATATTCCAAAGAAGAGTGGCAGACAATTCAGTCTCTATTTTATGAGACACAATGCACTACATCCAAAATACCAACACATCTCCAAATAGAGGATAAAGACAAGTAGATTGTGGAGGTTGAACAACATGTGACTATTGCTACCTCTACTATACACATTAAAATAGAGAGATTTCTTGTGAAAGAGCAATAATTTAACTCATAATTTTGGGTAAAATGGATGCCTCTACATTTTATTGTTGATAATTAGAGCAAAATAATTTTATCTTTGTTGATACTATGAAGAATTTAAATTGATCTATGAAACCTCACCCATTACCATACAATATTAAATGGTTGAATTAGTGGAGAAATATTCATGTCACTCAATAATTTCTTCTCTCTTATGCCATCAAAGCCTTCAAATATGAAGTATTATATGATGTGGTTCCACAAGATGTTTATGATGTGCTTCTTAACCAACCATACATGTGGTAGAGAGACGACGTGTATGAGGCAAGGCCCTACAATGTCATCATCACCCTTGGGGATAAATAATATAGGATACCAAAGATAACTTCTTCCACCTCCATTTTCCTCATAAGTGCCAAGCAATGCAAAAGGATGATTGAAAAGATAAAGTAATTTGTTATCTTTATGATCAAGCCTTAATCTTCCAAGAAGATTATTGCTACCACAATCACTGCACAATCATCACAACAACAACGATAAATGGACCAGGTCATTACAGAATACAATGACATATTCATGTCACCCATTGGAGTACCCCTCCATTGTGAGGTAAGAAATTCTATCAATTTGATTCTTGGTTCTCCTATGCCTAATGTTATTATTCATCACAAATCAGTTCTTAAAAATGATGAGATGAAGAGACAGATTCAAAAATTATTTAAAAAGGGCCATATCAGATAGATATTTTCTCCTTGCAACAATATAATTATCTTGGTTCCAAAAGAAATATGGCACATGGTGAAATTGCATTGACTACCAAGATCTAGACAAGATCATAATAAAGAATCAAATATCCATTACCTGGGATCGATGCTATATCAACTACGTGGTGTAAATTTTTTCATCAAGATTGACCTCAAATCTGGGTATCATCAAATTTTTATTAAGCCCACAAATGTGTGGAAAATGACATTCATGTCCAAAGAGTGTATGCTTGAATGGTTGGTTACGCCTTTTGACATGACAAACACACCATCAAATTTTATGAGAATAATGGATGAAATTATACAACCCTTCATCAACTCCTTTATAGTTATATATTTGGACTACATTCTCATTTATAGCAAGACGTGGGAACAACACTTGCATCATGTGCATGAAGTGCTCCAAACACTTTGAAAGCAAAAATTGTACTTGAACTTGGAGAAATGCACATTTAGCATGAGGTAAGTCTAGTACCTATGATACATTGTCAATGAGTAAGTTGTCCATGTTGACCCTGAAAAGATTTAAATTATCCGAAATTGACTAACTCCAAAGACTCTCATGGTGCTTTGTAATTTTTAAGGTCTTATCAATTTCTATCGTAAATGTATTTTGGTGTTCTCACATATTACATGGCCATTGAACCAACTGATAAAAGGGGGAGCCAAATCCAAGTTCCAATTGATAGAAACATAACAAAGTATCATTGAGAAGTTGAAAGTTTAGTTGTGCTCAACACATGTTCTTGCCTTTCTAGACTTGAGGTAACCTTTTGAGTTGATGATATATGCATCAGATTATGTAGTGGAAGTTGTCCTTACATAACAAGGCCATCCTATTGTATACCATAGTTATAATTTCAATGAGGATGTCAGAAAGTATCCCACATATGATAAAGAACTCTATGCCATTGTTCAAGCCTACAAGCAATGGAAGCATTATATCCTAGGTAAAGAAACAATCATTCATGTTGATCATAGACCTTTGGAATGCATCCAAACATAGAGTAATATCAGGATTGAGAGACATAAAAATGGACCACATATCTGCAGTATTTCATCTAATCCTTCAATACAAGAAGGGAAGCACTAATTTGGCTACAAATTGCCTGAGTCGATCACTCATCACAACACTCACTACCATTCTTGATTCTCATGGGTATGAGACATCATATTGATCCATCTTGTATGGTGTTAGACTTGAATTTGCTTAAACATACAAAGCACTCCAGTCAGGTAAGCATGTTTTTTCATTTTTATATATAGGGACATCTACTCTATCATATGGAACATATTAGTGTACCCTCTACTAAAATTCGAAGATGATATGGAAAGCACACTTCAATAGGATAGCAGGTTACTTTGGTGTGGAAAAGCCTTTAATTTTTTTAAAAGCACTTTTTTTGACCAAATATGACAAATGACGTGGAGAAGTATATCAATTCTTGCACACCCTGCACAATAGCAAAGCCAACCAATAGAAAGCTAGGCCTATACACATCATTGTCTATTCTTTCCAAGCCTTGTGAATCTATTTCCATGGATTTCCTCTTAGACTTTACCTATTTCTAGGTGTGGAAATAATTATGTCTTTGTGGTGTCTGATCGCTTTTCCAAAATGGATCTCATGATTGTTTGCAAGAAGAGTACCATGATTGAAAAAACTGCAAAACTATATTTTAGATAGGTATGGTTCCATTTGGTATACCAAAGTCTATCATTTCATACATGGACAACAGGTTCTTAAGCACCTTCTGGAGTACTCTTTAGGACATGATGGACACAAAGCTCACCAAGTCCACAACATTCCATCCCACACTGATGGACAAACAAAAGTTATCAACAGGTTGATCATGCACTTGTTACGTATGTATAGTTTGAACCACCCTTGAATGTGGAACAAGAATATTTTCTACATTCAACTCAAGTATAACAAGGCTTTGCACAACTCTACCAAACACAACCCCTTTCATGTGTGTTTTAGTTTTCAACCTTTGGCACCTGTGGATGTGGCTTTTCTTGTCTCACTTGCAAACTTCATGTCACATAAAGAAAAATAAATAAAAAGGGTAGTGAAATTTGTGGAGAATATGTGCAACAACAGGTTCATGACATCCTTAGACCAAATGAATGCAAATTACAAGCAACACCATAACCAACATCATACCTTACACTCTTTCCAAGTATGAAATAAGGTTTGGCTATGATTGCAAAAAGAATGCCTTACAAGTCCACATAGGAAAATCAAATGTTTGTGTTATGGGCCTTATGTCATTACCAAGCAAGTGGGAGAGAATGCCTTCGAGATTGATCTACCTAGTTATCTTGGTTTGCATCCCATTTTTAATATTAACCTTTTTAAGCCATATTACCTGCCTTTGCTAAACACTTTAAAAGCAACAAAGAAGTTGGTAATTGAGGATCTCAATATTGGAAGTCTTTCACTAGTGAAGGAGGATCAAATAGTTGACACATGGGCTAAAACCACTCAAAAATTGTCCATGCAACTATACAAAGTAATCTGAGCGAGTCAACTCAGTCACCAGGCCAAGTGGTTCATAAATACTTGGCTAAAAAAGAATCTTTCATAGTTGATGTCGTAAGTATATGCAATGGAGACCATTACTTCTCAAGGAGGGTTGATTGATCTAGACTTAGAAAACAAAATGGAACCCTAAAATTGACTACAAAAAATGAGGATGCCTCGTTCTCAGACTCAGATGAGGACATCTTGGACTTGGATAGATGCCTTAGCCTCAAAGTTAGAAAAATACCTTATATGGGCTTAGAAGGGCTCAAAAGGGCTTAAACAGGCTTAGACAAACTGAAAGTGCTTAAAATAGGTCAAACAACTTGGATGTCCCAAATAAATGAACTAACATAATGCAAGCCACAAAATGATTTCCAATTGTAGTGGGCCTTCCACATCCTACACCCCACATGGCAATATCTGAACCACCATAACCATCATGACTCATGACCCTTCCCCTTCTACCAAGCTTCTATATAAATCTATAATTTATTTTTAGTTGCAATGGAGAAATAATATTTCTCATGCACATTATTTCTAGTAGATATCTCTTCTCAGAGATTACCTTATCTACGATTCTATTCAAAATAAATAAATTTAGTTATTCAGTCAACAATATTTTTCCTATTTTATGGTTTTTTATCTAATAATCCACTGTCTCCAAACACATGGATCAACCCAATCCTTTTGGAATATTGTACTAGTGTCAAAACCCCTACTACTATGACACCTTATACTTTGGTTTATAATACCAAATAATATTTCTATTTGAGCTTGAGGTCCCTTTCCTATGAATTATATCATAGGATGCCTTTGTAGGAGATAAGTATCATCTCACTCACCTTATTCAACTAGAAATTCTTGATGAAAATTGAATTCATGCCCTAGAATATTTGTAGGACTACCAACAATGACTTAAACAAGCCTATAGAAAAAACTACAACCTTGATCCTTTAAGGTTGGTGAGAACTAGAATAACACCAATGCCAAGATCAAATTTAAAGGAAAATTTGAGTCCATTTGGTTAGGTACATACATCATAATTGCAAAGTATGGTTCAAGTGCATATATCCTTGCCACACTTGAAGGTAAAGAAATTAAAAAACCTATGAATATCATGAATATTAATAACTATTATTCTTAGAATTTTGTTTTTGACTGCTTGGTTTGCAACTAGCTACTTGCATACCTAACTACTTATCACTTCTTGTGTCTACTTGTAAAGAGTTTGGGACCCATGATGACATGCAAATAATGAGCCTAGTTAGGCTAGTTATTTTTATTTTCACTAGGTTTTTGATGCAAGCAAAACCCTTTATATTATTATGTGAAATATTTATAATAACATATGTATCATATGACATAAGAGCATAAAAATATATGATTGCTTATCAATTGTGCACTTTTCATATAAGGGCATGTGCTTTCGAGGTATGAATGGTTATCATTAACATCATATATCTTATTATATATTTACTCTCTTTATATCATCACCTTCTATACTTGTCAAGATGGCCACCTTGTACCTAATATTGATAAATATAGTGCTTATCCCTTCAATTATATATAAGCATTCATATTGATAAATATGCATATCATCTAAGCATTGTCTCCCATGTCTCTTCATAACATCTCAATGTTTACATGCTTGTGATTGTTACTGCCTTGTATCTAAGTAAGAGACATATGTTAATTTCCTTTATTATATACAAGATGCATGAATTATAAGCAACTAAATTAGTCCCCTCATCTTGCTATTATTTGTTTATACATTGAATAGTTGAAAAAGGATGATTATAGTTAGGATTAGTTTACTTATTTTCACAAGGATTTTGATGTCAATTGGTCAAAACCTACGTAGCTCTATCAATTAACCATTCTCCCATCCAAATAAATTTACTCATTATTTAGTTTCAAACATAGTTTTTATTTATCCATAGTCTTCTAAGCCAATAAATCTTGTAGATATGTATTTAAGATAGGAATTAGGATAGATAATTCTTCTTATAAATCCAAATATTCAACCTTGGAAGAAAAAGTGGTATCAAATAATTAAATTCATCTGTAATTCTTTTCCAAACTTGATTTTCTACACTCACAATATCAAAGTATTCTAAACTACTAGATTTTCCAATCTACTTTTCTTGCTAAAGCTCTTTATTCTTGTTGCTTTGTGCCCAATACTATGAAGTAGGATGCATGCTCTACCACTTAGGAGTAAATCAATAAGAATAATTAGATCATCACATCCCTTATTCAAATACACCAATACTTCATCATATGTCATCATAGGCACTAATTATAACTTTCCCATGACCTTCTCATTCCCAAATCTTCCATGCTTTTAATTAATCATCTTCTCCCATTGGGAATGAATGATTCTAGTTAGGTTAGATTTTTTTTGTAATGTTAGATATAGGTTTGATATCAATAGATTCACATAATTAGGTCATTGGCTAGTTAGCCTCATGGTTTTGTATTTAAAATAAGGGACCAACTATATATCTACTTTAGTAGATCCAAATTCTTAAGGTTAATAGGCCATGAAGGATTTTATCTTCACTATCACATACCTATCCTCAATCTATCTATCGCTAGATCACTATACATTTCATGACCTTTCAACCTCATGGTTTTGTACTTAAACAAAAGGGACATCTGTATTTCTCTCTTGAAAATTTTAAATCTCCAATATTTATAGATTGTAAAGGCTTTTTATTCTCTCTAAATTCTTATTTCATAAGTACTATCAACCAAAGTATCTTATTACCATTCCTTACCTCATGATGAATACAATAAAGTTCATAGTTATTGATGATGACATGATCCTTTTATGACCCACCAACCTTGTCAATTTATAACTAAAAGAAGAAACCAATCACATGTTTCCTCTATTAAATCCAAATTGTTGAGATTGATAGGTCATAAAGTTTTTTGGTCTCTTCCAAATTAAAAAGTATACCACATGATGAATACTATGAGATTTATAAGTACTTATGGCAACCTAATATCATTTTTAATCCACCTATTTATAAAATCTATTTCCCCTCATGATCATACCTATTCAATTATTGGATTGCAAGGATTGAGTTTCCATAATTTCTTCTTACACTATCCAACATACAAAGATGAAAAGGATCACCCACTACATCAAATAGTGCATCAAGAAGTTATAGTAACAAGATCATGCATATATTGGTGTGACCAACTCCTATCATAATCTTACATTATCACCTTGTTGATTTTATTTCCTTGGGGTTATAATAATTATGACACCCAAATATTTAGATGCTCTACCATATGTACAAATATAAGCTTGTTATCTTCTCTACATGATATTGTGTCTAGAAATTTGAGTGACATAATTCTTGACATCTTGGAAGAACTACATCACCATAATCATGTCATCAAGATAGACTAAAATCCTATAAATATATTATCACCCTAACATTATAGGCATGAGGGCTATAAAGTCTTATCATAATAAATCTCCTCACTATTTGTTACATAGAGGTTATTTGTTATTCAAAACAAAAAATCATAACCATTTGGCACAATATATTCTACTGCATCACATTTAAAACCCTTATAAGACACTTGTCTTGAGGTAAACCTATCATTATTTGGAATAACTAAAAGACCTATCATTTATTTATCTTGGATCAAATATATTATCATTTGGTACATCTAAAAGACCTATAATACATTCATCTCAAGGAAAATCTATTGTTATTTGACATATCCTCAACTGCTATAATGCATTTATATTGAGGAAAATCTATTGTTATTTAGCATATTAGAAAGTATTTTAAGAACATCCAAAAAGTTCTCAAGAACATTTATTTTGAGGCAAATCCATCTAGCCTTTTAGAAAAAAAAAAGACCTCTTGGATATTTATTTGGGGCACAAATATAATTTATCTTAAATTATGTAATCTCTTATATCATATCTTGTAGCATATATTATATCATAGCGATGCCATTTGGAATATCCAAACTGCCCTTGGCACAACTATATATATTTATATATAGACAAAAACATAACTAATATACATTTAATTATCTTTGCCATCTTGATTTAAACATGATCATTATAACTCCATAAGTCATATAATCATATCATAGTGAAAAAAATCACCTTAATTATCATATCAATATCGTCTAGTCACCATTGCCTCATCATACCACAACATATAATCACAATGTAATTAGCAACCATCAACATCCACATCAAATCATATTATTATCAAAACTAAGACAATGTGTCAAAATAAATCAATATCACACATACACACATATATTCAATCAAATGTCTATACAAACACCATAATTTGGCATAATATTATAAAAAAATAGGTCATTAGTAGTGGTCTAGGGTTATCTCTAAGACTTGAAGTAAGGGATCCACCTCATGTTCCATATGATGATGACATCCTCATCAATCACTATGACTAGCGAGTAATAGACTATAAATGTGTTTGTATCCTAGTCTATACCTAGCTAGGTAAAGTCTAGTTATGGTTAGGAGAAATAATAACATGATATATTATATAATAGTGGGTCAATCACTTAACCTTTATCATTAGCTCATCTTAAAGTTGTACTACATTTGGATAAAATTATGATAACTCTATTTGCACCACAACCATCTGATCTAGGAGGGTATGGACTATCTACTATCATAGCCTTCACCATGATTACATACATCTCTACAGTCAATTTGATGAAAATTAACTATAATCTAGGGTTCTACTACACTAGGTGATCCTATTTCTACATGCATATTGATACTCATGCTTTGTCCCTCTTAGCAATAATGGATATCAAAATTACATGCAATATGATCACTTAACTAGCTATAGTATCTCTCTTTGCATCCATCAATGAATAAGAAGACCTACTTGCTCTAGCCTCACCCATAAATACCATTGGACCACTCTAGCTGCTACTATGGCTTCCCTCTATAGGTGATACTAGTACTCTTGACACTACCTGACTAGTGGCAATATTCCTTACTATGCTCCACTAGAATGCATCCTCTATCCCATGTGTAATGCATCCATTGTAATCTATAATGGTCACATATATTGGTACCAAACCTAGTAGCAATTGCTCAATTTAGGATTGTCTACTCCTAGGTCTATAATAGTTGGGTTATCTAAATATGACCTAGGATATGAGTCTTGATCTAGGGCATCCCCAAACCCTTTCTCTAAAGTATATCACCTATTCTAGAAAATTCCAAATATGATATCTTGTTGTAGTCTAAACTAGTAGACCATACACTCTCCTATGGTCCCATCAACCATTAATATCATCTCATACTAAAAAAATAATATATGTCCTCTATCTAGCTTGGTTGGCCTCTATAGGGCTACCATACGATCTTATCTTGGTGCAAGTAATCTATTAGGTATCATACCCTACCCAAAATGCCATAATATGAGTAGCTTTAATATCCTTCAAAATGATGAGCCCATTGATAAAATCATGGAGCCTCATCATCATCGACTTGGCCCAGCTACTTGATAGTCATGTAACAATTATCCACTCCTAGGCCCATACCTAAAGAAGTGTACAATAAGATAAACCTTTTTCACCCCCACACACCACTTGATGATGTAATTATAGGTGGGATAAAACAATGGGGTCCTAGGTAAATATAATCTACTATTCTAGCATATTTTTCACCATCTCTCTAAACCTCTACTACATCATCTTCTTGCTAGTGTAACCCAATAGAACTCATGACACTAAAGTTTCATAATATCTATCAATACAATGACCCCTAGCATAAGTGACACTAATTTCAATGCCCAATATCACTAGAGGGAATCTTAGGATTCCTACCAAATGATTTAGGATCCTCTACTATAAATAAATGAGGTAGACATGGGCATGCTGATAAAAATCCATAGAATCCTTCGCACATCCTCAATTATGGTAGTCACATTAGAAGGTAATTAAAATGTATTTATATTTGAATACCATTGATCTACCAATGTCATAAATAATACCTGATCAAATAATACCTTCAGTTTTAGGGCAACATAGTGTGCCCCTACTACTAATCAAAGTTCATGGTATTCATAGTCTAGAAAAGTGAGGATCATGTTAAGGGTGTAATGTCATGACTTTTAAAATTCTAGTGTTTAAAGCCTCACATATACAAGGAAACAATAATTGTCAAATATATGCATACAAACATTTGAAGCCCTAAAAATTTCATCTTAAACCTAAGATATGAAAAAGCACCACATTTAAGTGAAAATGACATCATGGAAAACATGCTTTCTTTTCAACAAAAGTTCTATTGGTTCAAAAGTGAGCAAAATCATTGTGCAATAATGCTAGAATACCATGAAAGCATTTCCTTTAACTTTTAGGTCCATTTTAAAGCATAAATGTAAATATTAAAATTTTTTAGGTTGTATGCTTGAGACAAGTCTCCCTCTCTCATATTATTGGTGATTGTACCTGGTTATTACAACAAACTAATTTCTTTTATTACACCATAAAAATTAGGAGAGTAATATTACATCTAGACCTCTCCTTGCACAATCATGAATGATGAAATTTATTTTGTTTTACCCTCTCTATTCATTTCACCCTGACCCCTTCAAGCCAAATTTTCTTTCTCCATCATAATTTCTCATCAATTCAATTATGTGCATAATAGTTAAGTTGATTTTCCTTGTTCAAACATAATTTTTTCTTAAAAACTTGAGGGTATGTATAAGGGAATAACAATTAATTTTTGCATAATTCATAATAAGCTCATAAAAATCAAAGCATCCTAAATCTTGAATCTCAGCCATCATGAAATTGGCCTGCCTCAAAATTAGGGTATATGAGCTAGTTTTTGACACAATCATAATTTGATGAATGCATAAGAAGGGAAAAATAAAAACACCCAAATTTTGAACACATAATTAGTCATACAAACATGAAAAAATTTACCTCATCACACATGACACACATCATGATCATCCAAGTAAGCTAATGTCTTATCAAAAGAGTATTAAATGACCTAGTATACAGAATTATATTTGAGGTATTAGCATGGATGAAAAATCTAACTAAGGGTTAGTGATTTTTCCAAAATATTAAGTTTGATATTTTCCTACCTCATTGATCCACCAATGGTTATTTTAATCATTAATGTTAGAAATATTAGCATCATTAGCTCTTTTACCACTAGTATTAATGCCTAATAAGAAATTAAAAATTAAAAAAAGTTGATAACTAACATTATCTACCCATAAAATTAGAATATTATCTCATAAATCTCATCCAATCTCACCCAACTACCAATTACCTACCCTAACTAGCAATCGTGCATGATTATTTACTTGTGACTCCAAAATTCACCAACCAAAAAGCCTCTCAAATCGCTTGCATATCTTTTGAGTAAATCCTATCCTTAACTTCCAATCTATCTTCCATGCAATTTCAACTCTTCTCAACAATGTCTAACACATATTTTATTTCTAATTTTACCTCCAACAAATCCTCCAAGGAGTTGCAGCTCCTATGTAGCTAGCCCTTGGGGCATCACTAAAGCATGTTTAAATACAATAGATAAATCATATCAAAATATCCATTGATGTCTTCAATTTCTTAATGAAGTTCTATAAAAATTTCTAATGAGTCCAAAAATATCACATTTCGATACCATATTTGACATCATATTCCATTCTAAAAATGTATTTATGTAACTATTTATTATAATTATGATGTAATTTGTACATGTGCAACTTAGGAAGTAGATTACATTTCATATTAATAAACTAGAATAAGAGAGCATTTGTAGTGATTTTAGGTTGATAAATTAGCTATCACAAAATTTAGTAGTGTTACTAAACCAAACCATAGCTACAATTCCAACTATGGAGCTATAGAACTATGGGCAAGCTATAGAACCACATAACTATAGACAAATTATGGAACTACAAGATTCACTACAAAAATATTTCCAAATTTGTAATAAAATTATACAATAGAAAGAACTAACCCCAACCAACTCACAAATAAATTTGGATATAGAAATTACTTTTATTTATATAGATTTCAACTAATTTAGTTGAATCCAAATTAGTTATATAAAAATCAGATTTGTTGAGATTGATTTTCAACTAATTTGGCTAGATTCAAATTAGTTAGATTCTTTACCAACTTATTCTAGTTATTATATCTTTTGGATAGAATTGATTAGATTTGTTGATAATATAAATTTGAGATTTTCTAAATTAGTAGGTTTTTAATGATTTATTTTGTATAGTCTCTCTATAAAACAAGAGGCATATTGTACTATAAAGGTTGAAGATGATATGTTCAAAAATTGGATAAAATTTCTCTTGTATTGTTATTTTAGTAATATTATGATTTAAAGGCATTAAAATCTCCTTTAGATGTAGTAAGAAAGGGGTCCCTTGTCTACATATGCAACACAAGTCTATAGCCCATTAGAGTAGGTTAAATATATATTTATTTTAGTTTCATTAAATATATTAGTATGTAATGTAGACTTAGTTTAGTTTATTTAAATAATCGAGTTAGGCTAGATCTAGGTTTATTTTGTGGATGAGTGTATATAGACATGCTTTATTCAAATTTATACAATGACAAATTGATAAAATATGATTATCACATATTTGGCTAATCAAAGTGTTATCAAAGAGATATATGACCTGGCTAGGTTCATCCCTTGTGATGGAAGAAATACTTTCCATTTTCTACCACTTTATGGAATCAAAATTTGTTCTTGATTATGGTTGATATGTGATCCCATCATTTTTATGTCATTCTAAGGGAGTCAACTCACCATTCATAGTCATTATTTATTTAGAGGGTAGTGACTTATAGTCTCTTAGAGAGCATCTGATTATGTAAAAAAACTTCTTAATTAAATATATGGATGGGTAAAGAGAGTGACAACCATGAATCCTTCTCTTAGAAATTATTGGATCATAGGAAAATCAGGTAGATATTTTATTTTTTGCAAGTTTTATGTTTTTTTTTGTGATTTTTCTTTTTTTTGGCTAGAGAACAAGGGGTTGTACTTGCCCCCCCCACCCTTAAAAATTGACAACTCTCTCTTTTAAATATTGAGAGTTTACAAACATATTAAATTATCATCTCTATTGAGTTGCTATAGCTAGATACCTACACCATTTTTCATAAAATGTCTGAACTCTAGATTTTCATTTTATGGATCTTCAATTTTCTATTTGAATATAAATATTCTAGAATTCAACATACTTCTTCCTGACATTTTCCTATAGTAGTATTCACAACAAAAAAAACTCCACCTCTATTGTCTATGCATTACATATTAGTGGAGTAATATTTTTGAAACATCACACTATCATAATCGACTTTACCAGATTTGGATTGCTAGTTTCCTTCTTGTAGCATAAGTGCAACCACAAATCTGTATTGGATAGTTTATATGAAAAAATATTAATGTTATAAAATAAAGCAAATATTACCAATGGAAAACATTAAAGTAAATCTTAATCATTATTTGATTCAAGTAGTCAACATTTCCTTGTTAGTTTCAACTAAACTTACTACTTCGTCTAACCATGAAAAAGAGAATTTAACTTCACAATCCTCAATTAAAATCCCTCTATTGGCTAGCTTATCTACATATTTGTTTCCTTCTCTTAATGTATGTGTAACCCTTATTTATTAAAACTCTATAGCAAGGTATTATATTTCCATAATTATCTCTTTTATGTTCCATGGAGCCTTTGTTTTCCTCAAAATTTAGTGAATCACCTTCTATCCATGCTCTATTCCGTTTCATTTTTTTTCATATTTTTAACCCTCACATAGTCGCCTAGACTTTAGCTTTATTTTTTGTCTTAAATCCACTATTGAAAGAGTAATGAGATAAATATATCCCCTATTATTTCTAATTATTCCTCGTCCTCTTGTTGGTCTTGGATTTACTTTAAATGATCCATAAAAATTCAATTTTACCAACTCAACATATAATGCTTTACACTTTATATTCTTTGCCTTATTTTTGTTTCTACTGTACCCAACATTATAATTCCATTTGATTACTTGAATCTATCTATGAAGGATCTTTGCTTATAGATTAGGTATTTTGTGAGTTGATAGTGTTGGTTTAGACTCCTTTATGGCTAAACAAATATCCCTTTTCATTACCTTTAAATTCCTTTCCTTTCCTTTAAATTTTCTTCTATTTATTTCTAGACATATAGTCCAAAGTATTTTATCTTTTGATATATCCCATATTGTATATAAATACTCACTTTTAAAAGTGTTTTTCCATTGCTTTAACCATTCTTCAATTCTATCATTCATCACCATGCATTTAACAAACATATTAAGAATCTATAACCATAGTTTCTAGACTATTGATCAGTGTCCCAAGTTATGTTCTATACTCTCATCATTTTTACAAAGAACACATTGTGAGGGGCCATGAAACCCCTTTTCATAAGGTTATTCTAGGATAAAATTCTTCTATGAACTACTAGACAAACACACATTTTGACTTTAAGAATGCTTGAGCTATCCCAAATATCTCTACATATTGTTGTGATATTATTATTTTGTTTATGTTTTTAATTATATTCACTTCTTATTGTGTATTATCTTGAGCTATTCAACTCCTAAATCAGCTTATCCTCGACTTCCCTTAGAATAATAATTGTTGTTATCTTTCTTCTAAATTGCCTCCAAGCATTAATGTCTTATATTATATACTTGTAAAAAGTTCTTCTTTCCATTTGTATATTTCTTCCTTATCCTTTTACATAATGTTTAAAACCATTTTACCATATTTATCTTGAAGTAATCTCATCCATGGCTTCAAAATTGGATCTAGATTGAGTGGTTTTTTAGCATGCCAAGTATCCATCGAAATAGAAATTTTCTCCAATTCCCACCATCCATATTAGACCTTTAATCACTAAATCAATTAATTTTTTAAAACCATTCCATAGTGTAGAACCATTTGGTAGTGAGATCATAGTAATATTAAGCTTGGGTCATTGAACTCAACATATTTACTTATAAGAATTCTTACCCATTTTATTTGACTCTCTTTGTACAATCTCCAAATTATTTTTTGTGTCCATGAAAAATCTTAAACCGAGACCTCCCTTAGTTTTATCATCACACACCTTGATCCATTTCACTAAAGGAAGTTTACTTTTATCATATAATATTGACCATAAAAATTACCACATAATATGGATTAAACTTTTTCTATCAATTTTAGCATAGTATACAAGGACATATAATATGTTGGAATGGCCTAGAAGAATGATTTAATTAGTCGCACTCTTCTTGCTAATGATAACCATCTACCTTTCAATATTGGTAGTTTATTTTGGACTTTACTTATAACTAGATTACATTATTCTATCTTCATTCTCCCCTCAAATAAGGGCATCCCTATATAAGTTGCTAGTAAATTTGTCTCCTCTATTTGAAGTAACCTACATATCCCTATTTTGATTCTAGCTAGGGTGTTTAGGAAGTAGTTCCTATTAAATTTCTACCTTGATCTATTGTATTCCTCTAATAAGTTATTTCAATATTTGACCTCATTTATCCTTACCATCACAAAAATGATTGTATCATCTACAGACTGTTTATGGGTGATGTTGTTGATGTTATTAATAGCCTTAAGTCTACTTATTAGCCCATATTTGCTAGCCTTCTTCAAGTTCCTACACAATACCTCTTCCATAATAATGAAAAAATATGGTGATAGAGTATATCCTTGTCTAAGACCTCTCTTGGATTTAAAATATTTTATTACTAACCCATTCACCAACATTGAATATGAAACTATAGTGATACAAGCTTTAATCCATCCAACCCATTTCTTTCCAAATCCAAATTTTTTTAAAACTATAATAAGAAAATCCTATTTAACCCTATCATAGGCTTTAATAATATTAAGTTTTAAAATCATTGCTCTCTATTTTCTTGAAGTTGTCACCTCCAACTATCCCCGCCCAAGAAAATCGTGCCTTGTGTCAGAGCTATACAATAGGTTGTAGTCGAGAGCATGGGGTTTGGATCAATTAGGGGCCTTTGGGAGTTTTTACAAGGCTAAATCCTTGTTAAGATGTGATATTCAAGGTGCTAGTTTCTCTACAAAGGGAAAGGGGTGTGAGAAAATAAATAAAATCAACAAATAAAAGAAAAAGGGGTTGATGCGCCAAGAGATCCACTAAGATCTTCCTACAAAAATAGGCCTGAATGCTATGTGCCAGTGGTGAACACTTCCTCTCCTTGACATAATGAAGTGCAATCAAAATCTACCAGTTATATGCATATATGAGCAAGTGGGTCCCATAGGAGAGCCAAGCTAGTAAGTGACTCAGTCCAAAAATAGATGTAGGCCCCTCACACACACATACACTTAGCAAATATGATATTCAAGAAAAATATCACAAACACATACACATACACAGCAACGGGTCTATAGGAAAAGGTCAAAAAATAGATACAAGCTCCCATGTATATATAATGCAGGTAAAATTTTACAAAGATTGTGCCAGAAGTGAGGGTTTGAAATTACCCACAAGTCGCTTAGGAACCACAACTATTTTTATAGAGAGAAATGAAAGGAAAGCCTACAAATACATAGAATTGTAAACTTGTCGATCCTTTACAAAGCTAACACTACTTCTATTTATAGATTTACAAGGGAGGATTTTCCCTCCAAAATTATTTGCAATTAGATTTGACAATCCCATCTACTTTTCCTTGGGATTCTGATCATTGAATGATGTACTTCTTTGATCATAATGATTGATCAACATAGGACTATCAGAGCCATACTTCTTCTTGAATGAATATCTGGGATAATAACTGAGGTCATCTTTGGGTAGGTGGTCTTCATCTCTTCAATCGAGGAAGTCATTAATTCAGCTCATCTACCCTTTCGCTTGAATTTCTTGTAGACTGATTGGGAGTTTTTTTCATCAAGTTTTATTATTGATCACAAAACCTCTGATATCAAGATTTATTTTGAAGGTAGACTCCTTTGGTGCTCTTTTGGCTGCCTATCATGACTTTTTTTGAATGAACTTTTATACAAGTCTCAATTGTCAAGAGTTCTTTGAGATTGTTCTCCATGGTGTAGATAAACTCTAATCATTGGTTATCAAGGTTTTACCTTAGTCATGAGTGGGTAGTGGTGAACCACTATAGTTTTGGTGGCTCACAAGGGCCTTCTAGCCTGCTTGAAGGAGAACTCAAAATCACCTTTATCCTTGGGTTCAATGTCAAAAATTCCTGCAAAAGAAAACACAAAAACTAAAAAGGGGTTAAGCAAAATGGTGATATCATGTGGAGAGTTTGGCAAGTGCTCTCTCAATTTTTACCCATTCCTCATCTAATGGGTATTGAGTATGCTTGAGCTGATCATATAGAATAATAACTTCATGCTTATCATCTCAAGAGAAATATTTAGTTTGACTTATTGCTTCATTGATCAGCACCTTGAGTTTTGCTAGTGGCCCGATAATCTGGGCTATCTCTTCTAGGTAAATAGGGGAAATCTATTCGTTTGAGCTAAGCAGAGGTTATTTATTTGATTTAATCATTTCTAGATATTCCTCTCTTGAACATAATTTGCCACTCAACTGATTCCATGGTGAAGGGAGCCCTACCACTATTAGAGAATCTACCTCAACCTTCAATATTCCCATAGTGTTGTATAAGTTATCCACTAAATTTATGCACTACTCGACCACTTGCTTTCTTTTGAAGAGGTTGATTACCCTCTATGCCATGACTTCTCTATCTTGTATCCTAATAGTGAGAATCTCAGAGTTAAGGGTTTTGGCCAACAAGGTCCTATAAGTTTTGGCTTCTTCTATCTTCATGTTGATCTTGTCTAGGTCGACTTTCACCTCTTTATCTATTTTGAGGCCCAACAAAGCTATCAAATCTATGAAATCAAGAACTAGGAATAGCTCTAATGCCATACCTCCTATATCATTCCAATAAGCATCTTGAGTTTATTTGATAATATCTTGGGTTTCATGCAACTATTTTTCTTTGTTCTATTGCTTGAAGTCCTCTAGCTCTCTCAATAAAGTCTCTTTTTCTTGTTCATATTGGGCTCGCTGCATAGTCAGTTGACTAGATAATTATTTTAATTGCTCCTCTTGTCTTTTTAGAATGAATTTAGACCCTCATTCTCTTAGTTGTCTGGTCAACAAATTTATTTTATTTTTTAGGGCCTTGACCTCATTTTGTGATTCTTTGAGGGTCTTCTTGGTTTGTTCAAGCTCTTTCTCCTTTATTTCTATTTTTTGGGTAGTTAGCTCATAATCATGCTCTACCATTATATTGGCTTCCCTGGTGAGCTTCAACATATCTTGAGGTTGAGCATCTCTTAAATCTATACCTATTGTTGATGTGTGCCAATATTGCTCTATCATTTCTTGCATTGGCTTAGCCACTAGTGGACTTTTTATTGAAAGTAATAATACTCTTCTCTGAGGAGCAAAATATAAATCCACTTGGGTAGTGGAAATCTACTGAGATTGTTGAGCTTGCCTCTCCTAATTATATTGAGTCATCTATTATTTGACCTTCTAAAACTTCTACCAAGGGGTGAGGGCTTCTAGGTTTTTTGATGTTCCTTCCTAAAATTTTGAGGGTGAGACAAATGCCTCCATAGGTTTTATCAGCTGAGGGATTGCTTTGTGGGCCATCGATGTAGCTAGGGCTGAGGCTAGAGGAGAAATTCTATAGGAAGGCATTATCTTCCCCACCTCATGCTCTAGATAAGTGACTGAGTGTGTCGGGGATAATGCAACTTGCTTAGGTGGGGAATCTTGGGCCCTTTCTAGAGGAAGTATTTTCCTTGAATTTTGAGACCTTTCCCTAGATGCATGGAGGGAAATATGACTTGATCTCGATATTATACTACTAGACATCTCTTTAATTTTTCCATCATGCCTTCTCTTCTCTTCTTCTTTTCATGACTATTTGTGCATTCCCCCTTTTTTGTCCCTCTTCTTCTAGGGTGTTTGTTCAGATGGCCTTGGCAATGCTTGTTGTTGGGTGGGTGAAGAAGGTATAGCCCTCCTCTATTGAGTAGTAGGGCTTGTAGTCTCTCCCAAAGGGTCAAACAATAGTTCTAAAATATCCTCTTGCTCTGTCCTTGCCTCCCCTATTCTCTAGTGTATTTCACCAATTGTTCCTTCTTCACTAGATTCTATAGTTGCAGAGCTTTCTACATCTAAATGTTCCTCATTGTATAATTCATTAAACATTATATCCTCCTTTATTGAGCCAAATTTGGCTTCCCTTTATCCAGTGAGCTATCTCATTCTCCACCATGCCTCTATTTTAGGCATCTTCTAGTGCCTATTTCTTAATTCCTCTATATCCTCTTGCTTTGCTTTATTCCAAGGGTTGAAAGTACCCTTAATCTCATAGAAGGATTCATAGGATTTTAGGGTAGGTGGAGGTCTAGTTAGTTTAGTGAGAGGGTAGGTTGTTGTTTCATCCTTAGGGCTTCTAAGACTTTCAATTTCAGGCCTTTGCTCATGCATGAACTTTTTCTCTTTTATCCCCTTTAGATATGCAACAAATTTTTGCTCAAGGTCATACTCCCATTTATCTCTTATTAAATATAGGCCTAGATTTTTTAGTTTACTTTCTACCAGGGAGGATCCCATTTTTCTATGCATAATTATTCCCCCTAGACTGAGAGGTTGCAGGTAATATGATGCTTTCTATTTACCACTACCATGTTTGAAGTCCAAAGTATCAATTTGTCTGAAGACTTCTAGGGCGAATACTCTATCAGGAATGAATCTCGGTAGAAGATAAACAAGGTAGCTATAGCCATGCATCCTAACTAAGGTTCCCTCTTCGACAAAAAACTAGTCCCCTGGGACTGTTCCTTCTACAAAAATTTTACATTCTTCTAAAATTTTGGGGACTTGAGACCCTCTTATTGCAAAAATGAATGGAGTAGAAAAATTATCTATAAAAATATAATATGAAGAGCCTTTCCTTAGGTATTTGGCCCAATTATACATTGGAAGGTCATTGCCCTTCGAATATTTACACCTTATTCCTAACTTGGGGAACATGTTCAAATGTTGGTACAAAATAAGGTATACCAAAAATGAGGAATACCTAAATGTCTATGTTGATTGGAACCGTTAGAGGCCTTCTTGGATTTGGTCTGCTATCAACTTGACAAAATCTAGGGTTATTGCCCCTTGCCTCATTCTATGTAGAATACCCAACTGAGCCACATTGATGGCTTTATCATTTTCTTGGCCTAGAAGAAATACCATCATACTCAATGCATCCTTCACACTTTCACTAAAATTATCAATGGGAATGAATTTCTATGTGACTGGGTCACTTTTCCTTGCCTTCTCGTATTCTGACCGTAGAAAGGCCATTTTCTTGTTCTATGATAGTCTATCAAAATTTCCCCTTTCTTCTTCCTCATTGATGTGTACTTGGCCTTCTGGTAACAACAACATTTTTAATGCTAGGGCCATCAATTCTTACTCTAATTTTTTCATTCATGGCCCTGATTTCTTGGGCATTTGGGTCATAAAATTTTGCATAGGTGCTTATTAGTTCATAACAAAAATGTACCTCAGTTGCCATATATTGCACCAAAACATTGGTCCATATTTGTGCTCCAAAGCTCAAAGGTCTACTAGCTCTAAAGTACTCATAAGCATCTATTCTCAACTTTTTGGTTCCCTTGTAGACTTCAAGGTCGGCACAACCTTTAGCCATATCCGTTAGAACCTTGATGTTAGAGGAATATGTGGGCATGGGTACTTTTAGTATTTCTTGCATGTGAGAATCCTTTGTCTTCATCATTCTGAGCTTGATACTAGCTTTTCTCTTCTACTGAATAATGAATTGTAGAGGCTTTTAGTCAGGGAGTGAAAATTGTTTATCTTTTAAGGTCATTACTCCTTTTAACCTTCCTCTTTTCATGATCCCTGCATGCCTTGCATTTATTGCTCCTTATTTGCTTACTTTTTGAAGAATACCATATTCTTTGAGGAGTGTCTAAATGCATATTCACACCTTTCAAGGTTAATTTATTCCCACAATCTTCCTTGTCAATCCTTGCTCATAAATGAGGTTCTATTCTGAGGTAGCATTTAATGTAGACCTTTTTGCCCAACCACTAGCTTTCCTTCCCAAATATTTTTTGGTAGGGAAGCTTCTTAATTTCAAATTTTATCCATTGCTCTATGGTTGGTGTACCTTGGATTGTGTGTTGCTTCATATCTACTCATGTCCCCCTTTTCTCTTTTTTTGCTACAAGGAGACTCGATTGTTGACTAGCCAATGTCTCCAAAATTCACATATATTTTGACTAGGATCCCATATCAATATTAATATTTTATATATATGCTTATCATAATTACCAAGGATCCTGATCATTTTATTTTTTTATTTGAATCCATTTTTTTTGTTATCACTAGCATCACAACATAGTAGTCTTGCAGTTTTTATATTTTTGTAGTACACAGGCTCTAAGAATTCATTCAAATATTCTCCAACCCATAATGACATATTTTCATAGGCCAATATAGGTAGGGATAATAAAATTTCTATCTAGGTTTGTATTGATGTTGTTTATGTGGCCATTCTATATTTAATTTCTTTGGTTTCCCCGATTGAGTGGCTTTGAATGGCCATTTCTTCCACATTACCACTCAAATCCTATTCATTGTCCTTTATTCAAGGAGATATTGGTTAGTTGTTGCACTTATCATGATGGGTAGGGGAAATTATCTTATCTTCCTCTTAGGATATCTCATTTTCTCTTTCTAAGACAAATTCATTCATGATTAATGAAGCCAATTGGTCCTATTTTGTGATTGAATGAGGAGGGGGAGATTTATATTTTTTAGTGCCACCCCTTTAAGATATTCCACTAATAGCCTTGAGATCACATCTTTCTCCACTATATTATGTTTTTGTATATGAATACTAGTTCTCTAAGGTGTTATGATGGAGTGCTCTAGCCTTTGCCAATGTATTTTGGTAATATTGCTTGTATATACTCAAGTAGCTTCTTCCATATATTAGGTGGCTTTTGGAGGCTCAAGGGGCTTGATCCTTCCTCATATAAAGAGACATGTGCTAATGGGGTAGCCATATAAGATATAACAATAAATTTTAAAAGCATACTTTGTTTGCATACCTTTGGGTTTCTTTTGTTGGCATGAAGTCCCTAGGTGAATGTGGCTTCTTGCTTATCAAAAGCAAATAGACTGAGGTCTTCACCCAAATCTTAGTCTAGTACTTTTAGTAGTTGCTTCTTTTGTTTTTCATTCTAGATCAAATTCGCTAGGTGAGAAAAGAAGTACTTTAGCAAGTGAGAAATAGACTAACACTCACCAAGTCTCAACCCTACTCCTTGTGATTTTGAGACCAATGATGTGCCACTGGGGTCCCATCAGGTGTGCCATTAAACTATTCTAACCTCCAATTATCCTTTCTTGGGATGATCACATTATATTGTTAAGGCGACACAATGGGCCACAGTTAAGAGCATAGGGTTTGGCTCAATCAAGGACCTCTAGGATTTTTTACAAGGTTGGATCCTAGTTAAGATGTGATCTTCATGGTGCTAGTTGGTATACAAAGGGAAATGGACATAAGAAAATAAACAAAATAAACAAATAAAAGAAAAATGGGGTGATTCACCAAGAGATTTGCTAAGAAATTTCTATAAAAATAGGCTTATTGGATAAATTTCTTGTATCCTTAAGAATATTTCACACTACAAGAATTTCTCATTCCAATTAGTATCATAAATTTTAGTGGATATGCCTCTTTATTTTAGGAATAAATTTGTCTTAATAGATTCTAAACATAAAAAAAAGAGTTAGGATACTCCTGAGGTAAACTAAAATATTTAACATATAATTTCATGCTCATCCGGATAAAAAGGTATAAAAGTTACTATTCATTGACCAAGATTCATTATAGCTCTATTATTATGCCTTAATGTATAATTGGTTCCTTATCTTTGGGCTATTATAGCAATATTTAAAACACAATGTGACAAATAAAATAAAGGATATATAGAGCCAACTATATTCATTCAAATGATGTAATAAACATAATTAGTTATAAATGAAAGAAAGTGTAAATCACATGTTCAAATAATGTAACATTCAAAAGAGACAAACACACAATACTGAACACAAAGATTTGATAAGGGAATAAGCCAAAAATTATATTAATATCAATGTTTTTATAATGAGAGCTGGCCTCAATTACCATTAAGCTCTTTAAATATTATTAAAATAAGAATTCTCATTCAAATAATATAACAAGAATACTTCACCCTCTTGTTCCAATCTGGTAATAGGGCCTCCAGAACTCTGACTCAAAATCTGGAAATGATCTCAGTTCTTGAGCACTTCCCTATAAAAACCTACACATATGAGGAATACGAGATGAAATAGGAGAAATATACCAAAGGGAATACAACAAAAAATACAAAGGACACTCAAGTATACCTCTAACAAAAATTGCTATGCAAAAAGCTTAATCCTTTTTTTTTATTGTAGCAGTCCCTCTTATAGCTTTGGTAGTCTTGTAGCTATTATAACTACCTTCATCTAGGCCCTCCACTTGTCAACATGCTGTGTCCTTGATTTGTTGAGTGTGTTACAACTAAAAAATAGTTGACTTTATTGTTTTTATCAAAAATAGCTACCTTTATCTATTTTATAAGAAAATAAATAATTGGCTACCTTCATATATTAAATCTTAAAAATTATGTACAACTATATATCACTTGGATTTCATGGTTGACTTATCCCTATGTTTTTATCTCTTTCTATATTGGGTCCCACTATAGTTTTTTCCTATCCTAGTTGACTCATCTTCGATAGGTTTACAATTTATTCTCATTCTTTATTGCAGAAGGAGGCTACAAATGTGATTGAATATTTCATGTTTAATTACCTATTTACATAGTCTTTGGTTGCAAATTCATTTTCTTTAGAGAATCTATAGGTTGAACTATTTTTGACAGGTCAATAAGCTGGTGGTCTAACTTCTGATATGGCAAATATTCCTCTAATTTTTTGGACTTGCTCTTGGTTATGGGAGTGGCACTTGTGAAAGCCATTTATCTACTACAAAATCTGTAAATCTATAAATTCTTACAACACTTCTTGACTCAATGTATCGACTCTCTATATTCACTGTGATTGTCATTGGCAGTTACAATGAAGCTCCAATGTGTTTTTAAATCCTTCTTTGAAATGTAGTGTATTAAATCCATACCAACTACCTTTTCATTTATGCTAAATGTAGATTGAGACATCACCCCCCATAACATCCTGACTTGTCCTCAATTTTTATTTCTCTCATTGGCTCACATAAATTGTTCATTTTATTGGGTACCTATTCAAACATGGGCTATAGTTTCCACCATGTTGTCTTAAGGTATGTGCTTGACACAATCTAAAAAGATACTTGTACTTTGACTTATGTACCTATAACTCTTATGGTTGGTTCTCGTCTGTGTTGCTTGAGTTTCTATTAAAGCATGTGTTATCATTGCATTAATTGTGAACCAATGGAAGGTAAAAATTTACACACGTCCTACATTTTTGGTTGAACTATCCTGAACCATTGATCTAGTTTCATTAAAAACATTTTGGGTTATCCATATACTTTTGATCGAATGTTTTGGGCCATAGATTTGACTTTGGACGATTCATTCTGAGCTGCTAATATGGTTTTGAACAAAATATTTTGGACCATATATTTGACTTCGATCGGCTCATCCTAGGATACACATCACTATTTGGTCGAATAATTAGGCCATACATATCAATTTGATCGAATGATCTCAACCATTTATCTCCATTTGGATAAAATATTATTGGCCACACTTATTTATTTTATAAAATGGGAGTGGGTAGGAATGAATAGTATTCAAGGTTAAGCTTTGATTTAATATGTTCCAACCTTAGAAAAATTAAGTGACCTAAACATGAAATAATAGGAAGGGGGAGAATGTTTCTAGACCCTCGTGAAGTCTTTTGATTGAAAAGCTTTGACCCTAGCCTAAATGTTCTAGTCATGAACATTTGAACTGAATGATAATGGGTTAGGTTTTCATCTAGTAATCTTAGACCTTAGGAGAATCAAATGACCCAAATATGATAGAGGGGGTAGGATGTGTATGGACCCTCATGGAATTCTTTGACCGAATGATTTGAATTTATTACAAGTAAAAATATTTAGGCTTATGATGACTATAATAATATTTGGTTTTGGAATTAGGCGAAGAACAACTTTGGCAAGAACAAGGTATTAGCAAAAAATTAAAGGGGGAAATACAATTTTATGTAAATGAAGCCCTTAAGACTTAGGAAAATATTATGTATCTTATCTTGACAATAGCATTTGTTTGAGCACCTTCTTTGACTGATCATTGAATTTAAATTGGCCAAATAATGTTTTCATCCATTACGCTTTGACCAAATTACTCCACACCATCCATTTGGTTTTGATCGAAGATCCTGGACCGTTCCTTCTCCAATCAACCAAATTGCTCCCTACCATCCATATTTTTAGGTTGAATTATTTTGAGCCACACATCATTCTCTGACCGAAATTTCCTAGACCATTGATTTTATTTTAACTAATTTGTTCTTGGATAGACATCTATTTTTGGTTGATTCATTCTAGGTCATCCATCTTCCTTTGGTCGAACATTCTCAGCCATCCATCTTCCATTGACCAAAATTTTTTAGACCATCCATCTATTTTTGGTTGAATGTTTCTAGGTCGTCCATATTGTGCCAAGGGAAAACCTATGGTGGAAAAAAAAAATTGTTCCATGGAATTGTGCTTAGGCTTTTAGAAATGAAATAATATGGGGAAGGGGGAACATAGATGACAGGGGACTTAGAAAAATAATATGCAATTCAAGGCATATACTTTAGGAATATTTTTAGCATTGTGGATGATTAAAATTAAAGACTTGGGGTAGAAGCTCGAACTTTAGAATCATAAATTTTACGATGACATGGAATATTTGAAGGGGGAAGATGATGCATGAACAACCTAAGGTTTATGACTTAGGAATATTTTTTTAGTGAACTTAGGCTTAGGGATGAATGTATTTTTTTTTATTTATGGGGTCTTAGACTTAGAGACTTGTGAAGGTAAAAATGGTGGATGAATGAATTTTGGAAATAAAATGGGATTCTTAGAATTAGGGGAATATAATAGAAAGTGATGACTAAAAAAACCTTGGGGTCCATGGGGAAAAAATGAGTGGATGGTGATATTTGGGGATATTTTTGGTGATGACCTTAGGGAATAAAATTTATCATTTGGAGGACTAAGACTCATGATCTTTGCAAAAGAATAAAACTTGAGGACCTTATTGAGAACAAACATGATTTGGATTATAACAAAACTTTTAAAGAACTATCAAAGACAAAATTTTAAATTATGCCACTTTTCTTGACTCCAAAGTTTAAAATCAATTTTCTTTGATTTTTGATAAAAACACCTAAACCTAGGACTTTACAAGACCCTTCAAAATTTGAAATTAGGGGTCGCTCTTAAGTTGGGTTTTGAGTATCTAAAACAGGCTCTAACTGGGACAAGTATTGAAAACTTGAGGCACTTGAGAACCTTAGACTCTTTGGTTAGACCTTATACCCACATTCCTAAATCACCTAAAACAAATATCCTACCTAATCACCTAGAACTTAAAACAATGAAAAACTAAAAGAAAAACTACTACAACTAATTGCTTTGAAAACAATAAAAAGATATTCCTCTACCTAATCACCTAAAAATATTAAGGACTTAGAACATACTCCTTTTTTTAGTGCAACTTCACTCTCTTCTAACCCCAAAATAGGGTTGATACCATTCAGATGCTAGCCATTGATTATAATCTTCATTTGTTCTCCTTATAGATTCTACAATCTATATGTATATTGTCCAACAAACTAAACTCTCTGATATGGCCCAAGCCATTTGGGTTCTAATTTACTTTTTCACCATGCTTATCATTTTTAGGGTCCTATTAAATAACTATATTTCCTTCCATGAATGGTTTACCTCTAGATTTCTTATTGAATAACTGCACTATTTTTTGAATTTGCTCTATTATCCTATTCAAGGCTTCTCTTCTCTCTTCTTGGAATTATGCAATCTGATCTAATCTTCTTTGTAGTGCATCTAGATTGTTATGGTCTTGTAGAAGTAGAGATAAAGCATTTCTCTCTGTCTGAGGAGGCAATAGAGCCTTTTCACCAAACACCATCTCATAAGACAAGTTTCTTGTGTTTCTCTTGATAGACAACTTATCTGCCCATCAAGCAAATTTTAGCTCAGTGTCCCAACTTCTTTTGTTTTTGCCTCATGACTTCTTGATTCTGGTAATCAAATTTTTATTTGACGACTCAGCTAGACCAATTTCTTCAGGATAATAATTTGCAACATGTGAAAGCTCTATACTGTATTTGATACAAAAATCTATCATTTAAAATGATGTGAAGTAGTTACTGTTGTCTATGACTATCTTCTTGGGGACCCCAAATATTGTTAATATATTTTTTTCTAAAAATTTAATCACAACCTTTGTGGTTGACTTCTTGAGGGGAGCTACTTCTACCCACTTTGTAAAATAATCAGTTGTTGTTATGATCCATCTATGGCCTGTAAAATAATTTGGATTCATTTCACCAATAAGATCAATCCCCCACTATGTGAAGGGTTTTTCTAAGATAAATGGCTTTAAAGGCATGGTTTCCAAATGTTTATTTCCTATGTAAACCTAGAAACTGTGACAAATTTTGACAAATTGGTGAATGCACTTAAAGAGTGTGGGCCAATAATAGCTAGCTCTCATTATTTTATTAGCAGTAGCCTTTGGTGCAAAATGACCACCACATAATCCTGAGTGATATTATTTTAATACCTGATTTATTTTCTTTTCAAATAGACAGAACAGTAGTATGCCATTTGGGTGTCTCTAATAGAGCTTACCTTCTTGCACATAATAATTTTTAGCTTGCTATTTGACATATCTCATCGTATTTTATAGTATACCTCTTGGGAAAGATAGTGTTTGAAGATACATCAAGATATCATCATACCATTTACATTCAACATTGTTAATTCTTCTGGTTTCATGTATTTCATCAACTATTATAGTGTTATTCATATCTTCCCTTTCTTTGTTAGCTAAGTATTTATCCAAATCCTATCCTATGATAATATAAACTACTTTGAAATCTACATTATATTAGAACAGTTTCACCATCCACCTTGTAGGACTATCTATTGGTTTAGACTGAGTAAGGACATCTTTTACAGCTATGTAAGGAATACAGACTATCACTTTGCTTGACTTGAATATGATTTTAAAATACTTTAATGCTCTTATTAGAGCACAAGCATGTTTCTCTATCATAGAGTATTTTAGTTAAGCTCCTTTAAACCCTATACTCATAAATGCTATGGGTATTTCATTATTTTCATTATCTTTTTGAGAAAAAAATGCAACAATAGTGTGCTCTAAAGTAAAATAATATATGTTAAAATCTTAAGAGTAATCAGGATAGTTTAATACAGGGACTATAGTGATGTCATCTTTGATATTTTGAAATGCTTTAATATTCTCTTCAGCCCACTATATATCCTTGTGTTTCCTAACCATATCATTAATGGGCTTTGCAATCTAAGCAAAACTGGGGATAAACCTCCTTCTGAAGTTAATATTTCTAAAGAAATATCTAACTCCTTTTATATTTTTGGGAGGTGGGATTTTAGCTATTGCTTAAGTTCTTTGAGAATCAATGCTAATCCCTTCTTTTGATACCACATGCCCTAATAATTTTCCTTGAGTTGCCCCAAAAACGTACTTTTTGGATTAAGAGATATTCCATATTCCTTACATCTGGAAAACACAGTAGCTAAGTGCTCAAAATGATCTTCTAGATTCTTTGAAAATACAATGATATCATCAAGATAAACAACAACAATTTCAAACATGAGACCTTTAAATGCAAAATCCATGGCCCTATGAAAATTTGCACCTGCATTCATTAAACCAAAGGGTATTCTAAGGTACTCAAATATTTCCCAAGGAGTTGTACAAGTATTATTTTATCTATCCTCTGGATTCACCAATATCTAATTATATTCCAAAAATACATCTAACAGAGACATTTTAGTCGATCCCACCACTACTTGTAATAATTATTCCATATTTGGGAGTGGATATTTATCTTTAAGTGAGTTCTTGTTTAAATTTTTGAAGTCAACGCACAATCTGATATCTCCATTTTTCTTCCTTACTGGTACTAGATTTGTTATCCAAGAAGAAATTTTGACCTTTCTAATAATTTTGGCATCTAATAATTTTTGTACCTCTTTTTGTATGATTGGATGCAATGTTGAGTTAAATTTTCTCTGTTTCCATATGAAAGTCTTTGCATTATCTTGTAGAGGTTTTTAGGATCCTAACATTTCATTTATTTAATAATAATAATATAATTAATTTAATCATTATGAACCACCATTTGTAAGGTGAACCGACGTAGGGATAGATATAAACATGTGTATGAGCAAAGACAATAATCATCAAGAAGAAGAATATTTTATTAATTAAGATTTTAGGAGGAAGCACCCTCAAAGTGGCCTACGATTCTTGATCAATTTATTTATTACATTTATACGATTCTTGTTTATTTTATTTATTAAATTCATATTAAAATTGTTAGGATTTTAATATCTAGTATCAAAGCATTGATCTTGGCAATATAGCTAATGCACTATGATTTAATAACCTTTGGATGCTCAAACATTTTTTTTGAATTTCGTTGACACTGTCCTTGTGAAGAAGAACCATTCATCATGTATATACAATTGGAAGTTTAAATTATAACACAGCCAATGAAGTGGATTAATTTAATTATCAAGGCAAATCAAGCTTCCAGTTCATTTTATACTTGCCACCTATAGACACCTAAAATGCGTCATGTCGAGGTGACTACTCATATGGGACATGCTAGAAGACCATATGGAAGACCTTGGATAGATACCAAGGTATAGCAGTGGTTTTTACCACTCAATTTGGGCACCTTTGCCTAGTCAATGCTAGCCACTGCTGACACCCATGGTTAGCAGAGCTGACCACGCTTGTCAGCCATGGTCAGACCTCAAAGTTAGTTGGCCTTTGATCAATTCAAAGTTGGTTCAAATGACCAATTGGTTGTGGATTGGAGTGGTTTGAGTGAGGAAGGTTCTGGATCCTTCCATCCAACAAGCTCAACTACCCAATATTGTTCTTGGCTTCCTCATGAAGCCACCCCTAGCCCTTGGCAAATGCTATAAAACCCCCTTCCAAATGGGAGAAATTATATAGATGAATCTCGAGTTGAAATGCAGTGAAGCCCTATCGAATTGCATACTCACTTATATGCATTGAGAGGAACACTTTTGCTGCCCAATTGGAGATCACATGCCATGGAGGTCCTAGGAGGCTAGGAGATTCAAGAAATGTTAATTCATGCAATCCATGCACCAACTGAGCAATTCAACCACCAAATCTATCAGAGGACATAGTGGCGACCCTTGATCATCAATTCCTCAAGGAGAATTGAAGATTGGACACCAAATTAGGAGGGCAAGAACATTTCAAGCTCAACCATGGCTATCAACCATGGTGGATAGTGCTCACCATGAATCAGACCCATGGTCAGGTTGTCATCTTCAATTTCCTTGTTTTCTAGCTGTAGGATTTGTTTAATTGCATTATATTAGACATATATCATGTTAATTTGCTTTAGTAGAGACTTTGACCAGTGCAATTAGAGTTTTTAGTCATTTCCCTTCACTTTTGCAATTATGGCACTAATGGTTCTTTTCATGCTTCCATGCTTTCAATTTCGTAATTAATTCAATAGATAGCTAGATCTGCTTTTGCTTATATGTTTGTAGCAATATTTTTATGTTTAATATAAGTTTAGTATGTTTCTTGCACTTTCTTGATTTCATGCTAGTTATACTACCTTTTATGCAAATACCTCCTAAAAGCCTCATCAAGAGAGGCCTCCTTTGTTTCTAATTGCTTCTTGTTGTTTATTGCATGTAGGACTAATAGGGTTTTGAGATGCAAGGCAGAAAATACCTCTAATCATGGAGAAGAAGGTCATCGACACCTTGGAGCAGTTCGTGTCCATTTAGAAAGTTTGTATTGCACCTACCCCATTGGGGCTTTCAAATTGTGTTAATTGTATCAACATTTGGGTGACCCTAAGAGGGGCATGATTGTAACTGAGATTTGATTCAATATTAATAAAAGAAACATTCACTTTCTTGTCATATGCAATCTTGTCTTTCATTTCTTGCTTTAATGATTGATTTCAATTAATGTATTAGTTAGGTGTATGCTTTTTAGATCGGTATAGAAGGTGATCATGATGGAACCTCCACATTTTATGCCATTGAAAATTGATGTTATTGGTTTTTTGATGATAGGTGCTCACCGTGGTTGACAGCCATGGTCAAAATTTGTCATCATGGTTGACACCCATGGGCAATAGTGGTCACCGTATAGAGTAGGTATAGTCTGATAAACCATACATAGAGGAGTAAAGCTTAATCAGATGTGGACCTGAGGTAGGTGCCACTTCACTTTTGTTTCTATTTTTACTCTCTGTAAATTTCTAGAATGCAAAAATGTTAGACTAATTAGGGAAGACAATAAAATTAGCAATATGCATATGAGTCCTTAGGTCTTTCTCTTTTTAGGTCTTTACTAGGCGTTGCTAGGAACAATGGACCTCTGAGTGTAGTCCACCCTAGTCTCTAGCATTCTAGAACCTCTTTTATGCTCTGTTTGCTTGCTTGAGGCCCGATCAGTGGCCATACCATCGTTAGTATGCATTGTCAAAATATCATGTAAAACTAATCATGCATGCTTTCTTAATTTGAAATGTTCCTTTTCTACATTGCATATAGAAAAGAATCATTTGAATGTTGTATTATGCATCTTTATTTCATGCAAATTAAAAGGAACCACACACACCATGATTCACATTGTAAATGCTAGTGAGTTGGAAGTCACATCCAACCACTAGTAGGGTTTCAATGATGGTGGTAGTGATTTCCATCCATTGGCCCAACTCCCATGTACCTTATGTTCTAGACCAATATTGGATCCAAGAACCATTCATAGCCTAGAAAATTTGCATGTACTTCTCTTTGGAGGGTATAATATTGACTAGGTGAGATTGGGTGAGGGTCTAGCAGGACTTGTGCTCCCTTCCTGGGTGTGGACCTCATCACCATATTTTGGGGGATTACGTGACTTGGATTTCATAGCTAGGTTGTCGAGCTATGAGTATATAGGTGAAATCCCTTTAAAAATTGAGAAAATCATCAACATATTGCAAACATGACAAGAGTTACTTTACTGATACAACAAATTGCAAAACACATCAAATAGTTTAGGGCTCATTTTAAAATTTTAAAAGAGATAATCATCATTGTATTCTTTGCGTGTTAATAAAAGTTAAATCTAGACATAGGATACACAATGGTGCAAACATGGAGAGGTCGATCTGGGCATAGACCTGAGATCGAAGCCCAAGCTCCACCTAATGCACAACACGATGTAGAATACCCTCAATCATAGAATCCTCTTGGATATCATTCAATGAGTATTAGAGGGGATAATTCTACATGAGGGGATTCCATTGAGAATACCCCGATTAGAGGAAGTACTAGACATCCCTCTAGACATAGATCAGAGCATGGGACTTCCTAGCATGGGGGTTTCGCACATGGTAGCATTTATCATGATCACATTCCATGTGCATCCATGGGTTCTACTAAAGAATATGTCATTGAGGGATCCATATTGGTACCCCTTCGACCTGTAGCTAAGGGAGGCTCACGACCTCCACCATCCGAGTATAGACAGGCTCGAGATCTACCCATTCAGGGGTAAGTAGATGGGACCACTTTCGAGCATAGGCCCATGTAGACTCCCTATAGGGGTGAACCTTGTAAGTTCACCATAGATATGTCAAAAGTGGGAGCTAATGGTATGCCACCTCATGAGCCTTGGCATAGTAGATAGTTAGATGGTCTAGATAGAGTCCTAGGGTATCTAGGATATAAGCCTACGCTTGCACCCTCTCGACCTACGAGTGAGTGTAGCGGAAGCACCATTAGGACCACTCAAGAACCTGGAGAGTGCTCCAAGCATTCTCATGACATACGTGCTCCTGCATCTCATGCAGGCATAGAGTATAGGAGATAACCTAACATGAATGCCATATTTATAGACAAAGGCAAGAGTGTGGCAAATCAGTCCATTGGAGGACATACCCATAAAGTCGCTCGAATAGAGCGCACACACTAGAGGCCTCAGATGATCGATCATGTTGATAGATCTCATAGACTGGTGTCAGAATAGAGATGGTAGATTCTCCAAGACCAATTGGAGGATGTTCATAGAGAAAGAGCACCTCAAAAATGAGAACTCTCAGAGGTAGAGGTTCATAAGACAAAAATTATATGAATAAGCATGCATGAACAATGCATCCTTGATCAGAAGGAGCATGTTGAGAGAGAGGATCGATTGGCTAGCATCGGTTTACCTCCTCATAGTGAGACCAGGGAGCATGTCGATAGATGAGTGGCTTCACAGCCCAAGTTATACCCTGAGTACATAGACACACATACTCATCGTATGACTCAACATAGAGATCGATGTCCAACATCCGAACAACATGAGCATAGGTAGTATGAGGAAGAAGTGGGAGAGGAATTAGAACAAGAATATCCAAAAATCTCCCAATTCGAGGAGGAGGACGAGCCTAGTCCACCACCTCGATAGAGGAAGAATCTACCTCCGAAGGTGCCTCCAAGGCAATCTCGAGAAGAGGAGTTCCTTTCCTCGTAGGCCTATAAGGCCTTAGCAGAGAAGGTCCAAGCCATAGAGAAGCAAGGAATGACTTATCAAAATCCTACCTTGAACAAAATCCATAATGAACCTCTATGCACGTCAGTGCCTATTCTAGCCTATCTTGAGCATTTCAAGATGCCTAGACTAGAAAAGTTTCAAGGAGAGGAAGATGCACAGGAGCATGTAACGAGTTTCCTAGATATGTGCTTTCATATTGAGAGCAATGATGCTTTGCTCCTACGCACCTTCATTATGACCCTCTCAGGCCTAGCTCGAGAGTGGTTCAACCAATTAAAGAGGCACAACATCACTAGTTTCAAACAACTAGCCGATGCATTTCTTGAATGCTTCTCCTTCGACATCAAGAAAAAGGTAAACTTATCTGACCTGGCTGCTTTAACGCAACATGATGATGAGCTAGTGATGGATTATGGAAAATGATGGAGGAAAATGATGGCAAAGCTACCATTCTCCATCCCATCCTCTGAATTAACTTGAATGTTCATGAAGAGTTGCGCCAAGCACATTTTATTATTGCTATAATTGTAGTAGTACTAGACATTCAAAGAGGCTTTGGTGCAAGCCAAGGTGATAGAGGACATCAAGTTATAGGAGGGTAACTTGAAGCTCAGAACTAAGGAGTGGAACAAGAAAAGCATTGAGAGACAATAGGCCAAGTTGGCCCATGTTAATCAGGTGGTGTTGAACCTTCAAAAATGGGATAAGGGGTAACAACAATGAAACTATCAAGCCCAACCTCCTCCTGTGCAATATGAGTAGTGCAACAATAATCAAAGGGGTAAAAATAAGGAACAATGCCCACCTCATGTATTCACTCAGTTATCAGAGTCATTGGCTTCGATTTTTCATCAGTTATGTGAGGTGAAGGCTATACACTTACCCGAGGTCAAGTTAATGGACCCTAATCAGCCTAAGCCTAAGGGCTACAAGGATGATCAATATTACATCTTTCATCGATCGAAAGGCCATGACATTGAGGTATGTTGGTCTTTCAAACATCTTGTGCAAAATATGATCGAAAGAGGTACGCTTCTTGTCGACAACCCACAAGCACCTGATAATAAAAATATGGGGATTTACAAAAATCCTCTACCAAATCATGAGGTACCAAAGAATAATGTTGGCCAAGTCAACCAAGTACGCATCGAACCACCAACCCATGGGTTCATCAGAATGGTCAACATTGTCACAAGGAACGTGAGGTATGAATGACCAAATCAACCTCCAGCACCCATTAGAGTCCAAGTTGTACCTCCTCCAAGGCTAGCCTAACATGTGCTAGGCCCACCAACTAGACCGGTGGTGACAATCAGGAGTAGGTTGGTCCAAAACCTACAGATGACTCCAACAAAGTTGTCAATTTATGAGCTGATTCAGTAGTCTCCCAAGCATAGGGAGATGCTTATGGACATCTTAAGGTCCATATAAGTGTAGCCTCAGGATCTTAAAGCATTTACACACTTCGTGGGGCACGTGCAATAGTGTCAGGAATCGGTCATACAATTTCATGATCATGAAGTCAAGATGGTTTCCACTATTATAGCAGACCCACCATTGCATATTATTGCATGTGTGAATCACAAACCATTCAAGCGGGTTTTGATTGACATGGGGTCATCAATAAATATCATAACTACCAAGGTATTAACTCACTTGAAGTTTCCCAAGATGCATATCATCCCTTCTACCTTCACGTTGAGAGCTTTCAATGATGCATTATGCTCAATGGTCGGTACTATAGTTTTACCTATCCAGGTAGGACTGAAGACCATCTTGGTGATGTGTCATGTAATCGAAGGTGCTATGTAATATAACATACTTCTAGGGAGGCCTTGGATCAGATAAATGCATTGCATCCCTTCTATTCTACATCAATGTATCAAATATGTTCATGAGGGATAGGTTCACGTGGTGCCTTTAGATGAAGAACCCTTTAAATATGTGAATCTAGCAGATTTTCAGGGAATTCATGCTCCCCTCAATGCACCTGGATGTGTGACCAACATCACCAATCAAAGAGCTAGGAGGTAAAATCAAATAAGTGTGTGCTAAACCTACAATATCCGCATCTCAATGATCGGAGCACACAATAACTGCTTCTACTAGACCGTCTACATCTATGATGCATCGGGATGATAGGAAGTTGAAAGCAAATATGGGTGAAAAAGAGATAAAGCAAATGCCCAAGCCAATTATCATTGAAGCCCCTACTCCCATGGAAGTAGAGGAAATTCAAGGAGAAGTCGAAGAGGCACCTCAGCCTACTTCACCTGCATCTTCAGTAGGGTCATCTGCACCGTAGGTGACCATCCATTTGGTTAATCCTAGATTAGGGGAATATATCATGCAGAATGTGATGTTCACACCAATTATCAAGACTGCATAGGACATGGGCCGACCATGAGCCCATCACCTTCCCGTAGGGATGGTGGAACCATTAGGGGTGCCACCTAACCAAACCAACTTCATCTATGGAGGGCTAGACTAGTTTGCATCTCCCACACCCATGGATGAGGATGATAATGAACCATTCATTATGAATGTTCATTATCTCTCTAACCTAGAATATGCCATGTGATACTTTGAGCATTACCATTGGCATGGTTATGGTCTCGGACTATTCGAGCAAGGGCGTAGGAGGCCATATGAACCATAGTATCAGTTGCCAACTGATAGGTTTGGGTTAGGATACTATATTCGAGGATAGGATGAACTTCTCATGGCATATTTAGACCACCTGTACCTCAGTCTGGGGGTGAAGTTGACTTCAATCCTTATCACCCTAATCCTTCCATGTTTTAGAGGGATAACCGGCTAGTGACCTATGTCACTATAGAGCCACCCGAGAGATATCATGCAAACATCTTGGTGGAGACCGACCCAGAACACATTCCAAGAGCCAACTTGGACAATCAAAGTCATGGAGCTATCAATGATATTGGTATGCACATCTAGAGTCTAGACATAACTATAGACATCGAATCAGAAGTTGCTTCTGAGGATGTGCATGCAGTATCCATCATCGAAAGTGATGGACCAGACTACGATTCTAGAATAGATGACATTGAGTTATCCTCAAACAATGAGCAATCTGAGGATGAAATTGAGTTGGCCTACTTGGGCCCTACACTCTTGCATCATATTTTACCTTTGGAATCAATAAATATGAGTGAAGAGCCCTTCGAAGATGATGATGGCTATCAAGAGATAGCCTACATGGGGCCTCATTTGGAGCATCACCCGATTCCATTAGGTAGAGGTGAGGATCCTTATTATGATAGTGATGATGAAGATGAAATAGAGAGAGCCTATTTAGGACCTCCCTACTTGCATCATCGTAATGCACCATATACTACTGAGGAGATGTATAGAGAGATCAATCTCCATCCTCACCTTAGGGGAAGACCATCAAATCTCAATGTGATTTATCACATGGTGTTTCTCGATCCACCAATGTACATGGAGCTCCTTGAGCCCAATGATCCCATCCGATAGTCTATTCATGGACCGGATCCAGAGATCCCCATACCCCTAGAACCACATCTCGAGGATGGAAGTTTTGCTAATATTGAGTCACGTGCACATGGTCCTGGAGACATGATCCATTCCATCAATATGATCTCCATTGATTTGACCACTCCACTCCATAATCCAGTCGATCCTTCCAAGCCATTGTGTCTTAATGTAGATGCTATTGATTGGGATCATGTTGATTCACCTTTAGAGCCTAAAGATTTCTTCCCTAATGAAGAAATGTTGCAACCTTTCCATTTTGTGCTAGGTTGTGCACATGATGTCTATCATGTTGAGGATGCTTCCAATGAGGAACCTATAAACCTAGTAGATGACATCCACTTGATTCCTACACCTCATCAGCTTGAGGAGGGATCCCATATGTCAGTAGAGGAAACCTTTGAAGTGGATATCAATAATGATCCCACTAATCCTAAGAAGGTTAAATTTGGAGAAATTTTGACTCCTGATGAGCATGCCAACCTCATCCCTCTACTGAGAGAGAGACCTGATCTCTTTGCTTGGACTTATAAGGACATGTCGGGTCTAGATCCAAAATTGGTTACTCATAACCTTTCGCTAGATCTATCAAAGAAGCCAGTCAAGCAGAAACTCAGGAAGATGCATCCAATAGTAGCCTTAATGGTTAAGGATGAATTGCAAAAGTTATTGGATGTAGAGTTTGTCATTTCCATCGACTATCCAGAATGGGTATCAAACATGGTGCCTATAGGAAAACCTGATGGAAGGATCCGTATCTGTATAGATTTTAGAGACCTAAATAGGGCAACACCAAAGGATTCATTTCCATTGCCAAACATAGATGCTCTCATAGATGCAACTACGGGTCATGAGATGCTCTCCTTAATGGATGGTTTTTCTGGTTACAATCAAATTCGGATTAAGCCCGAAGACCAGCATAAAACCATGTTCATAATGCCATGGGGGACATTCTGTTACAAGGTTATGCCATTCGGCCTTAAGAATGTTGGTGCTACATATCAGTGGGCTATGACATATATCTTTCATGACTACATGCATAAGATCTTAGAAGATTATATCGATGACTTATTGGCAAAGTCATTGCTATGTGAAGAGCATGTTGAGGTCCTGAGGAAAGTCTTCGATCACTTGATAGAGCATAATGTCAGGTTGAATCCTAAGAAGTGCGTATTTGGCGTAACTTCAGGAAAGCTCTTAGGATTCATCATTTCAAAATGAGGCATCGAAGTTGACCCAACAAAGGTCAAGGCTATTTTAGAAATGCATCCCCCCATGAATATCAAGGAATTAAGAAGCCTACAGGGCAAAGTAGCATCCATAAAGTGATTTATCACACAATTATCAGATAAATGTTGACCCATGAATCGACTGCTACACAAGGGGGTCCCATTCAACTGGGATGAGGACTATCAAGCAGCCTTTGCTGAGATTAAGCAATACCTAGTGATGCCGCTAGTACTAGCTCCACCAAGGCCAGATGTACCATTCTTGTTGTATATATCGATGATTAACTTTGCATTGGGAACTATGTTAGCCCAAAATAATGTGCAAGATAAAGAACAAGCCATATATTACATTAGCCGAACCTTGGTGAGTTATGAGCTAGGATATGCATACGTGGAAAAGTTATGTTTAGCAGTAGTGTTCACTACAAAGAAATTGTGGCACTATATGTTAAGTCATACGATGTATGTCATATCAAAACAAAATCCTTTGTAGTATATGATGAGCAAGACATATCATAATACACGTACTACAAAGTGGATCATGCTATTGATAGAATTTGATTTGGAATTCATAAGCCAAAATTCCATTAAGGGATAAGTCATAGTTGATCAACTGGTTGAGGCACCTCTCAAGAATAGTAGGCCCCTCACCATAGAGCTTCCTGATGATGTAGTATTTGCCTTATCAGAAGCACCCAAACCTGAGGAACTGGATAACAAAGCTGATATGACCTTGTTCTTCGATGGTTCAAAGTGTGAGCAAGGGGTGGTGCAGGAATAGTGTTGTTCACACCACAAGGAGCTCCAATGCCCTTGTCATTCAAGTTGGACTTTCCTTGCACTAACAATAATGTTGAATATGAAGCCCTAATTTTGGGTCTCCAAATAGCTATCACCATGAAGATCAAAAGGCTAAATATCTTTGGTGATTCCCTTCTCATTGTTAACCAAGTTAAGGGATTATTTCAATGTCGATGTCCGGTATTGAAAGCTTACAAGGATCTTGTTGACATTTATCTAGCTCAACTAGAATGGTATGACATCGAGGCAATCCCTCATTCATCCAATATATTTGTAGACACAATGGCATCTTTGGGATCTTTAATCCCTCAGAATCCATCTACCGATTTCACTACCATCCATGTAAAAATATTGTCACATTCTATTATGCAACATGAAGCATTGGATAACAAAGAGTCAATCAACATGATTCATGTAGAACCAAACCATGAATGGTTCTACAGAGCTAGAGACTTTCTCAAGAGAGCATCTTGGGGGTCTTTGATCTCATAGGATCCGATGGGGAGTGGTACTACCATTCACCACAAGGTTGTTTCCTAGTCTGCATTTGCAAATGTGGAACCATAGGGGGAACATGTTGTCTTGTCAATCGAAGCTGAAGCTTATCATAACTGGACATCATAGATACATGACTTCCTTAGACTTGGTGTAATCCCTCAGGGATTATCGCATGCCATGAAGCACACATTTAAATAGAAAGTGACAAAGTATGTCTTGTTAGCAGACATCCTATACCGTAGAAGCTACGATGGAGTTCTCCTTCATTGTCTTGAGCCCCAAGAGTCATCTTGGGCAATTTTACAAGCTCATGATGGTACATGCGGTGGCCATTTTAGTGGCATGGCTATCATCAAGCGCATCCTTCGCATGGGTTATTATTGGCCCACTATGGAGAAGGATTGCAATGTGTATGTCAAGAAATGCGTTAAATGCTAGCATCATGCTAATCTTATGCACTTGCCATCATAGGCCTTACAACCCATTCAAGCGGCTTGGCCATTTGCTCAGTGGGGATTTGATCTCATCGGTAAGATCTCTCCTCCATCATCGGGCCGACATACATTCATTATTATGGCTACTGAGTATTTTACTAAATGGGTGGAAGCCATTCCCTTAACAATGACAACTAGAGCATGTATTGTTGAGTTCATACTCACTAATATCATAAGTCATTTTGGGATACCATCCAAGATAATTTTGGATAATGGAACGTCATTCAAAAACAAAATTGTGAGAGCTTTGACGTCTAAGTATAGAATCAAACATAGTTTTGTGACTCCATATTATCCGTAGGCAAATGGGTAAGTTGAAGCTTCAAATAAGATAGTGGTCTCCATATTGAAAAATATGGTACAAGAGCACCACAAATATTGGCACATCCAGCTACCCCTTGCATTATGGGCTTATAGGACTAGTATTCGGACACCCATTGGGGCAACTCCATTTTCACTAGTATATGGCATTGAGGCCATTATGCCCTTAGAGTTGGAGATTCCAATGTTGCGCATCGCATTGAAAGAGTTCATTGATGATGACACCGCATGACAAGCTCACCTAGATCAATTGATGCTACTTGATGAACATCGTGTGAATGCCCTTGAGCACCTCTACGTTTATCAAGAGCACTTAAAATGAGCTTACAATAATAAAGTCCATCTGAGAGACTTTGAGGTTGGTGATCTTGTGCTGAAAGAGAACCAACAAAACTCAAATTTATCACCAAAACTATGAGATAAATTTATGGCTAATTGGTTAGGTCCTTATATGATCTCTGAGAAGATTGGACCTGGGACATATCGCTTGACATCGCTCGAAGGAGTTGAAGAGCCTGAACCTCTCAATATCCTTCATCTTAAAGTGTTTTATGCCTAAAACCATAAAAAGGCTCCAAAGGCATCTGTAAGCCCTTTGGTCAAAAAGGCTCCAAAGGCATCTGTAAGCCCTTTGGTCAATTCAAAAAGGCTCCAAAGGCATCTGTAACCCTTTGGTCAAAGCACAAAAGGCTCCAATGGTTTTTAAAATCCTTGGTCAAAATGTAAAATCATTAAAAAATTGGAAAAATATCAAAATCAAAAAATATTTGCATTTCATTTGAATGCATTTCATTTTCCACATGCATTTCATTTTTGCATTGCATTAGGCATTTCCATCCGTCACACTTGCATTAGAATAAATTGTGTTTACAATCTTACAAATGACACCACGTTTGTGTTTCAATCATGCATCATTGCATTTTCATCATTTATCACCCTTGTGAGTAATTATGTTTTTCAACACAACCCCTCTTGTTGCTATGAAGAATATACTAGGGTTTTTCGGTCATTCAACCATACCTAGTGGTCTTCTCAAGAGTTTGATAGAAAGCTTGCTTTGCTTTTGTAGATGAGGTCTAGTTTGTATAGCCCTTAGCATATCATAATTCTATCACTAATCAACAAATTAAACAATCCTAATAAGGACTAGGGGAAGATGAAAGCTACAAAGTAGGACCAGGTATCCTGAGGTGAAAATTTTATTCTTGCTTATCCCCTATGCGGACGGTTCAAGAAATGTTGGTAATTGGAAAAAGGACAAGTTTATTCCCTACCCATATAAATCCCTTGCTTACAAATGAAGGAGCAATATAAGAAAAAAAAAAAACAAATAAGTAATAATCTGAAAGTCAAATCAAATCAAGATCAAGTTTATCAAAGAAATCAAATCAGTATCAAATCCCTTGCTCAAAAAAAAAAAAAAATAAAAATAAATAGTGATTTTTATCACTATATATGAGCAAGTATCCCAATAAATTGAAGAAAATAAGGGAGTGAACTTGAATCCCTAGAATTGTCAGTACTACTGTACCTTACACATGATGATATGTCTGATACATTAGCATTTTGCTTGTGTGTAGACCAATGTTTGAATGTGGAAGAGCTAGCTTTAGGTGTCCTGTATCGCCTAGTAGTCTAGTCCAACTAAAATCTAAACCTAGGATTGGATAGACATTTGAGGATCCCCAATCTTAGCAATGGGCTGAAAGAATCCCGCCTGACATCGGGGTATGCTTATGCCTTATCTAATATACTCATTTGCACACATAGGGATAATGAATAGTTAGGGCCTATCCTAGCGAAAGCCTTATGTTTCAGAAGTCTAGTATGGTTAGTATACAACTTTTGATAAGTCAACTAGGGTGTTTGAGTTTCATGGAAAACCTCAAAAATTCCCAAATAGCAACAACCAATTTTCAATGCAATCATCAAATATCAAATTTCTCTTTATAAGATTTTGTTTATTAAATATTATTCATAATATAGGTTAGATATCGGATGGATGTCAGAAATGA
Source organism: Wollemia nobilis (assembly GCA_028583015.1). NCBI lineage: Eukaryota > Viridiplantae > Streptophyta > Pinopsida > Araucariales > Araucariaceae > Wollemia > Wollemia nobilis. The sequence continues at coordinate 3,193,524 of JAQPPZ010016833.1, read as the reverse complement.
TATTTAAATGACCACTGACTATGTTATGCATATTATTTTAACTTACAAGAGCTTATGAATAGAAACAATACATCATTGCATCTCACATATGGGTGTCCAATTGATTAATTCTTATAATAAGATATAGCAATTACAATCCATGATTGTTATACATTCGGTGGTGTCATCCATTAGATTGTTAAATCCATATTACATTCATACATTATGTTTTAATGATTAAAGCATACATGTTCATTTCCATATATCATCATAGAAAAATTATGCAATACATACAAGGCATAAACTATGTCATAACAACATAAATTAAATGCATACAAGTGAAGCAAAGTATACATGCATTTAACATCAAAATATGGCATTCATATGCATCCATCATAAGTAGTCCATCTACATACATAACTCATAGCATCTAATCATCTATCACATAGCTATCTAGTGCATGTCATCCATACATCACATCATATAGCATTAAATCAATATAAGCATTGCATCCATGTGCATAACATAAACATAAAATACCAAAAATAAAGTACACATGTAATGAGATGAACTATCATATCATATATATATTTTTTTTTTTTTTTTTTTTTTTTTGTGTCAAATGTACATCATAGTAGGGTACATCAAAATGCTCGTAGGCTACAACTATGTAGGTCCTCAGACCTTACACCAAAATGGTACAAAAAGTAGTAAAATCTATGCCATGCCAATGTGCTAGCTCTGGCCTACACCCCCTGATCCCCCTACACTAGAGCTCTCTCCACCTCCCTCAATCACATCCCTAGGGGCCTACTCTGGAACCTATTGTGGGTCCTATTGTGGATCTTATGCTCGACCTGGACCAACTATACTCGATGCACACGAGGTAGTCCTATGGCTAGATCATGCACTAGACTACCCTGTCTCCTTGGTCTTGGTCCTACTCCGATGTGACCCTATAGTAGTGGTCCTCTCTGAACCTATCCACCTAGCAGCTTGATAATACCCTCTAGCTGGGCATTGAGCTACATCCATTGTATGTTGATCATTACCCTCCTCCATGAGGGTATGTAGCCTCCTAATCTCTACCATCGGGTCCAAACCTGTAAGCCTTAGAGTAGATGGTACTATGAGAGGTGCCATGATAGCCTGTGTAGGTGAGGGAGCTACCCTCATCACCCTGAGTAGGTCTCACTCAGTAGTCACTACATCTAGTGTCACCTATAGAAGATCATATTGGCTAGTGATCTTCTCAATCTTGGTGTCTATTGTAGCCACCTATGCCTGGATGATCCTCTCCTCCTCGTAGTTGCTCCACTAGCTCTGACCATGAGATAGCTTCACCTCTAGAGTGGTGATAGTGGTGTCCCTATGTAGGAGTCGGGTGTGAAGTGTCCCAATATGAGTCTGGAGGTTAGAATATGCCCTCAACTATCCAACCTCACTGTTAGGAGGTGCCTCACCCTCCTCGGATGCCTCCTCCTCTACCTCTACCTATGGGCCCTCCTCTATAGTGGCCCCTGCACCCCATGCACCCTCGGTCCTCTGATGGACCCTACATCCATGAGGGTCCACCTTTGCCCCCTCTAGTTGGTCCTAGAGGTCCCTCTTCATGCCACTATAGGCTAGTCCACCATGCATGGTAATCAGTAGTAGTGCCTACATCCACTAGGCTTGACTCTTAAAAGTCATCATCATCATCCCCTAGTGGAGCCACCTAGGGCTAGGTCAGGTCCCTCTCTAGGACCAAGTATCTATAAATAGTCGGCACCTCTAGGACATCCTATTGAATCCCAAACTACCTTAGGATATGAGAGAAGTGTTGATACTCATGTATATCAGCCTTATGGATAATAACCCACTTGTCTCTACGTGCTTGGTGCAAGTATCTATCTACCTCTAACCATGCTAGTAGGGTAGCCCATGTATGGTCACCACTCGATCTATGTAGGGTGAAGCTATGAGAATCTAGTGATATAATGGTCTAGGTCTCTTGCATGAGACCTACTCTTGAACCCCTCCTGCTCCCAAGGCTAGTAGGCTGCATAGCACTGATGATCCTCATCGATATCAGTGATCTCTAGAGGTAAATATATGGGGTGCTCTATCAAAATATGCTGCCAACCCCAAATCTGAATAAGTAGACTATAGTCGATGCCCACTCTACTATGACATGTAATCTGGTATAACTCATGATAGAGCTATGCTAGAAGGGTGCTCCCCCATGCCAGAATAAGAGGTCGCTCGATCGAGCTGATCATAACCTCCTTGGTCCTAGCCAGGAGGTTCTAGGGGAACCTCACACCTGATGAATCTAGGAGGACTATCTAGATAATCAAGTGCATAAACATAACCTCCCACTGTGAAAAGAATCTACCTGGTACCACTCCTCGATGTGGATGCCTCCATGATCAATGCAGCCTTGAGCCTCGATGCTTCATCTACCAAATATCACATCAAACACGACCTTCCTCACTATGGTAGGAGAGGAGGTGATGGCCTCACCATCAATAGGTAGGTGAAATATGCGGTAGACATCCTCTAGAGTAATAGTCATTTCACCCATCGAAAGGTGAAATGTATTGGTCCATGCATCCCAATGATGGGCCAATGCAGTCATGTATGCCTGATTAGATCTAATAGTGGGGAGGTCCAAGATGTACTAAAACCCCATGGTAGCAAACCACTCCCGCTCCATGTTAGTGAGAGTGTGGTGTAAGTTACGAAGGAGATCAGTCTCCCTCACTCTGTTCATCAAGGTCTGAGTGAAAGCAATCAAATAAATAAGAAAAACAATTAAAAATGACTAAAAAATGGCAAACAAATCAAAAAATCTCATGAAAATGTAAAAACATGCAAAATCATGATCAAAAATTTCAAAAAATCAAATAAAAGCACTTCAAAATTGCAATAAAATGCATTAATTCCCAAAAATTTAAAGAAAAATGGAAAAATTTGAAAAATTTTCCTAAGGGTGTCGCGCGGTCGGAACCATGATCGACAAGGCGGTCAAAAATGTGACCATTGGGATTTAAATCCCACCACGATTGATAGCCGTGGTCCCCAATCTACCAATTGGGAACCATGTCTACCACCCATGGCTAGGGAACATGACCTTTTCAGGGTCATTTCCCTCCCAAAATAATCCTCAAAATTAAAACCCTCCCCTCTAATCTAACCTATGCTAAACCTAACTAGGGTGAGGTTCATTATCGATAGTTTAATTTGGTTCGTTTAACCCATTATTTAGTGTGGTTAATTTTTAATCTGGTAATTTGCAAGCATGGTCTCGATTTGTGTGTTACCTTGGAAGCACCGACTCCCCTGCTGGTCGAAGCTTCTGGCTGGTTGGCCATCGATGTGGATAGGAGGGAATCAATGAAGTTTATGGTAGCGTTCCATGTCAGAATTCACTTTTTACCTCTCAGAGCTCTCAGTTTTACTGGTAGTTTTAGGTAAATAATGAAAATTTTCAAATGGGAAAAGCCTTATATATTTTTTGAATTCGGTTCGGACCATGTCTGACAACCACGGTCCCCAAATTAGGGTTTTTCACCCGTGGATCTGAGCCATGGTCAAGGAATTTGAACTTCTTAACCACTTCTGATAGACGTGGTCAACAAACTATAATAAATGCTCTCAATTCCCACCATGGAGAGCTATAAAATAATAAATTAAAAATACCCACTAGACCAGATAATTCAAAATAAAATTAACAAAAAAATCAGATAACATTAAAATCCAAATGCACCTCGTATTTAGTTATTTACCCTATACACTTGGCGGTTGTAGCGACTTGCGATCCATGCAATCCGGCAAGATGAGTAAATTACCATAAGGACATTTGGGGTAAATTAGTCATCGTTGAATTGTATGCTTCATTTCAATCCCTAAGAAGGCCTAGACGGTCGGACTGCTCCAAGGGAATGAGATATTCATCGTAATTCTCCTATGATATTTTTAGCAAATCATCGATAATATGATTCAACATAAGCCTAATTAGAATTGTCCTCATTTTGATTCCCTAAGAAGGCCTTCATGGCTGGACCGCTCCATGGGATAGAAATGGACAATTACTATTAATAGTTGCAATCATAGCTGATTAGGCCTTGCCAATAATTCAAATGCTAAATCTTAATTTGTTCAAGATCATTCATAGTGGTCAAGCGACCTCGTCACTTCATTTAATTGTCATTACCCTCATCGACTCATCGCTTGAGGGGGTAGTCATAATATCAAATCATAATCAAATTCAATAGAAGATCCCTTGATCGTAGATCCCTAGATCTTGTCAAAATTATGTTCATCTTACGAATCATTGCCAAAGACTATCATAAGCTTACCCTTTATTGGGCAAAAAGCAAATATGACAGTTAGTTTGTAGCTCTCTTCCTTTCGGTTATATAGGCCTAACTCCTATTGTAGCACCAAAGCTACCCGAATGTCTGATGATGAGTGCAAACTCTTTCAAATTTAAGCCTTCCATCTAGTTGGAAGCAATGATTCTAGGATGCATGTCTTCTTTGCAGGACTCGGGCATCTAATGTTGATCAGACCAATGATCATCATCCAACCTATGACATCATTTTAGGAGGTTTATTTTTGCTCAGCGTTGTTCGATCTCATAATGCATCTCAAAAGGGGCATCTGTAGACACCTAAAATATGTCATGTCGAGGTGACTACTCATATGGGACATGCTAGAAGACCATATGGAAGACCTTGGATAGATACCAAGGTATAGCAGTGGTTTTTACCACTCAATTTGGGCACCTTTGCCTAGTCAGTGCTAGCCACTGTTGACACCCATGGTTAGCAGAGCTGACCATGCTTGTCAGCCATGGTCAGGCCTCAAAGTCAGTTGGCCTTTGACCGATTCAAAGTTGGTTCAAATGGCCAATTGGTTGCGGATTGGAGCGGTTTGAGTGAGGAAGGTTCCGGATCCTTCCATCCAACAAGCTCAACTACCCAATATTGTTCTTGGCTTCCTCATGAAGCCACCCCTAGCCCTTGGCAAATGCTATAAAACCCCCTTCCAATTGGGAGAAAATATATAGATGAATCTCGAGTTGAAATGCAATGAAGCCCTATCGAATTGCATACTCACTTACATGCATTGAGAGGAATACTTTTGTTGCCCAATTGGAGATCACATGCCATGGAGGTCCTAGGAGGCTAGGAGATTCAAGAAATGTTAATTCATGCAATCCATGCACCAACTGAGCAATTCAACCACCAAATCTATCAGAGGACATAGTGGCGACCCTTGATCATCAATTCCTCAAGGAGAATTGAAGATTGGACACCAAATTAGGAGGGCAAAAATATTTCAAGCTCAGCCATGGCTATCAACCATGGTGGATAGTGCTCACCATGAATCAGACCCATGGTTAGGTTGTCATCTTCAGTTTCCTTGTTTTCTAGCTTTAGGATTTGTTTAATTGCATTATATTAGACATATATCATGTTAATTTGCTTTAGTAGAGACTTTGACCGATGCAATTAGAGTTTTTAGTCATTTCCCTTCACTTTTGCAATTATGGCACTAATGGTTCTTTTCATGCTTCCATGCTTTCAATTTCGTAATTAATTCAATAGATAGCTAGATCTGCTTTTGCTTATATGTTTGTAGCAATATTTTTAGGTTTAATATAAGTTTAGTATGTTTCTTGCACTTTCTTGATTTCATGCTAGTTATACTACCTTTTATGCAAATACCTCCTAAAAGCCTCATCAAGAGAGGCCTCCTTTGTTTCTAATTGCTTCTTGTTGTTTATTGCATGTAGGACTAACAGGGTTTTGAGATGCAAGGCAACAAATGCCTCTAATCATGGAGAAGCAAATGCCTCTAATCATGGAGAAGAAGAAACATTCACTTTCTTTTCATGTGCAATCTTGTCTTTCATTTCTTGCTTTAATTATTGATTTCAATTAATGCATTAGTTAGGTGTATGCTTTTTAGATCGATACACCACCCAAGAAAAATATAGCAGATTGTTGATGTCTCATTTAGATCATAGGACTCAATTTTAGATAGTCATAAACCTAGTTAGAAGTCACTTTTTACATCAATATTGAGTGTGTGCGGCCCAAGATGGAGGAAAACCATGTCTGACTCATCCATGAATATAAACTAGGTGAAGTAGTAACCCAAAATATTTTTCAATCCATATTAGTGAACAAACATGTTCTCAAGTTTTCTAGCTCACGGATAGTATTGGAGGTAATCCAATTTGCATCATGGTTAATTCAGCTACCAGAACCCTAACATTTCTCCATTACAATTCTTTCATGTGGTGATTGGGAAAGCATCCAGTGACATCAGAGTAAAAAAATCACACCATTAAAACTCTAAAGAAGCCCACCAATAGGAGTGTGTCGCAAAGACTAAGATAAACAATTCCTAAGGTTTTATCTCAAATATTTTTTAAAGCACCGATGAATCACAATGCATCATTCACCTTCACAATTGTTTCTTCTTATTTTTTGGTATCCTTAGTCCCACACTGCCCGTTTTGGGCACAAATAGTGGTTTTTAAGTGCCAAAGTGCATTATAAGATTGTGAACACCTTATGGTGCTCACACTGTCCTTCACCCTTGCGTCCATCCTCTCACCAAGTATTTTGCATTTTTGACTCCCTCCCAAAACCCATGTCAAAACTTCATGTCCCTCAGTCATCCGCATCATCTCGTGTTAATATCATTCTTCCTACGTCTCATCCTTTGTGTACTATCCTCGTTAGTCATGTCAGTCATCCATATCATCTCGTATCTCCTCCTCAATGTGTTATCCTCGTCAGTCGTGTCAGTAATTCGCATCATCTCACATCTCATCCTTAGTGTGATGTCCCCATAAATCGTGTCAGTCATAGTTGTGTGATTCATCAACTTGTCATAGTTCAGTCATCTCCATCCGCATTGAGTTTTTAGCTTGTCCACTAGTCGTTGGTTCAACATTAAAAAATTTTATACTAGTTGTTGGTTGAAAAAATTCAAATTTGATACTAGTCATTGGTTGGAAAATTCAAACAAATTTGATCGTTGGAAATTACAAATATTTTTCTAACCGTGCCACAATTCAAATTTTGAATTAAATTTTTTGGGCATCCCTTTTTAAGTAGATTATGAAAATGGCCAAGGGAAGATGAACTCAAGATCCCACTTTAGAAAAATTGGATCATGATAATTGATAAATCATGGACCTACTTTTATAGGTTAATCTCAAGAATTATTTTCAAGAAATAGAGGTAAAGATGACTGGATTGAATTCTAACTATGACTATTTGAATCAAAACTTGGTACAAGTACAAAAAATCGTGCAATCAACTATGGCTAATCAGTATCAAAACACTCAAGGTTTCAGTATCCCATAGTCTTCAGGACCGATTAGAGTATCCACACATTAGACGCTCCTTGGAGGTCAACAAATATCCATCCTTCCAATAATAACTAAGTTAGATTTTCCTAAATTTGAGGGAGGAGATCCCACTAGCTGGGTTTATCAAGCAGAGTAATACTTATCACTGAACCAGATTCTTGAAGTGCAAAAAGTTCGTATTTCATCATTCCACCTTGAACATGATGCTATCCAAAGGTACCAATGGTACGAAAATACTAATGGAACTCCTACTTGGGATGACTTTATGAAGAATCTATTGGTATGATTTGGCCCAAGTAAATTTGAAGACTCCATAGGAGCTCTCACCAAACTACGTCAAATCACTTCAGTGCACGAATACCATACTCAATTTGAGAAGGTCACAAATCGCACAATAGGGTTGAATGCATCATCTTCAAAAGTTTCTTCATTAGTGGATTAAAATAAGAAATTTGGGTGGAAGTACAGATGTTCAATCCAAGCACCATGATGGAGGTCATTAGATTAGCCAAGTTAGGAGAAGATAAATTCAATTCTCAACGTCGAAAAGAGAAGAAACCTATTGGAAAATGACAAATCCCTCATACTACCCCAAAACCTAACCGATCCTTGCAATTTAAGTGGCTTAGCCCCAAGGAAATGAAGGAATAATGGGTGAAAGGCCTCTACTATAATTGTGAGGAGATATATGGGCCAAATCATAGATGCACTACACATAAGTTATATTTGTTGAATGCAGTTGATCCTTGTGACTCAAAAGAGGAGGAAGATGAGGTAGAAGTGGAAGAAGTGACCTATGAACCTGATAACAACAATGAGGATATCCCAAAGATTTATTTCAATTCTCTCGCAATATTTTCTTCTCCACAAACTATGAAAGTTTGAGGATACTTCAAAAGACAAATCTTCATTGTGCTCATTGATTCTAGAAGTACACATAATTTCATTGACCCAAGTGTGGAAAAATAGGCTAATTATTATATACAACCTTGCAATAGCTTTGAGGTGATGATTGGTAATGGGGGAAGGATTACCTGTGAAGGTAAGTGTCAAAATGTTAGATTCACCATGAGTGACTACAGCATGAAAGGTGAAATGTATGCACTTTCACTAGGAGAAAATGATATTGTCCTAAAAGTTCAAAGGTTGCAAACACTCAGGCAAATACTATGGTATTTTGCAACATTGTGGATGCAAGTAATAGTTGAATGTCAGAGATAAACTCTAAGAGAACTACAAGTAAGTTCCTCACAAATAGTGAGTTATCACTACATGGAAAAACTTATTCAAAAATGAGGTAAGGGGATGGTCACACAAATATTTTTCATTCGATCAACAGGGGAAGAACAAGGTTAAGTGGAAGAGCTAAAACACCTTTTGACACATCACTCTAGGGTATTTGAAGAATCAAAAGGGTTACCCCCCACCGTAGTCATGATCATGCTATACAAGTTCTTCCTGGGAATCAACCACCAAATATTCTATCTTATAGATATTCGTGCTTACAAAAAAATGAAATCGATAAACTTGTACAAGAGCTATTGAAAGTAGGTATCATTCGACCAAGTGTCATACCTTATTCTTCTCCAGTATTGTTGGGTATTAATAAGGAATGGTCATGGCGAATGTGTATTAATTTTTGTGCCCTCAACAAGCTCACAATCAAGGACAAATTTCTCATTCCTGTTATTGATGAGTTATCGGATGAACTACATGGTGCTAAGTATTGTTTAAAGTTAGATCTATGATCAAGGTATCATCAAATCAGAGTCAAGGAAGATGCCATTTCTAAAATAGCCTTTCACACCCATGAAGAATACTATGAAATTCTGGTCATGCCTTTTGGCCTTACAAGTGCTCCTTCAACATTCCAAAGCCTGATGAATCAGGTATTTCACCCTTCTCTTAGGAAAATTATTTTGGTTTTCTTTGATGATATTTTGGTTTGTAGAAATACTTGGGAGGACCATTTGGTTCGTTTGGAAAATACCTTGCAAATCTTGGGCGAAAATCAATTATAATCCAAACACTTAAAATATTCTTTTGGATGGAAGGAGCTTGAGTATCTAGGACATATTATTTCAGAAGATGGGGTTAAGGTGGATCCCCATAAAATTGAAGATATGCAAAATTGACCTACCCCAAAATCATTGAAAAGCCTGTGTGGATTTCTTGGATTGATCGGGTATTAATGTAAATTTGTAAAGGACTATGATAAGATTGCAACCCCATTGACAACTTTACTTAAAAAGAATACCTTTATTTGGTCCACAAATCCTGAATATGCTTTTCACAGATTAAAGGAAGCGATGTGTTCCACCCTTGTATTGGCCATTCTGGACTTCTCAAAGACCTTTATGATCGAAAGTGATGCTTTCGGATTAGGAATTGGTGTCGCTCTCATTCAAGAAGGTAGATCCTTTGATTTCACTAGCAAGGCACTTTCAGGATGGAACTTGGTACGATAAACATATGAAAAAGAGATATTGGCCATCATTCATACCATCCAACATTGGCAATCATATCTCATTGGCCAACATTTCATTATCCATAACTATCATCATAGTTTGAAGTACTTTCTAGAAAAATATATCTCCACCCCAAAACAACAAAAATGGATCACTAAACTATTGGGATATGATTATGAGATTGTGTATTGTAAAGGGAAGGAAAATGTGGTCATTGATGGCCTTTCACGTAAATTTGAATATTTGACACAATTGCAATCACTCTCTTCACCCATTTCATAATAGATAGACAAGGTAACACAGGAATGGCTTAGTGATAGTTCAACACAGGCATTAATTCAGCAACTCCAACAAGATCCCAATAGTAAGACTCACTTGAAGCAATGGAATGCTTCGATTCAAGGGGTGTATTGTATTACCTCCTACATATTCATGTCAATCGAAGATACTCCATGAATTACATGCTACACCTACAACAAGTCACTCTGAGTTTATAAAAACTTATAAGAGGGTGGCTCGATATTTTTATTGGGACAGAATAAAATAAGATATCAAAAAATTTATCACTGAATGCAAATTTTACCAATGACAAAAGAGGGAGACCGTGGGTACTCCAGGACTTCTTCAACCTCTTCCTATCCTGCCAAAAATATGGAATGACATTTTGATGGATTTCATTAAGGGCCTTCCAAAGTCTTATAGAAAATCTATTATCCTGGAGGTTGTAAATCGATTGTCCAAATATTCACACTTTTGCTCCTTAGCTCTTCCTAGGCTCTTCCTCTGTCCCGATGTTTACATCATTGTCTTCTAATTCTTGGAAGAGTGGTTTGTATGCTTTGTCAAATTCATCAAATAAGCTTTCTAGAGAAACTAACCCCTTAGGAAATATAATTGTTTTTAGTTGGATCACCTCTAATGGTTCTCCATTGACATATTTTATTTTTCTTCATCCTCTTCCTCACATATTACATCTGCATAATGATTTTAAGAGTCATGGAATTTTTTATATCTATGTCATCCTAAAATACTTGAAGGTAGACTACATTATCTGGGATAGAAGGTTTATAAACAAAAATTATAGGAAATCTTTCCATATATTCGGTATCTATATTTGGATAGTCTGCACTAGATGCATTTATTGCCAACAAATCTGCATTGCGATTTTGTTCTTTGGGAATGTATGATAAATTGAATGCTAGGAATTTATCTATCTCTTATAAGACTACTTGTTTGTATTTTTTCATCCTTGGATGCTTAGCTTGATATTTACCTTTTATATTCTAAATTATTAAATCTACATATCCATTAACAGTCAAGTAATTAATGCCCAATTATTTTGCTTTTCCTAGTCCCAATAGCAATACCTCATATTTAGATATATTATTTGTACATGGGAACTCTAGTCTGTATGGAATACCTAGGTAGTTACCCTTGATATCAGTTAGATTAATTCCTACACCTACTCCAGACTGTGACTTTGCTCCATCAAAAGTCATGGTCCATATTTCTTTGATGAATATCCTAGTGGATTTTGTATCAACTACAAATCGTGTTTCTGGATCCATGTCTTTTGCATTAGGAACTTCCATTAAGAATGGAGTATGTCAAATTGAACATACCCCTATTTTTTCTCTTCGATATAATTAGCTAAATTTATCATTGTATCATCGGATTTCATTAGTTCTACTGAATATTTATTGAATGGTTCTCTTCTACGGGTAACATTATCTTTTCTAGATATAGGAATAGTAGAAAATGACCAATCTAACTAAACTAAATCACCCAACTATTTAGACCCATGTCTACTCAAAAGCAAGGAGAAGAAATGGTCTATATCAACAACTACTACATCCATCACAATTCCTTTCTTTGGATATTGGTCTAAGAATACCAGCAAGACAGTAATTATTCCAACACATGGTATTTGTCTACTTTCCATTACTGAAATAGGAGGAGAGTCTCTTATGTAAATGAGTCCTAGCTAATATGCTATATGTTTGGTCATAATATTATGTGAAGCACCACTATCAAGCATACAATTGTGAATTACATATTGATCTCCTAAATCTGACTTGTATCTAAGAGATAAATTAAATAGTCTAACTAAAGTAGGTGTTCAAATCTCATGTTTTTCTGATCTAATAGCATTACATGACTTATTTCTTGTTTGTTCTATCAAAAAAAAAGTTTTTTATACTTGATATCTATATTTGGGGACATTCATTAATTCTCCAAATATTATGTTAACCTTTTGTTTTGTTATCTTTGAACCGACATCAAATTCAATATTCTTGATATCTAAATTTCTTGTGCATTCCTCTATTTGTTGTTCTTCACTCACTTCAACTACTTCAGGAATGGATTTCTTATTTTTTTGATAATATTTATAGGTAAATTTATTTGGGCATGTCTGGCCTTTATTCTCACAAGTAGATGTTTTTTTGTCTTTCCTGGTACTATTCTATTTCTTAGATTTATAGCATGAATTATTTCCAATTCCTCTATTTCTTCTGCTATTGGGATCAGTTTTCCTTGCTTAATTTTGTTATATCTAGAATCTTGTGACTTTTGCATAATATTTACATTATCAACAACTAATATCTTAGGATGACAATTTGTAGCATATAAATCCATATTTTCTTTAAATAGTTATTCTCTAGATTCATCTTCTTGAGCCCAAAAAACATTTATTCTAATATCTTCTTCAAATTCATCATCAAGATTGACATTATTATGCATACTTAAGTAAATTCCATAGTCAACTAAATTATGTGGAGCATCACAAGTAGAGAAATCTTATATCAACTAATGAAGGTACCATCTCTCACTATGGTTATCCCCTAGTTAAGCCAAGGTGTCTGCCTTCATGGTAGACTCATTGGATATCTCTCATCTTAGCTTAGGACCTCCATTTCATGGTATTCTTAGTTTGAATTTCATCCAAGTAGGATCATCTTAGTGTTTCCTTTGACTATCATTTCCATGGCATTGGGTTCCTCTATCTTCATTGATTCACCCCTCCCCATTTACCGTGTGTCACAGTTCAGGCCTATGTCTACCATGGCAATCATTTCCTTCCTTGTCACATGCCAACCCTAGATTTTCCTCGACCAATTCATCACTCAAGATCCCTTGATTTTTAGTAGTATCTACAAGAGCACCTTTTCAAGTAATCATTTCCAAGGTATCCTTAAGGTCAGATACATGGACATCATGCATGTCCTAAGTTATCTCCATTGTTTCATTTCCCATGCTAGTTTCAACACTATCGGTTGTGATATCTTACTGCCAGGGTGGGCATGTACCTCTAATATTTTCAAGTATGATGCTCATCATCAACTATGGTGCATGATATTTTCTAGAACCTCTAGTGTGCATAACCCACAAGCTCCCAATGGTTATGCTCTCCTGGATTGCTTTAAATTCTATTGCAAGAATGAGAAATTTTATTGTGTTCTTCTAAATTCTCCTTCCCATATGTGGTGTAAGCCTTTGGAAAATCCTATTTTTCCCACTCATTTCTCAATTATGACCCTCTTATAACCATACTCATTGTAGTTGGACACTACTGTCAAGGAAATCCTCGCGAATCATGATTTTTAAACCTTTTTCAAGAAATTCAATGGGAGTGATTCAAAGTTATCTCTTGAGTTCACCTAGTCATGGGACAATGGGTGTGTCTCTATCTATGGTCTCCAATTCAAATTTCATGCCTGATTACTAGCTAAGGTGACTGGGCTACTGAATTATGGGATTGTGGTTCATAGAGACAAGCACTCTTTGGTTGAGAAAACTAATTTCTTCACTAATAAAGGGAATACATTAGGTAGAAAGAAAGGGGGATCATTAGGGGATCCCTCCCCATCCCTTGGAACAGGGTCATGGTCCTTGTCATGCAATTCTTCATAATTTACAATATTGATTCCTCCCTCCAAATCTTCCACCTTGCCTTCTTAAATCACATTAGGGATATCAAGTCCATTAATGTTCCTGAGTATTTGCAAAGGTCAATGGAGCTATCCATTGAGATTATAAGGAAGAAGAATCCTCTCGTCCAATACACCAGGGATTGCATCTGATACTTTATAGATACATCCTCCAAAAGCAAACCTAGACAGTGATTATGTCTAGACCATTAGCCTACCTGACCCTGCTCCAGTCCATAGCTTGAGCTAGGAAAACCCATAAAAGGATGATGATAGTGAAGGGGGTGAGCTAGAGATTACCTCCACTAACACAATTAAATCTAGTAAATTAATTTTTGGTTCAAATTTGGGTGACACCCCTTAGTTTGCCAAAGTTGCTCCTTGGTGATGCTCCTCTAGAACCAAATATTCTGGGGGAAAGCGTAAAGCCGAAAGCTAAGTTACCATTGAGGGTTATCCATTGAAGATTCAAAAAGTGAAAGTGGAAAGCTTCCCTTAGAAGGTGAATCTTGAAGGCACCCCATATAATGTGGTGGTCAAAGGTACCCCTATTCAAGGGAAGTATTTAGGGTTACCAAGTGAACCCTCAACCCACATTCTACAGAAGTCCATATGTGATTCTTTAGCCAGTATTGTGAGGATGTTGTCCTCTACATCTAATAATTCTAAAGTTGTTTGGATCCTCCTTCAACATGCATCAAATATGGTGGAATAAATCATGCAACAATTGAATGATCATACCCAGATGGCTGATGTGATTATTGAAACTAGCGATGAGTTTGACTAAGCTACCCTTATTGTGGATGTATCCTTTTTTTGTCTTTGAGGGGTTTACTCTCCTATTTCCTTTGGCCTATTGGATTCCCTTATTTTCTTGCTAGTATCTCCTAAATACTACCTTCCACTGGTTGTTACTCCTTTGGTCCTTAAAGATGACCTCTTGTGTCCCTTTATTTGCTATGTTTTTATTTTTAGTGCCCCATGATGACCTCCTTTTGGCTTCGTCTTTGTAAAGGTCTTGGGTTCCCTTTCAAAATCCCCTCCTCCAATTAATCAAAAATAAAATAAAATGGAAAATATGTTGTCATATTTACAAAAGGAATGGTATTGGGAACAACAATACATCTTTCTCATTTTCCCTCTTTCTCTAGTTATTTCCACCATTTCTGTTTTTGTTACCCTCTAAATTATTGTTTTTTCCCCAATTTCTATTGAAATTTCTTCTAAAATAAGGTTTGTTATCAATATGTTATTTTCACCTTGAGAGTGTGAAGATTCACCATTATTCTCTTTACCTCTCTCTATTCTTGCTAATCTACTATTCATTGTGTTAAACATTTCAGTCATCTAATTTATCAAATTTTCCATTAGATCTTTGCTCAATTTTTCTTAAAATATTGAATCCTACCTTTTTGGGTTTTTTGTCTGGATGATTTAATTCTAATGAATACGACTTCATTTTTTCATTTTCAATCATATTCCTTTCAATTTAAATGGTCTTTTCCATATATAAATCAATAGTAGCTACATGTTCTTGTCTTAACTCATAATTAAATTCTCTTGTAAATGTGTTCTTATAGAAATAGATTGATTGCATATCATTTGGCCTTAATCCAACAAGGATCTTATTTTGGATCTTGATAAATATTCTATTAAAATTGCTTACAGAGTCATTATCTTTCTTTATCAGGGTATCCAATTCTATCAAAAGGGACTATTCATTTTTTCTCTCACCATACTTCTTGAGAAAGCTTTCTTGCATTTGGTGAAAATTTAAAATAGTGTTAGTTGCAATACTATTAAACCATTCTTTGGTATATTTTTCTAGAGTCTATAAAAATAGCCTGAGAACTACATCCTCTTCATTCACTTCCAAGCTATCCATAGCATATAAGAAATATTTGATATGGTCTTCTCCACATATGACATTATTTCCTTGGAACTTGGGTAAGTATTTGTGAGCTTTCACAGGCAAGGGATGCAATACAACAGGTAAGGTAAATGGGACTAGAATTATGAGTCCGAAAGAATACCTTTGGGTTTAAAATTTTTGATAGTAGTTCTCAAGTGTTTCTTCTTGTCGATGCCAGATAAATCTACTTCTTCTTTCTTGATTTTTGGATATCAACCAGTTAGATTTTTCAACACTGTACGTGCAGAAAGAATAGAATTGACTAGTCAATATTGCTCGACCTTTTTCACTCTCAACCTCACAATATGTTATACTCTTAAGGGATGGGTAATGTGGTAAAAGAAAATAAATTAGAAACCAACATAACCCATGACCGTTGTATTTGAAAGTTCTGAAAAATTGAAGTATAAGAGTAAAATACCCAAAAAAAAAATAATAATAAAAATAAAAAATAGGTTTGTTCCTCGACAAAGGTGTCATTAATTTTTGGCCTACAATTGGTGGGAAAAGATAATCATAATTTAAAATATGGGGTCAAACTTATGAAATTTGATTTATAAATATTGAGTCCCTGGAAATAGTGCCATTAACTATAGGAGAAATTTCTTGTATCCTTAAGAATATGTCACACTACAAGAATTTCTGATTTCAATCAATATCATAGATTTTGGTGGATCTGCCTCTTTATTTTGGGAATAGATTTGTCTTAATAGACTCTAAATAGACCAAAAAGGGTTAGGATACCCCTGAGGTAAACTTAAATATTTAACACTTAAGTTCATGCTCATTCGGATAAAAATGTGTAAAAGTTATTATTATTTGACCAAGATTCATTATAACTCTTTTATTATACCTTAATATATAAATGGTGCCTTATCCTTGGGCCACCATAGAAAAATTTAAAACACATTAATGTGATAGAAAGAAAAAGAAAGGATATATTGAGCCAACTATATTCATTCAAATGATGTAATAAACATAAATGGTTCTCATCGAGAGAAATCATCAATCACATGTTCAAATAATGTAACATGTAAAAGAGACAAACACACAAGATTGAACACGAAGACTTGATAAAGGAAGAAGCCTAGAATTGTATTAATTTCAATGATTTTTATAATGAGAGCTGGACTCAATTGCCATTAAGCACTTTAAATATTAATACAATAATAATTCTCATTCAAATGATGTAACAAGAATCCTTTACCCTCATGTTCCAATCTAGAAAGTGTTGGGCCTCTAGACCTCTTACTCAATAGTTGGAAATGATATTAGTTATTGAGCACTTCCCTATCAAAACTTGCATATAAATGGGAGGAATAAAATATGAAATAGAAGAAATACAGGAAAGGGAATCCAACAACAAAGGCAAA
Organism: Wollemia nobilis; assembly: GCA_028583015.1. Classification (NCBI taxonomy): domain Eukaryota; kingdom Viridiplantae; phylum Streptophyta; class Pinopsida; order Araucariales; family Araucariaceae; genus Wollemia; species Wollemia nobilis. The sequence continues at coordinate 3,176,485 of JAQPPZ010016833.1, read as the reverse complement.
GGGTACTCAAGTATACCTCTAGTAAAAATTGCTATGCAAAAAGTTTGGTTTATTTTTTTATTTTAGCAGTCCCTCTTATAGCTTTGGTAGCCTTGTATCTGTTATAATTACCTTCATATATCCCATCTACTTGTCATCATCCTAAGTCCTTGAATTGTTGAGTTTGCTACAACTCAAAAATAGTTGTCTTTATCTATTTTATCAAAAATAGTTACCCTTATCTATTTTATAAGAAAATTAATAATTGGTTGTCTTCATATATTAAATATTCAATATGAATTATAATTGTATATCACTTGGATTTCATGGTTGACTTATCCCTATGTTTTTATCTCTTTCTATACTGGATCCCACTATAGTTTTATCCTGTCATGGTTGACTCATCCCTAGTAGGTTTGCGATTTTTTACCATGCTTCATCATAGAAGGAGGCTATAAATGTGATTGAATATTTCATGTTTAATGACCTATTGAAATATTCTTTGGTTGTGAATTTATTTTTTTTGAACTGACTATGGGTTGAACTATTTTTGACAGGTCAATAAGATGGTGAGCTAACTTTTGATATGACGAATCTTTTTTTTGACCTTGCTCTTGGTGATGGGAGTGGTATTTTAGAAATCCATTTATCTAGTGAAAACTCAATAAGTATATAAATTATTACAACACTTCTTCTTGACTCAATATCTCAACTCTTTGTATTCACTATGATTGTTAATGACGATTACAATGAAGCTCCAGTGTTTTTTTAAATCATCCTTTGACATATAGTGTATTAAATCCATACTAACGGAATTTTCATTTTTGCCATATGTATATTGACACATCACTCCCATAAAAACATAACTTTTCATCGATTTTATTTTCTCTCATTGGCTCACAATAATTGGTTGTTTGATTGGGCACCTGTTCAAATATGGGTTGTGGTTTCCACTTCATTGTCTTAAGGTATGTGTCTGACATAATCTATAAATATACTTGTACTTTGACCTATGTGCCTATAAATATTCTAGTTGGTTCTCATCTATGTTGCTTGAGTTCCTATTAAAGCATGTATTATCATTGCTTTTAGCTTTCTTCGGTAGGGGCCCACCAAATATTCTCATTAATTATGAGCCAATGGAAGGTGAAAATTTAATCATGACCTAATTTTTTAATTGAACTATCCTAGAGCATTGATTTCATTTTGGATGAAAAATTTTGGGTCATCCATCTACTTTCAAACGAATGTTCTAGGCCATAGATTTGACTTCGATCAATTCATTCTGAGCCGCTAATCTAGTTTTAGCTAAAATATTTTGAGCCATAGATTTGACTTCGATCGATTCATACTAGGTCGCATATTTCTGTATTTAGGTCACACATCTCAATTCGGTTGAATGATCTCAACCACATATCTCCGTTTGGATGAAATATTATTAGTTATACATCTTTATTTTAAAGGAGGGGAGTGGGTGAGAATGAATAGTATTCAGGTTTAAGATTTGATTTAATATGTTTCAACCTTAGGAAAAATCAAGTGACCTAAACATGAAATAATAGGAAGGGGGAGAATGTGGCTACACCCTCGTGAAGTCTTTTGACTAAAAAAATTGACCTTAGCCTAAAGGTTCTAGTCATGAACATTTGAACTAGATGAAAATGGGTTAGGTTTTCATCTAGTAAGCTTAGACCTTAGGAGAATCAAATGACCCAAATATAATAGAGGAGGTAGGATGTGGATGGACCCTCATGGAATTCTTATATAACACAGGCTTATACTGAGGGGGGGTGAACAATATAAGATCAAATTTTACTTTTCTTTCCCAAATAATATTATCCAATATTATCAATGGAAATATCAATAGCAGTAATCAAAGCAATGCACAAATCATCACACACAAGAGAGACACAAATTTAACGTGGTTCACCCAATGTGGGCTACTCCACGGAGAAAATATTTCTTCTAAATTTTCTCAACAAATCTCTTGGGAATCAATTCCCTATTACAATGTTTATGGACCTCTATCCAAAGGAGACACCAATCCCCTATGCTCTAATTTGTGGATCTCTCTCCATAGGAGAACTCTATCCCCTTGCTCTGGTTCGTGGATCTCTCTCCATAGGATAATTCTATCCCCTAGCTCTAGTTGTGGAACTTGATCCAGGAGAACTCTATCTCCTCAACTGGTTCATGGATCTCTCTCCATAGAAGAACTCTATCTCCCCAGCTCTGGATCTTACTCCATAGGAGAACTCTTTCCCCTTGCTCTAGTTTGTGTATCTCTATCCATAGGAGAACTCTTTCCCCTTGCTCTGGTTCGTGGATCTCTATCCATAGGAGAACTCTATCCCCTTGCTCTAGTTCATGGATCTCTCTCCATAGGAGAACTCTATCCCCTTTGCTCTAGTTTGTGGAACTTGATCCAGGAGAACTCTATCTCCTCAACTGGTTCGTGGATCTCTCTCCACAGAAGAACTCTATCTCCCCAGTTGGTTCATGGATCTTACTCCATAGGAGAACTCTTTCCCCTTGCTCTGGTTCATGGATCTCTATCCATAGGAGAACTCTATCCCCTCTACTCTGGCTGGTGAACTTCTAGAAGACTTCTACCCCCACTACTCTGGCTTGTGGATCTCTCTCCATAGGAGACCTCTATCCCCACTACACTAGTTGATGGACCTCTATCCACTGGAGACCTCTATCCTCTCTACTCTATCACCTCCAAATCCTTCTCTCAACTCTATCTCAAATATACACCAAACTCTATCCCAAGTCTAGCATAAATCTTCTCTAACTCTTCTCACAAATCTACACCAAAATCTATCCCAAGTCTAGCACAAATCTGCTCTAACTCTAAATCTTTATCTCAAATCTACCCCAAGCCTTAACACAAATCTTGAACAAATCAACAATCAAACCTACTCTCAATTCTATCTCAAATCTACCCCAAGCCTTAACACAAAGCTTGAACAAATCAGCAATCAAACCTGCTCTTAATTCTTGCTCAAATTTGCCTTCAAGCCTTCTCAAAAGACTTGATCAAATCTAAAATCAAAATTGCTCAAACAAAACCTCAAATAACTCCAAATCTTGCATACAAAACACAACTTAAATCTCTTTCAAAAATATTTCTTCACATAGATAAATTCTACTTAGAATTCGTTTAACCTCTGGAACATATAGAGAATGATATGCACTTGCCAATAGCTCAATATGTTCTACTCAATCATTAAGTCTGTCACTTTCACATGTCTCACATTTATTACTCTTTAAAGGTAGGTCTAGTCTAGCACATGACACCTGACCTCCTGATGCACACACTTGCTTCACAAATCTGATTTCTAATGCTTGCACATTCACTTTCAATATCACTCAAAACCAATGCCCAAAATCTTCACACATTCATTCAACAATGAAGCACAATTTTCTCACAAACCCTAACACAAGTGTTTCCAATTTCTTTCAACAAAGATGCACAATGTAGGTCTCAAACCCTAACTCAAATATTTTCAACAATGCTTATCAAACAACCCTTTTATCTCCACCTTATGTTCCAGAAACACTTACTCAACCAAACATCTTAAACAAAGAATGATGTGCCCATACCTCTTAATTTGCTCTTATGGAGATATGTCTTCAAAACCTTGTCTTCACAAACAACTAATTTTTCTAGTGCCACTACAAGAGTTAGATAGCAAAATACTTTCTCAAATCCATCCACATGAATTTCCTTCTCAAAATATAGGGCATTAATAATTATCAAAAACCTTCAAACTCACTTTCACCATGCAAGCATTACAATAAAATATCAAACCATTATAACACCTTATTACTCCTATTCTTTCATGCAAAACACATTTTTCATTTATTCACTTTGCAAAAATTAAACTATATAAAACACTCTCAAACTTTATTGAATTACACCCTTATAACTCCCTAAGTGTAAATTCAAACTTTATAACCTTAACCCTTATGACTCCCAAAGTTAAGCATCATATGCATACCTTATAAAAAAATTGCCCAAGCGCTATCGCCACTACTCGAACCCGCGACCTCGCTGGCCCCTGCACCCTACCACAAGGGTGGACACCATGTGGGCTAGCCGCCCACACAAGTCCAAAGGAGCATGTGCTCCTACTTCTCCACTAACACCGATGCAAAACCCTCGACCAAGCAAAAAGGACTCTGCATGATTCGAACGTCGAACCTGTCGCCTACCATGCGCTCCGCAAGCCAAGCTTGCCAACTAAGCTATCCACCCACGTCGGATGGAATCGAGCACCCTCCATCTTAACTCCGCATTGCCCTCAAAATCCGCAAATGCTTTATCTACCTCCACCACATGCCGAATGAAGCGAACAAGGAGATATATTTTGGGGATAAAAATTAACTTTGGCATTGCAAAACGTTTGCCCTTTTATACACGTTTTGCCCTTTGACTTATGATGTCGGCTCAACTTTGAAACATGCCTCCATGCACATTCAAATTTTGGTGCCTTATAATAATTCAAATTTTACTTTATTTTTTATTTAATATTTAACCTTAGTGTTAAATATTAATTATTTATATTATTTAACCTTGGTGTTAAATAATATATTAACTTAGTCCTTTGCCAACTTAACTCCTTTTTGAAACCTTTGTCCACGACACTTTCAAAACTCCTTTTTAAATGACCCTTTTTGGCCAAGATATTATAATATTAAAATATTATAATATTGTCCCCTTTGAGCCTTAGACACTTGCTTTCTTTGCACATAGACTTAAACTTGGGCCTTCAAACCTTCTTCAAACCTTTTATACATTTACTTAGAACTCATGGTCCCAAATGCTTTGGAGAGAACCTTGCCTTGCTTTCATAGCACATTAACCTTTGACATCAATGACTATGTACTTTTGACATCAATGACAACCAAAGTACTCAACTTTCCAACAATCTCCCCCTTTGTCATTGATGGCAACCCTTTCTAAAAATTCCTTTTCCTATCACTGAATTCCAAATCTGCTCCCCCTAAGAAACTGCTCCCCTTGATTGAATGCTCTCCCCCTTACTCAAATCTCTCCCCCTTTGACATCAATGGCAAAGGGACTCCTTTGGGGCTAAATATAAGACTCTTAGCTCAGCCCCCTCCCCACCTCCTCTCCTTGAGGTGATTAATTTTGGGGTGGGAGTATCTCTACTCCCAGCATACAATGCTCTTTTTCTTTGTCAACCTTCTTTTTCAATATTTTTGTAGCCATACCTTTTTTATCCTTTTGAGTGTCCCTATTCTTGCTTGTCTCTAGAAGTTCTGGAAACTCTGTTCTACACCACTTGGCCTTATGCCCAAGATTATTGCACTTGTAACACTTAATGTTGTAGTTCTTGGAAGGTGCAAATGTCTTGAAGTTCCTCTTGGTGAAGCCATAATCATTTCTGTCATGAACCCTATAGTGGATTGCTTTATGACCAAATTGATTACAAGAGTAGCAATACCCTTGAAAGAGATATCCATATTTGAAGTTCCTCTTAGTAAAACCATACTCCTTCTTTCCATGAACCCTACAATGCATAGCCTTGTGACCAAACTGATTACATGAAAAACAACGTCCTTTGAAGAAATCTTGTCTTGAACCCTCTGGTCTCTTAGTCCTTTCTTTGTCTTCTCTGTGATGATCCCTGTTTCTTGTTTGTGCATTGTTTCCTTTCTTAGTGAAGCTTCTATTCTTCAACTTATCCTCATAAGTCTTAATTTCTTCTTCACTCTCTTCCTCTGAAACTTCTTCCTCTTTTGAGCTTGAGCTTGACCCTTCTTCTTGTTTCCCTTGTCCTTCTTCAAAACCAAGTCCTGTTTTGATAGATGAAGATCTTTGTGCATTGATAATCTTATCCAAAGTTTTTGAACTTTTCCCAAACCTGTGTAGCTTGTCCTTAGAATATTTCACTTCCATCCTTAGTGAAACTACCTCATGTTCTAATCTTTCACATTCTAACTCTTTTACCTCTAACTTTTCACTCATGACCTCTTTAATTTTCCTTGCCTTAGCTTTTGAGTTTGTCAGATCTTGTAGAAGCTTTTCTTTTTCTTCCTCACATTCTTGAACTTGAGTCTTTAGTCTTGAATTCTACTTTCTAACCTTTTTCAATTCTCTGAGAGCAATAATAAGTTCTGCTTCTAGATCTACTGTGCCTTCTTCTTCATTTTCTGAATCTTTCTCTACTTCTTGGTCTCCAAGAGCATCTTCATACTCTTCGACCTTATCTTCAACAGGAGCATTTTCTTCCTCTTCTATTGCCAAAAATAGGATCTCTTCTTCTTCACTATCTGAGAGTCTTTCATCACTATCACTTGAAGCCTTGCTTCCCTTGTTAACATAGAAACTCTTCTTGTGCCTTTGAAAGAACTTCTTTTCATGCTTGCCTTGACCATACCTATTTTTCTTTTCATACCTGGATTTTCCTCCTTCCTTTTTCTTATGATCCTGTTTCTCTTCACTGCTACTACTTCCAGCTTCTGGACAATTAGATGCATAGTGACCAAAATTACCATAGTTAAAACATTTCACTATTTTCATACCTTTGTGCTTTCTTGAGTCCTTGTTTCTTCTACCATAGTTAGCTTCTTCATCACTGCTTGACTCACCACTTGATTCTGGTTTCTTATCTTTTGTCTTCTTTGATGCTTTGAAAGCTACCTCTTTCTTGGAGTTGGGATCCTTTACTATTCTCATCTCATAAGCTATGAGAATTCCATGTAACTCATCCATAGTCAATTTTTCAATATCTCTCATCTCTTCTATAGCTGAAACCTTTCCATCATACCTCATAGGAAGTGACCTTAATACTTTCTGAGCAACACTAGAGTCTTCAATTTTGAATCCAAGTCCACGCATGGTATTAACAACTTCATCCACATGAAGCAAGTATGTAGCAATATCTTCCTCATCTTCCATCTTCAAATCTTCAAACCTTTTCTTGTGGTTTTGTAGTTTTGCCATCTTGACCTTTTTATCTCCCTCATATGTTTGCTTCAATTTTTCCCATATCTCTTTTTCTGATTTGCAATGCATAACTTTCACAAATTCTGCTTCACGTAATCCACTTAAGATTCCATTCATAGCCTTGGCATTATTCACATGTAACATCTTACCATATTTATCTATGGGAGGAGTAGTTGTAGGTGTGAACCCATCCTCAATGGATTGCCATGTCTCATATCCTTGTGCCATCAAGTAAGTCTTCATTCTTATGCTCCAGAAAGCATAATTGTTCCCATCGAACAATGGTGCCTTATTTTATGAAGATCCATTCTGAGATGCCATCTGTGTTCCTGTACTTTCTTCCTTCAAGTTGTTAGAATTTTTTGAAGGAACCTACTCTGATACCAATTGAAGAACACATGCTTATACTGAGAGGGGGGTGAACAGTATAAGATCAACTTTTACTTTTCTTTCCCAAACAATATTATCCAATATTATCAATGGCAATATCAATAGCAGTAATCAAATTAATGCATAAATCATCACACACAAGAGAGACACAAATTTAACGTGGTTCACCCAATGTGGGCTACTCCATGAAGAAAATATTTCTTCTAAATTTTCTCAACAAATCTCTTGGGAATCAATTCCCTATTACAATGTTTATGGACCTTTGTCCAAAGGAGACACCAATCCCCTATGCTCTGATTTGTGGATCTCTCTCCATAGGAGAACTCTATCCCCTATGCTCTGGTTCATGGATCTCTCTCCATAGGAGAACTCTATCCCTCTCTGCTTTGGAACTCTGATGACTAGGAGAACTCTATCTCCTCAACTGGTTCATGGATCTCTCTCCATAGAAGAACTCTATTTCTCCAACTGGTTCATGGATCTTACTCCATAGGAGAACTCTTTCCCCTTGCTCTGGTTCATGGATCTCTATCCATAGGAGAACTCTTTCCCCTTGCTCTGGTTCATGGATCTCTATCCATAAGTTAATTTTATCCCTCTCCCTTTGGCTAGTGAACTTCTAGAAGACTTCTACCCCCACTACTCTAGCTTGTGGATCTCTCTCCATAGGAGACCTCTATCCCCACTACATTGGTTGATGGACCTCTATCCACTGGAGACCTCTGTCCTCTCTACTCTATCACCTCCAAATCTTACTCTCAACTCTATCTCAAATCTACACCAAACTCTGTCCCAAGTCTAGCACAAATCTGCTCTAAATCTTCTCACAAATCTGCACCAAACTCTATCCCAAGTCTAGCATAAATCTACTCTAACTCTAAACTCTATCTCAAATCTACCCCAAGCCTTAACACAAAGCTTGAACAAATCTATAAACTCTCAATTCTATCTCAAATATACCCCAAGCCTTAACACAAAGCTTGAACAAATCAGTAATCAAACCTACTCTCAATTTTATCATAAAAATTTCTCAAATCTGCATTCAAGCCTTCTCAAAAGACTTGCTCAAATCTTCAATCAAATCTTCTCAAATCAAATAACTCCAAATATTGCATACAAAACACAACTTAAATCTCTTTCAAAAAGCTTTCTTCACACAGATAAATTCTACTTAGAATTTATTTAACCTCTGGAACATATAGAGAATGATATGCACTTGCCAATAGCTCAATATGTTCTACTCAATCATTAAGTCTATCACTTTCACATGTCTCACATTTATTACTCTTTAAAGGTAGGTCTAGTCTAGCACATGACACCTGACCTCCTGATGCACACACTTGCTTCACAAATCTGATTTCTAATGCTTGCACATTCACTTTCAATATCACTCAAAACCAATGCCCAAAAGCTTCACACATTCATTCAAAAATGAAGCACAATTTGCTCACAAACCCTAACACAAGTGTTTCCAATTTCTTTCAACAAAGATGCACAATGTAGGTCTCAAACCCTAACTCAAATATTTTCAACAATGCTTATCAAACAACCCTTTTATCTCCACCTTATGTTCCAGAAACACTTACTCAACCAAACATCTTAAACAAAGAATGATGTGCCCATACCTCTTAATTTTCTCTTATGGAGATATGTCTTCAAAATCCTGTCTTCACAAACAACTAATTTTTCTAGTGCCACTACAAGAGTTAGATAGCAAAATACTTTCTCAAATCCATCCACATGAATTTCCTTCTCAAAATATAGGGCATTAATAATTATCAAAAACCTTCAAACTCACTTTCACCATGCAAGCATTACAATAAAATATCAAACCATTGTAACACCTTATTACTCCTATTCTTTCATGCAAAACACATTTTTCATTTATTCACTTTGCAAAAATTAAACTATATAAAACACTCTCAAACTTTATTGAATTACACCCTTATAACTCCCTAAGTGTAAATTCAAACTTTATAACCTTAACCCTTATGACTCCCAAAGTCAAGCATCATATGCATACCTTATAAAAAAATTTGCCCAAGCGTTGTCGTCGCTACTCAAACCCGTGACCTCGCTGGCCCCCGTGCCCTACCACAAGGGTGGACACCATGTGGGCTAGCCACCCACACAAGTCCAAAGGAGCATGTGCTCCTACTTCTCTACTAACACTAGTGCAAAACCCTTGACCAAGCAAAAAGGACTCTGCGTGAGCTAAACTTACCACCTGCCACACGCTCCGTAAGCCAAGCTTGCCAACTAAGCTATCCACCCATGTCGGATGGAATCGAGCGCCCTCCGTCTTAACTCCACACTGCCCTCGAAATCCATAAATGCTTTATCTACCTCCACCGCATGTCGAACGAAGCGAACAAGGAGATATATTTCGAGGATAAAAATTAACTTTGGCATTGCAAAATGTTTGCCCTTTTATACATGTTTTGCCCTTTGACTTATGACGTCGGCTCAACTTTGAAACATGCCTCCATGCACATTCGAATTTTGGTGCCTTATAATAATTCGAATTTTACTTTATTTTTTATTTAATATTTAACCTTAGTGTTAAATATTAATTATTTATATTATTTAACCTTGGTGTTAAATAATATATTAACTTAGTCCTTTGCCAACTTAACTCCTTTTTGAAACCTTTGTCCATGACACTTTCAAAACTCCTTTTTAAACGACCCTTTTTGGCCAAGATATTATAATATTAAAATATTATAATATTGTCCCCTTTGAGCCTTAGACACTTGCTTTCTTTGCACATAGACTTAAACTTGGGCCTTCAAACCTTCTTCAAACCTTTTATACATTTACTTAGAACTCATGGTCCCAAATGCTTTGGAGAGAACCTTGCCTTGCTTTCATAGCACATTAACCTTTGACATCAATGACTATGTACTTTTGACATCAGTGACAACCAAAGTACTCAACTTTCCAACAATTCTTTGATCGAACTATCTCACTTTATTGCAATGAAAAAGATTTAGGCTTATGATGACTATGATAATCTTTGTTTTTGGACTTAGGTGAAGAATAACTTTGATAAGAACAAGGTATTAGCAAAAAATAAAAGGGGGAAATAAAATTTTATGTAAATGAAATCCTTAATACTTAGGAAAAAATTATGTACCTTATCCTGACAATATCATTTGTTTGAGTGTCTTCTTTGACTGGTCGTTGAACTTATTTTGACCGAATGATTTCTAGCCATTCATCACGCTTCAGCCGAATCACTTTGTGCCATCCATCTGGTTTTGACCGAAGATCCTAGGCTGTTCATCCTCCAATCAACCAAATTGTTCCTCACCATCCATATTTTTTGGTTGAATGATTTTGAGTCGTACATCCTTCTCCGATTGAACTTTCCCAGACCATTGATTTGATTTCGACTATTTTATTCCTCGCCACGCATCTATTTTTGGCCGATTCATTTTGGGTTGTCCATCTTCCTTTGACTGAACATTCTCAACCATCCATTTTCCATCGGTTGAACTTTTTTGGACCATCCATCTTATTTTAGCCAAATGTTTCTAGGTCGTCCATCTTGTGGCAGGGGAAAACCTATGGTGGCAAAAATAAATTTATTCCATGGTATTGTGCTTAGGCTTTTAGGAATGAAATAAGATGGGTGTTGTGACTCCTTCACAACGACCCCAAAATTTGGGGACCCACTTGAAATTTGAAAGTTTGTTCCAAATCAGTGCTTGCGCTTATTGTTTGCAATTGTCAACATTGAAATATCAATAATGTTCATATTCCTATGAATGGTTGTATAGCAGGGTTCATAGTCAAATTTCACCTCATGATCTGAAGATCCTTGAAGTTATGCCTGTGTGGTCATTTTGATTATGGTTTTTGAATTGTATTATTGTTATTATGTTATGTTTATGTCAAAGGAGTTTTGTTTTTTTTATGGTTAGTATTGATAAATTTTGTTTTGTAAAGGTTTTCAAGTTGTTTTTATAGGATTATTTTATGTAATGTTTCATGTTATTGTGTTTTGTTATAATGTATGTTTTATTTTGTTTGTTTATATTGTAGTGTTGTATTAATTTTTATTTATTCTTATTGTATTTGGTGTTAATGTTAGTTTGTGGATGTTTTATTTAAATTAATTTTAATATAGGTTATAGTTAAAATGTATATCATTTCAAAATATTTAACTAAAAAGGAAAAATAAAGTTTAAAATGTTTATGCTGTGTGGTCATTTTGATTATGGTTTTTGAATTGTATTATTGTTATTATGTTATGTTTATGTCAAAGGAGTTTTGTTTTGTTTATGGTTAGTATTGATAAATTTTATTTTGTAAAGTTTTCAAGTTGTTTTTATAGGATTATTTTATGTAATGTTTCATGTTATTGTGTTTTGTGGTAATGTGTATTTTATTTTATTTGTTTATATTGTAGTATTGTATTAATTTTTATTTATTCATGTTAATTTTAGTTTGTGGATGTTTTGTTTAAATTAGTTTTAATATAGGTTATAGTTAAAATGTATATCATTTCAAAATATTTAATTAAAAAGGAAAAATAAAGTTTAAAATGTTTTAAACTTTATAAACTCAAATATTTTGAAATTTATGTATTTTTAATTGTTGTATGTCTTTTGTTTGTTTTAAATGGTTTGTTTTAGATGTTCTTTGTTGTATGTTTTAAATGGTTTGTTCTCAATACTTTTATTTATGAAAGTTTTTGCAGGTTTCGGATGCGGTTTCCAAGGTAGGTGCCGTCTTCAATGCGGTTTATAAGGTATTCGAAGGCTTATGTGGCATGAATTAAGGAGCCTGGTGCGGGTCTTTAATGCGGTTTATAAAGTATTCGAAGGCTTAAGTGGCATGAATTAAGGAGCCTGAGGCTCACGACAGAAACAAATGCATGCCCGGGAGCTTATAGTTATGTAGAGTTATTAACATTTGAGTCAGATCAATGTGGGATAAAGCGTAGACATATATTGATGTAAATATGACAATGCATATTGATACAATGATAGCGGACAGTGGTTCATCGATGAATACAGGAAATCAGCATTATATTATTTCTTGTGCACAATCCAAAGAGGATACCACAACATGATTCAAACTTTTTTACTGGACTTGAGATTTCACGGTATTGTAATCAGAGCAGTGAGCACTTCATCGATAGTATGTTGACATTCATTAACAAGCAACATAAATATTAAACTAATAGAGATTTCAAGTATGGCAGCGTCAAATTTGGGTACAATGTTTCTCAAAGCTAGGCACAGGTTGGAGTTGTGTGGAGTGTTGTTGACATGGGATACTACAGTACAGCTGGGTGGGTGAAATGGGTGTATTAAATTTCCTATTGATAATGTTAAATTTATAAAGGATTGATTGTATACTTGGTGCAACAAAGAAATGTGAAATCGAAGGGATGATAGGCTGCGTCAGGAAAAGGCTTGGGTAGTATTGTTATGTCACGATAAGATAGGTATATCACCATCGCCGAGTACCACTGGAAGTGGTGTATCATCATTGTTAGGAATTCTTGAGATGTCTTCAGAGGTGTTGGTGGCCAAGAAACAACACATCATCCGCTTTGTTTTGACTTCCAAAATGATGCCCATGTTGTCCTACACAACCTGTCATTTATTTGATCACATTTCATCAACCTGTAAGGCCTATTTAGCTGTTACTGAATAGGCCGAAGATAACGATGTGCACAGCTATTGGGTAGGAACAAAATCACCACTGACCAGGTGTTAACTTGGACCTGCGTTGTGGAACATTGATGCATTCATACCGTTATGTATCCGCGATGCAGTGTAAAGAAGAATTATCATCAAAGGAAGTCCAACAGAACATAAATTTGGGAATGATGTTAAGGTGGGGAGCAGCATTTTTATAGTAGCAAAGACATGTTTAAAAATGAATATATGGTTGCATTGTTGACATTATTTATGAGCAATTCAATAAATGCAATTGAGAGCAATACAAAAATAATATGACATATGGCGTTTCGAATCAGAGATAAACCGAAAAATAATAGGGTAATATATTCTATAAGTCATAATGATTGAATCATGTCTGATAACAGAGTTTTGTTTGGTCGATATCGACGTCATATATTATGTCAAGCCACTGGAAGATCACATAATTACCGGGTAGTAACATTGATGTGGAAGCGCATAATGGATTAAATGAAGATGGTATTGGTGGCTATAGTTGGAATGAAAAGAGTACGCCATGCACAAGATTATTATGGAAGCCAACCGAATTTAAATGTTTAAATTTAAGATCATATATTATAGTTATATTGTATGGCTTAATTTAAGTCATTTAAATGAAAATCATCAATGATAGGGTTTTATTAAGAGATGATGGTGGCTCTTCAAAAGTTCATTTTTAGAAACTATGCCCAAACAGAAAATAGAACAGAATGAACTGATTGGAACAATGAACTTCTACATTTATAAAAGGGAAAAGGGTAAACCAAAGGAGGGTCAGACACTTTGGGAGGAAAAGAAGGTGGTGGTGCAGACATAAGCAAGAGGAATTAAAGGAAGTGTAGCCCAAAAATTCTCGCACTCCTTTCCTCAAGGCTGATGGATCCATGCCTTAGAGGGGAATGGGAGAATGAGTGGTCTACACCTCAAAAGAGAGGTACTTAATCGTACCTTCTATATATGGTGATTTTTTGATGAATGGGTTTTGGGTTCACCAGGAAACATTTTTGGCTATTTTCGAGCCTAGGTTTCGGGATTTGTTTTAATGGTTTCTTTTTATTCAAATCACACGTACCTAAGTTTGGCCAATATGCAAACTAAACTAAGCTACATGCACTTTTAACTTCAAATGTAAACAAAAGAATACAAAAAATAGAATGTATAAATTGATGCAATGCCTATGAAGAGATTTTAAACCTTACCTGTATCCGGATGTCTGATGTAGGTTCTAAAATTTGTAAGCAGTCCAGTTTCATACAATGCAGGGCGATATCGTATTACGATTTCGCAAGATCGTATTACGATCAGCGAGATCGTATTCCGATCACAGACAGACAAATCCAATTTTGATAGAAGATAACAAATGCATGGATAGAGGGTAAAGAACATAAATTTATGATCCTATTTATCTTTGCAAATATGATTATGATCTATTAAACACTACTGAATAGTAACAATAATAGGAATTGATAAACAAATGCATCTAATTACCTAAAACATGCAATTACATGAGATTTTAGGTGAACTCCAAGAATGCAAATGATTTAATCTAATATGTCCTATGATAAAAATGTTAAATGAAATATAAATCAAAAGAAGAAAGGCCAGAATACGCAAACCAAAACTCGGAGTTGCCCCCAAGAAAATTGTAGATGATATCATAGCATTCTAGGCGAGATCGTATCCCGAACTTGCACGTTCGTACTACGATCGCACTATCGTATCCTCCGATCTACGATGAAATCCTTCGATCTACGATGAAATACTCTGATCCTGCAAGCAAATAATGAAATAACGAGCGCTAGAATGCAAAATTAAACTAAGTTTTCCTAAGTGCAGAGAGCCAGGAGAATTTATGGAGGGAGGGGTCTGGTTAAATAGGCAAGGAGGAGTGTCCAGAATAGGGAGGAGGTTGGATTGTTGCAACTTCTTCCAAGTTGGGCGAAATCGAACGGATCCGATCTCATAAATCTCGCGCAGTTACACAGGTGGAGGCAAAAACCAGTTTGAACAACTTTTGTCATTTTCCATTTTAAATTTTCTATTTTCAAGCAAGATCGTATTACGATCGACGATATCGTACGCCGATCGCAAGGATCATAAGATTGAGATCGTGCTACGATTTTGGAGGTCGTACTACGATTTTGCTAATCGTAGTACGATCTCGTCAGAGTAGCACAAATTTTGAGGTGATAAATGCAAACATAATGTTTTTCCAATATTTTTGTGTTTTTATGCAAATGGGTCAAATTTAAGGTGCTACATTTTGCCCCCTCTTTAGCGTAGTTTCGAAAGAAATTGCGTTAAAGAAAAGTGTGACACGTTTTACGAGAAAGCAAAATTTTATTGCAATTTTTGTTGATGATTTTAAGTTTTAATGCAAGTTGTTTTGAAATATGATGTTTATGGTACCCCCTTCGAGTTTTTATATCCAAATTGACGTTTGGATAAAAAACTCAAAAATTAGGAGTAAAATGAATAAATAAGAAAAATAACATGAAAAAGTAATTCATTTGCTTTTTACCTTTTTACCTTTGAGCTCTGGAGAAAAACATGGCAGGAGCTTCACATCGCGTCGATTTGGTCCGAACAGGAGATGGAGCACTCCGGGTATGCATTTTCTTTCTCTTCTAACTTAGATTTTTGCATGTTTTTGTTAAATTTTTATTAAATTTAGATTTTTAGGGCATGAATTTTGTTGTGTAGCCCTAATTGTGAAATCGTAATGATTTTGCAATATCGTATGGTATGATATTGGGGAAATCGATATGATTTTGTCAATATCGTATCGATATGAGTGATATCGTATGATACGATATCAAATGATAATATCAAAATCGATATGATATCGTCTGTTTTGATATGATTTTGCACTGTGTTTATCTGATTTTATTTTTTAATCCAATCACTAATTTTTTATTTTATGTTTTTATTTTTGATAGATGGTTGAGTTAAAGAATAGGGAGTGGAGGCATGCTACCTTGCAGTAGACTTAGATGCTCTCACAGATGATGAGTGGGCTACTCTAGAGGTGGTGGGTCTCGCACATGTGGTAGAAATACCACATATTGGTATAGACATGTTGAAACGTTAGCAGAGAGATGGTATCTAGAGTCCTCTTGCTTTTGGCTACCTATAGGGGATATGGCTCCTACCTTAGAGGATGTCTGGTAGATTTTGAGGTTACCACTATGGGGTGCTCGGTTACCACATCTGGCAACCAAGGCCATGCTATGCATCGATTGATTGGAGATCCTAGCTTCCTATTGAGGAAGGGAGGAGTTCCACTAGAGAGACTCGAGGGAGGGAGTCTCTCGATTGATAGTGTTGTTGAGTGGTGTTGTGAGCGGATTGATTTTGTGCCATCCTAGTGGGATGCAGTTACCCTGGATATTAGCAGAGGTCATCTATATGAGAGACCAGAGGCTCCACTTTGCTTGGGGTTCCTTCCTCCTATGTAGACTGTATATATTTTTGCATAGAGTAGTCTACAAGGGGGGCAAGGGCCTCATTTTGACATCATTTCTATAGGTGTGGTGTTGGGAGCACATAGCTATCCAGTGACCTATAGGGCTTCCTCTGGTTAGGGTGATATATGACCAGCCTGGGGTGGCTGATGATAGACCTAGGGTATTTTATTGGCCTCTATAGGGAGGACGGGAGATGAGCCTCAACTTATGCGATGGCTCATAGATGACTTATTGGTTGACGATATTACATGGAGGCCATGGAGAGGGCTTCTAGGATGGTAGGAGGATGCCTTTGAGTTGGCCCACATTAGGTGGACCATTTGGCTATGGATGCATGAGGGAGAGGTAGAGTTGCACCATTTTGATTGGGTGCAATGATAGTTTGGGCTCTGATAGGATATTCCTTAGTATAGGAATATCACTTTTGCTAGGTCTACTTGGGATCCTACTACTCTTAGTGGGGCTTCTAATTTGGTAGAATTTTTGGATCTGGAGCCTGATGATGCTCTAGTAGAGATAGCGGTTGGGGATGATGTTGGGGTTACTGATCGATATCAATAGTGGTATGCTAGTATCTATCTTACTCTATTGACACTATGGAGGAGTGTAGTGTGGGATCGAGTTTTTAGAAAGTAACTAGTAAGGAGTAGTGATTACCAGCATCTTTGAGGAGACTAGGTCCTCGTACTCGAGGTGGACACATATCTTAGAGGCATATGATCCACTAGGGGAGATAGGAGAGGAGAGCATCACCCTAGGAGGAGGGGGGAGCATCTACTCATTAGGAGGAGAGACCATACTCACCTAGGAAGGGCAAGAGGGTTTTGGAGGAGGGGGAGAGTAGTGAGATGGTTGCTCTATGGGGGAGGTAGCTAGGCTATAGGGGGAGAATGTGACCTAGAATACTATGATAGAGTCTTTGGAGGGAGAGCTAGCATAGGCTAGAGCTGAGGATGTGGGTCTACATAGTAGGATTTAGACTTTGGAGGGAGAGCTAGCAGAGGCTCGGGCTCAGGTGGGACAGGGAGTTGGGGTTGTGACATCGACTCAGATAGGTCGATCTAAGTGGATTCGGGTAGGGGATGAGCTACTATGGGTAGTGCAATAGATGACTTTCTATCGGACTCTATATTTCATATTAGTACCTATAGATCGGAGAGAGCCTCTCCCTGTAGATATTGTAGAGCCGATTCGAGTTGGGTCATCCCGCTCTTCATCTAGGGCGACTTCCTCTAGGACTGCTATGGAGACATGAGAGATGCCACCACCACCTCCACCTCTTGTAGAGATGATGAGGCACAGAGTTCTAGGGCTTCTAGGGAGTGAGCCTAGATATTTGTATAGTTGTATGATATATCTGACTGAGTATGCCGATTTTGAGGATTGTGGCATATCGGTCTAACTTTATTTTTGTATATGATATATATATATATATAGATCTTTTGTCTCTTATGTGACTTCATGTGTTTTGTTTGATTAATGTTGCATTTTAATTTTTGGATGATGAGATGTTATTAATCATGCTTTGAAAATGATAAATGGATTATTAAAAATGATTTAATTTTGAAAATGTGTTTTTGAAAAAGGTGTTTTGGAATAATGATAAATTTTGATAGATTTTAGCAATAAACCTCAAAGGATGTTGTGTTGTTATGTGACTGTTGGTGGAGTTCAAAGCTCGCTAAGTCACGAAGCTAATCCTATTTTGTGAGGAATGTTTTTGATATTGCTAAAAATGGTTGTATGCTTAAGAATAATCTTAAGGCTTTTGTGATGAAAAGAATATGTGTGATGTTTGTTTGAGAACAATGTATTTGATAAATGTTTGTGAAATATATTGATCAAAGCATGAAAAATTCGAAGGATGATTTGCGCTAGGCATAAAATTCCTAAGTGTGAAATTTGAAGAAAATAGTTACTTAGGAATTATACCATCATCACGAAAATCAAAATGAAATGCAGGATGATATAAATTTTGTGTGTTCTTTTTAAAATGCAAAATTAGTGTTGGATAGATCATTATGTCACATATTCAAAATATTTTTATAATAGTTTTATGAAATCATTGTTGGGCATGAAAAATTAGAAAGATGACTTGCGCTAGGCATAAAATTCCTAAGTGTGAAATTTGAAGAGAAATAATTACTTAGGAACTATACCATCATCACGAAAATCAAAATGAAATGCATGATGATATAAATTTTGATTTTGTAATAGATATAGTTGAAATAAATTATTGTGCTATGATGATAAAATAATTTGTATGAACTAATGCAAAGAATTGAAATTGATTATCTAACAAAATTCCAAAGAAATATTTTAACTTATTTCTAAGACAAATTCAAATTTATCTAGAACCAGTGTGTGAAAAGTGAATTCATTATTTGTTTTGATTGTCATAATGATACAAAATCTCTCAAGTAACAAATGTGTGTGCTTTGTAAGGTTAATTTACCGATTTTGAGTACGTTAATGATAAAGCAAACTTTGAATGAACCAATGTGTGTGCGAGTGAAATGTTCATTTGACCATGATTTTGTGCATGCTTTGGTACTGAACTACTATGTAAATCAAATTACCAAAAGCTAGCTAATCCAAATGCGGACATTGGTCTGTACAAAAGAAAAATTACTAATGTGATAGACATATCACCATGTGAGAAGGAATTACCCAATGTCAAGCAAGTTGGGCACAAATCACCTGTTATGGGGTTTACCTCATGGTTTTTGAATAACTGAGAAATTCTAGGGATTCAAGTTCAATACTCCCTTCTTTTCTTCACATTTATAGGATAGGGATTTCTTGTTCATTTCTGGACAAGGGGATTTTATTGCTTTGGAACATTTTTCTTGTTTTTCTCTTTTTCTTTTCTTTCTTTTTTTTCTTTCTTTTCTTTTTCTTTTCTTTTTTGGGATACTTGCTCATATTAGGCGTAGAGCAAGGGATTTTATTTGGGTAGGGAGGAGCTTGTCCTTTTTCCAATTTCTCAGTATTCTAGACCATGCACATGATAGGATAGCAAGGAAACTTTTTCACTTAAGGTATTAGGATTTACTAAGTAGTATCACTTTATCGAATTTGCAACAAATCATTTTAATATGTAAAAATGTGTTCTTGGTTCAAGAAGTAGCAAAATCATTCACAATACTCAAAATTATTTAATGAAGTAATAGTGTTCTTTGGTACAAGAGAGATTTATAATCAAAATAACGAAATCCAAAACTTATTAAATATGTGAATTTTAGTGCATGGTTCAAGATAACCTTTGAATTAATCTGAAGTAAATGAAAATATAACTTGCAATCTTAGTAGATAATAGATGCAGAGATAATGATCTAATAATGCTTTGAAATATTTTTGTAGATTTTTAGAATTTGTAATTTTTTTGGTTATTTTTGAGGGTATATTGAAATACATAAGAAAAACTATTTACAACTATGTACAATGATAAGACTTTTGGCTTTATGCATAATATCTTTTCAGATGCATAATATTCATGGGTTCCTTGAGATATTTTCCATCCAAGGTAGCCAATCTGTATGCACCTGATCCAAATTTGGTAGTGATGATAAATGGTCCAAGCCAATTAGGCTAGAATTTTCCTTTAAGGTCTTTTCTTGCATTAGTATTTTTTTTATTTTCTTTTAGGACTAAATCTCCAATTTCAAAGGATCTATTATGAACTTTCTTTGCATATGATCTTTTAAGTTTGTCTTGGTAGGCATGAAGATGCTCTAAAGCATGGATGCACTTTTCATCTAGAAGTTCCAACTGACTTAATCTTCTAGCATGATATTCATCTCCTACTTTGACATCTTGAAGTAGAAGAGCTAAAGAAGGAACTTCTAACTCAAATGGAAAAACTGCTTCAGCACCATAGACCAAGACAAAAGGTGAAGCACTTGTAGGAGTACGAACACTAGTTCGATAAGCCCACAAGGTAGGATATAATTGTATATGCCAGTCACGACCTATTTTATTAACTAATATTTTTAGGATTTTGATCAATGTTTTATTAGATGCTTCAGCTTGGCCGTTTCCTTGTGGATAGTAAGGAGTAGACCATCTATGTTGAATTTTATATTTTTGACATAATTTTTTAACATATTTGTTCTTAAAACATGTACCATTGTCTGAAATGAGATTAGATGGAATTCCAAATCTGCAAATGATTTGATTGAAAATAAATTTAGAAACTTGAACTCTTGTGCAAGAAGCTAAAGGTATAGCTTCAACCCACTTTGTAAAATATTCTGTTGTAGTTATTATAAATTTATGACCATCATATGAGATAGGATTGATTTTACCAATAATGTCTAAACCCCATTTAGAGAAGGGCCAAGGAGAGGCTATGGTTTGGAGTTCCTGAGCAGGAGCATGGACAAGGTCAACATGTCTTTGACACTTGTCACAATGACGCACATAATCATTAGCATATTTTTCCATGGAAGGCCAAAAATAGCCCATTCTAAGGAGATTTTTAGCAATGGCACTTCCACTAAAGTGACCTCCATAGGATCCATCATGGGCTTCACTTAAGGCTTTCTTAGATTCTTCTAGGTTTAGACATCTTAACAGGATACCTTCAAAGGATCTTCTATATAGGGTATTACCAACAATTACGAAGTGGACAACTCGCTTACGTAGTAGCCTACGTTGGTTTCTATCTAATCCTTCAAGGAAAGTCCCATTCTGCAAAAAGTTAAAGATATCTATGTACCAAGGTTCTGGGGTGATCTCATTAATAAAAAATACATCCAATGGCTCTAAGCAGGATTTAGAGGAAGTGGGTTCTTGGAGTTTGTGGATAATGATAGTAGCATATTCATCATCCAACTCCAAAGGCAACAAGGAGGCAACCACAACCATAGCATCGACAACACGGTTGCTAGTTCTAGGAATGGCTTCTAAAGTCACCTTTTCAAACAATGAAATAAGCTTAAGCACATACTATTTATAAGGATGAAGTTTCTCATCTCGTGTTTGATAAAATTCATTGATTTGATTTATCACGAGTTGAGAATCTCCAAAAACTAATAAAACTTTAATATTTAAAGCTAAAGCGGCTCGTAATCCAAGGATTAGAGCCTCATATTCTGTAGTGTTATTAGTACAAGCAAATTGTAATTTAAAAGATAAATGTATTAGGTGCTTTTGAGGAGATATTAATATAATACCTACACCTGCACCACTCATACATCTAGCTCCATCAAAAAACAATGTCCAAGTTTTAGAATGATCTTCTTCTAAATAAAGGCACTCATCTGGAAATTCAATATTCATGGGGTGAGTAGACTCTAAAGGTGCAACAACTAACTGATCTGCTATAACTTGGCATTTTATGGATTTTTGGTCGATAAATGTGAGTTCAAACTCACTAAGAGCAAGAACCCACTTAGTTGTGCATCCTGATAAGTATGGTCTACTCATCAAGTACCTCAATGGATCAGATTTAGCAATGACATATGTTTTCTGACTAAGCATATAATGATGCAATTTTTGCGTAGAAAACACAACTGCTAAACAAAGTTTTTCTAATGGAGTATATCTTGTTTCATAACTTATTAAAGTTCTACTTATGTAGTATGTGGCTCGTTCTTTCTTTTCATCATCAATTTGAGCCAACATAGCTCCAAGTGCAAGTTTCAAAGCAAAAATATATAAAATGAAAGGACAATCTGGTCTAGGTGGAACAAGCACTGGAGGGTTGAGAAGATATTGTTTAATGCTATCAAAAGCTTCTTGAAATTCCTTATCCCATTGAAAGGAAATGTTTTTCTTGAGTAATTTAAGAAAAGGTTTTGTTCTATCTGCCAATTTATCAATGAAGCGATGAATAGCTTGTAATTTTCCTTGTAAGCTTCTTAATTCTGATATGTTTTTAGGAGGTGGCATATCATGGATAGCCTTAATATTTAAAGGATCTATCTTGATGCCTCACATAGAAACAATAACTCCTAATAATTTTCTAGATTTTACTCCAAATACACATTTGTCTGGGTTTAAACGTATC
Organism: Wollemia nobilis; assembly: GCA_028583015.1. Lineage (NCBI taxonomy): Eukaryota > Viridiplantae > Streptophyta > Pinopsida > Araucariales > Araucariaceae > Wollemia > Wollemia nobilis. The sequence goes on along the minus strand of JAQPPZ010016833.1, from coordinate 3,153,958 downwards.
AGATATTCTCTTAATCTATCAAACACTTTTCTTAAATCATTAATATGATCATCTTCTTTAGTTGAGCGAGCTATAATATCATCCACATAATCATGCAAAATATCATACATCATATCATGAAAAATATATGTCATAGCTCTTTGATAAGTTGCTCCAGCATTCTTTAAACCGAAGGGCATGACTTTCCAACAAAAAGTCCCCCAAGGTGTAATAAAAGTTGTTTTAGCTTGGTCTTCAGGAGCTATTCTAATTTGGTTGTATCCTAAAAAATCATCCATAAGGGACAACATCCCACTCCCAGCTGTAAAATCTATGATTTGATCCATATTAGGGAGAGGAAAGTCATCTTTAGGGCATGCAACATTAATATCTCTAAAATCTGTGCAGACCCTAATTTTAGTAGCTTCTTTCTTAGTTACTGGAACAAAATTTGATATCCACTCAGCATAGTCAATAGCTTGTATAAAATTTACATTCAAAAGCTTCTCTAATTCACTTTTAACTAGTAGTGCTACTTTAGGATGCATTTTTCTAAGTTTTTTCTTTATAGGTTTAGCATCAGGGTGCACTACTAGATGGTGCACAACTACAGAAGGATCTAGGCTTGGCATATCTACGTATGTCCAAGCGAAGACATCAGGATATTCGGTAAGAAATTCAATATATAGCTTTTGTTTTTCTTCACTTAACTCAGATCCAATTTTGACCATGCGAGGATTCTCTTCTGTTCCAATGTTGATTTTTATGAAATTTTCTACAACAATATTCAACTCTCTTTCAAAGTTGGGAGGTGCGGGTGATACCCCCATTTCTTGTAATTCTTCGAATGTGCATTTAGCTAACTCTTCTTGGGGAGTAGTAGCTTCTATGTGAGCTACACATGGCATTGATCCATCAAAGAAAAAATTATTTCTTAGAACTTCATCAAGAGATATATCATGACAAATATCCCCCTCTAAACATTCATCCAAAGAAGCAATCATTTTTGGATAAACCATAGTCAACATATTACAAGTATGTATCATTTTAAAAAGTTCTTTTTGTTCCATATACTCTTGATATGTTATAATATGGTCATCATATTTATATGGGAATGGTTCTATTTTTGTAGGAATATAACCAAGACCACATCGGGCAGGCCACTCTTCGACCTCCAAGGGTTCTTTTATTCCATTTTCATGAGGTCCTAAACCTTTACCTCTATAACCCATATTACACATCATTGGTTTTGATTTTACATATCCATTAGAGAAATAACATTTAGCAAATCCATCTTGATCAATTGTAATCTCCATAACTAAAAATTTTCCCCAATCATATCCTGCATACACAAATTCACAACTCCCAATATGACAAATGCTCCCTTTCTTTGGTAAGCCTAATGTTCGGGGAGATGGTGGTAACTTAGATAGTACCAAAGAATCTTGAGTAGAAAAATTAACTTCTTCTGTAGTTGCAAGCACTGAAGATAAATCTGGTAATACTTCATCTGAAATGACATATGAAGTAGATGGATTATCTTCCTTAGTTGGTTCTTTAGATGTTATAAATTTAAATATTGTAGATTCAGGAGGTGACTCTATTATTATAGATTTAGGAAATGGATTAGGTATAGTTTCAGAAGGTGATGATGATAATGATGTAGAATTTGTTGATGTTGATGATTTAGAATATGTTTTTAATGATGTTGATTTAGGAGGTGATTTAGATTTAGAAGGTTTTGATGATGAAGATGGACTAGGATGAACAACAGACATAGCAGGACAAAATGGAACCCCTACAGGTTCTACCACAACACACATATCAAATGGTCTAGGATCACCATGAATGGTGACTAATTGATTTTTAAATTCAAATTTAACACATTGATGTAATGTGGAAGGTACTGCTCTCATTGCATTGATCCAAGGTCGACCTAGAAGAATGTTGTACGATGCAAAACATGGTACAACAAACACAGTCGTATCCAAAATCCTTGGACCAACTTGCAATGGGATCTTCATAACTCCACATGTTTCTTGAGTTTCATCATTAAATGCTTTAATGATCATTTCAGTATTTTTCATATCTTCTTTCTTAAATCCAAACCTTTGAAAGAAATCATATGTGCATATATTTAATGATGATCCATTATCAATTAAGACTCTCTTAACTCCTACATCTCCAATCAATGTTGTAATGTACAAAGGGTTATCTCCATACAAACTTTGAGGAGGGATATCTTTATCACGAAAATCTATAAAGTTTGTTTCATCCAAAGTTACAACATTTACTACAACATTTGGTTCAATATCTTCAGGTACCATCATCTTGCTCAAAGTTCTCATCAATTCTTCCCTATGTATGGAGGAAGTCCTTAAGAGATCCAAAAGAGATATTCTTGTTGTGATAGTAGCTAATTGTTCATTAATATCATATGGAGATCTTTGTTGTGAACTTGTTACATTATTTGCTTTAGTAGGAGCTTTTAATACAAATGGATTTGTCTTCTCATTTTGACTTTGATCTTGAGAATTTTGGTTTTGTGCTTGTTGTCTTGTAACAACTCCGATGGTACCTACAATGTTGCTATGTCGTGGATTACCAAAATGGGGTCTAGCATTTTCTGCTTGCTCATTTGAAAGCCATTGTTGAGATGATGGTCTAGTAGTTATTCTTCTTGGAAATGGTTCTTCTAGAACAAATAAATCTGTAATAGGTGTGACTTGATCTGATTCATACTCAGAACTATTTGAAGCAATCTCTAATTCACTTCCTGTTTCACTTTTCGTGTCACTTTCTAAAGGTGTGTTTTGATAAATTTTTAGAGGTCTAATAGTGACTAGGGATTCAGTAGTTACATATGTTTTTGGCAAGTCTTGATGTGGTAGAAAACTACTAATAGTTCCCACATATCGAGTTGGATGGGGAACATTATGATGTTCTACCTGATTTACAGCTTCTTTACCATGCTTTGGTAAAGGGTGTTGGAAGATGTCCAAATTCTGATTTGCATTTTGATTTTGAGATTTTTGTGTATTATTTTGAGCATATTTTGGTGGGAATTTTTCTACTTCCATTTTTCCATTGTCAATTAGATCTTGTATCATGTGTTTCAATATTTTACATGAGTTTGTTGAATGACCATCAGCTCTATGGAAGTTACAATGTAAATCAGCTCTAAATCCAGCTACAGTTGTATCAGGTTGTCTTATTTCAGGCAACCGTATCAAACCTTGTTCCAATAGTTGAGGTAAAATCATAGTTAAAGGTTGATTTAATCTTGTAAATTCTCTTGGTGGTTTATCAGGAACTTTCAATACAAATTTCTTCACAACTTCTACAAGATTAACATTTGAGTTGTTTCTACTATCAGTAACTCCATCACCTACTACTTGTTTATTTTTGTATTGATTCTTAGAAGTTTTATCTTCATATTTCTTCTTAAATTGACCTCTCCTAATAAGGGCATCTTCTACCCTTCTTGCTAAATCAATGGCTTGATCTAAGGTGGTTACTGTAGTAGTAGAAAGTTCATAAGATAATTGTTCTTGCAAATTACCTATAAATATGTCCAACATTTCACGATGAGGTAATGCAAAGTGTAATTTTCCCAAAATTTATCTCCATTTAGCCAAGAATTCTATGAAACTTTCATCTTTCCCTTGTTTCAGGTTGTATAAATCTTTAATGGTCACATGCCTTTCTATATAGGCACTAAATTGATGGACAAACATCTCTGTTGTTTCCTCAAAATTCCTTAAAGAGTTATTGGGTAATTGATAATACCACTCTAGGGCCATACCTCCCAGACTTTTAGGGAACATCTTTAGCAACAACAAATCATCATGAGAAACATCATGACATGTCGTTCTAAACATACGAAGATGCTCTATAGGATCTTCAGTTCCTTTATATATCGGGAGGACAGGCATGGGGAAATGCTTAGGATAAGGTTGCGCTACAACTATAGGATCCAAAGGTTGACTACACATCTCTCGATAACTGTACGAGGGATGGTAAGGATCCATCTGGTCTAGACGAGAAGCTAACTGCTTAACCATAGCTTCAAGTCCTTGTTGTTGGTGTCCACCAAACTGATTTTGTTGCATCATATTATTATGTCTTTGATAATAAGTTGGTGTTGTTGTGTGAAGATTTCCAACTGAAACACTATTATGTAAAGTGTTTGTAGGAACTACATTTTGTTGAATTTGTTGATAGTTGGTATTTTGTACTTGTTTAACCTTTTGTTGATTTGACATTTGTTGATTAAGATCTTGAGTGAACATGGATGTGAATGGTTGTTTTTGTTTTTTTAGATTTGCTTTTGGGTTGCTAGCAACAATTTTGGATGATTGTGCCATTGATTTTTGAGCATTTTGATTTAAAGGTATCATATTTTGATTAGATGGTCCTGCTTGATTATCATCTTGGTCTGTTGAAGGCATGTAAGGTAATGGGTTTGTATGTATTCGAAAAGTGGATGCTAAGGCTGCTTCCATAGAACCTTCTCCTGAATTATCCATATGTACTGCTTGGCTAAATTCACCTATGTGATCTTTTATGAATTGAGTAAAATTTGCAAGAGACTCAAATTTAACATTTCCCTTTTCATCTAATTTAGGTTCATTAGGATCTTCTACTTCATTTTCCCCATTATCACCTTCATCTTCTGATAGTATATCCTCTCCAACAAGTGCTCTATCTTCAATATCATCTTGTTCTTGTTCTCCCATATTATCATTATCTACTTGTTTACCACTTCTTAATATAGGCATTTTATTTTTAGAATAATTTGTTTTTGCAGATATATATTATATATATGTGCTAAAATTTTGGGGTATATATGTTATATATATACCTAACTAGAAAAATAATATAATATGATTATTTTTAGGTTTTTTGTAGTTTTTAGATTGCAAATAACAAAATAAACACAACTATAATATTATAAATGTTATATTTCAAGTTTCTTGAAAAAGCCTATAGATATCATTAACAGGTTCCAATTGATCTGGTGACAGGTAGTGTTCTTCTTCAAATAGGAAGTTGGATTTTAGGAATTTTATGAAATGTGCTATAGTAATGCAATCAACTTCACAATTTGATGTATAAAAGTGTAATTCGTGATAGTATTCTCGATAAAGCACAACTCTAGGAACCCTGTTAAATCTTCTCTTATCATCTAAAACAATTTCTTGATTTTCCACTTGTGATAAAAACTTATGTACTACTATTGCATTCTCAAGATAATCTTCAAAGGAATAAAGACTTGGAGAAATCATAGCTCTTTTGTCTGCTAGCCACCTATCACAGGCTCTTTGAAGGTCAAAGTAGAAAGGTGCACTATCAGGATCCAGGATTCTAGATAAATTGAACCTTATGATTTTCTTAAGTTCGGGTTCTTTAGCTCTTATAATCTCTAACCTTCTCCAAATCTCAGAGTATGGCACACTACCTAATGAAGAAAATTCTTGGTTTGCTAGTACTGTACTAACATTAATATGAATGACTCTCCTTATGTTATAATCTACCATCTATGGCATGCAAAATTATGAAATTTGACTAATGTTTTTGGTTTGTTTTTGTAACTATTTAGAATATCAGAAGAAATGCCTATGTTTCACGTCGGGTTCACCAAAGAATGTAGCCCAAAAATTCTCGCACTCCTTTCCTCAAGGCTGATGGATCCGCGCCTTAGAGGGGAATGGGAGAATGAGTGGTCTACACCTCAAAAGAGAGGTACTTAATCGTACCTTCTATATATGGTGATTTTTTGATGAATGGGTTTTGGGTTCACCAGGAAACATTTTTGGCTGTTTCCGAGCCTAGGTTTCGGGATTTGTTTTAATGGTTTCTTTTTATTCAAATCACACGTACCTAAGTTTGGCCAATATGCAAACTAAACTAAGCTACATTCACTTTTAACTTCAAATGTAGACAAAAGAATACAGAAAATAGAATGTATAAATTGATGCAATGCCTATGAAGAGATTTTAAACCTTACCTGTATCCGGATGTCTGATGTAGGTTCTAAAATTTGTAAGCAGTCCAGTTTCGTACAATGCAGGGCGATATCGTATTACGATTTCACAAGATCGTATTACGATCAGCGAGATCGTATTCCGATCACAGACAGACAAATCCGATTTTGATAGAAGACAACAAATGCATGGATAGAGGGTAAAGAACATAAATTTATGATCCTATTTATCTTTGCAAATATGGTTATGATCTATTAAACACTACTGAACAGTAACAATAATAGGAATTGATAGACAAATGCATCTAATTACCTAAAACATGCAATTACATGAGATTTTAGGTGAAATCCAAGAATGCAAATGATTTAATCTAATATGTCCTATGATAAAAATGCTAAATGAAGTCTAAATCAAAAGAAGAAAGGCCAGAATACGCAAACCAAAACTCGGAGTTGCCCCCAAGAAAATTGTAGATGATATCGTAGCATTCTGGGCGAGATCGTATCCCAAACTTGCACGTTCGTACTACGATCGCACTATCGTATCCTCCGATCTACGATGAAATCCTCTGATCTACGATGAAATACTCCGATCCTGCAAGCAAATAATGAAATAACGAGCGCTAGAATGCAAAATTAAACTAAGTTTTCCTAAGTGCAGAGAGCCAGGAGAATTTACGGAGGGAGGGGTCTGGTTAAATAGGCAAGGAGGAGTGTCTAGAATAGGGAGGAGGTTGGATTGTTGCAACTTCTTCCAAGCTGGGTGAAACCGAACGGATCCGATCTCGCAAATCCCATGCAGTTACACAGGCGAAGGCAAAAATCAGTTTGAACAACTTTTGTCATTTTCCATTTTAAATTTTTTGTTTTCAAGCAAGATCGTATTACGATCGACGATATCGTACGCCGATCGCAAGGATCGTAAGACTGAGATCGTGCTATGATTTTGGAGGTCGTACTACGATTTTGCTAATCGTAGTACGATCTCGTCAGAGCAACACAAATTTTGAGGTGATAAATGCAAACATAATGTTTTTCCAATATTTTTGTGTTTTTATGCAAATGGGTCAAATTTAAGGTGCTACAGGAAGCCAAAGTAATATTTTGAAGAAAAATACAGAGAAGTCTATATTGCAGAGAGGTCAAGCTTATTGTAATGTCAATATTTTATATTAAATATTTTGGATTCAAATATGTGCAAGTGTGTATTTGAAATTGATAAAAATATTTAATATAATTTTTCAGTTTAGATTCCATTGAAGATTGCATCAATTTCTTGTTTGATTGTGTTATTCTGGTGAACATTAAATTGGTTATTGTTAATATCTGTGATTTAATTTTATTTTCTATAATAATTATCTGAAGTATTATTATGTCCTAATCTTTAAAGGCTTTTATAATTTTGTTTCATATTGAAAATAATTTCATGAATTTGACTTAGTTTTATTATTCTAAGTTCTAGCTTTATATCTAAGTCGTAAGTAAATTTATTATTCAGATATTAAATTAATTAATATTTGAATAAATAAATTTAATGAAGATAAATGAATTTTTTTATTTCTAACTCTAGTTTATAAAGTTGAGAAAATCAGAATTGATATCTTTCCAATTGTTGGTTTTCGACACCTTATAGTTGGAGTTTTGATTTATTTTAAATATTTGAAAACATATATTTATTTTTCAATATTTAATGTAATAAGTTTTGGAAGAATAAATATTGAAAGGAAGAGATTCACATGAACTTATATTTTGCAAATCATATATTTTAAAAGTTCATGATTAAACTTATATTAAACTCTATATTCATGATTATTAAGGTTTTAAAAGGCCTTATAATTTGAGTTTAATAAAGTTTATAGATTTGTTCATTATTCAAATATTATTAGTTCAATATCATATTTGAATGAGCAAATATTCAAAGTAAATGAAACCTTAATTATTGATTATTACGAATTCAAAGCTTTGTAATTAAGGTTTACATATTTTATAATTATTAGAATTCATAAAAAAAAAAATTGGTAGGTAATAAAATTTATTAATATTGTTGGGTTGAAGGGTCTCAATCCCTATTTACATAAGGCTATTATCTAGCACCGAAGAAACAAAAATAGAACCCCCATAGACATAGGGAAGAGTTGTGCTAGTTTCATGGGGACACAAAAAAACAAAACAAAATATTCTAATAACCTTTTTCAAAAATAGAAAGAAACCAAAGATATACCTAACAAAATAGGGAAGGTTCAGTAACAGAAACTAAACTCAAAAATCCCACTAACCCAGAACCTAGGACTACTGTGCTTTATCACCATATTCAGTAGTATTATTATGCTGATGAGTGAGAAGAGCATTGAGAGACGTCGAAAGATCCTACAATTCCTTGAAGTTAAGAGAGAATATGACCCCAACTTCCTTGATCATATTGGTTGCTTCCAAGAGTTGGTCAACCACCCCCAAGACATGGTTGATGATTCTGGAGTGAAAGGCTTCAGCAGCACAGCTAGTAATATTTTTAGTTGCATCCACAAACTCAATTTGAAGCCCTCTAACATGAACCATTCCATCATTCCACGAATTAACAAACTCATCATATGGAGAAGGTTTTGCACAAAGGTGAAAACAATAGCCTTGTGATGAAAACCACAATTTTGAAAAAGCCCACAATTTGAAAGGAAACATGTGGGATCCTGAAACGGATAAGGAATGGTGTTGACAAAACACCAAAGACAAAATAATAGGGTATTTACGAAACACCTTATAGCATTAAAAAGAACACCTTTGTTGGAATTGATAATAGTGTTGAAAAAATACTTGAAAGGAAAGACACCAGTGTTGACAAAACACCTTTGTTGGCATTTCTATGATTATTAAGAAACATGCTCATTTTCTTTTTGAACAATGCTAATTAAATCCTCTAGAAAGTAGTCTTCCCAAATAATGCAATCAGATTGGTTTGTTGTCAAATTAGCCAAAGTTTCAACAGCTACATTGGCTTCACAAAAAATATGTTGAACTGTACTTAAGGGAAGATGCCTGAGAATGGCTTGATTGTCCTTAATAATATTTTGAATATTCCAACCTAGTTTTGAGGAACCTTTTGCATGATTAACCACAACAATGGAATCACCTTCAAAGATGATTGGGTTAGGAAAATCTCTGCACAGAATAAGCCACCTCCATAGGGCACGAGCCTCAGCATAATTATTTGATTGAATCCCCAAATTTTCAATGAAGGCCTTGATGATCTTTCCACTGTGATCCCGGATTATACCACCAGCCCTAGCATCCCCAAGATTGCTTTTATATGAACCATCGAAATTTGCTTTTAGCCAACCCAACGATGGAGGTTTCCACTTAGTATTGATTCTGTCATTGATGTGAACTGGTTGCTTAGAAATTTTGGTGGAAATATTGATAACTTTAAAAAAAAGCATTTATAAACCTAGATTAGGGTGTTTGTCACACTAAATTAAGTTGATGTTCTCGATAGCGAACCTCACTGCTCTTTTGGCTACCATCACTGGATCCATGGTCTGATTATTGAACACTTTGTTATTTTGCTCTAACCAAATCTACCATAAGGTATGATGGAGAGAAGTTTTCCATATAAACTTTAATATGGGGTGGCAAAACATAGGAGGCCACTAGGTAAACATATCAGCAATAGTATGGGGCCATGCCCATTGAACTCTGAAGATACTTAAAAGCACTGTAAAAACATCATAGGCAAATTGACAGTCAACCATAATATGTTGCACTAATTCCCAAGCTTGGTAGCACAAATAACATCTGTTGGGTAACATGACTCCATGCTTAATCAAATTATTAGTAGTTAAAATTTTGTTTTTAACAACCAACCAAGAGAAGTGAGCAACTTTGGGGATAATGTTTTTCAGCCAAACGCATTTGAAGATCAAATATGTTGCTTACTCATCTTGAGAATCATAATTATCGTATAACCCATGGGCCATTTTGACTAAGAAGTTGCCATTCTTACTGCATTTCTATAAAGGCCTATATTTTTCCTAGGAAGCTAGGATAAAACTTGATCTAGGAATGGACTGCATGGCCTTAAAAGCTTGGGAAATTAATTCATCCTCCAAATTGAAACTTAGTTGTTTCCACATGGGATGCCCCTGGGTTTGGATGATGAAGTCAGCAGATTTTGGTCCCATATTTGCATCTGTTAAGATTTTTAGGATAGCAATATTGTGATCATTTATAACAGCCTCATCCTTGACCCAAGGATCATGCCAAAAATTGATTGTCTTTCTGTCACCAAGCTACCATCTTACACTGCTACTGAGCAACAGTTTTGTTTGGAGTATAGAATTCCAAAAATGGGTTCCATCTTGAGGAGCTTACTCATCCATAAAGGAATGGTGTTGTAGATGTTTCTCCCTTACGACATATATCCATTCCAAGTTATCATGGGTAAATATCTTTCATGTATTTTTTTTCCAAAAGGGCATGATTCATCTTGTGAATTCTCCGAAAACCAAGACCCCCTTTATATTTTGGGAAGAAAATGGTATCCCAAGCAACCAAGCGAAACTTTTTTTTGATTTTCAGTTCCTATCCATAGGAAGCACTTTTGAATTTATTCTATTTTAGATCCAACTATTGTAGGAACTTTGAAAACAGACAAAAATTAAATAGGAATGCTCTGAAGAACTGACATGACCATCATGGCTTTTCCTGCCAAAGAAAGAAAAACACCTTTCCAGCCTGCTAATTTCTTGTGAATCCGCTCAATGACATTATTCCACATTGCATATTTTGGACGACCCACAAACATGGGCAACCCAAGATAGGTAGTGAACATATTAGCAATGGAACATTCCAAGATATTATCAATAGAAGTTTGGTGCGAGACAAGAGTAAAAAGAAAAAATATTTTGCTCTTGGAATGATTTATTTTTTTCCCAGCTTCATCTTCAAAGAGGTTAAGAATAGTCTTGATAGTATGGTATTCTGGGACGAAAACTATGGTAGCCAACAAGGTGTCATCAAAAAATTGTATTGAAGTTTAGAAAAATTTAATAATAATTAAAATGCTAAATTAGATTAATATTTCAAACTCATTTGGGAAGCATTTAATTAAGGAATTATTGAATTTGCATAAATAGATCGAAATCATAAGGTAAATTTATTTATCATTGTTCTTGGAAAAATAAAATTTGTATAAAGATGCATAATACATGATGAACTTAAAATCATCTACTTAATTCCCAGGCCCCTTATTAATAGTACTTGTAAACTAATTGATATTATTCAAGCACTTATTTATGCACATATGTATGACACATCAAAACATTAAGTGAGAACCTTGGAGAAGTTAGTTTCTTTGCAAGAGAGGAAATTGAATCCTAGTTTACGAGTGTTTTTTGTAACCTGACAAAATTACACCTCAAAAATGGGGAAGGGAAACATAGATGAAAGGGGACTTAGGAAAATAATGTGCAATTCAAGGTGTATAATTTAGGAATATTTTCAGTATTGTGGATGATTAAAATTAAAAACTTAGGGGTACAGGCTCAAACCTTGGAATTACAAATTTTATGACCATATGGAATATTTGGAGGGAGATGATGCATGAACAACCTAAGGTTTATAAATTAGGAATATTTATTCGGTGAACTTAGGCTTAGGGATGAATTGAATTTTTATTTATGGGACCTTAGACTTAGAGACTTATGAAGGGGGAAATGGCGAACAAATGACTTTGGGAAATAAAATGGGAGAATTAGAATTAGGGGAAGATAATAGAAAGTGATGACTAAAGAAACCTTGGGGTCCATGGGGGAAAAATGTGTGGATGATGATATATGGGGATCATTTTGGTGATGACATTAGGGACTACAATTTATCATTTAGAGGACTAAGACTCATGACCTTTGCAAAAGAATAAAACTTGAGGACCTTATTGAGAACAAACATGCTTTGGACTGTAACAAAACTTTTAAAGGACTACCAGACACAAAATTTTAAATTATGCCAATTTTCTTGACTCCAAAGTTTGAAATTCATTTTTCTTTAGTTTTTGACAAAAACACCTAAACCTAGGACTTTACAAGACCCTTCAAAAATTGAAATTAGGGGTCACTCTTAAGTTGGATTTTGAGGATCCAGCAAGGCTCGAATGCTATGTGCTAGTAGTGAACACTTCCTCTCCTCAACACAGTGAAGTGAAATAAAAATCTATAAATTATATGCATATATGAGAAGGCAGGTCTTGTAGGAGAGCCAAGATAGTAAGTGACATAGTCCAAAAATAGATGCAGGCCCGTCACTCACACATACACTTAGAAAATCTAAAATTCAGGTAAAATATCACAAACACAAACACATACACAACAATGGATCTAGAGGCAAAGACCAAAAAATAGACATAGGATCCCATGTATATATATAATGTAGGTAAAATTTTACATAGATTATGCCAAAATTTGAGGTTCAAATTTTCCCACAAGCTGCTTAGAAACCACAACTATTTTTAAAGAGAGAAATGAAAGGAAAGCTTATAAATACACAAAATTGTAAACTTGTTGATCCTTTACAAAGTTAGTACTGCTACTATTTATAGATTTACAAGGGAGGATTTCCCTCTAAATTATCTACAATTAGATTTAACAATCCCATCTACTTTTCCTTGGTATTCTAATTATTAAATGATGTACTTCTCTGATCATATAGATTGTTCAACACTGGACTATCAGAGCCATACTTTTTCTTGAATGACTATTTGGTACAGTAACTAAGGTCATATTTGCGTAGGTGGTATTTATCTCTTCAATCAAGGAAGTCATTAATTTATCTCTTCTACCCTTGTCATTTAATTTTATTCAAGCATTCATGTTCGCTTGGTATTCTAACATTTCTTGCAGACTAATCGGGAGTTTTCTCCATCATGCTTTATTATTTATTGCAAAACCTACAATATCAAGATTTATTACAAAGTTGTGCTTCTTTGGTGCTCTTTTGGTTGTCTATCAGGACTTTAGTTGAATGAAATTTTATACAAGTTTCGATTGTCAAGAGTTCTTTGAGCTTGTTCTCCATGGGCTAGATAAAACTCTAATAATTGATTATTAGGGTTTTGCCTTAGTCATAAATAGGTAGTGTTGAACCACTACAGAATCTATTGAATGCATAAATTCATGAGCTACTATGATCCCATCCAAAATTTGTCTTCCTTTCACAAATCCTCCTTGCTTTTTTGAAATAATTTTATCTAACAATGGTCTTAACCAATTTGTCATCACTTTGGACATAATCTTATATGCCATATGACATAGGCTTATGGATCTAAATGAATTAAAAATTTATGCATCCTTCTTGTTTGGAATTAGGGTAAGATATGTTGCATTTATTTTATAAGGTATGAATTGTTTTACCCTAGATTTTTCCACTGCCACCAATAAAGAATCCTTCACTACACCCCAAATTATGTTGATAGGATGTTGAAGAGAGCCCATCCAGACCTAGGGATTTATCCTTATAAAAAGATAAAATATCAAATGAACTTATTCTAGAGTAATAGGCTCCATCAGTTTCCTATTATCTTTATCAATTATTATTATTTTTTTTTTTAATTTACATGGCGAAATCGGTAGCCGCCACGAATCCGGGTAGGCTGTCCAACTTTTTATGGCCGCCACAATATTCTGCATTGTCCACCCCAGAAGCTGCCATACAGATCTTCGAGCAGTCTGTCCCTATAACCACCATGCCACATTCATTTTAAACCTTTTATGCCACTGAAAGCACCAAGAAAGGGACAAGCATTCAGTTCGACAAGGCCCAAGATTTAAACCTTGGACCTTCGCCCCCCTTATGGGGTTTGGATGAACCAATTGGTCTACACCTCGGACCCTCTTTATCAATTATTATTGAAGGTACTTCTTGTAGTATTTTATTATTGAGAACTTCATACTCCTTTGATCCTAGAATATTCTACTCAAAAAATATTACCTCCTTTTCTATTTCACTATGGTCTTCAATCCAAACCCATTACTAATTTTGGATGTTGATCTTTGTACTATTGCTATCCTATGAAAAAACTTTATATTTGTATCTCCTTATTTTAACCAAGTCTATCTTGATTTTAATCTTTGAAACTTCTTTTCATTACTCAAAATATTATGATATTCACTAAGAAACTCCCTTTCCTCTGAGCTTGGATTATTATGATCACCTTTTTGGAATTTTGAAAGTTTATATTTAAATTCTTTCTTCTAAAAAACATTTCCAAAAGTGTCCTTGTTCCATTACTTTAATCTAGATGTCATCGATTTAATTTATTTTGGAAGTGTATACAACCCACCGCTTCCTAAATAATTACATTTTTGTGCTATCATATTAACAAACCGAGGATGCTCTTCCCACATTTGCTCATATTTAAAATAAGATATTTTTAAATTTCTTTACCACCATTTTAACTCTTATTTTCCAGTGATTTGAACCAATCCTTGTCAAGGTATTAATTTTAGCACAAGTCCCTTCATCTAACCAATGATATGAGAGAATGCACCTGTCTAATTTTTTTATTATTATATTTTGTCCTCTCCTATTGTTATTCCATGTACACTATTGTTTAGAATAAAATCTAAGAAATTTCTCATACTTTGGGTTAGTATCCTAATTTCCCCAAAATTTTCATCCAACTTGGTTATGGCATTAAAATCTCCTATGATCATGAATAATTTTTTTTGGTATTTACTTCTCCTAAAGGCTTCAATCCCATTCCATACTTCTAATATTGCTAACTAAGTTGTAGGTCCATAGACATTGATAAGGATGAAATGAATATCTACAAAGTCACATGTGAATAAAGAGGCTATCCAATGCCTAGATCTATGAATGATTACATAGGAGGTTCTAATATGATTCCTACATTTAGAATTCCCCCTACCGCTCCTTTAAAATCCACAATGATTTTGGTTTCATTTCTAGTAAATGTGCTTTTACTTTTTGTAAGTGTGCTTTTATTTTTTGTGTGCTTTTATTTCCTCCAAGTATTTTATTTGCAAGTATGTTTGCTTTCATTTGCATATTTTTCAATTTAACCTAAATTTAGCAAATACCCTCGATTAATTTTAGGTAACTTCATGAAACTCACAACAAATTCTATGGATCAATTAGTGTAGGTGTCTACATTGGATTTAGAAATAACATTATAGGAAGAGACTAGAGGAAGGTTGATATTTAACTTACGCTCATCCTTATAGCATGGTTGTGCATTGATCATATTATATTTATTGATAAATTATTGTTAGAATATAATCCAATGACCTAAATTCTGAAAATATGATTAAAATTTTCAATCTTGAGTTGCATTAAAAATATGCCCAATGTTTTTTTGGGGGCATTTTAAAGTTCTTAAAAATGTGAGAAAATAGTCCATTTTAATACAATTTTAGGGGAATAATTTTAAGTAACATTTAAACCTACTTCTATAGAAGATATTTATTTGAATCTAGTTTCAAATCCAATTGGAGTCATTCAATTTTGATACTAGGTCAAAGAGTTATGCCTATAATAGTAACCATTGGTCTAGCTTGGAAACTGATAGAAAATAGTAAACTAGTCATTTTTAAACATATTTGACCTAGAAATTAGATTTTATAAAAATTCTATTTATATTTAATATAACTATTTGAATCTAGTTTCTAAAACTTTTTGAAGCATCCAATTTTGATATCGTATAAAGTAAATCTAATCAAAGTACTGCCTATTGGTCTGATTTGTCTAGTCTAATTTTTTAGATGTAGTAGGTTTTTTTGGATAAATTTGAGAGAGCAAATAAATGAGTTAAACCTTTTGGTTTATTCTACTTGTATTCCTATAAATATACTTTAATTTGGATTTAGATTCACCTTAGTATGGTGCACGATTAGAGAGAAATGATTAAATGACTAATTTTTGGTTTAATTTATCCCATTATAAACAACATATTGAGCAAAATATCTACTCACAGATTCAAATGACTAAATGGGTTACCTAAAAATTTCTTTGATTAAAATAATTTTGACATGGTGTGAAGAAGTTATGGTTAAATACTAGTTTGCTACTTTAGATGATTTATAACCTTTAAAAGTAGACTTTTCATGAGTCTATCAAATGAAAGGGTTCAAAGTGTTTTACATGATAATAGTTTTTTATCTTTAATAGTCACTCTACTATCTTGATGTATTATCATTAAGGAAATAAGCAATCAATTTGTAGTTCTATATGATAATTTTGTAACAATCTGTAGGAAATTTTTTATAGTATTGTTGGGACTGTTAAAATAGGGCTTGGCAATGTTGTAAAAAGAATCCTATGATACTTATATGATGTATCATTATTGCTAAATAATTTTATGGTTCTATAAGAGGATTCAGTTTTTTGTAGAAGAATTTTGTAGTATTACTTGAAACTAATAGAAATTTGGCTTGCTAATATTTTAATAGGTTTCTTCTATAGGTTACAATTATTGTTAATAACATAAGTAGATAACATGAGTGGCACAAATTATAGGAAGTATATGGCAAATTTGGATGCTTTGGATATTCTAGAACCTTTGATATTTTGGCACCCCTAGAGATTTTTATGCCTCTAGATAATTCTAAAACATTGCATTATTCTAGAGCTTTTGGTGTTTCAATTTTTCTTGGTGTTTATGGTACCCTTTGCATCTATGGCACCCTTGGTGTATGATTGTATTTTTTGAATTTTTTGAATTTGCTTTGTTGCATGTTCCTCCTTTTGGACAATAATCTTGTGACCTCCAAGTTGCTTTTTGGATAATTGTTCTTTGCAAAGAATATCAATATATAACCCATTTTATTTTAAAAATATATATTGTTAATAACATGCAGAAATTCAAGGGACATATATTTAACATCTATCAAGATTGAATTATTAAGGATCCTTTCATGTGCTTATTAAGTTCGTTAGACATTTCATATACATTATTGTTGATTCACATATTGCACCCATAGTTGATTATGATTTTCACATAGATCGTTCTACTATAGCTCACATTAACTACATAATTTAAGAAACATCTACAATGAAGCATAATCACTTGGAAAGGATTGATAAACATTGTATCTTATGGGAGTGATGCAAACAAACTTATTCTTTCTAATGCGTTAAGGATTTCCATCTAAGTAAAACAAAGGGAGAGCTTCCTAACAAACCGTAATGTGTGGAAATGTTGCCCCTCCCCAAAAAATTTAAAAAAATAAATGATTTTCTAACAAACCACAAAATGTGGTGGGATGTCCCCTAAAAATTTATACTTAGTATTTTTTTCTAATTGATTAGATGATCTTGTCTACTTGTACTTTTCTTAATAATTATCATTTGTTTTAAATATCCCCTATCATGACACATTCCTTTTCCTTCTATGTATACTTTTCTTCCACACCATTCCATTTTTTATTCCCACTCCATTAATTTTTCTTTAATCCACCTCTTCTTCTATACATCTCCAATAATTCATATCTCCCTTATACTATTTTAAAGGTAATCCAATAGCCATACCCTACATATCATGGTTTATTTATCATTTATGTATATGGGAAGCATCAACAAAAATTTTTATAGGTGGAATAGTTTTATTGATATTATGCAGGACTCATAATGGGAACTTGAATTAGCCTCAGAATAAGTTATGAAAAATCAAGCTAATAAGATATTTTATTTAGAATAGATTAGAATAGGTTTATCATAGGCTATATTATAGTAGGATAGATTTATTTTCTTACAAGTACTTTAAAATCAACAAAACTTGCTACTTGTGTTCTCTCTATATAGTATACTTGAATTCTTGAATGACTGAATGTACTACTTAATTACTATTGAAACTTTTTGTAGCTTCTTATTTTTTTGTTACAGGAGTCAATCTCAAGCTATTTTTTTATGTAGCTTCTTATTAGGATCAATTGCTTAGAATAATCCATCTCAAGATTCATCATTCTACCACTTTCTATATGTTACCACTTGGTGGAATCATAATATGATCCTAAGCAATTGATGGTTGATATATGACCCCATTTATTTCAATTGAAGAAACCTCAAGAAATTTTTAGAATTCATGTAAGAAATCTGATAGGATCTCTTCTATCTCAAACCATCCTCAATGGTTTCTATGATAGTAATGGTATAGACATAGGAGCAATTTGCACTTCATATTGATATTTTAGATTTGCTATCTAATCTTGTTGTTCATTTTCATATATTTTATTTATTTATTTCTCTTATTTCTATTTAGGTAATTTATCCATATAATTTCTCATTGGTAGATTTATCATTATCTTTGTCCTATTAATAATCCTTTCATAGCCATTTTTTATTTACATATGATTTCTACATCTACATCAATCAAGATTCTACATCCTAATTTTCTTATTATAGTATCATAAGTTGAGGAATTTGTCATGTTAGACTTGTAGGCAAAAGTATTGTTGCTCAGTAGCACTATCGATGGTGCCATTAGTGGTTTTTATAGTGCCATATTCTACAATGCTTTTGCAATCTGGTTTGAATTCCAAGGTTGCTTATCCATTTTTTGCTTTCTATATTTTGTCCTTTTTATTTGGAATAGGGGTTTGACTATTGTAGACCCCTTAAAATTTAACCCATTTTCAAGTTTTTTATGTGCAAGTATCCCAAGGTGTGAAACATGTGGACCAAAAATTTAAAGCATCTAGATTGGAGTAGGAAGAGATTCAAAGTAAAAAATAAATCATGTCTATCTTAAACTCCTTCATTTGTTGTTTTATATTTGTCATTTTGTCTATAAAATTGCATAATGAACTTGTTTGCATTGTTTGATAATGTTTGTAAGAAAATAAAGAATTGCATATAGCTCTTAAGAAGTGTAGCACATCTCCTTTAGCATTTTAGCTTAACACTTGGATTAATTATTGCATAACCAAGGAAGATAAAATCACATGTAGAATAAGTTTTGTCTACAACATAAGTCCTTCTTGCACCAATTCTTAGAAGGAAGAAGTATTATTATTTTTTATAGTGAAATAAAACTTGCATTTAGGTTAGTTATCTTTTTGTATGCATATTATACTTCTATATTTATAGCCTAAGGCAGTAAGAATAATTTCAGCTTAGTTATTCTTAGATTTCTCTAAGAAGGGTAGGGTAGGATAGGATCCTAGTGGAAAAAAGATATTTTCAAATAAATACATGGAACTTAGGTCCTACAATCTAATATTTTTTCTCATACCTTTGAAGTGGAGAAGAAAATAGTATTGGGATAGAGGAACCAATGCACCTCTTATTGTTTATCCCATATTCCATACCCACAAATTAAATACAAAACAACACACCTTATCTTTTTTATTTTTTTAATTGATTAAGATTTTCTATAATACATATAATTAATTCGACTTAATTCCTAGATAAAACTACTGTTATATATAACCATCAATGTGCAAATCAATGCATACTTTTAAAAGGTCAACAAAAAGACCTTGACAAATAACTTAACTACTAGGTGTAAATATCCAATTTTGAGAGCATCATGAAGCTCCAAACTTGTGAACATCCTTATCAATTAGTCTAAGACAAATAAGTTATCTTCAATATCAAATTAGGAGCATTTATTATTCCAAATGTAAATTTTATAGGACATGAGCAAAAAGCACTAGTGCTACTTTTCCTTCTTTGTAGTGCTTTTATGCAAATCAAAATTTCCACCCAAATTAATTGGTAGTAGTCATCTTGGAAAATGTGTTGGGATCATTAGTAGTATCAATGCTATTGCCTCTAGTGCTACTAATTGTCATGAACAAAAAAGTAAAATATTGAGAATTAGTACCTTCTAAGAGACCCACTAAAAATGGACCTGATCACATCAGTCTAATCCATAGCCACAACAAGGAGGTATATTTAATGGAAAAAATGGGCATTCACCAAGAATCCATTGGGATTTTTGTTGATAGCTTCCCTAGGGAACTCTTATTATAGAAAGTTTAGTTGAAGCTGACAAGAAAATATTGGTTGCTTGAATCAAATAATTATTAAGATTTACTTTAATGTTTTCCATTGGTAATATCTACTTTATTTTATAACATTAATGTGCTTTCATATATACTATTTATTACAATTTTATGGTTGCACTTGTGCTTCAGAAATAAAACTAGCGATCTAGGTTTGGTAAAGCAAGCAATGATAATGTGACGTTTTGGAAATATTACTCTAATAAGATATAATGCCTATCTAGTAGAGTTGGAGTTTTGGTATTGTGAAGGCTACTACAAAAAAATATCAAGAAGAAAGATGCTAAATTTCAGAATATTTATTTTCATATAGAAAACTGAAGAAGATCCAAAAAATAAAAATCAAGAATTCACTTTTTATGAAAAATGATGTAGGTATCTAGCTATAGCAACTCAATTGAGATAGTAATTGAATCTATTTGTACACTCTCAAGATCTAAAGGAGAGGGTTATTATTTTTCAAGTGTGAGAGACCTGAGTACAACCCCTTGTTCTCTAGTAAAAAAATTATATTTTTCATCTTCCTCAAACTATTATGTTTCCAAAAAAAAAACTCTTTGACATCATTTTCATTAAGAGATAGAATTTCACTCAATCAACTATATTCTAAAATTTTAATATCACTAGGAGAAATATCAATATCATTATTGGCTAAATTAAATTCTATGCAATTTTCTTCTATCAATATATGCTCACATTTTCAATAGACTACCTCCAACAATAGTTTTTTAATGAGTTTTCATAGGTTTTTATGAGGGATCCTAGTCCCCTCAGAATAAGTGGGGTTTGAACCTTGGACCTCTCAAAGATATGCCAAATCCCTCACCACTGGAGTAAACTTACAACTTTCCTCAAAATTAGTTGATGAACATCAACAATGGAGTTATTTTCATCCAATCCCCATATCCATTTTGTTGATAGCACCAATGATAATTTGTGAATCCCATTCAATTAAAATATATTTCATGATTTTTCAATTATAATTTTAATCTCTAGAAGAAATTCCCTAGCCTCTCCATAGCTATTATTTTAAGTTCCATGTGATTCTAAGTGAGGAGAATTTTGTTTTCATTATTTTGAAAAACACTACCTCTGCCAACTTTTCTTGAATTTTATTTGGAAATACCATCAAATTACTTTTGATTCAATCTAATTTCTAGATATTTTAATTTTAATATAGATGGATGCAACTCATTTTTTTTAACTCCTTTGTCAAAGATGTCATTTTCATGTATATTCAAATCATATATCCAAGAAGCTAGCACCTCTTTTTCTATGCTTGAGATTTTCCATTATGGGCACCATGTCTATAAAAATTCTACAAGAGGCAATATTTTTTTGATTTTAAAATACATTCTAATAATCACAAGAAGCGTAAAATTCACCACAAATATATACAAGAGAATATAAAAATAAAATATAAAAAACAACAAAAAAATAGGATGGGTAGGTGCCCAAGGTGGGTACCCACCATAATAGCTCACATAAGAATATTACACTTCACATTGATACAATAGATTAGTGGAGGAGGGTATTTATAGTAGAAACCTAAATTCCTAATTATAATTACAATTACATTAATCAAGACTAACATTAGGATCAAGGTTAGGTCAATTTTATTAAACCCTAGTTGAAGGTTAGTTACAGTTAACCATCAAGTGGTTTAACTAATTTTAAAATGGGTGAATACATAACCATATAGGTGGATTAAGCAATTCCATAAGGGGTGAATATAACAACATTGCCTATAATCTTACGTTATTATCTATTAATCTTGACCAATAAGGTTAGATTACTATATCTTGAAACACCCCTCCATAATCTAAGCTTGGGTCTAAGGAAATAAGATATTAGATATAATTTCATCTCCCCCCATAATGAATGCTTAATTAGGACAAAGAATATTGAAACCATTAAACCGCATACATTGTCTAGAAGGTTTTCAAGTCACCAAATAATAAGCCTTCATCACCATCTAGAAGACTATGAAAATGTTAACATGTGACTAGGAGATTCGTTAGGTTTGATAATTGAATAATTGTACTAACCAAAATGTTAGCAATGAGGCTAATGTTAAATAGATTACAAAATAGGAATAATAACAACTACTCTTGCATCTACGCTAACTAACATGCCATAGAAGGTAGAGTGTTAGGTTTAGGATTCTTAACCTAATATATTTAGGAACTTACCATTAGATATTTGGAACAGTAAATATCTACATGGTAGAAAGTAGAAAAGTAAATACTAGTGGTAAAAAGTAACAAACTACTTTTTACCATGCAATAAATAAAATCTACCTAATGTAGAAAATGGGGTAAATATCCCAAATGATGAAATATTACTCTAACATCCCCCTTATTACATTATTTGGGTAATGTATACCTATCCTCCTATACAATAATATTTGAGTAAAGTATATAACTGCCCCAATACAGTGGAAGAAAATATCGATCTACTAGTTCTTGCTCTGTTACAGTGCTCTGGCTGCTTCTAAGCAAAATAATGGGTCATTCCTCACTTTGTCTTCACATCAACGAATGTCCTTATAGTAATCTCATCATCCAACCGAATTGCATGGGTAACCAGCTGCTGCAATCACTAGGTGTAGTAGACTATATCACTTCATACGAGGTTCATTCATTTACAATATGAGTTTGCAAAAGATAAGGTAGCTAAGGTGTCGGTCGCTGTCAAAAATGCACCCTTATAAGTTGCCCCCTTCTTGTTGCAAAACATGTTGTAATTAATTTCTGAAAGAAGTATGACTAAGGTGTTGGTCGCTACCGAAAATGCACCCTTATAAGTCTCGTTCCCTTTTTACAAAAAATTGTGAAGAAAATAAATATATATCCCATTTTAATTGCAAAAGATGTGCAACTCAAGAGTGTTGTGAAGGATTTTACAAATATTGCCTCCTAGGCAATTTTACACCAGAAAATTCCCTCCTTTTGTTACAAGTACTTCAAACATTGAGAGTTTGCTATTTATGAAGCCTAAAAGAGGTACAATCACCCCTTATTGCAAGTACTTCAAACAAAAACTTATGCTATTTATGAAGCCTAAAAAAGAGAGAGGAAATGGTGTTTTGTTCAAGGTGACACATGTATTTTTCCTCTACAATATTGTTTTAGCCATGAGCACTCTGTGTGCTCTCTTTGAACCAAATTCAGAATCAGAATGAGACACTTCACTAGAAACCTGGCTTCTATGGTGTGTCTTTGCCATTTTAGTTTTCCTTGTTTTGAAACCAACACTGAATGGTTTTATGGTTGTCATTTTTACAATTTGTGCAAAACTTTCTTTTCGAGGCAATTTTATCAAAAAAGTTCACCAAATCATCCTTCCTTATTGCAAGTTCTTCAAGCATGGTTGCTATTATGACGTCTAAAAGAAAAAGGTATGATTTTGATGACTTCTACTTTTATGATTGCCTTTACAATTTTTATTTCCCTCTTATCAAATTTTGTGTTTGAAGGAAGAAAGGAATTATCCCCCCTTAGTGCAAAGGATTGCAACTTTTAAGGTTCCTTATTTTTAAAAAACTTGTTCTTTCTTTTGATATACCCTAAAAGAGTACCAAAATATAATTCACTCAAACAGATATTTAATGATACCTGCCTTAACACCCTTCAAGAAGTATGAAAAGTTTGAGGAAATTAAGCCAAACAAATAAGAGTGAATTTAGGGGCTTTGTTGATTTAGGAGAGAATATCAAGTGAATTTTGGTTTTAAATCTGTGCAAGGATTTACACAAATTTGTGAAATTTTGGGATTTAGTGTGTTCTTGATTCTGTGACTTATAATTGTAAAAAGAAATAATGCAATAATCAAACAAGAATGCCCACAAAATTCTTATCACCTAGGTGTCGGATGCAACCAAAAATGCACCTAATTTGCCAACGAAGGTGTCGAGTAAAATCAAAAATGCACTTTTTTAATTTTTGCAACAAAATATTAATCTGTGTTGTGCAAAAAATTGATAGTTTTATGTCTCCTACTTTGTTTTACAAATTTTGCAAAAAATGTACAATGTTGTCTTCCCCCCTATATGTTGCAAAATTAACAATTCAAGCACTCCTTCCAAGACAAATCGACACACAACCCGCGTTTGAAAGGCTTCCAGACCAGTCGACACACGAATTTTGTTTTTGTCTTCAACACTCAAGCATAAGGAGCAAATAGGTTCAAAAAATATTTCTCAAGTTTTACAAAAAAAAAAATGTGCAATTTTATGTCTTATATTTCCATTGTGAAGGAGAAAAAAAAAGCAAATTTTGGATTTTGTTGCAAAGAAAAAATGGCCTTTGTCCTTGCAAATGTGTTCAATTTCTTTGATTTGCAATAGAATTTTGAGTTTCTATGTCTTGTATCTCCAAAAATTTGTGAATAAAACTATAGAACTTTAGAGGAATTTATTGCAAAAAAAAAAAATGGTGTTTTTTGTCTCCTTTCAAAAATCTCCTAGTTCTTAAAAATGCTAAAAAAATATCTTTTAAAGTTGAATAATTTTTATAATAAAGCTTATTTTTGGAAAAAAAAATCAACCATTTTGCTTTAATTGATGATTAAATCCAAAAAAAATACTTAATTATAAAAAAAATACTAAAAAAAATATTTAAATCAAGCATAAAAAACTTTAGGAAAAAAAGTTGAGAGAATAGAGTTTAAAACCTTCAAAAAAGAATTTTTGGGCATCGCGCAGGCTCGAACACGCGACCCACTGGGCCCAAGGCATCCGCCTTGGCCAACCAAGCTGCCGGAGGGCTTGGAGCAAAAGCCTCGGTGCATAGTATTTCAAGAAGCCTGCGGGATTCCACGGGACTGTAGTGGGATTTATCCCACATGCATCCCACAGGTGATTATGAAGGCTTCAAAAGTCGTAGCATGCCCCTTAGTATGTGATTATCTACGAGAAATCATGGTCCAACCCGATACCCTTTTTGGACGTCGCCACGTGGCGCTAAAGTGTTTGTCATGTTGTGTCATCCAATGGCTGTTTGGCACATGTCAGTTGATTTAGGTCATCTTGTGGTTGTTCACCATGTGTCAAGTCCGTGTTAGGTGGTCGATCTAGTGAGCATCCAGGTTAGCAACTCAAGGTGCGTGCAGTCTAGAGTTGTTCGAATCTCACCATGTGGCATAGATATGTATAGATCGGAGGGCCTCCTACCCTCATGGATGCCAAGGTTGTCGAGGATCAGAGGGCATGCCTACCCTCTCAAATCCCAATGTGGTATGGATTGTGTGCATCCATCTGGGAGGGGAGGGCTCACCTGCCCTCTCGATGCTCCCAGTTTGCGGAGGCCATGTCCATGTGGGATCGAGAGGGTGATCATGCCCTCCTAATGATCCCACATGTAGACTGCGGGAGACAGCAAAGGCTGATCCCGCATGTGGTCTGCGGGAGTTAGCATGGTCCCGATTGGTCAATGATGGCCATAGGATCATAATCTGTCAGGCTTTGACTTGAAAAAGTTGAGATGTTGGTCATGTGGGCGATCGATCGGATCATGATCGCCTTGGTGATCATGTTGGTCGATTGACCCCATAGTGGGTTGGGCCCTAGCAGGTCAATTTGACCTGGCCAGCATTTGGCCTATAGCCACTCCTACCATTGAGCTCGTCTGTCGAGGTGGGTTCGGTGGCTACCAAATGGCACCAACTCATCCTTCGAGTGAGCAAAAAAAATGGCTCTGATGCCAATGTGACCAGGAGATCCATTAGGTTTGATAATTGAATAATTGCATTAACCAAAACATTAGCGATGAGGCTAATGTTAAATAGATTACAAAATAGGAATAATAACAACTACTCCTGCATCTACACTAACTAACACGCCATATAAGGTAGAGTGTTAGTTTTAGGATTATTAACCTAATATATTTAGGAACTTACCATTAGATATTTGGAACAGTAAATATCTACATGGTAGAAAGTAGAAAAGTAAATACTAGTGGTAAAAAGTAAAAAACTACTTTTTACCATGCGGTAAATAAAATCTACCTAATGTATAAAATAGGGTAAATATCCCAAATGATGAAATATTACTCTAACAAGAAAATTGTCAAGATGTAAAAAATGGGTCTTTATATCTGAAGTATGCTGAAAAGATCATACATCCCTAAAATAAAAGACAAGATTGAAATGTAGCAAATCTAAATGTAACCATACAAATAAAGAACAAGATAAAGAAATGATTGAATGGTGCCCTTTTATTAATAATGCTTTGTTCTTTCCAAGAATATTACAAGAAAATACCTCTTAGGGATTGCTACCAATATTGATACAATGAAATACAATTATAGCCATTTTGGATGTATTTTGCAGGATCTCTTTTGCATCCTCACAAACTAATTTGGGAAAGGGTTTCTTGTGACCTCCGTGATGTATGATGGTGAGGAATGAATCTTTGTGTTGTTTAGCTCCTTGTAAAGACCTATAATCTGCACACAAGAAAACCTAAAGAGCATCAATAGCATATGAAGAGCCTTTCAAGATAAGGCCCATATCCATGATAAAGAAAATGATAAAGAAAGCAATAAAGAAGTTGAAATATGATAAACAAATGCATGAAAATGAAATTAAGCTATGGAAAATAGTAATTGAAAAGCTGCTAAAACTACTGAAAGCAAGAAAATAGGGAAATAGATCTTTTTTGGGAGGTTATATTTATGTAGGATGGTCTCACCTACGGGCCATATCGAGGTGATACAGTCTGGCCTATGGGATATTTTAGGACGATATGATCGCTAAACAATGAGTAAATTTCTTATAGCTAATGCATGGCGATGTCGGGTTTGATTCGTGGATGAATTGACATTCTTGGTGCGCTTGTGAAGAATGACTTAGGGATGAAAATTGAAACCAAATTAGAGATGTTTAATGGCACAAGAAGCACAAATTTGATCTTCAACCTTTGAAATGGTCCATTGGCATGCTTGAAAGCTCCATGGTTGAATTTTGGTAGCACTTTGTTGCTTAGGGAAAAAAGGCTATTTTGCTCTCCAATCCGATAGCACTTCGTTGTATGAAGAACTCAGACCTTTTAATGAAGGTAATGGGTGTCTTTTTATAGACTTCCCAAATGGGAATCCAAGCTTGTAAGGGAAGCCAAGAATCAAGAAGTAGTTAGATTCAAGAAAGGCAACCGCCCATTCTAGAACCTTCTCGCAACTAATTGTGTGCTTAGCTATCTCGTGTAACCATTTTTCCTTCATCTTGGGAGTCAAAAATTGTTACAAGCACGACCATCTCGGGGTAGGACTACCATGAATGCTAACCACATTGAGGTAGGATGGCCTCTAGAGACCGTCTCTTGGTGGGATGGCCCAGGCTGAAAAGGGAAAATCCTCGTTTGGATGGTAAAACCCACTGTTAAACCCTAGGGTTGCCCAAGGTGGGTCATATGGCCTACAAAGAGGTCCATATAGGCGGTCTCATCAATATTATATATTTTAGGTATCTACAGATACCCCTTTGTTGGATGTGTTGTGTGAAAATATAGCGCAAAGAAAAAATAGATGACCTAAGTCAAATTGAGGGTTGATGATGATCATTGATCTAATCAATGTTAGATGCCCCAATCATGGAAAGAGCATGCATTTTTGAATCATTACTTCCAACACATTGGTGGACTTGATTTTAGGTAAGCCTTTCGACCATGGGTAGATTTTCTAAAAGCGACAACTTATGTTCAACCGTGGGTAGATTGTCTACAAGCGATGTTGGGCACACCTGGTCTTAGCTTCGGGTAGATGCTTTCTCCTAGATTTTAGATTTACCAAGCCTTTGTTGATATTTTTGCTTTTACCCCAACAAATAGGTAAGTGTATGATAGTTGTTGGCAATGCTTCTTGAATGAATGCAATTTGCATTGATTAAGTGTTTGATTATTGATTTGATTATGAATTTTGTGATTATATGACTACCCCCTCAAGCGATGAGTCGATGAGGAGATGGAAAGTGATGAAAGTGATGAGTCGCTTGACCAAGATGACTTGTTTTGGATTTTGTAGGACTTTTACAAATGTGGAAGGGGGAAAATCCCATTACAACTATGATTTTAACCATTATTGGTAATTGTACATCTCTATCCCTTGGAGCAGTCTAACCGCATGGCTTTCTTAGGGAATTGAGATGATAGCAATTCGATTTGTTCCAGAGGTAAATCATTGTATTCGATGATATCTTGAGATTGAATGGAAGAATGAAATGTATACCTCTATCCCTTGGAGCAGTCCAACCGCATGGCTTTCTTAGGGAATTGAGATAATACCATTTTGATTTTGATTGGAGCTATTTTTGGTTCAAGTGGCCTTATGGTAACTTACCCATCTGATCGGATTGCATGGATAATTAGTCATTACAACCACTAGGTGTATAGGATAAATTACTAGATACAAGGTTCACTCGAGATTTTTGATTTTATGCTTAGGTGTAGTTGAATACTCGAATTGATGTTGAGAATTCTTGCGAGATGCTTGCATTTATTATGATTTTGAGGTTGTCCCAGGGTAGGATGGTTGCATTCTACAAATTATGGGGTCATCTCGGGGTAGGACGGTCACGTCGAAATGCGACCGCCTCACACAGGGATGGTCTTAAATTTTGAAAAATATAAAAGTAAATTTTCCAAATTTTTGACATCATTTGCACTACTGTAGTTGGAGAAAAGGAGAGGTGAGGAGGAGGAGAGAAATTTCTAACATGAAGACTGCTGAATTTCCTACTCATTCATACCATGGATTAGCCCAAGGCTTTAACTAGTGGAGGAGCCAGAGAGAGGAAAGTAGACACCTTGTTATTTCTCTTGTTATTGGATTTTTTTTATGAACCTCACTAAATAATGTGGATAATGAACCTTACCTAAAACTTAAGGCAAAGACCACACCTTAGATTAGGAAATGTAGTGTATGCTGTTTGTTTTTATTTTTGTTTTTTTTTTTGTTTTTGTCGTTGTTTTGGGGGTCATATTGGGTAGATACGGTTACCTTTTGAGGTTTTGGGGGCCATATTGGGGTAGGATGATCACATTTTAAAATGCAACGATCAAATTTTGACCTTGGCAACGATCATCTCAGAGTGGAATGGTATCACTTTCAGGCTATCTTGACCTAAGACAGCTGCATTGTTATGCAGATTTATTGGAAATTTTGAAATTTTTGCAACTTTTTTTTGATTGGTTGATTGCTTGGATTCAATTTTTGAAGGTATATCATAGAGTTCCTACACTTTTCAAGATAGTGCGAGGAGTCCTTATGAATAACAGTGGGCATGGCTTGAGGTGATTGGTCTTAAGCAAGTGACTCGTCTAGAGGTAGTGATGATAGATCAGGTCTATCTGACTACCTTAGTTGATCGATAGGATAGTCGAATGAACAATTTCCACCTCTCGACTAGCAAGATGATAGTCACACTGGAGGATGTGTACCAAATTTTTTATGTTTTTGTTTAGGAACACCTGATCATATCCACTCTTCTTATTGAGTAGGGTAGAGTACTACAGAGAGTATTTAGTGCAAAGGTTGATATCATGAGGTAGAACATGGAAAGTAGCAAAGTACTAATCGAGGTATGGTATATTGCACAAGTTTTCAGTCAAAGGAATGTAGTGTTGATGTGCATTATCTCAAACATCCTACTGATTGAATCTTCCAGAGTGAGGTTCCCATGGAACCTCCTTGATTTAGTATAGGATTTGATAGAGTGTGATATTTGATATATATTGATCATGGCATGGGGGAGCACTTTACTTGCTCATTTATATGATGAGTTATATGAGATCCAGTAGTGGTAGGCATGGATTAGGTTGTAGCTTCCTTCTTTAGGTTTGGGGATGGGAGCATATCTGAGTGGATCGACTAGAGGGACTTCCATTATCATCATGAGTAGATATGGAGGACCTTGATATTGGATATGTAGCTTGATGGAGGTGAGGCTAGGAGGTGGGTTTCAGTTGATCCCATGCAGGCAGGTTGATGCATTATGCAAGGTCTCTTGAGGGACTAAGACCAAGTTATTTGGAGGTCTTATATGGTTTGTCCTCCATAGGTAGAGACAACAACACAAATAGGGCATATGAGACGTAGATGGTGGTTGATTGGGTAACATGGTATAGAGTGGGAGTACTTCTAGTACTCTTGTGTTACTCATTAGTTTGAGATCTACTATGGTGTTCTTGAGGAGCCTATTATTTACCATCATCGAGGAGATGAGATATAGTTGGAGTGGCCTCGAGTGGAGCCACTAGGGATGAGGAGGATGATCCATTGGCCTTTTTAGGTTTGGAGGATCCTAGGTATGATAGTAGAGTATGACACATGGTGGGTTACTCGACTATGGTAGGGAGGTGGGCCTATGGGTAGGCCGATTAGGGTTGAGGTAGGTGAGGGCTTAGGAGATGAGGTAGGTGAGGGAGGGTGATGAGTGCATCATCGGATGGAGGGAGAGTAGGGTCATCTTACAGAGGGGTGGAGGAGCCATAGGATGAGGGTGGTGATGAGGAGGATCTTAAGGATGAGGTTGCTTAGTTTAGGGCACAAGTGTAGACTCTCTAGGGGTGGCTCATAGAGTGGAATATGACTATAGAAGTATTACAAAGCCAACTAGACTAAGAACAGCAAAGGAGGAGGGTTTTATTTCATGAGAAGGCCCTTCTAACTACATAATTAGATATCTCCCAGGTGGTATTGGATAGAGTGATGATCAAGAGAGATAGGGTGATAGCAGAGTAAGATACTCTATGGATACATATGGTTGTATGGATAGTAGAGCGTGATGCTCTATAGGCACAGGTAGTAGCTAGGATAGTAGAGTGGGATGCTCTACAGGCTTAGTTGGTAGTCTTGACTATAGGTTAGGGATAGGTGGTAGCGAATAGTCAGGCTATAGGGGATGTGGTAGGGTTGCAAGTTGATGTAGCTAGACTGTGAATCCTATTGAGTGACTATGATGCTCGATGTCGATTTGACAGAGTTTATATCATGGATTTGGAGGGTCAGGTAGGGCTACTTGGTGGTCATCTACCAGTGCACTCTTCAATAGGAGGATCCTAGCACAACCATTGCAATGAGTCACGACAACCATCAGTGAGGCCTAGTCACAAGTCATCAGCTAGGCTAGAGAGATCAGTGGCCAATGGATCAGGACAACATCGTAGAGATGAGGTCGAGGGTGGAGGTGACTCTAGGGGTGTAGGCCCTGCATGACTTATGCCTATGTATTGATTTATTTTTGGGTGTAAGGTCTGAGGACCTACATGATTGTAGCCTATGGGAATTTTGTACCATGATGTACTTTGATATTACCATATATATGATATATCTTCTTTTATGGCTCATCATGTGTTATTGTGTTATGGTTTTATTTTATGTATGGATGCAATTATGTATACCTAGTATAGATGCATAGATGTATGTATGTATGGATGCAATATCTAATGTTAGATGCATGTTTTAGATTTGTTTATTTGATTATGAATGTGAATTCATGTTGTTGTTATGACAAATCTAATGTGTATGAGATGCATTAAATTTTATATGGATGTTCTAATGCAAATTGTGGATGTATGTTTTAATTTCTTAAAACATAATGAATGAATTCTAATTGTGTTTGACAAACTAATGGTAGACACCATAAAATGTATAAAAATCATGAATTTAAAATGTTAACCTTATCACAAAAGTTATACATTTAGATGTGAATGTGTGAGATGAGATATGTGAGATGTGGGGGTTTTCCCTATAAGCTTTTGCAAACTAAAAGGTGTGCATAAAATAGTTAGTGGTCATCTAAATATCATTGTTGATATTCATCCGGTATCTATCCTATCTTATGAGGACCCCTTAATAAGCAAAAGCTCATAAAGAAAACTACAAATGATGATGAGATAGTTAAGTGCTATGAGGGAATTTTAAGGTTTTCCATGGGACTCAAACACCCTAGTTGATTGATCAAAAGTTGTATATTGGCTACACAAGACTTTGAAAGATATAAGTCTGTTATGAAGACCTAGATATTCAATATCCTTATGTGTGCAAAGTGAATGTATTAGATGATGCATAAGACTACCTCATTGCCATGCGGGTTTCATGCAACCCATTGTTGTAATGAGGATCACCCTATGGTCATCTTATCCTGAGTTTGGACGTAGTTGGACTAGACTACTAGGCAATACAAGCCACCAAAAGCTAGCTCAACCATAAGCCGACATTGGTCTGTACAAAAGAAGGTCGCTAATGTGATAGACATATCACCACACGTAAGGCTACTCCATTGCCAGGTGGGTTTCATTCAACCCATTGTTGTAATGGAGATTGCCCCATGGATTTTGAATAACTGAGGATTCTAGGGATTCAAGCTCATTACCCCCTTATTTTCTTTTGATTGTTTGGGATACTTGCTCATTTTATTGCTTAGTGGTGAAAACCACTCTTTTTGGAGCAAGGGATTTTATTAGTGGTGAAAACCACTATTTCTTTTGTTGTTATTTGGGAACTTGCTCATTTTGTGGAAGAGCAAGGGGATTGCTTGGGTAGGGAGGAGCTTGTCCTTTTGTCAATTCTCAGCATCCTAGACCATGCGCATAATAGGATGAGCAAGGGAAACCTTTCTCTCAAGGTGGCAAGGACTACATTGTAGTGTCATCCTTCCTTGTTCAAACTTGGATTTTAATGTGTGAAATTGTGTTGGGATTTTGACATATGCAAGGTACTATCAAAGCAAGACCTTACCTTCTAAAAGCCAAGATAGCTTTCTACAAAATCTGAAAAGAGAACTAGGGATGGTTGAATGACTGAAAACCCTAGTGAACACCCTATAGCAACTTATTGGTTGTGTTGAAAAACATAGTTACTCACAAAGGGGAATATGGATGGTAGTGATATGTGGTATGTGGGGGTTTTCCTATGCTCTTTTGCAAACTAAAATGTGTGCATAAAATAGTCAGTGGCCATCTAAACATCATTGTTGATATTCATCCGGTATCTAACCTATCTTACGAGGACCCCTTAATAAGCAAAATCTCATAAGGAAAACTACAAATGATGATGATGATGGATAAGGTTGATTTAAGACTCATGACTGGCATACAAACATGGTGTCATTCGTAAGAATGCAAACACAACTTGTCCTAATGCAAGTGCAATGGATGAATATGCCTAATGCAACTAATCAATGAATGCAATGAAATGCATGATGATGTAATGCAAATATTTTTGTATTTTTGATGTTTTGTATTGTTTTTGTGTTTTTATATTTTCTATTTTTTGTGTGGGGGAAGGTGTGATACCTTAAGCACCCCCAAAATGTGTGGTGATCTATGAATGTGGGGAAGGTGTGATACCTTCAGAATCCCCAACTTGCTTCATCGGTTGTGATGTGGATGGTGGGGAAGGTGTGACACCTTGAGCACCCCTAGTATGCACTATGGTTGATGTGATGTGATTGGCTTGGTTGGGAGGAGTGATAAAAATTGACCCTCCTATTGTGGTAATGAATTTTGTGCAATGCCAATGTCTCGATGGGATGAGGTGAGTGAACCATCTGTGTGGAGCTCATTTTGTTCTATCATGTCTTGCACAAGATTCTTGAATGAGTAGCAGGTTCGGATGTCATGCCCATTCTACCTATGGTAAAGACAGTAGAGGTTTCCATTTTGAGACCCAGGTTTAGGTCTACTTGGTTTTATTTCTGGTAATAGGATTGTGTGTGCCTCATAAAGCCTTTGAAATAGGGCTAAGGAAGGCATTGGAAGTTTTGTGTAATGGTGATATAGCTTGTTGGGCTTACCAGGTTGCGACTGATCTTGAGGTCATAGAGGAGGTGGTGTGGTCTGAATTGTGGTTGGTTGAGGTGAGGTGAGTGAGCCATCTATGGGAAAGGCCTCCCTATTGATAAGATCTTGGACCACATTTTTGAATGTATGGCAATTATTAATGTCGTGGCCTTCTATCCGATGATAAAGGTAATAGTGACCTTCCCTATATGACTTTGGCTTAGGCCTATTAGGGTCGAGAGGGTGTATGTCAGGTAAAACAATTGCTTTTGCCTCCTATAACTTTTGAAAAATGGTCGACATGGGCTTGGATAATGGAGTCCAGGTATGAGGTTGGCATCTTGAATGAGGTGGATGTGGTGGATCAGTTTGGTGAGGTGGTAGGGTTGTGTGTATCTCAGTCACCTACCTAGGTTGCTCTACTTGATTTTCTAATGTAGGTAATGGATCATTAACTATGCCTATTTTTTGATCATCGGTAGTGAGAGGATTGTCAGTTTGAAGTTGATTTCTCTCGAGCATGTCTTGTATTATATTCTTGAATGCATAACATGCTTGAATATCATGACCATTTTGTTGATGATATAAACAATATAAATCCTCTCTATGCCCCTTAGATTTTGGGTGGTTTGGATCTAGGGGGTGTATTTTAGGCAAGGTGATAGCCTTTGCCTCACATAATCAGTTAAAGAGTGATACCAAAGATTCGGGCAATGGTGTATAAGTGCGAGGTGGACGACATGGTCGATTCTATGCCTGATTCTGTTGGGATTTATTTTGTGGTTGTAGAGGAGGTGGTTTGGCCTTGGATGTGATTTGCTATTGTAGCTCAATGTTTGTGAGTTGATTCATGATTTGTTGTAAAGCATCATTTTGGTGACTCACTTGTATCTCGATTTTGTCTAGTCGATCCAAGATATGTTGTAAGACTAGTGGAGGTGGTTGGTAGGCATCAACATGTGATTGAGGAGGTTGGAGAAGTGGTTGTAACATTGGAGGAATGCTAGATGGAACTTTAGAATTTTGGTCTTCTATGACCACATTGATCATTCCAACAAATCCTTCACTTGGATGAGGTATGTATACCTCATTAACCTGTCTAGGGTGCTCTTGACAAGAATTATGTCCCCCATGTTTAGGTAATGAATCATGAATGGTACCCATGGGTAGAGACTTGATAGGAGGGTAACCTAGATCTTTGATTGACTTGATGATAGGTATGAATATAATGTTTTGTGCTATATATTCATCAAGTCTAGGATTGGTCAAATGAACCATGACCTATGATGGGGTGGATGAAGATGATGTGGTGTGATTTGACTCATCCATAGTAATAGATGATCCTTCTTCCTCTATAGGAGTGGGAATATCTCCTACTAAAATGGTAGAGGTGGATGGAGGAATCTCCTCGATTGGTTCCTTCAACTTTTCCTTTCTCGAAATAATCGAGGATGAAGGAGTATCGAGAGAAACTGATGGTAATGGTGGGGGTGGAGATGGTTCCATGATTAAATGTGGTGCTAGATCTAGACTCTTGATGGGATCATTTGGTTTGATGTCTAGATGAGTGGATGGTAGGGTAGACTCTTATGGATAATCAATCATATTGCAATATTTGAAGGGCTCTGGATCGACGTGAACCACATGAACTTGCCCTTCATGTATGAACTTGAGGCATTGATGCACTATGGATGGGATACACTTCATATCTCTCATCCAAGGCCTTCCAAGTAGTATATTGTACTATCTTGCACCCTCCAAGATGTGGCACAATGTAGGCATAGTATTTAGCCCAACCTGAATAGGGAGGACTATCATGCCAATAGTGGAGCATAAAGCATCATTAAATGCTTGTAGGGTGAATGTGGATGTTGTGATGTGTGAAGGTGGAAGGTTGAGATGTTGTAGTGCAGTCATGGTAATGATACTGATAGATGAACTTGTATCAATCAAGACTCACTTATATGGAATCTGATTCACACTAGCAATGATGTGTAGTGGAGGATCGGGTCCATTAGTGGGAGCTGGCTTGATCTCATGATTGCAAAAGGTAATTATGGGCTCCTTGCAGTATTGGATAGGATTTGATTGCTACGAGGATTGTGACGTAGGAAGAGCATTGGTTGGAGCTATAGGTGGTGCATCTCGATCAGGATATCTCCTATTTTCCATCATAATATTGATCATGCCAACAAAACCCTCATTGGGTGGGGCCGCATGGACTTCATTAACTTGTCTGATTTGATCTTCCTTAACCTCATGCTTAGGTAAGGGATCTTTAAATATACCTATTTTTTGGTTATCGATAGTAAGAGGATTATCAATTTGAAGTTTGTTTCGATCAAGCATATCTTGTACTTTATCCTTAAATGTGTAACATGTCTGGATATCATGACCCTTTTGTCGATGGTATAGGTAGTATAGGTCTTCTTTGTACCACTTTGGTTTTGGGTGCTTTGGATCTATTTGGTGAATTTTAGGTAGGGTGATAGCCTTTGCCTCACATAATCGATTGAAAAGAGATACCAAAGACTCAGGCAATGGCGTGTAGTTATGAGGTTGGCGATGTAGTTGATTCTATGCCTGATTTTTCTGCTATTGATCATGATTTTGCATTGGAGGAGGTTGCACCTGATAGTTGGGTTGTTGAGGCACTTTCTTGGGCTTTGGAACATTCAGGACAACATGGTTGACCATAGGTGGTTTTTGTTGTGGATAGTTGCCCCTAGGGTTTTTGTTCCATTCTCTTTTATAAAGTTTAATATCTCCTTCCTGGACCTTGATGTCCTCGATGACTTTGGATTGTGCCAAAGCCTCCTCGAATGTCTGATATTATTGTAGTTGTAAAAGAAGCAAAATTTGCTTTGAACAACTTCTCGTGAACATTCGAGTTAATTCTATTACAGGTAGAGTGAAAGGTAATTTGGACATCACCTTCCTCCATCTATTTCCATATTCCATGATTAGCTCATCATCAAATTATCTAAGGTTAGACAAGTCAGTCAGGTTAGCTTTCTTCCTCATGCCAAATGAAAAGCATTCTAGGAAGGTATTTGTGAGCTACTCAAAGCTATGAATGTTGTGCCTCGGTAGATGATTGAACCACTCTAGGGCTGGGCCCGAGAGAGTTATCAAGAAAGTTCTGAGTAACAAGGCATCATCACCTTGAATTTGAAAGCATAGGTTCATGAAACTAGTGACATGCTCCTGTGCATCCTCATCCCCTTTAAACTTATCTAGCTTGGGCATTTCAAAATGCTCTGGATATGAGGGACATGGGATAGAGGGATGAAGTGGTTGATTGCAAAGTTGACTCAGGGTGGGTTTCTTGTGACCCGTTCTTGAAGCTTGTGCTTTTTCCAGTGATTGAATGCGCTCGGTGAGCACCTTGTAAGCTTCAACAGAGATGATCTCATCTTTTCACATTTACCCTTGAGGAAGGGGAGGTGGGAGTTGATAAATAATGAATCATGAACATTAGAAAAATATATTGATAGTGTGCAATGATTTATACAATGACTTTAGGCTTGAAATAACCTAGGGATAAAATATAGCTAACAAATTAGGATTTATCGATAACTACTAATAGCCTAGGAAATAACACTAACAATAATCAAATAGCACTAACCTACTAACCATAAGATATTCGTGACAATGAATATCTTCTAGGTAAAAATAAATGTAATAACATATTCTACCTAACATCCTATGGTAATTACCCAAGATAGGAATCTAGATATTATCCAAGATAGGAATCTAGATATTACCCAAGTAATGGGATAATTACTCTAACATCCCCCCTTATTCCATTATTTGGGATAATGTATATAACTCCCCCCTTAATGTGAAGGAGAGAAAATGAAATATGCTTTTGTGTTGGCTCTATATTTGGCTCTGGCTCTGGCTCTAGCTCTAAGATTACCTCTGGAATAGTACCTCTCAAACTGTCACTGGATCTGCCTATGAAACTACCACTGCAGCATCACCTCTGGATCATCCTATAGGTCTGCCATAGGTTTTACCTTTATTGTAGAAGCCATGCAAAATTTCTTTCATCTTGGTCCATTGTGTGAGATTTTTTCATCCACAATCAATATGAACCTTGTTGGCCATTTTCACTTTGTACCATTAATTTGAAGAGGAGTGATGATTACATCTACAAGAATCACAAGGATGTAGTTTCCAACACCTAGCTGCTACATGTCCTGTTATTCCACAATGATTGCAACAATGATTTGTAGGAGTTGTAGGAGATTTAGGTTTTACACACATGGTTTCATTGGTACTTGCTTTTCCATCATAGCCAAGGCCTTTATTCTGTGGCCTGACATTTGGCATTATAGAAGTTTTAATACCTTTACCATGTTTACCTAATCCTTCACCATTATATCCCATTTTTTCATCAATTTGGGTCCAACGCCTTTGGTGTGTTTTTTAAAACACCCATTTTTTCATCTTCATCAATGCTTTTAACAATATGGCATTTGTCACTATTGATGAGAGTATGGAGCTCTTTTTGAGGTTTTTCAGTTTTTAAGGCATCTAATGCAAAAAATCCATGCTTGTATGAAGCGGTTGCTATATGTTTACCCTTCTTTGTGATAAAGCAATGTTTTTTCCCATCCTCAACTCTGAAGTTTACAACCATGTTTTTATCCAAAATTTGATGTACTGACAACAAGTTGTTTGCCAATTTTGGAACATAAAGGACATTTTGAATGTGATATTTTCCATCTGGAAGGATGACAGAAATATTTCCTTCACCCTGGACTTGATAGGTCTTATCATCAACTATAGTAACTGGTTTACCTTCATTGGCCTCAAATGTCTCAAACCACTGTTTGTCACCAATCATGTGTTGACTAGCACCCGAATCAATGTACCACACATAATGCTTTTGTGTAGAATTTGTATGGGTTATAAGCACTTTGTGTGCTTGTTTAGAATTAGAACTTGAGTCCTCAACAATAACATGGTCATGCTTTTGCTTATTCTTTTTCTATGATTTATTCTTGCCCTTATTCTTAAACCAACACTTGTTGGTATCATGGTTGTCCACATCACAATTTGTGCAATACTTCTTTTGTGATTGTCGAGGTTGCTTGCCTTTACCTATGGAAGATGACCCCCCTCCCTTATGAAAGGTACCCTTCTTATTTGAACCTTGTTTGTTTG
Organism: Wollemia nobilis; assembly: GCA_028583015.1. Lineage (NCBI taxonomy): Eukaryota > Viridiplantae > Streptophyta > Pinopsida > Araucariales > Araucariaceae > Wollemia > Wollemia nobilis. Next base: position 3,115,035 of record JAQPPZ010016833.1, on the reverse strand, counting down.
TGTAAAGTGCACTGTTTGACACTTCATCTCTTTGAATTTTATTTACTTCCCCAATTTGAAGTAAATTTACCAACTCTACAAATTTCACTTATCTTTGAGACACTTGATGGGATGTTATTAATATTTTGTAGGAATCTGGAAGAGCCCTTAAAATGATCAAATTCAAGACCTTATCTTCAACCTTTTCTCCTAAAGCTTTTAGTTTTGAATTCAATTCTACCACTCTACAGAGGAATAACTCTACTGTTTCACCTGACTTCATATGGAGAGTATGAATTTGGGTTTGAAGGTTAAGAATTATGGTTTGATTCTTCCCTTAAAAAATGGTAGATAAGGCATCACACGCATCTTTACCATGTTGAACATCACAAATGTGAGGTTGTATTTCATCAGTAGTAGCTAGCAAAATCATCATGAGAATTCATTGGTCCTTTTTATCCCATGCATTCTAATCTGCACATAGTGTAGTGGGTCTTTTTACAGTGTTTGTCACTATATCCCACAATTCCTCTATAGTAAGAATGGCCTTCATTTTGGTTTTCCATGTAGAATAATTAGAACCTTTAAGCAATTGGGTATCATTTAGATACTTGTTTATAGTAGCCATTATGAAGGTTTCTTATCTCACCAAAATGGTCTCTCTTTCAATATAACCTCAAAGAGTAATGAAAGAGAATTCACTCTAATTGATATTTAATGGCATCTGCCTAAAAACCCTTCTAAAGAAGGATGATCAATCTGAGGAATTTAAGCCAAACAAGAAGAGTGAATTAGGGAGTTTTATGGAGTGAATATCAAAAAGTAAAAATTGATTCTACTTGTGCAATAAATTACACAAATGGGTGTAAAATTTGGGGTCTTAAGTGCTTTTGATTTTATATTTAAGTTTTAATTGCAGAAAACAAAAAATTAAGTGCAATAAACCATCAAAAGTGCCCACAAATTTTTAACACTTAGGTGTCATATTCCACCGAAAATGCACCTAATTTACAATGCCAATTTTAGAAAGATGTAAAATGCTATCAAGAATGGACCTTATTACAATATTTTTTGCAAAAAAAATGATTTTGTGTTTGCAAATTTTTTATCTTTCACAATTTCCTCATTGTGTTACAATTTTGCAAAAGAAGAATCCAATTCTTGGTTTTGTCCCCCCTTTTGTTTTGCAAAATTAACAAGGTTTTGAAAAAAAAATTGATCTCCCTAATTTGCAAAAAAATGTGCTATTTTTTGTGTTACATCCCTCAATTGGAGAAAACAAAGCACTAATTTGATGGGATTTTGCAAAAAATAGGTCACCTTCTCTTTTATTTGATTTGCAAAAAATAAAGTTAATCAATGATTTAATTAATAATAAAATAAATGTTGCTAAAAAATCAATTAGATATATAAAAAAATTTGATTTTAAAACAAAATTATATTAAATTATTAAAAAAAATGAAAAAACTTAAAATAATTGCAAAATAAAAATAAAAAATTTACCTTCAAAAATGTTTGCTATACGTTTGTCATAGCAAAAATATTGTTTTGCAAGCGCTCAAGATTCGACTGCGCAACCTTGCATAAAACGCCTTGCGCTAGCCCGATCCACCGATCAGGCTAGCATCCAAGTTGAAACTTAAGCGCATGTCGTGCGTTTTATTCCTCCCTTCTTCCTTGGGTAGAGAGAAAAAAATTGGGATGTTTTTTCCCACATCTACTGTGCATATGATTTTAACTCCTTTAAAATTACAACCGCTCCCTTGAGTTCTTGATTGTCATTGGGCAATCTGTGAATAGGATATGATCTTTTATCACCAAAAATGACAAGTAGCATATTACCACATGGATACCTGGGAAGCTCACCACATGTCACAATCCAGCTAGTACCATCATGCCACATCAACAAGCAAACTTTGAGGTAGTCCAGCCAGGTGCTACACGCCATGTTAGCACAAGGTACCACATCAGCCTTGAGGAGCATGCGAGATCTTGGTCTATGTGTGATCAGGTGACATCAACAAGGTTCTTAAAGATTTGTCCTTAGTTATGTGAGATTCAGTGCTCTTCCACACTGGTAGGTCAACAAATTGTGGTGATTTTAGAGCTGACATCAACACATCAAAGGCATTAGTACGAGGTCAAATCTGTAAACCTAGACTTTCGAGGTGTGTCAGGTGTGTAGGTATTGGTTTCATGCCCATCAAAAGGGGGCTAGCAGATTGTGCATAAAAGTTATGGGTTCATGTCCCTTGGTTGTAGATAGCCATGTTGTCAAGTTGTCAGTGGACTGACAGGCTGTGATGTTCTAACCCATAGGTGGAGGTAGTAGATCGCATCTACTAGTTTAGATTGTGAAACAAATAACACCGTTCTTAGGATTCAGTGACTTCAGTTAGAACATAGGATTTTGTGTCACCTCAAAATTCATGCCAATCCAAAGATTGCCAAATGATGTTAGCAAGCTCATGAAATTTTGTGCTACCTCGAGAAGCGTGTTGTGTTGTGCTATGCTACTCAAGATCCACCTCAGGATCTGTTCCAAGCAATAAGGTGTTGGATGGGGTCATATCTCAGGAATTATACCTTGTTATCCAATCACCAACAATTCACCTCACCTAAGTCTGATACCAATGACAAATAATGAATCATGAACATTAGAAAAATCTATTGATAATGTGCAATGATTTATACAATGACCTTAGGCTTGAAATAGCCTAGGGATAAAATATAGCTAACAAATTAGGATTTATCACTAACTACTAACAACCTAGGAAATCATGCTAACAATAATCAAATAGCACTAACCTACTAACCATAAGATATTCGTGATAATGAATATCTTCTAGGTAAAAATAAATGTAATAACATATTCTACCTAACATCCTATGGTAACTACCCAAGATAGGAATGTAGATATTATCCAAGATAGAAATCTAGATATTACCCAAGTAATGGGATAATTACTCTAACAAGAGTTGCATAATGGGGCTAGCAGGCTGATCATAGTCGTTAACTATGTCCATATAAAGTGACTCGGGGTACCCCTGATCTCAATATTCTGACCTTAACTCATCATAGATTTCATGTTCTGGTTGACGATTTTACGTTAGTCATTGTTGAGACCCATGATGATTGAATGGCTCACAAGGAGGATGGTTTTGGTTTGGCCTAGGAGGTCACTCATGATATTGTGCAATGCACCTTTGAGGGGTTTGTTGTCTATATGTACTAGGTGTGTAAACCTCCTCATGTATTGTTCTTTGTAATTGCTCTTGGTGTAATCATTGCTGATGCAACCTTCATTGGTGCACCATTTGTTGTTCTAATTGGTCCTATTCTAGGCATTCTTGGTTCTTTTGTAACTTATCCAATCATCTCTGGTTTGTGTTTGGCCTAGGTAGTAGATCAATCGTATGATGCCTACGAGCCCTTGCATCAATGCAAGGGGACTTCACTTGTTCTAAGGTCCAACAGGGTTGGCTACCAATTTCCCTCGATCGAGGGAGGCCACGTTAACTTGATATTCATGATTGAAGGTTAAGTCTTCATATTGATATGGCACAGAGGCACAACATGATTGCATGGAATTATCCCCATGGTGAAAATCATGATGCTTGGGCCTTCCTCTTCCTAATTTTTAAGTCAAATGTGAGTATATGAGGTTATGTTTCTCCTTTGGCAATGAGGGTCGCATTTTTCTAGGTGAGCGAACTATCAACTCATCCATGGCCTATCAAGTGGGGTGTCCTGCTTGTCCAAGCTAGGTGCTAGCGTATGATCTTGCTCATACTCAACATGGTGTATGGATCAGGTTGGGATACGAATCCGTGACACTACCCTACAAGGCCCCTCAATGGGCAGGTTATATCTAGTGGTGGTACGAGATTGGCTTCGACCAAGAGGTTCATCTTCTTGATCATCATGGGGATCAAAAGGTACCTCCTGTATTGGGACATCCTGAAGGTTTGACTCCCTATAGGTAGTGTTAACATTGTGATAGATGCCCAAGTACCACCTAGAAATGACCAGATATTTGGGACTGAATTGAAGGTGTTCTTGACCTCTTTGTAAATTTTTTGCATCGTCGACTCTTGACTGAGCTAGCCTACGTGTAGTTACCATGATATTTTATTATGCAAACAAAAATGAAACAAACAAAGTATACAATGTGATTATCTCTTTTAAGTTCTCTTTGTGAATTCCTATACTATTTTGTGCATTTTGATGTTGAAACGCCTCTATCTCCTATTAAACTAAGGGCAAATAAAATAGAAAACACTAGAAGGTAATTTAAGCACACCCCCTGACAGAGAATGTATCCAAATGGCAAAGAATGGTTTCCTATTAGATTTTTGGAATAGTAATCCTCTTGCTCCACAAACTCTAGGGACCCCATGTCTAGCCCCCTCAAAAACGTTGTAGGCCCTGATTGATCAATATTTGGAGGGATGATTTATCTGTTTACCTTTGTTGTTCCTGAAACCTTATAGTTATTGAAACTTTCAATGATTTGGGAGGAGACGTAAAAAATTATTGCATTCCTAGATAACCATACTCCCCAAGACACAAACAATGGGAGAGCTATAAAATCTTTGAAAGACCTATTTTCAAACCAAGATTTTAAGCACTCTTCTAAGGAATTTTCTTGCCATCCTATAGGAAGCTTTAACTGTGCTATAACCTCCCTCCAAACTTGTCTAGTAAAGGAGCAAGCAACCAATAAATGATCAATTGTTTCATTGTTGGACTTACCTAAATGACACCTTGGACCATTTCAATTCTTCTTATGTAATACCTCCCATGTCAGAACCTTATTTTTCATGGTAAGCCATAGGAACAATCTTGTCTTCAATGGAGTTTTTTTGCTTCCAAAGTATCTTCCACCACCATGCTAGATTTTCATTGCTATCTTCTAATAGTTTTATACTCCAACTTTGGAGTGTACTCCCCGTAGTTCCATTATTTATCCAAACCAATTGATCAGTGTCCTCTCACAATTTGATATGTCCAACTTTAAGTCTCCCCACATATTCTTCCCACTAGTGTACCTCCTGACCTTGAAATCCTAACACTTGCTTTCTACCATCCTTAACTCCAATTAATAAAATATTCACAAAACCCTAACAAAAATTTAAACTCAAATTATTTTCTATACTCCTAAATAAATCATCATTTATATATTATAATAAACATTATTAATTATATAATATTAGAATAGGTCCAAATATATTCTATCAATATTGTATTATTGTGAACCATATTATAATCACAAAGCCTTATCCCAAAACATCCATTAAGTTATCTGCTTGTTGTGGTGTAGTGGTAAATACCTCAGGTGTTGGTAGAGGTCGACCCAGGTTCCATCCCCCTTGTCTCCATCCTGCAGATATATGGTATAGTTAGGAATGTCCTATGTACTGGTAGAGGCCGACAAGGCTCCATTCCTCCTATGCCCAATTTGTTGAAAGTGGCACCTCGAAAGGGGTGTTTTCCACTATAAATTAGTTTTTACCCAGGTGTTGTAGGTGAGTTGGAGAGGAGAGGGCAATCCTCCAAGGGAGGTCCCAGGTTCAAATTTCCACCCTACCAAAAATCTTAATTGGGTATCCAAAATCCAATTGATAATGTTGGTGCGGGCAGGATCGGGTGCGACTCCCGGGTGACTTTGACGGTGTAGAACCCCCTATTCATGGTCTCTCAGACCAAGGCGGCTCCGCAGGGGTTTTTCGCTTAAAAAAAAAACATTTGTTAAGTTACAAAAATTTAATATTATAATAAAAATTTATTAATAAGCTTTAAAATATAAACACAAGTTTATATTTTAGCATTTAATAATTTTTATGTATCATTTCAATCTTATATAATTAATTTAATAATAAAAAAATATTTAAAATAAATTTAATTTAATTTTTTTATTAGAAATTGTAACATGATATTAGATTTGGTAAATAAATCTGGTAAAGACGAAGTTAACAAGACCTAATCGTGTAAAAATTTAATTGGGGCAGCCTAACACTCAACCTGGCCTATCTTTTTTGAATTCAAAATTTTTATAATAAAATGCAAATTTTGATCTTTAAATAAAAACCTAAAACCGTATTTATTACTACAATACCTAAACAAAAAATATATATATAAAACGAATATAAACTACCATTTATAATAACCTTTTAAAAAATAAAGAACGAGTTGAACAAGAATTATATAAATGACATGAGGGTTCAACACACGGCTTGCCTGCAGATAATTATTAAATATTTCCAGAAGATATTTAAAGGAGTTGTTACTTTGAAGAATGTAGATTTTGCATTATCCTTTACAGGTGCATTATCGGATGCCAAAGGGAGAACACAGGTCTGTCCATCAACACCAAAGGTTTTGGTATGGTTACCATTGTTCTTTCTACTTTTCAAATTAATTGTGATTTGTTACAGTTTTTGAGTTTAAATGGTTTATTGGAATAAGATTTATTTATAGTATATTATGATTTATTTATGGTAGGTTAATGTGACGATGTAAGTTTAGTGGTATATTTTATGATTAAAATTTAGTTTCAGGTTAATATCAGTCTCACAATTATACAATTATTATTTTTATAAAATTTAAATTTTAATCAAAAAAATTAAACAAATATCCTTTAATTAAATTATTAAAACGTTGAACAAACAATATTTTGTTAATTTTCTCAAACAAAATTTTAAATACAATAACCCAACAAATGTGACCACGTAATAGATGTCTCAAATCCATATCCTTTGTATTTTATAAAACCTATAATTTTTTTCAACATCTTATTCTTATAAATTAGAGTAAAGATCACATCTTGTAAAGGTCATATCACTTATTTAGTCCTTGATTTCCTTTATATATCTTTTATACAAAAAAACATACCACTACTTTATTCCTTGATTTCCTTTATATATATTTTATACAAAAAACATACCACTACTTTAGTCCTTTATTTCCTTTATATATCTTTTATACAAAAAAAACATACCACTACTGTATCCCTCACCATAGACAAGTTTTTATATATTTTTAAATTTAAACTTTTTTTTTTTCAATCTAGGAAATTAGAAGAGAGGTCCTACTAGTATTACATCATGACCACAAATAGAAATTATAACAATGTTTTTTTATATTAGGGTCATATCCGCATGTGAAGGGAGGGATTTGACCTTGGGACCTCTCTTATCTTGAGAGTTTTACACAACAACCCAGTGCCTTCAACTCCCCCACACGATCAGATAGGAATTATAACAATGTAACAATTATATTCGTAGTTTTTTTTTTTTTAATTTAAACCCTTCTTTCCTCCTCATAAGCTGAGGTTAAGGTAATGTCATTTGATAATATAAATCATATTAGATAGAGTACTTCTTTTCTTTAGATGAGGTTATTTGACATCTCTAAAAAACGAGTTAAGGTAATGTCATTTGATAATATAAATCATGTTAGATAGAGTACTTCTTTTCTTTAGATGAGGTTATTTAACATCTTTAAAATTTGTTTTTATTGAAAGTTTTAAATCAAGATTGATAAAACTTCTTATATTTTCCTAATTTGAATCATATTTGATAGAGTACTTCTGAAATGAAATGAAAGATTTTAATTATAAGTTGAGGAATATAACTATTTAAGGTAATGTCATTTGATGATATAAATCATATTAGATAGAGTACTTCTTTTCTTTATATGAGGTTATTTGACATCTTTAAAATTTGTTTTTATTGACAATTTTAAATCAAGATTGATAAAACTTCTTATATTTTTCTAATTTGAATCATATTTGATAGAGTAATTTTGAAATGAAATGAAATATTTTAATTACATCCGAGACCCAAACATGGTATGTGGGACCTCCAAATATGGAAACACGGTGATTCAAATCATATGACCATTAATATCCTTGAGAAGGTTGTTCATTTTCTTGTTGATTTGGGTTAGCAATTCCTCAACTCTTTCTATTTTACTGTCTTCAAATAATTCTATCACAGACCCTTTTCCAAGTGTTTCTTTGTATTTGTCACGGATGTCCGAAAAAATCGAGCATTCACAGATGAAATGTTCCTCTGTCTCTATTGCTCTTGTGCTGCATAAAGTGCATATCATTTATTTCTTCCCATTGTTCCTTGGGCATTGTCCTTTGAACTATGGTTTTAAGGTATGAAACTCTTCACTCCTAACTAATTGTTCTAAATATAAGAAATAAATATTAAGGTGCATCAAACCTTGATTTAGAGTGATATTCTTTACTCTCAACAATTGCTATAAACTTCATAGGCTTGTTAAGGTTTACCCTTAGAATTAGAAACTTGGTTTAAAACTTGTTATTCTATATCATTGGTCTCATACACATTAATTAAGTTTTAATTAGGTTTTTTTATTATTGTTTTTTAATTTTGAGTCCCCCTTATATTATTGAGGTGGACACAGTTTGAATCCATAAAGCCCTTAATAAAATTAATTTTAATTTTATTAATAAATTATTTAAATAACTTGAAAAGTGGATACTTTTGCCTTAGTTTGTATTTTGGTTAAGAACAACAAATCCAAAAGTACAATGTTATGTTATATATGTCTCTTCTATGAAAATATGTCATTAACTTTATATTAACTTTATATCAATATATTTGATATAAAAATCAAATAGCATAAGATTAATTTTAATTTTATTAATAAATTATTTAAATTACTTGAAAAGTGGATACTTTTACCTTAGTTTGTATTTTGGTTAAGAACAACAAATCCAAAAGTACAATGTTATGTTATATATGTCTATTCTATGAAAATATGTCATTAACTTTATATTAACTTTATATTAACTTTATATCAATATAATTGATATAAAAATCAAATAGCATTAGTTCAAGTGTTAAATTCTTTAACTTTAGAGGAGATCAAAGTTGAAATCTTACCAAGTGACACAAGAATAGTCATCAAGTTGTCATAATAGCATTATGTGTCTACACCAAATACAAAAAAAAAAAAACCGATTAATCTTAGGGGTTCACCCTGATGGGACAAGCCTTGTGGAATGAAAAGTCCTAACCTCTAAGGATATGGGGAACGGTTTTCTTTAACAAAGGTTTTAATCCGCACCAGGTACCTCACTGGCAAGTTCCCCCAATCCTCTAAAAGAGGTCCAGGGTTCAAGCTTGGCAGCTTACGCGGATTCAAAAAAAAAACTCGGTTAACCTGAGGGGTTCAGCTGGATGGGATAGGCCCCATGGAAAGGAAAGTCTTGGTCCCTAATGGATACAGGGAATGGTTTTCTGTATCAAAGGTTTTAGCTCAAGGGAGACAATGCAACATTTCGGGCTTTGGCTTTGGCTCTTCTTCAAGAGGTCCAAGGTTCAAACCGCAACGTGAACGAGTGTGTGAGGGGATGAGTGTGTGTTAAATTCCCTATTGATAAGCATAGCTCTTGGCTTTACGAAGGGTCATGGTTGGGAGGAGACTACTCAACCCTATGCGTTTGTAGTAGGGGTTTATCACATTAACCAAATCTAAAAAAAACAATAGCATTATGTGACCTAATAGTAATAGGTGGGGTTTGTTTCAATCTCATATAATGCATTGATATAAATTATTTTATTGTGTTTATTAAATTTTAATTAATGATCATTAATTATCATGATTTATGGTACAACATGAATGGATCTAATGGTAAGAATTTGGAACTCCAAACAGAGGTTCAAGGTTCGAACCCAATAAGGTTAGAGTTTGGCTAAACACATATTAATGGGGTTTATCACATTAACCAAATCTAAGTCCGTGGGTCTAGGTGGATTGGTAAGTTGGGGCACTTACCGAGAGGAGACCTAGGTTCCAATCCCACGGGCTTGCCCATGCACAGACAGTAGCCCAGATCTGATTCCTTTGAGTGGTGTGCCAGATTGATGACGACGATGCAACCCTTGTGAGTCCGGTGGTCCCCATCTCACGTCGGGTTACCATGTACCGAGACGGTGGAAGTCTTGGGAGCCTTCGTAGATAGTTTGAACCCTACCAGCTGTGCTGGTAGTTACTAAAAATCGTGATTGTAACCATTGCTTCTATATACCAAAAAAACCAAATCTAAAAAAAATAATAACATTATGTGATAATGACCTAATAGTAATAGGTGGGGTTTGTTTCAATCTCATATAATGCATTGATATAAATTATTTTATTATGTTTATTAAATTTTAATTAATGTTCATGAATTATCATGATTCATGGTACAACATGAATAATGGTAAGAATTTGGAACTCCAAACAGAGGTTCAAGGTTCGAACCCAATAAATTTAAAGTTTGACTAAACATATATTAAATAAATAACATCTTTTATGAGGATTATCTCATATAATATAGTTTATGGTCTCATGGATGTAAAAAAATACTTTACCATTATATTTTACGTTTATTTATGATTACCATGATCTTACTCTCATGATATTTCAATAAATTACCTAAGTTATGTCATCTAATAAGATTTTAAACTTAGTTTTTCATATTAAAAACATGTATTATAAAAATAATTTAACTAGTTAAACTCATATCAATTAATTAAAATTTTAAAATGTTAAAATATATCATGATCAACCCTCTCTTTGCAAAGTTGTTTGGGAGTATGATATAGCGTAGGATCAGTATATGGGTAGAAGAAAAGGGAAAGATAGCAAAGGGACAAGCAGGTTTTAGGCCCAAGCACTCAACTATTGATCACTGTATCACACTCAGACACAGTGGAAAAATTATGGGACAAAAAAAGGAGGCTTTATGTTGTTTTCTAGACTTCAAAAAGGCATTTGACACAGTGTCAAGGAAAAATTATGGAGCAGAATGGAAGAGCTAGAGGTTCCAATTCACTACAAGGCAGCAATTCACAGATTATATGAGCATGTAAAAAGTAGAATCAGAACACATGAAGGGTTATCTGAATGTTTTGGTAGTGACATAGGTGTCAAACAAGGTTGCCCTCTATCTCCTACCTTATTTGGGTTGTACATTGACAAGTTAGAAGAATAGATAAAAAAATTTGGGGGAGAGGGTGTGCACTTAGTCAAATATGTGGTAAAACTCCTCATATATGCAGATGATGTAATTCTTGTGGCCAAAACAACCAAAGATCTAAGAGATCACCTTCGAGCTCTAGAACTCTTTTGTAAGGAATTTGGGATGCAAGTAAACACAAGCAAAACAAAAATCATGATTGTTTCAACAAAAAAGAAGCAACAACTCAAATTTCAGTTTGCAGGAGAACCACTTGAGGTAGTAGTAGAATACAAATACCTGGGAATAGACTTTCATGACAAACTCAATTGGAATACATGTAGGATGAAAATAACTCAAAGCGGTTGGAGAGCACTGTATGCACTTCAAAATAGGTGTAGGAATACCGAGTTGTGGGACTGGAAGACCACCAAGGTTTTATTTGGCCTACTTGTTACACCGGTTTTGTTGTATGGTTGTGAGGTGTGGGCTAGTGGCACAACAAAGGAAAAATGGAGGCAAATAGAAAGGATTCAAAAATATCTAATCAACCCAGGTGTTGTAGGTGAGTTGGAGAGGAGAGGGCAATCCTCCAAGGGAGGTCCCAGGTTCGAATCTCCACCCTACCAAAAAGCTGAATTGGGTACCCAAAATCCAATTGATAATGTTGGTGCGAGTAAGGTCGGGTGTGACCCCCAGGTGACTTTGACGGTGTAAAACCCCTTGTTCGTGGTCTCTTAGACCAAGGCAGCCCCACAAGGGGTTTTTCGCTGAAATATATATATATATATATATAATCATAAATTTTTCAAAATTAAGGCGACAACCCCTTATGAAATTATTCTAGCTGAAACTGGAATGTTTCCTTTAGAAGCAATTGCTATGACCAAGCTGTTATGTTACTTGAAAAAACAGAAAACATGAAAGACGACAGATGGCCAAGGGAAGCTAAGGACAAAGACTTGCATAGGCGGAAGAACACATGGATGAAACAAAATCAGAAATGGATAAAACGTTGGGAAATCAACATAAATGAATGCCCAAATTTCAACAAATACATCAAAAGCTATGTGAATGAAAAGTTTAGAAGTGGAATGTGGAAAAATGCAAGCAGGAAAAGACAATATTATATTGCAAAGTTTAACCCAACATATGATCACAAGGAAAAAGCATATATAGACGCTGAAATCAAGTGGAAGGAAAAAATCCTCATTGCTCAGATAAGGACTAGCTCTCATAGGCTTAGATGTGAAACAGGGAAATGGACAACACCCAAAGAACAATGAGAAGAAAGGATATGTACTTTATGCAGCATAGGGGCACTAGAGACAAAGGAACACTTCATTTATAAGTGCCCGAGTTTTTCAAACATCCGTGGCAAATACAAAGAAACACTTGGAAACGGGTCTATGACAGAGTTATTTGAAGATAGTAAAATAAAAAAAGTTGGGGAATTGCTAACCCAAATCAGAAGGAACAACCTTCTCAAAGATATTAAAGATCATATGATATGATTTGAGCAGTTGTACTTCCATATTTGAGGTCCCATAGACCATATTTGGGTCTCCCATACATAATTAAAATCTTGCATTTCATTTCATTACATTATAAAATAAAAAATCCCATATTGTATAGATAGATAGGTATTAATGTGGAACGATGGAAATTAACTTAGGTTTAACATTTTTTTAATGGGTTATATGGGTTCATGATCATATATTGGTATTATCAAATGATACATGTAGAAAGACTTGAACATTGGTCCCTTGAGCAAAAGTTGAGGAATCTAGTTGGTTGAGCTAATACCATTTAATTTAAGTTTAACAATTTTTATTTTATTATTTTTATTTTTTAATTTCAAATAATGATAACAAATTTTGATGACCATCTTCTACATATTATCGTGATCCTATTATCAATTAATTATATAAATTATATCATTTAATAAATTTTAAACTTGGAGAAAAGGTGTCGTGATATCGCGACATGTTGCATTTTCACGACCAAAGGAGAAAAGGTGTCGCGATATCGCGACATGTTGCATTTTCGCGGCCAAGAGAGAAAAAGTGTCACGATATCGCGACATGTTGCATTTTCGCGGCCAAAGGAGAAAAGGTGTCGCGATATCGCGACATGTTGCATTTTCGCGACCAAAGGAGAAAAGGTGTCGCGATATCGCGACATGTTGCATTTTCGCGACCAAAGGAGAAAAGGTGTCGCGATATCGCGACATGTTGCTTCATCGCGACCGAGAGAGAAAAAGTGTTGCGATATCGCGACATGTTGCACTTTCGTGCCCAAAGGAGAAAAGTGTCGCGATATCGCGACTTGTTGAATTTTTGCGGCCAAAGGAGGAAAATGTCGCGATATCGCGACATGTTGCTTTTTCGCGGCCAAAGGGGAAAGGTGTCGCGATATCGCGACATGTTGCATGTTCGCGGCCTAAGGAGAAGAATAGTGTCGCGATTTCATGACAAGCTGCATCAACTGTCCATGTCGACCCCCTGCTAGCTAGTTAATGGTTCAGGAGATTTGGCTCCATTGCAAATCTTCTTCTACTATTGTAAGCTTGTGTTCTCTCTGAATTCGGCTGGGAAGAGTCTCTTCCCATATTGTAATTGATATTTGTTTTAATACAAGTTTTTTCAAATTTTTCAAAAAATAAAAATAAATTTTAAACTTTAATTAAAAAAATTTAATAATTAAATTTCATATCATTTAATTAAATATTAAATATATAAAATTAATATTTTAATTTATTTTAAATATTTAATTAAAAAATTAAATATTTAAAATATTACATCTATATATTTAATATTAAATATTTAAAATATTAAATATATAAAATTAATATTTTAATTTATTTTATATAGTATAAACATAATTACATCTATAAAATAGAAAATCCATGTGGTTTATGTAGGGATTAACTTAGATTTCACATTTTTTGCAACGATCAATAGACACTCGCATTTTTTAATTGATTGTTAATGCATGTCTATGTTATTAATCATAATTTATTTAATTTTTTATAAAAAAAATTACAAATTCTAGTTTTTTTTACGAAATTAATAAAATTTAATGTGAATGCATGATTAAGTTATTAATCACAATTTATTTAATTTTTTTTTAACTTTATAAACTATAATTTGTAAAGACGAAATCCATAAAACCTTAGATCAATTATCCAAGAATCAAAGCAATATTCAATTGCTACCAACCAACCTCTCCCTTTTAATAATCACACAATTAATTTATTCTAATTTATCATAGATCTATTCAAAACATCTCAACAACCAATTTTATCCCACCCACATTCATTATTGTCCTTTCCTACCTAAAGGAAACATCCCAACAACCAATTTTATCCCACCAGATCCATTATTGTGTTCTCTCCTTTCCTCTCCTTTTCCCAATTTGCGAGGGCATTATGTTCAAGTATAACAACAAAGAGTTACAACTTTACTGCAGTAGTAAGGGCTTTGGCCTCTCTTTGAGAGGTATAGGGTTCAAACCCCACTCACACTAAGACCCCTCATAAAACATGTGTAAACTCATCCAAAAAAGTATAACAACAAAAGTATTTAAAAAGTACTATTAATTATTTCAATAATTTTTAAATATTTAAAAATATATACCAACAAAAGTCTTTTTTTATTTGGTTAGTGTGAGAAATTATTTAAAAAAATATACCAACAAAAGTCTTTTTTTATTTGGTTAGTGTGAAAAATCCCCACCACCAAAGTCCCAACCATGATCTTTAAAGATAACAACAACAAAAAAAAATTAAAATAACACTATTAATTATTTCAATAATTAATATATTTAAACAATGAAAGTTTTTAAAAAACACTATTAATTATTCCAATAATTTATATATTTAAAACTGGTTATATATAATTGAAGCGGATAGTGGAGATATTTTTTTTTATAGATTTACTTCTAAAAATTTAGATTAAAAATTTATAATTTAAATTGATTTAATTTATATTATTTAATTAAATATTATAATTTATTCAAAAAAATTTAAAGCTTAATCAATTTTATAAAATTCATCACTTTTTTAAATTTTAATGTCACGTGATTTACTACATTGAGTGTATTATGTTTATTTATTACTTGATTTTTCTATGGATAAATAATGAGACTATAACTAGATGAGTTGATCCAAGAGAGGGTATTTTATAATTATGAGAATGTTTTCTTCATAGATATAGATATGGTATATGGTATAATATGTAATTTGACGATTTAAATGTAATAATATTTTTAATTATTACATTATAACATTTTTTTTTTTAAATTATAGTTTTTTTTGCTAGATAATAAGGGATTGTATTCGAGTCTCTTACCCTTGATAAATTACAACTCTTTTCTTTAAAGTCTAAGAGTTTAAAAATAAATACATTTATCATCTCAATTGAGATGTTATATCTAGAAACCCACATCATTTTACATAAATTGTTTGAATTTTTTATTTTGATTTTATGGATCTTTTCAATTTTTTGTATGAATATAAATATTCTAGAATTCAACATCCTTCTTGATATTTTTCTATAGTAGCTTTTAAAATACAAAACTTCACCTCCACCATCTATGCATTGCATCTTAGTAGAGTAATTTTCCAAAACATCCCATTATCATAGTCCACTTTACCAAATTTGGATTGCAAATTTCCTTCCTGGAATAAAAGTGTAACCACAAAAATTATAATAAATGGTTATATGAAAACGTATTATTATTACAAAATAAAGCAATATTACCAATGGAAAACATTAAAGTAAATCTTTCGTCAATTGATTCGAGCAATCAACATTTTCTTGTCAGCTTCAACTAAACTTACTACTTCCTCTAATCATGGAAAGAAGAATTTAACTTCATGATCCCCAATCAAAACCTCTCTATTGGCTAACCTATCTGCACATTTGTTTCCTTCCCTTAAAGTATGTGTAAACTTGATTTCTTCAAACTCTTTAGCAAGATCTTAAATTTCCACAATTATCTCTTGTATGTTCCATGGAACCTTAGCTTTCCTTAACATTGTATTTATTACTATGAGATAATCACCTTCCATCCATATTCCATTCCATTTCATTTGTTTGCATATTATTAACTCTTCTAAAGTCGCCCAAGCTTCAACTTCATTATTTGTCTTAAATCCACTATTGAAAGCGTAATGAGAAAAAATCTCCCCTCTATTATTTCTAATTATTCCTCTTCCTGGTGGTCTTGGATTTCCTTTAGATGCTCCATCAAAATTCAATTTAACCCACTCCACATCTAGTGGTTTCCACTTTATATTCTTTTCCTTCCTTTTGCTTCTCTTGCACCCAACATCATAATTCCATTTAATGACTTGACTCCATCTATCAAGGCTCTTTGCTTCCAGTTTAGAGATTGGGTGAGTTGATAGGATTGGTTTAAACTCCTCTATGGCTAAACATATCTTCATTTTTATTACCTCTAAACCACTTTTCTTTTCTTTAAATATTCTTTTATTCCTGTCTAGCCATATAGTCCAAAGTATTGTATCTTTTGATATATCCCATATTGTCTATTAAGCCTCACTTTTATAAGTGATCTGCCATTGCTTTAACCAATCTTAAATTTTGCTATTCATCACCATGTGTTTACCAAACATATTAAGAATCCATTGCCACAAATTCCACACTATTGAGCAATGTTCCAAGAGATGGTCTATGCTCTCCTCATTTTTACAAAGAACACATTGAGAGGGGCCTAAAAACCACTTTTCATAAGGTTATCCCAGGATAAAATTCTTCTATGACCTACTAGCCAAACAAACATTTTGACTTTAGGAATGCTTGGGCTATCCCAAATATCTCTTCATATTCTAGTGATATTATTTTTTTGATGTTGTACATTATATCCACTTCTTGTTGTGTATTATCCTGAGCTATTCAACTCCAAAATCAATTTATCCTTGGCTCCCCTCCAAATAATCATAGTTTTTATATTTCTACTCAATTGCCTCCTAGCATCAATGTCTTGTATACTTGTTTCTCGATCCTTGTACAAAATGTTTGAAACCCTATCACCATATTTGTCTTGAAGAAATCTCATCCAAGGTTTCAAAATTGGATCTAAATTGAGCGATTTTTATCACACCAAGTATCCATCCAAATAGAAACTTTTTCTCCAGTTCCCACCACCCATATTAAACCTTTAATCATAAGATTAATAGATTCTTTTAAAAAAATCCATATAGCAAAACCATTTTGGTAGAGAGAATACAGTAAATATTAAACTTGGGTCATTGGAATCAAGAATTATTGCCCATTATCTTTGACTCTCTTTGTATAATCTTCATATTACTTTTTTCCTAAGAGCTAAGTTTACATTTGTAAGAACTCTTAAACCAAGACCTTCCCTAGTTTTATCATCACACACCTTAATCCATTTCACCAAAGGAAATTTCCTTTTATCATGTACACCTGATCATAAAAAGGATCGCATAATATATTAAACTATTTTCAACTGATTTTGGCATAGAATATAGTGACATAATATGTTGGAATGGCCTATAATACTGGCTTAATTAACTACACTCTTCTTGCTAATGATAACCATCTAACTTTCCAAGCTAGAAGTTTATTCTAAACTTTACTAAAAATTGGATTCCATAATTCTATCCTCATTCTCCCCTCAAATAAAGGCATCCCTAGATAAGTTGTTGGTAAATTTACCTCCTCCATTTGAAGTAACCTGCAAATTTTTGCTTTGATATTAGTTGGAGTGTTAAGGAAGTAAATTTTGGATTTGTCCTATTAACTTTTTGCCTTGAAGCTCTTTCGTTTTCCTTTAAAAAGTTATTCAAATCTCTGGCCTCATTTATCCTCGTCCTTCTAAAAAGGGATGTATCATCTACAAATTGTTTATGGGTGATGTTGTCAATGTTATTACTAACCTTAAGTCCACTTATAAGCCCATCTTTGTAAGCCTTCTTTAAATTCCTACTCAAAACCTCTACCATAATAATGAACAAATAAGTAGAGAGAGGATCTCCTTTTCTAAGGCCTCTCTTAGATTTAAAATATTTTGTTACTAACCCATTGATCAACACTGGATAAGAAACTGTAGAGACACAAACTTTAATCCATCTAACCCATTTCTTTCTAAATCTAAACTTTTCTAAAACTGTGAAAATAAAATAATATTTTATCCTATCATAGGTTTTACTCATATAAAGTTTTAAGATCATTGCTTTCTCTTTTCTTAAAGCTGCTAAATGTATAACTTCATGAGTTACCATGATCCCATCCATAATTTGTCTTCCTTTCACAAATATTTCTTGCTCTTTTGAAATGATTTTGTCTAACAATGGCCTTATTCGATTTACCATCATTTTGGAGATAATCTTATATGCCATATTACACAGGCTTGTGGGTCTAAAAGAATCAAACAATTTAACATCCTTCTTTTTTGGAATTAGGGTAAGATATGTTGTATTTATTTTATAAGGTATGTATTTTTTTACCCTAGACTGTTCCACTACCACCAATAAATAATCCTTCACTATATCCCAATTATGTTGTTAAAAAATTGTAGAGAGCCCATCTGGACTTGAGGATTTATCCTTATTAAAAGAGAAAATAACTAAATAAACTTCTTCTAGAGTAATAGAATCCATCAGTTTCATATTGTCTTCATTCGTTATAACTGAATGAACATCTTGAATAAGTTTATCATTAAGAACTTCAGTCTCCTTTGATCTTAGAATATTCTGATAAAAAGACTACCTCTTTTCTAATTTCACTTTGATCTTCAATCCAATCCCCTTCTATTGATTAGATGTTGATATCTGTACTATAGCCATCCTATGGAAAAACTTCGTATTTTTGTCTCCTTTTAACCACGTATCTCTTGATTTTAATATCCAAAATTTATCTTCCTTACTCAAAATATTATGATATTCACTAAGCAACTCCCTTTCCTCTCAGCTTGGATTCTTATGATCACCTTTTTAGAATTTTGTAAGTTTATCTTTTAATTCTTCTTTCTTCTCAAAAATGTTTCCAAAAGTGTTCTTGTTCCATTCTTTTAATCTAGATGTCATAGATTTAATTTGATTTATAAGAGCATACAACCCACCATTACCTAAATAATTCCACATTTGAGCTATCATATCAACAAATTGAGGATGGTCTTCCCACATTTGCTCATATTTAAAATATGATTTTTTAAAATCACTTACCACCATTTAAACTCTTATTGGCCATTGATCTAAACCAATCCTTGTTAAGGTATTAGTTTTAGCACAAGTTCCTTCATCTATTAAATGATCAAAGAGTATGCATCTATCTATTTTATCTGCTATTAGGTTCTGGCCTCTCCTATTTTGTCCAAGTATAGTTGTCTTCTTCAAACTCAACCTCCCATAGATTATTATTTTGAATAAAAGTTGAGAAATCTCTCATACTTTGGGTTAATTTCCTAATTCTCCCAATTTTTTCATCCAACTTGGTTATGGCATTAAAATCTCCTATGATCATGAATCGGGTTTCTTGGTCTTTACTTCTCATAAAGGCTTCAATCCCACTCCAAACTTCTAATCTACTTGATTGAGTTGTAGGTCCATAGACATTGATAAGAATGAAACGATAATATGCAAAGTAGAAAGTGACTAAATAGGCTATCCAATGCTTAGTTTTATGAATGGTTACACAAGAGGTTCTAGAAGGATTCTAACAAGTTAGAATTACCCCTGTCGTTACTTTAGAATCTATAACATCCCATTCACATCTTGCCCATATTGCTTTCATA
This sequence comes from Wollemia nobilis, assembly GCA_028583015.1. Classification (NCBI taxonomy): domain Eukaryota; kingdom Viridiplantae; phylum Streptophyta; class Pinopsida; order Araucariales; family Araucariaceae; genus Wollemia; species Wollemia nobilis. The sequence continues at coordinate 3,095,291 of JAQPPZ010016833.1, read as the reverse complement.
GTTTTTGAAACTTCTTTTGTCATTTTAGTTTCCTGGATATAAATAATATCATGCTTATTACTTAAACATTGGTCCCTAATACACTTCTGCTTTGAGGGACCATTAGCACCCCTTATATCCCATCAGATGACAATCATGTCTCATTACGGGATTTTGGTCCCGCTTGTGTATTACCAATATCATTTTGTTGTTTGGTAAAGAGAAGTTCAACCAACTTAGTTTGTGTTCCTTTTTTATGTTTTCTCTTGCTTCCCTAGATCTTGCTTGATAATTTGAGGGTTTTCCTCTTTTTTCCTTACCTATATCGAGAGTAGGTCTTATTATTCTATTCCTAAATATTATTTCACAATTTTATTTTTCATCATATTTATCCTCTCCTGGCTCTATTATAGAAGATTTTGACTTGACCTGCTCATTTTCTGGTATTTCCTTATTAATGGCAGAGGTATTAACTTCTAAAACTGCATTTTATTTACCAATTTTTTTCTCTTAAATGGTGCATGGTATTTCAAGAGAGTCTTCAAAATATGATAAGACACATTCCTTAGGTTCATCGAGAATGTTCTTCCTTAAATCGAGATCATACTGAATAGACAATTCCTTGTTAATATGTTGAAATTATTTTACTGTGTCTAATTTTTTATCTACTTTTTCTTCATAGACTAAAGCCTCAAAAGAGTTGGTATTTTTTCCAATATCTTTCCTTACTATTCTCCACTCTTTATTTTCTTTCATTTTTCTAGATCTATTTTTTGGAAGTTGAAAACCATCTTCATAGATAACCATTTGTAAGTTTATTTTGCGGTTTTCTACTTATGATTCTATTGGGCTCTTCTTAGGGCATGACATCTTCTACATATAAAAGATATGTTTTCATAATCTATGGTTTGGGTCCACATCTTATTCCCATACTTAAGAATGATTTATTCTGGTAAAACTTTACTTATATCAATCATGACTAATATTTGAGCATAAATAGCCAAGAATCCATCTTTCATCGTACCTAAAATCTCAAGGAATTCTCCTAGAGTGTTGCCTATTGCCTTGAAGGTATTTATTTTCCAAAATTCAATGGACAAACCAAACATCCTAACCCAAACTGGCACTAGAGATAGATTTACTTTTTCAGGTGAAAAGCCTTCATACTAGCGGGTAAGAAAGAGTCCTACTCTTCCTATAAACCAAGGACCCCTTTTAAGATTTTTTCTCTTTCTTCCCTAGAACAAAAATGGCTAGGAAGAAACCTTTGGGAAGAAATAATAGTATCAAACCTCGAGACTTCCAACTCCTATCAATCCATTTTCTCAAGGCTGAAGCCCCTGGCCAATACCCATTAATTTATCAAAAACCGCCCTATCTTGGAGCAACGAGCATCTCCTTGAGGTGCGCTCACTAACCTCTACCACTAGAGATGATTCTAAGAATTTAACTATAAACTAGTCCATAGAAAAGAAACTAAAACTCAAAATCTATTGAAATGTATATGAATGTTCTATAGCAAATATAATATTTGATAAAAATTTTATAATAATTTGCATACAAAATTTCTAAGATAAAGAAAGGGAAAAAAACTTAAATGAAAATTTATGTCTAGATAGAATGTCTTGCCTCACTAAAGTCCTAGCCCTTCATTGATATTTCCATCATCCAAACCCTAGTTGACAAATATTTTCAATTTTATTTTTTGCAACTTGAAAAATCATCACTACCCTTGTTTCGAATGATTGACTTCACAGGGTTGTATACCTCTCAATGTTCCTCAAATTCCTTTATATAACCACTCATTTTAAAGTTATTGAAATTCTGCATAAGTTGGTTTAAAAATCAATTGAATCAGAGAACCATAAATATTTAAAAAAAACTAATTCTTAGAAAAACTCTTTATGAAATTAATTTCTTTTAAAATTATGGTTATAATTTAACGAGTTAAATTTATTTAAAATAATATCATTAGTTATTTTTAAAATTTTTAATAATTGTAATATTATTTTATTATTCTTTTGACATATAAAACTTTAATAAGTTTAGTTGTTTAAAGTTCAATCTAAAAAGTAGGGTATATATGTCCTCTCGGTAAAAAAGGCAACAACATAAATAAATTCCTCATATATAGAATTGAAAAGTAAAAAGTAGTTTGAAATTTATAATACTTGCAATGTCAATGAACCTTAAAAATTGCTTGGTTTAATTTGTAATTTTATATATATAATATTTAAAAATTTATTATTAGTAATTGTAGTTAATTATTAAGTTGTAAGTTTACTTGTTATAGGGTTTTGATTTTTAAAAGGTTTAAAGTTTAAATTTCATTCTTTTTAAAAAAATTATTATTAATAGTTATGGTTAATTATTAAGATGCAAGTTTACTTGTGATAAGGGTTTTGATTTTTGAAAGGTTTTAGGTTCAAATCCCACTTGGTACGAGGGACGGGACCCCTAAGTTCAAATTACACTTAATTTTTTAAAATTCATTATTAATAATTATGCTTAATTATTAAGCTGCAAGTTGCTGGCGGTAAAAGTTTTGATTTTTGAAAAATTCAAGGTTCAAATCCTACTTGACACGAGACCCCTCATAAAAACCTTATTTAAACTTTTTAAAAAATTTATAATTAATTAAATTTAAAAAAATAACATATTTATATCTATCTTTTATTTTAATATTTAAAATCATCACACTAAGTATCTTTTATTTTTAGACTGTTAAAATAAAATAAAGTAATAGTCGGTTTTTTCTTCTTCTTTGTTTAATACATAAGTTATGGTGCAACTTAATTTAGTTTAGGATATATATATATTGCTTTTTGAATTTTAATTTGTAAGGATTCTCTTCCTGTTTGCTAGCTTTTGGTGTGGCGCAGACACTGTGGTTCAAATTGCCTTGTCTTCGCTTCTAAGAAGATGGAGCGCCCTCCTTACAAATATTCATACGCAGAAATATTTGACTTGACTGCCATTAAAAAATTTAAGCTTTCAAAATTTCCCAAGCCTGAGAGTGGGAGCCAAGGAGCTGGTAATGAAAGCAAGGGTGTTGAACTCCAAAGTGGCGGTAGCCTTGAGAAGCCACAGTTGGAGATATCTCACAGAAGAAAGCGTACCCACAACCAGACTGAAGCAGAGGAAAGCCTTCACAAGAATTATGAGAATAGTGACACTTCCAAAACTATATCAGAAGAAGGTTTCAGGAGCTCCGGTGAAGAGCAGAGAAAGAGGAAAACAAGGGCTACAACTGCAAAGAGGAGAAAATCAGTTCATGTTTCTCAAGACATGGGGACTGATGCTTCCACTTCCTCTAATGTGTTGGAATTGGAAAGGGATAGCATTAGTTTTGTAATCCCACCATTCTATGATGACTTGGCACCTTCTCTTAACCTGCCCAGTTTCTCAGATGTCCGAGTGGATGACTATTTTTTAAGGAGTGGGTTGGACATGTCATCTTTGAATGCCATGCTGGCTGCTGAGAGAAGGCCCAGGGTTGAGAATGTTGGGATGAGATTGGGTTCAGGCAGATATCTATCACTTCAGGATAGGTTGAAAGAAATGACAATGTCTTGTCCTTTTAAAAAGTGGAATCTAAAAGTTTCTGATTCTGATGATGTGAAGGGATCTAAAAAGCAGTGGGGGTTATTTGGGGAGAAAAGGATTATCAGATCTGAAGAAGGTCAGGTGAGATATTATTATGTCACTGTTTTGGAAGATGGAGGAGATTATGAGCTTATTCAGAGAAGGCAGTATAAGAATAAGCCTCTAATACAGGAAAATCCCTTCAAAAATGAGGATGTTGTTGTTGTTGCTTCTGGTTTTGGTATTAGTCCAGATGTTGATGTTGGTGCTGGTATTAGTCCTGATGTTGGTGTTGGTGCTGATGTTAATGTTGGTGTTGGTGGTAGTATTGGTGCTGATAATGATGTTAGTAGTGATGGTGGTGGTGGTATCCCTGTGGCTAATCAGATGGTGGTTGTAGAGGACAATATTGTGGAAGTTGATAAAAAAGTTGGTAATTGTTGGAAGAAAATTGTTAAAAGAGACTTGCCAAAAGCCTATAAAGTCTTCGGATTATGTCATAAGAAACAGGTTCCTAAGAAATTGGCAGATCATTGTCTAAAGGAGTTCAAGTTAAGATGCCAACGATCTATGAAACAGATGAAGGCCTCAGCTATGCACACCAGGAAATTGGTTAGAGATTATTTCAAAGAGGTTGTTGATGTTAAGAAAAGGGAAGAGAAAGAAGCCAAGGAAGCATTGAGGCGTGAAGAGGAATTCAAAGAAGCAAAGAGACAAGAAAAGAACAAGGAGTTTTTGTTAAAACAAACTAAGTTTTACACTCATTTTATGAGCAAAGTGGCTGGCGTGGCTTCTACTTCTAAGGAGGGTTCGGCACAGGAAGAAGATGCAGAAGAGGCAGCTCTTACTGAAAGAGCCTTGAAAGCCGCAGAGGATGCTGTCAGTCAGCAGAGGCAAAAGATAAGGGAATTTGATAATGAATATGAGAGACTTCGCCAAGCTGCTCAAGGAGGAGATGGAGGTAGGGTAACAGATGAGGGGGGTGTTAGTGGAGCTGCTGACATAGAATTGCACAACCCTTCGTCAATGCCTCTTACATCTTCTGTGCAAGCACCCAAGTTGTTCCAAGGCATCTTAAAACAATACCAACTCAAGGGTCTTCAGTGGCTTGTTAACTGTTACGAATTGCAATTGAACTGTATCCTTGCTGATGAGATGGGTTTAGGCAAAACAATTCAGGCAATGACACTCTTGGCTCATTTAGCTGAGGAAAAGAACATATGGGGACCCTTTTTGGTGATTGCACCTGCCTCTGTGCTCACTAATTGGGCTGATGAATTGGGTAAGTTCTGCCCTGATTTAAAATTTCTCCCTTATTGGGGCGGAGACCGTTCCATGCTGAGAAAAAAATTAAACCCTAAAAAGCTCTATAGAAGAGACTCAGAGTTCCATGTACTCATCACAAGTTACCAGCTCCTTGTAAGCGATGAGAAGTTCTTGAAAAAAGTTAAATGGCAGTACATGATATTAGATGAAGCTCAAGCAATTAAGAGCTCAAACAGTATCAGGTGGAAGACACTCATGGATTTCAAGTGTAGAAATCGCCTCTTGCTTACAGGAACACCAATTCAGAACAACATGGCAGAACTTTGGGCATTGCTTCATTTTATCATGCCTGAATTGTTCAACAACCATGAACAGTTCAAGGAATGGTTTGCAAAGGGCATTGAGAACCATGCAGAGAAGGGAGACACACTGAATGAACACCAGCTCAATCAGCTGCAAGAAGTTTTGAAACCATTCATGCTGCGAAGACTTAAGAAGGATGTGATCACAGAGATGACAAACAAAAAGGAAGTGACTGTGAACTGTAAATTGAGTTCTACTCAGCAGGCCTTTTATCATGCTATTAAGAACAGGATCTCAGTATCTGAATTGCTTGAAAACAGAACTGATGTTATGAACCTGATGAACATTGTGATGCAGTTAAGGAAGGTGTGCAATCATCCTGAGCTGTTTGAAAAAAACGAAGGACGCACTGCCATGCACTTTGGGCAAATTCAAAATTCCTTTTTACCACCCAAGTATGGTGAACTGGATGAAGTGCACTATTCTGGTAGACATAATCCTATCTCATTCAAGATTCCAAAACTGGTCTATAGAGAATGCACTCATTGTCTGCCCCAATCTTGCTCTGGATCAGCTCAAGATTTTCAACAAAAATGGTTGGTGAACTTGATGAATGTTTTCGGTGCAGAAAATGTTCATAGATCAGTGTTTCCCTGGCAAGAACAGTATGGGAGCGAATCTGCAGGAATTGTTAAAAGCGGTGCATTTGGGTTTTCAAGGTTGATTGATCTATCTCCTAGTGAAACTGCATTTTTAGCCCAAGGCTCCCATCTGGAAAGGCTTTTATATTCTGTGATGAAATGGAAGGATATACAGTCATATGATGACATAGAAGAAGGCAAGGTGAGAGCAGTTAAAAAATTGTTGATGGTACCATCTCGTGCAGATTCGAGGTTACTGAGAACTAATCCCCTTTGTCCTACAGATGCATTGGTAATCTCCCATGAGGAACGTATGCTAAGAAACATCAAGGAGTTAAAATGTCTATACTCTTTCGTTCCACCGGTCCGTGCTCCCCCAATGGATTTTGTGTGTTCTGACAGGAGCTTTGCATATCAGAAAACAGAACAACTTCATCATCCATGGATAAAAAGGCTTCTCTTGGGTTTTACCCGGACATCAGACTTCAATGGTCCAGCAAAACCCCACAATTTCCCTCATCATTTGATTGAAGAAATAGATTCAGAATTGCCTGTCCAAAGCCCAGCACTTGAGACAACTCACAGAATATTTGGAACCTGTCCTCCTCTGCAAAGCTTTGATCTTGCAAAAATGCTTAGAGACTCTGGAAAGTTGCAGACTTTGGATGGTTTGCTGAAGCGCCTGCGTGCTGAAAATCACCGGGTGCTGATATTTGCTCAGATGACCAGGATGCTTGATATCCTTGAGGACTACATGAATCATAGAAAGTATAAATATCTTCGCCTGGATGGAAGCTCAACCATATCTGATCGGCGGGACATGGTCAGGGACTTCCAAAGAAAGCAAGATATATTTGTGTTTTTGTTGAGCACCAGAGCGGGGGGCCTGGGAATCAACCTCACAGCTGCAGATACTGTGATTTTCTATGAAAGTGATTGGAATCCAACCTTAGACCTGCAGGCTATGGATAGGGCACACAGGCTTGGGCAAACTAAGGAGGTGACTGTGTATAGACTGGTCTGCGAGGGGACAGTGGAAGAGAAAATTTTGAAGAGAGCTAGCCAGAAGAGTACTGTTCAGCAGCTTGTTATGACAGGAAGGCAGACACAGAGTGATGTTATCACTTCCCATGATGTGCTTTCCATGATTGTGGATGATCCTCAGCTGGAGCATAGGATATTGATGGAGCATGGCAAGAAAAACAAGGCTTTTCGCATTGATGTAGATGGTAATGCTTGCATTGAAGACATTTCTGAAGAGTGTGCTGGTGGTGAAAAGCTAGGAAAGAGGGAGAGAAAAAGTAATATTGCTGAAGGGAAGAGATCTCCAACATCAAGGCCTAGGAAGTTGCAGAAGAGTAGGGATTCTCACAAGGCACCAAAAGATCCTGGGAAAATGATGATTGGTGGGGATACTAAAAAGAAGGGAAGGATTGGGAAAGCTGATAAGAATACCAAGTAGATCTCTGGTTCAGAGGAACGAGTTCTTTCTCAGTAACCTGTTAGAGTTTGTAGAATGTTAATAGATGTTGGAGTTTATTTTGTCAAGGTTGTACCAGAACAATATCCAGCCATTGTAATAAAAAGGTGGCAGACTGCTGTGAGGCATAGCTATTCTGGATATTGGGTGTTTTCACTTTTTATATTTCATTCACAAAGATTACTTATATAAATTAGCATTATGGGCTAGATTGGGGATTATTATTTTTTCACACTTCAATGTTTTATTTAAAATTCATTTTTAAAGATATTCATGGAAGTGACAAATAAAGTTTTGACATGCAGTCTATTACTAACTAGGCTTGCAGATAGTCATACTCAAACGTGAGTGATGAATACTATTTGTCATAGTTGTCATTGCACTCCTTGATATGTTCACCCGATTTTGGCTTCTATTGTGCCCTTCAACTCGATATGTTTGTACATATTGCCTCCTCCTATGGCATAGTTAATACACTGCATCTTTTAGATTTTATATTATACGTATGGCATAGTCAATTTTGTTTCTCCTGTGGCATAGTTAATACACTGCATTTTTTTTAGCTTTTATATTGTATGTATGGCATAGTCAATTTTGTTCCTCCGGCATAGTTAATGCTCATTTTTTTAGATTTTATATTATATGTATGGCATTGTCAATTTTGTTTAAGTTTTAGATTTTATATTATATGTATGGCATTGTCAATTTTGTTTAAGTTTTATTTTATATGTATGGAATTGTATTATACTTTTGACTTTTGTTTAAAATTATTTTGTATTTCACACATTTATTTATCATGATAGTTATTTGATTTTAGGCATCATTTTATTGTATATGTATTTCAAAACTATAGTCCTTTGTAATAGTTTTGATGAAAGCAACTCAATATTAATATTATGTTTGGATTAGTAGTTGGTAAAAGCTTTAAATACTAATTGAATAATTATGCAATGTTGTTCTTTTTGTTAGGTTGTTATAGGAAACAAAGTATGAATTGAACTGCTTTTCTTATAAGTTTTGAGGTTTGCTAGGATGTATCTTTAATGCTAGTGGACCTCTCATCATAAATTCTTATTTTTTTATTCTATCTATACACTTCTTGTTTATTGATGCTTTATTATCTTTTCATCTTGATCGAATAGCTCATTTGATTAGATAATCTAATAATCAGTCATGTCTTGTCTCTATTAACTTTAATCATTAATTCACTATCTCTACTTAGCTTTCTATGCAAGATATCTTATAGATTTGAGATGTATGACATGCCATATTGAGTTTTCACCAATCTACCCTAAGTCTAGAATATTTGTCTACACACATTGACTCTATTCTCAGTTGTGTCCCACACCTACTTTATAGGTGCCTTTGGAAAAGTAGTGTGCTATTATCATCAAAATGCAATCATGGTTGAACAACACATCACATCATAGTTACATGACCTTTTGAAGGCATTTGCCAAGGCAAATGATAGACACTACTCTTCTTGATCATATCTTGTCCATGAATTGTAGGTGCATTTGGTTGGTCATGTATGGTTATCACATTTTTGCCAAATGGTGGTTGTTGATGCACAAAAAAGTAATAGTAAGACAACTGCATGAATTTCTAAATGAATCTTCCAAGGTAGATGATAGGGTGCAATTTACTGCTTCTTTTTTCTCTTTCATTTCAGCCATAACCTAGACCTCTCCTACCATGGTACCTTTGAAGCTTAGGGGAAGGATGGGTCTTGCCATACTAACACTCAATAGGAACACACAATCTAACAAAATATTGGAGTAGCAAAATAACGAAGCCTATGCTACCTTTGCTAGCCTTGGCCCTATAGGGTCGTCTGCTTGATCTCTCAAGTCATCTCTGTCCCACCTCATTCTTAGGGGTATCTAAGCATGGAAAAATAAATTTTATCATAGACTTCGCCAAGGGGGCAATTTTTATCTTTGCACCATATTTTGAAACACACTACTTGGGTTGATCATTGCACAACATTTTGAAACACCCTGCTTGGGGTGAGCCTTGCATGACATTTTAAAACACCTTGCTTAGGATGAGCCTTGCATGATATTTTGAAACACCTTGTTTGGGGTGAGCCTTGCATGAAATTTTAAAAAACCTTTCTTAGGGTGAGCCTTGCATGACATTTTGGAACACCCTACTTGGGGTGAGCCTTGTACGGTATTTTGAAACACCTTACTTGGGGTAAGCCTTACATGACATTTTGAAACACCCTGCTTGGGGTGAGCCTTGCATGCCATTGTGAAACACCCTGCTTGGGGTGAGCCTTGGGGTGATCCTTACATAAAATTTTGAAAAAACTTTCTTTGGATGAGCCTTGCATGACATTTTGAAACACCTTGCTTGTGGTGATCCTTGCATGACATTTTAAAATACCCTACTTGTGGTGAGCTTTGCACGACATTTTAAAACACCCTACTTGGGATGAGGTTTGCATGACATTTTGAAATGTCCTACTTAGGGTGAGCATTGCATAACAATTGGAAATTGATCCTCGCAAGGTGAGCATAACTTTTGAGACATCTATTTGGGTGAATATTGAAACACTTATTAAGTACCTTGCTTAAGAGTGAGCATCTTCACACTTGTTTGGTATCATTGCTTAAGTGATAGCCTCTTCATCAGACATCTTAGATCATCACTTAAGACTAGCTTTGTACACCTAGTGTTAATTTTATACATATTGCATGGATTTATACTAAAAAAGGAGGTATGTGACATAAGGTAATTCTTTAATATCCTTCTCTGATTCATATAATTTATGTTTTTCTTTACAATTGATTCATCTCCCCTATAGTGGTGGGTCCCCCATTCACTAAAATCATAAGGACCCCTCTCAGGTTTCTCATTATCCTTGTAGTAACCCCTAAATAGTAGAATATTGTTGAAGTCATCCCTCACATCCTCAATATCCTCTATGAAGGCATCTCTATAATCTAGTACATGATACCATAGCAAAGGGGGCCTAAACTTCTACCCAATCCATATAATCTCAATTTCTCTAATTTTCTCCACAAGCCATGTGGCCCTTATCCTAGCCACGACTCAATTCATGGTATATATGGGTTCTTTCTTCTATAGGGATTGATGAAGCTCATTGAACTTTTTCATGATCCTTTTAGTGCTTTCTCATCAAACTCAATAGAGACAATATGATGTCATTACAAGCATTGATTTAGAGCTTTTGTCATCCTAGTGCATCTTGGATCTTGCAATAAGATGTATTGTTTGATGAAATGCTCAAGATTGAGGTGCTCTACTCACACTATTAACCCCTCTATATTCTTCCTATTATGATAGGTCTCCATCTAATGTGCTCAAGTTACCTCTATCCAAAGGTCAATATGAGGACCCTCAATTGTACCTCCCCCATGTGTGGGTTTGATGTCCATCTAATGACCTTAATTATGACATAATTATGCATGTACAACTTGTAGAGTAGATCTTGTTGCTATAGCATGCTAGAATAGTATGCTTCACATAATTGATTTGGTGTCTCGACCTCATCCAATAGACCTAATATGAGCCTTGAAATCCTAAATAAAATATACTTCTCTCAGAACATTATGTAGTACATCCATGTTAGAGGTCTGCACTTCAACAAGTCCAACACTAGGCACTTTATGGTTATCATCCTCTCATTTGTGTGATCTTGTTTTACCTTCAGGTCCTCTAATTCTACCTCATACTTTAAGGCTTGCTTCAACCTTATCTCACCTTTTATCAAGTTGAATATTTAGCCTTGTATTTTCTCATAACAAGCTTCCCATCAACGTTCCTTCTCATAGATAATTTGTCTATGCTTGAATGGAGAATCTATCTAGGCTTTATGGCATATATCATACAAGATAGCACCCATATAGGGTTTTTGACATTCATTTTTATCATTTTTGGCCATTGTTTCCTAACTAATGTGGTGTTGTCTGCTTCCCCTATTTCTTCATCCTATTCTTTCTCTTGCGATAGGTTTTTACCACTATTCAAACAAGTAAATTTTGACCTATTATTGATAGGGACTATATCCCTTGATGAGATTTTGGATAAACTCATATTTTTTGAGATCTTTATGAGGTTGTCTTCACTAACTAGGTTTATATCCCTGGTCCTATAGGATGTGGTGATCACCTGGTCATCCTTTTTTGAGTTCTTGATCTTAGCACCCTTTGTTTTCATGTCAATTGCATTCCCATCTATTGAGAGTGCATTCCCCAAGCTTGCATCAACGATACTCTTTATTCCCATGATAATAACATCCTCACTCTATTTATCCATGGCATGGATTCCTACAACATTGTTATCTATACCTTGTCTATTTATGCTCCACCTATCTTTGCTCCATGAGTCTGTGACATGGATGTTCATGAAATTGATGTTTGCATCTCATTTTTCATGCTCTATTGTCCTTGCTATACCTATCCATGGCCTAGATATCCATTATGTTGGTGTCTATGCTCTATTAGTACATGCTACACTTGCTCCTTCTTAATATATTAGCAATACAAATGTATGTAATGTTGGCCCCCATGCTTCATTTATTTGTGCCTTGTCCACCTATGACATGGATATCAAAAAAGTTGACATATACACCATACTTCTATGTGGTATGGTTGCCAATAATGCTAGTGCATACTATTTCCATCACATTGTGGACCTCTCCTTAATGAGTTTTGCCACCTTTCCTCATTCACTCATCCTTTCAATGATGGACTTTATTGCTCTAAAGTTGACACCAATAAAAGGGCTTGTCACACCCATTGTATGTGAAGGGCTCTAACCATAAGGGTGTCCTCTCTCACTCTGACTCACCTTGGTAAGTAGATCCACTAATTGCCTCTAAAAATGGGACACTTATTGTTCCAATTTCCCAACCTACAATTGCATTTCTTTCAGCTACACCCTAATTTTGTCTATAGAGTCCATTAGTTTATGCTAACTTGAATCCTATTTTAGTGTGTGTCATGATGTTGTTAGTAGCTAGATTGGTGGCATAGGCCAATGTGTGCTTGTTGTTGCTTCTAACACTACCACCTTACTTCATTGAGGATGCTCACTTTATTGCTTCTTCTTAGATAGATTGAGCTCCTTTATTATTGATAGGATCCTTAGTTCTCCCTTTTAGGCTTGTGCATCTTGTACCAACAATTCCATATGTTCAAGGTGTGCTAGAAACCTTTAATTCTTGCTCCAAAGGTATTGCTCACTTACATGCTCCATCGAACAAGCAATATAGTAAGGTAGGCTTAGCGACAATTTATCTCCTTCTTTACCTCTTTTTGCATGAATTAGCAAGATAAGGTAATGAATTGCTATCCCTAAGAACCACTTACTGTTTATCAGATATTTCAAGTAGAAATATGTGATAGCATTCTATGGTTTAGGAAGCAATGTTTTGATGACTTTCCCTTATATTATTTTGCACTAGTGTTGTTTTTATATCCAAACAAGACCTTGAGCACTTGTGTGATCATCTAGGGATCTTTGAACTACTCTTCTCCAATATCTAGAAGCCCTATTACCCTCATAATTATCATATTTGAGATCTAAATTTTTAGTCCTTAGATGGTGGTTCTTCAATCATTAAAATTAATGATGAATTCTAGCATAATGTCTTTATTGTACCTCTATAGCCTTTGGCAATAATCCATCCACCCTACTCATTCAAATGGGAATACAACCTTGGGGTCTTTCTCTAGCTCAGTCAAGTTTTCTAATTCCCTTTACAATACCATTTTTTGCCTAGGTTGACCTAGATGTTGTCAACCCTCCTCTCATTTTGTCGCTCTCACTTTTGACACAAGAAAACCTTGAGCTCTATCCTCACTTCCCTTCCATTTTCATTGATTAGTCATTTCCTATGTTCTTCTCTAGTGTATATGATGGGGTTATCTATCCTAAGCCCATTATTACTTAGGGTAAGTAGTTATGATTGTCACCCAATCTCCCTTCGATGGTCTTGGATATTTGTGTCGTAGTAGATAGCCTCTCGATATTCACCATCTATCACATGTGCAATATTTAATAGATCCATGCAATTAACATCTTGTTTTTGTTGCCTCGAGAACCCGCATCGTGGATCTACATCTATGATTTATGGTGACTCGAGACCACATCCACTACTCTCATAGTCATGTTAAATATCCTATCAAGTATTTTCTTGTATCCCATTGGTTTGTGTATCATATCCTCATTATAATTAATTTTATTTTATTTTATTAGTTATTTTATTTAATTAACTACTCATGCCATTTTTCGTTCATTACTAATCTAGTAAAATTTGAATTATCTAGACCTTATCTACCTTTTTAAACTATAACCAGTTTAAAAAGGTCAAACATGCAAACTTTCCATAATTATTTAGTAATTTTATTTATGCATTTCTTTTAAATGCAAATAATTCATTACATTTCTAAAAACTTCTTTCTTATATTTTAAACAAAAATCCTTTCTATTTACATAACCAACTTTTCATCAAATACATTTATTTATTTCTTTTAACATAGGTCAAATTTGGGCCACCTAGGCAATAAATTTATATGACATGATATGATTGATCTCTCTTCTATCCTAGTATCCCCTTGGTTTGACATTTTAATTGAATTCTTCTTCAATTTATTTTAGAATTTCACTGTTGATATTATGATAGTTTGGTACCAGATACCATAGCAATGGAAATTGAAACCATTGGTCGATCCACTCAAGTCTATCTTGTCTTAAATTCCCAATATGCATTCTTATGCACACCACTATTGTTGACTAGTTGGCCATTGATATTGGTTATTTCCTTTGTAGAGATGTAGGTAAACTTACAAACCTCCACCTAATCTCATTAAGAGCATCCCTCAGGTTCTCTATGAGAAACTCACTGAACTATCATAGGTAAGCCTCTTATATTTTTTACATTCGCTCATAGCACTATGGTTTTGATAGAAATACATCATACTCTATGATGATTAGGTTTGGGTATTGGTGCTCTACATGAATCATTAAGCTCGCCTACATTTCCCATCTCCAATACTCTTCCCTTTGGTTTCCCATCTATGAATCTACCTATAGCACTAATAGAAATGCTCATAACTACACCTCTCCCACATAGGAATTTGGGACCCAATCTATGACCTCCTCTAAAGCATAATTATGCAATTATGAGTTGCATAGTAAGTCTTGATGTTTAATCACACTATTGAAGAATAACATGCAAAACTTCTTAGGCATGTCCATTTTGTATGCCAAATATGATAAGAATTTTGAAATTTTGAATAAAATGAACCATTCTTAGAGCATGAGGATGTATATTCTAGATGATGACCTACATTCCAATAATTCTAAATCCAACTACCCCACCACACTACATTATGTTTGTATCTGCTTTAGCTCCAATCACAATTTAGCCTTCTCCTCTTGCGTGATGATCCTTTCATCCTTTTCTTTGATATCCTTTGTTATCTAGTGATTCCTCACCAAAAAATATCCAATTTGATCCTCCATACAATTCTTCAAAGTTAGCCACTCCTATTCCTTTTCTCCTATGACTGCTATCACATCTTGTATCATTAACTTTATAAAATCAGACAACATCCCTACTGGTTAAGTTATGACAATTGCACTTGATGGATCTTCTTCCATTTTCCTTCTTGCATTTCCTTCCCTAGAGGAACCCACCCCTAATATGTCTACCACACTCATCCTATTTCTAAATGGAATTGGTGATGGCCTGAGTAGATTAACCATATCCCTAGATGATTGTGCTTCCAATTCACCGTTTAGCCAAGCCACTTCCTACTTTAATTTAGTGACCTTATCACATGTTGTTTGGAGTTGATCCTCTAGTTCCACTTTCCCCTCTATGGCTACTCATTTTCCCTTCTCTACTATAAAACTTAGCTCTCACCTAGTCTCTTCTACATTGTGTTCTCTTTTATTATTGATGGACACCGACTAGCTTATAGAGTCTTCTCTTGCAGATGGTCTTGATTGGTCTCATAGGATTCTATTCCTTTTTTGTGTGCTTGTATATCCACATATTATTATTTTCTCTCTCATTCCTCTTATTTTTATCATTTACATCATGCATTTCACCATCAACCATGTTGTCCATGATAGTCATTGATGACTTAAGTAGTTTATTACTATTAACTTAACTATCATAAACCAACATACTCCCTAGATTCCTGTGTTGGTGATAATGGAAGATCATATTTCTAAGTGTTAACCAAATAGTACAACACATTTAATGTGTATCCCTTTGCCTTCTCCCCTCACTTAACATGCAATAAAAATAAAAAATGGTGGCCCATGATGACAAAAAACTACCCATCACCTGTGAAGTACTTTAAGCAATATAATGTAATTTCATCATATGGTGATGACACAGAGGTTCACACCATTGTCCCATCATCAAAAACTTTGTAGGTGTTTTTCTCATGTAGTAATAAAAATTCCTCATGACCGCATTGTGTCACTATTGGCTCCCTGAACTTACTTTATCTCTTCGATAATTCAGTTACTATAGTGAATTTTTATTATAGTTGGGAGGAGTAGCATTTTGACAAGTATGCAAAATATAATTCCAATGAGAGGAAAGCTATCAAAAACTAAAAAATAAGGCCAAGGCATGACCATATGTGTATGAACCAAATTATTAAGAGAATGCTCAAGTAAAAACAAGCAAAAAAGTGTAGTAATCGGATCCATGGGGTCAAATTCAAAGCAACCAAACTAGAGCTTCGGTATCCTAGGGTGATAAAGTACATAGAAAAATTAGAACTAGAAATAAAATGACTTAGGTACATTTTCCTAACTTAAATATCTAGTGATCATGGGACGACAGTAATAACTAGAACATCAGACGAAGATCAAAGGTAGAGACTACCTTGAGAAGCGCTAACTAGACTAGAATATGCATAAAGGGGTGATAACCAAATTTCAATAAGACCACCTTCAAGCATACTTTAAAAATATAGGAAGTTAATTTTTGCTTATGGGACTCCCACCCATGAAACCCCACATGGAGGGCTACTGGCCCCCCGCTCCCCTACTAGGGTTGCAATTAGACCCTATACATTGTGTCAAGGGGTTTAGTATTTTGGATGTATGGTCCTCCCTCTATAAGGAAGTACAACATTAAAGGTATCATCATAAAAGTTGTCAAGTAGTCATAGACTTGACCAAATTTTAATAGCAAGATATCTCAATGTTCAATCACTATAGATTTCTAGCATGGGCAATGAGATCACACCTAATGTCTCTAGATTCAGAGACCTTAGGATCATGCACCATCAATGCAAAAGCACCTTGGGCAAGATTTTTGAAATGGAAATTTTGAATTTTAAGAGGGAAAGGTTCCCTCATTTTTCCTATAAATATGTAAATTTTCTACATAAATTAGGAAGGAGATAGTGCTAGTTACTTATGCCTAGTATTTGTTCTAATTGGCCTTCTTTTTCTCAAACTCTCCTTTCTATATATCGATTTGGACTTGAGCCTTGGGTCATAGCATGTACAAGTCATTGAGCTTCTCTCTATTTGATACTATTGTAATATGCTTATTAATATGAATACAAGGAGTTGTGATTATTCCAAATATATGTCCTGGTATTTATGTGCATATATATCTCTATGGAGGGTTGTGCTTAGTATTTTTATTGGTTTCCATAGGATATCTGGCTCCCATGTTCATTCATCCCACTAAATTCTAAGAAGGAGACTGTAATATTTGGTGCATCACCACCCTTGGCATAGGCTAGTTAGAGCATATTTTTACCTTTCTATCATTTCATTTTAGTCCTCTATTACTTTTCTTCCTTTCCTATTTTCTTGGCAAGATCATGTTAGAATAGGCTAGCTTAGGAACATAGTGAAGTTTTGAAGATCACACCCAAATAAGGAGTCGACCTTGGTAAAATATCCTATAGATCATCTAAAGAAGCCATATCCCACACTTCCTAAACTTCTTGAACTGACACTCCAAACAAGGCAAAAGCACCAAACACACCCAACGAGAACCATATTGTGGGTGACCATGGCACCTAGAGTGTAAGTACCATTTTTTATTCCCATTAGTTACTCTTACCATAGTTTCCTTTGTTACCTCAATGTCTAGCCCTCACACCTTCATTTGGATTTCTCTCTAGTTGGCCATAAATTCATCAACCACCTCTTTGTTATACCCTTGTACTTGTGTGAAGTATGTCATATAGCCTACCCTCTTGAGGATTGTTAGCTTTTAAAGCTATATACTTAAGATAAATTAACCACAAGATGTTAAATAAAGTCACAATATAATATATATATATATATATATATATATATATATATATATATATATATATATATATATATATATATATATATATATATATATATATATATATATATATTAATGAAAATATTTTGCAAATATAAAACATAGAAATAACTAACACAATAACTCATAAACATGCCATAAACAAATGCTCATGAAAATGGTGCCATAGCTCTGTAAGTATCAAGTAGTGACATGTCAAGTCACCTCACTTTACATATTCACATTACTCTACATATATAATGTAATGTGACTCTTCATATGGAGCACTCTTGGCCTTCACTCTTCTAGACTCTTCAACTTCCTATTCTATGGACTCATGTGCACATGGATAACTATGCACATTTACAATACCAAAAATACTTTGCACACTTTAATAATACTTGTGCATTTATTACATTGCATAAAGTAAATCATAACTCCTAATCTAGAACACACTTTCCTAATCTAAGAATGTACCAAGGATGGTACATTAGCATGAACCAAATAATGTAATATATTCCAACACCCCCTATATTACATTATTTTGTTATTGAATACTTTAGTGTTCAATATGGGTCTTCATTCTTTAACTCACTTTTGCATTGTATGCCTTCTTGATCAGACTCTTTCTCTTCTTGCTTGTCTTCATCATTAACATCAATATGTAAGCCTTTGTCCTTGAAGTCCATCAAGTATCTTTGATGAACTATAGATCTCATAATCTTGCTAGTCATGTGTGGATCATAATTGATCCATTCTCCTTCCCTTGATTCTCTAAAAGACCTATCTCCTTGATCTTCAAAAATATCCAACTTGAATTCATCGTTAGTGGATGCTTCAAAAACAAGAACTTGAAATAGACAATCTAATATGAATATCAATTTCTCTTCAAATATTTTATAGAACTTGTCTTTATAATAACAGGTGAAGAATGGATGAGTTTTTCCTCCATAATATTTACATGGATGGAAATTCCAACAATTTGCTTTTTCATGACCATATTTATTGCAGTAAGTACATTGTAGGACTGTCCCAACTTATTTATCAATTGACTTGGAAGAATCAAGCTTATCTATTTCTTTGATGAGATAATCAAACCAACTTTGTACAATTGAAGCTATTCTATCCTTACTTATTTTATGTATTTGTAAGACATCTTCATTAATATAGATGTTATCAACTCCTTTTATCATCCCATTAGAAATTAACTCTTTAGAATCTATTTTAGCCAAACCATTAGTCTATGAGTTTTCAAAAATATTTCTAGGCCATATTGGTTCTTCTCTTGCATTCTCCTTATTATTTTTAGAATCAAGTGTCTTTGAACCATCTTGAATAATTAATAAATGTTTCCATAGTTCCCATTAAAGCAATATTTCTTGTAACCTCTTAAAAGAAGTAGTTTTGGTAGAGTAAAAAATTTAATCCTTTGAGATTGATTGCCCTACAACTTCCTAATCTTGAAAATATGACTTCCTCTAAATTTCTTAATCCTATGTTGATGTTGAATACCTTATAACTCCAAAATTAGAAATTTAGAAATTCCATAAAAATATATTTGCAAATTTATAAATCTACTTTGATGTAGAAACCCTTATTACTCCAATATAATTAAATTGCAAATATTTCAAAAATGTTTTGTAAATTCAAATAATTAAATTACAAAACCTTAAGTTTATTTCCTTAATTTCTTCAATCCAAATTTCAATCCTTCAAATGAATTTCAAATAGCTTCAATATTATATCTAAGGTTTTAAATCTTATCTCTCCAAAATAATTTCACCTTAAACCTTAGAGAATAATAATTATACCAACCTTATTCCTTCTATTTTACCTTATAAATAACTGTGAATAAAGTGCATTACCTTAATCCTTGAAATACGGTAACTTCTTCGTCAACTTATGATTGGTGCTCTTCCTAATGTACATCTTCAACTTGGCACTCGTCTACATGTATCTCCGTAAGTCTCCTGGTTGGTGCTCTAATACATGTATGAGACTTTGTTATTCTTCGACCTCCTTGGAAAGGTTAATCTCTTTCCGCTTGGCTTCCATGATGCACTCTAATATTGCTATTGTAATGAGCTTTGACCCTTGACTCCTTCGTTTTTCACAACTTGGATACACTACCAAGTTTCGTATCTCTCTCTCGCATTCACTTTGCCTACAATTTATAACTTTGTCAGTATGTTATTCAATCATCGACGCTTCTTTGCAAAAATTGTCTCTACACTCCTCTATATTTAGATTCTTAATATATGTTCTCCTTGATATGGACGTTTGAAATACTTCTAACCTTATTACCTTCCACTAAATGGCTAGCTCCACTGATGAACATCAAGCAAGAAAAGAACTCACATCCACTACTTAGGAATACAAGTGATGTAAAACATATAGTCATTGTAATTGCCTTTAAAAAAATTAACCAATAATTGTACTACTTCACTAATCATTTGATCATGATGAATAAAGTTTAATCCAATCACATGATGTATTGAAATTTTATAATTCCACCATATCAGTACACATATAACCAACAATATATTTCTAGATTTTTTACTTCATGAACAATGGATCAGTTTGTTAACATGACAACATATAAAATTTTCATAATTGATAAAATTTATAGATCAAACCTAACTAATAATATTAGATCATCACGAGAAATGATAATGTTTGCAAGCACACATATATATTTTCCTTTTTATTCATGATTATGCTTTATTTATATGATATACTCACTTCTAGGAGGTCTATATGCTTGTAAGAATTATAGGAAAGAAGAATACATCCATTCTAAACCAATCATTCTTGAGTTAAAAAATTCTTGAACTATGCATTGTACATTCATACCTTATTGTCGATACCCAAAAATAAAAAAGAACAAGTTATAAAGATCATTCATCTAATAAAACGTCTCTAGATGATAATGAAGAGGTGGTTGGATTGAACTAAAGGACGCCAAATCTCAACTAGTGTAAATTTGTGAGAGATACAAGCATGTACTCTCTTATGTAAACAACCCAAGTTGAAAATAAGTAAAAGGGCCAACTCCACTAGGGTGTGAGAAGCAAAAATCACTTGTCTAAGTGGAATTGATAGTGAAAGGTATTTAGTTGGATATACATGAATATTCTAGAGTTCAATGTAGAAGCTGAGTGACATTCTAATGTGATAGCATTTAGGTCTCAAAGATAGTTAATGGTTGATCACCAATTTTTGTTCATTGGTACCATGGTTTGAGTTAGCCTTATTGATATATGTATATATTATGATACCCAATCCATATTTGGAGTGTGATAAGTTTTGTAAAGTGGTCATCTACTAGTACCCTCCAATAAATCATTAATGGAAGGACTAAATGGGTATGATCACACAGGTGACACTTGAACTCATGGTTATGATTATTTGAGAGATATAAACAAGCTAGCCTCTTTAAGGTAATAAAATTCAGATGAAAAAGGTTCAACTCCACTCCATTTAGAAGCTTGTTTGCTAGTCATGATGAGATTAATAATTATGTGTATTTGGCATGGATATACTAAGGCTCTTAGGGCAGATACTAGAGTGATAGCACAACCTATTAGCTCAATAGGTTGTATCCAAGTATTCCAATATTATGTATAGTTGATAACATATAGGTGACATCTAAAGCTCATTATGTTGTATTATGGTTCAACTTCTTAGTAAAATTTATGTCATGACTAGACTTTGGCAAGTGGCAATTCAATGATGTGATGAATGATTTAGAACCATATATTACAAAATAAAGTGCTCTAACTTGAGGAAAGGGGTTATGACATGTAATGTTGTATAAATTATTATCTTTCTTAGTGCAATTTTTGATACTATATTATTGATAATCTTAATTCCTATGAAGATAACACTCTTTGTTAGGGCTTATACAAATTTATTATGTAGTCATTGAGTTCTCCCTAGAAGAGTCATCAATTTCTTCTCCACTTGGTTATAAAATACTTTTGAATAATATTTTAAATATGTAAAACAAATATAAATGTAATATTTTACTATTGTATTTCAATTTGTTGAATCAATTTTCTATTTTATTATGCTAAAAATATTCTAAAAATTACTTAGACTTGTTAGCTTTTGATGCAATATGCAATGGGAGATAGCAATCACAAGATGCAGAATAATATGAAAGAAAGTAAATCTGTGAGATGACTAAAATATGCTATAAATAGAAATGACAGAAATGAATACAATGTAGCTATGGAGGAAATGAACACTCCATGAACAAAGCTACTGGACTACATTGCACCCATCACCAATATATGGTGATGTACACAACACTATGCTACTACCTACGAATATGCTCTAAGCTTCTATATCCTACTTGTTACAATGAGGCCCTTTTTATATAGGAAGATAGGTTCCTTGGCCAACACTCTACCTAGTTGTGCAAGGGACACCTTGCACATATACAACTTGCACATTGACACTTGTGCATTTATTACATTGCATGAAGTAACTAGATAACTTCCCCCTAAAGTAATCTAATGTCCTAAGTATGTACCTAGGAAGGTACATTTACATGACCCAAATGATGTAATATAATCTATTTCTAACACCCCCTATATTACATTATTTGGGTATTGAAGACTTTAGTCTTCAATATGGATCTTCTTCCATTGGATAATGGAATTTGTATTCTTCTTCATTGCTTACTATGTCAGGTTCAACAGGTAATATGTGTCTTCATATGATGCAAAGTAAGTTGTAGCTAAAGATTCTTCTTTCAATTGACTTTGCATTGTATTCCTCCTTTATCTGCTTCATCTTCTTCTTCATCTTTAGCTTTGCCTTTGATTCTAGTTTTTGTGCTCTCATAGGTGGTTGTGTTGCTACTTGGTTCTTGTAAGGAAGATTCTCCTTTCCTGTCTTCAATCTGTATATAAGCTTCTGAACAACCACTTAAGGCATCATGATAAGATCTTGAGTTAGTAGAACCTAAAGTGCCAATGTTGCATGAGGATTGAAAAAGCTTTTCTAGATATGATTCATTAAGTTTTGCCTTCTTTTTGAGTAGTTCTATCAATCCTTTTTGTTCTACATTTTCATCCTTGTAGTGTTTATATGTGAGCAATGCCATGTATAATATGCTCACAAAGTCTAAGGAAAGTGAAATGTCACTTTTTCCATTGTCAATTGCTTCATTGAGATGGGCTTGAAGATAGCATTCCATAGTATCAAAATTATCTTCTAAGGCTTCACTATGGATTACTTTTGAAGTTAGGTCTAACATTCCTTCAGATTTCATGAGTAGATTCATGATCCCAAGTTTTATGGCACTGGCTTTTTCCTTTCTAAAGCAATTATTCTTATTGGTGTTTGTAGTATTTTGAGAAGTAGACATCCTTATAGCTCCCTAGTTTTAGATATGGCAGGATATAACTCCCTAATATATAAGCTTGATTTGATAAAACCTTTATTAATCCTTAGGTTTTATAGAAAGCTTATATCTTCCCAATGGATTTACAACTTGATAATATTTGATAGATGCTGATATTACCAAGTTTTGTAGAATGCCTTATGACTCCCTAGTGATTTTGGAATATGATATAGTGCTTTTGTAAAATGTAGTTCAATTTTTGGTTGATTTTGTAAAGTTTTGTAAATATCAAAAATCAACTTTTCTAACACCTTATTACTCCTATTGAACTAAGCACTTTTCCAAATTTTGAAGAGGTTTTAATGTTGGATCTCTTTTGTCCCTTTTTGTGAAATTTTGAGACAAGTAAATTTCTAAATTCCAACCTTTGAAATGCTTTGATAAACCCCTTTTAATATCCCTTTAGGATTTGATTTTAGTGTTTCTAATTTTCAATAACCTAGTTTGGTGTTGTAACCCTTATAACTCCCAAATTTGGAAAATTAGAACACAATAATATTTACAAATATCAATGGATTAATTCCAAGTAGTATCCTTTATTTCTCCTAGGTTATGTTTTGCAAATATTAGATTACTTTGATATTTAATTTCCCTAAGTTTTGCTTTCAAATAAAATTGATTTCCTTTAATACTTCAACCTTAGAATATAACCTTATAACTCCCTTTTTAATGAAAGCAAATTAGATAGGGGAAATTTTACCTTAATAAAGCTTTGCACCTTTATGAAATCGGATGTGTATGGCTATAATCTATCCTTCTTGGGCATTGTGAGTAATGATAGATTCTTCAACATGCTCCTTGGCTTCAATGCTCTTCTTTAATGCTTCCCTTGACCTGTTTGATTGAGAGTTATTTGCTACTTCTGAATGCTCCTGAATGCTACGTTCTCCCTGGTCCAAGGCACCTTTAATAGGTGATCAATATTTTGATGAGTGACAAGTGTCACAGTGGTTTCATTCAATGCTCCAAGGATACTTTGGACATTTGGTGGAGTCACCAACTCTGTTCTAACGCTTGTTACAAGTGTCACCTTTGCTTGGGATATTTTTATTCCCTCTTTGTGCATTGTCCAAGTGGCTTCTCTGCTTCAACGTATGTGAGGCCTCTTATTGTAATGCTTCTAGCTAAAAGTAACTCCTCTTCCACATGGAATATGGGTGCCAAAACAATGTTGTAACGTCTCCTTTGTGGGTATTTTTAGGGTTCTTTTGGAGAATGACAAGTGGCACCTTCTTTCCTTTGCATGCCCTTGTCTTATCAATGCCTTCTTGCAAGCCCTTCAACGTATTTTTCCACCTTGTTCTTTGTTGTACTTCATTGGTGCTAAGATATTTCTAGCCAAGCAATGCTTATGGTGGAGCTTTGGTGGAGATTTGGAGGAGCTTTGGTGGAGCTTCGATGGCTCTTGAATGGAGTTCGAATGGCAGCACTTTGATGGAGACTTCTTGATGCTCCACTGATGGTATTGAATGCTCCTTGATTGGATGTATGATTCCAATTTTCTTGCTTTGATTTCCCTTGCTTATATGCTACTAGATTTGTCTCCTTTAGTGAGCAATGTGACACCTTTCTTGTGCTTTGCAGGTTACCTATAATGGCTATCCAACCCGTGCACGATGTGAGCCTTTTTGAGAGGCTTCTTTATGCTTGGAAGAATGCTAGCATTCGACCACCTTTGGATGGTTTACCCTATGGATATTGTGCCTTTGAGGCACCTTCAAATATGCCCTCTTTCCTGCGTAGAATGAATTAGATAAGTGCAATACAATGTAACAATATTTATAAATAAGATGCCTTTATTGCACCCTTTCTTGCACTCCTTTTTGCAGGTCTAATTTTCTGGTTTTTATGGTAGAATTTTTGGAGACAATGTAGGGGTTTTGAGGTTGTCTCTTTGATTAGACACCTTCCCATTTTTTCTTGGATACTTTGATGATAAATCCAAGCTTAGATAGAAGTAGATAGAAGCTCCTTATTTGATGCAATTTTTTGCACTTTTCTCCTTGCAACTAACCCTGTAATGCTTTGGATTTGAGACTCACCAAGTCTCAATATTTGAAGCTTCTATTTCTGATTTTGGTTAGTTGTCTTCTTCTCAAATTTTTTGAGGATTCTAACCTATTTTGGTGGCTTCACTTGGCCACTATGTGTTGCAGATTTTTGTGCACTAATAGTGTCTTTAGACACTTTGACAAATTCTAATTTTGTACCTTTCTCAGGAACACAAACACTAAGCTTTTTGAGAGTAATATAGTAGTGCAAATGAACCTACTAATATTTCTTTTAATGCACTAACAATCTCACCTTATCACTCCAATAAACTCTCAAAATAACTTATAAGTGCACTTAATCAATTTACTACAACTAATCAAGAATAATCTGAAATGAACCTTCAAGAATTATTCTGCAATTTCACTACAATTAATATTGTAGGACTTAGTCTTCTTTTTATTTTTCCAAAGTAGATGATAGGTAGTTGATAGATGTAGTTCTGAAATCTAATCAACTCCTAACTAATGTGCAAATGAACCTTAAAAGGAACTTTTCTCTTTTTGCACTTTTGAAGACTGTAATCCAATTTTCCTCTTTTGCAACTCTAATCCAAATTAAGGTGCTTTAACAAATCTGATAAGTAATCCAATTAATGAATCTACTTGCACCAATAGTTGCTTACCTTTTTATGAAAGCTTTTGTAGAGGATGTAGATCTTGGTGTCTAAGATCACCAAGTTGCTACCTTGAGTAAGATCTTGCAGCTCTTTGTAGGCTATCCTAAATAACTCCTTCACCAAAATATGGTCTCAAACTTTCTTTCACGAGCCTAGGATTTGGTGGCTTGTTCTCCTCTTGTAGTCTCCTCCTTTTTATATAGATTTGTAGAAGTATTTATCTTAGAAAATAATTCCTTCTTGTTGTGAGAGGTAATCTTCAAATCTCTTGGATTTGGTAAGCTTCTTCTATCTTCAAGTCTTCTTGTCGAATTCTAACTTCAAGCAGGATCTTCTTCTCAAGATTCTGAATGTCTTGAGGTCTTCTAAAATTTGGCACTCCTTGCCAAATTCTTCTTCTTTTTGGGCTTGTTTTCGGATGGTGATAATTATCCCAAATATTTCACTATCTTCTGTAGTGAATTTCTCCAATGAGTTCTCCTTTGATGATTTCTTCAGTAAGGCTCTCCAAGCCTTTTACTAGATGCTCGTTGAGACCTCCCCAAGGTCTTTGATCTTATAGCTTCTTCTGGTCTTCCTTGAGACCTTTTCTTCAACCTTCTGCTCCTAGAAGTGTTGGTGGTGAGATCTTCTTTTGGATCTCTGATTCTATTGCTTCTAGATTTGAGCAGGACTCTCCTAGTCCTTCTTCCAAGACTAGAAGTTCTTCAATGAGATCTTCTCCTGATCTCTTTACCTTCAATTTTGCTTCAGGTGTTGGATTGATTCTGAAGAAGATACTCTTCCTAACTTTCTTGTAGGAAGTTTCCCAACTCATTGAATCTTCTTTCCCTGCAACAAAGTATTAGTACTAAAATCTTAATCTACTTCTAAATTAGATACTCTCTTCTAGAGTCTTCTTCAGGATCAAGGCTTTTGTGGCCTTTTTTAGTATCAAGGCTTTTGTGGCCTTTTCTTATATCAAGGCTTCTATGGCCTTTTCTTTAGTATCAAGGCTTCTGTGGCATTTTCTTTAGTATCAAGGCTTCTGTGGCCTTTTCTTCTAGTATCAAGGCTTATGTGGCCTTTTCTTTTGGATCAAGGCTTCTATGGTCTTTTCTTTTTGACAAGGCTTCTGTGGCCTTTTCTTCTAGATCAAGGCTTCTATGGCATTTTCTTCAATATCAAGGCTACTATGGCCTTTTCTTCTTCTGTGAAGTTCTTCAATCTAGCAATGGAGATCTTCAGTCTCCTAACTTCACCATGACTCTTCTCCAGAAGTCTTCTTCCGCAGTATTCTTTTCTTGCACAAGGAACTAATCTCTACACTATGAAGGCACATCAACCTTCGGGCAATGAAGTTGAAGTCTCCTAGCTTTCTATTGTAGGAGGAGTCCCAATCATCTGAGAATTAATTTTTTACAACAAAAGAAACTTTGGGCAATAGTTAACAAATTCCAGATATCTTGAATGATCTTCACTAGATGATTTGTCAATCTAGTGGATTGAATGTTGAGTCCTAGTCTTCACGAGTTTTTCCTGCAACTCTGTGGAAAGACTCTAGTCAAATGTAATCTCAGTATTTTTGGAACTAAGATTTCTTTCAGTCCTCACTTGTGGCTCTCCCTAATTCTACCACCTAGACTCTTCTGAATGTTTTGACAGTGGTTGGTCCAGCAACGTGTCAGGTTGACAAAAAACTCAGGCTCAATGATAATGGTGGTTTTCCTATTGATCTACTATGGCTAGATCTACCGTGGCTCTGATACCATTGTTAGATTTTGATGTAGTATGCAATGGGAGATAGCAATCACAAGATGCAGAATAATATGAAAGAAAGTAAATCTACGAGATGACTGAAATATGCTATAAATAGAAATGATAGAAATGAATACAATGTAGCTATGGAGGAAATGAACACTCCATGAATAAAGCTACTGGACTACATTGCACCCATCACCAATATATGGTGATGTACACAACACTATGCTACTACCTACGAATATGCTCTGAGCTTCTATATCCTACTTGTTACAATGAGGCCCTTTTTATATAGGAAGATAGGTTCCTTGGCCAACACTCTACCTAGTTGTGCAAGGGACACCTTGCACATATACAACTTGCACATTGACACTTGTGCATTTATTACATTGCATGAAGTAACTAGATAACTTCCTCCTAAAGTAATCTAATGTCCTAAGTATGTACCTAGGAAGGTACATTTACATGACCCAAATGATGTAATATAATCTATTTCTAACAAGACTTAATAGTACAATATATTATGAAGTTTGAGGAATTTTTCTATTTCATGGATACCATTACCAAGATTTACAAATAAGACATGGAATGCATTGGTATAACATTGTACTAAGTACTATACTAATTGTTGCAATTTTGATTACATGTATTGATTATCTTAATTTTTTTTACTAAGATATATATGACTTCTATTAGGGACCACTTCCATAAAAATACTAAAATAGTACATTGCTATTAGTGTTGGATGTGTGCCAAAAATACTGGATTTATATTTTCAGGAGTTGTTAGACACATGTTGAGATGTTATTAGTTGGTTGCCTAAAAATGGGTAGGAAAACCCTAAACATGGATGAGAAAACCCTAAACATGGTACCTTTGCATGTGTATTTAATTTCATAGATGCAACTCTGTAAAATATATATGTGTGAAGCACCATGAAAGAAGAACATCTATTAGACGTATTATTGAATGTATTGTGAATGAAGTTTTTTTTCTTTCATTTTTTTGTCTATGCTCTACGACATGTCGTATATAAATATTTACTGGTAAATTGTTCTTTTGTTTCATATTAGTTGCTTATCAGCTACATATTATTTTATTCATTATATGAGTTTATTTTATCCTTTATTTGTTGTTGATTTTTTTTACTACACATTCCACTGCACCAATAATTGGTATCAGAGTAACTTAAGATTAATTGTTTTTCTAGTTGTGCACAAAGCTTGTAAATACTTTTTTCTATGTTATTTTTATGGATTTGCAGATAAATCTATTTCCATAGAATACAGTGTAGTGGGAGCTTTGTAAAGATTTAAAACATTAAAGATGAAAGGTAAATATGGTATAGAGAAATTCAGTGGGCAAAAATTCAATATCAAGAAGTTGAAAATGGAGTTTTTGCTTGTGGAAAGAGATCTAAATATGGTTGTCACTACAATTGTGATGCCTACAGGAATGGAACAAGTTGAATGGAACAAACATAATGAAAAATCCATTACCTTGATTGGAATAAACTTGGTTGATTTTATTTTTATGAATGTCTAGGGTGTTAAGACTACTAAGGAGTTATGGGATAACCTAGGAAATTTGTATGAGTCCAAATATCTAATGAACTTGATATTATTGAGGAAGAAGTTGTATTCTTCAAATATGAAGAACGAAGATAGTTTAGTTGAGCCCCTAAATATTTTAAATACACTAATGAACCAACTAAGGTATGTTGGTGATGAGGTTAAAGAGATTGAACAGTGCATATGCTTATTGTGTAGTTTTTCTGAATCTTAGGATAATATCATTGTTGCAACTAGTGGGAGTTCTAAACTAGAAAATCTCAAGAAATATGAGATTGTTGCCTAGCTATTGTAAGAGGAAACAAGGAGAAAAACATGAATTATTATGAGCATTCAAAATTTTTGATATTTGGAGGGCAGACCAAAGATAGATATGGTGATAAATCTTCTGGTCCAAGAAGATCTAAATCAAGAAGTTCTACTAGTAGAGGAAGGAAGTCTCGGCTAGTGTATTGGAGGTGCAAGTAAAAAGTTCATAAGAAACATGACTATAAAGTATATTTATCTAAAAATAAATTTGATTCAGCTACAAGTGAGAATATTTTTACATATTTCTAATACATGTCTTATTGTATGCATGCAATATGATGTGTGGTTGATAGATTCTTGAGCATCCTTCCATATGACTCCACACAAGGAGTGGTTTGTAGAATATGAATTAAACTATTATAAAGTTTTATTGGGTGATAGTTTTAACCATGAAATTATTGGTAGATGTAAGGTTAAAATTAGATTAGATATGAAAGTGTTAAGTGTATCCCAGATGTCTAGGATTAACAAGAAGCATGTTATTAGTGAGCTAACTAGCTAAAGTAGGAATGGAGATTACATTCAAAAAGGATGGTTGTAGTTTGATGCATGAAGCCATTACATAGGCAAGTGAAGTAAGACTTGGAATATTATATAAGTTGGATGCAATGCGTTTAAATCTTGCATGTGCACATGCAGCCATTGTGGAAATAAGTAAACCCTCAAATTCAAAGATGTCAAGTATGATGTTGTGACACAGGAGGTTAGGACATGTTGGTGAAAGGAGCCTAAAAGAGACATGTTCAAATAAAATAGTCTATTTATTGGAGAAAGATAAGTTTAGTTCTATGGGTTTCTATAAAGCATGCATTTTAGGAAAGCAAAAAAGAGTCACTTTTTCCTCTAGTGACTATAGAACCAAGGAAATGTTAGAATTGATACATTTTGATATTTGAAGGTCTTTTGAAGTTGCTTCATTAGGTAACTCAAGGTATTTTATTACTTTCATAGATGATTTCTCTAGGAAAACATGGGTTTACTTTCTTACACAAAATTTAGGGGTTTCCTTCAAAGAGTTTGTTGCTATAGTTGAAAGATAAACTAAGAAGGAAATGAAGGCTTTGAGGAGTGATAATGGTCAAGAATATTGCTCCCAAGAAATCAATATTTTTTGCAAGTTACATGGTATTGTAAGGCAAAGAAAAACTCCATATATGCCACAACATAATAGAGTTGTATAAAGGCTCAATAACACGTTGTTGGAGAAGGCAAGAAGCATAAGAGAGGATGCATGTTTGAGTAAAAGGTTTTGGTTAGAAGCTATTAATACAAGTTTTTATGTGAATAATATGTCACATAGTTCTATTCTTAGTGGGATAACACCAAAGGAAGCTTGGAGTGGATTCAAACTTTAAATTTCTCATTTGAGATTTTTTGGGTTTGAAGTATTTTTTCTTGTGCCCAAGGAAAATAGGGAAAATATAGACAATAAATTTGTTAAAGTACTTATTGGATATGGTGATGGAATCAAAGGTTACAAAGTATGGATACCTTCACAACATCACCATGTGTTTATTTGTGATGTAGTATTCAAAGAAGACATTTGCAACAAATAAGAGTCCATTGAAACAACTCTAGACAACCAAGAAAAAATTAGAGCAGCTACTAGTTTGAGAAATCAACAAACTAAAAATTAACCACAAATTATTCTATCGTTAAGTGTGGATCCCCTTTAGACCCCTTTTTTAATGTTTTCACATGATACTAATGAATATTCACACAATTGGCAACATCAATAGGAAAAAAATATTGTTGTGAAAGAGTCCAATCAATCTCAAGTTGTTGAAGAGTAGCTTACACATGAGAAGCAAATCTAGAATTATGATATTATTCAAGAAGTGCAAACTTTGAGAAGTCAGTAACAAAGGAGTGCACCAATAATATTTTGTTATGATAAATACAATAACTTTGCATTATCTTCCATGAGTGATGTGCATGTAGGTGTTAAATATGCTCTCACTAGTGATGAAGCATTCATTGATGGAAGAGAAAATGCAGTCACTAGATAAAAATAAGACTTGGGACTTATAAGTGTTGCCTAAGGGTAGAAAGGTAATTGATTATAAATGGTTGTTTAAAAGGAAATACAAGGTTGATGGTTCAATTGAAAGATATCAGGATAGGTTAGTAGAAAAAGGGTACTCTTGGGTTGAAGGGATTTACTTTGAAGAAATATTTTCTCCTGTGGAAAAGATTGCATCTATTAGATTGCTCTTTACATTGGCTACTACAAATGACTAATAAATTGAGAAGATGGATATGAAAACAACTTTCCTTCATGGAGATCTCAATGAAGATATTTATATGGAGAAACCAGTTGGGTTTGAAGTAAGTGAGAGAAATGTTTTATGCAAGCTGAGAAATTCATTGTATGGTTTGAAGAAATCCCCAAGGAAATGGTATAAAAGTTTTGATATCTTTATGATCAGATGTGGTTTTGTGAGATGTGATGTTGATCATTGTATATATCTCAAGAATGAAGGCAATCACTTTTTATTTCTAGTCTCTTATGTAGATGGTATTCTTCTTTTTAGCAATTCAAAGGATCTTGTGAAGAAGACCAAGTCTGAGTTGTCAGGATAATTTGACATGAAATACCTTAGCCCATTATATTATTTCTTGGGTATTGAAGTGAAGAAAAATCATGGTGAGAAGAAGATGTGAATTTGCTATAAGAGATATATTGCAGACATGCTTACTCTTTTTAGAATGGACCAATACACTCCTATATCTACACCTTTTCAGGTTGAGTTGCATTTTCAAAAGATATGTGTCCAAAGAATGATGATGAGAAGAGTATCATGGATAAAGTTTTGTATGCAAGTGTAGTTGGTAAATTGATGTATGCAATGGTGTGTACAAGACCAGATCTTGCTCATGCAGTTGGAGTTGTGAGTAAATTTATGTCTAATCTTGGTAAGCAACATTGGGTTGCAGTGAAGAGAATTCTTAGATATTTGAAAGGCACTAGTGATTTTACAATTTGTTATGATGGTAAAGAAAATAATCAACTACAAGGTTTTGTAGATTTTTATTATGGTGGAGATGTAGATACTTCTAAATCTACTAGTGCATATGTGTTCACACTATTTGGAGAAGTTGTGAGTTGGAGAAGTAAAAAGCAACAAAGCTCAATCAACTACTAAATTTTAATACATTGCTACTATAGAAGCATCCAAGGAGGCAACCTAGTTACATGTAGTGTGTAGAGGCATTGGTTTTCAATAAAGTTCCATTACTTTGTACTATGAAAATCAAAGTGTATTTTACTTGATCGTGAATCCTAAATTTCAATCTCATACTAAGCACATTCGAGGAAAATTTCATTATATCAAAGAGATGGTGGATTATGGAGAAGTTGAGTTGCAAAATATTGGTACAAAAGACAATGCAATAGATGCATTAACAAAGATATTGGATAGCAAGAATTTGATTTGGTATAGATATTTGATGGGAGTTCTCTCATTTTTATTAGTAACCCTGAAGAATAAGGAAGAAGATGTTTTTTGTTCATTTACTTAGTCTTTTTGGCAAGTGGAATATTGTTTTATGTGTGTCAAAAATACTGGATTTGTGTTTTTGGGAGTTCCTAGACACATGTTGAGATGTTATCATTTGGTTTCTTAAACATGGGAAAGAAAAACCTAAACATGGTACCTTCATGTGTGTATTTATTTTCATAGATGCAACTCTATAAAATATGTATGTGTGAAGAACTATGAGATAAGAACTTCTATTCGTGATGAGCATAGGATAAGAAGACAATTGACATTAGCCTATACACATTAAAAAAGTGGAGTGACAAAAAGGAAGAATGGGAAAATCATGGAGATGGAAAAATACTTGGTACTAGGAAAAGGTTTGATCAATCATTTATGGGATGAAGTAGTTGCAACAACAATGTAGGTACTCAATAGAAGTCTCACAACTGCAGTATAGAATATGACTTAGGAGGTATGGTATGTAAAGAAGCCTTTGGTAAGTCATTTGAGAGTTTTTGTTTTTGGATTATATTCATGTTGAAGATAAGAAAAGGAAGAAGTTAGAGCCAAAGAGTCAATCCTATATTTTTTTTGGTTATTTTTAAGAAAGAAATACATATAGATGTTATGACCCCAAATCTAGACAATACATTGTGTCTAAAGATGTGAATTTTGATGGAGTACATGAACAACAAACAAAAAATAATACAAAGATAATCATAATTTGAGATCAAACATCAAGCAGAGGCACAATATTTTTTTGAAAAAGAAGCATAAAAGGGAAGAGAACATTATGAACACATTCAAGTTACCAATATAGGATCATAAAATCCAAGCACAAGCCCAAGAAGTAAAGCATGTGAAGGTTGCACAATGGGAAAACATCATAGAGAGAGCTTTCGAAAAGGAAGAGCATGGAGAGCATCATATCCATTATAATTGGTTCATTCAAATGTTTGTGGTCCAATGCATGCACCCAATGTTGGTAAATTCGTATACTTTATCACTCTCATTAATGACCATACTAGAAAAAATTAGGCATATTTTTTGAAGAATAATAGTTATGCTTTTGAATTATTCAAGAGCTTTTAAGCCATAGTAGACAATAAGAGCAAATATAGAATCAAAACATTAAAGACTAATCATTGGTGGTGAATATTATTCCAATAAATTCAATCAATTTTGTGATGAGCATAGGATAAGAAGATAATTGACATTAGCCTATACACATTAACAAAATGGAGTGACAAAAAGGAAGAATGGGAAAATCATGGAGATGGAAAAAAACTTGGTACTAGAAAAAGGTTTTATAAATCATTTATGGGTTGAAGTAGTTGCAAAAACAATGTAGGTCCTCAATATGACTTAGGAGGTATGGTATGTAAAGAAGCCTTTGGTAAGTCATTTGAGAGTTTTTGTTTTTTTGTATTATATTCATGTTGAAGATAAGAAAAGGAAGAAGTTAGAGCCAAAGAGTCAAGCTTGTATTTTTGTTGGTTATTTTTAAGAAAGCAATACATATAGATGTTATGACCCCAAATATAGACAATGCATTGTGTCTAAAGATGTGACTTTTGATGGAGTACACGAACAACAAACAAAAAAAACTACAAATATTATCATAATTGGAGATCAAACATCAGGCAGAGGCACAATAATTTTTTGAAAAAGAAGCATAAAAGGGAAGAGAACATTATGAACACATCCAAGTTACCAATGTAGGATCATAAAATCCAAGCACAAGCCCAAGAACAAAGGCAAAAGGAACAAGAAGATAATATGGTAAATTATGCATTATTATTCAAGATTAAAATGAAGCCCTTAAGTTTTGGAGAAGTATCCCAAAGAATTGTATGGACCAAATCCATGAAAGAAGAATGAATGCTATTGAAAATAATAATATTTCAGAGTTGTTTGAACTTCCAAGGAACAAGGAGGTGATTGGAATTAAGTGGGTGTTCAAGACCAAGTACAATAGTGATGGATCAATTAAAATGCACAAAGCAAGACTAGTGGCAAAGGGGTATGCACAAAAAATTGGAATATATTATGATGATACATGTGCAATTAATGCAAGGCAAGACAAAAAAATAATCTTAGCCTTGGCTACCCAAAAAAATGGACTGTATATCAACTTGATGTAAAGAGTGCATTTTTAAATATTAATATTAAATAAGTGTATAAAAAAATCACAAGTATTTGAAGTGAAAGGTAGAGAAGTATATATCTAAAATTTTAAAAAAGCATTACTAAATGACATTAGGTCAGTAGGTTCAATTCCTCAACTTTCAAGTGGGAGACCCGGGTTCAAATCTTGCCAATCGATACATGCATAATAGTCAAGTTTTTGTAACACCACTATGTGGTGATGATGCGATATAAGTATGACCCATTTCAATTCCATTTTACCAATTCAAAAACGTTAAAAATACATTATATGGACTCAAAAAAGCACCAAGGACATGGTATTCAAGAATTGATGCATACTTCTTGAAGTGCGGATTTGTGAGAAGTATAAATGAGTCTACATTTTACTACAAAAGAGAAGGTAATGGTATTTTAGTTGTTTGCTTATATGTTGATGTTCTAATTTTCATAGGAAGTTCATCAAGAATGAAGAGAGTATTTGAGCAATCCATGATACAAGAATTTAAAATTAGTAATTTGGATTTGATGTATTTTTTCTTGGCATGGAGGCACATTAAGCATATTATGGGATCTTCACTTGTCAATCTAAATATGCACATGATCTATTAAATAAGTTTGATATATAAAGTTGTAAAGATGTTATTGTCCCACTTGCATAAAGCGAAATAATATGCAAGAATTATGGAAGTGGAAGAGTGGATGAGAGAAAGTATAAAAAATTGATTGACAATGTTATGTACTTGGCAATAATAAGACTAGATATTGCATATGGAATCTCCTTGGTTTCAAGATTTATAAGTTATCCGTTAGAAGATCATTTGAGAGCAGCTGAGAGAATTTTAAGGTATATTAAGGAAACTTTAAATAATAGAATACATTATACTTCATCCAATAAGATTGAGTTATTTAAATACAATGATTCAGATTAGGGAGGCTTAATTAGTAATAAAAAATCTACATTAGGAAATTGTTTTTCATTGGTAAGTGGATTGGTAAGTTGGAATTCCAAGAAATAATCAATGATTGCAATCTCAACAAAAAAGGTAGAGCATATAGCAACTACATTAATAAACACACAAGCAATGTGGTTGAGGAAGATCTTAGGATCCCTTGGTGAAAAGTAAGAAAGACAAACTACCATTATTTAAACAACATGAGTGCAATTCAAATGACTAAAAATCTTGTTTTTCATACAAAATCAAATAACATTGATTTGAAGCATCATTTTATTAGAGCCTTAGTTTAGGAAAAAAAATTGAATTGAAACACTATAATTTGAAAGATAAATATGTCAAAATTTTGACAAAGTTGCAAGGAATCAAATTATTTCACTTAGAGAGAATACAAATTTCACCATTCAGTTTCAAGGGGGAAAATATTAAAAATTATGATATTAAATGAGACAAAAAATAAAATAGGACAAAATAAGACAAAAATCAGTATAGAACAAGAGTAAGATAAAAATCAAAATTTGGAATTGCAAGTGAAAATTAAGAAAAGGAAAAAGAAATATTCTCACCTGGATTTGGAGAGAATGTGAAGAACCAAGAGACTCTTGAGACAACCAAGAGACATCCTATATATATGTATATTTAAATGACACTGTATTGAAGTAAAATGTACAAATTTGAATATTAGAGTGTTTATTGAAGAATTTTTGTGCAACTTCATTTTATTCTTTCTATATTGTGTTAATATTTGTTTAAGGATATAATCATCACTAATAACAATTCATTCTATGCAATACAAGTGGTCATAATAAAAATAAAAAAATATTGCTTATTTACTCATCTAGTGGCTCTAAAATCTACAATCCACTTCCAAGGAAAAGAGGATGACTAATAAGTTGAGGGCACAATATATGAACTATAAGGATCTCCCTCAATGTCCAAGGAGTATTAAGAAGACCTTCATAAAGCCTAATTTTCTTAAGATTCTATATCAATACTGTGAAATCCTTTCAATGCAAATTTTGAAACCATGACCTTCCTTATAGAATTTGTATTGTGTTAATATTTGTTTTAGGATAGAATCATCACTAATAACAATCCATTCTATGCAATACAAGTGGTCATAATAAAAATAAAAAAATATTGCTTATTTACTCATCTAGTGGCTCTAAAATCTACAATCCACTTCCAAGGAAAATATGATGACTAATAAGTTGAGGGCACAATATATGAACTATAAGGATCTCCCTCAATGTCCAAGGAGTATTAAGAAGACATTCATAAAGCCTAATTTTCTTAAGATTCTATATCAATACTGTGAAATCCTTTCAATGCAAATTTTGAAACGGTGACCTTCCTTATAGAATTTGTAATTGGAGCACTTTTTCAAGGATTTTGACTCCCAATGATAAATTATTTAATAATTGTCAATCTAAGAGTGTAAGCTTCATGAGGTGGCATGCAATGTATATGTGAGCAATAATATTACCAGGTTGAAGCACCTAATGAGATGAATTTGATCCATTGGAAATTAAGACAAGATGTAAAAATAATAAAACGAAGGAATCTATAAAAGATTGAAATTTGTTATTAATAGTTGAAAAATGAGAATTACCAACTAAGACTATTAAATTCCAACCTTGAGAGCTAATATATATATTATCAGAATTTATCCCACACAAGTGCATGAGGTTGTAAAGTATTTCTCCTGGTACATGGAAGTAACCCAACTAGGTCTAAACTTGCAACATTCCCTACTAGAACATTAGGAGGTTGTACAACCAGAAGGAAGAATCAAATAGGTGCAAAAAGAGAGGAAATAGAAGAAGTGTAGAATTGCAGAAAGAGATCAAATAGAAGCAATATCATAGCTACAAAAACTACTTGATCAAATCTCTAAAGTGCATGATCTAAATAACACACTTGTTAACGTAAGTTACATATGTAAAACATCTATAAGTGAAATTACAAATAATGTCCCATAGGAACAGCCTAGTGGTATGTCGTTGGACTGTTATCCATGCTACCCAAGTTCAAACCATAGGGAGGGAGCCCCTTGTTGTGCCCCCAAGGAGTGGCACCTAGATGTATTGTCGAATGTATTGTGAATGAAGTTCTTCCATTTTTTTTGTCTATGCTCTATGACATGTCATGTATAAATGTTTATTGGTAAATAATTCTTTTGTTTCTTATTATTTTCTTATTAGTTGCACATTATTTTCTTCATTATATGAGTTTATTTCATCCTTTATTTGTTGTTGAGTTGTTTGGCTACACATTCTGCTGCGCCAACAATTAGATCAATTAAACCATATCTAACATGTCTTTTTATCACATGTTTTTTAGATCTTTTTCTATCAAATATATTATTCATCTTTCCCAAAGTTTTTTGTTTTCACAATCATCTCCTTGACATCATTTTTATTAAGAGATAAAATCCCACTCGACCTATTACCTTTTAAAATTTGAGTTTCTCCAAGATGAAGATCAACACTATGATGGACTAAATTATCTACTACTTTATTTCCTTATTTATAAATATGTTGACATTTCTAAGAGATTACCTCCAATAATAGATGATGGATACTAGCAATAATATTTTTTTATCCAATCCCCACATCTATTTTTATTGATAGAATTAACATTTTTTATAATCCCCCTCAATTAAAATATACTTCTATCCTATTTCAATTGTAATTTTAATTCTTGTAAGAAGTGTTTTAGCCTTTGCATAGTTGTTAGTTGAAATTTCATATGATTGTGAATAAGTGAGGAGAATTTTACATTTTTTATTTCAAAAAATACCACCTCCACTAGCTTTTTTCACATTTCCTTTACAAGAACCATCAAAATTAACTTTTATAAACCCATTTTCTAAGCATTTCTATTTTACCCTAAATCAAAGTAGATCCTTTTTTTTGATACCATTATCCCAAATGACTCTTCCATAAATGTTCAAATATTGTTATCAAGTTGTTACCACTTCTTTCTTTGTACTTGAGACTTCCTATGATAAGCACCATATCTATAAAAATTCTTCAAGAGAGGCAGCAATATGATTTCAAACTTGGGCATGATTTTGAGATTTATTTTTAAAAATTCTATTATTCCTTTTGAACCATAAATTCCAATGAATAATGTCAAGATCAATCCTCCATAGAACACAATACTTTAGCTTTGATTCTCTCAATGTTGATGGCGGTACCCAATATATTTTCATATTTTTTAAAAGTAACTATAAATGGTGTGAGCAAAGGGACAATGAAGAAGTAAATGGTTTGATGTTTCTAAATCCTTCTTATACAAGGCACATATAGAAGGTCCATGAAATCCTCTTTTTTGTAGACTCTCTCTTGTAAGAATATTACTTTGAACTACTAATGAAAGGAATGTTAAGCCCTTAGGTAGAGCCTATGACCAAAAATTCTCCCAATAAAATATTTAGAAGTAGGAAATTTTAATTGCCCTAAATCCTCATATCCCAACTTGACCGAACATCTATCATCTTTGATAAATTCCAAACCAACTCATCATTTCATATAAAAATCAACAAACTCTTGAATCATCTTTTGAGGTTCATCTACAATTTTTTTTGAGTTTCTCTTCTTCAATTTGGTTATTAATAGAAATTATCTAAATTGCTCACATTAATATAATATTTGACCTTTGGACCTTGACAAGCTAGACATGCCTAAGCCAAATGTTTCCATTTTGAATTAGAAATAATAGGATAAGGCTTTAACCAAGCAACAAACCAAATATTTGAATAATTTCCCTCATTGACTAGCAATCTAATATTCCCCATATTGACTAACAATCTAATATATTTTTTGATCAAGTCCAAACTATCCAGTATAAAGTTCTATGGTGGTGATCCTTTGGGTAGGGTTCTTTTCTTAAATAATCTCAATGCATCAAAAGAACCTAATATATTTTTAATTAACATTTTTTCCAATTATTCCCTTGATCTTTGAATAATATCCACTCAAGTTTTACCCTTAAGGGCAAACTCATAAATTTATAATTTTGCAAGCCTACCCCAATATTCTTTCCTTTGAGATCCCTATCCCACTTATAAAGAGGAAACCTAAAATTTTCCTCTCATCCTTTCCAAATAAAATCTCTTTGAATTTTATCAAATTTTGATGTTATACCTATTGGCAATCTTGAAAGAGACATCATATAAATAGGAATGGATTGCAATGTAGTCTTTGTGAGTTGTAGCCTTCCCATCACTATTAATATTTTACCTTTCCAGCCTGCCAAACAAGCTTTCATTATATGAAAACAAGAGACCCAAAGATCCTTTTTGTTTCCTTTATGAGACAAAGGAATATCCAATTAGGTTGATGGAAATTTTCTAATTTTAAACCCTAAAATATTCATAATAATTCAATGTAAATCTAGGATAGTGTTAATAAAAAAATCATACATTTTGTAGTATTAACCAATTATCCAGTATTCTCATAGAATGATGACATTGGTTTCAATTGCATGTTCTCACTAACTAAGGTATGACCCAAAGGAAAAGAATCATCAAGAAATTGGAGATAAAATTTAAAAAGACAATTTTTTGCAACCTAAATACCTTTTATTTTTCCTTCCATTTTTACCTTTGAGAAAGCTCTCCCTAATGCCTCTATAATAATAATGAATAGATAAGGAGATGGTGGATCACCTTGGCAAAGTCCACAAGATGACTTAAAGTAACTAATAGGAGAACCATTGATCAAAATAGAATATTTTGTATTGATATGACAACATTTAATCCCTTCACACCAACTATAATCAAAATTAAACTTTTTGAGAATATCATGTTGAAAACTCCAAGAAACCCTATTATATGCTTTGTCCATATCTAATTTCATAAGCATACCTAGTTTTTCATGGAATGAAGAGAATGTATGGGCTCTTATACAATGATTACACCATCAAGAATTTGTTTACCACAAACAAAACCACCTTGTTCCTATGAAATAATACAATCTAGGATGCCTTTCAACATGTTTTCCATAATTTTTGAAATAACCTTAGAAATCATATTACAAAAGCTTATTGAATGAAATTATTAAAATATTGTTTCGACTTTTTTAAGAACCAATGTAATAAAAGTGGCATTGATCTCACTTATTGCATCCTTCCTTTTCTAGGCCTCTTCAAGTGCAACCAACGTATCACTCTTTAATAAATCCTAAATTTTTTGAAAAACATTGTAGAAAATTCATTGGTACTAGTTGTCTTGTTAGGATGGAAAGAGAAAATTGCTTTATATAGATCCTCCATGTCATGACCCTCCCTTGGCAAACTTATTCATATGATGGACTTATGAATTGATATGTTATTTTAATGATAGATTAAATAACTATATGATGATTAGTTGTTATAAATGTTTGTTTTATTTGAGAATATGATGTTGCTAATGAATTTGCATGTTTGCGGGACTAGGTGTCCTCGTGGGTGGGTGAAAGACTAACCATCAAGAATGAGGTGTCCCATGAAAGAAAAAAAGAAATGATGGCTATGATAGTCAAAACTATCTAACGTAAGTCTCTAGGGCATATGATGTCCGCATATAGACATAATTCATGCATTTGCATTTTGTGGTCTCACTCTTGTATTTATGTGCTTGAGATTGATGATGGTCTTTGTTTCCTGAACAATCCATCCATTACAGAAGTTGATAACCTTGGGGTTATCGTAAAATCCTTCTATGTATTGGGTAGGAGAAGTAGGGAACAATGATGAATTAACCATCACAATTTGATTGCTGTAAATATCTCCATGGCATTTAGCATCTAGTTGCTTCTTGTGGTTTGAGTTACTTTAGATGGATATAAAGTAACATGGAATATTTGATGCTTGCTTATAAATAAATTATTATTACGAAGGAATTATAGTATTTTATGTTATAAGCCTTTCTTGTGATATTATTTTTCTTATGAAAGTGTATTAATAAGTCTCACTTATTAATGTACCTTGTAGGATTTCTAATATATTATTAATAAAAAGATCTATTAATAAGAAAAAATGAAACTAATGTTTTAAACATTAAAAATTTAAAAATATTAAAAAAAAACAATAATGAAAAAGAACTTTGCTTTGTTTAAATTAAAAATAAAATTTTTAAAGGTAGTTGCAAAGTTAGTTTGTCGAACTATCACCTTGCACCTTAAGAGCCTGTTCATAAAGAATGGGGGTCATTATTTTCTCAAGGAATGAGAAGATCTGAGTTTGGTTGAAGGGAAACCGAGAGAACAAGGAATTTGCTTTTGGAACACCAAGTTAGATAACAACAACATTTGCATCGTCATAGCACACAGTTTAATATTCAAGCTTTTGAAAGGTAATGATGTATTTCTTTTTGTCAAATCGTGCTTCGAAGTTGATGCTTGTTGTTTGAAAACTGCAACCTGTGAAAAATAAAATCAAAGATGGAAAAAAGGACCCTTGTTGTTGGATTTAAAAAACAAAAAATAATACTGTTTAATTTTGTTTAGCATGCTTGCTTTAAGTGTTTTCTCTGGTTCTCAAAAATAATATCATCCAAGAAGGACGTGAATGGTATTGCTTATGAGCATTGCTTGTCATTGAGCATATTATGGTTGTGCCATGCTTGAGTGCTTGTCCTGATTAAAAAATACTAAATTTTATTAATTAAACACTTTTGCAATGTATGATGAGGTGACATATTAATGGATAGTGTGTTGAAGTCTAATGTTAAAATCGTTGGAACACTAAAGCCTGTGTGCTTCACCCCCAAGATAAACATAGGGTAAATAGTGATTAATTTAAATCATACCTAAATTGAAAACCCTAATGTGTTTTGATTTGACCTTTTTATAAACCAATGCTTGTTGCTTGGCCATGTGGAATATTTGATCTCATATGTTAAAGACAAAGGTCTATAATTGTTGTTTTTAATTTATCACTTAACTGCAAAGTTTATCCTTTGTGCGAAAGTCCTAATTTTTTGAAGTGAGCCTTTATTGAATTCAGGTTGATTTATTTTTATAAAATAAAGAAAAGGGTGGGGGTTTGTGTTAAGTAGGTGCCAACCTTTTCAAATCACTTCCTTCGGGTGATAAATTAAATGGGATAAAATAAATTCAAATTTATGCCAAGTGGAATTTTTTTAAGAAATTAGACTTAGTAAAAGTTAACTAAGATCCTCTTATATGTGGATTGTGTATTTGAAGATGTAGCAATGTTATTTAAAAAAGGTGAAGTGGGATTTTTAAAATATGTTGTTTTACTTGGAGTATTGAATAGTTGTTGGAACATGCTTTACTCTAAGAAAGAAAAAATTTAGTAAATTATGATGATTTATATTTCCCATAGTGACAATTAGATAACAAAGAATATCTTGTATTTAGTGAAATGATTATATTGGATAATGAGCGGATGAAGAAACCTTATGGATTGTTCTTAAATTTTGAATGGTTGACATTGACTTGCTTTGCGT
This sequence comes from Wollemia nobilis, assembly GCA_028583015.1. NCBI lineage: Eukaryota > Viridiplantae > Streptophyta > Pinopsida > Araucariales > Araucariaceae > Wollemia > Wollemia nobilis. The sequence continues at coordinate 3,051,997 of JAQPPZ010016833.1, read as the reverse complement.
TCGGATACGTGATGTTTTTATTAGTTGCAAGTCTTATAAAGTTGACTTTCATATTTGAAAATGAATTATAGAACTTTTATAAAAAGGGGCTTGATATATAGATAGAAACTTAGAAAATCATCTAAAGTCAATTTATATTATGATTTTGTGTTATTTCATAATATATGGGGTGTGAATGAACTATTACTATGAATAAAGAAAGTATTATTTTTAATATTTCAAAGGAGAGTTTTAATAAACCTTTAAAAAAAATTATTGAATAATGAATCTTTGTTTTAAAAGATGGAAGAGATTATTGTTTTGATTACATTTATCCTATAGTTTTGGAAATTTTAAATTGATGTAATGGATTATGTTTCTTTTGATGGTTAATGAAAGTTTCTTTTTGAAATATGGAAATTATGATTTGATGATTGGGTGTGGAGTCCAATAGTTACAATGGAACTTATGGGGGTTCCATTAATATGCTTGAAAAAATACTTATGGGGGTATTTTGTTTACATTAAAAGAAATGTGTATGCCTAAAAAGATAGTTATGGGGGTATTTTGATTGCAGTAATTTAAATGTGTATGTTTGAGGAAAACTTATGAGGGTTTTCCACTTTTATTTCTAAATAATAAAAGATGTGATTATGTAAACATTGTATATAGATACATTGAAGGAATTACGCATATAGATTTACATTTTCATAAAGGAGATATCATGATCCCTTAACTACCCATTTCTCGAAGGTGACCAGGAGAAGTGTGATTTGGAGAGCTTCACTATGGTTTTATAAGAAGCTTCTTACTTTGTGAACTTTGTATAGATAAGTACTTATTGATCAAGAATGTAATGAATAGGTTTTATATGCTGTTTGAGAAGGATGATTTGTAATTTGAAATAGATTTTATTATGAATTAAGAAGTTTGTTTCCTTTTTATGTTTAGATGAATTAAGGAAATTTTGATATAACACATAATGCTTTATTATTAGAATGTTTCTTTCATTATGTCGTGTATAATAAAATTTGTTGTACATCTCTTAAGTAAGTAGATGTTATACTTTACTTTCATTCATTTAAATTGATAGAATAACAAATGTGATAATGAATGAGAGAGAGAGATGATAATGAATGAGAGAGAGAGAGAGAGAGAGTAGAATTAGTATTTGATTTCAAGAATCAAAATGGGGTTAGGTTTTGTAACCTTTGGGGGTCTCACCTTAGTTATCCAAAACTAGTGGAACCTAAAGATGAATCTAGACCTGAAGATGTTGTGGTGTAGCAACATCTCAGGGATTTACAATGGGAACTTCGATAATGGACTTTCAAAGTAGAACCAAAGGAAAGAAAATCTTTAGGAAAGATTCAGGTGTTGTAGTCTGAATCCTCTCTTCCAATCGTGGAGGTTGGATCCCTTTGCAAAATGGATTTGGTAATGGAACCCTAAATGACTATTGGGTATCCATGTGAGATGTCATGTGAAGTGATAGTCACCCAATTAAACCATCACAGAGATAGGATAATTGAGAACCTAAGAGGTCTTACACCTAAATACTAGATTAGAAAGACTTACCCTAGTAAAGGAAACGATGTCCCTATTCTTGAGTGATAGAGATACGGTTAATCCCCATGTTGTGGTCAAGTCATCCTACATTCATGGAGAGTGTTAGGAAATAGGAGGACCACATAAAGGTATCCTTTAAGTTGTATGGGTTAGTGTACAAGGTTAAACCCAGTGTTTTATGAGAGAGTGATCACTCGAGGAATGTTGCAGTATGTAAAACTTGAAATATGGATAAACCTCTATGATTTTAATCATATTTGGTACTTCTTTGTGAACCTTGACTAGTTTAAAAAAATATATTTATCTCTCAATATAATTGGGTTATTATAGTTGGTATCATAGCATGGTTGTACAAAAATAAGCTTCCCTAGATGAGCTCTAGGTCATAGGACTAGTAGCTTCCATGAGTGAAACATGAGATTAACCTGACTCGATGAGAAAATTTTAGAAGACTAAATCTTCTAGTTGGGGGTGGCATTTTACATGGAGTAATAGTGGCCATTAATATCATTTGTAGATGATAATACTTTGTTGTTAGTTCACATGAAGGATGTAACTAACTAGGGATTAGAATTGCAATGCGAAGAAGAAGTTGTAACCTAACTCAACCCTTCTTTGTGTGGCTAGTAACTATGGAACCAAAAGTAAGAATAGAAAGATGAGGATCTTCCAAAAGACCAAGGTAACCTAGACCAGTTAATATTGAGGAGAGACCATGAGGAGAAAGTTCAAGAAACTCAAATAGAGAGGTAGAGAACCTCACCTCTATCATCTCATTGTTGCAAGAAGAAATTGAGAAGCAAAGGGACCAAATAGAACAACAAAGAAACCAAATAGATCAACAAAAACAAATGTTGGAGACTATCATGAGTTAGACTTCCCAAAATAGAAATATTGAGGCTAGGCTAGATGAAACTACTATTCTTGGAGAATAGAAAGTTAGAGTCATGAGTGAGGCAGAATTAGCCAAGGATCTAAAAAATGTAAAGACTTATAATTTCATTGGATGAGAAGGGGTGATTCGATAGAGGCTTGACTAAATGAGACATATTTATCCATTAAGAACTATTCCTTTGTGTCTCGAATAGTTTGGACCACAATTTACTTGCAGGAAGTGGGGTTGGAATGGTGGATAACTTTTAAATCTAGACATAAGATTGAGGCTATAAATCTAACATAGAAAGTATTTGTAAAAGCCTTTATGAAAAGGTGTTGGAAATATTTGTGCAAATTGTTGTCATTGATGTCAAAAGAGAGATGTCATTGATGTCAAGGAAAATTCTCAAGGCACAATTATTATTCTAAGTAAGGTCAATAATGAAGGCACAAGTTTATCTCAAGAGAAAGGAAATTTGTTGAGAAAAGCATTATAATATTTATTTTTGAATATTATAATGAAGGACAAAAGGCTTAAGAGTTCTTTGGAACAATGGTTTAAAAATGAAGGCAAGATATTAATATTATTGAAGGCAATAATATTAATTGTGAAGGCAAGGTTCAAAAGGATTAATATTATAATATCTTTATTATAATATAAATATTTCAAGTTATAATATCATTTGAGCGCCAAGTAATTGAAGGTAATTCAAATTAATTTCAAATTGAGGTGGCCAATGTCATATGGTGTAAAAAAGACAAGGTGGGCCGACTTTGGACAAAGAGGAAATTAAATCATATTAATACCCCATGCCTAAAGTCATTTTTGAGTTGTTCGATATGGTGCAAGCAATAATCTCGATATTTGATTTGTTGCACGTGGTAAAGAAGGAAAGGAAAGGAGAGTGCAGTCTTCTACAATGAACAGTGAAGGTTTATGTTCGGATTGGTGCACATCAAATACCATCCAGCTAGCTAGACCAGTTGGTGGCTGAACCTGCGTGAAGGTGTTGTGAGAAGGAGGTTTCGGGTTTGAAACCCATCATGGACCATTTTTGTTTGGTTGGGCAGAGTTCATGGTAGGAGGAAGTAAAATGTGATTGGTGCCTTTGTGTTCTCATGGGATGCGTTAGCACAGCTGGTCATGGCCCTTTGGTTGGGTGCCTTGCTCTCACGAGGTGAGAGGTTCGAGTCACATTGAGGGCAAAATAAAAGAGGTATTTATTTTCTCAATTGTGATTTGATTTTTGTGGGAGTTATAAGGTTGAGTTGTCATTTATTTTTGCTCATTTGATATAGGAGAAATAAGGTGTGAAAAGGGTCTTTTGGTATTGAAATTTAAAATCTGTTTAGAAGGAGAAATAAGGTGTGATAAGGATTCTTTCATTGTATGAGTTGATTGTGTGTGTTTTAAAAGTAGGAGTTATAAGGTGTTTTGTGGTTTAATTATTGTGTGTATTTCTGCATGGTGAAAGAAAGTTTAAAGGTTTTTGTTCTTTGATTAAAAAGCCTTGTTTTGAGAAATTAAAAGGAGTATAGAGCAATATTTTTGTGCACAATTTTTGAGGAAAGGTTTTCATGTGGATGATTGAAAAGTGCTATGCTAACTAACCCTTGAAAGTGGCATAAGAAAGATAGAATATTTTGAGATAGGTTTTGAGGGCACTTCTTCATCAAAGCAAGTTAAGAGGTATGGTGACATTATTCCTTCTTAGAGGTGTTTGATTGAGCAAATATTTCTGAATCATAAAGGTGGAGATAAAAGGTTTGATTAGTGTGGATTGTTGGAAATATTTGAGCTAGGGTTTGTGAAACAAAATGTGCATCCTTGTTGAAAGAAATTGAAAATATTTGTGTTAGATTTTGTGAACAAGTTGTGCTTTATCCTTGAAAGAAATTGGAAACACTTGTGCTAGGGTTGAGAGCAAACTTGTGCATTATTGTATTTGATCTTTGAGAACAAGTTGTGCATTGAGTTGAGTGTTCTTGAAAGTGAATGTGCAAGTGTTAGAAATCAGATTTGTGAAGCAAGTGTGTGCATCAGTTTTGATTGTGGGAAATACATAAGAAGGTTAGTTATCATGTGCTAGACTAGAGCTACCTTTAGAATGCAATAAATGTGAGACATGTGAAAGCGATAGACTTAATGAATGTGTAGAACATATTGAGCATTTGTCAAGTGCATATCATTCTCTATATGTTCAAGAGGTTAAACGAATTCTGGGTAGAATATGTCTAAACTGCTTCAAGTTAAAGAAATCACATTGAAGATTAGATAAAGCACTTGGTGACACTATTATGCAAGATCTAGAAATAGATGAACATTGTTTTGTATGCAATATTTGGAGAGTTGAGAAGAGGTTTTGATGAGCAGATTTGAGTATGTGTTTTGAGTAGTTTTTGAGCATGTGTTATGAGCAAGTCTTTTGAGAAGGCTTGTAGGCATATTTGAGCAAGTCTTGTGAGAAGACTTGAAATAGGTTTGAGGTAGATTTGAGCAAGTCTTATGAGAAGACTTGAAACAGGTTTGAGGTAGATTTGAGCAAGTCTTGTGAGAAGACTTGAAACAGGTTTGAGGTAGATTTGAGCAAGTCTTGTGAAAAGACTTGAAACAGGTTTGAGAGCATATTTGATGAGCAGGTTTGAGATAGATTTGTGCTAGTCTTGTGATGAGGCTTGGTGCAAATTTATGCAGAGTTTATGAGCAGAGTTGAGACAGATTTGTGCATGTAATGTGTGTAGATTTGGGATAGAGTTGAGATAGATTTATGCATGTAACGTGTACAAATTTGAGCAGAGCTGAGAGTGGAAGCCTTGTGGGTTGAGGTAGATTTGTGCATGTAACGTGTGCAGATTTGAGCAGAGTTGAGAGCAGTTTTTGTTGTTGATTTGAGGAAGCCTTGTGTGAAGGCTTGAGGTATATTTGTGCATGTAACGTGTGCATATTTTAGTAGAGCAGTGAGAAGGATTTGGAGTTGACCAGAGTAGAGAGGAGAGGAGTCTCCTGTGGATAGAGGTCCACTAGCTAGAGCAGTGGGGATAGAGGTCTCCTGTGGATAGAGGTCCACTAGCTAGAGTAGTGGAGACAGAGGTCTCCTATGGATAGAGGTCCACTAGCCAAAGCAGTGGGGATAGAGGTCTCCTGTGGATAGATATCCACTAGCCAAAGTAGTGGGGATATGTGTCTCTTATGGATAGAGTTCCACAAACCAGATTTAAGGGGATAGAGTTCTCCTGTGGATAGAGTTCCACAAACCAGAGTTAAGGGGATAGAGTTCTCTTATGGATAGAGTTCCATAAACTAGAGTTAAGGGGATAGAGTTCTCCTATGGATAGAGATCCATGAACTTGAGCATAGGGGATTGAGATCTCCTTTGGATAGAGGTCCATAAATATTGTAATAGGGAATTGGTTCCCAAGATATTTGTTGAGAAAATTTAGAAGAAATATTTTCTCCGTGGACATAGCCCACATTGGGTGAACCACGTTAAATATGTGTCTCTCATGTGTGTGATGATTTGTGCATTGCTTTACTACTGCTATTGATGATATTGGTTGATACTATTTTTGGAAAGATATTGCAATTGATAACATTGGATAATATTATTTGGGAAAGAAAAGTAAAATTTGGTCTTATACTGTTCACCCCCCTCTCAATATAAGCTTGTGTTCTTCAAGAGGTTCCTCACAGAGTAGTATTATGTGGAGAAATTTGAAGAATTCTCCACACTCCTTCAAGGAGCAAGGATAGTGCAAGTCTACCATCATATATTTGTAAAACTATTGAAGTATGTACCACTCTATGAGAATAATGAATGTATGAAGGTACACAAATTTGTCTTAGAACTAGATCCTAAGCTATGATATTTAGTGAATATGCATAAGCCTGACACTTTGCAAAAATCCTATGAATTGGCTTGACAAGTAGAGTCCAATCTGCAATTGAGTAGGACTATTCTCTTTGATTATTTAGTGTTGTCCAAATCATATCAACAATCACTAAGGAAAAGAAACAATGTCAATTTTTGAAATGGAAGTAGGAATGGAATAAGAAATGTAAAGAAAACCCAAATTTTGAAAGAAAAAATGATGGGAAATAAGAAAACTTCAAGAAAAACTTCCAAATTAGAAACAATAATAATAATCCTAAACCTCGCAGGTAGCCCGATATGGCTTAGATAGAAAGGCCAAAGGATCGGGATCAAGAGAAGCACCTAGATCCCAAGGATGGTTGTTATAATTGTGGAGGCCTACACTATGCAAACAGGTGACCACATAGAGCAAGATCAAGTATAAAATCAGAGAAACCCAACCACAATATTTATGCAACCATGGGTAACTGAAACCTTAATGGACAAGCTACACCTTTACTCCTGAATGGTAAGTTATTTGATAGAAGTGTGAAGATTTTTATGGATAGTGGAGCGATTGATAGCTTCATTTCTAGTATAGTTAGGGATATGCCAAAAAGACCAAGATTTTTTGCACAAGGGTGGAAATTTGAGTATGGTTTTGGACAGACCTACTCAATGGATCAATTTTTTCCTATAGTCGAGATCACCCTACCCAACGGCTCTAGCTTATGGTACCTATATGTAGCTTCACTACATACCTTCAACATCATATTAGGGATGGATTGGTTAAAGGCTCACAAGGCCCTGATTAACTTCCAAGATAAATGGATTAAATACATTGAATAAGACAACAGAATATTGAGAATCATCATTGAACAAGGGTTATTTCAACCCCAGTTGTTATCAACCATGCATCTAAAGAATACCATGAAAAAGGAGGAATGGTTTTTGTTGTGAATTTTAATGAGGTTGAGAAGGATAAAAAGGAAGATGTATTTAGAAAACATCCACTTTTGCAAGAATTTACGGATGTGTTCCCTAAAAACCTTCTTGGACTTTCACCAAAGTAAGAGTTTGATTTCACCATCGAACTGATGCAAAGAATGGAACCTATACATAGAACTCCTTATAGGATGAATCATATAGAAATGTAGGAGTTGAAAGTACAACTACAAGGGTTGCTAGAGAAGAGGTTGATCAAACCCAGTGTGTCACCTTGGGTGCACCCATCATTTTTATCAAAAAAAAAATATGGTTCACTCAATTTGTGTATCGATTATCGAATTTTTAACAAAGCAACCATCAAAAATAGATATCCTTTGCCTAGTATTGAATATTTGTTTGATCAACTGAAGGGTGCAACAATATTTTCTAAGGTTGAATTGAAATCAAGTTATCATCAATTGATAATTTGTGAGGACACTCACAAAATTATTTTTAAGACCCGATATGGGCATTTTGAGTTCACAATATTTCCTTTTGGGCTGACCAATGCACATGCAACATTCATAAATCTAATGAAAAATTTATTTAGGAAGCAGTTGGATTGATTTTTATTGATATTTCTAGGTGATTAACTGATATATTATAAGAATAAGGAAGAACATAACAAGCACTTGAGGATGATGCTCGAGCTATTGAGGAAGAACCAGCTCTATGGTAATTTGTCAAAATGTGATTTCTATGTCCCAAAGGTGAAATATCTAGGACATATCATATCTACAAAAGTAATTATAGTATATACCAAGAAGATTGAGGTTATTTTGAGTTGGTCAACACCCACTAATGTATCTGAAGTACGAAGCTTCATGGGTATTACAGGTTATTACAGATAATTTGTGAAGAACTATTCCAATATCACCTATCCATTAACCAATATTCAAAGGAAAGAAAAGGAATTTAAATGGGTATATAAGTGTGTGGCTACTTCTAAGTTGCTTAAGCAAAAGCTTACTACAACACCTATACTAAATATTCTAGATCCTCAGGGGAAATTTTTTAGTTTATACTTGTGCATCAATGGAAGGGTTAGGAGGAGTGCTATCCCAGAATGAATTGGTTGTGGCATATGAATCAAGAAAACTCAAGAAGCACAAGGTGAATTATGCTACACATGATTTGGAACTAGCAGCAGTTGTGCACACACTCAAGATGTGGTGTCATTACCTGCTAGGAAAACCCTTTGAGTTTAAATTTGGTCATCAGAGTTTGATGTACATCTCCACTCAACCTATGCTCAATGCTAGATAGAGAAGATGGATCGAATTCTTATTTGAGTATGACTTTGGTATTCAAGGTTAAAGAGAATAAGGTCATTTATGCCTTAAGTAGAAGAAGGCATATAGTTGTGCTAACCCGTAGTCACATAGAATTGATGGATTAAGTCAAGGAGAAGCAATCACATGATCAATATTGCAATGACATTCAAGCAAATATGATAAGAAATCCTAGAAAAAATAAAGATTTTGGCATAAAATATGGGCATTTGTGTTTCAAAGATAGATTTGTTATACCAAATATTGGTGAATTAAGAGGATTTATCATGCAAGAGGCACATAGATATCCTTACTATGTCCATCCTAGATGGCCTAAGATGAGGGATAATATGAAAAGGACATTCTAATAGATAGGTATGAATAAGGATATTACCGAGTTTATTTCTAGATGCATGGAATACCAAAAAATGAAACCTAAGCATAGGCATCCGACATGATTTTTATACCCACATGATTTACCTATGCAAAAGTGGCAGGTCATATCCATGGACTTTATTGTGATGTTACCTAAGAATAGGTACCAACATGATGCAATACTTATAGTGTTTGATAAGTTAACCAAGGTTGCACACTTTATACTAGGGAGCACAAAGGATGATGCTCTAGTAGTTGCTGACAAATTTATCAAAGAGATATTCATGTTACATGGGTTTCCTAAAGTGATAATATTGAATAGAGATTCTATATTTACATCTACATTCTAGCAAGATCTTCATCGTGCAGTTGGCACAAAGCTAAACATAAGTTTTGCATACCATCCAAAAATAGATGGTCAAATAGAGAGGGTAAACCAAGTCTTGGAAGACATGCTTTATATGTACTGCATGGACCAGAAGTCTCAATGAGAAGACTTTTTTCATCTAGTGGAATTTGCATACAATAATAGACATCATGCTTCCTTATGTATGGTCCCATTTGAATCCTTGTATGGCAGGAAATGCATAACTTCTCTATCTTGGGATAATATAGAGGATCGGGTTATCATCAACTAGGATGCAGTTCGAGAGATGGAGGAACAAATTAGGATGATTAAGCAAAGATTTAAGAAAGTTATCGATCATCAAAAGATCTATGCTAATCTTAAGAGATCACCTAGAGAATTCTCTATGGGAGATAGAGTATTCCTAAGAGTAAATCCCATGAAAAGCACCATCAAGTCTACTAATTTGGATCCCAGATATGTTGAACCCTTTGAGATCACTAAGAATATAAGTCATGTAGCCTATTGTCTCACCTTGCCACCCAACCTATCAAAGATCCATGACACTTTCCATGTATCCCTACTTAGGTGATATATTACTGATTTTGACCATGTATGGAATTTTTTTAATTTGTATATAGTCGAAACCTCGGTGATTGAGGTGAAGCCTATGAAGATTCTAAAGTTTCATTTCAAAATGATGAGGAACTAGACTCTAAAATAGTGTAAGGTCCAGTGGGATCGATATTCTATGAAAAATACCACTTGGGAGAAAGTGGTTGATATGCAAAGATATTTTCCATGTTTATTTGAAAATGAAATGAAATGTAATTCTTTTAATTGCAAGACACTGATGGAACATAGAGGATTGTGTTTAGTCTAAGGGGGTAGTATGTCATGACCCTCTCTTGGTGAACTTATTCATATGATGGACTTATGAATTGATATGTTGTTTTAATAGATTAAATGACTATATGATGATTAGTTGTTATAAATATTTGCTTTATTTGAGAATATGATGTTGCTAATGGATTTGCATGTTTGCAGGACTAGGTATCCTCATGGGTGGATGAAATATTGACCACTAAGAATGAGGTGTCCTTCGAAAGAAAAAGGGAAATGATGGCTATGATAGTCAAACTATCTGACATAAGTCTCTAGGGCACAAGATGTTCACATATAGACATAATTCATGCATTTGCACTTTGTGGTCTCACTCTTGTATTTATGTGCTTGAGATTGATGATGGTCTTCACCACTTGAACAATCCATCCATTACAGAAGTTGATAACCTTGGGGTTATCATAAAAGCCTTCTGCATATTAGGTAGGTAAAGTAGGGAAAAACGATGAATTATCCATCACCATTTGATTGTTGTAAATATCTCCATGGTATTTAGGATCCGGTTGCTTCTTGTGGTTTGAGTTATTTTAGATCAATATAAAGTAAAATGGAATATTTGATGCTTGCTTATAAATAAATTGTTATTAGGAAGGAATTATTAATATTTTATGTTATAAACCTTTCTTGCGGTACTATTTTACTTATGAAAGTGTATTAATAAGTCTCACTTAATAATGTACCATGCGGGATTCTAATGTATAATTAATAAAAATATCTATTAATAAGAAAGAATGAAACTAATGTTTTGAACATTAAAATTTTGAAAATATTAAAAAAAAAGAGAAACAAAAGCAATCATGAAAAAGGACTTTGCTTTATTTAAATTAAAATGAAAATTTTAAGAGATAGTTGCAAACTTAGTTTGTCGAACTATTGCCTTGCACCTTAAGATCTCGTTCATAAAGAAGAATGAGGGTCATTATTTTCTCAAGGAACAAGAAGATCCAAGTTTGGTTGGAGGGAAATAGAGAGAACGAGGAATTTGCTTTTGGAACACCAAGTTGGACAACAACAACGTCTGCAACATTATAACATAGTTTAATATTCAATATTTTGAAAGGTAATGATGTATTCCTTTCTATTGGATCGTGCTTTGAAGTTGATGCTTGTTCTTTGAAACCTGCAACCTGTGAGAAATAAAACCGAATATGGAAAAAGGACCCTTGTTGTTGTTGGATTTAAAAAATAAAAAAATAATATTGTTTAATTTTGTTTAGCATGTTTGCTTTAAGTGTTTTCTCTGGTTCTCGAAAATGACATCACCCGAGAAGGATATCAATGGCATTGCTTATGAGTGTTGCCCTTTCGTGAGAACATTACATTCATGCCATGCCTAAGTGCTCACCCTGCTTAAAAATAACACCATAGGGTGAAAATTTTATTAATAAAACCTTTTTGTAATGTGTGCTAAGATGACGTATTAAAGGACCGTGTGTTAAAGTCCAATGTAAGAATCGTAGGAACAACGAAGCCTGTGTGCTTCCCTCTCGAGACAAACATAGGTTAAATAGTGATTAATATAAATCATACCTATGTTGAAAATCCTAATGTGTTTTTATTTGACCTTTTTATAAACCAATGCTTGTTGCTTGGCCACGTGGAGTTTTTGATTGCGTATGTTAAGTCAAGGGTCTATAATTGTTGTTTTTAATTTATCACCTAATTGTAAAGTCTTTTTTTTGTTTGTGGAAAACACCCCTTTTAGGGTGCCACTTTCGAGTAAGTCCAAGGAGGCAGGGGTATCTATTCTACAAAAATTCGTCTAGGGATCGCATCTGGCCTGTCCCCTTCGGAATACTAAAGAGCATACCTAAAAACACAAATAAAAACAAAATAAAAATAAATTAGAAACATCAATAAACACACAAAATATATAGGAAAAAAAATAAATGAGACAAAGCAAAAAAAAAACCGAGAAAATAAAAATATGAGACAAAAAAACATTACAATAGAAAATCAACAGACGAGATAAAAAAAACACGAGAAAATAAACAAACGAGGAAAAAAACAAAAAAAAACCATAGGAGAAAATAAACAGACAAGACAAAAAAAAACTAATGCAACAAGTAGCAACCAGAAGGCTTTCTCCATCCTGCTTTAACCATGACTAGTGCCACCAACACCCTCCTTATCTTTTCTGATCAAAGAAAATATTCTATGCTTGATGTCCTCAAGAGCATTTACGTCATCAAACTGGTTGATCTAGGTGGTCTCTCTCAGACCTCTATCCACTCCCCAATTAGCAATAGCATCAGCATCCTTGTTTGCAGATCTCCACACATGAAAAATTTTAAGGATTGAAACGAGTGACATAATTATTTAATAGTCTGAATAATATCCACTAACCTCCACTTAGAGGGAGAGGAGGATCATTTCTAATATTTTAATTGGTTGATGATCATCTAGGAATACCCTTCAACATAAATATTCTACCAATTTTGTTTAAGGGCCCACAACAGTCCTTCCAAGAGGGTCTAAGCCTTAGCATGATTATTAGTGGTATCTTCAAGGTTGAAGAAAAAATAGGCTCTCACATTCCCATGGTCATCACAAAAAATGCCACCCCCATCAGCATTTTTGGGGTTCCTCCTGGATGCACCATCAAAGTTGAGCTTAAAAAAACCCTTTATGGGGAGGTTGCCATTTGATATTAGTATGATTCCTAACATTTTGATTATTCTTGTTGGGCACCAAACACTTTTATATTATAAATGTTTGTCCAACCATTGATTTTTTATATCTCTAAGATTGCTATCCAAGGGTTTATCCCAATCCTCCCATTTCTTGACCAAAATAAATTTAGCTACCGCCCTCTAAATAGAAAGTCAAGTTCAGGATTTGGAAATTCTTTCTTCTTTAGAAATAATTTTATTTCTTCAAATCCAGATCATCCATATAATGTAAGTGGGGATCCACTCCCAATTGGCTCTCATATAATCAGGATCAGATTTTCGTCCAACCTACTCCACTATCTGATCTTTAATAGATTGAAAATTATGGAGGGATTTTCTCCAAGAATTTGTAAAGTCTTGCCAGAGAGATTGAGCAAAGGGGCATGAGATGAAGAAATGGTTTGTGGTTTTAGAATCAACTTCTTAATTAGGGCATCTTAAGGAGCCAGAATAACCTCTCTTCATCAAGTTATGACCAGTTAGGATTTTGCCTTGCACCACCAACCAAACAAAAATAGAGATCTTGGGCTGCACTCCTTTCCTCCAATTTTTTTACCAAATTCTATTCCAATCCCCATTGAAGTTAGCCTCCATAAGGAAATTATAATATATCTTGGTAGTAAATTTTCCACCTCCACTACTCCCCCAACACATGTCTGGGCCCTTACAAAAGGAAAGCTTCTTTCCAGAGATGATTCCCCAGAGATTACATGTATCAACATCCCTGATTTTATCAGGCCAGGATCGAGGATATTTCCAAGCATGCAAGGCGATCCTATTGATCTCATAGGGAATGATATGGTCCTGAAAATAGTCCTTGACTCAACTCCAACCCTCCTCTTCAAAGGCCTCTTTCAAACTAGACAAGGAGTTATCTTCTCTTAAAGGAGCATACTGGTTCCATGCATCCTCCCAAAAGAGAGCTTCGCTACCATCCCTGACCTTCCAGAAGGCAGTAGAATGCACCCATGCACTATGGGACGTTAAGCTAGACCAAAGAGAAGATCCCAGAGGAAAATTTTCAAGCCTGATCACCTCTTTCCATTCCACCTTAGGGATATATTTTTGTCTAAGAATTTTGGCCCAAAAGAGGTTCTCTCCATTTCAAAATCTTCAAAATATTTTTCCATTAAGGGCTTTGTTAAATATTTGAAGATCTTTTTTAAAACCAAGGCCCCCCTCCTGGAGAGGTTTACAATTTTTTTCCAAGCAACAAGAGGTCATTTCCTTTCAAGAGAGAGACCACCCCAAAAAAAGTCCTTTTGAAGTTTTTTGAGCTGGTTTAAAACCTTTGTAGGCGCTAATAAAGCAGAGAAGAAGTAGACCGGGAGCGCTTGAAGAATAAACTTGAGAAGGGTTAATATACCTGCCAAGGAAAGCCATTTGAAAGTCCATCCCTACAACCTCTTTTTAAATTTGGAGAGAATTTCATTCCAGTATTTTAGGATTAGAGTCAGATAAAGGAAAGCCCAGGTACTTAAATGGAAGAGAGGACCTCTCATAGTTGAAAAACCTGGAAATATTTGCTTAGACACGAATGGGGGTATTGAAGAAAAACACTTTCATCTTTTGCACATTGATGGCTCCTCTAGAGGCATCTAAATAATCCTCTAAAATTTCCTTAAATCTATGAGCCTTCCTAAGAGTGGCTTCCCCCATAAGCAAAGTATCATCCACGAATTGGAGGTTGGAAATCACCTTCTCATCCCTTGCCACAAAAACACCTTTTAAGACACCAAGGCTCTTATATTTTTGGATAAGTCTCCCAATACCTTCTGCTACAATAATAAAGAGGTAAGGAGAGAGAGGATATCCCTATCTTAGGCCTCTAGGCGAAGCAAAGAAACCAATAGGAGAACCATTAACCAAAACTACAATTGTGATCGAGGAGATACAAGCTTTCACCCACTCAATCCAATCATGATAGAAACCAAAGCTTTCCAAAATATTCAACAGGTAGGTTTGATTAACTCGATATCCACCTTTCACAAAATCTAAGCTTTGCATGCGCACCATACCATCTTAAGTAATAATTTTTTTTTGTCATTACTTTGTGGAATTGATCAAGTATCCAAGAAAGCATAATACTAAGAGTCAAACTCACTCCCCACCATGGTGGGGATTACAAGCCTCAATCTAAATTTATGTGGTGGGGTTTCATAGTTTACATTTCCTAATTGCAAATTTTATCCTTTGTATGAAACTCCTCTTTTTTCAAAGCAAACCTGCGCTGAAGTTGGGTTGATTTATTTTATAAAATAAATAAAAGGATAGGGGTTTGTGTTAAGTAGGTGCCGACCTATTCAAATCACTTCATTTAGGTGATAAATTAAATGGGATAAAGTTAATAAATTTAAATTTATGCCAAATGGAATTTTTTTAAAGAAATTAGACTTGGTAAAAGTCGAACAAGATCCTCGTATATGCATATCGTGCATTTGAAGATATAGCAATGTTATTTAAAAAGGTGAAGTGGGATTATTAAATATGTTGTTTTACTTAGAGTATTGAATGGTTGTTGGAACATGCTTACTCTAGGAAAGGAAAAAGTTAGTAAATTACGATGATTTATATTTTCCATAGTGATAATTAGATAACAAAGAATATCTTGGGTTTAGTAAAATGATTATATTGGATAATGAGCGGCTGAAGAAACCTTATGGATTGTTCTTAAAATTTGAATGGTTGACTTTGACTTGCTTTGTGTTCAGATAAGTTATGTTTATGTTAGTTGCATGTCTTATAAAGTTGACTTTCATATTTGAAAATGAACTATAGGAATTTTATAAAAAAGGGCTTGATATATAGATAGGAATTTAGGAAATCATTTAAAGTCGATTTATATTATGTTTTTGTGTTATTTCATAATATATGGGGTGCGAATGAACCATTACTCTATGAACCATTAAAGGAATTATGTATATAGGTTTGCATTTTTGTAAAACGAGTTGTCTTGATCCCTTAACTATCCATTCCTCGAAGGTGATCAGGAGAAGTGTGATTTGAAGAGCTTCAGTATGGCTTTATAAGAAGCTTATTAATTTGTGAACTTTTTAAAGAGAAGTACTTATTGGTCAAGAATGTAATGAATAGGTTTTATATGCTATTTGAGAAGGATGCTTTGTAATTTGAAATATGCTCTATTATGAATTAAGAAGTCTATTTTCTTTTTTATGTTTAGATGAATTCTATGGGTTACAAAAAAAGGAAATTTTGATATAGCACGTAATACTTTATTATTAGAATGCTTCTTTCATTATGGCATGCATGATTAAATTTTTTGTACATCTCTTAAGTAGATGTTATACTTTACTTTCATGCATATAAATTTATAGAATAACAAATATGATAATGAATGAGAGAGAGTAGAACTTGTATTTTATTTCAAGAATCAAAATGGGTTTAGGTTTTGTAACCTTTGGGGGTCTCACCTTAATTATCCAAAACTAGTAGAACCTAAATATGAATCCAAATCTGAGGATGTTGTGGTGTAGCAACATCTTAGGTATTTGCAATGGGCACTTCAATAATAGAATTTCGAAGTGGATCCAAATAAAAAGAAATCTTTGGGAAATATTTAGGTGGTGTAGCCTAAATCCTCTCTTCCAACCATGGAGGTTGGATCTCTTTGCAAAATGGATTTGGTGATGGAACCCCAAATAATTGTTGGTATCCATGTGAGGGATATCACACAGAGTGATAGTCACCCAATTAAACCATCACAAATATGGGATAATTGAGCACCTAACAGGTATTACGCCTAAATACTAGATTAGGACTTAACCTAGTAAAGGAAACAACATCCCTATTCTTGAGTGATAGAGATAGGGTTAATCCCCACGTTGTGGTCAAGTCATCCTACATTCATGGAGAGTGTTAGGAAATGGGGGGACCACATAAATGTGTCTATTAATTTGTATGGGTAGTGTACAAGGTTAACCCCGATGTTTTATGGGAGAGTGATCACTCTTGTGCACTCGAGGGATGTTGCAATATCTGAAACTCAAAATATGGAAAAACCTCTGTGATTGTAATCCTATTTGGTACTTCT
This sequence comes from Wollemia nobilis, assembly GCA_028583015.1. NCBI lineage: Eukaryota > Viridiplantae > Streptophyta > Pinopsida > Araucariales > Araucariaceae > Wollemia > Wollemia nobilis. Next base: position 3,035,117 of record JAQPPZ010016833.1, on the reverse strand, counting down.
TTGTGAACCTTGACTGGTTAAAAAACATATTTCTCTTTCTCGGGATGGTTAGAATTGGGTTATTACACTTCATTACTATATTTTTTATCAAGCTTTCATTTTTTCCCTATGTGATAGTTGATATAATAGTTCGCAAAAGCTTATATTTTACCTCCTTGTCTTGTCTAGTATCTAACAAAATATTTTTTAAATAATTAATTGCTTCCTTCCTTATATCTTCTTCTTCCTTAATATTTTTTTCATCTAGAGTTAAAATAGAGTTAAAATATTTTTGATGTGATAAAAATAAGAAATTGTTTTTGTTGCAACATGATTTTTTTTTTGTATTTCTATCTCCTTGATCCATTTCTCTCTAATTTTTTGGAACCAATATGACTCCCTTTTCAATACATTATGATCTTGTTTTTCTTTCACATAAGAATCATGGTCCATTCCATTGATTTCTACTATCTCTTATAAATTCTTGAGATTTGATTCAATTTTATTCTTTACTTTAAAATATTTAGCATTTCAAATATTCATTTGATCCTTTAAATATTTATCTTTTGAATAAACCTATACATATATGATCCTTCAAAATTTGTTTCATCCCACCATAGCATAACCATCTAGAAAATTTCAAGGTATTCAAGTCAAATATACTAGAAGCAAAATGAATTTAGATGGTATTATTGGGGTAAATCACAAATCAAAAGAATAGATTTGTGATTTGATCCTACTCTCAAGAAAATATCTGAAGAGATTGTATATTTTGTTTGCAACCATGTATTGAACAACAAGAACCAATCGATTCTTTATGCTATATGAGTTCATCCAATGCATTTGTTATCCCAAGTATATTGAAAACTTTAAAAACTAACATCCTAAATTCCATTGGAATTGAAAAATGATGCAAAGCCTTGCATTGATTTAGGCCATGCTAAAATACCACACTTGTTTTTCAAAGGAGATAGAATTTTGTTGAAGTCACCCCCAAGAATCAATAAATCACAATTAAAATCATCATTGTGTTTGACAAAAGTATGTTAAGATCCTTCCAATATTTTTCATGAGGAATAACTATAGTTGGGGTATATACATTTGTAACCCCAATTTTGATGTTTTTTTCTTTTCTACAAAATAATCCAAAAACCCAATTAATTTTTCCTTCTAACAATTGTCCATCCCATTTGCATTTGTTCCATATTGTAGCAATACCACTTGAAGCTCCTATTAAAGAAATTGCTAAACAATCACCCATCTTCCAAATATTTTTAAGACCATCCTTGCATTCCTCTCTACTTAATTTCATTTATTTTATTAAAATAAACTCAAGACTATAACAACCTATTAATTCCTTAACTTTTTTTTTAGGTGTCTTACTCATACCCCTAATATACCATGATATCATTTTCGTCATCGCTTTTTATTTTTATTGGTGGGATTAGCCCCAATTCTTGTTAACACCTATGATATTTTTATTTGGTTTCCCAAATTGATATTCATTTGGGTTTCTTTTTCTCTTTGTTCATGCTTTGAGGACCTTACTCTCCTTTTTCCATTCCCACCAATACTTTTTATCTTCATCAATCTCTTTTACTTTTACATATTGTTTAAATAAGACTTATCTTCTAAAGAACTATGTTGCCCTAAAGAATATGATGAAATACAAGGAATAACCTCATAAACACTTTATTCTTTATGTTGCCTTGGAAGCCCTAAAGTGCAAGGATTATCCTCCATAGCAATTAATTTATTATGTTTCCCTTATAAACCCTAAATTTCCATGGATATCCTCCATATGCATTTCTTTATGATGTTGCTCTTGAAACCCTAAAGTGCAACAGGTACACTTTATACTATTTTCATTTTGGTTACAAGAAGATTTTAGGCTACTTGAGAAAAATGAAGATGATTTACCTAGATTAACATTGGTTTCCTTCACCTTATTTGATTTAAAATTTGGCTCCCCATCTTCCTTTACACCTTTAACCCCTATATTTGAATTTGTGCATTGTACTTCCTCATCCCTTGTGTCATTTTTTCTACTAATAATTTATTTAAGTAAATTATAATGGCCTTTGTCATTCGATGATGCATAGGGATTTTTTTTGCCACTTTATTATGAGTGGAAAATCCTTGATTTGACCTAGCTTCTACTATGATATGATCTCCTTGTTTCATATTGACATTTACCTCATGCTCAAAAATTTCCATCTTTTTCTCCATTATTTTCTCTTTGCAATCTCTTGTCATGTGTCTGGTCTCATGATATTTGCAACATCGGAATGTAATGTTTTTATAATACACTTGTTGATCACATTTTCTTGATTCAAAAATTTAATCCTTATAGACTACAAAAAAGGTTTTAAAATATCCAAGGCAACTTGTATTTGAGTATATACATGCCTTCTCTCCTTAGTACTTGGTCCCTCCTAGATGAAATCCCCTAGAGTATTCCCGATATTCTTCATAACCTCCTTATTTATTAGTTTATAAGGAAGTCCAAAAAGCCTAATCCACACTAAAATATTTTAATAGTCTATCTCCACAAAAAAATTCTCACTCCATGGTCTTAAATATAATGTATTTTTGCCTCTAAACCAAGGGCCACTATCCATTATTTTATCCCTTATTTCTAAACTAGATAAGATAATGAGGAAAAATATTTTTGGAAGAAAATTCATGGAGTAATTTGAATTCAATCCTCACTTCCACTTGATCCAATTTTGAATCTTATAAAAACCTAGCTAGTATCCATGGAACTTACATATTAACCCTCTAGTTTTAAGAACCATTATATCATGCTCAATCATCTTATCCTTGATAACCACTTCTAGTGTCTACTACATGGATAGGGTTTGCCATAGATTCACTCTTCCTTTTATTGCTAACTAGGGTATTCATACTTCCAAGCAGGGCATCCTTACTTCAAGGACTTTCAAAAATTTATTTCCTACCATGTTCTCTAGATATTTTTCATATGAATACTTTAGTTTTTGAGTTTATTCTAAGATATGGAAAAAAATTGGTAGTCGCTCCTTGCCCGCACTTTACTTCCTACTTCCTGCTCACACTTCTTACTTGCTTCTTGCTTGCACTCATGTATTGGTCATCTTAATTATTTCCAAGATAACTTTTTTTTAAGGTTTCTTCAAAGTTTGCTAGGTAGTCATAGAGTTATCCTTAAGAGAATCATCCCCTTCATCCCTAACATGATTTTTTTAATTGGTTATATGAAATTGAGAGGGTCTTCACCCTTATTACATCATGACCACATAGTGATATTACAACAATTTGGCTATTATCCATGTATCACTTGAAAATATTTTATCTTGGGTCTCCTTGAAAATTGAGGAATTTAACCAGTTGAACTAATGCCAATTGATTCATCTCTATCATGATTACAAAATATTTTCTATTATTCTTTTTAATGGGTTATATGGAATTGAGATGGGTCTCACCCATATTATTACAACTTAGCAATTTTGCATGTATTACTTGGGAAGATTCAAACTTGGGTCTCGTCCTTGAAAATTGAGGAATTTCATTGGTTGATAGTGTTATTTGATCAATGTTAAGGTTCATCCATGGGACAAGAACCTTGGTTGATGGTATTGAAAATATTCACTTCTAATGAACTATCCCAAATCCTGTGGGCTAAATATTAAGGTTCACCAATGAGATTGGAACCTTGGTTTAGGGTGTGAAACTCCTCTATCCACACCAATTTATCTAAACCCACGAACCCATTGATTTTTGGGGTGCCAATTTTTTTATTTTGGAAAAAATGGGATATTGAAATTAATATAAATTGAAGGGAAAGGAAACATATTAAATAACTAAAAAATAACAAAAAAACTTTCATCATCAATTTCAACTCTCCAATGCCTTGTCAAGTATCGTCCAATAAGAACGTGTTTGTACATTAGTTTTCATATTAGATTGTTTAGAATATAAATAAATGAGTTCTTGTATATCTTAAGAATGTTCCTACAATATAAACTCTAATATGACCTACAAAAATTAAAAACAAAGGACTCCATACTACCTTGGTATTCAAAAACAATTTAGTAAACAATACAAAATTATTAAGTACAATGCATTATGATAAAAATGAATTCGTGGAAGGAGTGGATGGGAATAATGAAAACAATAACAGTCATGCTCAATCCCCTCTTTCAGCTTCCATTTTAGAGCAGATAATAGAGTGGAATGAGTTACCACAATCAAAGATTGTAGGGGTATTGATAGTGCATAACCAAGAGAAGTCAATAGTAAAGGATGTCATCATGGGTGTGGTGTAAAAGAACAAAGAAAAACCAACTCTAGGGATCAGCCACATGGAGAGGAGACCAAAGAGTATCAACTCTTAGGGAGTGGATAGAAATTTAAATAAGTAATTGATAGCATCTCAAGAAGACAAACTGGTCACTAGGGGATCGATGAGGACAATAGGCTCTTAATGGTCTTAAGGTAACCAATGATTATACAATCATGAAATAATAAGGGTTTAAATAGTATATACCATCGATTTATTGTTCGAACTATCTTAGAGAAAAGTAAAACATATTTTTTGCTTATCTAGGAGATAAAAATGTTGTTGGATCTCATGTATAAAACAATAAATAGACTTTGGAGGGGTGTTGGTCATATGGAAGTGGCTACCCAAGGGGCCTTAGGGGGGATAGTTACCTTTTGGAACTCTCTTTAATGGATGACAATAGAACATATAGCTTGGAGGGTGTCCTTACATCCCATTTTAGGAACAATGTGACATCTACGAAGCTTTTAACCACAAATTTCTATGGGGCTCAAAACCTAGATGGTTAGATTCGAAAAGCGATGCATAATATGAGTCTCAAGGGAGGAGTTATATTGGATTGTTGTTGTGGATTTTAATGCTAAATTATCACCCAGATATCAAGAAGAAGGAATTCCAATTTTGGACTCAAGGGATCAGCTTATGATTGCCCAAGTCTATGCATTACACATGGTGGATATTAAATGTATTTGAACCTACTATACTTGGACTAATAAGAGGAGGGAGCCATATGGTAGGAAGGTGAAGTTAGACCATTTTTTGTTTTAGAGGAGGTATTTGTGAAATATAATCTTAAATTTTATATTTTGGAGGATCTAGTCTCAATTTAATTTCCCATACTATTGGGGGGGGATCAAGATAGGGTAGCACCATAAATCATTCAAATTTGAAAACTTGGGGATATTAAATAAGGAACTTCAAAAGAAAATCTCATAGTAGTGGGAAGATGGACGACCGACATATGAGATAACAATGTCTAGATTTCATAAGCAACTTCATTATGTCAAGGATCATATGAAACAATGGAGGTGAGCTAACAAGTTGGACTTTTAGGCCCAAAGAGTTCCATTGTTGGTCAGATGGTATGAGGTGTTAAAAATATTTAGGGAAGGAACAATTACATAGCAACTCAAAGAAGATGATGAATTCTGTAAAGTTATTGAGTACATTGACAACCAAGAGGATATCTACTAGAAATAGAGAGCAAGAACCACTTGGTTATTGGAAGGTGATAGAAACACCAAATTTTTTCATTGAGCTACTTGTGCTAGGAGACAAACAAACAAGATGGAAGCTCTTCAAGATGAGAACAGACTCTCCTTTGATATGATCCCAGGTGTGCATTTCCATTCAATATATTATTTTTCTAAATTGTTTAAGGAAGGTATGTTGCAAGATAAAGAGGCTCAGAAAGAAGTTCTTGATGGCATACCCTCTATCATATCTGAAGAACAAAATTAGGTCATGCTTAAACCCATTGATAAAGAGGATTTGAAGAAGGTAGTCTTTGGAATGAGTGTGGGAAAAACACCAAATCCAGATGTATTTTCAATTGAGTTTTTTTAGACATTTTGGGATAGCTTGGAAGAGGACGTAATGGCTATTATAGACGAGTCTAGAGGTAGTAAAAGAATACTTAAAGCATTAAATCAGACATTCATTGCTTTAATTCTAAAAGGGGAGGAGGGGTGCATTTTCCAAATTACATACCTATCACCTTATGCAATGTCATATACAAAATAATCACAAAGGTAATGGTTGAGCAATTAAAACATCTCCTAGACAACATTATTTCCTCGAAGCAAGGGGATTTTGTAGAGGGCAGATAGATCTTGGATGTTGTGGTTCTAGCTCAGGAGGTAATCCACTCAATGCAAAAATATGGTAATAGAGGAATGCTCATAAAATTGGATATGTTAAGATTATGATAGGGTGGAGTGGAGCTTCTTGTCAAGGATGATGACAACCTTCAACTTCTCTCAAGATTGGATAAAATGGGTCATGAGTTGCATATCTACTCCGACATACTCAATGTTAATCAAAGGTCTTCCCTCACAACTATTTGGAGCCACTTGAGGCCTTTGTTAGGGAGATCCTTGTTCCCCTTATTTTTTTCTCATATTGGATAAAGGCTTGGGTATACTCATCTCAAGGAGAAGACAACATGATTTGCTAATAGGCATCAAGGTCGATGAGGAGGTTTTGACTCATCTATAATTTTTGTATGATACAGGATTGATGGGAGCGGCCAACATCAAGGAAGTAAGAATGATCAAGATAATATTTACTCTAGGTCCATAAACCAAGTCATCAATGATAAGAAATCCAAAGTGGTATTCTTTAATCTTGATTTAAGGCTTTAGGACAAAAGTTTAGAGATCTTGGGATTCATGAGGACTTCTCTTCCAGTGGTCTATTTGGTGGTCCCTTTGCATTTAAAAATAAATAAAGATAACTATTTGGAGAAATATTTTGGATCGTATCAAAGAAAAATTAACCATTGGTCTCACAAATGGTTAACCTGTGGGGGTAGATTAACTTTTTTATAGTCAGTCATTCATGCCATGACAATTTATAAATTTTCTACCCTTACTGCCCCACACCATATAAAAATAGTTGGATAAGATGGCCAAAATATTTTTATGGGGAGGAGTAAAAGGAGAGAGGAAATGGGTGTTAGTAGGTTGGGAGAAAGTAAGTCATCCCAAGGCAAAGGGAGGTTTGGGAATCAGAATATCAGAGCTAATGATAAAGCTTTGGCTAGAAAACTTTACTAGAGGTGGATCTCCAAGCCAATTTCTTTATTCATTAGAATTTAACTAGTAAATATCTAGGATAGGTGAACCCTAATAAGGTGAGTCATTTTCCTTTAGATGGCAATGGGTCCCTAGTGTGGTAGGCTCTAAACTTAGGATCTTAGGTAGTGAATGATGGGTTAATTTGAAAAGTGAGGAGAGGGGAGAAGGCTCAATTTTGGATAGATTAATACCCACCTATCATTGTTAAATTCCTACAACTACAACCAGTAAAAACAACTATGGAAAGTAGGGGTTGGATCAATATTGAAAGTTATTTCAACACGAGTTATTTTGGCAATTATAGAGTTGGGCAATTATATATTTAAGCAGTTTAAGAAGTTTTACGAGTGGCCAATTCCAATCCCTCCATAATTGACACTCATCATGACTAAAATATTGGCAGAAATATTTCTCACAAGTAGAGATGAAGCAGATAAATTAGCTTGGGGCTATGGGAGCCTTGGAGCCTACATGATGAAGGATGGATATGAAAAGAACTTTCCAAAACCTCTTTCTCATGCATATTAAGTTGAGTATTGGAGAAAGATTTGACAATCCAAGGGTTGACCAAAAGTAAACTTCTTTGTCTGGCAGTTCATGCAGAATGGAATTCTTACTCTTGATAATCTGAGACGTAGGGGAATCGTTGGCCCATCCCAATGCGAAAATACTACAAAAGTGAGGAAACATCTAACCACTTGATGTTTGAGTGCCCGTTCACGTGCCAAATCTAGGAGTGATGGTTTTTAGCTTATAAAATATGAGCCAATGGTGATTTGAATTGGATTAATATTTGGGAAAGATGGAAGAGGGGCAAATTTAAATCTAAAGCTCTTCATATTAAGTGGAAGCTTGGATTAAACTTTATTTTGTGGCAAGTGTGGTTGGAGAGAAATGGCAAAATTTTAGAGAAAACTTTTCATCCTTGAATGGCATCTAGCAGGCCATTTGGAGCAAAGTCATAAAAACTTTGGCAATGTATGCTAAAGAGGAAAATCAAGTGGATATAGGGGTGATGGAGAAGGAAGTTGAAGTGTAGGAGGGGTAGGACAGAGCTAGTTGGAAAACAACCCTAAAATATTGGATTAAAATTAATATTTATGGAGCTACAAAAGGCAATCCAGGTAGAGCTGAAATTAGAGTGGTCTATAGGAATCATGTTGGGACGGTGCTCTATTAGGAACTACAGGACCTAGGCAAGGCCATGAACAATGAAGCAAAATCCTTAGATATCAAATTTACTTCTATTTGGGCGGTAAGACAAGGTTATAGGAGGATAATTATAAAATCATATTCTCAAAGCTTAGTAGGTGCTTTGGATTGCGTGAGGAACTTTGCTTTGGAGATATAGAAGTTGAGGATTCTTGTCACCCAAATTAAGGAGTTATGGAGGGAATCAAATGATGTGATTTAGATTTATGTGGGTAGAGCTTTGAATAAGTGGTAGACTTCCTCGCTAAGACAAGTACCAAGAAGGGGGTAGGGGTTCAACGACACAGTGGCATGGCTATTGAGGATGAGACAATTAGCTAGGTTGGTGAGCAAATCTAGTGTTTGGCTAATTTGGACAACCATTACAAATATATGGTTTAGGATATTTAGCTCCAATGCAAATCTCCTTTTAGTGTTGTAACAAAAAATGGTTAGTTCTTAGGATCTTGGGTTTTAGAGTTATGGAAGTTTGTTGGAAATTTAAGAGGAAATGGGTTCTCTTGATGGCTAAAGTTGGAAGTAGTCTCATCCCAACTTGTAAATGTAATTTAAGATAAAAATGAATTTATGCAAACACTTTATTAGAAATAAATGCAATAAAATAATATGGATTTTAGAACCGTTCAAGCACATGTTAAGAATATATCAATAAGAATTGAATTAAAATTTTATGTAGATGACATTATTTTATAATATTGTGGATCCATGATGAAAGCTATAAAGCCATGATGATTCATCTCCCACAATTATTCATTGCATCTTTATACAAACTAAATAGAATAGAAAATGAATAAACATTGATGAAAATGGACTGGTTTATCTTCTAATGGTTATTAAACATTTAATGTTACATAATGGGTACTAAAAATTTAATGTACCCTAACATTGGTGTTGAATTTATGCTATGAAAACTGATGCTAGATGGAGATATGTTATGTAGGAAAACCTTTTTAACAAAAATGTAAAAAGAGAGTTAAGCATGGTCAACATGCATTGTGAAGGGCCTTGTGTTGATGTTATATTGTTATTTGTACACCTCGTATAAATGGATCAAGCTATATGAGTACTTAGGGCAACATCATTGGCCAAATGATCTAGGACTCATTACTTAAAACCTTGCTTGAAATTTGAGATGTCAACTTAAAGGTAGGTACTAAAACCTTGTTTGAAATTTGAGATGTCAACTTAAAGGTAGGTATGCTTGAGCTCTTCAAATCTTAAAAGTGGTTTTTTTATTCCTCAAACCATGTCATTCAATTGGAAAAGAGTACACATTTACAATCCAATAAACCAAATATGGGATGGAACATCAAAATTCCTAATAAGCATAGCTAATAACAAAGGTGTTGCCAAAATGAAATCCTATAACTAGTAATAGCATCTACATTGGCTCCTTATATAATGAAAGCATTGTTCATAATAAGCCAAGCTTCATTCTTGATTATGACCACAATTAGAATATGGTCTATCTAACTTTTTCATTTAAACCTTTCCTTCTGATATTGAAGTATGGCTGACTTGAACAGTTATTGTTAGTCTCAAATGTTCCTTGCAAACTTGTATAGGTGTGGTCATTCAAAGCGTATGATAATAATGAATCTTTCTTAGCCAACAAATCCAATATATGGAAGAAAACATAAAAATCCAAAAGATATCTAATAATACAAAAGTGACTCAAGCACAAGTTCCTACTCTAACTAGAAATAACACATCTAAAGTGAATTTTCTAATGGAAACATATGGCTCACAATGCTTCAAGCTCTATATGGGATCTTATTAACCAACAAATATAATATATTGAAGAAAATATCAAAATCCAAAAACTAAGCTAGGACTACAAAAGTTATGCAAGCACAAGTTCTTCCAATAAGAAATAACAAACCTAGAGTAACTTCCAATAAGAAATAACAAACCTAGAGTAACTTCCCTTGTGAAGTGCATGGATCAAAGTGCTTCAAACTCTACCGCATTATAAGGACCATAACAACCACAATATGGTTTAATCATTTTTTCAGTTACGGTATAATTTTTTAGTGGTGGTTATTAGCCTCCATAAATAATTTTTGATGTAGAGTTGATTGTAATGTCCCTAGTGCAATACCCATTGTCTCCTATTAACAACTTAATTGTATTCATGTGAACATGATTCAATCTTATTAAACGTTGCATTAAAATGCAAAAGGAATCTCATTTATTTTCAATCTTAGTGGTGGTTATTAGCCTCCGTAAATAATTTTTGATGTAGAGTTGATTGTAATGTCCCTAGTGCAATACCCATTGTCTCCTATTCACAACTTAATTATATTCATGTGAACATGATTCAATCTTATTAAACGTTGCATTAAAATGCAAAAGGAATCTCATTTATTTTCAATCTTTGTCTGCACTGCAACTCATCACAAGTGGCAGAAGACAAATCAATCAATCAAAGTGGTAAATACAACTTTAAACATGCTTGTGAATAGTACAATACTAAGGTAAATGCCAATTGTGTTTGATTTCTCAAGGCTAGAGATTTCATGCCAAAACCAAATATCAACAAAAAAGTATATAAATTTCAAATTTGAATTCACCACAATTTGAGTACCTACACATTGTGAAAATAAACTCCATCTTATTTTTACTTTCACAAGAATACGACAATCCTTTAGATTGAGTGAACTAGATAGCATGGATGTAGTTTTAAATCAACGGTCTTCACTTGATCTCCAAGCTCTTGGTTGATGTATCGACTTGTTAGATCTAGATACTGACATAAATCCACAAGCATACTTTTGTTGAAGCCCATGCCATCTTGGTTGATGAATTGAATCGTTAGGTCTAGATAATACCATATTTTTTTTGGTATAAGGTAGAGGTGGTTATAAGGTCCACAAACCTTTTACATAGTCAAAATGGGCTGGTTCTAGCATCAAGCCCGTATAATCAAAATACAAAATGGATCTTTCTAAGACCCACATTAAGCCATACTTAGAGTCCACAGTCCTATACTTGTCGCTTGACTATTCAGGATAAAACAAAAACCAAACAACACCTAGCACTTACTAATACCACTAGGTTGTTGTACTGTACACTTGTCACCTCCCAGGCCCCAGCAAATGGGATGCCTTTTCTGCCTAATTCCATCTGTCGGATTACTCATCATCAACCCCTGATCTCTTGATGCTCTAACAGGTTTGATCTTAGCTCTTTTCTAGAAGCCAACACCAATAGTTCTTGAGGGAAGTTATCCTTCCAAATTTGCATCTCCCCAACAGAAACCGCAATATTTGCCATTAGATCCGCCGCTCTGGTTCCCTTCTCTGAAGGTGTGTTGGATTCGGGAATTAACCAAATGAGATTTATGAATCTTTGCTTCTAGGATAAGCTCCAAGATGGTCCAATTGGGGTCTTTATCCTCCTTAATTGCCTTGATTATATTAAGCGAATCCCCTTCAAAGATAACTTCCTTATAAACCTCAAGTCCGGCAATTCTCATTGCTCGCATGCGAGCTCGAGCTTCGAAAAATGATTTGTTTGAGTTCCCAAAGGCTCTGCAAAGGCAAGGACCACTTTTCCTTCCTCATTTCTCGAACTCCTCCTACTCCTGCAGCCCCCGATTTCCTTTAGCTGCCCCATCAAAATTAAACTTAACCCACTTTTGTGTGGGGGGTATCCACTTGACACCATCCCGTGGGTTGGTTGTAATGTCTAGGTCTGGAAGTTCCTCTCCCCAGTTCCGCAAAATCCTCCTTTCCCTTAGAGACATGGTCTCATTTTTGAAGAAAGTTTTCCAGTTTTCTTTCAAAGCTCTGATTATTTTATTACCACATAACCTGGGATCTTTCTTACGTCCTTTAAATACTCTCTTATTTCTCTCATTCCATATCCCCCATAAAAAATGGGGTAAGCTGAGCTTCCAGAGCCAAGTCAAAAGTTTCGCCCGGAAGGGGGAAGCCCACTGTATGCAGAAGTCAGACATGCTATTTGGACAGACCCAATCTATATGAAATTTGGACAGGATCATTTGGAAGACTGTACAAGAAAATTCACAAGTTAGAAATATATGACTTACAGATTCTATCGCTTTCTCACACAAGATACATCGATTGATGAATTGGAAACCTCTCCTTTGCAGATTATCTGTTGTCGAATCTTATTTTGAACTGCCAACCAAAAGAAGAAAGCTATTTTTGGGGTTAAATTATTTAACCAAATAATAGAAGTCGGAGTCCAACCATTGAATCCTGAGTGGATTAACTTATAGGCAGTTTTTCTTGAATAGATCCCACTTGTAGTTTTGCCCCAAATCGCCTTGTCTCTTCCTTCCCCAGGAATGATCGGGAACACCCTTAAAGCATCATTGAGTTTGGTTAGGGCCACCTTCTCTTGCTCTGACAGATTATGAACTGTGATTTTCTTCCAAGAGGAAGTTTCCTGTGCTATAGCAATAAAATCCCCTACTTTTCCTCCCATTTCCTCCGAAAGTTTATGTTGGAGGACCTGAAGGTCTAAGTTATCTTTCAGAGGGGCCTCTTCTAACCACGGGTCTTGCCAAAAGTCCACTTGTCTTCCATTACCAATTCTCCATCTGATGCCTTTCCTGACTACCTCCCGACATTCGAGCAAACAATTCCAAAAATAGGATCCTCTAGGGAGATTATCAGCTTTCAAGAAGTCCTGATTATTTTTTATATATTTTGCCTTAAGAAGTTTTACCCATCCCAATTGATCATTATTGATAAATCTCCATACCTGTTTGCCAATCAGAGCTTGATTCATTTCTTTCATTCTCTTTAGCCCCAGGCCCCCCTGATCCTTGCTTGCACACACCTGATTCCATGCTACCAACGAAATTCTCTTTCTCTCCTCTGAACCTGACCACAAGAAGTTGCGTTGAATTTGCTCCAATGTAGCTCGGACCTTTGCAAGCATTCTAAATAGAGACATGCAGTAAATTGGAATGCTCTGTAAAGTAGTTTGAACTAATAAGGCTTTTCCTACGGAGCTGAGAAGGCTGCCCTTCCACCCTGCTAACTTTTTGGAGATCCTGTCAATGACTGAGTTCCACAATGTAGCCTTCATTCTTCCTTCGAACATAGGCATGCCTAGATAAGTTGTTGGTAGAAGCTCCTTTCCACAACCGAAGAGGTTAGCTATTCTTTCCTCCCTCCCACCAGGCATGTTAAAGAAATAGATGCTACTCTTCTTATAGTTTATGTATTGTCCTGCTTCTGTCTCATACTTGGTTAGAATTCTCTTCAACTTCCTAGCCTGAGGCACCGAGGCTTTGGACACAATGATTGTATCATCCACAAACTGTTGGTGAGACACTGGCTCTGTTGTTGAGGCTGGTTTGAAACCTTCCAATCGACCATCTGCCACCGCTGCTGAAATGTTCCTACCCAATGCTTCCGCTAAAATAATAAACAAGTATGGAGACAAAGGATCTCCTTGTCGCAACCCCCTTTCACTCTTTAAGTAACCGGAGGGTGACCCATTCACCATGACAGAAAATCTTGTAGTAGAGATACAACTAAAAATCAACTTAATCCACTGGGGACAGAAACCAAACTTACCCAAAATCTTGGTGAGGAATCGCCATGAGACCCGGTCGTAGGCTTTATTCATATCAAGCTTTAGTAACATACCTGCTTCCTTACTAGCCACCATTGAATGAATAACCTCATGAATTGTGATGATACCATCCAGTCTTTGTCGCCCTTTCACAAAGCCTCCTTGGTTCATATCAATGATGAAAGGAATGATAACCTTCAGCCTATTGGCGATTGTTTTTGTGAGAATCTTCATCAGAGTGTTACATAAACTGATAGGGCGAAAACTGGAAAATTCCATTGCTCCCACTAGTTTAGGGATGAGGACTAAAAATGTAGCATTAACTCCTTCCGGGATTTCCATGTGCTTTTGAGCCTCAATTATAGCTTCCACTACATCATTGCCTAGGATATCCCAAAACTTTTTTAAAGAAAGAAGCGGGGAAGCCATCCGGTCCTGGGGAGTCGTTACCATCCATGTCAAAAACCACCTTCTTGATTTCCTCCTTTGTGAAAGGACTAAGTAAGAATCCATTAAGATTCTCGATTATGAGGGTGGAATGGCTGCCAACAGAGAGTCCTCTTCTTCAATAGTTGGATTTACATCTTCTAGCAACGATTTAAAGTACTCAACCGCTTCCCTCCTTATGTCTTCCATATCTTTGGTGTTAGACCCATCGGCCATCTTGATCTCCTTAATTTTGTTAGTACTCCTGTGGCGAAGAGTAGAGACATGGAAGAACTTTGTATTTCTGTCACCCTCCTTTAACCAACGCAGTCTAGATTTCTGCCTCCAAAAGGTTTCTTCAAATCCTAGCATCGTGTGGTATTCGGCTAACAGCTCCCTCTCCTGGTTTCTCATATCCTTTGTAAGCTGCTCTGACTTCAGCTTCTCCTGTAGTTCATTGATCTTGTCTTTTAGTTCTGCGTTTTTAACAAAAATATTGCCAAAGGAAGTTTTGTTCCACTCTCTAATGTTAGCCTTCACATTCCTTAGTTTACATGCCACTTGGGCCAGTTTCGAACCATTATACTTTTTGTCCCACCATTGGGCAACCAGATCCTTGAGATCCTGATGTTGGAACCACATAAGTTCGAATCGAAAGGGTTTGTCTGATGTATCTTTTCTTAGAGTCCTCCCCTGTTTCCTAGATAATACCATATAACCACAGACATACTTTTAATAATACCCATGCCATCTGTTGAATGATCTGCTGCCAAGATCATCAAGGTCCCATTTATGTCCAATGTTTTACTTATGATTTAGACAGCCCCCTAAGGCATTGCAATTTGGACTAAGAGCATAATCTTCTTCCCATCAATAAAAAACTATGGACCTTGAAAAAAAAGAACAGCCCATTTACATCCACTGGTCCCATAGAGTCAATCACTCATCCAAACATATGGACCTTGTAAAAGGAAACAGAATATCATAACCAATTGCAAAGCCCTAATTTGCCTACAAATTTTGTGCCAGTCAAAACTTAAGAGATACAAAGTTGAAGCATGCTGGTTAAACAAAACCTAAAATGTCACTTTTGATCCAATTGTTCCAGCACCTAGCCACACCAATTTGGACTGCTTGCTAAACCAATCCCATAAGTCACTTTAATTCTAATTGTATCTTTGTATGCAGTTATTTCCTGCATCTCCCAACAAAACCCCACAAACTATATGCTCCCAATTACCAATAATCTGCCCACACTAGAAAGGACATGCAAAATGAGATGAGATTGAGGAGCTGCTGAACAAGAATATGCTCTAAATATAAAACAGGGGTCAAATAATGATTGCCTATACTGTCTGATGCTTTCCTCTTACATTTGTTTACAGTGATTTCTTCATGATGATCCTAAAATATGCCATACAAAATTGAAAATTGGTATTTGAAGAAAAAGTATCTAAAACACACCCCAAACTAATAGTACAAGAACACTTATTAAATAATCGAAAAATAGCAGAATCAGCTGTTTATCATAAACAAAAACATCCCCATCGTTATTACTGTAAAATTTATTGAAGTAACAAAAAAAATACAGTGCATTCAAATCTCTTTAGATCTGAGGTTTTCCCCTCTATTGGCAACCAACATATTTGCAACCAACATTTTTTGCAATTGACAACTGAGTAAAATTATTTGCCAAACACAAATTTGCCCTGAACAATTACTTCCTTGCTATGCCATGTCCAGTGAGGCAACCTACATAAATATAAATATAGCTTTGAACTACTTTAATTTTTTCCAATATCCTTCACTGCACAGATCTGCTCCTCCCCCATTGCACTCATAACTGTCAGAATAAGATCCTTTCCTTCAGCAAATCCATCCTTGATCTGAAAATCAAAAGGGAAATTTTCTTAAGACTAGAATAGTATATATGCACATTACCCCCCACCCCCCCCAAAAAAAAAATAACAAGATCAGTGGCATAGTTATCATGTTTCCATTTACCATGGAAAGAAGTTGGTCATCAGATGGGAGCCGAAGATCGTCCTTGGTTTCGCCATTGTCAGTGAGAAGACTCACCTGACAAAAATATCGAATGAAAATTTCAGTAATATCTATGGCTTAGAACTTCAGTAATGAACAACCAAAGTTTAAATGTAAAGAACCAAAACAATTAATATCTTCCTATCCATTAAAGAAGAAGAAACTATTATTATGGATGCTTACAAATCCATCCTCTGAAATATCAATCAACTGATAATCAGTACGGGTTACTTCAGGAACCTGCAGAACAATAATGGAAGGAAACAAAAATCATTGCCAAGTTCAAACGTTTGAAATGGATTTCAAACACAGGTTTTTCAAATACGAAATTAGTATAATCAGAAGCACTTACGTCACAGTTATGCGATGAAGGAACTATATCCTCGAGTTTCTTGCCGGTGAATATATCTATTGCTACAAAGTGACACTTTGCATGGCCGTGCTTCC
Source organism: Wollemia nobilis (assembly GCA_028583015.1). Lineage (NCBI taxonomy): Eukaryota > Viridiplantae > Streptophyta > Pinopsida > Araucariales > Araucariaceae > Wollemia > Wollemia nobilis. The sequence continues at coordinate 3,018,332 of JAQPPZ010016833.1, read as the reverse complement.
CCGTCTTAGAGGTTGAAACTTCAACCACCTATTACAAAAAAAATAGCAAAAAGTTAACTTTGATACAAATGATAAATAGCTTCCGTCACATCCACTCAAGGCCCATAGAAGAGCCCAAAGATCTTGCAAACTGGTAGTGCCCCAAAGTGTGCAGACCTAACCAGCACACCTACTTGGCATATGGGACCCCTTACATGAACAAAAGAACTTACACGTTAACATATGTTAATATTTTACTGTTGTTTTAATATTCAATTTGATTTAAATAGGCCTGAAACTGATCAGGTTGGCCAAAAAATTAAAGCTATAAAATAAAGGCAGCCAAGGCAAGCTGCATTTTGCACACTTCCCAGGCCCCACATATTTGTTGTACATACAAAGAAGTATTAGATGGCATGTTCTGAGACATTTTAATTCCAAACCAATTACTCTTAACTCCACGGGCAGTCCTTCTAATTACCAATTACTTCAGCCAAATTATTCATTTTTGTGACTAAACCTTAAGCAAACCAGGAAATAGGTCTTTGTTCACAATTCTGGCATTTCACAGAGTAAACCAAGGTTCAAATCTCATCAATTAACCTTAACATTTTTAATCAAATGGCATTAGCTCAACTGGTTTATTCCTCAACTTTCAAGGAGGAGAACTAGGTTCAAATCTTGCCAAGCGATACATGCATAATTGCAAACCTGTTTTAATACTGCTATGTGCTCATGATGTAATACACGTGGAGCCCATTTCAATCCCATATAACTGATAAAAAAAATTATTGGTATTTGGAAGGACCTTGAGATCACAAAACATTTGGGATGGACCAACATCAAAGTTGAAACTGATTCAAAAAATTTACACCCCACAAAGAAGGACGTCCCCGAAGCAACTATTTGGAGAGTCAAATCCATTATGAATAGGGTTGAGGAGATGAAAAGACAACCACATCAAGTTCAATTTGTAGACAAACCTTAAGGGGGCAATAAAGCAGTGGATTTGCTTGCCAAACTAGCATTTCTTTAGACAACAACGTCATGCTCAACCAAAAAAATTGAATAGGTTTACTCCAAGGTCTGAGCAGACCTTAGAGACATTATTGACCATGATAAAGTCATTTTGTTTGATGTGGCCATTCTGGGCTATATTAATATCAAATATTCTCCTTCATTGACTATTATAAGGAAGGTATATTTAGTAAGTAGGGCCTCCTTAAGTATCTTTATCCAATTTCTCAAGATTTCGTTTCCATATATGCCCATAACTGTCGTTGAGTGTGATGGGACTGGTGTAGTGTACCTTTAAGCCAGTCGATAGTTGAAGCCGTTGACGACAATTATGGGAAGTGAAGCCCAAGGCAGTGGTATGATAAGGGCTTTCAAGTGACTGGTAACTTCCATTACTTCTTTTAAATCGATACCACTACAGACAGGGACAAACTGAGATTCATAATGGTAAGCAACAGTCTTGGAGACGATTACACTCAGTAAACGTAAGGCCCTTCCAACTCTTTTCCTTCTGAATTCTACTTCCACATAGATTATTCTTAAAAGTTATAAACTGTTCTGATGAGAGTTCATCTCCCTTCCTTGAGTGTCACTCTACTCTGCCTGATGAAAGATTATATGAGAGTTCTTCTCCCTTCCGTTTTCTTAACTGCTTTTGAGTGCAAGAACATCTTATCTAACTCTGTGTGGTCATCACTTAAGTCTCTGAGATATGAAGACTTGACACCAATAAAAAAATTTCTCAAAAGGGAGATTCTGCCTCTCAAAAGAGAGATATTGCCTCTCAGAAGGGAGATTGTGCTTCTCCACACCCTTCTCCCAGTACTACCAACAGTAATACAACCATGGTTGTATGCTCTCAGAGACATAGGAAAAGGAAGGACAATGCCTGGAAGGCTACGAATGTAAAGAGACAAAAACGTGTACATGAAGATTGCTCAGGCAAAGGAATAAAACTATATGTGCAGAAGGCAAAGGAATAAACCTATATGTGCAGATGATGACTTAAGACTATAAGGAAGAGCATTAAGAGCTTTCTATTCCCCTTTCCTTCAGCAGACATGGAAATGAATGCCCACATGCCTAATCCAAAATGGCAAGTGAAGGATCCAAAATTCCCTGTCTTCCATGGTAAAGGAAATCCAGCAAATTGGTTGAAAGAGTTCACGGCTTTCAAGGCTGAAGGTAAGAAACGTGAAAGTTGTCATCAACCACAACACGGAAATAATTCAAGATATCCTCAATAACGAGTCTTAGTGGGAACTTCAACGAAAAGCAAAGAAAGTAAGAAGGTCAAGGAAGCTTTCCTAATCTCTGTTCCTTGGTTGTTTCATTGCTTGCAGATCTGTTGACTTGAAGGTTAAAGTTGAGAAACATGAGACTTTGCTCAGAGAAATAGGAGATGTCATCAACTACAATGTTGAGGTCATTCAAGATATCCTCAATGACATGTCTTAATAGGAACTTGAAGAGAAAGCAAAGAAGGATCAAGATGTAAACCAAGATCTTATATTCTTGTTTCCTCGGTTGTTTCATTGCGGGGGGATAAACCATGTATAAAGGTAAAGTTATAGATGATATTTTATGTTACAGTCAGGCCAGTACACCTTCTTGGCATAAGAAACCCCTTGTACAAGCACAGGAAAATTTTCACTTTATCTTATATTACTAGTTCAATTGTGTACCTCTATGCATAGGTTTTGACTCTTTCAGTAGGTTCCTGCAAGATAACTTCCAAAGGACAGGCAAATAATCTAGTAATGAAGCACTAGCTCATCCCTCCCACCCCCTTAAATCAATCACGTTAACAAACCTCGTTATTTCAAACTTGGGTCATGGGCTTCTCTAGGAAACAGAACCAAGGAGAAGTGCACAAACAACATGCACAGGGTCAAATTGGAGGGAGTGTTGATTAAGGAAAATTACCAGACGAATTCAATCATATACTCCAGTATAGAATGGTACACAGAAATGAGTACTAGTGTCACTTGATAACTGGTATAAACTGCCGATAGAGCTTGTTCAGGCTTATTTATCCTTTATATGATACAATTTGTGACTTCAAGATCAATGCTAAGATAATAGGTAATCATAGTTAATAGTGATTGTGGGATTATATATGGTAATTTAGGGTTCATTTTGAGTCATTTTTTGGAACTCCTAATGGCATTATCAGGCTCCATTTTTGTATGCGAATCCTACAGCGGATGTCATATTCGAATTCTGTCATGTTCTTATGTGATGCTATATGCAAAGTTGGAAAAATCATGATCAGCAAATTGTTAGCAAGGCCTGGATGATCCAATCCTTTTTTTCAAATATCGGCCATCGAAAAAATCAAGGGACTAGAAAAAATAGTGATATGCATGATTATCATGATTTTTTAAAGTTTATCCAACACATATCGGCCCTAATCACAAATAAACCAGTGGACTAGACAAAATAGTGATCTACATGATTATCATTATTTAAAAAAAAAATCAACAAATTATATTTGATATAAAAGATTTCTTTCTGCCTGCTCACAAAATATTTATAGAAAAAGTATTCAACATGGACAACTCTTTTAGTTATAGAATCAACCACTACAAAATTGGTTGAGCCAAATATTGAGCCAACAGCTCAAAATTATGCCTAGAACAAGACTCATTTCATAAGGGATGCATCCACAAAACCCTAATATTCCATTAGAATACCCCATTTAAGTATGACCATAATCCCTAGCTAGATACATTGCATGATTCTTATTCTTCTCATTAAAAGAATGTTTATATTTCAAAAATGCAAAGGCAATTACGCCTGCCATGACCTAAAATGTAAAGATCTATTATGCTAAATTTAACACATGGTTCTCACTTCACAATATACCCACAAAACTATCAATGCATTTTATACTTATTATATGATAAATATTCATTTCATGACCCGGACAATCTCTATGCTCTACAAAATATTAAAGAGTGCCACAAAAGGGGCAAAAACACCAAAACAAGTTGATAACATAAAAGATGAGAAGAGAAAACCGGCCTTTTAAAATATAATAAAATTATCCACCCATCCCCTTTTTGAAAATGCAGTAACTCAAATATATATTGCAAAATTCATGTGAAAAATCAAAAAACAAATTAAAAACTAGCAAAGAGCTGTAAAAAGCAAATCCATATCTAAAATAGATGTCAAAACATATTTTAACAATCTATAATTTAAAAAAGACTGAGGGAGGAAAGAACAATAAAGTTCATGAATGTCAACCATCATAGATTTATATACTACTAACTTCCATGAAGTTTTGGGGATGGTATGAAATGGCAGGACACATTCTTGGGACAACAGAATGCATTTCCGGGAAGTTGGGATGACTTTTGGGACATAGGGACACATCTCTGAGATGACCTTCAACGAACAGGACATATTCCACTGAAACATTGATATACTATCACTCTTCTACAATCCAACCTGTATGAACTATAAGGATGGATCAAGAAGCTTAACGTGAAGCATTTGCATTAACATATTGTTATGCTGAGCTTTCTTTCTCAACATTCCCCATTAGCTCTTTTAATTTCTTAGCTTGAGAAAATAACATTATTTTTTTAATTCTTGCTTTGGATAATCTCTACCTTGTAACACTAATACTTTATTCATCGAGATGCCACCAATTAACCCCAGCTGTTGGTAATCCTTATTATCCAAGTTATGATAAGGAATTGTATTAATTGAGAATACTATTTCAGAGTCTCATTTCCGTTATAGCATTACAAATTTATTTCTTAATCATTAAAAATGTTATTTAATCAAAAAAAAATTGTCAAGGATTTTTGTTCAACGACAACCTGTAAAAGAAGAAAAGGAAAATATCAAAGGCAATAATGGATTTGGGCCAGTGGATGGATTGTAAGGAGTTTCACACATGGGTGAACTTAATATTTCCTCGTGGAATTGAAGTCTAACTAGTGAAAATGCTTGGCTCACAAATAGCCAAGCAAGTTTCAACTCCCATAACCGCCATGAAAATCCAGTTGTGACAAAGGATAATGAGATTCATGGAAATACTGTGGTAATGCAGTCCTGATGAACTGTACGCGGGGCAAAGAAGATGGGATGATAAAAAAAGCTCAATGACCATCGGACTTCGAGAAGGGGACAAAAAAACAGACATGCCAAAATATTAAAAAAATACAAAATTGACACCAATGAGAAACCCTTTCCAAATGCAATAATCTATTAGTGAAAACCCTTAATAGTAGCAACAGTAGTAATAAAATTTTAAAAATGTTATTTAAAAAAAAAATTACTGCTCTGGCAAGCAAGCTAGAATTGGGTGGTCAGGGGAAGGAATAACCATAAGAATGAATTGCATCAACTATCAGCAATGTGCGTACCATTCAGTTGTCAAATACCTCACCTTTCAAATCGTGTAAAAAAGAATACATATAAAAATTAAAAATTATATATTATTGTAATACCCTATATGATCTGGTATAGGACAGGCAATCCCATATAACCAACCTTAAAAATTATATACAGAAAAGTAAACTAACTATATATTGGTATATACAGAAAAGTAAACTAACTATATATTGGTCGTCTAAGTGATAAAGGGATTTTACCACCTTCTGTGTTATTCGAGTTCAAATTTTACAAAGGATCTACAAAAATCAGTTTCCTTAATAATTGAAAATTAATAATAATAATAATATTATAACAGATCATAGTAGTTATAAAGGTCCACTGCACGAAGATCTGTTTTCTGGGGCCGATAACCCAAAATACTGTGACGACCATAGACAGGTTACCCGAAATAGTGGTGGTTACTGATTCTACCATATTAAAAAAAATACTACAACAGATCACAACCAAAAGTGGCCAAGGTACAATCGAAATTGAGCGGATCAAAGCACAATCATGGCACTTCAAGATCAAAGACCATCATTTGAGAATTAAAACATCCCTTAAAACACCCATCAAGTTATAATTTGAAAAAAATATAACAATTCACATCGGAATAACATCGCCAATTACGGCCCCATCATGACCAACACCTTTCAAGAAAATGCACAGTCAACCACAATTGATGGCCCAAAAAGAGAAAGAGCAAAGCAAACCTTGCAAGGCCTTTGTTTGATGACAATGTACCCGTTCTTGCGCACAGCACCCGCCTGCTGAGGAAAAGTCTTTGATGCTCCAGACTCCGCCTTGTGATCAAAGTGGTGGTCGTCATCCGACATCCTTCCTTTCCTTTCTGTTATCACCACTTCTTTACCAGAAGAGAATTGAAAGAAAGACGGAATGACAGGAACCCAGGAACCCAAAGAAAGGCAAAGGCTTTAAGAGTGGCAAAAGCTACTCATAGCGAATCATATCACGCCCTTATATTCCCTATCCACGACGTCCAAATTGAGCCGGAATATATTTTTTCCGTTTGGCTTTTCTAAATGTAATAGCCCATGGGATTCTATGCCGGCCTCTATTTACTTATTTTTGTTGGAAGGAAACTTTTATAATCATAAAGTTATGGGACCCAACTACTTGAAAAAAATATTGTTTTTATCAATAGATTTAATATTTTTTCAATATTTATTATTTATTATTGATTTAAAATTATTGATGGGTGCATGTTTATTCATAGGTAAGAAGAAGCTAATGCGTACCCATAGTGTTATAAGAATTCGACAGCTACCAACCAACCTATCTTTTTTTAAACATTATTTATTTATTATTGTCATAGTCCTATAAGAATTGGACAGCTACCAACCAACTTATCTTTTTTTAAACATTATTTATTTATTATTGTCATAGTCCTATAAGAATTGGACAGCTACCAACCAACTTATCTTTTTTTTAAATATTATTTATTTATTATTGTTAAGTTAAACTATTGATAGATACATACTTATCCAAATAATTTAATAATTGTAGACATAAGACTATCAAAATATTTTCTATTAATGTTGCTAATAGATATATTTAAAGGGTACCTTTGTGTTTTAAAATTATATTCTTTCTATTATTAATAATGCTAAGCAATATTATGGTTATTGGGCCCTTTTCTCTTTTAATATCATGGAGTTGCTAGTTTACATAGAGAGATTTCTTGAAGAAAGGAATAAGGATCTTTTTACATTAAATTTGATGGTCTATATAAAGCCTTTTTATAGAATTTTAGTAAATGATAAATTTTTATTTTAGTATTTCGTATTGTTTTAAACATTATTTATTTATTGTTGTTATAGTCCTATAAAAATTCGACAACTACCAAAAAAAACCTATCTCTTTTTAAAACATTATTAATTTATTATTGTTAAGTTAAACTATTGATAGATACATACTTATCCAAATAATTTAATAATTGTAGACATAAGACTATCAAAATCTTTTCTATTGATGTTGCTAATAGATATATTTAAAGGGTGCCTTTGTGTTTTAAAATTATATTCTTTCTATTATTAATAATGGTAAGCAATATTATGGTTATTGGGTCCTTTCTCTTTTAATATCATGGAGTTGCTAGTTTACATAGAGAGATTTCTTGAAGAAAGTTGCTAGTTTACATAGAGAGATTTCTTGAAGAAAGGAATAAAGATCTTTTACATTAAATTTGGTGGTCTATATAAAGCTTTTTTTATGGTATTTTAGTGAATGATAATTTTTTATTTTAGTATTTAGTATTGTTTTTAACGAGTAATTATTAGATCAAAATAATTTATTATTTTTATAAGGTTTGATAAGTAGACTACCCATCATTAATATATAATTTTTTTATATTTACATTAATATGATTTTTTAAAATCAACATTATCAAATTATTAGATAATATTGTAAAGTTTTTATTTATTAATTTAATAAATTTGTTTTATAAGATTGAAATGTTCTATTATCATATCATTAGCCACCTTTTAATTAATTATATAGGATTGAAATAAATCTTACTTATACCATGTTATGACTACATTATAAATAGTATTTCATTAAATTATAGTTATGTAAGTGTTTTTAATTATAATTTAAAGATATAAACTCATAAAAAAGTAAATTAAATATATAAATTCACAAGACAACAAATTAAATATATAAACTTAAAAGACAACAAATTACATATATAAACTCGCACTAAAGCAAATTTTACTATTATGGATTATTGTAAGAATATCCATAGCAAATTATATTATCATGGATTATTATTAATTTCCATGATTATTATTAATTTCTATGAATGATATGATAATGCTATTTATTATAATACCATTATGTGATTCATTACAATTTTTTTTTCTTAAGTTTTTGTTATTAGAATATAGGAGAGTTGAACAAAATATAGAAAACTTTGAGATCTTAGATGCATATACTTATAGAAAGTTTGAAGTTTTGTTTTGGGTTATAGAAATTTTGAAGTTGTTTTTCATGTAATATTATGTAAAATGAAAAATAGCCAATCTATTTAAATTTGATTATTTAAACCACATTTTAAAATAATTATTTATAAAATGTTTGTTGGGGTATTATTTTTAGTGTTGTACAAAAATTATATCATACCAATTTTGGTTATTTAGTTAAAGAATTGGCTAGAATCAATTTTATTATGTGGAAATCCAGGAAAGATTTTTAAGCTCAACTTGGAAAGGTAATTTTATGCACATGTTTATAAATGTGTTCATGTATTTATGAAACTTGTTCTCAAAGGCCAAAGCTCATCTTGTTTTATAATTTGAAGGAAAAAATAATTTGAAGGAATAAGATGTTTTTCATATTGAGATCATGAGCTAGAATCTCAATGTAAGATCCTATGTTAGATTTGATTTACTTAAATATACACTCAACTCAAACATAATATTAGAATAGTTCCCTAAAACTAGCTTCATTTGTTGTTCTAAAGTGTTTTCAAGGGTTACGATTTTTTGACACTATTGGTCACAAAAAAATGTGTCAATTCCAATATATGTAAATCCAAATATGTGTTTGTCAGTTTCAATGTGTTACATCCCAATGTGCATTTGGCACAATATTTTTTATTACTTTTGTGGATGTCATGCATTATCTAGTATAACAAAAAATGAGCATTTTCAACAAAATACCAATGGTTATAATTCTTACAGGTCCATGAAGAAATGAAGGAACTCTCAAGGTGAAGGTCATGTTGAATTGAGTGTTGTGATTGATTATGATAGTACCCTCACAACATGGCCAACATAGGATAAAAGTGTTTTGCACCTCATCTCCTGTATAATCTAAACCTAACAACTAACCTAAGTATTTTAGGAAATGAGTGTAAGACATAAAGCAAATTACAAGAAAGTGAAAATGATCATGCAATCATAGCAAAGATAGTTTGATCTAATTTACATACTTAGAAAGGTAATTAACTTCAATGCATCACCCACTAACATAAATTTATAAAGAAATAAATGTAAAGGACTAATAGAAGATAAAAGGGTGGAGCCAAAATTTACATTCATGCACTATTACATGGCATCCACAATTCATCCATTCATCATATTATTAGATTCACCATGAGATATGATTTAAAATGTAGAGCAATATTTAAGTCTGCTAAGAGGATCCTTACAAATGGACCTTCAACTCATATTTATAGTATTTCAAAATTTAAACCTAACCTTAACTATAGTAAACATAATTTAATTATAGTTACATGAAATATAGATTCTTATTAGATAACAAAATGGTTGCTCATCCAACCAAATTTGGCACTAAAGTCCTTTTAGATGCACTGTAATGGTGTTTTCATTTCTTCAAGTTGATTTAGCAAACATTTTAACTAAATTAGGCAGTTTTAGTGGGTCACATGTCATTTTGACCCTTTGACATATCATGTTCACACATTCTCAAGCTTTTAATTTGTGAGTTGGTGTCTTTATACCTATTTTTTAGCAAGTCAAGGTCATATACAATGAGTTGATATATACTAAAGGCTCAATTGAGCAACTATTATACCAACAAGTTTATACCATATCATCAAGTCCACGTAGCCTTAATTAGTGCTTTGATCTTGGATATCCCTTTTATTTTTCCTTGGTGCATCCATGTATATATATCTATGCCAAAATATTATGATCATCAACATCCAATTGGTATTCTTTATCTAGTCTAACAATTATCACTATTGCATTATGTTATATTCAATTTTATTGATATTTAATGGACCTATAAATATTCCATTTCATCTCCTTAAATTGATCAGTTAATCCAATTAAATAACGTTTCATAACCCTAACATCATGTGTGAACTACTTTATTTCAATGAATTAGATCGATGACTCAAGCTCCTTCATAGCTCTTGACTAGAGAGTCGGTCATCTTGCAAGGAGTTTCTCTTTATATAGTGATCCAATTTACAATTAAATGGGTTGATGGGTATCCAATTGAAGTGATCAATTTCTTAACTGATTCTTCAAATTTAGCTCTAAAATATCATTTGATTGATCTTTTTATTTGATTTAAAGCCTCACTGACTAGATTAATAACATGTTTCTTTTGGTCTGAGCAATGTGTTAGGATCCTATCCTAACACAACCATTGTTATGCTCTTGTCTAGTATTGGTGTATGTTTGCATATTGGGCACCTAGTGTGTATGGACCCATTATGATGTAACCTTTACTTTTATTATAAGTAGGATTTAGTAGCTCAGGTCCTCTCTTTTGTGTGGCATGACCCTTAAGCATTAGCGTTGGGGTAAATAAGAGTCTATATAAATACATGGGCTTGGAGTAGAATGTATCTCATATTTTTCTTAAATTATATCAGAGCTCTGCTTTTAAGGAGGTTGCCCCATCAAAGAGGCCTATGATATATGTTCTACTTGATTAATATAAGTTTGTTGTATTTCCATCCAATTATTTTCTTGAGCACTTTTGTTATTTTTATTTTCATGGTTATTTTATTTTACAAGTATTTTCATTAATACTTGCAATTGTATTGTGGTTATGCTTATTTTTATATGAAGGTTCCTAACATGTGGTATTAGAGCTCTTTCCAAGGTCATGTTCCATAGTAGTAGCAATAATTATTGTCCTTCCATCCATTTTCTATTATGTAATTTTTTTATTATGTTCATTGTTCATTAACCTTTCCAAAAAGCATCTATTGAAGTGAGGAGTGCTCAAACTCTAATGCCCAGGCCTTAGATAGCACTTATATATAGCTTCAAGCTCCCCTACCATTGAGTATATAGGGAGACACCTAAGTAATATGAGAAGCCTTCATCCATAAGAAGATATTAGTCGTTTGAGTTTTGTAGTGCATTGGTAAGTGGTTAGCCCTAGGAAATTACTCTCTTAGTACCCTAAAAAATGAATAGTGTGGCTACGGGTAGGGTGGAACTCTTCATAGTTAGAGCTTTGAAATATTGGATCGACCATAAATGATGAATGAGATTATATATTAGAGATACCATGAAATTAAACACACCTTGTTATCCTCATTAACACCTTGTTTTAAGTCCTTTCCCATTCAAAACCAAAACCAAATATGAGCATACTATATAAGAGACTACTTCAATCATAGTATAATAGTGTAGAAACTATTTGGTGTGATAATACAAAGAATATATAGTATAATAGTATAAAGAATAACCAAATCTAACATTTCAAAGAACAACCAATCTGACAGTTAGAGCAGTCAGTTGTCAAAAGTGGACAAAAAAGAGTATAAAAAGATAAAACTTATCATTTTGTGAGAGCCTATTATGATCCCCTCTTTTAGTTTATCATTTTGAGACCTAACTCTAAAAACCCATTTTCAAAACCCTACCTTCCAAAAATTGTCATTTTATGGTATAGTATATTATGATCCCCTCTTTGAGTTGGTTGTTTTGAGATACAACTTTGAAAACCTGTTTTCAAAACCTTACCTCCCAAAATCATCATTTTATGGTATAGTCTATTATGATCCTCTCTTCAAGTCAATCATATTAACACATAATAAACCTTTTTGGAGACCCTAAAGTAACTAAAAATGGTTGGGGGTATTAGAGCTACCCAATATCTAGAGTGATTACGTAAATAGGTGAAATAAATTGAAAACTCTCAATCACAAATCCTTTAGGCATTATCCAAATTAGACAAATTGGATAAAATTGATGACCTCAAGAATCATTTAATAGGCCTAAATACAAAATACGATGTTCTGGTAGGACAATCACTAGGGAGTCAAGATGGTAGTTCCAAGGGTAGAGCACGAAATACCTTACCTCTAAATACAATTCAGATAAATCCCAAGTTGGATGTTCCAATAATTAACGGTGATGATCCAATTAGATGGTTGGATCAAGTTGAACACTATTTTTCTCTTTATGCCACTCCCCATAATCAAAGGTTCACAATTGCATCTTTTAACCTAGAACTAGAAGTAGTCCAATAGTACCTATAGGATGGTTAGAGAGTCTGCATTTATGACTCACTTGGGTTGAATCTGATATAGAATTAATCACTCAATTTAGACCCAATGAGTATGAATATTTTATTTCTCTCACCAAGTTAATACAGATGACATCTCTGAGTGATTACTAGACATAGTTAAAAAATTTGACAAATCACACTAGGGATTGAGTGTCAATTTTTTCCAAAGTTATTTTATTAGTGGATTAAAGGAAGATATCCATGCTAAAGTGAAAATTTTAAAGTCAGACAACATGATGGAAGTTGTATTATTAGATAAGCTTGCTAAAGATAATTTGTAGCACAAAGACATACTTCTAAACCTCACAATCTTGAACCCCATTTCCATCATGGACATCATCAAACTTAGGGGAAAACCCACCCCAAGTTAATTGTCTTACCTAAGAATAAATGAAGTCATATTGGGCATAAGGACTATGCTACAATTGTGTTGATAAATATTATCTAGGCCATAAGTGTGTAAAAAAACTATATTTACTTGATGTGGGTGAACCTTCCACTAGGGAACCACATGATAAAGGAATGGATCATAGAGAGAAAGATCAACCTAAATAATTTGAATTGATAGAGGACCAACCACCTAAAATTTTAGTACATTCATTATCTAGGATCTATACTCCCTAGACCATGAAAGTGATAGGACATTTCAAAGGCCAATGACTCATCATCCTCATTGATTCTAGTAATGCCCACAATTTATTGATCCTCAAGTAGCTAAACAAGCAACTTGTTATATCCACTCTTGCAATTCATTTGAAGTCATGGTTTCTAATGGGGGTGCTCTACCATGTAAAGGAAAATACAAAAATGTAAAGGTAACAATGAGTGATTACAACCTTAGGGTAAACATATTTGTCCTTCCTTTGGGGGTTATGACATTGTGTTGGGAACTCATTGGCTTTGTACCTAAGGCCTGATAGTATGGGACTTTTATAAGATATGGATGCAATTCATCAAACATGGAAAGCAATACACTCTTTGTGGCATGACTATGGGTCCTACCCAACTCATAAAATTAAATAGAATGGAAAAACTTATGAAGAAATTGGTTCAAGGGGTGGTGGCACAACTATTAACACTATAGGACCCAAATACCAATGATATAGTTTAGCCATTTGAATTATAGAAAATTATGGATAAACATGCACCCATATTTGTATTACCATAAGTTTTAACACCATGGTGAACCCATAATCATGTCATATAGATTTTCTTAGGAAGCTTACCATAGAGCATTAATCCCTACCAGTAGCCATATATGCAGAAGAATAAAATTGAGAAGATGATATAGGAGTTATTAGTAGTAGGGATCATTCATCTGAGTGTCAATCCATATTCTTCCCTAGTACTTTTGGTTTGTAAGAAAGACAAGTCTTGGTGGTTATGTATGAATTTCTAAGAACTCAATAAAATAACCATCAAGAATAAATTTGTGTTTCCTATCATTGATTAGTTATTGTATGAACTGCATAGTGCTTATTTCTTCTCAAAGTTGGATCTTTGTTCTAGTTATTATTAGATTAGACTATAAAAAGAATATATGTTGAAGAAAACATTCCACATCATGAAGAACATTATGCATTCCTCGTCATGCTATTTGGTCTTACCAACACATCATCAACCTTTTGGAGTCTCATGAATGCAATATTTTGGATATTTTTGCATAAACTTATTTTGGTCTTTTTCAATAATATTCTAGTTTCTAGTTATACATGGGTGGAACATTTGCAACATTTAGACTAGACACTATAACACCTAGTTGATAATTAACTATGTGCCAATAATCTAAATGTTCTTTTGGGATGCAAGAAGTGGAATACCTAGGCCATATAGTTTCAAGGGAATGGGTCAAGGTGTATCCTAAAAAGATTACCACCATACAAGAATGATCCAAACCACACACTCTCAAAAGTATTTAGAGTTTTGTAGGCCTCATTAGCTTTTATTAAAAAAATATTTGTGATTATGGAAATATTGCATCCCCTTTGATGACTATGTTATGGAAGAACTTGTTTCTATGGTCAAAACCTACCAAACATGCATTTCTATGAGCCATACAAGCTATATATGACTTCTACAAGCCTTTTATGGTTGAAATTGATGTGTTTAGAAGTGGAATTGGTGTAGTGCTTACGTAAGAAGGGAGGCCATTCACCTTCACTAGTAAGGCACTATCAGGGAAAAACTTGGAAAAATCAACTTATGAGATGGAGACAATGGTGATCTTACATGTTGTCAACCAATGGATGCCTTAACTTATTAAGTAATATTTTCCATCAAAACATATCACCATAGCCGTAAGTACTTCTTGAGAAATGTGTATCTATGCCTAAATAACAGAAAAGGGTTACCAAACTAGTAGGGTATGACTATGGAATTATTAATAAAAAGGACAAAAAAAATAGTCACTAATGCACTACCCCACAAATATGAGGGTTAGGGTATGTTATGTGTCATCTCTACTCCACTTCATTAATGGACCCACAAAATTTAAGGAGAGGTGACACAATATTCCACCTTGCAATCATGTATTCAACAACTTTAAATTGATCCTGACTCTTTCCCAAGATATACATGGGATGGATAATATATATGATACCAAGGTTACCTTGTTATCCCTAAAAAATCACCAATTTGTGAGTCCATAATATAGGAAATTCATGCTTCTTCGACTATAGGATATTTAGGCTTCTTAAATGTTGGAGAATATTATATTATTTGGTACATGCTAATAGACCTCCATGGTACCTATTGTACAATGCATATTTTAGATTAAGGTTTGAGTCTATAGTTTAGAAATATGATTTATATTTCCCCTTTTTGTAAGTGTTTATGTGTAAGATATGCACAAGTGTCATGTAAGTAAGAATGCAAGTGTATAATATGTAGGATATGCACAAGTGTCATGTAATTAAGTGTGCAAATATATAATATTATAATGTGCACAAGTGTTATGTATTAGATGTGCATGTAGAAGTGTAAGTGTCATAGAGCTAAGCATGCATGTAAGTAGAGAGTCCGAAGTCATGTATACAAGTGGCAAGATGAGAAGCCAAAGGACATGTGATAATTGTCATATGGAGAGCATTAGTAAAGTACTTGAAGAGTCATATTGTGTGGCTATATTATGGAGGTAAAGCTCCATGTATTGTATCGAAGATCTAGACAATGTATGAAACATTCAAGCATTAATAATATTGAAGCTTGTATGCATATTCTGAGCATTTATTTTTTGTTGGATAATAAAAGGTTGTACTCGGGGTCCCCCACCCTTGAAAAATTACAACTCTCTTCTTTAGAGGTTTATATTTTACAAATAGATACACTTCTTATCTCAATAGAGATGCTATAGCTAGAAACCTACATCATTTTACATAAAATGTTTGAATTCTAGATTTTCATTTTTTGGATATTTTCCATTTTTTGTATGAATACAAATTCATCCTTCTTGAAATTTACCTATAGCAGTCTTCACAATACCAATACTTCACCCCTACTATCTATGCCTTGCATATTAGTAGAGTAATATTTTCAAAACATCGCATTATCATAGTCCACTTTACCAAATATGGATTACTAGTTTCCTTACTAAAACATAAGTGCAACAACAAAAATTATATATATAGTCTATATTAAAACACATTACTATTACAAAATAAAGCAAATATTACCAATAAAAAATATTAAAATAAAACATAATCATTTATTGATTCAGGTAATCAACATTTTCTTATCAACTTCAACTAAACTTATTACTTCCTATAACCATGGAAAGGAGAATTTAAGTTCACGATCCTCAATAAAAACTTCTCTATTGGCTAGCCTATATGCACATTTGTTATCTTCCCTTAATGTATGTGTAAACCTAATTTATTCAAACTCTTTAGCAAGATCTTAAATTTCCAAAATTATCTCTTGTATGTTCCATGGAGCCTTTGCAAATTGCATTTATTACTATGAGAGAATCACCTTCCATTCATACTCTATTCCATTTCATTTGTTTGCATATTTTTAACCCTTCTAAATCCACCCAAGTTTCAACTTCATTATTTGTATTAAATCCACTATTGAAAGTGTAATGAGAAAATTTCTCCTCTATTATTTCTAATTATTCCTCCTCCTACTACTAGTCTTGGATTTCCTTTAGAAGCTTCATCAAAATTCAATTTAATCCACTCCACATCTCGTGGTTTCCACTTTATATTATTTACATTATTTTTGCTTCTCTTGTATCCAATATCATAATTCTATTTAATCATCTATCAAGGCTCTCTACTTCTAGATTAGGGACTAGGTGAGTTGATAGGGTTGGTTTAGACTCCTCTATGGGTAAACATATCTTCCTTTTCATTACCTCTAAATTGCTTTCCTTTCCTTTAAATATGATTCTATTCATTTCTAGCTATACAATCCAAAGTATTGTATCTTTTGATATATCCTATATTGTCTGTAAAGCCTCACTTTTAAAAGTGCTTTGCCATTTCTTTAACCAATCTTCAATTCTGCTATTCATCACCATGCATTTACTAAACATATTAAGAATCCATTTCCATAGATTCCAAAATATTGAGCAATGTACCAAGAGATGATCTATACTCTCCTCTTCCTTACAAAAAATACATTAAGAGGGGCCATGAAAACCCCTTTTCATAAGGCTATCCTAGGATAAAATTCTTCTATGACCTACTAGCCAAAAAAATATTTTAACTTTAGGAATTCTTGGGCTATCCCAAATATCTCTCCAAATTCTAGTGATATTATTATTTTATTGGTGTTGTACATTATATACACTTCTTGTTGTGTATTATCCCGAGCTATTCAACTCTCGAATCAATTTATCCTTGGCTCCCCTCAAAATAATCATAGTTATTATATTTATACTCAAATGTATCCTAGAATCAATGTCTTGTATACTCATAAAAAAATCTTCTTTCCATTTGTATCTTCCTTCTTGATATTTGTACAAAATGTTTGAAACCCTATCACCATATTTGTCTTGAAGCAATCTCATCCAAGGTTTCAAAATTGGATCTAAATTGATTCATTTTTTATCACTTCAAGTATCCATCCAAATAGAAATTTTTTCTCCAGTTCCCACCACCCATATTAAACCTTTAATCATAACATCAATAGATTTTTTTTAAACCATTCCAAAGAGCAGAACCATTTGGTAGAGAGAAAGAAAGAAATATTAAACTTAGGCCATTGAGATCAACATACTTTTAGAAGAATTCTTACCCATTGTCTTTGACTCTCTTTGTACAATATCTAGATAATTTTCTCCCTAAGAGATAAGTTTACATATGTGAGAACTCTTAAACCAAGACCTCCCCTAGTTTTATCATCACATACCTTGCTCCATTTCACCAAAGGAAATTTCCTTTTATCATGTAGACCTGACCACAAAAAGGATTGCATAATATAGATTAAAAAATTTTCAATTGATTTTGGAATAGAATACAATGACATATAATATGTTGGGATGGCCTGAAAGACTGAATTAATTAACTGCACTCTTCTTGCTAACGATAACCATCTACCTTTCCAAGCTAGAATTTTATTTTAAACTTTACTAATAATTGGATTCCATCATTCTCTTTTCATTCTCCCTTTAAATAAAGTCATCCCTAGATAAGTTGCAGGTAAATTTACCTCCTCCATTTGAAGCAACCTAGAAATTATTGCTTTGATATTAGCAGGAGTGTTAAAAAAGTATTTTTTTTGGATTTTGTCCTATTAACTTTTTCCCTGATGCTCTTTCATATTCCTTTAAAAAGTTATTCAAAGCTTTGGCCTCATTAATACCTGCCCTTCCAAAAATGGTTGTATCATTTAAAACTGTTGATGGATGATGTTGTCGATGTTATTACTAACCTTAAATTCGCTTATAAGCTCATATTTGTAAGCCTTGTTTAAGTTCTTACTCAAAAACTCTACCATAATAATAAAAAAATAAGGAGATAGAGGATCTCCTTGTCTAAGACCTCTCTTGGATTTAAAATATTTTGTTACTAACCCATTGACCAACACTGAATAAGAAATTGTAGAGACACAAGCTTTAATCCATCTAACCCATTTCTTCCTGAATCTAAACTTTTCTAAAATTGTAAAAAGAAAATCTTATTTAACCTTATCATAGGCTTTACTCATATCAAGTCTTAAGATCATTGTTTTTTCTTTTCTTGAAGTTGTTGAATGTATAACTTCATGAGCTACTATGATCCCATCTAGAATTTATCTCCCTTTCACAAATCCTCCTTGATATTTTAAAATTATTTTGTCTAACAATGGCCTTAATCTATTTTACATCACTTTAGAGATAATCTTATATGTCATATTACATAGGCTTATGGGTCTAAAAGAATCAAGCAATTCAACATCCTTATTTTTTGGAATTAGGGTAAGATATGTTGCATTTATTTTATAAGGTATGTATTGTTTTACCCTAGACTATTCCATTACCACCAATAAAGAATCCCTCACAATCCCTCATTATATCCCAATTATGTTGGTAAAAATATGCATAGATCCCATATAGACCTGGGGATTTATCCTTATTAAAAGAGAAAATAACTAAATGAAATTTTTCTAGAGTAATAGGCTCCATTAGTTTCCTATTGTTCTTCATTCGTTATAACTGAAGGAACATCTTGAAGAAGTTTATCATTAAGAACTTCAGTCTCCTCTGATCCTAGAATATTTTGATAAAACAACTTATCCTCTTTTCTAATTTCACTCCGGTCTTCAATCCAAACCCCTTCTATTGATTTAATTCTACTAATTCTAGATGTTGATCTCTGTACTATAGTCATCCTATGAAAAAACTTTGTATTATTATCTCCTTCTTTTAACCAAGTCTGTCTTTATTTTAATCTTCAAAATTTCTCTTCCGTACTCAAAATATTATGATATTCATTAAGCAACTTCCTTTCCTCTAAGCTTGGATTATTATGTTAACCTTTTTGGAATTTTGAAATTTTGAAATTTTATCTTTTAGTTATTTCTTATCAAAAATGTTTGCAAAAGTGTTATTGTTCTATTATTTTAATCTAGATGTCATAGATTTAATTTTATTTGGAAGAGCATACAGCCCACCATTACCTGAATAATTCCACGTTTGAGCTATCATATTATCAAATTGAGGATGGCATTCCTACATCTTCTCATATTTAAAATATGATATTTTTTTGAATTCACTAACCACCATTTTAACTCTTATTGGCTAGTGAGATGAACCAATCCTTTTTAAGGTATTAATATTAGCACAAGTTCCTTCATCTAGCCAATGACTTGAGAGAATTCATCTATCTAATTTTTTACTATTATGTTATGGTCTATCCTGTTATTGGTCCAAGTATAATTATCTTCTTCAAACTCAACCTCCCATAGATTATTGTTTTCAATAAAAGTTGAGAAATATTTCATACTTTGGGTTAATTTCCTAATTATCCTAAATTTTTCATCCAACTTGGTTATGGCATTAAAATCTCTTATGATCATGAATCGGGTTTTTTTTTTTTTTTGGTAATTATTATAATATATTAACAGTGGGTTTTTATAGAGGATCCCAAAACCTTATGTACAAAATTAGCCAACTTCCTAATGATGCATCATACCTCTTGGCTGTAACAATAAAACTAAATGAAAATAAAACCATCCTAATGCTACAAACTTGAAAACAACAAAAAGGGCTTTTAGGCCTGGAGACCCAACAACAAAAAGAAATAGGACAAAACCTGTGCAAGGAAAACATCAGGAAGGGATGTCTGCTCTGGCCAACCTTTCCACCTCGGATGGGAAGCGAGACCGCCACACAACCGGGCACGTGGTCGCGAGCCCTTTGTTGGCCATGTGGTCAGCCACGCGATTTCCTTCTCTCAAAATATGATTTGCTTTCCATCTACCGCGATAGGAGAGAAGAGATCTAGCCTCGAGGATGATGTTGTAGACTTTCCAAGATGGATTTTTGGTGCCAAGAAGGTAATTCACGATGTTGAGCGAGTCACCCTCAATGATAAGAGGTCGAGGATCCTCAGAGAGAATCCGAATACCATTCAGAGCGCCTCGGGCTTCAGCATAGTGATTCGTCTGGGAGCCCAAATCTTCACAATAGGCCATCACAATATTCCCATCATGATCACGGACAACCCCTCCAGCGCCAGCGGGCCCAGGATTCCCCTTAGCCGCTCCATCAAAGTTTAATTTAATCCACCCCATGGGGGGTTTGGTCCACACAACATTCCTTCGACAGGGCCCTTTAACAACCTCCAGAAATGGCCAGAGATTCATCATTTTGAGAATCGCTTCTTCGCTCGAAATATGGGGACGGGGACTGGGAACAACAATAGAATTCTCAATGGCGTAAGATAACGCCCTTTGAGCAATAGAAGGGGGCCCTCTAGGAGCTCTACCAAAGATTCTGGCATTCCTCTCTAACCAAATTTGCCAAATTAAATGGTGGAAGGAGGCCTCGAGGAGGAATCAGAGTTTGGGATTCTTGAAAGGATTAGGCCATTGGTGAAAAGCATCTCTAAGGGAGTGGGGAGAGCACCAAAGGATCTGGAAGGAGGATAGGACAATGCTCAGAACAGAGTGGGAAAATGGGCAATGCAAGAATAAATGATCCCTCGTCTCACAATCTGCTAGACACAAGTAACACCTGTTGGGGAAGGCAAAACCTCTCTTGTGAAGGTTGTCAATAGTTAAGGCTTTATTGTGGAAAGCAATCCATGCAAAGAAGTTGATTTTAGGGACAACTCCTTTCCTCCAAACAGTATTCCACCTGTAGTCCAGAGCAGTCTTGGTGGTGAGAAGCTCATAAGCTGATTTAACAGAGAAATGCCCATCCTCCGTACCACTCCAGATGATCCTGTCATTCCTCCTGGCAGAAGGAATTAAAACCGACTGAAGGATATTATCAAGGAAAGTAACCTCATTATTAAACCCCTCCACAACAGGAAGCTTCCACCGAGGGAAACGGGTGCTCCGGTCTATGAAACCCGCCACCCTGAGTTGGGAGTTAGGGTCGGTCAAGCTTCTCAGCCCAGCGAGGTCCGCCCTCGACCCAAGGGCTTCTTCAATCGCCCACCTGTCCTTCCAAAAGGAAATGCAGTTGCCATCACCCAAAATCCAGCGGGCTCCCAGACTGATCAAATGTCGGGTTTGGAGCACAGATTTCCAAAATATCGATGCCACGGAGGACGTTTCAACATCCAAGAAGGGAGTGGGGCCAAGATACTTCATTTTAACCAGCGTAACCCACTCCACCGGGTCGCTAGACATAATCCTCCAAGCGTGCTTCGCGATCAGAGCCAAATTCATAAGTCTTGATCTTCTCAACCCCAGGCCGCCTTGATCTATTCTCGAACACACCTTGTCCCAGGCTACAAGGGGAAGTCTAGATTTCTCTTCGTTACCAGACCAAAGAAAGGTCCTCTGAATCTTCTCAATTTTGGAGTGGACTGCACTCGAAAGCATGAACACCGACATGAAGTAGGTCGGGATCCCCTGAAGACAAGCTTTGGTAAGGGTGGCTTTCCCAGCTTGCGATAGGAGTTTGCCCTTCCAAGTGCCGAGTTTCCTGTGAAGGCGCTCAAGAATCGTGTTCCACATGTCCCCACTGGCCCGCCCGCTATAAGATAGAGGCAACCCCAGATAGGACGTAGGCAGGGAATCAATAGTGCATTCAAGAATTCTAGCAATCCAAATTTGTCTGCGCAGAGGAGTGTTAATAAAGTAAATTTTGCTCTTGATGTAATTGACCTTTTGCCCTACAGCTTGCTCATAACGGAACAGGATCCTCTTGAGCGACTTGGCTTGAGCAATGGACGCCCCAGTGGAGATGAGGGTGTCATCCACAAATTGCTGATGAGTGACAGGATTAATTCTAGAAGTCGACAAGATGCCAGAAATCTTGTTCTGCCGAAGAGCCTCTTTCATGGACCAACTCAGAACCTCCGCCAGAAGAATGAACAGGATGGGAGAAAGAGGATCGCCCTGTCTGAGGCCTCTAGAGCTTTGGAAATACCCAGATGGGGACCCGTTGACCAAGACAGAAAAATAGGGAGTGGATATACAGCTGTAGACAAGGTCAATCCAGAGGGGATGAAAGCCGAACTTGAGGAGGACTGCACACAAAAAATTTTGGTCGACACGGTCGAAGGCTTTGTTCATGTCGAGCTTAAGAAAAAGAGCAGCATTCTTAGAGCGGTAAGCGGAGTGAAGGGTCTCATGGACAGTGATAACACCATCAAGAATGTTTCTGCCTTTAACAGTGCTTCCCTGACAAGGATCAATCAGGAGGGGGAGGACTGTTTTGAGTCTATTGGCTATAGACTTGGTGAGGATCTTGTAAAAAACATTGCACAGGCTAATGGGCCGATAGTCAGAGAAACTTTTGCAGGAAGGAGACTTAGGAATGAGGGCAAGAAAGGTGGAATTGAGTTTCGGGTGGATAGATCTGGAAGCTTGGATAACCCGAATAGCATCACACACATCCGGGCCCACGACCTCCCACATGACTTGGAAGAATCGGGGAGGGAAACCATCGGGCCCAGGGGCCTTATCTGGTTGCATGGAGAACAATGCTTCCTTAATCTCAGATGAGGAAAAAGGTTCCAGGAGCTTCATGCTTACCTCATGGGGAACTTTAGTCGAAAAATTGGCGAGCATAGATTTCTGGACCTGGAGGTTGCTATCCGGAGGAGTGCCAAGCAAATCCTGAAAGAAATTAACCGCTTCGCTCCTGATTTCCTCAATCTCCCTGGTAATGTGCCCATCCTTACAAGTCACTTCTCTGATCTTGTTGACCCCCCTGTGCCTCATAGTAGACGCGTGAAAAAACCTCGTGTTGGAGTCTCCATTCTTCAACCAAAGGTCACGAGATTTTTGGCGCCAGAACGTTTCCTCCCTAGCGAGAATAGAATGAAAGTCCACCAAAAGGCTCCGCTCTTCCTCCCTGAGACCCTCAGTGTAACCTTCGAGTTCCATCCTTTCCTCCACAACCTTCAGGTTCTCAACGATGGATTTTTTGGACTCAAAAATGTTGTCGAAAACCTCTTTGTTCCAAATCTTCAGTTTTTCTTTGACCATTTTGAGCTTTAAAGCCACCCTCTTAGGAGCGCTTCCTTCCACCTTCGATTGCCACCACGCTGAAACCAATCCTTTGAAGTCTTTGTGAGAAATCCACATGGATTCGAATCTGAAAGGGGTCATAAAAATAGGCCCATCGTTCGCCTCCAAGAAAATAGGGTTATGGTCAGACCCAATCCTTGGAAGAGCCGAAAGGATAGCCCCACCAAGGATGGGAATGGCTTCTAGGGAAATGAAGAATCTGTCGAGTTTGACTTGAATCAAACCACCCCCAATCCTTCTATTACTCCATGTGAAGGAAGCCCCTTTGAGTTCGATGTCAAGCAGGCCATTAGCAGAGACAAAATCTCTGAAATCTTCCAAGCTGCGGCTGGAGTGGTCAGACCCTCCTTTTTTCTCCGAAGGATGAAGGGGACAATTGAAGTCACCCCCTAAAACCCAAGGAAAGTTGCTAAAATTCTCCCTCATCAGAGAGATAGCTTTCCACATTTTTGCTCTCTCTGTGGCAGAATTTGAAGCATAAACGTTGGACAGAATCCAGGAAAAATTGGTGGTTTTGGACTGGAACAGAACATTGATGATTCTGTTGGAAGTTGACAGTGAGCTGCCCTCAAACCTCGAAGGGTCCCACAGAACCATGAGTCCTCCCGCTGTTCCCACTGCAGGGCTGAACAGACAATTTGCCTTGGCCCAAATGGCCTTCGCCACTTTGTCAGAGGAGATAGCATCAAGCTTGGTCTCTTGCAAAATAAGGATAGAAGGGTTAGTCCTCCTACGGAGATCAGCCACTAACCTTCGCTTGGCTGCACCATTCAGTCCTCTCACATTCCATGAGAGGACTTTCATCTGGACAGTTTGAAATTTTTCTTGCCTCCCCTTCCTTGTTGAGGGGGAGGTTTTGATGCATGTGCTTCGCCCGACTGTGCGTCACAATCATCCAGAACCAGCAAACGTTGGGTTCCATTTGCAACGTCATTTGCAGTCTCTTTGTCTCGTCTATCCTTGTTAGGAGGATGGCCCTGCTTCCTCTCACTACCAAAATCCACACTTTGCTTTCGGCTCCTCGTGTTTCGAGGGCTAATGTGACCGGACTGTTCACCCCTCCTTCCTAAGAGGTAATCTTCTAGCAGCGTCTGCGACTGACTAAAATCGGGATGACCCGTATCTTGGAGCAAAGAAGCAGCCTGAGTCATAACTTGGGAAGGGGTCCGTTCCATCTCTTCCTGCGATTCACTTTCCAAGTGGGAGTCTGCTCCTTGTTGGTTGTCAGCCTCAAGATGCTCGGGGTCCGATTGGAGAGTGGGATTCTCTTCAGGCTGAGAGAGTCCAGCACAGTCTCTAGAGGGGCCTGGGGATCCATGGCCCTTCGCGCCTGGAAGATTTGGTTGCTTTGATTGACCTTCCTTGTGCTCCAGGGGGTTGTCATTTTCACGTTTCTGATTTCCCAGTTTTTGAAGAGGACACTAGGACTGGAGGTGCCCTTGGGACCGACACTGGGTGCAGAAAGCTGGTTTATTTTCATAGACAATAGCTTGTTTATGAAGAATGGTACCTCCAGACCGAAGAGTGATGGAAGTTGGGAGTTCTGCCTCCAAATATGCCAGAACGCAAAAGCGGGCCTGGACGAACCTTGTTCGAGCTCGGGTGGGAGGGTCAATGGTGACCAATTCCCCAATGGAACACGCAATACCCCTTATGACATTTTCATGCCAGCCAAAGAGGGGAAGATTCGGGAGCCTAACCCATATTGGGGCAATGTTGATGTTCTGGGTATCAGGACTGAAATCCATGTCCCACTTCCTGAGAAATAAACTTCTGCGGCCCAGAAACCATGGCCCGCCAGCCAAAATTTTATAGTAATCCTCCTTATTGTTCAGTCTAATGGCAAAAAAACCCCGGGATAGGGCCGCCAGCTCCAAATGACCAGAAGTCCTCCATTTGCTTGCTGCCCACTTTCGGATAGTTTCCATGTCGGGACGACCTCCAATGAATTTGCCTATTAGGGTAAATTTCTCAAACTCCATGAAGCTTGAAAGTACTTCCATCGGGATGTCCAGCTCATCCCCAACCGGAAACAACTCTTTGGTAAAAAACCCGTTTAGGGTTTCTGAGGCCGCTGCCTGGGCATAAGACTTTTGAGCCCCACCACCCCCTTTGTCTGGTGGGTCCTTACCTCGACCAATACCGTTGTCAGCCCGACCATCTTCAATGGGCCCGGGCGTTTCCGCTCCACCAGAATCTTGGTGCCCTCCGATTGCTCCGCTGCATCCAAGAACCGAACCACCGCCGCTCCCGATCTCCCCTGCAGATGACTTCCCGCCCATCGACATCCTCTCCCGCATCCCCTCAATTGTTGTTATTCTTTTTGTTCTCATGAATCGGGTTTCTTGGTCTTTACTTCTCATAAAGGATTCAGTCCCACTCCAAACTTCTAATCTACCTAATTGAGTTGTAGGTCCATAGATATTGATAAGGATAAAATAAATATATGCAAAGTAGCAAGTGACTAAAGAGGCTAACCAATGCCTAGTTTTATGAATGGTTACACAAGAGGTTCTAGAAGGATTCCAATAAGTTAGAATTCCCCCTACAGCTCCTTCAGAATCCATAACATCCCATTCACATCTTGCCCATACTTCTTTCATAGTTTTTGAAACTTCTTCTTTTGTCATTTTAGTTTCTTGGATACAAATAATATCAGGCTTATTACTTAAACATAGGTCCCTAATACACCTCTATTTTGAGGGGGCATTAGCACCCCTTATATTCCATGAGATGATAATCATGTCTCATTAGGGGTTTTTGGTCCTGCCTATGTAACTAATATCATTTTGTTGTTTGGTAAAGAGAAGTTCAACCAACTTAGTTTGTGTTATTTTCTATTCCTCAATATTCTTTCACAATTGTTTTCATCATATTTATCCTCTCTAGGCTCTACTATAGAAGCTTTTGACTTGTCCTGCTCATTTTCTAGTATGTCCTTATTAATAGCAAAAGTATTAACTTCTAAAAATGCATTTTATTTACCAATTTGTTTTTCTTGAATAGTGCATGGTACTTCAAGAGAGTCTTAAAAATATGATGAGACACATTCCTTAGGTTCATCAAGAATATTCTTCCTTAAATCAGGATCATATTGAATAGACGATTCCTTGTTAATATGTTGAAATTGTTGTACTGTGTCCTCTAAGCTTTAATCTACTTTTTATTCATAGGCTAAAGACTCAAAAGAGTTGGTATTCCTTCCAATATCCTTCCTTACTGGTCTCCACTATTTATTTTCTTTCATTTTTCTAGATCTATTTTTTGGAAGTTGAAAACCATATTCATCCATAACCATTTTTAAATTTCTCTTATATTCAAAGCAATTTTACTGTAAGTGTTCTTCATGTTATTGCATGAATGATTTTATCCATTTTACATTCATATTTGATATTATTTTGAATGTTATTATTATTTATATTGGTCATATTATATTTTAATTGCTTTTATATTTGAGACTAATCAAAGATCTAGAATATTGGGATTAAGATAATCTGGCTTAAAAGCCAACAATGGTACTAGAGCTACTTTGAGTAGTCTCTATTGCTAGCATCCAAGGAATTATTTGGTGTGAATATATTGAGAGTCATGTGAAGAAAACATAGACTCAAATTGTTACAAATTTTGAATTTGCATATTAATATTTGATAAATATTCCAATTATTATATGTTAGAGTCTTTCCACTAATAAAAAGAAAAGTGAAGACTAGGACTCAACTTGAAGAATTGATTGAGGGGACAAATCAATTATCACCCTAATTTTTGGATTCTCTCTAAATATAGAGAATCACATATTGAGAAAAAATTAGCACTTTAAATTTTGGGTATATTTGACCTTGATTGGATAGTGCACATTGAAGGCAATAGTCTCAAGAAGATTGTAATAAAATTGAATATCTTAGGCAAGAAATTGAGAAAGAAAAATATATATTATTAAGGAACTCAGGAAGTTTATCCTAATAATAAGAGAAGTAGTAAAATATTCCAAAGAAGAGAAGTATCAATAGCTTCTAGAAAAGAATAGAAAATAAGCATCAATAGCTTCCATAGAAAAGAAGAGAAGAATCAAAAGATTCAAGAGAAAAGGGAAGAAGAGATGTATCAAAAGCTTCCAGAGAAAAGAAAATAAGAGAAGCATCAAAAGATTACAAATAAAAGAGAAGAAGAGAAGCATCAAGAGTTTCCAGCGGAAAGAAAAAGGCATAAGTAAAATTTTAGTTTTCAATAGTGTTGAGTTTCTGGTGATGAGAGATCATGAACCAGACCAAAAGAACCATACCAATTGAAGCATTATACTCTATGTAGACCAGTCGAGAGCCATTCATCATGCGTACTAGTCTAAGCCATGGGATATTTTTTCTAATCAACTAAGCACCATATAAGTGCCTTTTTTTAAGCTACCAAAATCAATATAAGAGCCATTCACCAAGCATTTAAAAGATTCATAGGTTCCACTCTCTAGAAGAAACTTGAGTGTCATCTCAAAGCCAAATACCATTATTCTCCAGAAAAAATTTGAGCACCTTATCAAAGCTAAAGAGCATCATTCTATAGCATGAATTTGATAACCATCTCAAATCTGAAGAGCATCATTCTCTAGCATGAACTTGAGTGCCATTCTCAAGACCTATTCATTCTAAAGATGTCAATATGAAGAGGACAAAAGACTTACTAGTAGAATTTTGTAGTAATGCTTAAGTAAACATTATATAACGGTGTAATGTTCCATATGAGCACAACATTGATTAGGGACACAATATATGTCAGTCATTAAAGCTTGTTGTAGTTGTAATTGCATTAGAACTAACATGTATCATGGTCAATATTTAAAGGTGAAAAAAGGTAAGATGAATTACCTTTACCTTTATTTTTATAATTATTGGTGTTAAGGTTCAAAAGTCCTAAGTGAATATTAAATGAGACTTATGAACTTTAATTTATAAGTTGGAGTTAAGGGGATTTTGATTCCATAGGGAATAATATTTAGGTGGGAATTATAAGACTTCAACCTTAATAAAAATATATTGAAATTTATATTTGCAATTAATATTGAGTGCAGTTAGAAGCGAGTGTGAGTGGGTGTAATCAGAAGTAAGTGCAAGCATGAGCTGGGAGTGAGTGTAGTTGAAAGCGAGTGTGCATGTAAGTTGTGAGTGAGTGCAGCTAGAAGCGAGTGCGAGCATGAGTCAAGAGAAAGGA
Source organism: Wollemia nobilis (assembly GCA_028583015.1). NCBI lineage: Eukaryota > Viridiplantae > Streptophyta > Pinopsida > Araucariales > Araucariaceae > Wollemia > Wollemia nobilis. Next base: position 2,989,592 of record JAQPPZ010016833.1, on the reverse strand, counting down.
TGAAGTGTGAGTAGGAAGCAAGAAGTAGAAAGAAAAATGTGATCAAGGAACAAGTGCCACTTCTTGTTTTATATCTTAGGAGAATTTAAAGGATTAAATTGAATAAAATCCAAGAGAGAGTGCAAGCTGGGAGTGAATGCGAGCTAAGAGGGAGTGTGAACTAAGAGGGAGTCAAGCCAAGATTCAATCATGGTGAAATAGCGATAGGTTCATCTAGAGTGCATCAATGTTTCAAACACTTACCACTAATGTGTGCCACATTGTTTTAAAAAAATTGCTAAAGCAAAGGAACATCAAGAAAAAGAAGATATAGGATGATAAGAAATTAACAATTACAATCTCCTAGAATTTGGTTTTGGCGAGCAATGGAGATGTTGGGCGTTGCGTGAGCCTCTCACAGGATTGCATGCCTCTATGAGTACTTGCATGAGAGAGTTTTCTCCTTTTGATTCGGTGGCTTCTTCTGATTGCGAGGGTGGGTATTTTATTAGTTTTTGGGGTGGGTTGTTGTTGTGCGAGAGTGTTTTTTCCTGATCCGAGTGTGGGATAGTCATGGCTTTGCCTGGATGTATCCAATACTAGAATAATGTCTCGCTTAAGGAAGCCCTTCGTGGCTCGAACTCTTATTCTGTTTGGCATAATGCGGATGATAACTCTTCAGGCCTAGTTGGTTCTCCTTTGGAAGGAGGGTTTTGTGCAAAGCGAGTTAATGGATGCTTAGAAAGGGCTAGGGAGTGGCCTGTTCTTGTGATTCAGCCTGAGTCAATTGCAGAGGATGTGGATTATATGTAAAATCATGCTTTAATATGCAAATTTTTGGGTATTCACATCCCTTTCTTGGCATTTGAAACATGGGCTAGGAGTACTTGGAACCCGGTTGGCGACATGGAAATCATGAGGGGAGCTAATAATTTATTTTTGGTGGTGTTTTCTTGCTTGGAAGATTGGAATAGGGCTTTTGAGGGGGGCCCGTACTTTTATAACAAGATTGACCTGTTTATTAAACATTGGCACATGGTTTTTAATCTGACTGAGGAGATTCCTTCTCGAGTTCTCGTGTGGGTTCATCTTCCATGGCTACCTTTGGATTTTTGGTGGATATATATTTTCCACATGATTGCACTGTTGTTAGGCAAACCGGTGGGACCGTCTCAACAAAATTCAGAAAAAAGGTAGTCTCATGTGCCCGTATTTGTGTTGAGTTGGATTTAGCTAAGCCTCTGCCTGATTCTATGCAAATATGTGTTGGGTATTTTTCTTGGGTTCAAAAATTAGACTATGAAACTCTTCCTTTCCGTTGTCGGTTGTGTCATGAGTATGGGCATCTTTAGAATAAATGCCCTAAAATGCCTGAGAATAAATAATTTGGTTCTAAAAATATAAATATACAATCTTCTAGTGGGAAGTCAGTTACGCAAGATGTTGTGCCTGGTCAGGGGAGTGATCCCATAGATGTTAGTGGGGCGGATAAATAAGGATTTGTTTCTATTAATAATCATAATAAGGGAAAAGGGTTGAAGCGGACCTTTACTAACAGACAAATGGATGGCTTACATAATAAGTTTGATGCCTTGGATGAATTGGCATTTCCTAATGAAGGAATGAATGGTAATTTGAATATGGATGCTCAAAATGTGACTGAGGTACTGGACCATAATGGGTAATAGGAAGTAAAAAATCCTTCTTTGGACACAACCTTGGAAATTGTTCCTATTTCGGAGGTGTGGCATGATGGAGTGAAAGGGGATGACCCTCTTTTGGTTGATTTGTTGAATATTGGTAGAGGAAAGGATTCCAAGCCTGGTCCTTCTCTAGGGTTGCTCCAAAAGACCTTAAAAAAGGGGCCCTTGTGAAGCCGATTAAGGTGGGTAGGAAGAAAGATGCAGATAAACTTCATGTGGAGGGAGAAACATTCGTTGAGAGTGGGGTGGTTAAACCCCTGGAGTCTCACTTTTCTTCTCTCTCTAAATGATTGTTATTTCATGGAATGTGAGAGGTTTGAATAGCTTACCTCATCAAAAAGCTATTTAGTATTTGGTGCAGGTGCATAAGCCAAATGTTGTTTTTCTTCAAGAATCTAAATTATCGATGGAGGGTCTATTTAGTATTGCTTCTAAACTTTGGGCTCGAGGTCTTTGTCAATGTGTTGGGGTTGTGGGTAGTGTTGGGGGATTTTCAGCCTTTGGAATCCGTAGAAGCTTACTCCTCTTTTGTGGGTCTCGAATAAGTCAGCTCTTTCTATGATAGCTTCTTGCCATGAGTCTGGAGAAGTGGTTTTATTAACTAACATTTATGCCCCCTCGGATATTGCTGGGAAGGTGTTGCTTTGGAACCATATTCAAAGTGTTCGGGCCTTGGTTCCGTTCTATCCTTGGATTATGGTAGAGGATTTTAATGCTATATCTAGTATTGATGAGAAGTGGGGAGGTGTGGATACTTTAGGGCATGCCTCTAGGCTCCTTAATGATAATATTTAGCTTCTTAATCTTGTAGATATTAAGCCAACGAATGGTGTGTTCACTTGGATGAATAGGCGATGTGATTCTAAATTGATCTTTAAGAGGTTGGATAGATTTCTTACTTCTTCATATTGGGTTAGCAATTCTTGGGTTATTAATTTAGAGGTTCTTAACTAGAGGGGATCATACCATTTGCCTATTAAACTTGCTATCTCTCTATAAAGAATGGGTCATCATCCAAGTTTTAAATTTTAGTTAATGTGGCTTAGGGATCCTTCTTTGTACGACTTTATGAAAGTATGGTGGATTCAGGGTTGTCCTTCCTACGATACTGCTATGTACTCTTTTGTTAAAAGGCTCCAATTTGTGAAATTTCAACTCAAAAAGTGGAACAGGCAGTGTTTCGAGAATCTATTTTAGGCTAAATATTTGGCCCAAAGTAGGCTTGATGTTATCACCAGACATATCAGAGATCATGGGATTACAGAGTAGAATCTGCAGGAGGAGTCTGAAGCTTTGCATGAGATTCAAGAGTGGGATCTTCGAGAAGAAATTTTCTGGAAGCAAAAGGCCAGAGTGGAATGGTTACAGGAAGGAGATCAAAATACAACTATTTTCTTTAACACTATTAAGGCTTGAAGACATGGTAATAGTATTTCTTTGATTATTTCTTCTCAAGGTATTCAATTGTCTGCTTCTCAGGATATCTCTAGGGAGGCTATTCAGTTCTTTTCTTTCTTATATTCTGAGCATTCTTGTGTGGATCATGTTAATGATCATACTATTTTGCATTGTATTCCTTCTGTTATTTCAAAAGAGATCAATGCTCGTCTTCTTCAACCTATTTCCATTGATGAACTAGATAGGGTAGTTTTCCTTATGAAGATTGGGAAAGCTCTGGGGCCTGATGGATTTTCTATTGAGTTCTTTCAACACTTTTGTAAAATTATTAAATATGATATTTTTAAGGTTGTTCTAGATTCCTTTCATAACCATCAATTTTTGAAAGCCTTGAATTCCACTTTTTTGGTTCTAATTCCTAAAAGGAAGGGGGTTAGCTCTTTTGATCAGTTTCGGCCTATTGCTCTCTACAATGTGGTGTATAAAATTATTACAAAGCTGATTGCGGAGCATCTCAAGCCTTGGATGGATAGAGTTGTTTCTGATGAGTAGGGTGGCTTTGTGGTTGGTCGACAGATTCTGGATGGGGTGGCTATTGCTTTTGAGGCTATTCATTCCATGAGTACTTCTAAGGATAAATTTATGTTTATGAAGTTGGATATGGCAAAGGCTTATGACAGGGTGAAATGGTCTTTTCTTCACAAAATACTCTTGGCCTTTGGATTTGATCCTTCCTGGATTGAGTGGATTATGAGTTGTATTACGACTCCTTCATATTATGTCCTAATTAATGGGGATCCCTCTCCTCTATTTCATGCTTCCCGGGGTCTTTGGTAGGGGGATCCTTTATCTCCCTACTTGTTTATAATTATGGCTGAAGGTTTGGGTCGTTTGCTTAAATATCAGGTTCACCAGGGTCTTATTCATGGGTGGAAATGGGAGACTGGTAGGTCGACTATTTCTCATCTTTAGTTTATTGATGATACTGCTCTCTTGGGTGTGGCATCTATTCGTGAAGCAACCAACTTTAGATGCGCGTTGGATATGTATTTGGTTGTCTCTGGTCAGAAGATTAATGAGCATAAGTCTACTATTTTCTTTTTCAATACGGATCCTAGGATTCAAGCTAGAATTGTTCAGATTCTCAGGTTTTAGGTTGGGACTCTTCCCCTTACATACTTGGGGATTCCTATTTCTGTTGGTCCTCTACCTAGGTCGATTTGGACTAACATCCTTGATAAATTTCGTAGTCAAGTTAGTCATTGGACTCACAGATGGTTGACTTTTGCTGGTCGGGTTTTACTTTTGAAGTCGGTTGTTCAGGCTTTATCGGTGTATAGATGCCTTATTTAGATTGCTCTGGCAAGTTTTCTTCATGATCTAGATTCTCTTTCTAGGAAATTCCTATGGGTTGGTAATCTTGATTCCTCAAAATGGAGTCTTGTTAAGTGGGAGACTATTTGTCGATCGAAGTAGGAAGGGGGATTGGGTCTCCACCTAAGCTCTATTTCTGGGACTGCTTTGGCTGCTAAGCTGTATTGGCGTTGGTGTAGTAATCATGAGAAAAATTGGGCCAAGATTATATCCCATAAGTATCTTAGGGGGTGGAAGGTTTTGATATTCCTAGATACAACTTGACTGGTTGAGGATCATTTGTTTGGAATACTCTGAAGAAGGGTGCAGAGTTGGTTAAGCAAGGGTTGTTTTGGATTTGTTATACTGGGTCTCGAGATATTTTTTGGCATGATTCTTGGGATGGATTTTCTCCTCTCCTTAGCGAGTTTCCCCATCTTCAAGATCTTGCTCAATGCTTTTTGGATGTTGGATGGGTGAAGGTGGCAGATTTCAAAATTGTTAAGTCCTTTGGTCAGATGGTTAGTTTCCAGTGGAAGGATCCTCGGGAATGGCCTACTGGTGGCACTATGGATGCGAGGGCAGAATTGGCCCATATTTTGGCTAGTCATCCCTACTCTTCTCTGCCTGGGGATGATGTGCTAGCATGGGGGAGGGATAATAGAGGGATATTTTTGGTTGCTACTGGTTATTGTGTTTTGGATCGACAGTGATTTGGGGAGGATGTGGTCCCATGGTGGAAGCAAGTTTGGAATAAGTTTATTTGGCCTAAGTGTAGTTTTTATGTGTGGTTGGCTACTCATAATCGGTGTCCTACTTGGGATAATATTCAAAAGCGTGGTTTTGTTGGCCCCTCTTTATGTTATAACTGTGGGAAGGATGAGGAGTCTATTGGGCATTTACTTCTCCAATGCGACTTTGCTCGTCAACTCTAGCATTATTGGTGGGGAGTGTGGAATCAACCTTGTTCGCATGCTTCATCTGTAGTTGATTTTTGGAGGAGTATGGGGCGGCCTCCTGTAGGGGCTTTCTTTTTAAAATTTGGGTGGAGCATTGGTCCTTCGTGCATTTTTTGGTAGATTTGGCTTGAACGAAACCATCAGATTTTCCAAGGGAAGGAGTTAACTACTTCTCAGGTCTGGCAGAGGATTTTGCGAATGATCCAGGAAACTGTGTCTACAAAATGTCAGATTATTTCTCCCGTGGACCAAGCAAAACGTCAGATCATGGAAATATTAGGTTTATTGGTTAATGGTCCTGGTCCTAATGTCTCTTGTAGATGGATGGGTTAGAGTAATCGGGTGTGGAGGGTTGGTAAATGGAATCCACCTCCTCCGGGAGTGCTAAAGATTAATACGAATGGATCTTCCCGGGGTAATCCGGGTAATGCTAGTATTGGTGGTGTGGGGTGGGATAGTAGTGGTACTATCCAATTTTTTTTCTCTTGCTTTAAGGGATATCATTCTAATAACTTCATGGAAGCCCTTGCGATTTTATATGCTTTGGAGCAAGGGTATGCTTTGGGTTGGCGTCAGATTGTTTGTGAATCTGATTCTCAGATTGTTATAAATTTGTTGAATTTTGGGGATAGTCTTCATGGGATTTGGCGGTTGAGTTGGATTGCTCGAAAAATTCTCAATATCTCTGCTCACTTGGAGTTCATTTATTTTGTGCATATTCCCCGGGAGTGGAATGGGGTAGCGGATTTGTTAGCTAAATGGGCTTCTGAGTTTCAGGATGGTTGGGATGTTCAGAATTGGTCTCAACTTTCTTCTGATTGCTCTCAATATCTCTCTTCTTTATTGAGAGTTGATATGTCTGAATAGCTTCTTATTTTTCTTTGTATCTTGGATGTTTTGCTGAGTTAATAAATTTTTACCCTCTTTTTTCAAAAAAAAAAAAAATAAGATATAGGGGTAATAATGATCCAAGAGGGAGTGCAAGCTAGGAGTGAGTGTGAGGCAAGTGAGAGTGCGAGCTAAGAGGGAGTGTGAACTAAGAGGGAGTGCAAGTTAGAATTCAGTCATGGCAAAATATTGATGAGTTTAGCTAAAGTGCATCAATGCTTCAAACCCTTACCATGAATGTGTGGAGCATTGTTTCCAAAAAATTCTAAAGCGAAGGAATACTAGGAAAAATAAGAGCTATAATTATGATCCAAGAGGGAGTGCAATCTAGGAGTGAGTGTAAGCTAGGAGTGAGTGCAAGCCAAGAGTGAGTGTGAGTCATGGAGTGCAAACCAAGAGGGGGTGCAATCTAAGAGCAAGCCCCATTAACTATTATGAAAGGAAAAATATATTTAAAATCCCTAATGGGAAGTCAGGATGCCCTAGCTAGAAATCAAGATTCCCTAGTTGGAAGTAAGGAGACCCAAATTGAAGATAAGTAGAAGAGATAATACATGGTAAGTTTGATCTAGGTAGCAGATGTTACATTAGAAGTAAGTATCAAGGATGAGATGATTGAGTTTGATATAATAGTTCTTAAAAGTAGAGTTAATATGTAAGTTCCATAAATCATGAAGAGGTTTTTTGGAGATTCAAAACTGGATCAAATGGGGAGACTGAATTCGAATTATTATGTGACTTTTCTTCCTAAAAGTTTTTTTCCTCATTATCTTTTCCAATTCAAAAATTAGGGATAAAATAATGGTTGGTGGTCCATGGTTTAGGGGAAGAGATGCACTTTATTTGATACCATGGAATGATTTTTTTTCTATTGAGACAAAAACTATTAAGAATATTCTAGTGTGGGTTAGGATTTTTGGACTTCCATATCAACTTATAAACAAGGATGTTTTGAAGAATATTGGAAATATTCTAGGGGAATTCATCAAGGAAGGACCAAATACTAAGGAGCGAAAACATGCTATATATACTTGAATATGTGTTTCTATAGATATTTCAAAACCATTGCAATTAAATATGAATCAAGAGAATGGGATCAACAAGTAGATTATGAAAATATCACATTTTGTTGCCACAAATATTATAATATTGGACACATGACAAGATTTTGCAAAGTGAAAACTATGAAGAAAGAGACAAAAAATTCTATCCATGACATAAACTTCAAGATGAAGCAAAGAAATCATACAGTAATAGAAGCTAGATCAAATCAAAGTTATTGCAATCCAAAAGAAGAGGCAAAGAAAGCCTATCTACAATATCATTTGGCAAGTTCAGAAGGAATTAAAGGTGCAAAAGAAGATGTGGAGATAAATCCTAAAACAAAGACAACAAAAGAGGTTAAGTTTATTCTAGGTAAATCATCTTCATTTTCCTCAAGTAGTATAGAATCCTCTCCAGGTAATAAAAGTGAAAGTGGTGAAGATGTTATCCCTTGCACTTTAAGGTTTCAAGATCAAAATAATAAAGAAATGAGGTTGGAGGAAACCCATAAAAATTTAGGGTTTTTAGGGTAAAATAATAAGGCAATTACTACAAAAGAGCATCCTTGCACTTTAGGGTTTCTAGGGCAACATAAATAAGATTTTGCTTTTGAGGTTATTCCATGCACTTCAGATCCTTCAGGAATAAGGTAAACCTAAATATGACAAGTCTTACTATGAGCAGTGTGATAAGATTGAAGAGATTCATGAAGATGAAAGTATTGTTGGGAATGGAAATAAGAGAGGAAGACCCAAGAAGTAAAAACAAAGAGAAAAAGAAGCCCAAAGGGATATTGGTATGGGAAAATAAAGCAAATATCACAAGTGTTAACAAGAAGTGGGGTTAAACCCACAAATAAAAACAAAAAATCAAAATCAAAATAATATCTTGAAATATTAGGGGAATGAATAAAAATCCTACAAAAAGATGTTAAGAAATTGTGAGGTTGTTATAGACAAGATATTTATAAATATAGAAGTTGGGCGACAAATATTTTAGCCATTCACGGTGTTGAATTTCATCTTGACATAATTTAAATTTTGGAAGGCATCTAATATAAAAGGAGTTGATTGTGGAAACTTAGCAGTATGAGGAAGATGGTGAATATCTTTGATAAAAAGACAAATGAAGAATATCTCTAATAGAAAGGTAAAGTTGGATATGATTTAATTAACTTGTTAGAAATGTAATAAGAGGAATATAATGTTTTGTTTTTGTAATGGGAGTGGCCCCCAATAGAATCCACACATAGCTTATTGAAAATTAAATAAATATTTTTACAACTTATTTCAAAAATTTAATTTTTGAAAAATTGAAATATTTATTAAATTTTGGAGAGAAGGTTTTCTACTCCAAAAGGAAATTTAAAAATATAGTTTGAAATTTGAACATTTAAAAAAAATTTATATTTGAAGAATTTATAAAATTTGCAAATCTAATTATTAGGGTGATAGAAGGTTTGCTACTTCAAAGGATTAGAAAATTTTAAAAATTTTAAATTTGTAAATTTATTTTTGAAAGGATTTAAAAATTTAGTATTTGAAATTTCAATCAATTAAAATTTGGATTAAAAATAAATTTGACTTCAAAGGAACTGAAAGATTTGATAATTTTGAGTGATTAAATTTGAAGTAATAAGCAATTCAACCCCATAAGTATTTAAAAGAAATTAGATCATGGATGAAAACAATTTGAAGTCATTAAAATTGGCATACATAATTTGATTGAAAAATCAAATGACAAGAAAGATATGGAAATGAAATTTATCTATAGAGAAGAAATGAATGAAAGTTTTGAAACATTTGAATATTATTTGCATTTAAATATTGTTGAAGCAATTTACAATTCAAAATATGATATTACAATACCTATTGATATAATTAGTATAATGTATATGACATCACCTTCACTTGAAATTCATAAGAATGAATCAAAATCAATAAGAAGTGATTGAAACACTAAAATAGGAAATAATTGGTCATACACTTCAAGAAGCATGTAATAAAATATCATTATATGATGATAAGACTGACAATCCAAGCTCATCAGATTTATAAAATTATTATGATACTCTAATTGAATGTTTTGAGGTTACATGACAATAATATTGTAAGAAAGCAAAAAAAAGGAAGCACATGAACCAAAGGCCAAAGACAAAGAATAAGCTCAGGCAATTCATGAACAAGAACCAAGAAGCAAAGTTAGAAGAACTAAAAGAAGATGATGCATAAGGATCTAAAACAAATATTCATGCTCAATGCAAGGTTACTTGACAAGAGTAACATGATAAATATTGAAGACTAAAGTCTTCAATAACTAAATAATGTAATACAGGGGGTGTTGTAGAATATTACATTATTTGGTACATGCTATTGTACCCCCATGCTACCTATGGTACAATATAAATATTAGATTAAGGTTTGATTCTATAGTTTAGAAGTATGATTTATATTTCCCTTTTATGTAAGTGTCTATGTGCAAGATATGCACAAGTGTCACGTAAGTAAGAGTGCAAGTGTGTAATGTGTGAGATATGCACAAGTGTCATGTAAGTAATAGTGCAAGTGTGTAATGTGTAGGATATGCACACATGTCATGTAATTAAGTGTGTAAATATGTAATGTGAGGATGTGCACAAGTGTTATGTATTAGGTGTGCATGTGGAAGTGTAAGTGTCATAGAGCTAAGCATGCATGTAAGTAGAGAGTCAAAAGTCATTTATACAATTGGTAAAATGATAAGCCAAAGGACATGTGTCAGTTGTCATATGGAGAGCATTAGTCAAGTACTTGAAGAGTCATATTGTATGGCTATATTATGGAGGCAAAGATCCATGTATTGTATCAAAATAGATCTAGATAATGTAATAAATGTTCAAGCATTAATAATATTGAAGCTTGTATGCATATTTTGAGCAATTCTATTGTAAGTGTTCTTCATGTTATTGCATGAAATATTTTTACCATTTTACATTCATATTTGATATTATTTTGAATGTTATTATATTTTAATTGCTTTTATATCTGAGACTACTCAAATTTCTAAAATATTGGGATTAAGATAATCTGGATTGAAATCCAACATTAAAAACGTATGGACATACTAAACAAACATTATTCTATGTAAGGATGAAAAAGGATATCAATATATTTATTGCAAAATGTGATATTTGTTAATACATTAAGGGCAAAACTATTCACACACTGGTACACTCCAACCTCTTTCAATTTCAAATATAACTTGGAAAAATATTTCAATAGATTTTATTGAAGGGATTCCAAAGTATGGAGGCAAACTAGTCATTCTCATGCTGGCAAATCATCTCTTTAAATATGCTCATTTCTATCATCTAGCTCACCATTATAAGGCCTCAATTATTTCCCAAATATTTCTTGATTCTATTTTTTGCCTTCATGGCATGCCCGAGTCCATCATATTTTATCGTAACCCCACCCTCACTAGTCTTTTTTAATAGGAACTATTCAAGCTACATGACACACAAATCAAGATGAGCTTGGCATACCATCCCTAGACTGATGAGAAAATTGAAATTGTCAACAAGTGTTTGGAAACTTATTTCCATTGCTTTGAATTTGAGCAACCGAATCATTGGTTGAAATTCCTTTGAGTGATGGTATAATACTTCTCATCACTCCACCAAGATGAAATTATATGAAGTAATTTATATACACCCTCCACTATCACTTTTGCCATACATTTTAGGTAGTTCCACAGTTCAAGTAGTTTATTCCACTCTCATGGAGCATGCACAACGACTCCAACATATAAAAAATAATTTGACCATAATATAAAATTGCATGTGATAAAAAGCATATCAACATCATTATGAGCATAGTTTTAACATTGGGTACATGGTTTTCTATTGCCTATAGACTTACAAGCAATTATCATTGAAACTTTGTGGCAGTCAAAAAATAGCACTAAAATTCTATGGACCATATAAAATGCTCCAGTAGGTTGGCCCTATGGCCTACAAGCTAGAATTGTCACCTTATTTCATTATACATCTAGTTTTTCATATTTCATATTTGGAGGTCCTTAACAACCATATACAAGTCCAGTCCATACCACCCCAGTTGGATGAGAAAGTCTCAATCATATTTGAACCTGCGAGTATTCTAGACTAACGTACATGCACATTAAGTAACCACACTCTCACCAATTTTCTAGTATAGTGGTATGGACTATAGTGAAAATATGCCACCTTGGAGCCACTCCATTAACAATAGTAGCAGTTTTCTTACCTTAATATTTGAGGATAAAGCTTATTGAAGGGGGACTTGTCTAGTGTGGGTGTTTGTTTGCACCTTGGGCACCTAGTGTGTATGGGCCAATTATGATGTAACCTTTAATTTTATTACAAGTAGGAGTTAGTATCTTGGGTCCCCTCTTTCATGCGTTTCAACCCTTGAGCATTAGGGTTAGGATAAGTAAGAGTCTATATAAGAACATGGGTTTGGAGTAGAATGTATCTCATATTTTCTCAAATTGTATTGAAGCTCTACTTCCAAGGAGGTTTCCCCCTCAAATATGCCTATGATATCTATTTTGCTTGATTAATATAAGTTTATTCTATTTTCATCTAGTTATTTTCTTGAGCACTTCTATTATTTTTATTTTCATGGTCATTTGGTTTATAAGCATTTCCATTAATTATTGCATTGTTATTGTGGTTATGCTTATTTTTATATGAAGGTTCCTAACACAATGGATCTAATATCAATTTCTTATAGAAGTGGCATCAACTACTATAGTTTTGATAACTTATGGGGATTCTACACTTGCTTGCTAGTAGATCTTGCTCATATATTGTTCATTGGGTTGTTGAGTCCTAAAAAATAAAATAAAAAAGATAATAAAATAATAAAGTATTAGGGTTGTTTCTCTATCTTAGGGGTATGAATCCATCATGACATTGTAACAACCCATCAAAAAAACCTAAGAGAGAGATACTCTTTTTTATCACAAGCAAGGTTCACAAAGAGATCCCAATAATTTTTAGCATTGTAAGGGATAACCACATTTTGAGTTCAATGTCATTGTAGACGACACTCAAGTGGACAAGAGTGGAAAACATCCCATATTTATGGGGTTCACATTCTCAAACCTCACCATTTAATAAGGATACCAATAATGGTCCCCCCATATTTCAGATACCCTCATTGGTACAAGACAACTTGACCACAACATAGGGATTATCCTTTAAGGCCCGTAACACTTAAAGGGGGATGCCATTTTCCTAATCCTAAATAATTCTATCTATGTAGGATTATTTTGGTGTAATGCCTTAGTGCTTAGTTACCACACCTTTGTGGGATAACTAAGGTTATTACCACTTACCTAGCAATAAGCATGATCACCCGACCCTCACCGATCAAGGTGACACCACTATGTTGTTTTGTAAATAATTACAAAGACCTCATTATTTTAGAAAACCTAAAACTCATCATTCAATATTTATCATCCATGGTTATTAATTTATTGCATCATCACAACTCCTCCCAGATTAGCGAATACCTAGTTATTGCATAACCACAACTCTTAGGATTTACATCTTCTTGGTTATTACATCACTACAACTCCTTCTAAGAATGGGTTCCTTCTTGACTCAAGGGACCTATTAAGATTATATATCCATACCCATGAACCCCTAACAAACCCAATAATTACATACAAACAATTTAACATTTCTCTCATAAAAAGAATTAAAGTGCTATAACAAAAATAACATGCTTAAATATAACACAATGTTAGATCTTGGATTTAAATAGAACACTTTCAACCCATAATTAAAATAAAACATAAATTCCAACATAATGCTAGCATGAAAGAAGCATCTCTCTAGATTAAAACATGCTTAAATTAATCAAAGTGCTAACATCTAAACATAATGCTAGCATAAAACATCTCTTCAATTAAAGCTATAGTAAAACAAGCTTAAATAGATCAAAATGCTAACATATAGTTTTTATTTTCTTTTCCATAATGAAGAACATCTTCAAAAAGAGTTCATAACCCACTCATTCTTTTTTTTGCTCAAAAATAAAAAATTCCATACTTTTAGATAAAGACTTCCAAACCTTATTAATTTAGGAATAATAATAACCAAGTGTTACATAACAAAACTTCCATTTACATAACAACTTTTCATTCCCAAATACATTAGAGAAAATTTGCCTAAGTGTCCTCTGCACCACATTCTTTTCATGATCCTCTTCATGAAAGAAGATCTTCCATGAATTTTGAGAAAATATTAGGGATCAAGACAGTTCATATATTACTTATGCAAGCCTACCATGCACTAAGCTATAATATACAATATGTAAAAACACCCAAAAAGAAAACACCCATGCAAAGGTATTTGAGAGAATCTCATACTTCCCTCAACAATGGTTCCCTTTATCTACCCAAGCCTCAAAAAACCATTATTAGCAAAAGCCTCTTTTCAAAACATTCTTTTTAAAAAATAAAATAATTTTAACCAATATAAAGTTTCCCTCTTAAATTGAAAGCACTTATTGCTAATATATCAATCTATTTTCAAGTAAGGTTTATAACCCTCATAATTATAAAAATTCAAAAACCAAAAACCTTATAATATTGAAAACATTAAAATAACCATCAATCTACCTCTAATGGCTAGACCTAAGTTTTACTTTCATTGATTTCAAACAAAAGCAAATATTTCCAAAACTACAATTCATTTTCTTCTAGATACTTCTACTAAAAAAAGAGTGAAAGAATTATATTAGTCTAATCTTAGATTAATAAAATTAAAAGAGTTCTTTTAATACCTTAAACCAAGAACTTCATTTAAACCAATAAAACCAAAGCATCCGAAAAACCCTTTAAAACCCAAAATATTAAATAAAGGACAAATAATTTTTTTTATCACATTAATCAAAATAAATATAACCTAAGCTCAAATCTATCGTAACTCAAAACATCAACAGAGCTTAATACCCCACTCAAACTCACCTACATATGCACAACCATCACAATAATATAGGTAAGGAGCGCTTCAAGATTCAAAAGAAATCAGGTTAGAGAGAATTAACCAAGCTCTCCCTAGCACATGCATGTCCAACAACAAGATCCACATACATTGGGATGGGTATGGATAAAAACAACAATGCATAGAGGTTTTAAAAAACATAAGCACTCTACTTAGGCTACTCAACTACACATCAAAACAAAACACCACAAGAAAACCCATATCATACGTCCACTGAAGGTGTATAACCAAAGGAGACCCCTTGTTAACATAAGCTTACATAGAGATAGACTGAACATAAAGCATAACAAACCCACCACCATAAAAATCAACAAAAAAACTTATGCATATAACCACAATACAAAGCCAATAATAAAATGCTTTAAAATGATTATAAATTAATGCATAAAACAAGTTCCAGGTAACACAAAAATCAAATTAACAAGCCAACGAGCACAACAAATCAATAGCATTAACCTTAGCATACATAGAACGGTTAATTAGGAGCACTCACTGCTTAACAATGTGCTCTTGGTGCTCTGGAAAAGCTCAAAGCTTAGTGCTTCCTTGGTTCTAAAGCTTTGTTCCTCAATCTTCTCATTTTCACGTTCTACTCTTTCGTTCCCAAAACAACAGCCAAATTTGAAAACCTTTTTTCTTCAAATAGTCTTCGCAGCCTCCCCTACAGAAATAAGGTTTTTCCATTATCTCTTCAGTTGAGCTGGTCAACCTCCAATACATCCAACTCATAACTTTCTTTAGTGAACGTTACTGATATTTGAATGCTTACAAAATAAGATAACTCCCACACTTATCTTTATTACATTAGCATGATTTTTAAATAAAGGAATTATAATATTAATCCCTTGACATTTATAAAAATATTCTTTATTTATATTATCATTTTCCATAATGTTCCTTGGATTAAAACTCAAATCAATCCTTCTTAATAATCCATTTTCCTCATAAAGCTACCAACATTAGTAAACCAAGAAAATAATTATTCTCTTAATTATATACTATCAACCATTAGCATCGATATTAAACAACATACACAAGCTCTTTGTCGATTTGTATTTATCCAACTAGGATAAAAATAAATAACCATATATGCAATGCATATATATGAAGGTATTTTTACCATTGAGCTGATGATGAAAAAGTCACCCATCATTTCCCAATTTTCTCTCAACTTTGGTGGTTGTCCCATACAATTCCATGAGTGAGAGTACCTGGTCTTGGAACCATAAATTCCATAAATGGTACCATATTCTAAAATAGTATAATCAAGCATAAATTGCATTATCAACTCACAAAAATGCAATTATGTATTAGATATCCAAATATTAATACATAAATCAAATGTCAAGAACAAGCCCTTCCAAGGAGGATCGTTACAGACATTAATAATGATAATAATGAATCCCAATTTACATAGAAGGTATCTCCATATCATCTAGTTCTTTGAGATATACTTCCAATATGTTATGCTAAGAGTGAGAGAACTTCTTATTGTCAAAAATATCTCTAACACCTATCAGTACTTCGTCTAAATGAGTGATGAATACTACGAGCATAGGGGCTGCTTGTTGGGAAGGCATTCCTTAATTTTGGATGATTTGGTTCTTTATTTTTACACTAGATACACATAACTATGAATCCTTTATCTAAAAATGGGTTTGATAAGTCATTATTTACTTGTTATTTGATATTTTTCTTAGCCTTGTTGATTGCCTACCTTAGGTCATCTAAAGCAATGTTGTATTATTGTAATCTTTGTTGCTTATGGTCAAAATTTACTAATTATTTTCTAATCATCCTTCTATCTTAAAACTCTCATTGTTTGATTTTGATTTTAGTTTTATCATTTAACACCTTTAGGATAGTAAAAGCTAATTTTTGTTTGCCATCTAGGTTGGATCTTACTTAATATTCTTGTTGACCTTAGTGGTGAGATATTCACACTCCTTCAAGTAGTAGAAAATATTTTATTGTATTATTTATTATGTGTACATGATCCTAAAGAGTGTCCAAGGCTACCTATGCATCTATAAATTGTCCCTATACTTTGGGCTTCTTGAGTTATTTATTTAGTTTCTCCTCTTGGGTCTTTAATATGGATATCTTCTTATTATTTTCTTGTTTTACCACATCTATTTACAACTTAAGTTGTTATAGTTATTATTTCAACTCTTACTCTATTTTTTTCCTCCTCCAAATACTATATATTTTACTTCTCATTCCTTTGACCTTCAAGTCCTATGGGATTGGTTCATTTGACTATTTTTAGCCTTTATTTTATCATATTTTTGGTAATTACCTTGGCAATATGTTTTATTTTATGCCTATACTTCTCCAACTTATAGGTTGTGCATTGGTAAGTAGTGGGTATTGCCTTAGATGTATTTTGTAATAAATCCATTATCTCTACTAGTGTTACTTATCATCTAGTTAGATGAAGTAGTTGTTGGTTTGCTCATATTTGCAAGGACTATTTTTATGAATAACAAGCTGTTGGTCCGACTTTTATACACACCCTGTGAAGAATGAGCATGAAACTCTGATAACACTTATAAGGGATAAATCCCACTCACTTTAGGATCTTGCTGGTTATCCAAGGTGTGAGTTACAGAGTTGGGTCGAATGTCTATTCACTCTTTTCCACTTCTGGAATAGTTTTCAAAATGGACTGTCTGTTACCTTACAATGGGCTCTGAACTTGTTCAATAATGTTTTTGGAATTGTTCATTTTGTGGATAATCAGATTTAAAATCAGTTCTTTGATCTAGCTCTTTATGGGTCAGCAGATTTAAATAAAAGACAAATTTAAAAGAAAATAAAAATGGATCATTTCACGGTAAAACAGAGAGAGTAGGGTAAGGCAGAAAGAGAAGTCTATCAAACTTAGCTGTAAAACCAAAACTACCAATTTTATTTATACTATCAGCTTCACAATAGAACAAATCAAAGAAGAAGGTGTCCAGCTTTCTAAGATCACCTTCTACTAAGAGCATAAGACAGAGATGGAACAGATCTGAAAGAAAATCATAAACAAAAGGGAAGTCGGTTAAAATTGGTATTTCTCACCGAGCAGCATAGCTCACACAGTGAGGACAGAGCAATTAGAACAGACCCTGAACCTTAAATCTATGGTTTTCCTTAGCATACAATAAAACAAATGAAGCCCAACAACATATTTAATCTTGATAACACGGATTTACAGCATATATTTAATAAACTTTAACGAGATGAAAACAAAAGAAAATGAACTTAGCACAATCTGAAAGAGATTAGGCTCCTGGCCACGCTATCACAGAAAGCAAAAAGCACATCAACTCCAAGTCCAGAATAAAGCATTTAACAAGATTTGCAAGAAATTGCTTCAATAGCCTTTTTTCTAAGTTTTCGCCTCCTGCGATTACATTCAGAAGAAGTATTTATAGACTCAGGATAGACCCTGATCTTTTCAGAAATATCTTCTTCTCAAACCCTAAATCTTATCACCTTAAACTCTACTACCCGGGTTTTACAATATAAGGCCTTTTAAAATAAAGCTTTGATAAAACTTAACCATTCTGCAAATCTCATTGCAGTTACTTGCCATAAATGGAGAAGGTAGAATTTGATATTATTTGCATCCACTTGTAACTGTGTGTAAATGTCTTCATTAATTCCCCTGGGAAATTTGGATGAGTCACCACTTCTCTGACATTTCATCTCCGTAGAGCCATCTCTGAGTCAAAAATCTCTGCACGCCATTACTTTCGCCATAAATTTTCATTAAATGTGTCCATCGGCAAATTTCGGTAACCGTGTGTAGATATTTTCATTTTTCGGTCAATTGCCGACATATTCTGTTCAATGGGCAGCTGCTTAGTCACCGTAAAGTCTCTTTGCGGCCAGATCTATAAAAATCTGGATAAACCAGCAATTCTCGGCATCTCTCATTTCAATATGACGGTCCTCGATTAATCTGCGCTTAACTTTGTCTTTCTGGCCATTACTCCCGCTATCATGCAAGTGCCAGCTTGCTTCCTGCAAAAGACAAACAAGGATTAGTATTTTAAAATCATTAAACCAAAACCTTTATTAAATCGAAACCCTAAAGTTCATTACACGTGGCTTGCTTTGTTTGACACGTGTCACAAAAAACACGACATTCCCGCACTTGCTTCCAGCTATTTTTCACTCCGTGCTGCTTTGTCTGTTCTGCCGTGAAAACGTGACATGTCACGATTTCGTGACATGTCACGAAATCGTGCCCTTTTTCGTCCTTTGCTTCCTTTCTTATTCTCGTCGTGATTTTGTGACGTCCCGAAGGCGTCACGAAATCGTGACACTTTCGGGACTCAGGGTCTTCACGCTTTTCTTGTCGCGATTTCGCGACGTCCCGAAGGCGTCGCGAAATCATGACACTTTCGAGACTCAGGGTCTTCACGCTTTTCTTGTCATGATTTTGTGATGTCCCGAAGGCATCGCAAAATTGCGACACTTCGGGACCCTTGGCGCTTTCTCAAGCGTCGCGATTTCGTGACGTCAGAATCGCGACGTCGCGATTTCGTGACATCTCGCTTCCTTGCCTTCTGCCCCTTTGCCTTCACTTGCTCTTTCTTGTCGTGATTTGTGACGTCACGTCGACATCGTGACACTTTCGGGACTTAAGGTCTTCGCAAACGCGTCGCGATTTCACGACGCATCTCGCCTTAGCCTCCTTTGCCTTTTGCCTTTGCCTTGCCCTTTGGAACGTGTCGTCCAATTGACGTCACGATTTTGTGACACTTCTGACTTCGCCTTTCCTCCAATGTGTCGCGATTTCGCGACACTTTCATGCCTTGTTCTTTTAGTGCAGAGAAAAATGACAAAAACTCAAAGTGGCCAGAATTTGATGAAAATTTGCAAGGATCTAAACAAGGCAAAAGGGTATCCGAATCTGCAAACATAACGCTAAAATTCATCAGGGATCAGGAGAAAATGCATTAACATGAATTAATACATTTACATGCAATCTTTCAAAAGTTTTAAATTGAAAACAATGCCCCATGCAAGCCTACTTGGATATTTTGATAAAAGCACAACTTGAAAAAGGAGGCAAGCAAAAATTTGGAAATTGAAACCCGAAAAACTCAAGAGGGTCCCTACTGCAAAATGAAAGCTCAATATTTTCAAAGGATGGAAAATCATTTTTCAGTGGGGGTGTGTTGCTTCTCAACAAATGGCGATATCTGCGGGTAAAATAGTAGCACTATTTTAGAATCCAGGACTCTAGTTTCAAAACAACATAGACCATGTACCATGCCTTGCCACAAATATTCTTCAAAATAATTTAACTACTAGCTGATAGTTGTCAAAATTTCCCAAGGACATACTAGGCTGAATCATTTAAGGAAGATTTCTGATGTGCAATTACAAGCGTATGAAACTTTCTTCAAGAATGACTGGGCCTTCAAATGTTGTACTCTGGATTGATCAGCTTTTCTAGATTGTAAAAGGGGAAACCGAGTAGAGCTCTGTTTACTAGTTTAGCCTTTTACAGCCCCGACAGAGTTACCCTTTAGATTTACACGACCCAGATTCACAACTGTAAGGTAGAATCTACAACTTGGTAAAAGAAAACATCTTTTGAAGTCTTGGCTATCTCTTTGATTACATAACTTTTTTTTTTTTTTTTTTATATATATAGGAAATAACAGAGTGCCAGTTTTATGCTGTCTTGCTCAACTCTCACCTTCTCTCTCTCTCCTTTGAAATATACCAACATCTGAAAAGCCTTAGAAAGAACAACAATTTTTTTTTTAATATTTCATCAATCTGGAACTGCTTCAGCCTGGGTACTGATAGCCTCTATGGATACTCAAATAATTTCACGAATCAGAGTCCCCTCTTATGACCAACTTTTCTTGGATTCCTTGGGAGTTTCTCCAGCCAAACAGTATAGCAGTTTCTTTATAATTAAAATAACTGTGGCAAGCAAGACACAAAGTCCAATCATCTTTCTACTGTTGTTCTGAATAACAAAATAGTTCCACTGTTCAGTTTAAGCAGACTATCTCTTAATCAGAATAAAACAAAATGAACACTGGATTTAGAACTCAGAATAAAAACAATTCTGGAAGGCTGACTTTTCTTTACTGCCCAGGCAAAAACTAAAAGAAAGAACATAATTTTAAAAGCTAAAGAAATTTGTACAGACTTCCAAGGATAAACACAGACCTCAAAATAAAATAAAATACAATAAGACAGACTAAAAATAAAATAAAACAGACTACTTAAAATAAAATAAAACTGTATAGACCTTTAAAATAAAATAAAATAAAACTAAACTTTAAAGCTCATTTACAATGTATACACATGTTACAACTTCTTTGTGACTCATTCAAATGATATATTGGATGGAACAGCTGAGAAATAATGCTTTAAGTATTGACCATTAACAGGGAGGTCCAGAAAATTACCATCAAGGTCCTGTAAGCGAAATGCGTTATTACCCAGAATCTCAGCAATCTGGTATGGCCCTATCCATAGCGGCTGCAACTTTGTATGTTTACCCTTCTTTTCATGGGCCTTGTCCCATAGAAGCACCAGGTCTGCAAGTCTGAAAGCTTTCACTCTGGCTCTTTTGTCAAACCAGCGCTTGACGGTTTCTTGGTGCCGACTGAAATGTTCCAGGGCTTGGAGTCGTTCATCCTGTAAATTAGTTAGATCCAAAACACGGGCCTCTGGCATCCGCTTGATCCTCAAAATAGTCTAAGACAAATTGATAAGTAGGTAATTTCAGAGAGATGGGAACAATGGGCTGAGTACCATACAGCAAAGCAAATGGGGAAGTCTTAAGAGCCACTTTATATCTTATCCTGTCAGCCCAAAGTGCATATTTCAATAATGTATGCCATTGTCTGGGTTTGTCCGTTGCAGATTTCTTAATGGCATTCATTAAATTCTTATTCGTGGACTCAGCTAGTCCATTACCTTGGGGATAATAGTTGGATGAAAATCTGATAACTATCCCCATCTGGTATGCCCATTCTGCAAACTCTAATGATTGGAAGGCTGGTCCATTATCGCACACCAAATTCGAGAGGAACCCCAAACCTGGTTATGACATTTGACTCTAGAAATTCGATCACTTCATGAGTCTGTACTTCTCATGGTGGCTCTTTGCTTCGACCCATCTTGTGCAGTAATCAGTAGCTGTTAGAACATACTTATGCCCTGCTGAAGAATTTGGGTTTATCACTCCCACAAAATCAAGTCCCCATTGCATAAAAGGTTTATTTATTACAACAGGCTGCAATGGTAGAGCCCGATTGGCCTCTTTGGATGCAAAATTTTGGCACTGATGGCAAGTTCTCACATGCTGATGGGCATCTTTAAATAACGTAGGCCAGTAATAGCCTGCTCTCAATATTTTGTGCGTAGTAGCAGATCCTGAGGAATGCCCTGCCCCTAACTTTTCATGAAAACTGGACATGACCTCATTGACTTCACTCTGAGAAATGCATCTTAAGAAAATGCGAGCATAATTTTCTCTGTACAAATTACCTCCTTTGAGGAGATAATGAGCGGCTTTCGGTTTTAGTGCTCTCCTTTGGGTTCTATTCAAGTGAGACGGGCAAATTCCAAATTGCAGCAGATGAATAATATCTCCATACCAGTCATCGATTCAGAATTTAACTGATTAATTTCTTCTTGTACAGGTATTTCGGCAATGTGTCGGGACAAACCAAGTCCTCCGATTAATTTTGCAGGCCAAATTTCTAAGTCATATTCCTGCGAGTCTTGTAACCCAATTACCTCTTAGTTCACCCAATTCGTCCCGACTTAAAAGGTATTTAACAAGTTGGGTCAGGAACTATAGCATGAACTCTGCTTCTTAGTATGTAGTGCCTAAACTACTTAATTGCTCTCACCAAGGCATAGGCTTGTTTATCTAAGCGAGAATATTTTAGCTCAGCCCCCTTTAAATTGGTACTCTTGAAAGCAATTGGATGCTCCCCCGTTTCTCTTCATTGGGTCAGAACTGCAGCAAGTGTGTGTTCAGAAGAAAAGGTGTACAGGTAAAAATCTGCACTGAAATCTGGGCTCACCAGAACTGGCGCTTGCTTGATGGCAGTCTTGATTTCTTGGAACGCTGTTTTAGCTTCTGTTGTCCAGACAATCTGAGCAGTTTCCTTTAGCATGTCATTCAGTGGCTTGACTATTTCTACGAAGCCAGAGATGAACTTCCTGACAAAATTAATTTTTCCAAAGAAGGACCTCAACTCTTTCTTAGAGTTGGGAAAGGGTATGCCGGATATGGCTTCAACTCTGTCCGGATCCATGGAAATGCCATCTTTTGTGATCAAGTGCCCAAGGAGCTTTCCTTCCGTTACACCAAAAATGCACTTCTTCGGATTCAAAGAAATGCCAAACTCCCTGCATTTGTTGAAAACAGACTCCAAATGTTTTATGTGGTCAAACCGAGATTTAGAGAAGACTGTTAAATCATCCATGTAAACAACAATGCATTTACCCATAAGGCCTTTGAAGGCATGATCCATTGCCCGTTGAAACGTAGCTCCGGCATTTATTAATCCAAATGGCATCCTCTTGTAAGCAAAAGTTCCCCACTTAGTTGTGAAAGCAGTTTTCATCCTGTCTTCCCTGTCAACCAATATCTGATTATACCCTGAGAAACCGTCCAGGAAAGACATCATTTCCGAACCATTGACAATCTGCAGCACCTCATCCATAGAAGGCGAGAGGATAATTATCTTTCTCAGATGCCTTGTTTAAATTTCTAAAATCCACACACAAGCGGATCTCTCCATTTTTCTTTCTGACCGGCACCAAATTGGCCACCCAAGTAGAATGCCTAACGGGAAAAATAATGGCGGCACTCAATAATTTTTCTACCTCTTTCTGGATGAGGGGCTCTAGCAGAGCGTTGACATGCCTCTGTTTTTGTCGGAAAGGTTTGCAAAATTCTTTTAAGGGTATAACATGAGTGTAAACTTTCGGATCAAAAACTTTTAAGTCTTTGTAAGACCAGGCCATAACATCCTTGGACCTGTGAAGAAAATCAATCATATTTCTTTTTATTTTTGGATCACAAATTTTAGCCAACTTGATGTGCCTGGGATCTTCTTCAGTCCCCACGTTCAGGTTCTCGGTCTCACTGTCTGTTGCACCCATAGAATCCCCAGAACTCACCTTTTGCTTGATTTGGTCAACATCAAAGAGCCGCTCCAGTTCCACCATCCCCTTTGGAATTCTGTTATCTTTCAACCTTATTATTCCCCTGTCATCGTCTAACTGCTCCAGCAGAGTATCCCTTTGGCCATCATCGATTATAGCATTTTCAAATGTGTTAGTACTCTGCAAAAAGTTTATAATCTGCTGATCATCAGAGAAAACCTGAAAATTATCTATATTATTTGGGACTGAAGGACAAGGGACTAACTCGATCGAAAACTTGTTCCATTTAAATTCTTCCAGTGGTTTCAAACTTGCGGCTGAAGAAGCCAAGACATCTGCACGTGAATTCTGCTCTCTAGGTATGTGTGTCAGATTAAAAGCATCAAAATCTTCTACAAGATCCCAAGCCCGGTGTTTGTATCCTTTTAAGTAGGATGCTTTGCATTGAAATTTACCTTTAACTTGATTAGCCACCAATTCTGAATCTGTAAAAACTCAGATATTTCTTACACTTCTGTCCAAAGCAAATTTCAAACCTAATACCAGTGCTTCGTATTTCGCTAAATTATTTGTACAAGGGAACTGTAGGCGATAAGACATAAAATATGTCTGATTCTCAAGCCCTTTAAGGACTGCCCCCATACCAGAACCCTGTTTAGATTTAGCCCCATCCACATGAAGCGTCCAGACTTCATTACTATGAACAGGATGAGCTTTACTAAACTTCTCATTTTGTCCCGTTGTTAAATTATAAACTCCAATATCTACCTCAGCAATATTTACAGTCTCATTTTTTGCATTATATTCAGTGATCGTATGTTTGTATCTGGGTTCTCTTTCAACCCTTAATTGGTTTGCCACTCCTTTCCACGGCAACCACATGTGTGAAAAGTCAGTTGCCAAGTATCCATTCAAAGATCTCGACCAATCCCTGCTCAGAAGCATCCCGTACCCCATAGGAATATCCACCACTTGAATTTCAATTTTGTGTTGTGCCCTGGGCTCAGATGCTAATTGGATATGAATATTCTGAAGTTCACCCACTACTTTAACCTCTGATTTGTCCAATTGGACAACTCTTCTTTCAGACTTCATTGGGGTCAAACCCAACTGTTGACAAATGGCCAAAGGCATAACATTAGCTGAAGCACCTGAATCTACCAGACAATTGTGTAAGTTTTTCCCAAAAATACGTACAGTCAGTAGAAAATGCGGAACCTCAGTTTTCTCTTTATACATGGCTACATTTGCATTTGCCATCTTCTTTCCCTTGTCCAAAGATTTGGTAGTAGGCCCAGAGTATGTTTTAATCAAGTTATCCCTCTGTTCCGAAATTTGGGCCAACTCATGAAGAGTGATGTTGGCTTTGATCTTTTTCATGTCCTCCACTATATTATATCCCTTATTGAGTGGAGGGACAAATGCATCTGGTCCTCTCGGATTTCCTCCCTTGGGTGGAGATGGGTTATTGCTTGAAGATGGATCTGGAGGAACATTGTGGGAATTGTCCGGAGGGGTAGATGTAGTGTTGGGCTCCGGATTTCTATTTCTGAGGTTGTAGTTGTCCCTCCTGTATTGTTGAAAAGCTTGCACTTCATCCATAGGCATTTCAACTACATTCTCAGATTCACCCGAGAAAGTGAAAGAATCCAAGACCATAGGCTGCACTATGGTTTGGATGAACTTGGGCCATCCGCATTTCTTTGATGTTCAGGAGAAATCAACTCCCCAGACAAAGCTTCAAAGGCGTTACAAAATTCCAAACAATCCAACTCCCCGTCTTGAGAAGTAGCATGTATTCTGCACCAGTTAGGCAAAGCCAAATCACAAATATTCACATCATGACCTTTACCTTTGTAATATTTATTAGGTTCGTATGGGGGCCGATTGAATCTGTTTTGTTGATATGAATACCTGTTTGAGTTCTCCCAGGTAGAAACTTGCCTTTTAAAACTCAAAAAATCATTGGCCAACTTTTGGACTATTTTTGAGACTTCTTCAACTCTTGCATTATCAGCTTCTTTACCGGGTTCTGTACATTTTCAGCAGGTGTTACAGCCAATGGATTTCCTGATGGTAGAGTCTGACACACTGGCAACATCATCTGATGTGGTATGGGATTGAAAACAGGGGCAGCTTGTGTGACCAAAGGAATTTGTTGAGCATTTAAAGGTTGGGGTCCCAACTGTCTTTCCAGAACCAAAGCTTCTTTGTAAGCCTCTGTTAAATTGGTAATAGAGGGATCTCTTTTCAAGAAAACCGAAGTCATTGGATCTAGAGAATTTCTAAAAATCTCTAATGCCAGGTCTGCATTTGGCACATAATAACCAGTCAGTCTACCATAAGCCTTCTGAAATTTGACATTGTAAGATCTGACAAATTCACTTAGTTCTCTTTTAATACCAGAAAATTGTTGATATAATATATTGGGATCTATTACCTCACCAAACTGCGACACAAAAACCTTTTCCAAGTCATTCAAACTGGTAATAGAATCGTTAGTGAGATTTAGAAACCAGTCATAAGCTCCCTCCTGGAGAGTGAACGGGAACAATCTGCAAGCAACATCTTCATGCTGTACATTTAACAATTTCAAAGCATTCTTGAATGCAACTAGATGTTCTTCTGCTGTCCTAGTCCCATCATGCTTGTATCTGGGAAGATATCTCTCAGGATTTCTGGGCAGGTCATGGGCTATACCCGGGATATTTAAGGCAGTGGAACCCAACCGGTTTGCCATTACTACTTGATTGACGGTGATATTCTGAGTTGTAGTTGGAGTAACTACCGGTGGTGATAAAACTATTTCAGACGAGAGACTTGGCCCTTCCGAGGCTACTTCTTCTTGGAGTTTCTAATTCAGGCACAAGGAGCTCTCTAGCTCTGGGGTGGGACCTTGTTACCCTGTATGTAGAATCCAGCTTTTCACAAGCAACTTATAATCTCACAATCCTTAACAGACTACTGAACTTGGCCCTCCTTCTAGCGCCATTTTAAATGTTGGTCCGACTTTTATACACACCCTGTGAAGAATGAGCATGAAACTCTGATAACACTTATAAGGGATAAATCCCACTCACTTTAGGATCTTCTTGGTTATCCAAGGTGTGAGTTACCGAGTTGGGTCGAATGTCTATTCACTCTTTTCCACTTCTGGAATAGTTTTCAAAATGGACTGTCATGTTACCTTACAACGGGCTCTGAACTTGTTCAATAATGTTTTTGGAATTGTTCATTTTGTGGATAATCATATTTAAAATTAGTTCTTTGATCTAGCTCTTTATATGTCAGTAGATTTAAATAAAAGACAAATTTAAAAGAAAATAAAAATGGATCATTTCACGGTAAAACAGAGAGAGTAGGGTAAGGCAAAAAGAGAAGTCTATCAAACTTAGCTGTAAAACCAAAACTACCAATTTTATTTATACTATCAGCTTCACAATAGAACAAATCAAAGAAGAAGGTGTCCAGCTTTCTAAGATCACCTTCTACTAAGAGCATAAGACGAGAGATAGAAACAGATCTGAAAGAAAATCATAAACAAAAGGGAAGTCGGTTAAAATTGGTATCTCTCACCGACGACATAGCTCACACAGTGAGGACAGAGCAATTAGAATAGACCTGAACCTTAAATCTGTGGTTTTCCCTAGCATACAATAAAACAAATGAAGCCCAACAACATATTTAATCTTGATAACACGGATTTACAACATATATTTAATAAACTTTAACGAGATGAAAACAAAAGAAAATGAACTTAGCACAATCTGAAAGAGATTAGGCTCCTGGCCACGCTATCACAGAAAGCAAAAAGCACATCAACTCCAAGTCCAGAATAAAGCATTTAACAAGATTTGCAAGAAATTGCTTCAATAGCCTTTTTTCTAAGTTTTCGCCTCCTGCGATTACATTCAAAAGAAGTATTTATAGACTCAGGACAGACCCTGATCTTTTCAAAAATATCTTCTTCTCAAACCCTAAATCTTATCACCTTAAACTCTACTACCCGGGTTTTACAATATAAGACCTTTTAAAATAAAGCTTTGATAAAACTTAACCACTCTGCAAATCTCATTGCAGTTACTTGCCATAAATGGAGAAGGTAGAATTCGATATTATTTGCATCCACTTGTAACTGTGTGTAAATGTCTTCATTAATTCCCCTGGGAAATTTGGATGAGTCACCACTTCTCTGACATTTCATCTCCGTAGGGCTGTCTCTGAGTCAAAAATCTCTGCACGCCATTACTTCCATCATAAATTTTCATTAAATGTGTCCATCGGCAAATTTCGGTAACCGTGTGTAGATATTTTCATTTTTTGGTCAATTCTCGACATATTCTGTTCAATGGGCAGCTGCTTAGTCACCGTAAAGTCTCTTTGCGGCCAGATCTATAAAAATCTGGATAAACCAGCAATTCTCGGCATCTCTCATTTCAATATGACGGTCCTCGATTAATCTGCGCTTAACTTTGTCTTTCTGGCCATTACTCCCACTATCATGCAAGTGCCAGCTTGCTTCCTGCAAAAGACAAACAAGGATTAGTATTTTAAAATCATTAAATCAAAACCTTTATTAAATCGAAACCCTAAAGTTCATCACACGTGGCTTGCTTTGTTTGACACGTGTCACAAAAAATGTGACATTCCCGCACTTGCTTCCAGCTATTTTTCACTCCGTGCTGCTTTGTCTATTCTGTCGCAAAAACACGACATGTCGGGATTTCGCGACATGTCATGAAATCACGCCCCTTTTTCGTCCTTTGCTTCCTTTCTTATTCTCGTCATGATTTCGCGACGTCGGTCGCGAAAATCGTGACACTTTCGGGACTCAGGGTCTTCACACTTTTCTTGTCGCGATTTCGCGACGTCCCGAAGGCGTCGCGAAATCGCGACACTTTCGGGACTCAGGGTCTTCACGCTTTTCTTGTCATGATTTCGCGACGTCCCGAAGGCGTCGCGACATCGCGACACTTCGAGACTTAAGTCTCTCGCAACATCGCTTTCACGATTTCACGACGCACTGCCTTAGGCCTTTTGCCTTCTTCTTGCGGCCCTTTGCCTTTGCCGACCTTTGGAACCGCTCATTTCTTGTCATGATTTCGCGACGTCCCGAAGGCATCACGACATCGTGACACTTTCGGGACTTAAGCGTCTCGCCATCTGTCACGATTTTGCGACGTCGATCCGATCGCGACGCACTCCTGCCTTAGCCTCCCTTTGCCTTTGCCGACCTTTGGAACGTGTCTTTGCTGACCTTCGGAACGTGTCGCGATTTCATGACGTCGATTTCATGACACTTCCTGGACTTCTGCCTTTGCGCTCCAATGTGTCACGATTTCGCGACACTTTCATGCCTTGTTCTTTTAGTGCAGAGAAAAATGACAAAAACTCAAAGTGGCCAGAATTTGATGAAAATTTGCAAGGATCTAAACAAGGCAAAAGGGTATCCGAATCTGCAAACATAACGCTAAAATTCATCAGGGATCAGGAGAAAATGCATCAACATGAATTAATACATTTACATGCAATCTTTCAAAAGTTTCAAATTGAAAACAATGCCCCATGCAAGCCTACTTGGATATTTTGATAAAAGCACAACTTGAAAAAGGAGGCAAGCAAAAATTTGGAAATTGAAACCCGAAAAACTCAAGAGGGTCCCTACTGCAAAATGAAAGCTCAATATTTTCAAAGGATGGAAAATCATTTTTCAGTGGGGGTGTGTTGCTTCTCAACACAAACTTTTTCCTTTATCTACCAAATCAATGTGTAAGCAAGGATATTTTTCTAAGGATGTGGTTAACTTGTTTTTAATGAATTATTTCATTACATCTTGGAATATATATAGGTATATTTCTACTTTCATCATACCTTGTTCTCTATTAGTGCTTAAAATCTAATAAGATAATTGGTCAATTTGAAGCATGGATCCGAATACTAGGTCTATCTTTGAAAGTGTTGTCTCTTATTTAGATTACATTCATAATGATCAACTATGGATTCTTAGTTTTCTTGGAAGAAACCTATGATGAGCATAATATGGGAATGTAAAAGAGGTTTTTTTATGATGCCATCATATACTTGGATGCGATGATTTGGGTAGATGAATGATGATATATCTTTAGTGGATAGTGGGGTGGACAATATTTCTAAATGGATAATATTATACCTTGAATGTGGTGATATATTTAGTGGATAGTAGGGTGGACAATGTTTCTAAATGGAAAGGTGGATGGAAGTGGAAGTGATGAAGTGTTGAATTTAGTTGATGATGTTGAAGTTATAAATGACTTTGTCATCATTATTGTCATTGTGGATGTGTCATATGATGGTGGAGTGGATGTAATATAAGAATATGGTAGGATAAAGAGTGGGAGAAAAGGAAGCAGATGGGAAGGACAAGCTAGAATTAGAAGTGATGGAATATATACAAATAGAAGTGGAACTGGAGGGGTATATGAAATAAATATTTACCTCAAGAGCTACACCACCTATAGTAATGTCATATTCATAGGAAGTGATTGTTCCTTACCCTTGTTCTCTATTTATTGTATTTGTATCATCACCTTTACATGATATGAGGGGTGTAGATTGGATATCCAACTTGACTTTCTTCCCTACTTCTTGGATTAGGTTGTCCACTAGTAATATTAGTTGCTTTAGCTTCTCAATGAAAAGCTTCTCAAGATAATAATCCCAATGATATTTTAGATTTTATAATTTGAACTATTTGAGCCTCTTCTCCATTGCTCAATAACACTTATTATGATTTGAAGTTATGTATAGAAATTTGATATGGAGCTTGTAGAATGACCCTCCCTTCTTTTCTAAAAAGTGTTTTTACTCCGTTTAATATTTTTGCCTTATGTATTCATAGCAAAAGATGTGATCTAGATTGAAATATGGCAAGATGAAAGGTGGAGCTAAAAATACATACAATCTAAACAATGACATATTTCCTCCCAAATAATTATCTCATTCATGGTAATATGTTGTTCTTAACAATAACCAACATTGGTAGGATAACCATGGAATTGGGCCAATTTTATTTCTTATTATTATCTCATAAATAAATTGATAGAAATAATAGTTTTTATCATATGTATCCTCTCTAGACACCTTTGTCTATTTGAATACCAAAATTACTTTACCCTTTGCCCCAACTTGGTTTGCTAAAATGATTGAAATCAATGACACATTTGATAAATGATGAGTCAGATTTATAAGAGGTATAATTGATTATATAATCTTTCTCATAGTGCCTTAAATATTTTGAGAAGTAGCTATCATAATTATCAATTGATTATAAGATGGCTAAGTTTTTGGAATTCAAAATATTTTCTAGAAACAAATAGAAGGAAAACATACATTCAAATTTTATATAGAAAATGAAAGAGAAAATATTAGGGTGCCTATAGGAACCATAAATAATCACTATGCATAGATTATATTGCATAACTCTTTGATGATCAAATGAGGAGTGTGATGGGTGTATTTATAGTAATACCAAAACCCCAAATTACATCATAAAGTTTAACCTAAGACAACATAACAAGTGGGATTTAGGTTAATTATAAATATTAAATAAGGTTTAATAATAATAAGGTTAACCATAGCCCATTGGGATTACATAATAAAATATTACAAAATAATAAATATATTGCACAGTGAAATTCTCCTAGGCCTATCCAATACATCACACAATATCATCTCTTGGCCATGAATTATATCATAACTTCAATACCTTCCCATAATCTAAACTAAGGGGCCAAGGAGTGAAGACGTGAGTGAAAATAATATCTGCCCCTAATAATGGATTCTCAAATGGGCCTTATTAGTTAAGGAAAATCCATTCAAATCTCTCTCATCATCTAAAAGATGTCCACCTTGCTTCAAGAACTTAGCTTCAATATTTTGTGGCTTTAGCAAGAAATTATTTGTAGGATATCCCTCCCTTTTATAGTATTTGTAAGTGCTCGCTATTTTCTGTAAATACTTCACCTTGCCCATTGGCCCCTAGGTCTGAGCTTCCTTACATTGGAATTCTTTTTATGAGCTTGCATGTGAGGAATTCCACCACCATAATTTTGCATTGCAACCTAAAAATGAACTAGAATATAAAATCTAATCAAGAGCGAGTCTTTTAGGATTCCAAAAACATGGGATTCATATGAACTATTAGATTCAAAATTTGGAAGGAGAGGGGATATTAACAAGTATAATATTAATGCATTCTACATCATCTTTATGTTTGCCTTCAAAAGATGTAATATCCCTTAAAGCCTTGAATATAGAAATATAGTCCTCAATTTTATCAAACTTAGATAGCTTAAGAGAAGAAAACTCTAATTCCAAGCAACTTACTTTAATAGTATTAACCTTTTCATACAACTTTGACCATACTGTGAAGACAAAAACTCAACACCAAATATATAACAAAAATGAACAAACAATGATACAAGAGATTGCGCAATGAAACAAATCTTATATTATTAATTTCGGTGGATCTCAGTACAATAAAATGTACCCCAAATAGGGGTTTACACTGTTTATTTTTTGATATAATAAATACAATATTCTAGGGTTCTCTGAAATCCTAGCCAACAATGTTGGTGGTGTCTAAAAACATGTATTTACTCCCAACAGAGGTGATTGGGCTTCAGATATTCATTAACTAGACCACTCTAGCTTAAACAACTGCTCAATGCATGTATGTCTCCAGATCTGCACATAGAAAATGATAAAAGAGGATTAGTAGTAATTGTGAGGGCTCCACTGTGTGAGACCCTTAGAAATCAATAAAAACCCTAAATACCAAATTGTAATACTGTAAGCAAATATGGAAATAATAAAATTAATACAATAATAGAATATTTACCTTGTAAACTTGTCACTTTTTGATTTGTTGTTGTCGTCGTTGCAGGAAATAGGTGCACAGATACCCTAGCGACACCCGAGGGTTTGCTAGTCAATAGAACTAGGGTTTGAGATACCTACAGATGCTCGAAAGTAGTAGGAAGCACCCAGAGGCACTCAGGGATGGTAGAAAGCACCCAAAGGCACTTGGTGATGGATGGAAGGCACCCAAAGGTACTCAGTGGTAACAGGATATGCCTAGAGGCACTCGAGAACTGGAACAAAATTTGCAGAAGAAGATCTAGTTCAATGAAGTAGGCGATAGCGGATGTGGAGGCTACAACAAATGAGGGGAGATGGAAAAATTCTTGGATGTTTCAGGACTTCAAAAAATTAGGGGCACAAATTGCTTAGGGGTTGAGCCATCAAAATGACTCTTATTTATAATCTTCCCTAGGGCACATTAGGGTTTCAACAACACAATTTGTGTGGTCAAGATTAAAACATGATAGAGGGTGGAGATTAAATATAGGTAGGTGGCATGGATTAAGGTGAATGAATGGTTAGGATTAGACCAAGATGGATGGCTAAGATTAATTCACTCATATATATAATATAAAATATTAAAATTTAAATATATTAAATAAATATACATAAATATATGTAAATAATGGGTAAAAATGGTGGGAAGACCTAGATGGATGAAAAATGGCTAGATTTTTGTGTCTACATATACTCCTTTTTGTACCGCATTGTGTGAAACACAATGTAGTGCAAAAATACAAGACACCTATTTTGGCTTGATGGAGAAACAACTTTTTTTGAGATGTGGACATGAGCTTGGAGATAATTTTTTTTGATTGTGCAGCTTACCCCCTCAATTGGTGAATGATTTTGTGAATGAATCTCATGAGCCAATTGAAAAATGAGTGCAAATGATTGTATGGATGCATGGTGTAATTGTGGATGAATGATGTAAAATGATTTCATTTTTACCCCAACGGTTGAAAGGGGGTTGTTGAAATATGCAAGTGATTGATTCTATTTTTGCCCTAACAGAGAAAAGGGGTTTTGCCAAGTGTAGATACCATGATCATGTAAGATGTATCCCGTTGTGGGAAAGTCAAAACTAAATGTGGTTGCCCTAAATTTGGGGTGATTCCATGCTGTTGAAGAATGTGTCTGTCAACGTCATTGATATGCAAGTATGAATATGCAAGAAAAAGAAAAAGAGTCAACTTTGGAGGGCCTTCTAGTGACTGTTGGATATTTCCCACAATTGGAACCAATCATCCTAGATAGTTATGACTAGCAAGGAAATGAGAGATGAATTGTGATTTTTGTTCATGTTTCAAGCCTCGCAAACTAGGCCATCAATGACAACTTTTGAGCAAATTGGTCGCGACATAGTTTCACGCAAAATATGAAGTACCAAAGGTGATTATAATTTTGAACAAGGATATATTTGATGATGAAAATGGCCAATTTTACTTATGGTAGTGTATTCATCTTACTGAATTGCATGGATGTAAATCGTTGCAATCGCCAAGGGGATAGAATAGACCACTAGATATGAGGTTCACTTGAATTTTTGTTTGAACTTGGCAAATGTAAAAATGTTATGATTGATGATTGGAAATGATGTTAAAATGAATAATTGATTATGATAATGATGATTAATGTCATTTTGTGAAAAATTGGACCGTTTTGGAGCATTTTGGAATTTGATAAGTGATTTTACGCCTTTTGGACGTAAAGTAAAATTATGTGTCCAAATCAGTTTGTATCTTCACAAAACCTAATAATATGATGAAATGGATGCATGGATTTAATTTTGAATGATTTTGTGGGGGTAAGCCACTTTTTTGAATTTATTTTATCTTTTTTTGATTCTGAATCCAAATGTCAACGGGCGCTTATTGCATTCGCAAACATCCGCCAAAATTTGGTGCATTTCCAAATGTGGGTGGGCGCTTTTGTACGCTAGAAAATACCTATGGATATTTACGTGCACCTAAAGCAGCTATATAAGGCTTGTAGAGGGAAAACAAAGATCATTTGTGCATCCGTGAATTCTGGAATTTGCGTCTGAGGGAGTGGAGTGAAGTGAGATGCGAAAGCTATGGCAGTAGAGGGAACAAATGTAAGTGCAGGTGCAGGTGCAGGTGCTGGAGCTCAAGCTGGAGTGCAATATTCCAAGGTAAGGCCTTTTGATTCTATTTTATTTTTTTATGTATTTTTTTTAGTAATGTACATGTATTAACTTTAATGTTTTTGTGTTGTGTTGCAGCTGAATATTTTGGAGGCTCAACATCGATTCGTGGGGTGAGGATTGGGATTGGTTGAAGGTAGTGGGACTGGCAGGAGCAAACCTAATAGATGTGGTGAGGGCTAATGAGGGGTACCTTTCAGCCTTTGTAGAGAGGTGGGATCTAGATAGGGGGACATTTTAGCTCCCGACCAAAGAGATGATTGTGACACTTGAGGATGTATACTCCATCCTCAAGTTGTTGATGGAGGGCTTGCATTTCGAGGTTGGACATGATAAGAAGGTTGAGTTGAGCTTCATGTTTGGGAATGAATGGGAGGTTGTGGAGGTGATGGGTGGAGGGATTATTTACTTGTCCATGTATGTGGATAGGATTTGGATGCCCTTTACTTGTCCATGTATGTGGATAGGATTTGGATGCCCTTCCCACTTTTCATGATGTTCATGTTGGCCAACATAGTGGCCTCGAATAGTATCGGATGTTGATTTCCCTGGAACCTTATCGGGTTGGTGTGTGACATGATCACTACACCATGGGTGTATGCATAGGATCCTAATTTATTAGCACAATTATACCGAGAACTATATGAGGTGAAGATGTGGAAGTTCCAGGGACTAGGTTGTAGTGTGCTACTACAATGCTAGGGTTGGAAGCACTTTAGTGTGGCTCAACTTGTGGGCTTATTGATGAGGGTATGGGATAGGAAGTAGCCCTATGCTATGAGGTGGCCAGTGATGAAGGAGGTGTAGCTAAGTCATCCTGCTCATAGTTAGTGGTACAGGGATCTATGGGCTAGACTTATGATAGCTCAGGTGATATGGAAACCATGGAGAGGTGCCATGTAGATAGGTGATGGGGAGCATCTGTGACAGACTAGATGGGTGGTTACAAGATGCATGAAGGAGGTGGAGCTGATCCAGTTCTCACAGGTGTTATGATAGTTTGAATTGAGGTAGGGGGAACCCTAAGGAGCCAATGATTTATAAGTGGCATCAGGATGAGATAGGGTTACTGTGTGTTGAGGCATAGAGAGTCACACTTAAGGATGATGATGAGATCAATCTCCTTGATGTGGATGATACAAGAATACGAAGGAGTATGATGCATGGTTTGCAACTCAACCACCATGGGTACTGAGTCTAGTGGTAGATGGTGTAGAGGGATATGGATATGAGGCCTAGGGAATCGAGGAGGCTCCTAAGAACTAGAGGCATATTTGGGTTAGTAGTTAGAGGATGCAGACTAGGAAGGTAGTGGAGCAGGTTCTGGAGGATGGAGGAGATGGAGGGGATATGATGGAGTAGGTTCTTGAGTTTGGGGGAGATGGAGGGAATATGGAGGATATAGAGGATATTTCATATAGACCCCCTAGTCAGAGTGAGAATGATAAGGCAAAGTTGGAGCAGAAGGTGGCAGAGTGAGACACTATGATAGCGATTTGGGATGCAAAGATAGGTCGGTTGTGAGGTAGAGAGGTGATTCAGGAGATAAAGATAACTCGATTACAGACAGAGCTAGAGACATGGCTAACAATAGGTGGAGGTGAGGATAGGATCACAATGATACAGGTAGACCTACTAGAGGGGCATCATAGGCAGAGATATGATGTACATCACCTTCGGTCTCAGGATGGATATATTCAATTATTGGAGGATCGATTGATGGAGCACGATATTGGGCTTCCAGAACCACCCTTCTCATCTATATTCAGGTCTTCTAGGCCTAATGAGTCTATTTATAGTTCTAGATCTCGGGTTCCTTTAGGTTCATAGTGTCCCTCTCATAGGAATTAGCTAGTACTTAGATGCACTTTTTGTATATTAGCCTTGGTGCTCCATTGTATGTAGCCTTTTTGGATATTCATTGTACATGCAATTTCTATATATATATATACACATGGCTTTTAATTTTTGTATTATGCTTTTGTGTGAATGTTTTTGTATGGATGCATTTGTGTATGGATGATTAATGCAAGTTATGGAATGCAAATGTTCTAACGATCATTCATAGTTTAGATTTTGCTTTACCATGTTTTAGTATTGTTGTTTAATCAGGGGCACTAAACTTGGTGATATGTGTGGTGAAAGACTCATGAATTGACATGGATGTTGACATGGCAGAAGATATAGATGTTTATATGGAAGAATATATGGATGTTGATATGGAATACTGACTGTTTTGCAGAGACTCAGACATACTAGTGGTATAAAAAAAATCACTAAATTGCCTAATCCCTCTAGGACCAAATGTGTGTCCAATGAATTCATTTACCAAATCATGAGCATGGTAATGAATCAAGGCAATCAAGAACCAATGTGTGTGAAAGTGAGTTCGTTAACTCATCTTAAGTAAATTGGGTGTGACCTATTATGGATGAGACCAAGAAGCTAGCTTGTCTATATGTGCAGTTAGAGGTCTCTTTAAAAGAGACGTGTCACCATGCATGATACTACTCCACTACCAATCAAGCATCTATAGCTATGGTGGAGACTGGATCCATAGTCCAAGAATTTTGATCTCTCAAGTTTTGGGGATGACTACTTAACCGTCTAACTAGAAATGTAGTACGATCCTTACAACCCAATGATCAGTGGTGTGTGATGTGTAAAATATTTAGATTTTTTAAGGAATTTTTCCCTACTCTTTCTTTTATTTTAAAATTTGTGATAATGGTGAAAACCACTATTTTTGTGGACTATGTTGCATTATGGGAAAGGTGAGGATTACCCTTTTCACTTCAAGGTTCAAACAAAGTATGGTATTATCCCTTTTTGACACAAGATGTTTTTAAGATGTGAAATTATGTTTGGTTCAAGAATGTTTTGGAGTCAATTCCCATAACTCAATATTTTCTTAGTGAAAATGTGTAATGGTCCTAAAAAGAACTTGACATGTATTTGGAGTTTTCTTAAAACTCTAGGAGTGGTTGAGTGATTGAAAACACCTAGGAATTATGGATATATGGATTTGCAAATGATAATTTGGCTTTATGGAATGATGCAATGAAATGGATGATGTTTTGAAGGTGCCCCTGATTAAGGTAACATGACTGTATTGGACCAATTAATATCTTAACTGAATAAATGATCCCTAATATGAAATGGAATGTGTAAAAATGATGGTGCAAACACAATGAATGAAATTTAAGTTGTGAAATGAAATGTGGGAAAATGAAATATATGAAATGTGTGAAATGTTGTGAAATGAAATGTGTGCAAATGAAATGTATGCAATGCAATTTTATTTTTTTGTATTATCCATGTATATATACATATATATAAATCACATTAAGCATGAAATGCTCTCAAGTGTATAAAATTAAGTCGTTCGGGTTCTTCTACTCCCCCCTAGTCTGGCAAGCCTATAAGTCCCCAAAGGTGTAATGATAAACTTCCTCAAGTTGATGGGGATTTGGGATTAGATGAATGTCGTCTATGATATCATCACTCTTATGACTTATCCTCATCTATACCTACCTAGAAAACCTTGGGTTTCAAAGGTGAAGGTGAAGGTGGAGGGGATGGAGGAATGTAGCTGGCTGAAGCCCTTAACAATTTCTTAGATAGGAAAAACTCAAAAAAGGATGGTGGCAAGGAAATTCGATCCATATCAATAAGACTCATGTCAATAGGAATTGGATTTGCCAAAATGTATGGATTATGGAGTGGGATGAATAAGTCAGCAAGATTCATGTTGAATTAAGGAAAAATGGATTGGTAAAATGTATGAGATGGATAGAGCCTAAGAACCAATGCTAGGACCTTGGTAAACCTGGACAATAACAAGCAACACAAATGAATGCACTTAACTAAATTCTATATACATGAAATGCAGAAAAGAATTTTTTTTTGTTTGTTTTATGTTTTTCTCTATTTTATTTTATTTTTTTGTATTATATACATATGTTACAATTTTGGCTAATGATATGGATTAATGATATGAAGGTGGTGGTTCATCGATAGGTTTGAATCGCTCTTGTGGAAGAAGCAAGTGAAATATGGGCTCATGGATGGGGAACATTATGATGTAAAACTCATCTTGTTTGGTGCAGGGAATGATGAGCTCCAATACTCATCAGATTCATCATAAGCTATCGACATGAGGTTGAATTATTCATACATTTCCCCATAGATTCATCAGGGTGGAGGGCTTCTTCTTCTGAATTCATATTCAGCCTTTGGAAGGCTTGTTCAAAAGAAGAGATGGTAAAAAGTGGGTGATAACCTAGACCTGAATGGTCATGCACTTCTTGATATGGGACATCAATAAGCTAAGGCACTCCCTATTCATAGTAGCCTAAGCCATGTCTTTGCCAATTATGTCTATAAAAATAGCGGGATGGAAAACCCGTCATTTGTTGGTTATTGGTAGGTGGTGGTTGTTTTGGTTCTTATGGGGGAGTAAGATTAGACAAAGATTTTATCCTCCCCTACACAAAATTTATGCTATTAGGCATTGAAACCATATTGTATACTACTCCTATAGATAAAGGTGGGTCACATGGGTGATCGAAATCCTTGGTAGTTGAGATATTGAGCGGTGTGATTGTGATGTCTTGGACCACATATTCACCAATACCAGGGTTGGTGAGGTGGACCTCAACATAGGATGATGAGGATGAAGTGGATATGGGAGGCTCATGGTTGGTGGCTCGGAAAATAAGGAAGATGTGGGTATCTCACATTTCAACAATTCAACTTGTGAAACATTGGCTAATGGAAATGGATTTGGTTGTGAAGAAATTGTTGTTGCCAATGAAGGGGATGATGATGTGGATGGCATGGATTGGGTTTGACCACATGTACATGTAGTTAATTATGATAATGAAGGTGTAGAATTGGATACTTGGTTTGAATTAGTTATGGGAAGCTCCTCAAGAATGATATCTTTTGATGAAGGATTGGATGGAGTGATTGATGATGTGGTGGATGACATGAGGAAAAGGTGTGTAGAAGGAAGCATGGATTCATAAGGATTCGAGATGAAGTTGAAATACTTAAATGGATCAACATTCACTGGTATACAATGTACTTGCCCTTCATGTATGTATTTTAGACATTGATGTAATATGGAAGGGGCACGTATCATTTCCCTCATCCAAGGTCTTCCAAGGAGTACATTGTATGCCATGGATTCTTCTAATATGTGGAACAAGGTATGCAACATTTTTACCCCTACTTCGATGGGAAAAACAACAGTGTCAAATCTAGAGCAGAGAACATCATTAAATGCTTTAAATGTGAAGGTGGATTTGGTTATGTGAGATGGAGACATATTGAGATTATGGAGAGCAGATGTGCTGATGATGTTAATGGAGGAGCCGATATCAATTAAGACTCTTTTGGATGGCTTCCTATCAATTTTAGCCATTATATGCAATAGAGGGTCCACCGATTTTGATGATATTGGTTTAATCTCAAAGTCATAAAATGTGATGGAAGGCTCCATGTATGTTTGAATACTCCCTAAAAAGTTATTAAAGGTATTCAAATCTTGATATTGGAGTTCTATGGATTTGAGAATATCAATTAATGCCTCATGATGTTGGGAATATTGTTGAATTATGTCATAAATAGATAGTTTTGATGAAATCATTTTTAAACTCGTGGTTAACCGGCTACTCAGAGAAATGATTGGCCTTTGGGAGTTTTTTATGGTATGACTTGATGGATTAGAATGGTTGAGAATGTGGATTGGTGGATAAGGATTTGGGGAAACTTGGATGGGTGGTGATGGAACAGGTTGAGACTCCCATGCTTGGGAGTTCATGGGCTATTGATTTTTTTGTCGTTGTTGACCTCGAGTTACCACATGAATGGCACCTAAAAAATATTGGTACTGTTGAATATGGTTAACTTGATTAGGAGGAGTATTGATGTTAGACCCTCTTGTTGTGGATTGCACCATCTCATGATGAGAAAGTGGTGTTTGAAAGATACCAAGATTTTGGTTTTGTTGAGCTAGGTGGTTGTCAAGCTTGATGGCCCCCAAGTCAATGAGATCTTGTACTATATCCTTAAATACATGGTAGTTATTTATATCATACCCATTTTGTCTATGATAAGGGTAAAACAAATGTTCCCTGTAGTTTTTACCATGTTTTGTGGGATCATATGGTTTAACCTCAGGAAAAGCAAGTCTATTGGTGTCATACAACCTTCAAAATATGGAGGCATAAGATTCAGATAAAGGAGTGTATTGATGATTTTGTCGAACATATTATCGACACTGGTGATTCTCCATAGTTGGCACTGTGATTTGCATATATTGGGTTACTTAGGGCACCGTATGATAGAAAATTTATTGAGGTGGTTATTGCATTGGTTGTTATTGATCCATTATCGGTTGGCTCATGACCACTTGATTGACATGATTGGCTTGATTGGTCGGATTGGCCTATGTTGATTTGGTTTAGCCAGAATAATTGCTTTTGTATTGGCCATTGTTTTGCAATTCCTTCTTTCTTGGCTTAAGTATGCCCTCTTGAAATTTTATCAATTTGATGACACTAGCTTGGGTAAGAGCTTCCTCAAATGAGTGATATGTTTGCAATTGAAGCATCCAAGAAATAGGTTTGAGGTAACTCTTAGTTAATATCTTAATAAGCTCTTCCATTGGTAGGGTGAATGGCATATTGGTTATGATGGCCCTCAAACGGTTGCCAAACTCATCGTCATGTTGTCTTAAACCATAAATATCAAACAATTAGACTTTCTTTCTTACATTAAGGGTAAATCATTCAAAGAATTGATTAACCAATTGTTTGAAAGTATAAATACTATGATTGGGTAATTGGTTATACCATTCTATGGCATCTCCCCCTAATGTCTGAAGACCATAAAGAACATGTGAGCACATTCGTGCACTCATGATTAGAA
This sequence comes from Wollemia nobilis, assembly GCA_028583015.1. Classification (NCBI taxonomy): domain Eukaryota; kingdom Viridiplantae; phylum Streptophyta; class Pinopsida; order Araucariales; family Araucariaceae; genus Wollemia; species Wollemia nobilis. Next base: position 2,948,075 of record JAQPPZ010016833.1, on the reverse strand, counting down.
TTCAAAATGAATCGCCATTTGTGAAGAAAAAACACAACACCAAATATATAACAGAAAATAAACAAACAATGATACAAGAGATTGCATAATAAAACAGATCTTATATTATTAATTTTGGTGGATATCAATACAATAAAATGTACCCCAAATAGAAGTTTACACTATTTATTATTTGATACAATTAATACAATATGCTAGGGTTCTTTGAAATCCTAGCCAACAATGTTGGTGGTGTCTCCAAAGCATGCCTTTACTCCAAAAAAAGGTGAGTGGGCTTCAGATATTCATTGATCGGACCAATCTAGCTTAAAAAAATACTCAATACCTGTATGTCTCCAGATATGCACACATAAAATGACAAAAGAGGATTAGTAGTAACTGTGAGGGCTCCACTATGTGAGACCCTCAAAAATTAATAAAAACCCTAAATGCTAAATAGTAATACTGTAATAATAAAATTAATACAACAATAGAATATTTACCTTGTAAACATGTCACTTTCTAATTTGTCGTTGTCATCATTGTAGTAAATAGGTGTGCAGATTCCATAGCAACACCCGAGGGTTTGCTAGTCAGTAGAACTAGGGTTTGAGACACCTGTGGGTGCTCGACAGTAGCAGGAAGTACCCAAAGGTGCTTAGGGATGGAGGAAAGTATCTAGAGGTGCTCGGTGATGGAGAAAAGGTGCCCAGAGGTGCTTGGAAGTAATAGGAGACACCTAGAGGCACTCAAAAACTAGAATAAAATTTGTAGAAGCATATCTGGTTCAGCAAAGCAGGCAGCGGCAAATGTAGAGGATAAGAAGAGCAAGGGAAGATGGCAAAAATTCTTGGATGTTTGAGGACTTCACAAACTTAGGGAAAAATCAGGGGCACAAATTGATTAGCGGTTGAGCCATCAAAATGACTCTTATTTGTAGTATTACTTAGGGTACATTAGGGTTTTAATGACACAGTTTGTGTGGTCGAGATTAAAATGTGATAGAGGGTGGAGATTAAATCTGGGTAGGTGGCATGGATTAAGGCGGATGAATGGCTAGGATTAGACAAATATGGATGGCTAATATTAATTCACTCATATATATATTTATTAAATATATATAAAATATAATATAAAATATAATATAAAATATTAATATTTAAATATATATTAAACAAATATACATAAATATATGTAAATAATGGGTAAAAATGGTGGGAAGACCTGGATGGATGACAAGTGGCTATATTTTGGTGTCTACACATACCTTGGTAGGATATCTCTTCTTTAATATGGAAAAGAAACACTGATTAAATCCATAAGGAAAATAAACCTAGAGCCTCTTCTACCTTTTAGTGTTGAGTTTCATCATCAAGAACCATTGTTTTATCCTCCTAAAAGATACACCACAAGTTCTTATTTAATAGTAGTATGATCATTTGAGTTGACTAGATATTATGATTTTAGCCATTAAGGAAAGGAACTAGGTATTTATGGTCCATATTACACAATATGACCCCTAAAGCTACAACAGGTCCATGAATTGATGCCATCAATGTGTAGAGCTCAAAAAATTATACAATTAAAAAATAGGCTCAAAATGCTTCTATATGCAAAAGTTATGACCTACACAAGGATTTTTCTAATGGATCCAAAAAAATATTAAATATCTAAACCTTAGGCAGAAACATTCGATTGTGTGTTGCCACTTGGCATAATGTTATTCATCGATTCTCCACTTAGACTTTTCCACCTTCGTGTCGTTGTTCCAATTGGATTGTGATAAGTTATACCTCTAGATATATGAAGGATATGTATAAATATGTAAAAATAGTATGAGGGCATAAAAAAATTCCAAGTTGGCCACCACATTAGCCTCAACTTATGAATAATAAATCTTCTTTCAAAAAATTGCCTTAAGGTTTAAATTCTTGATTCATATGCCCAAAGAACACTACTCTATCCAATATTCCCTCATTACACTTGTGCATAGAAAATATTTATTCTGAGTAATTATCCTTTTTTGCCTAGAGAAAGACCAAAAGTAATTATCCCAAATTCAAACTAAGGTTTGATGAGGTACTAGCTTACTAGTTGTATGCTCACCAATAGAACATGGTTGTTGAGCTGATGAAGAAGACCCATAAATCCATGAAGCTTGGTGAGGCCCTATCCAACCTAAAAAATATCTATTTCCTAAGCATGAAATACCTTCCTATCCCTTGTATCCATTGGCAAAAGGATAACGAGACAAGTTTGAACATGCAAACCCTCCTACTAGTGTTAGGACCTCCATCTTGACATCCTAATTTTTAAATAACACTATTATTTTGTAATGATGTCATATGTAGATGTTAATAGTTAGCACTAATAAGTGTAATTATTCCATGAGAATGAGATAGTAATAGTTGTCTAAGACTCTATATATTGTATTACCTTACCAAGTGGGAGGCATATAAAATCTTAAATCTATTGTAAACTGGAGCTTTGCTCTTAAAGGACAAAGTCCCCTCAAAGTGGCCAACAATATTATAAGTTATTCTATGATTCAATAAATATTGAATTCCCTCTATTGCTTACATATTGTTATCTATATTGCTTGCATATTCTGGTATTGCTATCTAATTACATTTACATACTTAACATTTGGTATTAGAGATCCTTCTAGGGCCATATTCACCACCATATTCTTTCATCTCATCCTTACAATATTTGGGTGATCAATTGATAGAGTGCATGGAGTAATTTTTAGGTGGTAAAAGCACCTATGGGTAGTGATGACATCGATACTTTCTCTTAGTGTCGATGCTTTCACTCTATGTAAACTAGAGAACAATAATGTCATTAACCTACAATCTGGTGGTGTTTTTAGCTATAAGAGTAGAATAGCAAGATTAAATTCAAGATATGTTGAGTTTATGATGACTATGATGAAGGGCCCTAACCTAGGAGTATAGGATATCTATTGAACATTAGAAAATAAAATATTTACTTATTTAAGATGAATATTAAATAATAAAAATGAAATGCTAGCTATATGCAAATGCAAATGCTAGATTAGATCTAAGTGCAATAAGATGAAGGTTAAAATTGCAAGAACAATAAAGAGACAAAATAAAATAAGGGGAAAGAGCACAACCCAAGACACAAGGTTGTTTTCCTCTTGTTGGAATTTTTATGAAAGCTTGCTAGCTTGTTTATTGATGGTGCATGAATGCTTGATCTTGTAGGCTTGGATACATTATGTGTGATGCTTCATGATTGCTTGAGAACTTATATACTTGATTGGATCCTTGCTTGGATGTGTGGATGTTTACAAGAACAAGAGCTTTAGAGCTTATAAGGATAGCCTTTGCAATATTGTGGCAATATTTTAGCATAATTTTATAACTCTAACTCTTGATGAAAATACATATGAACTTGATGAAAAATACATATGAACTTGATGAAAAATACATATGATTTTTGATAAATTTTTTCTACTACAAAAACTATGATGAAATAGTCACCCCAAGTGTTGGTTTTATAAGTAGTTATGGCTCCTTAGGGGAAGAATTGCGTTGAAAAAATACAATATTGGATAAGGTAAGTATTTGAAAAGGGATCAAGAGGCCATTAATCAAAGAACATGAGAATGAAAATTCTTGGATTTGGGATTCATACAGGAGCTACAAATCAAATTTTTAGAGATTTGGTTCATTAATAGTGGGTGGCTTGAAAGAGACAAGAAGTAAAATTTCTTGATTTTTATGTATTATAGTTAAAAGCATTGGGAGACAATAGCATTGGTAATGCTATCACAATGGTGATTCCACCTCATGATTTTTGGAGGTCAAAAATAGGTGAAAAGGGTTAAAATTGAAATATTTAGCAAAGGCACTACCAAATCATGATAGCACCATTGATGCTATCGCTATTACTTTTGGAGTAATATATGCTCCAAAATTGGGCACAAGGAAGGCTGATTCAATTTGGTTGATTTAAAAAGGAAATTGGAAAGCCTAAAGATCAGCCTTGCATGAAAAATTGGGTGTCTACATTTACTATTTATACAATTATAATAAATGCATAAGAATGGATATAGATGCCCTAATTTTAAAATAGGAAGAATTTTTGTTGCTTATAGTCAATGATGCTAGATGGTACATACTATGATTGTTTGCTTAAAAATTATGTTAAAAATGATATTTTGGAAAGCATTAAATGCTACAATGCCCTGGTGTGCTTCCTCAAGTTTTAGAGATAAATCAAGTTGGATCATTTAAAATCAACTTGATTATGATCCACACTGGTGAAAAGATGAGAAACTAAGGACCTATAACAAAAAATAACCTAGGAGGCTAGGAGTATAAAGGATTGGGGGTAACAATAAAATCATTTTTATCATGTATAAGAGGGATAATAGAGCTCTAGATCCCTATTTTGGATGTAAATTTTGATGGAATACCAAGAAAGACCAACACATTAGGTAGACACAATATGAGCATTGGCCATAAGTGGGGGAGTGCTAGCACTAACAAGCCATGTAAATCTATATTTGATTTTGATTCTCACCTTAAAACATGCATTGAAAGGTAGTGATAATGCTTGAATATACCAATGGTGCTATCATGTGTTGCTATCACTTGTCGATGGTGCTTTTGCACTCAATGATGCTATCACCAAGTGATGTCACTATTGTACCTTTGTGACACTTTCACTTAGTGGTGCTTTTGCATTATGATGCCACTTTTATACCAAGGATGGATAGACTATTCTTTTTTCACCTTTACACATGAGGAGACTTTAATGCTAGTTGGGCTAACATATTGGGTGGGATTACATGGATGTAGGTGCAATAGGTGATGCTCAAGCATAGAGAGTGATGGTTGCATGATCTAAAGCCCATCCAGGGGCTATTGGATGTGGACTACACACATATCATGGTAGTGGAGCTATACCACATCACTCAAATGACTAAGGTGGAGTTTGATAGAGCACTTCTAACTATGCTAGCGGAGTGAGATTATGGTGTAAACTCAGCTACAAGAGACCAACAAAATGGACTCCAATCACATAACACAAATGCAATATAATGGAAGAAACCTACAAATCAATATTCTTCTCATTCCTGAATTCACACCCCTTCTCCAAAATATTACAATCCATCATATAGCAACCAAAAACCAAAGAAACCCTAAAAACGTATTTTTTCTAAAAATTGCTAAAAATAGAAATGAGTCGGATTGCACCCAAATTTGGTGCACACATCCCTCTTACAATAATGAACCTTAATTTAAAATATTAGGTCTCAAATTAAGGTATAACAAAATATAATAAACTTCTAACATTCAAAAAAACCCAAAAAACCCGGGAACCTATTCTAAAAGCTAATTTTGGGACACTAGATGGAGGAGTTAGGTCCCAAAAATATGTTTTTTGGAGGGTCAGGCCAATCAAAGATTTGCCTAATGCAGAACACGCATGCAGAACCACCTGTTAAATTTCAAGGCAAACGGGCGTACGGTTCACAAGTTATGGCTCCGACAAGGTGCATCATTCTCCTCTGGTGAAAAAGAACTCAGCTCCTACGAGTTCAGCTGAATTGAAATCCTGTAGCTTCTGGTTATCAATTTTCTTTAGCTCTGACTCTAAAACCCAAGTGTTATCCGACTATGGTAATCCTTCCCACTGAACCAGGTATCTATTGTAGCTCCCATGTCTGGTGGTGATCACCTTCTTATCGAGCACCTGTGCAACTCTATATTTTTTCTTCTTAGGCATCTGTCGTGCCCAATTTACTATCTCCTATAATTCACCATCCTCGGTAGTACCAGGATACTGAAATAAATCAGAAACATTAAAAATGGGTGAAATATCAAATTCATCGGGCAGCTCCACTTTATAGGCATTATCATTGATCTTCTTCAAAATCCTGCATGGCCCAATTTTCTTAAGTTTCAGTTTGTTATACGTCCCCTTAGGAAATATTTCCTTCCTAAGATGAACCATGACCATATCACCCTCTTCAAACACTTTCACCCTTCTGTGTGCATCAACAGACTCTTTGTAGTGAGCATTACTACTCTACAATTTTTCCCTCACTAACTCTTGCACTTTCTGGATATGCTCAGCAAATGCTTCTGCATCATCACTAACTTGTTCCCCAATTGGTAACTCAACCAAATCTAATACACCTCTAGGATTTCGACCATAAATAATTTGAAAAGGAGATTTACCTGTCGACCTGTTCACTGAACTGTTGTATGCAAATTCGGCTTGTGACAAGGCTAAATCCCATTGTTTTGGTTTTTCTCCAACTATGCACCGTAAGAGGTTTCCCAAGCTTCTATTCACTACCTCTGTTTGCCCATCGGTCTATGGGTGGTAAGCACTACTGAACTACAACCTGGTGTTCAACTTCTTCCACAACGTCCTCCAAAAGTGACTCAAGAACTTAGTATCCCGATCAGAAGTAATAGTCTTTGGAACACCATGCAACCACACAATCTCATCAAAGAATAAGACTGCAATCCTAGTTGCATCATTAGTTTTCTGGAAAGCAATGAAATGCACCATTTTTGAAAATTTGTCTACCACAACAAAAATTGAATCCTTACCCCTCTGTGTCTTGGGCAACCCCAACATGAAATCCATACTCAGATCGGTCCATGGTCCTGTAGGAACTGGCAGTGGCATATACAACCCTGTATTTTGTGCATGGCCCTTAGCCATTTGACATACTCTGCATCTAGAGACAAACCTGATTATGTCTCTCTTCATTTTTGGCCAATAGTACTTCTCCTCTACAAGAGTGGTAGTTTTGGCTACTCCAAAATGACCAGCCAAACCCCCACTATGTAATTCCCTCAAGATGTTCTCTCTCATAGAGCCATTGGGAATGCATAATCGATTACCCTTAAACAAGTAACCATTCTATAAAAAATACTCTTCAAAAATAGTATGGGACTCACCCTCTACCGCACTTTTACATTGTTGCACAATATTCCCAAAATCTGCATCAGATTCATACAGATATTTAATCCCCTCAAATCCTACCACTTCATTCTCCATAGTGGTCAACAACAAGACTCTCCTACTCAATGCATCAACAACCTTATTTTGTTTGCCCGACTTGTGCTTCAGGACAAATGTATACTGTTGCAAAAATGAAACCCATTTGGCATGCCTGCTATTTAACTTTTTTTGAGAGTTGACATACCTCAATGCTTCATGATCAGTAAACAACACAAACTCCTTTGAGAGTAAGTAGTGCCTCCAATGTTGCAATGCTTGCACAATTGCATAAAATTCCACATCATATGTAGAATAATTCTTCCTTGCATCATTCATATTCTCACTAAAAAATGCTACAGGTCGGCCCTCTTGACTTAAGACACCACCAATTCCAACAAATGAGGCATCACAATCAACCTCAAACACCTTACTAAAATCTGGTAACACTAGAACAGGGTCTTCCGACACCTTCTTCTTCAAGAGTTCAAAACTCTTTGTTGTTGCCGTAGTCCATACAAACTCTTTCCCCTTCGTGCACTCAGTTATAGGGGCAGCTATACTACTGAAGTTCCTGATGAACTTTCTGTAAAAGGTAGCTAGGCCATGAAAGCTCCTTACTTCTGTTATAGTTCATGGAAGAGGCCATTCCAGAATCACCTTCACTTTCTCGTCATCCATCCTCATGCCATCTCTTGAGATTACAAATCCTAAAAACACTAAACTATCCTGAAGAAATCTACATTTCTTCAAGTTGACATACAATTTCTCCTTCCTGAGCACGTCTAACACTAATTTCAGGTGTAACAAATGCTCTTCTTCACTTTTACTATAAATCAAAATATCATCAAAATACACAACCACAAACTTACCATTATATTCTCGTAGTACTCTGTTCATCAACCGCATAAATGTACTGGGTGCATTAGACAACCCAAATGGCATCACCATCCACTCGTACAACCCATATTTTGTCTTAAAAGTTGTCTTCCATTCATCCCCTTCTCTAATTCTGATCTGGTAGTAGCCACTCCGTAGATCAATTTTACTAAAGTATTTAGCTCTAGCCAATCCATCCATCATGTCATCCACTCTCGACATAGGATATCGATACTTTATTATGATCTTGTTTATGGCTCTACTATCCACACACATCCACTAGTCACCATATTTCTTTGGGGTCAGCAATTCTGGAGTCGCACATGGACTCATACTCTCCCTAACTAATCCCTTCTTTATCAACTCTGTCACTTGCCTACTCAACTCTGCATTCTATGTCGGGTTCAACCGATAAGCTGCCTGATTTGGGAGCGTTGATCCTGGAATCAAATCCATGTGATGTTGGATATCCCTCTTTGGTGGTAGCCCATCCGGTAACTCCTCTGGTGTGACATATTTATATTCACTTAGCAACTTAGCTGCTGTTGTAGGTATAACCACTTCCTCTATTTCTAGCTTCCTAGTTGTTAAGGCATAACAAAAGCTAGCATCCTTGATCTCTGCAAGAAACTCCTTCATCATCAACAAGCTCTCACTCGGCCCATCCTCCTTCAGAGGTACAAGAACTACCTTTACACCATCCTTCCAGAATGTGTAAGTATTCTTTCTCCCATTATGGTTAGTATCCCTGTCATACTGCCAAGGTCTTCCCAATAGAATGTGACATGCATCCATCGGGATCACATCACACCACACTTCATCCTTGTAAGTGCTCCCAATTGAAAATTTAATTAAACACCTCTGATCTACTATTACCTCATTCCCCTTCTTAACCCATGAGATGCGATATGGATAAGGATGCTTTTCGCATTCTAGGTTCATTTTATCAACCATGACATTTGACACCATATTCTCACAACTACCACCATCAATGACAATGTTACATACCTTCCCTCTTGATGTACACCTTGTTCGAAAGATGTTCGTTCATAGCCCAGAATCATCACCATCTATGGTCTACCCCTTCACTTTGCTCTACACCTTCTCTTTCTTAGGAACAATCAACATCCTCCTTATCATAAGTGCTTCCCCCATGTCAGCAACAACTTCATCCTCATCCTGCTCTTCCATCTCAACCAGATTGACCCTTCCTTGTCCTCCTTGACCCCTTTCTTGGACATCACATTGGGGACACTCAAATGCTCTGTGCCCCTCCTCACCACATCCATAATAGGTATACGACCTTCTTGGATCATTCCCATTTCATCCACCACCGTAACCTCTACCTCGTTGGTATCCTCTTCCTCTCAGATTCTGCCCATCTTCTTCTTGTTTAGCAGGTATTGAGGATTCTCCCTTGAGAAAATTAGATCCACTTCGACCCCGACCTGAAGAGGGTGTGAATCCCTTCTTACCTCTTCTATTAACCCTTTTCAATTTCTCCTCTGCCTTGAGGGCCATTTGATATGCATCCTCCACTGTAAGAGTGTGATGCATGCTCATCTCATCTTGGACAACAAAACTTAGGCCATTTACATACCTAGAAGCCTTTTGGTCCTCCATCTCATTATGCTCCACTCGAATGGATAGCTTGTAGAATTCATTAGTATAGTCCTCAATGCTTTGATCCTTCTGTCAGAGATTCTAAAATCTATGAAATAGGGTTTGGGAGTAGTCTACAGGTATAAATTTTTCCTGTAACTTCTTCTTCATATTTGTCCAATCCCTGATATTTTCCTTTCCATTCCTCTATCGTGTAGTCTATAAATGATCCCACCAAATCAATGCATGTCCCTTCAAATTTGTGCATGCGAGCTTAACCTTCTTCTCTTCAGCAAGGTTACTCCATTCAAAATATTTTTCTAGGCTATTGATCCAATCGATCAACTCCTCTGGTTTCAACCCACCAACATACTCAGGAACCTCGATCTTGATCCCATATCGATTCCCCTTAAGCCCCTCTAGAGCTCGTATCAACCAATTTTCAAAATCATGCCCTTCTTCCTCTGGGCCCTCTGGTTCTGCTTCTGCGTGGACCTCAGATCCACGTTCCTCAGGTACATTTTCATCATCAGATCCTTGATCTGCACATGCCCTGGGATGTCTCTCTCCCATGCGATCAATCACACCAGTCAACCATGCTATTTCTGCATTCAGATCCTCGATCTGCCTATTCATCTGGGCATATCTTCTAGGTGGCATCTTCCCTTCACTAGCGAGATCACACCCGCTCTGATACCAAATGGTGTAAACTCAGCTACAAGAGACCAACAAAATGGACTCCAATCACATAACACAAATGCAATATAATGGAAGAAACCTACAAATCGATATTCTTCTCATTCCTGAATTCACACCCCTTCTCCAAAAGATTACAATCCATCATATAGCAACCGAAAACCAAAGAAACCCTAAAAACATATTTTTTCTAAAAACTGCTAAAAATAGAAATGAGTCGGATTGCACCCAAATTCGGTGCACACATCCCTCTTACAATAATGAACCTTAATTTAAAATATTAGGTCTCAACTTAAGGTATAACAAAAGATAATAAACTTCTAACATTCAAAAAAACCCAAAAAACCCGGGAACCTATTCTAAAAGCTAATTTTGGGACACTAGATGGAGGAGTTAGGTCCCAAAAATATGTTTTTGGAGAGTCAGGCCAATCAAAGATGAGCCTGATGCAGAACACGCACGCGGAACCACCTGTTAAATTTCAAGGCAAACGGGCGTACGGTTCACAAGTTATGGCTCCGACAAGGTGCATCATATTATTCAAATAAAAATACCTTCTAGGTCTTGATATGGTAGATGACAATGACCCAAAGGATGTTTGGAGAATCCTTATGGTACCCAATAGAGTTGCAAAGGTCAATATGGGAAAATATGAAGGGTAAAACCTTAAGATGTTGATAACGTATGTGACATTTGTATTGATGAGATCATATTGATATCAACATTGTATATGTAAGTGTTGATTGAACAGATAGATGACCCTCCTCTATGACTTGGTATCTAATACCTTGCTTAGTGGCATGAGCAAGAGGGTTGTCTATTGGGTATGGTGAGAGACAGTGGATTACATGTGGTACTAGTAGGTGGTCTTTGCATGGGGACCAATGGTGCTAGCATAGTTATACTAGACACTCCACTAGATGGTCTACTGAGGTGGGAGAATCTTGATGTATTATCTGCTACTATAGGTGTGTTCTTAGAAGCATATAGCAATTTTGAGACCCCCAAGGCTATCGAGGTATATGGATGACTTATAGGTTCTAACAACATATCAATGTGATGGCCATTTTGAGGCAATATGAGGGAGGCCATGGAGAGGAGTACTACTAGCAGTACAATGGATAATTAACAATCTACAAGTAGGGTAAATTATCTAGTGGTTGTATAGGCATCATATTGGCTAAAAGGAGGATGCCTACCATCTAGATCATATGAGGTAGGTTATATAGTTGGTGGGGCTACAATGGAATGAGAGATCCACATTTTTTATTAGACAATCCACCAATTTAGTATGTAATGAGGGATAATAGTAGGGTTGGTTTGGTATAAGTGATTTACATAGGAGAGAGGGTTTGGCAAGGTACCAAATATGGACACATTCAAAGAGTATGCCTTCAATGCCCCACTATCCTAGACCCTAGGAGGGATGGACTTGGATTTATAGCAAGATACACTCAATGGTACCAAAGGTTCTAGCCTATGAGGGTTATGGTTCTAAGGGTGTAGTCGCAAAGGCCAATGTATACATCACTTACCTAGATGTTCCATTATAGAGAATCACATCAATGTATAGAGGAATAGAGAAATGAAAAGGTGATAACAACACTGATAATAGTGCCTCCACTATTGGCACTTACATCACTAGGAAGTGCTACAAATGAGGCAAGACCAAGCAAGTTATCATAGTCAATGGTTGAGGTGCAAAGGGATTCACTAGATCAATAGGTGGTTAGCTTATAAGAACCACTAGAAATTAGGATAAAAAATAGAGACCAACTAGTGGGATAGGTCATAGGGATGCAATGGACCATCTAGGGTTTGACTATAGAGCAAGATGCAATAACAAAATAAGCTATAGCTATATAGTAGTTATAGGAGATCATATGGTCTAGATGCTACTAGGCTAGCTAGGCTAGGCTCAAGGTGACCTATGGATGATGTAGGTGGAGCTACAAGGTACACAAAAACACCTATAGGCTAAGGAAAAGTGGACATCACACTATAAGGTAATGTACCATACACCTATGCCCATAGATAAATGACTTCCATCACCCATGAGGAAATGAAAATAGACCTAATTTAGGTTTGTGACATGGTAGTCACAATGGCTAGTGAGGATACCATCACTGGTAGGAGGGGGGAGCACTAGACATGGGCTCCCAGAGCTAGCCAATGTCAATTTTGGAGAGGTTTGGAGTGGTCTATCTCAGGTTTGGAGGAGTGTTAGGATAATGACATTGTAATATTATGATCATCATCATTTTGATTGTAGATCAAGATCCAACCTTTATATACATACATTTATATACTAACTTTTATGATGACTAGTGTTGATTCTTGTTTATGATGTGATGATGCTTTTAATTAATGATGATTGATTTAATTGCATTAATGTTTGATGATTCATGATTAGGAATTAGATTATGATTGATTTGCATGGATTAAGGTTTTTATTATATATTTAAAATATTTAAAGCTATAGTTGCAAGTTTATTATTGTGGTAAGGGCTTTGGCCTCTCTTTGAGAGGTCCAAGGTTCAAACCCCACTTAGTATGAGGGAACTAGGACCCCTCATAAAAACCGTGTAAACTCATTGATATATATATATATATATATATATATATATATATATATATATATTGAAAGCTTGAAATATTAAGATGATGAAATGATTTGGGTGATGAGAGATACATGATGTAAGGAATGCAAGGATGTGCCCAAGAGAGTGTTTCTACATTACATCTATATACAAAAGATACAAATATGTACACTATATATTACTATATACATAAATATTTTCCCAAGGGGACTTTTATTGGCTTTTAAATTTCCTAAGAGGACTTTTGTTTGCTCTTAAACTTGCCTAGAGGGACTTTTGTTAGCTTTGGTTTGATGACTTGTTTATCTTGCTATGATACAAAAATATATACAAGCATGGAAAAGAAATGATTTACATTTAAATAAATGTCTAAAGGAATTTTGTCTTTCCCAAAGGACTTTTGATTTAGCCTTTTCCATAGACTTCTACTTTGCCTTTGAAAAATGCTTAAAGCGCCTTTACTTAGACTAATTTACCTCATAGATAAGTGTTATAAAGGACTTATGATTGATTGGTGTAGCAAAAAATGATGCCCTCATTTGGGAAGAAAAATTTATTGTTCACCAGTTTCCTCCATACAAGGTAGTATATGAAAGATGATAGATTATAAGATTACTCTTGATATCAACACCTATGAACTTTATAGTACTCATCATGTAGGAATTGATGAGATAGAAGATTTTGATTTAATTTTACCATCAACACCTATAAAATTCATAGTATTCATAATATGGCAAGAGATTCATAGTTTGAATGACTTTGATGTATGTGGTTTGAGCTAAACCAGATTGATCCAAATAGAAATAAAATGATGATAAATATAGATGCTTGCACAAACCCCAATTTGATTCATTAATATGGGACTAGGAGGATCCACTTCCATTAGTCACCTAGTGTAATTAAATATAAACTATCCTAACTAGGATCATCATTTGCATGTTATTATAGATCTATGACTCAAAACAACCAGTCTAGACATACACAAGCATGTGCATGCATAAAGATATAAAATCAAGCAAGATGTAAACAAGCAATGATAAACAACCAATGTAGACTCAGATGTAATATCTTTTAAGATTCCTTATCTTCCTTGGTTCTTTAAGTTATTTTTAATCAAGTGTGATAATGCAATAAGCACATACACCAGATTTGATAGTTATGATAAATGGACCTAGCCAATTAGTCCCAAACTTGACTTTGAGCTCAATTTTGGTATTTGTGTTCTTTTGATTCTATTTAAGAATAAGATCACCAACCTCAAATGATAAAGATTATACCTTTTTGTTATAGGTATGCTTAAGCCTTTATTGGTAGACCCACAAATTCTCTAGGGCATAGATCTAATTTTTGTTAAGCAGTTCCAAATAGATAAGATAGGTGAGATGATATTGATCTCTAACAAAGCAATCCTCCAACAAAATGCACAAGAAATGCACCTCAATATCAAAATAAAATATAACTTAAATTTAATAAACCAAAACATAGGGTGTTGAAGAGGCCTTGAAATGCATCATTTTATGGCTCAAAGCAACAAAATTTGACTCCCTTAATATGTTGGTAAAGAATAATTAGTTGTGGACTAGGTTGAAATTTAGACTAATATTTTGACTAGACATAGTGAATAGGTAAAATGTATTACTATGTTCTTTTGGATAGGTTTTATGTGATTTCAGATTTAGTTTTATATTTAGTCATGATTATTTGGTTTATAAGAATTAAAATAATGGATCTTAATAGAAATATAATATCTTGAAGGTCTCTAAGTGTTGATGCACTAGAAATAGGTAGTGTGCTAGAAACTATCATAGTGCACCAAAATGATCTAGCACTAGAATATGCACCAGAATGGTCTGACATTGGAATATGCACCATAATAGTCTAGAACCACAATATGCATTAAAAAATATGCTAAAAAATATGCCAAAAAAGTAGGAGCAAAAAATATGAAAATGCAACATGGGATGGAACTTGCATGTGGAAGATAAAGTGAAAATTTTTATGGGTTGAATAATTTCTGCCAACCAAAGCAAGATTCCTCTCAAATATTGAGTTAAATTTATGTTGTTAATTTCAAAAATTCTTCCTCAAATATTGGGATAAAATTATGCAATTAGTTTCAATAATTCCTCCTCAAATATTGGGCTAAAATTGTGTTGTTAGTTTCAATAATTCCTCAGATCTTGGGCCAATATTGTGTTGTTAGTTTCAATAATTCCTCCTTAAATCTTGGGATAAAATTATGAAGTTAGTTCCAAGATATGGGGAATGTTAGTTCTAAGATATGAGGGAAGTTAGTTCCAAGATATGGGGAATGTTAGTTCTAAGATATGAGGGAAGTTAGTTCCAAGATATGGGGGAGATTCCTCCCAAATAAAAGGAGTGTAAAATGCCACTTGACTTATTCATACTAATTCTTAGCAAGTGATTGAGATGCTTCCAATAGAATAGGAGTGTCAAGTGCCACTTGTATTATCTATGATAACTATTAGAAAGTGGTTGAAAGAGAATAGAAGTGTAAAGTGCCGCTTGTATTATCTATGATAATTATTAGCAAGTAGTTGAGAGAGAATAGGGTGTAAAGTATCACTTGTATTATCCATGCTAATTATTAACAAATGATAGAAATATAATAGGAGTATAAAGTGTCCATGCTAATTATTAACAAGTGGTTGAGAGATAATAGGGATGTAAAGTGTCACTTGTATTATCCATTCTAATTATTAGCAAGTGGTTGAGAGATAATAGGGATGTAAAGTGTCACTTGTAATATCTATGCTAATTCTTAGCAAGTGGTTGAGAAAGTGTAGGGATGTAGGTGGTTGACTTAATTGGAAAATATGAGATGGTTCAAGGATAAGACTAGGCTTAGACCTTTGGATTGGTTGTGGTGATGTGCATAGAATACCAAATAAGGTAATCCATACACTAAGAGCTTAGGGTATTAGAACTCTCACCCAAGAAACTAACCTAGAATCATCTACAAATTAGATTTAATTATGGAAGGAAGCAATAATGTTAGAGCTTGAGGTCTAAGAAGCACACCAATGGGAAGAATATATGGGAAGATTTAAAGCTGAACATATCAAGTTGTGAGAGGAAACCAATCAATTGGTATGAATAAAGAATGGAGCTATGGGGGATTATACTCTAAAGTTGGGGTATAATACTCTATTGGAATATAGAAATGATGATCCAACATGGTGGTGAAAGACACTCTAGAAGATAAATACATGTTTGAATACAAGAATGTTCCTATGGCTTGCCATGAAAAATAAAATTCTACATAGGAGGTATTACAAAAGAAGAGTTAGAATAGTCTAGGAAGGTGTCATTTATGTCTGTTAGACAATGAAAAAATTGATCATTTACTGGTAGCTTGATCCTTTACTAGACAAGTTTGAAGAGAGTTTAAATCGTAGTTGAAGCTTCCTATAGGATGGCATGAAGATTCCTTACGAGATTTCTTAAAATATTGGTTGAAAATAGGTCATACAAAGGTTATATAGCTCTCCCATTATTTATGTCATGGGGAGTATGGTTATCTAGGAACACAATAATATTTTAGGATCAAGAGAAGCCTACTTGGAAGGTCTCCTAAATCATTGAAAGTTTCAATAACTATAAAGTTTCAACAACAACAAAGGTAATCAAATAAATCATCCCTCCAAATATCGATAAATTAGGGGCCTGGGGATTTTTCAATGGGGCTATATAGGGGGTCCTTAGAGTTTATGGAGCAAGAGGATTACTATATATTTTTTACTTTCATTATTTTAAATTCAAGGCTATACTAGGAGAAGGTTCTAATAATTATGTTGAAATTATGACACTCAAATTGTTGGTTCAGTTAGCAGAATCAAAAGGAATACAAAAAATCCAAATTTACAAAGACTCACAAGTGGTAATAAACTGAAAGATTGGTGTTTTTAGTATGGAAAACATGATTCTACAACCCATATTCTCTCAATTAAAAGAAATTGTGGATCAAAGTGAAGCTTTTACTTTTTGGTATATTTATAGAGAATTGAATAGGGAAGCAAATGAACTTTCAAAAGAGGCACTTCATATTGAACTAAGTACATGCTTAGTATAGGAATTCGATGAGGGCAATGTAATACAACTGGTCCATGTCTCTATCTAAGGGGATTAATTCACTCCAATTAAAGCAAGCACAATTAAAACAAATTTAAAAAAAAAAATCAAAAGTAATGATTTAAAGGATATTGGTTGACAAATTGTGAAGGTTTCTAAGGATAGAACTTAGCTTGATAGAGATATCTAGTTATGAAGTATAAGTGATCTGATTTTTAGGTCATTATTGAAGCTTTGAAGAAATTCCAAAGAGACATATGAATAATGTAATTTCATATTTTCTTAAAATAGAATTACAACCTTTTTTCAAGGAAAAAAATATGCCTAACTTATGTAGGATGTTTTTTAGAGAAGGACAAGGAAGAAAATAAAGAAAGGGAGGATGAGTTTGGATTGAAGATTTTGTAAAGGGGGAAATTTCCCCTTATTTTTAATAAATAATTATTTTGTCCTTTTCTCATTTATATGTAATTTAAAAAGTATTTGAATTAAAATTTATTTTTCATTGGGCTAAGGAGTAAAGGCCCACTCCATCAACACAATGGAAAGTATTATTTTTTGTAAATATGTTTATAGATTACTTAACAAATTTCCTTTTGTATATTATTTTTATTTATAATTAATTTGTATATTATATATGTAATTAATTTGTAAATTATTTTTATTATTAATTTTAAAATTTTGGGCTGGTTTTACGCAATTGTTAGATTAGATTTTATTTTTTTGCGAGTGTATGATTTTAATTTTCGTAAAGTGTGTTATTTAATTTATGCAAGTGTGATTTTATTTTTCACAATGTATTATGTAATTTTTGAAAGAGTGATTTTTGTTTAAGCAAGTAGGAAACCTTAAAAGATATTATATCAAGATTTGTTTCCTTGCTCTCTAGCACATACATTCAACGGATGCCATCCTAGATTGATAATTTAAAGTGCGAGCATTAACGACACTCATTACTTTTTTGCATCATTGCCAGGGGTGTGATGTTGCTAGAGAGTTTCAGTGGTCATTCAACATTATCATCATTTTTGAAAAATCTCATTTTAGTCAAACCATAAAGACATGCTAAACCATATCTCTTTGTTTTGCATCTTTATCTATTGTGATTGCCATAAACAAAATGTGATCCTATAACTATGTTATCATTATTGATGGCCTAATGATACAAAGTACTAAACCACATATCCTTATTCACAACTCATATTATTTATAGTTGATATGTTGTTACCTCTAAAATGAAACTTTGTTTTTCTTGAGGTGATCCTAAAAACTATCTTTTACTCATATTAGTGATTTGTGACACCATAATGATTCTAATTTTTTTATAGAAATAAGAGAAAGGTGAAATTGAGATTTTGCATAAGGATAGTTGTGTTGTCAAGGAGCAAGTTAAGGTATTAGATATTTTAAGGATTAATGATTTTTGCTTTCATTTGTTTTAACAAGTAGTTTTCTTTTATGTTAAATTAGCATGGATAAATAGAATTAGAAATAATTATTTGTTAATAAAACCACCCTATAAGCATGAAAAATAAGCATCAATGTTAAAAGGTTGAACAAAATAGTGAATTACCCATAGCTGAGATAAACATAAGAGAAAGCTCTATAAGAGAACAACCATCACAAACTTTTGAGTCTTTAGAGCTTGAAAGTCATGAGGAACATTTAAGTAGTTTTTCCTTGTTCAGTTCATACAAGACATCATATTCCTATTTTTAAAAGAAAATCTATAATATTTGTTGGGAAAACATAATAGTGGGAGGATAAAGTAACACATTGTCAAACAAGATAAAAACATAGCTAGAATATTTACATAATTGATTCAATTAGATATTGAGGTAGAAGACCTATAAAGAACATTCCACCATATATATTGCCAAATTTTAGGGGAATTATATCTGATTATCTTAAATAATTCTTGTTTAAACTCAAAAACTTTGTCACCTATGTCAAAACTATTCCCATCTACTCCTAAATACTCAACTACAAGTTAAACAACCTCTATTCCTTGCACAACCTATGACTATTCCAAATAATATTATACATGCATCATGTGTCTATGCCATCAAAATTTAAAATCATAGGAATGAATACCTGCACACTGTGGAAAAAATATCTTCTTCCTATACATGTGCTCATAAAAATAAATAATAAATATAGATCAGAACATTCATGATGAGTTTAGATTTTAATGACTTTGAGTCTTGCTTTTCAATGATGGGAATACACAAACCATTCTGGCATATTAAGATATGCATTTGATTTTTCGTTCTTATTTAATTTAATATTATGCATAACCATATATATGTATGTATATATACAAATTTAGTTTTTTCTAGTGTATATAATACAAACTATGTGGTATAAGGAAACAAACATGTGATCCTTGAAGTTCAAAAGATATTCTAGAACTTTCAAAAAACATGCATCGAATGATTTCATATTGAGTGTCAAAAATATTTTGGTGCCATCATGTTAGAACTAAAAAAACCAAAACCTGATAGCCTCATCAGATGGAGCATAATAATAGTTGGAGCATTGATGTGCCAGAATGATCTAGCATCGAAATGTGTCAAAATGGTCACATCATATGGAGCATCGAAAGAGGATGAGGCATCGTTGCACCAAAAAATACATGTATTTGTGTTGGAATGCCACAAAAAAACTCTTGGTTGTGAAAATACTTTATGAAAGTAATCGAGGTAGAAGATGGATAAAAATAAAAAATGGCAGCCTCTTTTATAAAAAATCATCATAATTTGCAACATAAGGCCATGTTTTCCTTCTAAGTTAAGGAAGGTGTATCAACTATCAATATGCCACATGAGTAGGGACATGTCATCATATACATGACCATAAATTAATGATGCATGAGCCATGCATCAAATTCAATTGGGGGAGGAGTCATGAGGCCAATGCTTCATTTTGAGTAGTAAGGAGGAAATCTTGATAAAAGGTTTTTGAATCAATTTTAGGGCCACTATATCATTCTAACACTACAACACTGGAACAATATAGAGCATCTAAAAAACACTAAAAATGCTAGACTGCAATGTGCCATAATACTATTCCTTCTTCATAAAAAATATATATTTTAGTGGTGAAAACCTCTTTAAGGCGCTACTAGCAAGGCTCACCTGAAAAATAATTTTCAACATGCTTGTCTTGTTAAAAAAAACTCGAATGTGAATATCCCTTATGGACACAGTCAGGGTAGAAGATGGTTGAAAATAAAAAATGGTGACCACTCTTGTAAATACAAATATAAATACACACACACACACACACACACATATATATAAATGTCTATACAAGACAAATATCTATCATTTTTCTAGAGTCTTGCTTTTATGGCCAACTTCATGACGACAATGTTTGACGCTATCTTAGAGGAGCATTGAGGCATTTGCCATAACAAGGTATGTATTTTTTTATTATTTTCTAGTTCTAATTTAATGTATAGTTACATCTAGTCCACATTATATATACAACACATTCTACTATGGAGTACCCTGCACAATCAAAGTTAAAAAAAAGGCTATTATTTGATGCACTAAAATTTGTTTACACTCAAGTATTGAAATCTTCCAACATCTATTCTAGCATATGATGTCATGACGACAATTTTCTAGCCTCCACTATTTCAAGAAAAACAAAAAAAAAAGAAAAAGAAAAAAAGATTATGAAAATGGACATGTTTCCCTTCAAGTTAGGGGAACATGTAATCCATCATGTTGGGGGGGGGGAAATACAAATTATCAACACAATGATTGTGTGTCGTGTCATAACTGCAGTATATAAATTGAAGAAATAGATACATAAGGACATGCATAAGTTTAAGTTGGAGGGAGTGATGAGGCCTTGAAATGTCTCATTTTGTGAATCAAAGCAACAATGTTTGACTCCCTTAATGTGTTGGTAAATAATAATTAACTAAGGACTAGGCTGTAATTTATACTAATATTTTGACTAGACATGGTGAATAGGTAAAATGCATTACTATGTTATTTTAGATAGGTTTTATGTGATTTTGAGTTTAATTTTATATTTAGTCATGATTATTTAGTTTTTAAGCATTAAAAAATGGAAAAAAATAGAAATATGGTGTCTTACAAGTCTCTAAGTGCTAATATGCCAAAAACTATCATAGTATGCTAGAATGGTCTGGCGCCAGAATATGCACCAAAAAATACATAAAAAAACTAAGAGCCAAAAAAGATAAAAATGTAGCATGGGATGGAACTTGCATATGGGAGATAAAGTGAAGCTTTTTGTGGGTTGAATAATTTTTGTTGGGTAAAGCAAGATTCCTCTCAAAGCTTGAGTTAAAATCATGTTGTTAATTTTAATTATTCCTCCTCAAATTTTGCGCTAAAATTGTGTTGTAGTTTTAATAATTCCTCCTCAAATATTGGGCTAAAATTGTGTTGTTAATTTCAATAATTCCTCCTCAAATATTAGGCTAAAATTGTGAAGTTAGTTCCAAGATATGGGAAATGTTAATTCCAAGATATGGGATATATTCCTCCCAAATGAAAGGAGTGTAAAGTGCCACTTGAATTATGCTAATTCTTAGCAAGTGGTTGAGATGCTTCCAATAGAATAAGAGTGTAAAGTGCCACTTGTATTATCCATGCTAATTATTAGCAAGTGGTTGAGAGAGAATAGGGATGTAAAGTGCCACTTGTATTATCCATGCTAATTATTAGCAAGTGGTTGAGAGAGAATAGGGATGTAAAGTACCACTTGTATTATTCATGCTAATTCTTAGCAAGTGGTTGAGAAAGTGTAGGGATATAGTTAGGCATCACTTGTATATAAATATGCCTAACTTATGTAGGATGTTTTATAGAGGACAAGAAAGAAAATAAAGAAAGGGAGGATGCGTTTGAATTAAAGATTTTGTAAAGGGTAATTTTCTTCTCTTTTTAATAATTAATGATTTTCTCATTTTCTCATTTATATGTATTTTTAACTCTATTTTGAATTAAAATTTATTTTTTATTGGGCTGAGGAATAAGGGCCCACTCTATAAACACAATGGAAAGTATTATTTCTTATAGATATGTTTATAGAAAAATTAATAAAATTTTAGTTATTTATTTTAATGTCTTTTGTATATTATTTAATTTGTAGATTATTTTTACTACTTATTATAAATTTGTGGGTTAGTTTTACGTAGCTTCTAGATTAGAGTTTATTTTTCTACAAGTGTGATAATTTATTTTTCTACAAGCATGTGATTTTAATTTATGCAAAGTGTGTGATTTTAATTTCTGCAAAGTGTGTTATTTTTTTTCTTGATAAAAAGGGGTTGTACTCGGGTCTCCCACCCTTAACAAATTACATCTCTCTTCTTTAGAGCTTGAGAGTTTACAAATAGATACATTTCTCATATCAATTGAGATGCCATAGTTAGAAACGTACATCATTTTACATAAAATGCATGAATTCTTGATTTTCATTTTTTGGATCTTTTCAAATATCTATATGAATACATAGCATCTTTCTTGACATTTTTCTATAGCAACCTTCACAATGCCAAAACTTCACCTCTACTATCTATGCCTTGCATGTTAGTCGAGTAATACTTCCAAAACATCGTACTAACATAGTCTGCTTTACCAAATCTGGATTGCTAGTTTCCTTCCTAAAACACAAGTGCAACCACAAAAATTATAATAAATAGTATAAATGAACACACATTATTGTTACAAAATAAAATAGATATTACCAATGGAAAACATTAAAGTAAAACTTAATCATTAATTGATTTAGGCAATCAACAATTTTTGTTAGCTTCAACTAAACTTTCTACTTCCTCTAACCATGGAAAGGGGGTGTTAACTTCACGATCCTCAATCAAAACCCCTCTATTGGCTAGCTTATCTGCACATTTGTTTCCTTCCCTTATTATATGTGTAAACTTGATTTCTTCAAACTCTTTAGCAAGATCTTGAATTTCCACAATTATCTCTTGTATGTTCCATGGAGCCTTTGCTTTCCTCAAAATTGCATTTACTATGAGAGAATCACCTTCCATCCAAAATCTATTCCATTTCATTTGTTTACATATCTTCAACCCTTATAAAGCTTCCCAAGCTTCAACTTCATTAGTTTTCTTAAATCCATAATTGAAAGCATAATGAAACAAAATATCTCCTCTATTATTTCTAATTATTCCTCCTCCTCCTCCTGGTCCTAGGTTTCCTTTAAATGTTTCATTAAAATTCAATTTAACCCACTCCACATCTGGTGGTTTCCACTTTATAATATTTACCTTATTTTTGCTTCTCTTGTACCCAACATCATAATTCCATTTAATAACTTGACTTCATCTATCAAGACTCTCTACTTCCAAATTAGGGATTGGGTGAGTTGATAGGGTTGGTTTAGACTTCTCTATGGCTAAACATATCTTCTTTTTCATTACCTCTAAATTGCTTTCCTTTTCTTTAAATATTATTCTATTCCTTTCTAGACATATAGTCCTAAGTAATGTATCTTTTGATATATCCCATATTGTTTGTAAAGCCTCACTTTTATAAGTGTTCTTCCATTGCTTTAACCAATATTCGATTCTATTATTCATCACCATGCATTTACCAAACATATTAAAAATCCATTGCCATATATTCCAAACTATTGAGCAATATCCTAAGATATGGTCAATACTCTCCTCATAATTACAAAAAACACATTTAGAGGGGCCATGAAAACCCCTTTTCATAAGGTTATCCTAGGATAAAATTCTTCTATGATCTACTAGCTAAACAAACATTTTGACTTTAGGAATGCTTGGGCTATACCAAATATCTCCACAAATTCTAGTGATATTATTATTATGTTGGTGTTGAACATTATATCCACTTCTTGTTGTGTATTCTCCTGAGCTATTCAACTCCCAAATAAATTTATCCTTGGCACCCCTCGAAATAATTATAGTTGTTATCTTTCTACTCAATTGCCTCCTAGCATCAATGTCTTGTATACTTGTAAAAAAATATTCTTTCCATTTGTATCTTCCTTCTTGATCCTTGTACAAAATGTTTGAAACCCTATCACTATATTTGTCTTGAAGCAATCTCATCCAAGGTTTCAAAACTAGATCTAAATTGAGTGTTTTTTTATCACACCAAGTATCCATACAAATAATTGTTTTTCTCCAATTCCCACTACCCATCTTAAACCTTTAATCATAAGATCAATATATTTTTTTAAACCATTCCAAAGAGCAAAACCATTTGGAAGAGAGAATGCAGTAAATATTAAACTTAGGCCATTGGGATCAACATACTTAGAAGAATTTTTTCCCTTTGCCTTTGACTCTCTTTGTAAAATCTCCATATAAATTTTCCCCTAAGAGCTAATATTGCATCTGTAAGAGCTCTTAAACCAAGACCTCCCCTAGTTTTTTCATCACACAAATTTCTCCATTTCACCAAAGAAAATTTCCTTTTGTCATCTAAACCTGACCATAAAAAGGATTGCATAATAGAGATTAAACTTTTTTCAACTGATTTTGGCATAGAATACAAAGACATATAATATGTTGGAATGGCTTGTAATACTGAATTAATTAACTGAACTCTTCCTACTAATGATAACTATCTACCTTTCCAATCTGGAAGTTTATTTTAAACTTTACTAATAACAAAATTTCATAAATCTATCCTCATTATCCCCTCAAAATAAAGGCATCCCTTGATAAGTTATTCGTAAATTTACCTCCTCCATTTGAAGCAACCTAGAAATTCTTGCTTTGATATTAGCAGGAGTGTTAAGAAAGTAAATTTTTTATTTAGTCCTATTAATTTTTTGCCCTGAAGCTCTTTCGTACTCATTTAAAAAGTTATTCAAAGCTCTGGCCTCATTTATACTTGCCCTTCCAAAAAGGGTTGTATCATCTACAAACTGTTGATTTGTGATGTTATTGATGTTATTAGTAACCTTAAGTCCACTTATAAACTATATTTGTAAGCCTTAAATTAAGTTCCTACTCAAAACTTCTGCCATAATAATGAACAAATAAGGAGATAGAGGATCTCCTTGTCTAAGGCCTCTCTTGGCTTTAAAATATTCTATCACTAATCCATTGACCAACAATGGATAATAAACTTTAGAGACACAAGATTTAATACATATAATCCATTTCTTCCCAAAACCAAACTTATCTAAAACTACAAAAAGAAAATTCCATTTAACCCTATCATAGGCTTTACTCATATCAAGTTTTAATATCATAACTTTATATTTTCTTGAAGCTGTTGAATGTATAGCTTCATGAACTACTATGATCCCATACAAAATTTGTCTCCCTTTCACAAAACCTCCTTTCTCTTCTGAAATGATTTTGTCTAAAAATGACCTTAATATTTTCACCATAATTTTGGAGATAATATTATAAGCCATATTACATAGGTTTATGGGTCTAAAAGAATCAAACAATTCATCATCCTTATTTTTTGGTATTAGGGTAAGGTAAGTTGCATTTATTTTATAAGGAATGTATTATTTTACCCTATATTGTTCCACTACCACCAATAAATAATACTTTACTCTATCCCAATTATGTTTGTAAAAAGCTACAGAGAGCCCATCTGGACCAGGGGATTTATCCTTATTAAAAGATAAAGAGCTAAATGAACTACTTCTAAATTAATAGGATCCATCAGTTTCCTAATGTCTTCATTTTTTATAACTGAAGGAACATCTTGAAGAAGTTTATCATTAAGAACTTCAATCTACTCTAAACCTAAAATATTATGATAAACGACTTAGCCTCTTTTCTAATATCACTCTGATATTCAATCCAAACCCCTTCTATTGATATAATTCTACCAATTCTAGAAGGTCTATGTACTATAGCCATCCTATGAAATAACTTTGTATTTTTATCTCATTCTTTTAACCAAGTCTATCTTGATTTTAATCTCCAGAATTTCTCTTCCTTACGAAAAATATTATGATATTCACTAAGCAACTCCCTTTCCTCTGAGCTTGTATTATTTTCATCACCTTTTTGGAATTTTAAAATTTTATCTTTTAGTTCTTCTTTCTTCTCAAAAATATTTCCAAAGGTGTTCTTGTTCCATTCTTTTAATATAGATGTCATAGCTTTAATTTGGTTTGGAAGAGCATACAACCCACCATTACCTAAAGAATTCCATTTTTGAGCTATTATATCAACAAATTGAGGATGGTCTTCCCACATTTGCTCATATTTAAAATATGATATTTTTTTGAATTCACTAACCACTATTTTAACTCTTATTGGCCAGTGATATGAACCAATCCTTG
Organism: Wollemia nobilis; assembly: GCA_028583015.1. Classification (NCBI taxonomy): domain Eukaryota; kingdom Viridiplantae; phylum Streptophyta; class Pinopsida; order Araucariales; family Araucariaceae; genus Wollemia; species Wollemia nobilis. The sequence continues at coordinate 2,921,934 of JAQPPZ010016833.1, read as the reverse complement.
TTAAGGTAATTATTTTAGCACAAGTTCCTTCATATAGCCAATGATCTGAGAGAATGCATCTATATGAATTTTCTACTATTAGATTCTAACCTCTCCTGTTGTTGGTCCAAGTGTAGTTGTCTTCTTCAAACTCAACTTCCCATTGATTGTTGTTTTGAATAAAAGCTGAGAAATCTTTCATACTTTAGGTCAATTTTTTAATTCCCAAAAATTTTTCATTCAGCTTGGTAATGGCATTAAAATATCAAATGATCATGAAATGGGTTTGTTGGCATTTACTTCTCATAAAGGCCTCAATGCCACTCCAAAATTCTAATATACCTGAATTATTTGTAGGACCATACACATTGATAAGGATGAAGTGAATATCAACAAAGTAGCAAGTGACTAAAGAGGCTATCCAATGCCTAGTTTTATGAATGGTTACACAAGAGGTTCTAGAAGGAATCCAACGAGTTAGAATTCCTTCTAATGCTCCTTCAGAATTCATAGCATCCCATTCACATCTTGCTCAAACTGCTTTCATTGTTTTTTAAACTTCTTTAGTCATTTTAGTTTCTTGGATACAGAGAATATCAGGATTATTACTTAAACATAGGTCCCTAATACACCTATGCTTTGAGGGGGCATTAGCACCCCTTATATTCCATGATATGATAATCATGTCTCAGTAGGGGCTTTTGGCCCCTATTGCATATTACCAATATCATTTTATTGTTTGGTAAAGAGAAGTTCAACCAACTTAGTTTGTATTCCTTTCTCTATGTTAGCTCTTGCTTCCTTGGATATTGCTTGATAATTTGAGGGTTTTCCTCTTTTTGCCTTACCTATATTAGGAGTAGGTCTTATTATTATATTCCTCAATATTCTTTCACCATTTTGTTTTTCAACATATTTATCCTCTCCTGGTTCTATCATAGAAGATTTTGACTTATCCTACTTATTTTTTGGTATTTCCTTATTAATAACAAAGGTATTAACTTCTAAAATTGTATTTTATTTACCAATTATTTTCTCCTGAATGGTGCATGGTACTTCAAGAGAGTCTTCAAAATATGATGAAACACATTCCTTGGATTCATCGAGAATGTTCTTCCTTAAATTAGGATCATATTGAATATATGGTTCCTTGCTAATATGTTGAAATTGTTGTCTTGTGTCCTCTAAGTTTTGATCTACTTTTTCTTCATAGGCTAAAGCTTCAAAAGAATTAGAATTTCTTCCAGTATCCTTTCTTATTGGTATCCACTATTCATTTTATTTTATTTTCTAGATCTTTTTTCTGGAAGTTGAAAACCATCTTTATCCATAACCATTTGTGAATTTCTCTTACGATTTTCTACAAATGATTTTGTTGGGATCTTCTTCGGGCATGATCTCTCAATATGCCCCAACTCATGAAATATTCTACATCTAAAATATATGTTTTCATAATCTATAGTTTGGGTCCACATCTTATCCCCATACTTAATAATGATTGATTCTGGTAAATCTTTACTTATATCAATCATGACCAATATGCAAGCATAAATAGCCAAAAATCTATCCTTTTTTTGTATCTGAAATCTCAAGGAATTATCCTAGAGTGTTGCCTATTACCTTGAAGGTATCTATTTTTCAAAATTAAATGGGCAATCCAAACATCCTAACCCATACTGGTACTAGGGATAGATTTACATTTTTAGGTGAAAATCCTTCATACTAGCGGGTAAGGAAGATCCCTGCTCTTCCTATAAACCAAGGACCCCCTTTTAGGAATCTTTCTCTTTCTTCTATGGAATAAAAATTGCTAGGAAGAAACCTTTGGGAAGAAATGATAGAATCACTCCTGGAGACTTCCAACTCCTATCAATCCATTTTCTCAAGTCTGAAGCCCCTGGTCAATACCCATTAAATTTACCAAAAACTACCCTATCTTGGAGAAGTGAGGATCTATATGAGGCGCGCTCAGTAACCTCTACCACTAGGGATGATTCTAAGGATTTACTTATAAATCGATCCATAGAATGAAAACTAAAACTCAAAATCTAATGAAATTTATGTGAAAGTTCTATAACAAATATAATATTTGATAAAAACTTTATAAAATTTGCATGCACAATTTTAAGATAAAGAAAGGGAAAAAAAGAACTTAGCTGAATTTTTTTTGTCCAGATAGAATGTCTTGCCTCACTTAAGTCCTAGCCCTTCATTTCTCTTCCCATCATTTGAACCCTAGTTGGCAAATATTTGCAATTCCATTTTTCACGACTTGAAAAATGATCACTGCCCTTATTCTAAATGGTTGAATTCACAAGGTTGTATCTCTCTCAATATTGCTTGGATTTTTGCATATGACCAATCATTTTAAAACTATTCAAATTCTGCACAAGTTGGTCCAGGAATTAGCTAAATTGGATAACTCTTCACAAAAAGATAAGACATTTTTTAGAAAAACCTAATCCTTCACACTTTGCAATTTTGTTTTTCACGATTTGAAAAATCATCACTACCCTTATTTCGAATGGTTGACTTCACAGGGTCGTATCTCCCTCAATATTGCTCAATTTTTTGCATATGACCACTCATTTTAAAGCTATTCAAATTTTGTACAAGTTGGTCAAAGAATCAACTAAATCGGATAACTCTTCACAAAGATATAGCTCCTAAAAGATGAGATATTTTTTAGGAAAAAACCCTAATCCTTCGCACTTTGCAATTTTGTTTTTCATGATTTTATTTTTAGGGATTATGTCCTAAATTTTCTAGTCAATTATAATTTTAATAACTAGATCCTTAGAAGGATATTTTGAGGGATTTTTGCATATGACCACTCATTTTAAATCTATTCAAATTTTGCACAAGTTGGTCCAAGAATCAGATGAACCAGATAACTCTTTATGAAGATATGGCTCCTAAAATATGAGATATTTTTCAAAAAAAAAAACCCTAATCCTTCGTACTTTGCAATTTCATTTCTCATGATTTGAAAATTTGTCACTGCCCTTGTTTCAAATGGTTGACTTCACAAGGTCGTATCTCCCTCAATATTGCTCGAATTTTTGCATATGACCACTCATTTTAAAGTTATTGAAATTATGCACAAGTTGGTCCTAGAATCAACTGAATCAGATAACTCTTCACGAAGATATGGCTCCAAAGTGTGTTATTTTAATTTCTACAAGTGTAATTTTAATTTTTGTAAAGTGTGTTATTTAATTCTTGCAAGTATGATTTTATTAATGCAAATTTTGTTATTTACTTTATGTAAGTATAATTTTAATTTTAACAAAGTATGTTATTTAATTTTTGCGAGTGTGATTTTTGTTTAAAAAAGTAGGAAACCTTAAAAGATCTTATACCAAGATACATTTCCTTGCTCTCTAGCACATATAACCATCTGATGCCACCCTAGATTAACAATTTAAAGTATGAGAATTAACAAAACTCATTAGGTGTCACACTAGTGGGAGTTCAAACACTAGTGTGATAGGCCGTGAGGTGGGATAAAGTTGAATATGCTAATATCAATTAGTTTTGTTGATGAGCTTCTTAAATATCTTTTCAAGATTCATGTTAGAAGCTTTAGCTTGCTCATTGCACTTAAGATAGTAAGACATTGACCATTTATGTTGAATCTTGTATTTAGCACAATATTTTTGGACATCCTTATTCTTGAAGGGTGTTCCATTATCAAATATTAGCATGAAAGGGATGCCATAATGACGAAGGATCTAGTTGAGGATGAAATTGTAGGATTGAAATCCAATGACTATGGCTAAAGGTATGGTTTTGACCCACATAATGAAATACCCAATAGCCATGATGATGAACTTATGCCCATTAGACAATTTTGAGTTAATCCCCCCAATGATGTATAAGCCCTAAATGGAAAAATGCCAAGGAGAAATAAAGGTTTTGAGAGCTTGGAATGGATCATGGATAATTTTGAAGTGTTTTTAACATGTATCACACTTCTTGACATAGTCACAAAAATTATTTTTCATAGAGGGAAAATAATAACCCATCTATAGGAGTTTCTTGGTGATGACACTACTAAAGTGACCAATGCATGATCCATCATGGGCCTCTTTAATGAGTAATTAGGATTTGGTTAAATTTAGGTATCAAAAGAAAATTCCATCAATGAAATAACAATATAAGATATTCTTAATAGTTCTATTTTCTTAGGTATGGAATGTGCACCCTAGACCAAGGTTAAAACTAGATGACTTATAATTTCTTCTAAATCAACCTCTAGAGAAGGCTAGTTCTTTGTCTAAATCCTACTGTGTGCAAGAAAAATAAGAGAAATAGGGGATATGGTTGAGAGAGATAAGGGAAGAGAGAAAGAGATAGGGTTAGAAAAATATTGAGTGTAATTGAGGATTCAACTAACAACATTGCTTTCAATTGTATGAGCATCGACTACCTAATACATGCATATCCTAATAGACTATTCAATCCAAGCTATGAGGAAATGCATTAAGCACAAGCATTACAACATTCAATATTTTAAGCACTCTAATCAAATAATTCCAAACAATGTCAAGCCTAACAAATAACACCTCACTTTCTAAGTATACCAAACAAACTTGATCCTAATAGAAAGACCCTAATTAAAGCAACACAATAGTATTGAAAGCATAAATTTTCAAAGAAATTAATAATTTTTCATACTAAAATTGAGGTAAGTCAAACAACTCTTGATTGCATTAAAGTAGCATAAACATTTAGCCTATGATAGGCAAGCATTGATACATTTGATCCTTACAATGAGGGGTATTCTCCTATTTATAGTTTTCATTGAATTAATATAAAGGTAATTATTGTGTACAATTATGAGAAAAAATTGCTCTACATGATCAAGGATGAGCTAGCACCATTTGGCATCTTTAGCACATTTAGCATGCCTCCTGTTAGCCCTCGAGTGATCATAATTTGTGGAATATTTAGTTGTTGGACATTTTGAGTCCCTAAGCTAAAAGTTGTCATTGATGTCAAAAGGACCTATGTAAGTAAGCACCATGGTTTTGCTCCACAAAGAGCTTCATGAGAAGCAAATGTTTTGATCAAATGTTCTAGAAGGGATGCATGGCATTTGGTTCCAAAAGGAGCTTCAAGGGAAGCTTAGCAAAAGGTTTTTATGAAAACCAAGGAAGGCAAGGAAAGGTTTTATTTAAAACCAATGGATGGCATATTTGAAATGGATTTTTCTTAAAACCCAAGTTGGCTTTTCGTTTCATCGAAAAAGGTGCCCCGATGATGGAGAAATTTAATTTTAAAGGTTTAGTTTAAATTTTAATTTTAAAATTAAATAAAAGGTTTTTCCCTCCTTTCTTATTGGCGCCGTCGATGTCATGAGGGCAATGTTAAAAGGACCGACGTATTCACATTGAAGGATGGCTTATATAAATAAGCCAAAGGTTTTCCATTTAATAAACCTAAGGAGTGTCGCATGATTTTTGAAAACCCAAAGTATTTCTACATCCAAATATTGTGCAATGCATTTCGTGGAGTGTGATGTGGGCAGTCAAGTCGTGGATGGTAAAATTTTAGCATCTTGTGAGGAAAGCACATGCAGTTTAAGGAAGAGAGTGCCAAAGGCACTCATGTGGGTAATGTTAGCTCACGCGGCTTAGCTACTGCTTGATAGCATGGTGGGCAGAGGTTCGAAACACCAAAGCCCTTTGAGGGCTCCTTTGAGGTGTGTACCCCGACTCCGATATTTGCGAGGGTAAAAATTTTAATTAAAATATTTTCTTGCTAAGGTTTGATTATGATTTTTGTGGGAGATATAAGGTTGAGCAAGCTTTAATATTTTAATAAGGTTTCATATTTTATTAATGTGAGATATTGCCTAAAAAATCTTTGTGATTATTTTTGAGTGCAAAAGTGTTGAAAGGAAGGATATAAAATATTTGATTTATTTTATGGTATAAGTGGTTTGTTGAGTGACAAGGTTATGCAATGATTTGATTTATTTTATTTTATGGTACAAGTGGTTTTAGGAGTGATAAGGAAGTTGTGCATTAATTCTTAAGAAGGTTTTCTAATTAAAAACCTTGGTAAATATTATTGTGAAGTGGAGTAATGTTGATTATTTTATGATCTTCTAACCCTTGTGAAGATTGGCAAAATAATATTGTGATTGTGGCAGATTTCCAAAGAGGCTTCTTCATATTCATTAAAGGTATGGGCACATTCTCCTATTGATTTATTATGGTGGTTGATTTCTAAAAATATCTTTGGAGTGAAAAGGATTGATTGTGGTTTCCTTTTCAAAAGTGATTGGTTTAATGCTTCAAGGTTTTCTGGATTAAACCCTGTTTTATAAGCATTGTTGTTGGAGCCCATTGGTTGTGCAAAGAACTTGAACTTGAGTTAGAAAAGAACATGAGTATCATTTTTATGTGAGATTTGTGGTTGAGCATTGTTGGGAATATTTTGAGTTGGTTGATACATGCTTGGACTAGGGTTTGTGAGAAAGGGTTGTTCATTGAGGTGATTGGTTGAGTTGAGTTGATTGAGCCTAGTCAAGTGGATGCAAGTAATTGTTCAAGTTCCATAAATCAAACTATTCTATATTCTGGATTTGAGTTGAGATTGGGATTTGAGTATAGAACATATTGAGTCTCTAACAATTATATTTATGCTTCTATGAGATTGATTAAAGTTGAGATTGAGATTTGAGTATAGAACATGAATAACACAAGCTTATATTGAGAGGGGGGTGAACAGTATAAGACCACTTTTTAACTTTTTCCTTTTACTTCAGAAAGTAATGCAATGAACCAATAGCAAAATCAAAGCAATAATCAAACTAGTGTACAAGTCATCACACAATTGAGACACCAATATAACGTGGTTCACCCAAGGTGGGCTACTCCACAAAGAAAATATTTCACTAAATTTTCTCAATAAAATCCTTTGGGAATCCTTCCCAATTACAATGTTTATGGACTTCCTGTCCAAAGGAGAATCCTTCCCCTAATAAAATTTTTTTGAGCCTCCTGCCCAAAGGAGATGTCCTTTCCCCTAAAGAAACTTTTTGAGCCTCTTGCCCAAAGGAGATGTCCTATCCCCCAAAGCTCTAGAAATGATACTTTAGAAGATCACTGCATATTCTTCTGCTAGCAGGTGGAACTCCTTTCCATAGAAGACATCATTTCCTCCTTGCTCTGGATCTAGAGACTTTTGTCCTCACTGATCACCTCCACAACTGCTCATCAAAACCTGTACTAAACATAGTTAGTCGGTCCAGCATAAGTCCTCTCAAACTCTGTCACAAATCTACACCAAACTTAGTCCTCTGGTCCAACACAAATCTGCTCTCAAATATCTATCAGATCTATCCCAAGCTTAAGCCAAAATCTTGAAAAAATCAATCACAACTGCTCACAAGTCTCCACCAAGACTTCATCAAATATTTCCACAAGTTCTTCAACAAGAACCTAACCAAATCATTCCACAAGTTCTCCACAAGAACCTATCCAAATCAGTACACAAGTTCTCCACAAGAACCTTACCAAATCAGTCCTAGAAAGCTCACCAAGAACTTCCCCAAATCAGCTCAAGCAAGTTTATCAAGAAACTTGCCCAATGTGAACACACAAAGAGAATTTTTAGAGACCCAATGTGTTTCATCCAATCATATAAAATCAATATCATAGAAGCATAAAGAGAATTGTTAGAGACTCAATATGTTCTATCCTTCAACTCTCAATATCAACTCAAATCAATCTCATAGAAGTAGTATACTTTCACAAGATATTGAACCACAACCAACAATTGTCAATAAGGCAATATCAAGGAATCAACTCCAACATAGAACCATAACTTGCTATCAAACCCTAGCCAAGTTAGTTTTCAAGAACTCAAAGCAATCTCTCTCTAAGCATCAAAAATGGGTTCAAGATATTTCCAACTTCTCTCAAATGGGAATGCTCAACTTAACCACACAACCAAGTTTATCAAGCAAATTACAACTTGATAAAATCAAATCTCAAAGGAGCAAGCCCAACTCATGTATCAAGTAAAGCATAACTTGATCAACTCAATCTCAATGGAAGCAATCTCAAAACCAAACTCTCAACAACCAAACATCTCAATTAGGGTTTAAACAACTTATAGCAATGGCATAAGCTTCTCACTCAAAAACCCTAAAGCAAACTTCAAATGCTTCCACTCTCATAAACCAGAATTATGCAATAACTCATAAAATCATCATGATCTCATAATGCATAATCAATACTTCCACTTTCAGAAAATAAGATCCACTCCAAATAAGGAAACTTAATTTAATCCTTTTCACTCCAAATTTATTTTTAGAAAACCATCAATCAATAATAACCATGGAAGAATGTGCCCATACCTTTACTTTTATGAAGAAGGAGAACTCAAAATCTGTCACAACACTAACTCTCAATTTGCCACAAATTAGAGTTAGCAACAATGGAATAATGCACAATGATAAGAGTCCTAATAACACCTTATCACTCCAACTCATCAATAATAAAAACTCACAAATATACATATCAACAATATTCCTTTACACCTTATAACTCCTACTTAATATATCACAAAATAACTTCAACCTCAAAAAATAATTACAAGAGAATATCCACTCAATAACTCCAAAGGCTCTCTAACCCCAATATGACATTAAGCACAATTATTCATTAAACCCTTATAACTCCTAAAATATATTTACTTCTAAATGCATTTACCACATAAACATTAAGCATCAATAATAACAATGTCAAAGCAATATTTCTATTTAACCTTATACCTCCATCCAACAATAATTGCCAAGTCAAATCAAATATTCTACATTATCAACAAAAGATCTACCTTGGTCAAAAATCAATTCTCCAACCTTAGGAGAAGTGTGGAGACACCAAAATAAGTGCCAAAGTGCTTCCTTGTCCAAACTCGTGGCCCAAAGCAACTTTTGTACCATGTGCACAATAATCCGCAGCCAAAAAAGAAACACACCCAACATGAATCGATCTCGACACCTCTGCCTAGCGAGCACCTTCACTTCACTACCTCTATCATTGGAGCACAAGTGCCCAATGAAACTCTCAAGTGCCACTCATCGTTTTACCTTCCCTTTGCTCACAAAAATTAAATACAAACATATTTGTCTTCCTCACAGGCGTACGAAATCAGAACTAAAATACAGAGCAATACGAAACTCGAAAATCATAGAGCAATCCAAAATCGAAGGTCACAGAGCAATACAAAATTGAAGGTCACAGAGCAATATGAATTTGAAGGTAATCATGCAAATCATAGGTGTATTGAACCTTAGGAATTAATGCCCTTTAATAGTCTTTTGCATCCCATTCAAGTTGACATCGGCTCTCCTTCCAAACAAACGACGTAGATGAGGTAAGTATTCTACATTGGCATCACTAAGTGTTTAGAAACCCTTTCAATAATAATTATTAAATTAATAATTATTATTTTATTAATAATAAACTTAACTTAAAACCTTTTCAAAGGTTTGAGTTAATTTATTTATTAATAATCAAAATGGACTTTTAAGGTTTTTTCAAGGAGCAAAAACCTTTTCATTAAGCCAAGATGGTTTTAATAAAAACCCTTAATGAGTCCATATGGTTTTAAGAAAAACCTTTAACCTTGTCACCATGGTTTTAATTAAAAACCCTTAAACAAACATCATGGAACTTTCAAGATATTTTTGTCACAAAACTCTTTTTGACATCAACACAAATTCCTTTTGACATCAACACAAACTCCTTTTGACATCAATGAAAACTCACAAACATGAAGCTAGACAACATACCAAAAATTACCAATAATCTCCCCCTTTGTCATTGATGGCAAACCACTACTAAAACCACTGCCAACTATCAAAACTAAAACCAACTAAAAACCATCCTCTGAAGATTTGCTCCCCCTGACTCAAGGCTCTCCCCCTTACTCAAATCTCTCCCCCTTTGTCATCAATGGCAAAGGGTCACCTTTGGGGCTTAGGGCTAAGAATGAGCCTCTTAGCTTAGCCCCTCCCCCACCTCCTATTGAGGTGATTAATTTTGGTGTGGGAGTAAAACTCCCATTAGGCATTGATCATCATCAGTGTCCATAGCTGCCTTTCAATAATTTTTCTTGATATCCTTGTCCATGTTCCTGTTCCTGTTCTTGTTCATATTCTCATCCTTGTTTTCGTCCAAGCCATTATTCCTATTCCTGTCATTATTCATGTTCCTGCCATTATTCTTGTTCCTGTTCATAGCCCTAAACCTATACCTTATAACTTTTGCTCTACACCATTTGGATGTATGTCCTTCATTATTGCACTTATACTATTTGATAATGTTATTCCTTTGAGATGTACCTATTTTCTGAATCCTCTCTACTGGACCAAACATGTTCCTGTTGTTAACCCTACAATTAACTGCCTTGTGCCCAAACTGATTACAAGAGTAGCAATATCCTTGAAATAAATTACCATTTCTAAAATTTCCATTAACCTGTCTTGCTTGAGCCCTGCACTATGAAGCCATGTGTCCAAACCTGTCACATGCAAAACATCTTCTATTGAAATTTCCTTGCCTTGACCTCATAGGTCCTTTAGTATTTCTCCCCTTATGCAAATTCCTATTTTTTGATTTTGTGCTATCTGAATCACCATCTAAAAACTTACTCTCTGAAGTACTCTCTTCATCTGAACCATATTCATCTTGGGAGGTCATACTAGATTCCTCAACTTGTTCCTTTTGTTTCTTTCCAAAACCAAGACTTGTTTTATCTGTTGTCCTTATTTGATCCTTGATGATTGATTTTACCTTCTTGGAACTTTATTCAAACCTGTAAATCTTCTCCTTGTAATCTTTAGTTTCCTTTTTCAAGGAAGCTACTTCATGTTTTAACTCTTTACACTCAAGAGACCTAGCTTCCAAATCTTCTTCCTGTGTATTTGCTATAGAGATATAAATATTCCCTATAATCTCATCTCTTTCATAACGACATTCATCAAACCTATCAATGAGTCTAGCATATTTCTTTAACACATCAAGAGCATTAACAAGTTATGCCTCAAGATCTACTTCTCCCTTTTCTGAAACATCCTCTATTTGTTTACCTTTTGAAACATTAATATCCTTTTTTGATTTCTTACCACTAGAGGTGCTACCTTCATCTAAATCCATAAGAAGATATTCCTCATAATTTTCTAAAGCATCCTCATACATAGTATTACCAGAATTCAAACCATCATTTGTACAATCATCCTCAAGGTGACCAAAATTTCCACATCTAAAGCACTTAAGCACAACAAATCTATTCCTCTTTTATTTTCCTTCCTTTTATGTTAGAAACAACATCTCATTTCTATCATCACTTGAAGAACTTCCATCATCACTACTAGAACACTTACTTGCTTTGTCTGTGTAGAAACTTTTCTTGTGTTTTTGGAAGTACCTCTTCCCTTGATTGTTTTGCTCATTTTTGTTCTTCATTTGATACCTGTGCTTCTTAGATTCCCTGTGCTTATAATCCTATTTTTATTCATCATAATCATCCTTAGGTTTCGGACAGTCAGTAGCATAGTGACAAAACTTTCCACAATTGAAACATTTAACAGATTTCATACCTTTGTGCTTTCTTGATAACTTGCCTTTCCTGTTGTAGTTTGCTTCTTCATCACTAGAAGACTCATCATTGTCTTCTTGTTTTTTACCCTTGGACTTCTTGGTAGCTTTGAAATTTGCCTCCTTCTTAGGATCAGGTACCACTTTAGTTCTTAACTCAAAAGTTGCAAGTATACTATGAAGCTCATCCTTTTTCAATTTATCCTAATCCTTGGCTTCCTCAATAGCTGAAATATTTTCACTAAATATATTTGGAAGAGACCTCAAAATTTTATCATAAACATGATTTTCAGCAAGCTCAAGACCTAGTTCCTGTTGGTCATCAAATCTTCCTAGGAAAGGATCTGGGTAAGTGTATGCACCCTAGACCTGGACCAACATTGAAAGGCCAAAGGGAAGAGATGCCCCTCGTACCAATATCTATTTTGAGATAAGGGTGCAGGAAAGAGATAAAAGGAGTTAGGGTTAGAGAAAGAAATAAAAAGGGGTAAGGGAAGAGAGATCGATGATTTAAGGTGGGAGAGAACAGGAAGCATGATCACTAACTGACAACTTGAATAGCAGCAAGGAACACCAAGAATAAATGAAAGAAATGCCACATTAACCTTCCTATGTATCCTCTGGGCGAGCTCACAGGGATTCTCCTTCTCCCTTTCATCAAAATTCAGGGTTCGAGTAAAGACGATTAGGACAAGCGAATGTAACAGAAACCACAACCCACCAGGCAAGCATAAAAGAAAACCAATATAGCATTTTTCCTCTCCTATGTATCCTTCAGGCGAGTTTCAGGGTACAGTCCCCAATCGCACACCGGATTCAGGATTCAGAGTCTCAGTATACAAATGAAGAAATACAAAAGAATCAAGCACAAAAGGTAGCATAAAAGAGAGAAATTGAGCCCAAAGCTCTTTAGTATTAATCGTAGGACATCAAGTTACAGCAGCTTTCTAGCAGATAGTTCCCCCCACTTTCTACATTACAATGCCTGGGTTTTTATAGAGGACCCGACCCTCTGAGTCATTATTACACAGAATGGCGAAGTATACTCTTGAGATCTGAGAAGTCGGCTCCTCGTGGCCCTCGTGACTGAGCTTTCAAATCCATTACCAAAACTAGCAACTATGATCGAGTCAACCGTGGAAACATGCATTGATGAGCGGTCTGAGTGTCCTTGGTTTTTGGGTGCAATGCTCGAGTGGCCGCCATGCTTGTCGGGCTCTCCTTTCAGGGACTGATACTTCACTTCCAATTGCCAAAAAAGAGCAACGAGCTTGTAGGGCAAGTAAGAATGCATTTATGAGGCACTTGATTGTCTCGAGAAAATACCCGGCTTGGAGCGCGTGCCCCCTTTGAGTCACGAAAAAGCAACATGTCGCGATATCGTGACATTTCTATGTCTTCAGCTTGGTTCTTCTTCTTGCATCGTGAAAATATGACATGTCACGATATCGCGACATTTCTATGTCCTTGCCCTCTTTTGTTGCTTTTGGCCACGAAAACGCAACATGTCGCGATATCGCGACACTTTTCCTCTTTCGGCCGCAAAAATGCAACATGTCACGATATCGCGACACTTTTTCTTTCTTGCTCCTCCTTTTCGCTCTCAGCCGTGAAAATGCAACATGTCGCGATATCGCGACACTTTTCTTCTTTTGGTCTTTCTCCTTGCCTTTGGCCATGAAAATGCGACATGTCGTGATATCGCGACACTTTTCTTCTGTTGCTCCTTCTTCTTGCTTTCGATCACGAAAATGCAACATGTCGCGATATCATGACACTTCTTCTTTCTTGCTCCTCTTCTCGCTCTAAGCCGCGAAAATGCAACATGTCGCGATATCATGACACTTTTCTTCTTTTAGCCGTGAGAGTGCAACATGTCGCGATATCGCGACACTTTTCTTCCCTGCTCGCTCTTGTCGCTCTCAGCCGCGAAAACGCAACATGTCGCGATATCGTGACACTTTTTCTTTCTTGCGACGAAGCTCTCTTCTTTGGCCTGCTTGGCAGTGAAGCTCTTCTTCTTCATTTTATGCGCAAGGGGGTGGCATTGAAAGCCAAAATTGCTGCAACACTTACAAATACTTTCGAAGCAACAAAAAACACTTTACAAAGAGAAATTTTTTGATTTTTTTCTACCCCTCTATGCAATGTGACAAAATTGTCAACATTCTTGGTGGCTCACGGGGCATTTAGCTCATCTAAATGCAGAGATCCTAGGCCTTTATCCATTGGGCAATAGAGTCATTCCCATTATCCTCTTCTCTGACTATCCACTGACGGTATTTTTTTTTTTTTCTTGTGCCTAAGCTCCTAAGCAACACTTAGCGCCAGTATTTACACAAAATTTTGTGACATGATTGGCATGCCGCCACCCTAAACCCAGCTTCGGGTGCTTATCCGGTGAACCTGCAATGTCCATACCAGATCTGATTGAACTTCAGTTGATCTTTGAAGTTCGGCTGGCCTCTTCTCGAAGTTGTCCATGTTGTGAATAGGGAGCAACGCAATGAGTTGTCGCTCCTGCCAGTACCTGTACTGTTGATGAAATATGTGGCGAAGAAGTTCACCACATGAGGGGCCTCTTGGGGTACTGGTCATGGTGATGGCTGGAACCAATACCAGAATACTAAAGAATCTACTAACTGTGGGTTGGGTATAGGTTCTTCCATCCTCCTGATGGGGTAATAGGGCTCCTCCGACAAAGAGTAATCTTCCAGGATCTCCTCAGGTTCAGCTTCTTGATGAGGCATGCTTAATGGATCCTGGCTGAATACTTGCGTGCCATCCACTGGGATACAAAAAGGGTGCAAAAATGTGCCCTCTTTGTTCTCAAGTTCCGCCACTTGAGTCTGTTCTTCTCCTCGGCCCATCTTCTGATGGAGACTGCAAGAAACCATATTGTTCATTGGCGGGGCAAATCTTGCATATTCCCATGGTCGGAATTGGATGAAATTTACCTCTTGAGCTCCAAACGACTGCATCTCAGGCCTCTACTTAGTATGAGGAGTCTACCATGAAGAATACTATGTAGGATAAATAGGAGCAGTAATTACCGGGTAGGGTGATGGGGCTGCTCCCCACTACCACTTTCTCGATAAGAGCAGAAGTTGTTCTGCTCGTATTGCTTCCTCAAATATTTGAGGGAATATTCGTTCATCTGATTGCAGCAAGATGAGGCTCATGTCCGGGTGAAAGGCCCGAACATAGAAGAGGTGGGCTTGGGCGGGCGTCGGTTGGATCTCCACTGGAATTCTCTTCCAACTTCTACAGAATCGGACATTGAAGTCCGTGATGCTCTCCTAAGGTGCTCTCATGATGGTGAAGAGGTACATTAAAAGCTGGAAGGGGTCTTAAGAGCCATCAAATGTTCTGACAAGCACTCCCACTAGGTCATCCCATGAGCAGATGCTTTTACGCCCGAGTAGTCTGTACCACTGCAGCGCTCTTCCTTCCAGAGACAGGACCAAAAGTCTGATCATGACATCTTCATGGATTATGTCATAGAGGGGCACTAGAGCAACAACATCTTCAAGGTGCTCTCGGGCCATTCCCTTAGTGCCATTGTATTTTGTCAATGTCTCGAAGGCACCTTCGAGAATTTCATGGTAACTTTGAAGATTTAGAGGGCCACGATCATCCCGGCTGGGATAGCATACCCTCTCCATTATAGCAGTGGCCTACGGATATCATGGTTCTCACCACTAAGTCGGAGTCGCCAGGTGAACATACATTTCTCCGCTTGTGAGGTCAAGGCTGCTCATCAAACCTTGATTCCTCCGGGATGTCTTCTTTCAGATTTAAAAGGTGCCTACGATCAAGAAATCTGGATCTTCAACTCAATCAGAGTCGCCAAGTGATTTTTCCAGATGAAGGCAATCCAGAGATTCACCAACTCGGGCTTCCTTAAAACATGGAGACTTTTGTCATGAAGGCACAAGTTTAGGTACCTGTCTTTATGACTTAGAGATTTTCGGGTTGAACAGAGTCACCAGATGCTAAGAGTCTTTTGGTAATGAGAGCATCGATTTTCACTACCACTCAGAAGGTGAGACTGATCGGGTCACACCAGGAACTGGTTAGAACTATTGGCCCCGATGTAGACGGGTTTGAGATTTGTGCTTAAAATATGGGACCTTGGTCCCATCGGGCATGCCAAAAACTATTGGCACAGGTGGGTTTATCAACTTAGAATTGTACTTGTCCCACCGATTATGGATCTTACTGAGACAGAGATAGTCTGTCCCACCGGGCGTGCCAAAAATTGTTGGTCATCAAATCTGCCTAGGAAAGGATCTGGGTAAGTGTATGCACCCTAGACCTGGACCAACATTGAAAGGCCGAAGGGAAGAGATGCCCCTCGTGCCAATATCCGGAGAAAGGTCGGATCCTATGCTAATCTACTTTGGTGTTTTGAGATAAGGGTGCAGGAAAGAGATAAAAGGAGTTAGGGTTAGAGAAAGAAATAAAAAGGGGTAAAGGAAGAGAGATCGATGATTTAAGGTGGGAGAGAACAGGAAGCACGATCACTAACTAACAACTTGAATAGCAGCAAGGAACACCAAGAATAAACGAAAGAAACACCACATTAACCTTCCTATGTATCCTCTGGGCGAGCTCACAGGGATTCTCCTTCTCCCTTTCGTCGAAATTCAAGGTTCAGAGTAAAGACGATTAGGACAAGCGAATGTAACAAAAACCACAACCCACCAGGCAACATAAAAGAAAACTAATATAGCGTTTTTCCTCTCCTATGTATCCTTCAGGCGAGTTTTAGGGTACAGTCCCCAATCACACATCGGATTCAGGATTCAGAGTCTTAGTATACAAATGAAGAAAGACAAAAGAATCAAGCACATAAGGTAGCATAAAAGAGAGAAATTGATCCCAAAGCTCTTTAGTATTAATCGTAGGACATCAAGTTACAGTAGCTTTCTAGCAGATAGTTCCCCCCACTTTCTACATTATAATGCCTGGGTTTTTATAGAGGACCCGACCCTCTGAGTCATTATTACACAGAATGACGAAGTATACTCTTGAGATCTGAGAAGTCAACTCCTCATGGCCCTCGTGACTGAGCTTTCAAATCCATTACCAGAACTGGCAACTGTGATCGAGTCAACCATGAAAACATGCATTGATGAGCGGTCTAAGTGTCCTTGGTTTCTGGGTGCAATGCTCGAGTGGCCGCCATGCTTGCCGGGCTCTCCTTTCAGGGACTGATACTTCACTTCCAATTGCCAAAAAAGAGCAGCGAGCTTGTAGGGCAAGTAAGAATGCATTTATGAGGCACTTGATCATCTCGAGAAAATACCCGGCTTGGAGCGCGTGCCCCCTTTGAGTCGTGAAAAAGCAACATGTCGTGATATCGTGACATTTCTATGTCTTCAGCTTGGTTCTTCTTCTTGCATCATGAAAATATGACATGTCACGATATCATGACATTTCTATGTCCTTGCCCTCTTTTGTTGCTTTTGGCCACGAAAACGCAACATGTCACGATATCACGACACTTTTCCTCTTTCGATCGCGAAAATGCAACATGTCGCGATATCGCGACACTTTTTCTTTCTTGCTCCTCCTTGTCGCTCTCGATCGTGAAAATGCAACATGTCACGATATCGTGACACTTTTCTTCTTTTGGTCTTTCTCCTTGCCTTTGGCCGTGAAAATGCGACATGTCGCGATATCGCGACACTTTTTCTTTCTTGCTCCTTCTCCTTGCTTTCGGCCACGAAAATGCAACATGTCATGATATCGCGACACTTTTCTTTCTTGTTCCTCTTCTCGCTCTGAGCCGCGAAAATGCAACATGTCGCGATATCGTGACACTTCTTCTTTCTTGCTCCTCTTCTTGCTTTCGGCCGCGAAAATGCAACATGTCGCGATATCGCGACACTTTTCTTCTTTTGCTCTTCCTCTTTGCTTTCGGTCACGAAAATGCAACATGTCGCGATATCGCGACACTTTTTCAATCTTGCTCCCTCTTGTCGCTCTGAGCCGTGAAAATGCAACATGTCGCGATATCGTGACACTTTTCTTCTTTTAGCCACGAGAGTGCAACATGTCAGGATATCGCTACAATTTTCTTCCCTGCTCGCTCTTGTCACTCTCAGCTATGAAAAGGCAACATGTTGCGATATCGTGACACTTTCTTTCTTACAACGAAGCTCTCTTTTTTGGCCTGCTTGGTAGCGAAGCTCTTTTTCTTCATTTTATGTGCAATGGGATGGCATTGAAAGCCAAAATTGCTGCAACACTTACAAATACTTTCGAAGCAACAAAAAAAACTTTACAAAGAGATATTTTTTGATTTTTTTCTACCCCTCTATGCAATGTGACAAAATGGTCAACAGTTCCTTCATGGAATTAACAATCTCATCCATACGAAGCATATAATCACTAATATTTTCTTCATCATTCATCTTGAGTTGTTCAAACATACCTTTGTAATATCTCAATTTTACTTTTCTAACATTTGCATCACTTGTATGAACCACTTGCAATTGATCCCACATTTCCTTTGTTGTATTACAATGAATCACCTTTGTAAGATCTGCCTTTTGTAGACCTTTCAGAATTGCATTCATTGCCCTTGAATTATTGTGATGTAGAAGTTTCTCATCTGCTGTAGTAGGAGGAATATTTGGAATAGTGTACCCAAACTCAACTGCTTCCCAAACTTCATTTCCAAGAGCCATTAGATGAACCTTCATCTTTATGCTTCATAGACCAAAATCTGTCCCATCAAGAATAGGTGCTAAATTACCACTTGTAAAATCCATTGTGTTATTTTCAATATTTTCCTTCAAGCTATGAAACTCTTCCGAAGGAACCTGCTCTAATACCAATTGAAGAACACAAGCTTATACTGAGAGGGGGGTGAACAGTATAAGACCACTTTTTAACTTTTTCCTTTTACTTCAGAAAGCAATGCAATGAACCAATAGCAAAATAAAAGCATTAATCAAACCAGTGTACAAGTCATCACACAATTGAGACACCAATAACGTGGTTCACCCAAGGTGGGCTACTCCATAGAGAAAATATTTCATTAAATTTTCTCAATCAAATCCTTTGGGAATCCTTCCCAATTACAATGTTTATGGACTTCCTATCCAAAGGTGAATCCTTCCCCTAATAAAATATTTATGAGCCTCCTGCACAAAGGAGATATCCTACCCCCTGAAGAAGTATTTATGAGCCTCCTACCCAAAGGAGATGTCCTATCACCAAAATCTTTGGAAATGATACTTCAAAAGATCACTACCTCTTCTACCGCTAGCAGGTGGAACTCCTTTCCATAGAAGACGTCATGTCCTCCTTGCTCTAGCTCTAGAGACTTCTGTCCTCATTGATCACCTCCACAGCTACTCATCAAAACCTGTACTAAACATAGTCAGTCGGTTCAGCACAAGTCCTCTCAAAATCTGTCACAAATCTCTAGTCTAGCACAATTCTACTCTCAAATCTCTATCAGATCTGTCCCAAGCTTAAACCAAAAGCTTGAAAAAATCAATCACAACTGCTCACAAGTCTCCACCAATACTTCATCAAATTTTTCCACAAGTTCTTCAAAAATAACTTGTCCAAACCAGTCCACAAGTTCTCCACAAGAACCTGTCCAAATCAGTCCACAAGTTCTCCATGAGAACCTATCCAAATCTATCCTAGCAAGCTCACCAAGAACTTGCCCAAATCATCTCAAGCAAGTTTACCAGGAAACTTGCCCAATCTGAATACACAAAGAAAATTGTTAGAGACCCAATGTGTTTCATCCAATCATATCAAATCAATCTCATAGAAGCATAAAGAGAATTGTTAGAGACTCAATATATTCTATCCTTCAACTCTCAATCTCAACTCAAATCAATCTCATAGAAGTAGTATACTTTCACAATATCTTGAACCACAACCCAACAATTGCCAATAATGCAATATCAAGGAATCAACTCCTCCAACATAGAACCATAACTTGCTATCAAACCCTAGCCAAGTTAGTTTTCAAGAACTCAAATCAATCTCTCTCTAAGCATCAAAAAGGGGTTCAAGATATTTCCAACTTCTCTCAAATGGGAATGCTCAACTTAACCACACAACCAAGTTTATCAAGCAAAGTACAACTTGATAAAATCAAATCTCAAAGGAGCAAGCCCAACTCATGTATCAAGTAAATCATAACTTGATCAACTCAATATCAATGGAAGCAATCTCAAAACCAAACTCTCAACAACCAAAAAACTCAATTAGGGTTTCAACAACTTATAACAATGGCATAAGATTCTCACTCAAAAACCCTAAAGCAAACTTCAAATGCTTCCACTCTCATAAATCAGAATTATGCAATAACTCATAAACTCATCATGATCTCATAATGCATAATCAATACTTCCACTTTCAAAAAATAAGATCCACTCCAAATAAGGAAACTTAATTTAATCCTTTTCACTCCAAACTTATTTTTAGAAAATCATCAATCAATAATAACCATGGAATAATGTGCCCATACCTTTACTTTGATGAATAAGGAGAACTCAAAATCTGTCACAACACTAACTCTCAATTTACCACAAATTAGAGTTAGCAACAATGGAATAATGCACAATGATAAGAGTCCGAATAACACCTTATCACTCCAACTCATCAATAATCAAAACTCACAAATATACATATCAACAATATTCCTTTACACCTACCCAGGTGTTGTAGGTGATTTGGAGAGGAGAGGGCAATCCTCCAAGGGAGGTCCTAGGTTCGAATCTCCACCCTACCAAAAAAGCTGAATTGGGTACCCAAAATCCAATTGATAATGTTGGTGCGGGCAGGGCTGGGTGCAACCCCTGGGTGACTTTGACGGTGTAGAACCCCCTATTCATGGTCTCTTAGACCAAGGAGGCCCCGCAAGGGGTTTTTCACCAAAATATATATATATATATATATTCCTTTACACCTTATAACTCCTACTTAATATATAAAAAAATAACTTCAACCTCAAAAAATAATTACAAGAGAATATCCACTCAATAACTCCAAATGCTCTCTAACCCCAATATGACATTAAGCACAATTATTCCTTAAACCCTTATAACTCCTAAAATACATTTACTTCTAAATGCATTTACCACATAAACATTAAGCATCAATAATAACAATGTCAAAGCAATATTTCTATTGAACCTTATACCTCCATCCAATTACCAACAATAATTGCCAAGTCAAATCAAATATTCCACATTATCAACAAAAGATCTACCTTGGCCAAAAATCAATTCTCCAACCTTAGGAGAAGTGTTGAGACACCAACATAAGCACCAAAGTACTTCCTCCTCCAAACTCGTGGCCCAAAGCAACTGTTGTACCACGTGCACAATAATCCATGACTAAAAATTAAACACGCCCAATGCGAATCGAACTCGATACCTCTGCCTAGCGAGCGTCTTCGCTCCACTACCTCTGTCATTGGAGCACAAGTGCCCAACGAAACTCTCAAGCACCACTCATCGTTTTACCTTCCATTTGCTTGCAAAAATTAAATACAAACAAATTTGTCTTCCTCACAGGCATATGAAATCGAAAATTAAACATAGAGCAATACGAAACTCGAAAATCATAGAGCAATCCAAAATTGAAGGTCACAGAGCAATACAAAATCGAAGGTCATAGAGCAATACGAATTTGAAGGTAATCGCACAAATCGGAGGTGTATTGAACCTTAGGAATTAATGCCCTTTAATAGTCTTTTGCATCCCATTCAAGTTGACGTCGGTGCTTCTTCCAAATAAATGACGTCGACGAGGTAAATATTCTACATTGGCATCGCTAAGAGTTTAGAAACCCTTCAATAATAATTATTAAATTAATAATTATTATTTTATTACTAATAAAATTAACTTAAAACCTTTTCATAGGTTTGAGTTAATTTATTTATTAATAATAAAATGGACTTTTAAGGTTTTTTCAAGGAGAAAAAACCTTTTCATTAAGTCAAGATGGTTTTAATAAAAATCCTTAATGAGTCCAGATGGTTTTAAGAAAAACCTTTAACCTTGTCACCATGGTTTTAATTAAAAACCCTTAAACAAACATCATGGAACTTTCAAGATCTTTTTTTCATCAAAATCTTTTTGATATTAGCACAAATTCCTTTTGACATCAACACAAACTCCTTTTGAAATCAATGACAACTCACAAACATGAAGCTAGGAAGTATACCCAAAATTGCCAATAGAACATATTGAGTCTCTAACAATTCTCTTTATGCTTCTATGATATTGATTTGAGTTGAGATTGGGATTTGAGTATAGAACATATAGAGTCTCTAACAATTCTCTTTATGCTTCTATGATATTGAGTTGATATATTGATTGAGCATTAAGTATAGACCATACTAAGTCTCTAACAATTCTCTTTATGATTTTATGAGATTGGACAAGTTCTATGTGAGCTTGTTAAGCAGATTTGAGATAAGTCTTTGAGAAGGCTTGTGGAATGATTTTGAGTAAGCTTTTGTGGAAGCTTGCTATGCAGATTTGAGCAAGTCCTAAAGAGGACTTATTGAGAATATTTGAGCAAGTCCTAGAGAGGACTTATTGAGCATATTTGGAGAAGTTTTGTGTGGACTTGTTGAGAAAATTTGGACAAGTTCTATGTGGACTTGTTGAGCAGATTTGAGCAGGTTCTGTGTGGACATGTTGAGAAGATTTGGACAAGTTCTGAGTGAGCTTGTTGAGCATATTTGAGAAGGTTCTGAGTGAACGTATTGAGATAAATCTTTGGAGGTGATAGAGTATAGAGGATAGAGTCTCAATGGATAGATATCCAGTAGCCAAGACAATTGAAGATAGATCTGAGTGAGGAGTCTTCAATTGGATAGATATCCACCAGTCAGTGTAGCAGAGAGACAAAGTATTCTAGAATATCACTAGCCAAAGCAGAAGGGGAAAGAGTTCTCCTATGGAAGAGATCCACGAACTTGAGATTAGGGGATCAATATATCCTTTGGACAGAGGTCCATAAACATTGTAATTGGGAAGGATTTCCAAAGAGATTGATTGAGAAAATTTTAGTAAAATATTTTCTCCGTGGAGTAGCCCACATTGGGTGAACCACGTAAATTATGGTGTCTCTATTGTGTATGGTGTTTTATGCATTGCTTTTATTACTGCTATTGATATTTTTATCTATACACTGCATAATATTGAATTGAAAGAAAAAGTAAAAAGAGGTCTTATACTTTTCACCCCCTCTCAGTATATGCTTGTGTTCTTCAATTGGTATCAGAGTAGGTTCCTTCAGAAGAGTTTGACAACTTGTAGGAAAAATGGTCTAAGAATACAATGGACCAAAAGGATCAAAGAGACGGACCCTTCAATAATGCAGTACCAGTATTTGATGGAAGTGACTTCTTATATTGGTGTATGCTGATGATATTTTACTTGATGGCACTTGGCAATGAAGTTTGGGATGCATTGGAACTTGGATATGATTCAATAGCCAATCCTCCTATAGATAAGGAATTTAAGCTTCTAATGCATGCAAATTCAAGAGCTATGAATGCAATTATAAAATGGTTGCATAGATCAAAATCTATGAAGGTTATGGAATGTAAAACAACAAAATAAATGTGGGAACTTCTGCATGAAATATATGAAGGAGATAAAGGAGTCATAATGGCTAAGATCAGAAATCTCAAAGGAGAATTTGAGAACCTAAGAATGAGGGATGATGAAAACATTCGTGACTATCTCAACAAGGTTGATGAACTTGTACATGAGATGAAAGGTATTGGAATGAAGGTTGATGAATTTGATGCTTGTGATAAGATCTTGAGGACTCTTCCAAAAAGGTATAGTGAAAAGGTTTATGCTATAGAAACATCAATTGATAGTGATTCCTTGACAAGGAATTCATTGCTTGGCATGCTTACTAATTTTGAAATAAGAAAAAAATATCATATTCCTCTGAAATAATTTGTTTTCAAAGTAGACAAAAAGAAAAAGCTGAATCAAGCAGTGAGTCATCCAGTGATGAAGAAGCAAATTATGGCAGAAGAGATAGAGGTTCCAAAATACCCATAGATCTAAGATCTATCAAATATTTCAATTTTGGATGGTATGGACACTATGCAATAGAATGCAAAGAGCCAAAGAACAACAATGATGAAGAAAAATAGGATCACAGATACAGGGAATCAAAAATACACAGGTACCAGAAGAAAAGCAAGGATGGACAAAGCATACAAGGAAAGAATTTCTTCCAGAGACAAAAGAGAAGCTACTATTCATAAAATTCAAGTAAGTACTCAATTGATAGTGATGTTAGTTTTTTAGACAATGATAGAGATGAAGTCCTATTTATGGTTAAAGAGAAAGATCCAGTTAAGAAAAGGACTCTAGTTATTCTCAAGTGTTTTATATGTGGTAAATTTGGACATCTTGAAGATGATTGCACTAGGGATGGTTATAGTTTTAGTGATGATGATTTTGAATATGCACTTGAAAGACCAGATGAGAATATTCTAATGGCTTTGGAAGATAAAGAAAGTGATCCTATAGAAGACAAGTCAAAAGGAAGTAATGATAAGGACAAAGTCAAACAAATAGAATATTATTCAGTAGAGAATGGTTATGATCTCAAGGGATAACTTATCTATGCCCTTGACACAGTAAAGAATGTTATAAAGCAACACTTCAAGATTGAAAATCAGTTTCAATAATGTGATGAAGAAAGGTTATTGCTCATAGAGGATTTAGATAAATCAAAGGCTAAGGTAAGCAAGTTCAAGGATAAGTTAGAAGCAAATATTTTGGAATGTGAGAAGTTAGCACAAGAAGTGGCTACTCTAAAAGAATACTTAAAGGACTCCAATATCAAGATGAAGAGTTTCACAAATAGCTCTAAGAACTTGGATAAGTTCATCTATGGACAACAACGAACATCATGTTCAACAGGTCTTGGCTTTGGAAAGGTTCAAAAGAAATAGGAAAAATAATCTACTTCAAGTCTTGATGAAGAAGAAACTTCTGAAGAAGATACATCAAAATAATATAGTTTAAGTGAAAGTGGGACATCAAAGGATGAGTTGGACAAAAAATATTTCAACAAAGAGAGGAACAATGAATAAATAAGATACATATGGAACAAAAATTAGAATAGGAGACCAATGAGGTCAAGACAAGGAGGCTTCAATAGAAGATGCTTTTCATATCACAGGTTTGGACACTTGGCTTCACAATGCAGGACTCATGAAAGATAGGTATATGGAAAAGAATATATTTTCCAAGGTTATTGCTACTCATGTAATGAGTTTGGTCACAAGGCAATGAATTGCAGGATTAATGACAGAAGAGGATATGGCTTCATTAGGAGAAATCCTAAGACAATTGTACATCCAAGGAATAATAACATTAAGTGTTATAAGTGCAATAATGATGGTCACATAGCAATATGGTGTAAATAAAATATTCCAAAAATAGGCATGAATAGGAATAAGAACATGAACAGGGATAGGAATATGAACATGAACAAGAATATGAACAAAAATAGTAATATGAACAAAAACATGAATATGAAAGTGAAAAAAGAAGATGAATAGGAATAGAGACTCAAAAAATAATAGAGACTCAAAAAATAATAAGAATAGGAACAAGGATGAGAACCGAAACATGAACATGGATGAGAACAAGAACATGAACAAGAATAGAAGTGACGACAGGAACATGGATGATGACTTGGAAAGAAACAGTGAGAGGATTTAGAAAACCCACAAAAGAAGAGAGAAAGATAAAAGCATAGATCTATGCTTTCGAGGAGTAGAAATACTCCCACCCTAGAATTAACCACCTCATGTGGAGGTGGGGGAGGGGCTAAGCTAAGAGGCTCATTCTTAGCCCCGAGCCCCAAAGGTGACCCTTTGCCATTGATGTCAAAGGGGGAAAGATTTGTGTATTGGGTAGATATTTGATATGAGGAGATATTTGAGAGAGCATTGTGCCAGGGGGAGCAGAAAATAAGGTCAGGTTTCAGTAAAATGAATATGGGTTGCCATCAATGACAAAGGGGGAGATTGTTGGACATTTTGAGTCCCTAAGCTAAAAGTTGTCATTGATGTCAAAAGGACCTATGTAAGTAAGCACTATGATTTTTCTCCACAAAGAGCTTAATGAGAAGCAAAGGTTTTGGTCAAAGGTTCTAAAAGGGATGCATGGCATTTGGTTCCAAAAGGAACTTCAAGGGAAGCTTAGAAAAATGTTTTTATGAAAACTAAGGAAGGCAAGGAAAGGTTTTATTTAAAACCAATGTATGGCAGATTTGAAATGGGTTTTTCTTAAAACCCAAGTTGGCTTTTCGTTTCATCAAAAAATGTGCCCCGGTGATGGAGAAATTTAATTTTAAAGGTTTAGTTTAAATTTTAATTTATTTAAAATTTAAATTTAAATTTTAAAATTAAATAAAAGGTTTTTCCCTCATTTCTTATTGGTGTTGCCGACGTCATGAGGGCAATGTTAAAAGGGTCGATGTATTTGCATTGAAGTATGGCTTATATAAATATTCCAAAGGTTTTCCATTTAATAAACCTAAGGAGTGTCGCATGATTTTCGAAAACCCAAAGTATTTTTGCATCCGAATATTGCGCAGTGAATTTTGTGGAGTGTGATGTGGGCAGTCAAGTCATGGACGGTCAAATTTTGGTGCCTTGTGAGGAAAGCGTACACAATTTAATGAATAGAGTGCCCAAGGCACTCACGTGGGCAGTGTTAGCTCACGCGGCTTAGTTTCTGCTTGACAACACGGTGGGTAGAGGTTCGAAATGCCAAAGCCCTTTGAGGGCTCCTTTGAGGTATGCACTTTGACTTCGATATTTGTGGGGGTAAATATTTTAATTAAAATATTTGCTTGCTAAGGTTTGATTATGATTTTTGTGGGAGATATAAGGTTGAGTAAGCTTTAATATTTTAATAAGGTTTGATATTTGATTAATGTGAGATATTACCTAATAAAGCTTTGTGATTATTTTTGAGTGCAAAAGTGTTGAAAGGAAGGATATAAAATATTTGATTTATTTTATGGTATAAGTGGTTTGTGGAGTGACAAGGTTATGCAATGATTTGATTTATTTTATTTTATGGTACAAGTGGTTTTAGGAGTGATAAGGAAGTTGTGCATTAATTCTTAAGAAGGTTTTCTAATTAAAAGCCTTAGTAAATATTATTGTGAATTGGAGTAATGTTGATTATTTTGTGATCTTCTAACCCTTGTGAAGATTGGCAAAAGAATATTGTGATTGTGGCAGATTTCCAAAGAGGCTTCTTCATATTCATTAAAGGTATGGGCACATTATCCTATTGATTGATTATGGTGGTTGATTTCTGAAAATATCTTTGGAGTGAAAATGATTGATTGTGGTTTCCTTTTCGAAAGTGATTGGTTTAATGCTTCAAGGTTTTCTGGGTTAAAACTTGTTTTATAAGCATTGTTGTTGGAGCCCATTAGTTGTGCAAAGAACTTGAACTTGAGTTAGAAAAGAACATGAGTATCATTTTTATGTGAGATTTGTGGTTGAGCATTGTTGAGAACATTTTGAGTTGGTTGATACATGCTTGGACTAGGGTTTGTGAGAAAGGGTTGCTCATTGAGGTGATTGGTTGAGTTGAGTTGATTGAGCCTAGTCAAGTGGATGCAAGTGATTGTTCAAGTTCCATAAAACAAACTATTCTATATTCTAGATTTGATTTGAGATTGGTATTTGAGTATAGAACATATTGAGTCTCTAACAATTCTCTTTATGCTTCTATGATATTGATTTTAGTTGATATTGATATTTGAGTATAGAACATATTGAGTCTCTAAAAATTCTCTTTATGCTTCTATGAGATTGATTTGAGTTGAGATTGGGATTTGAGTATAGAACATATAGTCTCTAACAATTCTCTTTATGCTTCTATGAGATTGAGTTGAGATATTTTTTTTTTGATAGTTATAAGTGTTTGTATTTATAGCGGGTTTTAACAAGGATCCCAAAACATGATTACATAAGCAATGGGCCTAGGGCATCAATCCCTTGAAACTGAACACCAAAACAGAAATCCCGCCCAGCGGTAACAGTAAGCATGAAACAATCCCTCTTAGTGGGAAACAAACAAATAAGAAAGAAAGTAGTTTTGGAGATCCCGCCCAGCGGGGAGTAGCCAAAAACCACCATCGAGAAGATCCCACCCAGCAGGAAGCACAGAAAAACCGTTACAATAAAATCCCGCCTCGTGGGAAGCAGTCAAAACCACCATAAACAGTCCCGCCTAGCGAGAAGCAACAGGGAAATCCCGCCATCCGGGAAACCAGCAGAAAAGAAAGGATCCCGCCTCGCAGGAAAACCGACGGATTTGGCGGATCCCGCCTTGTGGAGAAACCATCCCGCCCATCGGTAAAACATTCAGTTCAGCGAGAGCCATCCTGTAGGAAGCCGACAGCCAGCACAGAGAGGATCCAACCCATCAAGAAGTGACCAGAGAGTTGCACCACAAGGAACCCGCCTCGGGAAAACAAAAGAGGATCCCAACAGCAGGGACCAAGAATCCCATCCAAGCACAGAGCCCGTCGAGGGACCAAGAATCCCGTCCAAGCACAGAGCCCACCGAGGATTCATAAGAAAAAGGGGGAAGCTTTCCAAACCCTAAATCGTCACCTCCACCGCACCGAGAAACGTAGGGGACCAGATCCATGTGAATAACCTACAAAAAAACCCCAGGGGGAAGCCTGAGGGAAAAAGGGAAGGGATCCCCAACCAAACAGGGATCCCTGGAAAGCACCAGTCCAAAAAAACAACCAAGGAAACCCTAGCCGGCCGGGAGGGGCGCAGATAGTGGAGAAGGATCTCCCCCAGGAGATCATCTGCAAACAACCACTCCCCGGGAGGGATGACCTGGGTTGAGCCAGGGACTGGGCAGGAACCAGGATCCATGGGAGGGGGAGCAGGGGAGGGACCAGAGCCCTCCCCTCTCTACTTTCTTCATGTATATCTATCAATATTGAGTTGAGATATTTATTGAGCATTAAGTATAGAATATATTAAGTCTCTAACAATTCTCTTTATGATTCTATAAGATTGGACAAGTTCTATGTGAGCTTGTTAATCAGATTTGAGACAAGTCTTTGAGAAGGCTTGTGGACTGATTTTGAGTAAGCTTTTGTGGAAGCTTGCTATGCAGATTTGAGCAAGTCCTAGAGAGGACTTATTGAGAAGATTTGAGCAAGTCCTAGAGAGGACTTGTTGAGCAGATTTGGACAAGTTCTGTGTGGACTTGTTGAGCAGATTTGGACAAGTTCTATGTGGACTTGTTGAGCATATTTGAGCAGGTTCTATGTGGACCTATTGAGCATATTTGGACAAGTTTTGAGTGAGCTTGTTGAGAAGATTTGAGAAGGTTTTGAGTGAACCTATTGAGATAGAGATTTGGAGGTGACAGAGTATAGAGGACAGAGTCTCAGTGGATAGAGATCCAGCAGCCAGGATAATTGGAGATAGATTTGAGTGAGGAGTTTTCAAGTGGAGAGATATCCACCAGTTAGTGAAGCAGAGAGATAGAGTCTTCTATAATATCACTAGCTAGAGCTAAAGGGGAAAGAGTTCTCCTATGGAAGGGATACATGAACTTGAGATTAGGGGATCAACATATCCTTTGGACAGAGGTCCATAAACATTGTAATTGGGAAGGATTCCCAAAGATATTGATTGAGAAAATTTTAGTAAAATATTCTCCATGGAGTAGCCCACATTGGGTGAACCACGTAAATTGTGTTGTCTCTATTATGTATGGTGTTTTGTCCATTGCTTTGATTACTACTATTGATACTACTATCTATACCCTGCATAATATTGAATTGAAATAAAAAATAAAAAGGGGTATTATACTATTCACCCCCCCTCTCAGTATAAGCTTGTGTTCTTCAATGTAATGCTTAACCAAGGTGGTTTCTGCTTTTCTACTTTGCTAACTATAAGATGGCCTAACTACTATTTTTTGGAATTTTGGGTGTCTTTTATGCTAAGGTCCTTCAATCTAGGGCACTGCCACTATCATTGTTGCCTTTCAAGCTATTTTTATTTCTTAGGATGAACATGCCAAACATTTGAAGTGCTAGCATCATCTTTCTTATTGAAATGCTCTAGTTTGGGATGCTACTTCTTTGAATTATCCTTTGGATTACTTTTTACTCTTGATGTAGGTCTTTTTACCATGCTAGAACCTTTTGGAGGCTAGGCTAATGTCAACACTTAATTTTTTTTAGCTTGCTACTTTTTGAAACAAAGATTCTTTGCTCTACAAGCTTTTGCACTATGCTAGAGATTTTGAAGTGCTTTGTTAATGTCATGTCAAAAAAATTACATGTTGATTCAACCTTTAAAGCATAAGTGTGGCAACATGCTTAAGCTCAAAAATGCTTCCTTAGATTTCAAAAAAAGAGACATAAAATAATGATAAACCCAAAATGTCTCTCCAAGCTTTAGAAGTGAATAATTTGACAAGTCTAGTATGTATGTTTAGAATTGTGAATGTAGGCAAAGAATATTGCAAAAAAATTGTCTACATTATTGGCACCTCTAGGAGAATTTTGCTTGTCAAAATATTTAACCCAGATAGCATTATCATTGGGCTATAGATTATTTTTCTAATCTAGTATCTTCTCCTTCTAATGTAGAGTACTTTGCTTTTGTTAGAATAAATATTTGTTCTCTTAAGTTCTACTAGGATAGTCTTACTTGAGTTACCACTCTTCCATGAGTCAGGTGAACTCTCAGTTTAGACTAGTTCAGATTTGTTGAGTTGTTGTAATCCAACGGCTCACATTGATCAACTTTGCTATTTATACAAAGTTGATCCCATGGAATAATCAATCAGTTCTACTCTTCTCTTCATAGTTCTTGTAATGCTTTGCATGTCTATTCTTGGGAAATTCTAACATGGTACCAGAGCAGGATAGATTTTGCTAGCATTCTCTCTTGGAGTTTCTAGGAGCTGGTTCATTGTATCTCTTGTAGACTTCTCACTGCATTTGTTACAAGTCTACAAGATTTTATTTTATATATAGTTCTTTCTAAATAGAATTATAAATTTTTTAAATATTATGTAAAAGGGTTTCTACTGAATGTTATTATCTGCAGATGATAAAGAAGAAATTTCACTACTGTATGTGATGCTTAGATATTTTTTTGGCCAAAATTGCTAACACAATCTTGGCCTCAAATATTTTTTTAATATTTTTTTCTATGACATTTCAGAACCCTCTCAGGCCATATTTTGCAGAATCGATGCCCACCATTGCTTCGTCTCCTCTCTCCGAGAGAGACTGCGCCTCTCAAAGTCTCCCCTCGTGCGGCTCGGTGATATTTTCCCAGAGGCTTTACGTCTTCATTGTTGAGACGTACGAAGCCTTTGTTGGCATTATAACTGGCCATCGACCATGTGTCGACCTCTACGCTATCCTATATTCGTTGCTTTAACTCCCTATTGGAGTTCGTATGCATTTAGTGGAAGCACGTCACATCTAATAGTCATTGTTCCAGATTTTTAGTGATCGTTGTTCCCTTCTCGACATCCGACGTGCTCCACTTCAAGAGAAAATAGGGCAAAGTCGAGTTCGCAAGTAGAAAGTGATTTTAATCGCTACTCCTTCATGAAGTTTACTTCACTTTGGCTTCACGAGCTCCGATATTTGGCATCTGCCAGCTTCATTTTGAATTTTGAAAGTTGTGTGGAGATCGCCTCACTTGGCGATTTTTAAAGCTGGAGAATCCTTTTTTTCTATAAGAAAGACCATAACATTCATTTGTCTTTCCATTGCAAAGCTTGCACTCTGATGTCGCGTACGCCATTACTTCCTGCACCTTGACGACATTCCAGAACTGCTATGATTGGATGAGAGCTTGGACAGCGAGACAACATTTTTTAGTGTTTCTTAAAATATGCCTCAAAGACTGCATTCTTTCCATTGCGAAGCTTGCACTCTGACGTCGCAATCACTATGATTTCCTGCACTTGAGACGTTCCAGAACTGCTACGATTGGATGAAAGCTTGGTTTTTTTGAAAAGCGCCTCGATGACTGCATCACTTTTGGTATTGGTGTTCGGAGCTATAGAGTTTTGGAGTTTGTTGAAGGTGCCTTTCATCATCAAATATGAGAACTTACTGAAGCATCGACGTGTCAAAGACGTCTGCATTTCCTTTCAACGTAGCCAGAATACGCATTCCAAGCTCATGGTGCAATCAATACAACAATCATGTGTTGCTTTCAACATTTGAATAAGGGAGTACTCTAACAATATTTTTTCCAACTTTGCTTTAGTATTGAATGTGCAGGTTTCAAAATATTGACACCCAAAGGAAGTTGCCTGTGTCTCAATCGAAGGAAGTTGCCTTGTTTTTTAACAAGAACACTCTTTTGATGTTACTTAGATATCATTTGTAAATTTTTTCAAAAGAGCTTTGTAAAAAAAAACTCCCATTTTTGAGCCCCTCTCACTAATCTGCCTACTGTGTAAAGGCCATTATAGTGATGGGTCTCCTTGTAAACTCATAAATAATATTTTTTTGGGGGGTTTTTGGTGCTACTTCTTGCACCTATTTTTGAAGACTTCAGGGGGGTTGTTAGTACTGCTCCTTGCACATCTCTTTATGGTCTTTGGATTTGTTCAGAAGGTTCACTTTTTTGCTACTACTGCATTCCTTGAGAAGGCAGATATTGGAGGACACTTTGGTGGTGGAGTCTTTCTGTGGCATTATTTTTGGCCACATGAAGTTGTTGCTTGTTCTACTTACAAATCTATGGTTTTTTCTAAACACACTTGAACATTTGAACATTTCAAGCAGACAAACATTCAAAAAAATAAAAATTTGGCCCAAATATTTTAATAATCACCTATGTTCCACGTATCATTCTCCTCATTTACTTATAGTCTCCCTCACGTAAGGGCGGGTCATTGAGAAGATTCGGTATAAAGGTCTGGCAGATTATTCTTGCTTCAAATAGCCTATGTTCCACGTATCACTCTCCTCATTTACTTATAGTTTCCCTCACGTAAGGGTGGGTAAATTGAAGAGATTGGTATAAAGGTCTAGCTTCTACTGCATTCAATCAATAGGTGTTTCAACTGCTATAAAAACATACTGTTCTAATTGAAAAAGAGGGGTGCATCATTGAAATCTCTAGAAATTCTTGCAGTTAAAGGGGGAATATTGGTTCTCTACAGTTTTCTTTGGAAAAATGAATACAATTGACCCACTCACCCCTCATAACTATCACACATGGAAACCAAAAATATTAAATCTCATTTCTCAAAAAGGGCTCACACACTTGCTAGAAGAGAAGCAACCTGAATTTGAAAAGGAATATGAAATATTTGTTCATAAAGGGAAGATGTATGAAACAATGGGTATTATAAGCACAAATGTAAATGAAAGCTTATGGTTTCACATTTCAGAATGTAAAACTCCATTTGAGAGTTGGCAGAAACTAAAGAACTTGTTTGGTAAAGTGGATCAAATAAGGTCAATGCAGCTAGAGGCAGAGTTAACAACATTATCTCCTGAAGACTTCAACAATATTGTTGACTTTCTCACCAAATTTAAAGAAGTCCTCACTCAATTAAAAGGTAGTGGCAAGAATAAAATAGAAGAAGAATGCATCTATCTTATTCTTTCTAAGTTAAATGGAGTATTTCAAATTTTTGCAACCACTTTTTTGTCTACAAAATATGCACTTGGTACAAGTTTTAAAATGCCCTCTTTAGAGGAGTTTTGTGATAGGCTAACTAGAGAGGAAATAAAACTTGCAAAATATGAGATCTCTCCCTCTTCCTCAAAAGCCTTTAGTAGCATCCACCTCCACTAAAGAAAAATTCAAAAAGAAAGAAAGAGGCCCTATAACTTGTACACATTGCAAAAAGGATGGTCATTCTGTGAACAAATGTTGGAAAAGACTACAACAACTAGAGGCAACAATGAAGGATCACAAAATAGACATTAAGAAGCAGATAGGAAAAGCCTTAAATGTTCAAGGCAAAGCTATAAAAACTTCATCAAAATATTGGGTTCTAGATTCAGGAGCAACTCATCATATGACTTCCTCACATGAGTCATTCACTTCAATCTCCTCAAGCTCAACTTGTAGCATAGAAGTTGGTGACTCATCCTTTATCCCAGTCAAAGGAAAAGGTGACATATCCATTGATGGTGGTTATATCAATAATGTTCTCTATGTCCCAAATATAGCTACAAATCTCCTCTCCATCTATCATATTTGTACTTCTACAAAGGGTAAAATAGTTCTATTTTCACCAATAGGAGTTGAGATAAGAGACTTTCAAGAACCACACTCTCTCATAGCAAAAGGAGATATTGATCATAACACTCACCTATTTCACTTCAAGGGATTCAAAAATTCAGATGGGGCCTCCTATTTTGTTGCACATGGAGATCTTGAAAGCAAAATTTGGCATGAAAGGTTTGGACATCTCAGTTATAGCTATCTAAAGGAGTTGAATACTCATGAAATGGTAACAGGGTTGCCAAAAGTCTCTTCTATTGATGGAGTATGTCCTGGATGTGCTCTTGGAAAGCAACATCAAGATCCTTTTCACCCAAGTGGTTCTCAAAGAGCCTCATCCCCTCTAGAGTTAATCCATAGTGACTTGATGGTCTTCCCAGAGCCTTCTTTCAAAGGAGCAAAATATGCCTTAACCTTCATTGATGATTTCTCAAGAAGAACTTGGGTCTACTTTCTAAAATACAAAAGTGATGTTCTATCCCACTTCAAAATCTTCAAGGCCTTAGTTGAAAATCAAGCCACTTGCAAAATCAAGCAAATTCGTACAGATAATGGGGGGAATACTTCAGTAATGAGTTCTCCATATTTCTCTCAACTCATGGCATAATTCATCAACATTCAGTCTCCCATAATCCACAACAAAATGGCATTGCAGAAAGGAAAAATAGAACTTTAAAAGAAATGGCAAACTGTATGCTCCACTCAAGAGATCTTCCAACAGTTTTTTGGGCTGAGGCAATTAACTATGCAAATTATATTCAAAACCACACACCTCATAAAGCTCTTGGCCATTTGACTCCCGAGGAAGCATGGACTGGCTCAAAACCTGATGTCTCTTTCTTCAAAGTTTTTGGGTGTACTTCTTGGGCACATATCCCAAAGAAAAAGAGGAAGGCTCTAGACAAGAAAAGCAAGCAACTCATATTTGTTGGTTATTGTGAGGAAATGAAAGCCTACAGGCTCCTTGATCCCACAACTCATGAGGTATTTTTTCATAGAAATGTTCAATTTGATGAAACATTCCCTCATAAAGATCCTCAATCATCCTCTTCCAACATTAATTCTCTTGAGCCATCTCCAATATTTGAGCCTCAATATAATGAAGATCCCATCCTTGAGATAAATGACCAAAATGAGGATCCTATACTTCAAACTCCAACTCAAAGTCCTGCCACACCCATTACTCCTTCCA
Organism: Wollemia nobilis; assembly: GCA_028583015.1. Classification (NCBI taxonomy): domain Eukaryota; kingdom Viridiplantae; phylum Streptophyta; class Pinopsida; order Araucariales; family Araucariaceae; genus Wollemia; species Wollemia nobilis. The sequence continues at coordinate 2,886,824 of JAQPPZ010016833.1, read as the reverse complement.
CAATGCCAAAATGGGCCCGCACCATAGTTCAAGAGGCCACTCCTTACATCCAAAATCTTCCATCATCCAGATTAAGCAACTCCATGGGTTCTGGTCTTGTCTGTCAGTCCATTTCCATAGATCCTCAATCCTTCAAAGAAGCAACTGGTATAAAATAATGGGATGATGCCATGGAGAATGAATTTTCTTCCTTAATCAAAAATAAAACTTGGGATCTAGTCCCTCTACCTAAAGGAAGAAAATTGGTTCATTGTAAATGGATTTACAGAACTAAGTATGGACCTGATGGAAAAATTGACAAACACAAAGCTCGCTTGGTAGCTAAAGGTTTCTCACAAATTGAAGGCATTGATTATTCTGAAACCTTTGCACTAGTTGCAAAAATGGATTCTGTTAGGCTGGTACTTGCACTTGCTGCTTCCCAAAAGTGGCCTATTTTTCAGATGGATGTTAAAAGTGCTTTCTTACATGGTGACTTAAAAGAGGAAATATTCATGGAACAACCTTCTGGATTTATTCAAGACTCCTCCCTTGTTTGTAGACTAAGGAAATCTCTCTATGGTCTCAAACAAGCTCCTAGAGCTTGGTATGAAAAAATGGACTCCTTCCTTCTTTCCTCAGGATTTTCTCATTGTGAGTCTGATGCCACAGTCTACATTTGGAGAGATGAAGAAAAAATCACCATACTTGTTCTCTATGTTGATGATCTACTACTCATTGGTAGTGACATTTCTCACATCCAGACTATCAAAGACTCCCTTTCTAAGAAATTTGAGATGGTTGATCTAGGTTTAGCTCATTACTTCCTTGGGATTCAGATAACTCAAATAGATGCAGGAATTTCATTGTGTCAATAAAAATATACTCTAGACCTTCTTCAATGGTTTAAGATGACTGATTGTAAGCCTTCTTCCACACCTTTTCAGTCTGGAGTCACTCTAAGTACTTCCTACAAATCCCCTCTATGTGATGCTACTCTCTACAGACAACTTGTAGGAAGTCTATTATACCTCACTCATACTCACCCAGATATTTCATATGTTATTGGCTTAATATCTAGATTCTCACATCAACCTCATTTCAGCCATTGGCAAGCAACAAAAAGAATCCTCCGCTACTTGCAAGGAACTACTCACTTTGGGCTCTTATATGAGGGAGGATCCATGGATATCATTGGTTACATAGATTCTGATTGGGCAGGTTCAGTTGAAGATAGATGTTCCACTTCTGGCTATGTTTTTTGTCTTGGTTCTTCACCTATTGCTTGGTCATGCAAAAAAAACAAGCAGTAGCATTATCATCTACAGAAGCAGAATACAGGGCAATAATTTTGGCTAATCAGGAAGCTCTTTGGCTTCATCAGATACTAAGGGAATTTGGTTTTTTCCATGACCAACCCATTACCCTTTGGTGTGACAATCAAAGCACAATTCATATTTCCCATAATCCAGTTGAGCATCAATGCACCAAGCACATTGAGATTCACATGCACTTCATTCGACAACATATTCAGCAAGGGGATCTAAACTTGGAGTACATTCCCACAGAAAATCAAATTGTAGATATCTTCACCAAATCCTTTCCTTCTCCATGTTACATTCAGTTGTGAGAGAAACTTGGGGTTAGGCAGTTGCATTAGAAGGGTGCACAGAGGTTTTCACCTCTCTCTTCTTCTTATTGTTCTTTTTCTTCTTGGAAGATGGTTTTTTCCCATGTGGTTTTTTCACCATCTCTCCTATATGAAAGTACATTGTACATGAGTACCTAATAAGGCCATATTGTCGGGACTCATTTTTTTGGTGTTCAATAGAGGACAATCTTCGCCATCCGAAGACATGCCTCTTCTTCTTCTTCTTGAAAGATGGTTTTTTCCATGTGGTTTTTTTACCATCTCTTCTATAAGAGTTCATTGTACATGAGTACCTCATCAGGCCTTGTTGTCGGGACTCATCTCCTATTGTTACATTCACCCCTAGTATCACTTAAGGGGGGTGTTAGAATAAATATTTGTTCTCTTAAGTTCTACTAGGATAGTCTTACTTGAGTTACCACTCTTCCATGAGTCAGGTGAACTCTCAGTTTAGACTAGTTCAGATTTGTTGAGTTGTTGTAATCCAACGACTCACATTGATCAACTTTGCTATTTATACAAAGTTGATCCCATGGAATAATCAATCAGTTCTACTCTTCTCTTCATAGTTCTTGTAATGCTTTGCATGTCTATTCTTGGGAAATTCTAACAGCTTTTTCTACACATGTTACAAGGTCTTGAACTTACAGGTCTAAATGTTGCTTAACTAGATCTCATTCCTACTACGTTGGATTCCAGAACCTTTTCACCTTATCACAAGTTGATCTAAAGTCATAGGCATTTTTTGTATGAAGGGGTTTGATAATTATTTCCTAATTATTCTTCCTTGATGTGTAGTGTAGCCAACTTATTTGAAAATGTAAGGATTTTTATTCATCAAAATTTGTTGGTCAATCTAAGAACTGAGTTGGATCTTCAACTATCTTATCATAAATGTTTGTCAGCTCATCAAAAGAATAAGTTTGACCATCAACTTAGTAGAATGGTAGAAGCCATTTTTTAATGATTTCATCTATTCTTATTAGAGCTTATCTTCTAGTGATGACAAGTGAATTGTGGATATTATATCCTTCTTTGATTGCTTGCTTCCATTCAATAATGTATGTCATCATCTCATATATTGTTGTCCTATTTTTAACTAAAGCAACCTATTGCCCAGGGACCTCATTTAATGTATTACTAATGGCTTGGGCTTCTTGGTCTTTCTAAGCTATATTATTTTACATGGTTGTGAAGTCATCTCCTTTTTGGTAGCTATACAACAATAATCAATAAATCCCACAACCAACGACAAGGTCTTAGTAACTTCAATAATTTGACTCCAAAGTCTTTTTTATGTTCTTTGGCATGCATCTATGGAAATCTAGGAGGCTTGTATTTGTTTTTTAGTTGTGACAAGTTCCTATTATAGGTTTTGCACTTCTTTCTTTAGAACTTGATTTTTATCATCATTTGTATATAATTGTGCTAGCATTAGGGCCTCATTGAGCCTTTAGTACAAATATTGTACTTGATTTTCCAAGGCCTTTTGTTGTACCTTTTCCTACTTGAGGGTATTTTCCAACTGCTCCACCTTTTATTTTTCTTTGTAATATTTTTCTATTATCCATATTCCATCAATGTACAACACGTCGACTATCATGTATTCCAAATGAGCCTTATACCCTATTATGAATTTATTTGTATCTATAGTATGTGTGGTAATTTGATAGTCAACTTCAATGAATTAAAAGGCTAGCTTAGATATAGTAGGGGTTATGGTTGTCAAACTATATTGTTCCTATTTAGGATCCAAAATTTTCAATAATATTGTGGGTGCTATCTCTAACTCCATTTTCTTATGCTTCCTCTTACCAAGCTAAGTTTGTGCACTAGCTTGTACTTGTTGGAAATGCTCTTGAATTGTTAAGATTGGGAGGCTAGTGAAGGTAGAATGTAATATAGGGTGAGGGGATCTAGAAGATATAGTGGTTGTGAGAGGGATAACTTGAATAACCTAAAATAATGAAGGAGCTTTAGATGTGTCCAAATTTTAGGAAGTGGGTGGGGATGGAGAAGCGATAGTTATTTTTAAAGGTGATCCATAATGTGCCTCTGATGAAGGAGATGAATGAGACAAAGAAGAATATGGTAGAGGGGAGAGAGGAGGAGAATAAAATGTAGAGATATCATACTTTATTCTTTCACTATAGCTTTTGATTGTTGTCTATCTTGTGGAGGCATCATTACCTTATTTTTCTTTACCTTTGGACTCTTCAGCTTCAGAGGGGGCCCTAGCCTTTTTGCTTTACTACCTCCTTATGATTTCTCTTCATAGATATTTGAAGCCTCTAGGACTAGGACTTTCATGGGAAAATGTTTGAGAATATTCATACCTAATCTAGATTTACCTCTATCGAGTGGTGCTTAAATAGGATTTATTGGTCTCGATGCAATTGGACCTAGACCACCATCTATGTCGCCCATTTTCTTTACAATTCCAACACCTATAGTAAATTTTTGCTATGATAGCTCTTGAGGTACAAGTGATGGTGGAGCAGCCATTCTAGAATATCCACATCCAAAACTTGTTGCCCACTTAAATTTTGACCTCTAGTGCTTGCTTTGTTTGTTTTAAAAAAATTATATTTTCCTCAAAGTATTCCTCTTGAATGTCCAAGTCCTTGAAATCAGTTCATACTTCATCTGGATTTAGCTCATCAACTTTTTCTTCAATATTTTCATCATTTTTTGTACCAAACCCAATTCTTTGTGTGCTTGATTCATAAAAGAACATCCACCACTAAAGGATCTATTTTTTAGTCCATTCTCTTCTTTTTTCCTTTAGCACATGAACTTTCCTCCATGGAGGCTAATTGTCTTCTTCTTTTAATGGTTATATTTTTTCTATTGTTATCTCTTCCTCTACTAGATTCCTAGTATTTTCTATATCCTACCTTGAAGTATGCTCAAATGTAGGAGGATTTTTATTCAAGTGGCAAGGATTTTTTTTTAATACCCTCTAGGTTATAATTCCACCTATTCATAACTAGTTTAATATTCATATTCAAGAGCCTCTACTTTAATACCTTAGCTAACTTCCAATGCTTGAGAGTAATTGGCCCATAATAGAAATTTAAATGATATAAAGAGCCTTTGCTCACTCCACCATCAAGGTTTGCATTGACATAATCCATTTGATTGAAAAATATTGGCCAAAAATTCAATCTATTACAAAATGAAGAAGCAATATTAGCTATGTGATATAGCCATGTACACTTATAAAAATACCTTTTGGTACAAAATATCAATCTCTAGTTTTTTATCTGCCTTTCTATAGATAATCTTTTCCTTCCCTCATCAACCAGGGAATTTTTCCCTTTATGCATGACAACGTGGAACCAAGTAAAAATCTGTCAAAATCATTGAAAGAGTTGGACACTTGGAGAGTCCGTGTCTAGTCTACTATAGATAAAACTCTTCCATCATCACTTGTCCTTTTATTTGAAGATCCAAGAATATGTCTACTTTGAAATAAACAAAAATACAAGTCAAGTAGGATGAATATTAGAAAACTCCCTCTAACCAAACCCAATAAGTTGGGGATACATTTGGTCACTAGGGAATTTTACCCGATCAAAATAAATGGGGTTTTGGAGGTTATTGATGGCATAGGCCATGGCTATTTGGTAGTTATTTATCATTTTATCTATTTTTAGACCAAAAATTTATGTTAACATAATAAAAAAAATCTTGGAGATAGGCTAAAAATTAGTTATGTAAGTTGGAATTCTAATAAGACTGTTTACATTTTTTGCTAATTGCTTTTTTATCCATGACTTTACTTTATTGGTGTAAAAAGTGGTTTGGATTTCTTAGTCAAATTATTTTGGTACAAAAGGGGAATATTTTCAACAAAGGCATATGCAAAGCTTTTGGAAAAAATAGAAAATATTACCTATACATTAGCGTCCCTTACAGTCCATGATTTTGGATCATAATATTTAGCTATTGATTCAACCAAATTTGAGCAAGAATGCACTCTTCTAGTCATGAATTATCCTAAGGAGTCCTAGGAAAATCTAGCTTGATAACCCTTTATAAATTTTGTGGCTTTTTGATATATTGTGCTTCTCAAATGCTTTACTTTACCAGCCAGGATGAGATCAAAAATAAGTGTTGAGTGATCAACTAGTTCTTAGATTTTATTGCCATTGTTGCAAAGCTATGAAATAAGGGAAGTAAGTAACTACTCTCAAATTTTGCTCAATAAATGTCTAATATATTGAATACTTTGAAAAGATATGATGAATTTATTTTATAATAATTTGCTAACTGTTAGGTCCACAATATTATTAATGCATATATGCTTTGCATCATAATTTGAACACTTTTTACCTTAACTTTATTACTTTTCCCCAAGCTTAGGTGTGTGTGAGTGTCTCAATCTAATTTACAATTTATTGTTACTTCCTTATTCAACCAATAGCTTTTTGATAGTGTAGCTTTATTTAAAATTATCTTTATTTTAAATTTTGATGAATTACAATATGGTACAAGGCTTTGGATTGCATTTCATGCTAGATGTTTCAAAAAATTCCTTTTCAAAGAAAATGAAAATGTTTGAACCAAAGTTACCCAAAAATTTATTCTTCTTCCCATATGATCTCTATACATATGATTTCTAATATCCAAAAGCTTATGGCTATCTGATTCAAACATGTAATGAGTTTCTCCTCTAGTGTCAATTATTGTATCAAATTAACATAGTGAGAATTCATCTTCGATTTTTAGATCCTCTATTAGTTGTTGAAGGTATTTTGGATATTTTTCCATCATCTCTTCAAGGCACTCTAGGTCATATTTAGCCAAATTGATGCTATACTCCAACTTTTCAATCATCTCCTATGGATATTTTGGATCCTTTTCATTCAAATTGATCTCTTCTTCCTCTATCCTTTCTATGTGGTATGGACTAGGCTTTTATAAATAGATCCAGACTTTCCTTCCTTTATGAGGAATCACCATGTGTGTTTAGTCTAGAGGCAAGTGCCCTTCAAGCTTAGCAGTGAACTCCCTTGATAAGAAAATATTGAAAAGAGGAGAAAGGTCCACCACTATTATCTATTGGATAATAGTGACTTTTGGGATCTTATGTAGCACTATTGGCACTATTGGCACATCTTTGACAACTCCTACCATCCAAGCAAGGGTCCCATCTAATTTAAGCATGTTAAAACTAGTCTCGATATACTCCATTCCCATTGTATCACAAACAACCTTAGTCATGTTGTCGTAGCTACTCCAGAATAAAGCATGTAATTGTGAATAATCTAGCCCTCCATACATAAAGGTATAGAAGGATGAAGGCTTATTTTTTCCCATCCTAGGAGTTTATTGAACTTAATCTAGGTTAAAATTTGGGAATCTAGATTTTCTTTATGATGTACTTTTTAGGGTTACCTTAAGCACGTTGATCTATCTGAGTATCAACAAATAATCATAGATACTCATCCTTGAGGAATTCTTCCTCAGCTCTTCAATAATTCTATGCTTATATATTTCCAATATCTTTTCCTCCTTCTAGACAAGCCTCTCAAACCTCTTTTGATATTGTTGCGTCACTTCTTGCCTTTGTTTCCTTATGACAAATATGTAACGTAGTCTTCTTAGCATTTGTTCCCTAGATTCTTCTTTAGTGTACTTAGGTACTTCCTCTAACTTGAACCACTCTTTGGAATGCTCCTTAGGTTGCTCTTCATATTATCTCTTTTATGTATGAATTGAAGTCTTTGGCCTATCAACCTTCTAGGGATTTACTAGGAGAGGTTTCTTCCCAAATATGGTCAATACATAAACAACTTCAATATTTGGAGGCTCTTTAGTCATAGGAATCATATTTAGATTTTTAAGTCTATTGGCTAGCCCTTTTGATTTCCTTTTAGACTTTTGAGTAATATCCAACTAGCATTGGTGTTGATAGACTACACAAGTATTAGTATTATAAGAATCATTGCAAACCAAATACCAATAGTCATCCCAAGATGTAGATGTCTCTTCATCCAAATTTTTTACAAAAATAATTTGCTTTTTGGATGCATTGTTAGTTGAAGATCCTTTATCCCTTGTGATGTAAGGGATTCTTCTCTACTAAATTCATAAAATATCCTTTAGATCTTGCATCTCTATATATTCTTTTGGTTTTGAAGTAGGAAAAGACTACATTGTGATAGTTGGGATAGTGTGTTTAGGGTATGCCTTAGGTGTATGAAAAGTAGTTAATGAAGGATTTGAAGGAGCTAGAAGCAAATCTTGCTAGATTTATTTTATAATATCTAGAAAGTAAGGCATCAAAACCTTTGGAGGAATTTTACCAACAAAGTATTTTTTGTTACAACAACTTGGAATATCTAAGTAAATATCATCTCATTAGACTACCATGTTTGTAATATTAGATATAGAGCAAAGGCCTTGAGGTAGTAAATGTAAGCCTAATATTGAGGCCTCACCTCCTAAGGTATTCACCTCCAAACATTACAAAGTAGATATTAAAATCTATGATATTTTCTTGAGGATGCTTCTATATGAAATTAAATTATGTGAATGATAAGTAATCCCATAGATCATTGTATTCCAGGATAAAGTGTTTAGCTCAACCCATGTGCTTATGCTACATTCTTTCAAAGAGTAGTACCATGCTAGTACCTTTTCTCTACAAGATAAGGCTAATATATTGACCATTACATCTTCATGAATAATATTATAAATTTTAGCTAAGGCAGTTATATATAGAAATGTCATAGGTACCCCTTTCACTACCATCATAAGAATGAAAAGATTTTAATTTATCTTATGGGATATCATGCAAATCTAGGATATTGAGAGATTTGAAACTATTCCATCTAGGGTAGATTCATCCATCCATGGATCTAGGTGGGGATCTAGTGGGTGTTTTTAGAGATATGGCTTATAGTGGAGTTGGGTCTTGAATAGAGGAAGTCTAGATAAGTGAAAATAATTTACCTTTTTTTATATTTATTTAAGTCTAGTAGCTCAATAAACTGTAGAGGTTCTTTTAACTTTTTAGCTTTTTATCTTGTCATCATTTGATTTTGGGGCTTTATCTTCTAGAAGAATTGTTGATTCACTCTTGGGTTCTTGAAAGTAGAGTTGCCAAGTGAATAAATTTCTTATCTGCTAATGATACCAATATCTTCACCATAATATTTATTGTCTAGAGATGTAGGCATGCCAAAGCTCTTGAGCACACAATGGATCTTAAATTTTGACTTCTAATAAGTAAATTTTTATTTTTTCCCACCAATGATTTTTTATAAGGTAACTTATATTGGTTTTGTCCCATTGGGTATGCCAAAACTCTTGATTACTCAATCTACCTAGGTAATGAATGTGTGGCCTAGACCAAGGTAAATATTGGATGACTTAGAATTACTTTTGAATCAACCTCCAAATAATTTTGGTTCCTTGTCTAAGTATTATTGTGTGTAATATAAAAGAAAGAAATAGGGGATAGGGTTGAGAGAGAGAAGGGAAGAGAGAAAAATATAGTATTAAATAAATATCGACCATGCTCAGGGATTTAGCTAACAACATTGCTTTCAGCTACATGAGCATTGACTACCTAATACAAGCATAATCTAATAGACTATTCAATCCAAGTTATGGAGAAATGTATTAAGCAAAAGCATTACAACATTCAACATTTTGAGTACTCAAATCAAAGAATTCCAAACAACAACAAGCCTAATAGATAACACCTCAATTTCTAAGTATACCAAACAACTTTTATCCTAATAGAAATACCCTAATTAAAGCAACACATAAGTACTAAAAACATAAATTATCAAAGAAATTAATAATTCTTCATGCACAAATTGAGGTAATTCAAACAACTATTGACTGTATTAAAGTAGCATAAACATATAGCCTATGAAAATTAAACACTAAAACATTCAACCCTTTATAATGAGGGATATTCCCCTATTTATAGTTTTTGTTGATCTAAGATAAAGCTAATTCTATGTACAATTATGAGAAAAATGGCTCTGCATGATCAGGGATGATTTGGCACCACTTGGCATCTTTAGCACATTCAACACACCTCCTATCAACCCTTAAGTGGTCATAATTTATGGAATCTTTAGTAATGCTTAGCCAATATGGTTGTTGCTTTCCTACTCTAATAACTACCACATGGTCTAATTTCTCTTTTCTATAAATTTGGGTGTCGTTTATGCTAAGGTCCTTCGGTATAAGGCAGTGCCACTATTTTTTTTCCTTCTAGGCTACTTTTCTTGCTTAGAATGAGCATGTTGGATATTTGGAATGCTAACATCATCTTTCTTATTGAAATTCTCATGTTTGGGATGCTAATTCATTTGAATTGCTTTCTAGATTATTTTTTACACTTGATGTAAGTATTTTTACCATGCTAGGACCTTTTAGACTCTAGGCTAATGTCAATGCTTAAAAGTTTTTGCTTGCTACTTTTTGTAATAAATATTCTTTTCTTTGCAAGCTTTTGCACTATGCCAAATATTTTAAATTACTTTGTTGATGTCAACACAAAAAAATCTAGCCTACTGATTTAATCAACCTAAAATTAGATGACAGAAATGCTTCTAAATCGACCTCTAGAGAAGGTTGTTTCTTTGTCTAAATTCTACTATGTGCAAGAAAAAAGAAGAGAAATAGGGGATAGGGTTGAGAAAGATATGGTAAGAGAGAAAGAGAAAGGGTTAGAGAAATATTGAGTGTGATAAATTATTCAAATAACAACATTACTTTCAACTACATGAGGATTGACTACCCAATACAAGCATTAACTTAAAAAATATAAACCCAAGCTATGAAGAAATGCATTAAGCACAAGTGTTACAACATTCAATATTTTGAGCATTCTAATAAAAAATTCCAAACAACATCAAGCCTAACATTTAAGACCTTAATTTATGAGTATACCAAACAACTTCAACCCTAATAGAAAGACCCTAATTAAAGCAACATAGAAGTATTGAAAGCATAAATTATCAAATAAATTAAAAATAATTGTACTCAAATTGGATTAATTCATACAACTCTTGATTGCATAAGAGTAGCATTAACATACGGCCTATGATACGCAAACACCAAAACATTCAATCCTTTATAATGAGGGGTATTTTCCTATTTATAGTTTTTGTTCAGCCAAGATAAAGCTAAACTATATACAATTATGAGCAAAAATGGCTCTACATTATTAGAGATGAGCTTGAACCATTCAATAATTTATGGAATATTTAGTAATGCTTAGCCAAGGTGGTTATTGCTTTCCTACCATGATAACTATGACATGGCCTAATTGCTCTTTTCTAGAATATTGGGTGTCTTTTATGCTAAGATCCTCTTGTTTGGGGTATTGCTATTATCTTTGTTGCCTTTTGGGCTACTTTTTCCCTCAAGTGGTCATAATTTACGAAATATTTAGTAATACTTAGCCAAGGTGGTTGTTGATTTCCTACTCTAACAATGACCACATGGCCTAATTGCTCTTTTCTATAATATTGGGTGTCTATTATACTGAGGTCCTCTAGTCTAGGGTATTGCCACTATATTTGTTGTCTTTCAAGCTATTTTTCTTTGCTTAGCATGCCAAACATTTGGAGTGCTAACATCATATTTATTATTGAAATACCCTAGTTCAAGATGTTAAACCCTTTGAATTACCCTTGAGATTTTCTTATATGCATCTTTATTCCCTCCAAGCTCTCAAGAAGTAATTATCGTGACACTTATCACATAGTATAAGAACCCTCTTCTATTAAAAGGTGCCAAAGACCAAGGAAGTCCATATATTCCATATTCCAGTATTTACTCACAATAAAGGCTAAATTATAGCATGTAATAAAGGTGAAAGAGCATTAAAAACTCTAGTCAAGGAGGTCAAAGAAGTCCAACGTTGAAGCCAAGGGAAAATCAACGTACAACATCCTCCATAAGTGCTCAAGGGAAAGGCATTAAAGTGGATTGTCATATACGTTCGAAATATATGGTGAATATGTAGAGAATACAACATAAAAGGTAAGGTCTCTACTTTATTAAATTTGCTTTTATTAACAGGGAGTTATAAGGTATAACATTAGGTTGAAACATTAAAGGAAATCAGCCATATTTGAAAGCAATATAAAAGGGAGAAACACATATTAAATAGCCTAATATTTGTAATATTATAACATAGGATATATAAGGAATTCTACTTGGAAATCAAAATTTATATTATTACAAATTTCATTGTTTTCTAATATTCCATATTAGGGAGCTATAAGGAATACTACATTAAAGTAGGTAATTGGAATTTAGAAACACTAATATCAAATTATTAAAGGCTACAAAAGGTAATTTAGAAATTAATTATACTTGTCTCAAAGCACATTAAAGGTACAAAAGGAATCCAACTATTAAAACCTAATCAAATTAGAAAGTGCTTAAAGTTCAATAGGAATAATAATGTGTAAAAGAAATTGATTTTTGCTATTCACAAAACTTTAAAAAATCAACCTAAAATTGAACTATTATAGCACTTTATCTATCATATAGAATTTCCAAAAATATGAGGGAGACATAAGGAATTCAACAAGATCCTTAATCCTTATCATGGATTATTGGTATATAGTGAAGAACACAAGCTTATACTGAGAGGGGGGTGAATAGTATAAGACCACTTTTTAACTTTTTCCTTTTACTTCAGAAAGCAATGCAATGAACCAATAGCAAAATCAAAGCAAGTAATCAAACCAGTGTACAAGTCATCACACAATTGAGACACCAATATAACGTGGTTCACCCAAGGTGGGCTACTCCACAGAGAAAATATTTCACTAAATTTTCTCAATCAAATCCTTTGGGAATCCTTCCCAATTACAATGTTTATGGACTTCCTGTCCAAAGGAGAATCCTTCCCCTAATCAAATATTTATGAGCCTCCTACCCAAAGGAGATGTCCTATCCCCCAAAGAAGTATTTATGAGCCTCCTGCCCAAAGGAGATGTCCTATCCCCCAAAGCTCTGGAAATGATACTTCAGAAGATCACTGCCTCTTCTACCGCTAGCAGGTGGAACTCCTTTCCACAGAAGACGTCCTGTCCTCCTTGCTCTGGCTCTAGAGACTTTTGTCCTCACTGATCACCTCCACAGCTGCTCATCAACACCTGTACTAAACACAGTCAATCGGTCCAGCACAAGTCCTCTCAAACTCTATCACAAATCTGCACCAAACTCAGTCCTCTGGTCCAACACAAATCTGCTCTCAAATCTCTGTCAGATCTGTCCCAAGCTTAAGCCAAAATCTTGAACAAATCAATCACAACTGCTCACAAGTCTTCACCAAGACTTCATCAAATCTGTCCACAAGTTCTTCAACAAGAACTTGTCCAAATCAGTCCACAAGTTCTCCACAAGAACCTGTCCAAATCAGTCCACAAGTTATCCAAATCTGTCCTAGCAAGCTCACCAAGAACTTGCCCAAATCAGCTCAAGCAAGTTTACCAAGAAACTTGCCCAATGTGAACACACAAAGAGAATTGTTAGAGACCCAATGTGTTTCATCCAATCATATCAAATCAATCTCATAGAAGCATAAAGAGAATTGTTAGAGACTCAATATGTTCTATCCTTCAACTCTCAATCTCAACTCAAATCAATCTCATAGAAGTAGTATACTTTCACAAGATCTTGAACCACAACCCAACAATTGCCAATAATGCAATATCAAGGAATCAACTCCTCCAACATAGAACCATAACTTGCTATCAAACCCTAGCCAAGTTAGTTTTCAAGAACTCAAAGCAATCTCTCTCTAAGCATCAAAAAGGGGTTCAAGATATTTCCAACTTCTCTCAAATGGGAATGCTCAACTTAACCACACAACCAAGTTTATCAAGCAAAGTACAACTTGATAAAATCAAATCTCAAAGGAGCAAGCCCAACTCATGTATCAAGTAAAGCATAACTTGATCAACTCAATCTCAATGGAAGCAATCTCAAAACCAAACTCTCAACAACCAAACAACTCAATTAGGGTTTCAACAACTTATAGCAATGGCATAAGCTTCTCACTCAAAAACCCTAAAGCAAACTTCAAATGCTTCCACTCTCATAAACCAGAATTATGCAATAACTCATAAACTCATCATGATCTCATAATGCATAATCAATACTTCCACTTTCAGAAAATAAGATCCACTCCAAATAAGGAAACTTAATTTAATCCTTTTCACTCCAAACTTATTTTTAGAAAACCATCAATCAATAATAACCATGGAAGAATGTGCCCATACCTTTACTTTGATGAAGAAGGAGAACTCAAAATCTGTCACAACACTAACTCTCAATTTGCCACAAATTAGAGTTAGCAACAATGGAATAATGCACAATGATAAGAGTCCTAATAACACCTTATCACTCCAACTCATCAATAATCAAAACTCACAAATATACATATCAACAATATTCCTTTACACCTTATAACTCCTACTTAATATATCACAAAATAACTTCAACCTCAAAAATAATTACAAGAGAATATCCACTCAATAACTCCAAAGGCTTTCTAACCCCAATATGACATTAAGCACAATTATTCCTTAAACCCTTATAACTCCTAAAATACATTTACTTCTAAATGCATTTACCACATAAACATTAAGCATCAATAATAACAATGTCAAAGCAATATTTCTATTTAACCTTATACCTCCATCCAATTACCAACAATAATTGCCAAGTCAAATCAAATATTCCACATTATCAACAAAAGATCTACCTTGGCCAAAAATCAATTCTCCAACCTTAGGAGAAGTGTGGAGACACCAACATAAGCGCCAAAGCGCTTCCTCCTCCAAACTCGTGGCCCAAAGCAACTATTGTACCACGTGCACAATAATCCATGACCAAAAATGAAACACGCCCAATGCGAATCGATCTCGACACCTCTGCCTAGCGAGCACCTTCGCTCCACTACCTCCACCGTTGGAGCACAAGTGCCCAATAAAACTCTCAAGCGCCACTCATCATTTTACCTTCCCTTTGCTCACAGAAATTAAAGACAAACATATTTGTCTTCCTCACAGGCGTACGAAATCAGAACTTAAACACAGAGCAATACGAAACTCAAAAATCATAGAGCAATCCAAAATCGAAGGTCACAGAGCAATACAAATTCGAAGGTAATCACGCAAATCGGAGGTGTATTGAACCTTAGGAATTAATGCCCTTTAATAGTCTTTTGCATCCCATGCAAGTTGACGTCGATGTTGTAAGTCTTCTACATGAGCACCGCTAAGGGTTTAGAAACCCTTTCAATAATAATTATTAAATTAATAATTATTATTTTATTAATAATAAACTTAACTTAAAACCTTTTCAAAGGTTTGAGTTAATTTATTTATTAATAATCAAAATGGACTTTTAAGGTTTTTTCAAGGAGCAAAAACCTTTTCATTAAGCCAAGATGGTTTTAATAAAAACCCTTAATGAGTCCAGATGGTTTTAAGAAAAACCTTTAACCTTGTCACCATGGTTTTAATTAAAAACCCATAAACAAACATCATGGAACTTTCAAGATATTTTTGTCACCAAACTCTTTTTGACATCAACACAAATTCCTTTTGACATCAACACAAACTCCTTTTGACATCAATGACAACTCACAAACATGAAGCTAGGCAACATACCCAAAATTACCAACAATCTCCCCCTTTGTCATTGATGGCAAACCACTACTAAAACCACTACTGTCAAAACTAAAACCAACTGAAAACCATCCTCTGAAGCTT
The DNA here is from genome assembly GCA_028583015.1 of Wollemia nobilis. Taxonomy (NCBI): domain Eukaryota; kingdom Viridiplantae; phylum Streptophyta; class Pinopsida; order Araucariales; family Araucariaceae; genus Wollemia; species Wollemia nobilis. The sequence goes on along the minus strand of JAQPPZ010016833.1, from coordinate 2,871,422 downwards.
TGCTCCCCCTGACTCAAGGCTCTCCCCCTTACTCAAATCTCTCCCCCTTTGTCATCAATGGCAAAGGGTCACCTTTGGGGCTCAGGGCTAAGAATGAGCCTCTTAGCTTAGCCCCTCCCCCACCTCCTATTGAGGTGATTAATTCTGGGGTGGGAGTAAAACTCCCATTAGGCACTGATCATCATCAGTGTCCATAGCTGCCTTTCCATGATTTTTCTTGATATCCTTGTCCATGTTCCTGTTCCTGTTCTTGTTCATATTCTCATCCCTGTTTCTGTCCAAGCCATTATTCCTATTCCTGTCATTATTCCTGTTCCTGCCATTATTCTTGTTCCTGTTCATAGCCCTGAACCTGTACCTTGGAACTTCTGCTCTACACCATCTGGTTGTATGTCCTTCATTATTGCACTTATAACATTTGACAATGTTATTCCTTTGAGATGTACCTATTTTTTGAATCCTCTCTGTTGGACCAAACCTGTTCCTAGTTGTTAACCCTACAATTAACTTTCCTTGTGCCCAAACTGATTACAAGAGTAGCAATACCCTTGAAAGAAATTACCATTTCTAAAATTTCCATTAACCTGTCTTGCTTGAGCCCTCGCACTGTGAAGCCATGTGTCCAAACTTGTGACATGCAAAACATCTTCCATTGAACTTTCCTTGCCTTGACCTCATAGGTCCTTTAGTATTTCTCCCCTTATGTTGATTCCTATTTTTTGATTCTGTGCTATCTCGAATCACCATCTGAAAACTTACTCTCTGAAGTACTCTCTTCATCTGAACCATCTTCTTCTTGGGAGCTCATACTAGATTCCTCAACCTGTTCCTTTTGTTTCTTTCCAAAACCAAGACCTGTTTTATCTGTTGTCCTTCTTTGATCCTTGATGATTGATTTTACCTTCTTGGAACTTTCTTCAAACCTGTAAAGCTTCTCCTTGTACTCTTTAGTTTCCTTTTTCAAGGAAGCTACTTCATGTTTTAACTCTTTACACTCAAGAGACCTAGCTGCCAACTCTTCTTTGAGTTCTTGTGTCTTTGCTATAGAGATATCAAGATTCCCTATAAGCTCATCTCTTTCATAATGATATTCATCAAACCTATCAATGAGTCTAGCATATTTCTTTCTTTCTTTCTTTAACACATCAAGAGCATTAACAAGTTCAGCCTCAAGATCTACTTCTCCCTTTTCTGAAACATCCTCTATTTGTTTACCTTTTGAAACATCAATATCCTTTTCTGATTTCTTACCACTAGAGGTGCTACCTTCATCTAAATCCATAAGAAGATCTTCCTCATAATTTTTTGAAGCATCCTCATACATAGTATTACCAGAATTCAAACCATCATTTGTACAATCATCCTCAAGGTGACCAAAATTTCCACATCTAAAGCACTTAAGCACAACAAATCTATTCCTCTTTTCTTTTCCTTCCTTTTCTGTTAGAAACAACATCTCATTTCTATCATCACTTGAAGAACTTCCATCATCACTACTAGAACACTTACTTGCTTTGTCTGTGTAGAAAATTTTCTTGTGTTTTTGGAAGTACCTCTTCCCTTGACTATTTTGCTCATTTCTGTTCTTCCTTTGATACATGTGCTTCTTATATTCCCTGTGCTTATAATCCTATTTTTCTTCATCACAATCATCCTTGGGTTCCAGAAAGTCAGTAGCATAGTGACCAAACTTTCCACAATTGAAACATTTAATAGATTTCATACCTTTGTGCTTTCTTGAGAACTTGCCTTTCCTGCTGTAGTTTGCTTCTTCATCACTAGAAGACTCATCACTTGTCTTCTTGTTGTTTACCCTTGGACTTCTTGGTAGCTTTGAAAGCTGCCTCCTTCTTAGGATCAGGTACCACTTTAGTTCTTAACTCAAAAGCTGCAAGTATACTATGAAGCTCATCCTTTTTCAATTTATCCAAATCCTTGGCTTCCTCAATAGCTGAAATATTTTCACTAAATCTATTTGGAAGAGACCTCAAAATTTTATCACAAACATCATTTTCAGCAAGCTCAAGACCTAGTTCCTTCATGGAATTAACAATCTCATCCATACGAAGCATATAGTCACTAATATTTTCTTCATCATTCATCTTGAGTTGTTCAAACATACCTTTGTAATATCTCAATTTTGCTTTTCTGACATTTGCATCACCTGTATGAACCACTTGCAATTGATCCCACATTTCCTTTGTTGTATTACAATGAATCACCTTTGTAAGATCTGCCTTTTGTAGACCTTTCAGAATTGCATTCATTGCCCTTGAATTGTTGTGATGTAGAAGTTTCTCATCTTTAGTAGTAGGAGGGAGATTTGGAATAGTGTACCCAAACTCAACTTGCTTCCCAAACTTCATTTCCAAGAGCCATTAGATGAACCTTCATCTTTATGCTCCATAGACCAAAATCTGTCCCATCAAGAATAGGTGTTGAATTACCACTTGTAAAATCCATTGTGTTCTTTTCAAGCTTTTCCTTCAAGCTATGAAACTCTTTCGAAGGAACCTACTCTGATACCAATTGAAGAACACAAGCTTATACTGAGAGGGGGGTGAACAGTATAAGACCACTTTTTAACTTTTTCCTTTTACTTCAGAAAGCAATGCAATGAACCAATAGCAAAATCAAAGCAGTAATCAAACAAGTGTACAAGTCATCACACAATTGAGACACCAATATAACGTGGTTCACCCAAGGTGGGCTACTCCACAGAGAAAATATTTCACTAAATTTTCTCAATCAAATCCTTTGGGAATCCTTCCCAATTACAATGTTTATGGACTTCCTGTCCAAAGGAGAATCCTTCCCCTAATAAAATATTTATGAGCCTCCTACCCAAAGGAGATGTCCTATCCCCCAAAGAAGTATTTATGAGCCTCCTACCCAAAGGAGATGTCCTATCCCCCAAATCTCTAGAAATGATACTTCAGAAGATCACTACCTCTTCTGCCGCTAGCAGGTGGAACTCCTTTCCATAGAAGACGTCATGTCCTCCTTGCTCTAGCTCTAGAGACTTCTGTCCTCACTGATCACCTCCATAACTGCTCATCAACACCTATACTAAACATAGTCAGTCGGTCCAACACAAGTCCTCTCAAACTCTATCATAAATCTACACCAAACTCAGTCCTCTGGTCCAACACAAATCTGCTCTCAAATCTCTGTCAGATCTATCCCAAGCTTAAGCCAAAATCTTGAACAAATCAATCACAATTGCTCACAAGTCTTCACCAAGACTTCATCAAATCTGTCCACAAGTTCTTCAACAAGAACCTGTCCAAATCAGTCCACAAGTTCTCCACAAGAACCTATCCAAATCAGTCCACAAGTTCTCCACAAGAACCTATCCAAATAGTCCACAAGTTCTCCACAAGAACCTGTCCAAATCTGTCCTAGCAAGCTCACCAAGAACTTGCCCAAATCAGCTCAAGCAAGTTTACCAAGAAACTTGCCCAATGTGAACACACAAAGAGAATTGTTAGAGACCCAATGTGTTTCATCCAATCATATCAAATCAATCTCATAGAAGCATAAAGAGAATTTTTAGAGACTCAATATGTTCTATCCTTCAACTCTCAATCTCAACTCAAATCAATCTCATAGAAGTAGTATACTTTCACAAGATCTTGAACCACAACCCAACAATTGCCAATAATGCAATATCAAGGAATCAACTCCTCCAACATAGAACCATAACTTGCTATCAAACCCTAGCCAAGTTAGTTTTCAAGAACTCAAAGCAATCTCTCTCTAAGCATCAAAAAGGGGTTCAAGATATTTCCAACTTCTCTCAAATGGGAATGCTCAACTTAACCACACAACCAAGTTTATCAAGCAAAGTACAACTTGATAAAATCAAATCTCAAAGGAGCAAGCCCAACTCATGTATCAAGTAAAGCATAACTTGATCAACTCAATCTCAATGGAAGCAATCTCAAAACCAAACTCTCAACAACCAAACAACTCAATTAGGGTTTCAACAACTTATAGCAATGGCATAAGCTTCTCACTCAAAAACCCTAAAGCAAACTTCAAATGCTTCCACTCTCATAAACTAGAATTATGCAATAACTCATAAACTCATCATGATCTCATAATGCATAATCAATACTTCCACTTTCAGAAAATAAGATCCACTCCAAATAAGGAAACTTAATTTAATCCTTTTCACTCCAAACTTATTTTTAGAAAACCATCAATCAATAATAACCATGGAAGAATGTGCCCATACCTTTACTTTGATGAAGAAGGAGAACTCAAAATCTGTCACAACACTAACTCTCAATTTGCCACAAATTAGAGTTAGCAACAATGGAATAATGCACAATGATAAGAGTCCTAATAACACCTTATCACTCCAACTCATCAATAATCAAAACTCACAAATATACATATCAACAATATTCCTTTACACCTTATAACTCCTACTTAATATATCACAAAATAACTTCAACCTCAAAAATAATTACAAGAGAATATCCACTCAATAACTCCAAAGGCTTTCTAACCCCAATATGACATTAAGCACAATTATTCCTTAAACCCTTATAACTCCTAAAATACATTTACTTCTAAATGCATTTACCATATAAACATTAAGCATCAATAATAACAATGTCAAAGCAATATTTCTATTTAACCTTATACCTCCATCCAATTACCAACAATAATTGCCAAGTCAAATCAAATATTCCACATTATCAACAAAAGATCTACCTTGGCCAAAAATCAATTCTCCAACCTTAGGAGAAGTGTGGAGACACCAACATAAGCGCCAAAGTGCTTCCTCCTCCAAACTCGTGGCCCAAAGCAACTGGTGTACCACGTGCACAATAATCCATGACCAAAAATGAAACATGCCCGACGCGAATCGATCTCGACACCTCTACCTAGCGAGCGCCTTCGCTCCACTGCCTCCACCGTTGGAGCACAAGTGCCCAACGAAACTCTCAAGCGCCACTCATCGTTTTACCTTCCCTTTGCTCACAGAGATTAAAGACAAACAGATTTGTCTTCCTCACAGGCGTACGAAATCAGAACTTAAACACAGAGCAATACGAAACTCAAAAATCATAGAGCAATCCAAAATCGAAGGTCACAGAGCAATACAAATTCGAAGGTAATCACGCAAATCAGAGGTGCTTTGAACCTTAGGAATTAATGCCCTTTAATAGTCTTTTGCATCCCATGCAAGTTGACGTCGATGCTGTAAGTCTTCCACATGAGCGCCGCTAAGGGTTTAGAAACCCTTTCAATAATAATTATTAAATTAATAATTATTATTTTATTAATAATAAACTTAACTTAAAACCTTTTCAAAGGTTTGAGTTAATTTATTTATTAATAATCAAAATGGACTTTTAAGGTTTTTTCAAGGAGCAAAAACCTTTTCATTAAGCCAAGATGGTTTTAATAAAAACCCTTAATGAGTCCAGATGGTTTTAAGAAAAACCTTTAACCTTGTCACCATGGTTTTAATTAAAAACCCATAAACAAACATCATGGAACTTTCAAGATATTTTTGTCACCAAACTCTTTTGACATCAGCACAAATTCCTTTTGACATCAACACAAACTCCTTTTGACATCAATGACAACTCACAAACATGAAGCTAGGCAACATACCCAAAATTGCCAACATATAGACTCAGAGCAAGTAAGCACATGACTAGAAATATTCATTGGTTCAAATCCTTAAAGAAGGTAAATGAGAAACCAATCACTATAGCTGATAGCAAAACATATGAAGTGAAAGGAATTGGGAACATCTCAATAAACCTAAAATAAGGAAAAGAGATAATAAATAATATATTGTGTGTCCCTGGATTAACTACTAATCTTCTTTCTATCTCTCAACTCATGGATCAAAACATAACTATTGAGTTTAAAGTCCTCACTAAAAGGAAACAATGTCACATTTCTAAACAAGAAAAAAGGATAGCATCATGATCTTATAGAAATGGTCTATCTGTTCTACATACTACTACATACTCAATTTTTTCAATCAAAACATCAAATTTATGACATAAATGATTAGGACATACTAGTGATTCCTCAATAAAATAATTATTCAAGTATCAAATGGTTGAAGAAATACCTAATTTTTCTTTAGAAGTTGTTGTACGTCCATAATTTTTAGCAGGTTAAAAACATGGAATTCCCTTCGACCTCCATCAACATAGGGCTCAACAACCCTTGGAAATAATATATAGAAATTTATGTGGACCAATAAAAATTGATAGTATTGGAGGACATAAGTACTTCCAATTATTTTTTGATGTTCACACCAGAAAAATGTTGAAGTACAAATTAAAAGCATTTAGCCATTTCAAGCAATTCAAGTTTCAAGTAGAGAAGGAATCAGGAAAGACTATAAAATCACTTTGCTCAAAGAGAGGAGGATAATTTATTTCAAAAGATTTTGATTCATTCTTAGAAGAAAATGGAATTAAAAGAAAACTTACTACAACATATTCACCTCAACAAAATGGAATTGCAGAAAGAAGAAATAGATCAATAATGGAAATGGTAAGATGCATGTTGAAAGAGGCTCAACTTGATCACCAATATTGGGTAGAAGTAGTACAAACAATAGTCTACATACAAAATATATTACCTACAAGAATACTCAAACACACTACACCAGAAGAAGCATGGTTAGGACAAAAGCCAAATATAGGAAAATTTAAAAAAATGGGTGTAAATCTTACATGCATGTCCCAAAACAAAAAAGGACAAAATTAGATGATAAAACCATGGCAGGAATATTTATCAGTTATGACAATGAATCTACAGGGTACAAAATACTATATCCATACACAAAGAAATTTTACATTAGTAGAGATGTAATCTTTGATGAAAATATCAAGATTAATATAGAAAAGACCAGTAATGATACAAAAATTCTTCTAAATCCTTCAAATAAAGATACAACAAGTGAAGAATCAGAATCATAAGCACTAGAACAAGATACATATGCATCTATAGTCCCTCCAATACTAGAACCAATATGGCTTAGAGACACTCGTAGAGAATCAAATCTAGAAAGAAAGCCAGATCTTACCACTACTAGACCTCAAAATCAGAGTTTGACCAAAATAAATAGAGGAATACTTAGCAATACAGTGGAACCGACATCGATACTTTAGGTACTGAATGACTCCCACTGGAAAGCAGCTATGGAATTAGAATATGCTTCACTTCAAAGGAATAAGATATGGGATCTAGTAAAACTACCTCTAGGAAATAAAATAGTCATTCGTAAATGGGTTTACAAAATAAAATACAAGGTATATGGAACACTTGACAAATACAAAGCTCGACTAATAGCCAAAGGATATACTCAAACAGAAGGAATCAATTATGAAGAAACATTTGCACCAACAACCAGAATGACTACCATCAAAATAGTTTATGCACTAGCAACTCATCAGGGTTGGAAACTTCATCAAATGGATGTAAAAGGTTATTTCTTTAATGGTGACTTAGAAGAAGAAGTCTACATATCACAAACAGAAGGATTTATCATCAAGGGACAAGAAAATAAAGTATGCAAATTAAATAAATCTCTTTATGGTTTAAAACAAGCTCCTAGAGCATGGAATATAAAGATCAACAATCACTTATTACAGTAGAACTTCAAGAGAAGCACGTCAGATCCTATTTTATACACCAAGAAAATTGGAAACAACATACTCATCCTCATAGTATATGTAGATGATATAGTAATTACTAGAAGTTCTAAAAAATTAATAAGTGACATCAAAGGGGATCTAGAAAAGGCATTTGAAATGATAGATCTTAGTCTGATGAACTATTGTCTCTGTTTGGAGATTCATCAAGGAAATGACAATATAACTCACTCAATCAAAGTATGTAGAAGCTTTGCTTGAAAAATATAGAATGAAATAATGTAAGTCTAAATATACACCAACTGAAAAAGAAATCCAATTGTCTAAAAATTATGAAACACCATTGGTCTCAGCAACTATATTTGGTATGCTATTCTTCTATACCTAACGAATAGCAGACCAAACATAGAATTTGTAGTAAATTATATTTCATGATTCATGTAAGAACCCAGATAGAGTAATTGGAAATCTACAAAGTGTATATTACAATATGTCAAAAAGACTATTGATTATTGACTAACCTATATAAAGAATGACAAATATTTTTTCCTACAGGGATCTCGGACTTAGATTATGTAGGATCCATTGATGATAGGAAATCTACCTCAATATGTCTTCTATCTCGGGTGATGTTTGATATCTTGGCATAGTAAGAAATAATATACAATGGCACAATCATCAACAAAATTAGAATATCAAGCAACAAGAGATACAACCTATGAAGCTTTATGGTTACAATACATACTATCAAACATGGGAATCAAACAAAATCCAACAATGATCTTCTGTAATAATCAAGGAGCACTCAACCTGATCAAAAATCTGATTATACATGAAAGGACCAAACACATTGAAACTCAATGTCATTTTATTAGAGAACGTTTCCAGAATCATCATATCAACCTCAAGCATATCTCTACAAAAGACCAGCTAGCAGATATTTTCACGAAAGCACTTGGAAAAATCAAGTTTCAAACATTCAAAAATCATCTATGCAATCCAAGATAACTTCATATCAAATAATGTAATATAGGGGGTGTTAGAATATATTACATTATTTGGTTATGTAATGTACAAGATATTACTTCATGAGGAAGTTAGGTAGTTACTCCAAGCAATGTAATAAATGCACAAGTTTCAATGTGCAAGGTGTCTCCTCGCACAACTAGGTAGAGTGTTAGACAAGGAATCTATATTCCTATATAAAGAGCTATACAACTCCATCCAAATGTATCACTTCATTCTCAATAATATATGTTGTTCTCTCTCTCTCTCTCTCTCTCTCTCTCTCTCTCTCTCTCTCTCTCTCTCTCTCTCTCTCTCTCTCTCTCTCTCTCTCCGATATGATGAAATGATGCTAAAACCATCAGGCACTTATCATATTTTGATTTAGAGGTGGAACACTCCTATAATGAGCATTGTTTTTCATAATTTGGTTACGAGTTGGTAAAGGATTTTGAAATATTCCAAGGTCTTGGTTAGAGGGGAATGAAGTGTTAGGATTATCAATGATAATTTGGCCTTTATCAATGAAATCCTAAATGATGTTATGCAAGGTATTGCACTTGTCAATATTGTGATCTTCAACATGATCAAAATCACAAAATTTATTGCCATAATACCAATTAGGCTTTCCATTAGAGAGATCTATTGGTATGATGGTTGGTAATAACATCATTCCTACATCTAGAAGTTGCTTAAGGACTTCAAGAAGGATTTTACTAATCCTAGTAAATTTTCGTTTAGGTTTTTCCTGTTTTGAGAGACAATATTTTGTGGGGCTATGGCAACTATGTTTATGTTATTATTTTATTAGGATTCGGTGAATCCGTCACCAACAACATGGTTATTTTTATATTATCCCCTTTGGTTATAATAGAATGGTTTTTCTTCCTCTTTCTTAACTTTTAACTGTCCTATTTGTAAGAAAGCATCCTCTACCTATCTTTCCAACTCCATTGCATCTTCCAAAGAAGATATATGGTTCATTTCTAAGGGATAAGCTAATTGCTTATGTAATTTGTGTATAAATATATGCAAGATATGTTTAGGCAGAAGACTCGTCATCAAGTTAAGAAATCAAATAAAGCTTCCCCTTTGGATTGTTTGAGGTGATAAAGGTCATCAATCATGCATTTTTCTTCTAAGTTGATAAACATATCTAGAATATAAAGGTCATCAATTTAGATTTTTGCCTCTCTAGTTTCTCAAGTCTAGAATTTGTGTTTTGCAATTCAAGAGAAGATGGAATTATATATGAATGGTCTTGTGGCAAGGCATGGAGTGACCCCAAATATAATGAGGGAAAGATATTGATGGAAGAACATGGATTAATATTTTGATATGGAATGATAATAGTTGGTTTGGAAATAGGTATATGAATAGGAACAAATTAGGTTATAGGTCTACTTGCACCCAGGTATATATCATCAATAAGAGATGCAGGCATCTGATATTTTGATGATAATGGGATACCTCAAATTATGTTTCTTATGGAAAGAGTGGTATACTGAATGATGTAATTAGTCATATGAGCAATAGGAGCACTAAGCCTTAGGGTGTTATTTACTTGATTAATATTTTTATGCACTTGGTTGCTTATTGGTTCAAGATTGGAAGATACTATATGGATATAATAAGGGTAAAAATTTTAAGGAATATTTTTCTATTTGATCATCTCCCCTGATAATATCCATGAAACTACACATTTTTCATATAAAATATCTTAAGTAATCAATAGATTCAAATATTATTTTCTCAAATTTTTTCTTTTGGGGAAAAATTTCTTCCTCCTCAAAGTTGGAGTTGACAGAAGGATTCTCTTCTTCAATATTAGTTTCAATGTGTAAAGGGTCATAATGCCCCTCATTTCTAGTATTGTAATGATGTTCATCCATTTGATAGGATACAAAGGATATATTTCACTTATCTTATTTGGTTAAATGAAGATAAGGTTAGAAAACCTTGGAGACCCATGAAGGTGGTTATGTCGGGTTCACCAAAATGTAAGACCCAAATTTTTAGAGGTATGGGCATCACAGTTACAAGGTATATGAACAACTTTAATTTTATTCTAATTTTTTATATAGAACACATTTATATGGAATCTAAGGTTTTCTTGGCTAGGTCTATGGAACTTAATATGGATAACATACAAACATGTGCAAAGGGGCAAATAGTCTAGGGGTAAGTAATACAAAGAATAATGCACATCCACTTAGATCTATCTAATATGGAGTATAAATTATTTGGATTAACTATCATGCAAGTAGGAATCAAAATGAAGTACTCTAGATAATGATGGAAACTAAATATACTCAATAACCATGCAAGAAATTGTACATACCTAGATGATGTTCAACCTTGTGAGCTAGAAAGTAAACCTTCTTAGGTTAACCAATTAGTTCTTTGAGACCTATATTAAACATAGCAACTAAGAGAAAAACATAATAGAGTATCAATATTTTGGGGCCTGTTAGGATAAGAAGAAGCAACAAAACCACCTCGTTAAAGAATCAAGACCCTATTTTCTTCATTTGAAGTATGTCAAATGTAACAAGAAAAATATATGAATCATAACAATTTTGATAATGCAATTGTTGGTTTTTTAGTCAAATTATCTCAGGTCCCAATATCCAAGATCTTGAGTAGACTCAAATATTAGAGCAATCAATATATTAAATGGCCAAAATAATGAACATAATATTCATGAAAATAACAATAATATGGAATAAAATGGCCAATATCAATAACAATATGCATAAGCACACTTACAATATAATTTCTCAAAATATTGCATACAAGCTTCAATATTCTTTGATGAGTCTTCTTTACAATGGAATGTATTCAATACAATATTCTATATTTTCTAGATACATTTCATGGAGCTTTGTCTCCATAATATAACCTTAGGAAGGTGACTCTTCAATACCTAACTATTGCACTCCTCACATATCTAGGAGATGCATCCTTTCCTATTTCATACATAATATAAATCTTTCATGTCCCTTGGCTTTACATCTTGCCACTTGTATACATGACTTTTGACTCTCTATTTATTTGCACGCTTTACACTATTCACACTTTACTCTATGACACTTTCTCACTCTACACACTTCACACATTGTCACATGACACTTGTGCACATCCTACACATAGACACATACATAATGGAAATATAAATCACACTCCTAAACTATAGACTTAAACCCTATATTATATACATTGTACCATAGGTACCATGGGGGTACATTAGCATATACCAAATAATGTAATACTCTCCAACAACAATAGCAAAGGATAAGATAGAGAATAGATGACAAAGAATAATAAATGATGATAGCAAATGATTGTTTAATTAGTAACACAAGAGTTCAAGGAAACTTAGAATGAAATATTGAAGATAAAATACTTAGTTGTTTAGGTTGAGATAAATCACAGATGACCTTGGATCACAACAAGGCTTGGTATAAATGAAACTATAATTTTAAAAACCATAGTGGCATTTTCCCTAGTGGGATTAGGGCTTAGACTCAAGATAAGGTATGATCAACGGTTGATGCAAATTTGAACCTAGACATAGATGTTTCTCATTAAAAACATGGAAGATAGTGAGATACAGTTTTGTAGGATGGATACGAATTTGTTCCTTCAAGCAGGACTATTCTTAGGCGATAGGATGGTTATGGGAAACATCACAACAATAGAAGATAGGCTGAGTATAAACTATAAGTTGGATGTAAAATAATACCCATTGTATCACAAAGTTATTTTATAGTAATTATTCGTAATTGTTTATATTTCTTTGCATGTTATCTCTATGTAATTCTTTATGTGTCAAAGGGATCATGGTATCTCTTTTTATAGGTCATATAAAAACAAGGGTGGTGAATAAGTGGGAATGAGGCTGACTCAAGATGTTGATTGCCTCCATAAACCAATTGTGTTGAATTGACTTAACCACACACAATGATAATTATCCCCAACAACATGTCAAGTATTATTCATGCTAGGATTGACCACATGGCAGATCAGCAGGTTTGATACTCTTGGCATTTTTTAAAGGAGCTTAGAAAATGTAGGGCCTAGCATGCTTGGCCATCCCAAGCTAGCAGAGGGGGCCTAGTGTGCTTTGTCACACTAGGTTAATAGGTAGAGGTTGACATAGTAGAGGAATATAGATTTAGCAAGATTTGAATAAACTTAATGCCACTAAGGTAAATTAAGGTGGACTAAAATTGGTATCTATAGGCATCATATATTAAATATCTAGAGTTTAAATCTATTTTGTGACTTATGTATAAGATATTAGTTGATGTGATATGGATGATCAACATTTCATTGATAACTCAACACCCAAACCAAATTTTCACTAAAAATCATATCTAGTCACACAGTAAATTTAGATTTGTTATTCACTTGATGGCATGCCTAGTAAATAGTACATTTTGCACACTAAATTTAAAATAGAGGTGACACATGGCAACATTGTTTTCATTAGTTTTCTTCCCAATGGTATATATAGTCAGCATGCAAGTGGCAACCTTATCTACCTCAATGACACATGACAATAGTTGGTTTGCTAAAACATCACCCAGTTGGCTAACGTGTTAGCATATAGTTGACATCCTCACAACCATCTAGCTATTAAGACATGGTATCTTCTCATTTGTTGAAGGTACATCTAATTTTTTTAATTTTTTAAAAGGTTCCTATGACATTATATGCACTTTTCAATCCCAATGTTCAAGAGCCATAGCTTTTACATATGAAAGCATTTTAAACCATTTATTTAAATACCATATTTTTTTAAGCTCTTAACATTGGCAATATTGTTTCTAATAATAATTGCATGCATAATACTATATTCTAATAGGGATTCCACATATTAGCATGTGCCCTTACTCAATGGACCTAATTATGCCACTTGGAAAATCAATATTGAATCTTTGTTCTAAAGTATGAGACTCCTCAAATATGTGAGTGTGGACCGTCTAGCCACTAATTTTGATGAGAAAAAGTAGTTGTACAAGGACAAGGAGGAAGTTATTGGTATAATTGCTCTTCATGTTGATAATATCTATGATAACCACACCAACAACACTTAAAATCCAAAAGAGCTATTGAAAACATTCTAGGATGTGTGAACACATTAATCCTGCACATGTCAATAAATTGGAAGTAAATTTGCTACTTTGAACATGGATAATTTTAAGATCGCCAAGGAGTACATTAGTCAATTAAATATTTACAAAAGAGATACTAGTAGAAAGGACATTATTAATCTTCTCAATATTGTCATTGATGATGTTTTTCATACTTATGAGATAGTTTTCATTATGTTTGAGAGTCCTCAAGTATACTTTCTAAAAAGACCTCGTCCTTATCTTGATGATATGTTCAATACTTTCTTCACCATCAAGCTCATAAATAGAGGTAAAAAAGTCATTCTATCACTATTTAAGATCATACAAAAAAGTGGTTAAATGAAAATTTGACAAGGTAAATCAAGGAGAGAAGAAAGTTAAGAAGCCTTTTCAAAAGTTAATTTACACTTTTTGTAATAAGGACATAAGATGGAGTTTTATCATTTTAAAATTAAGAAACTTGAGGAGGTGTCCAAAAAGGTAGTGTTGATGTTGCTCTCTTATATGCTAAGGTTGAGGACAACCATGATGGTAATACCTAATTAGTACATGTAGTTATTCATTCAGAATATTCAACATCCACCTCTTTTGTAGAGTGGATTACAAATTTAGGGGCAACTCAACATATGACTAAGCATATTTGTATCTTACATGAACAAATTAATCTAGAGAGCATGTGGTTATTGGGGATGACTCTTATTTACATGTGGCTAGATGTGGTTAAGTTACCATTGGTTAATATTCATTTAATGAAGTTCTTCTTATCCCTAGGGTGGGCCTCAATCTTCTTTCCATCCATCGTATCATTCATACAAATAAGAAGATTGACTTTTGGCCAAGTTGATGGATGATTAAGGATATTGGTGATTACTTTAGAATAGTTACCTTAGAATTTTATGAATATTCTAATCATAAGTATAATCTTGAAAATCGTTCATCTTCTTCTTATTTATATAAGAGGGAAAAATTTGTAGATATGGTATCATAGGAAGATAAAATTTGTAAGCATTATCATAAAAAAATTAGGCATCTTGGATTTGGATCCTTGATGCATAAAGGGTTAATATTTCTAGGTTTTTCATTTACCTCTTATCTCTCCTAGTGGTGTGTGTGAGAGGTGCACCTTGGGGAAGCATCATAAAGAATCATTTCTGAAAGGGACTACTAGGAATGCTACATAACCCTTGAAGCACATTCATAATAATATTTAGGAGCCAATCAGAGCATCATCTCTTTCTAGGAATAATTAAAATTTTACCTTCATTTATTATATCTCTAATTTTATATGGTTGTATATCATTTGCACTATAAATTAAGTCTTTGGTAAGTTTAAGTAATTCAAGACTCTTATGGAGAACTAGATCAAGAAAATCTAGTGCTTACAAATAGATGGAGTAGATGAGTATGTTAGTAGTATTTTTGCCTATTTATTGGCTCTTCATGAAATATTTTTAGAGGATCTTTAATTCTACCCCAAAATAAAATGAGGTGGCCAAGTGAAATAACATGGTTATTATGGATATGGTTAGGTGAACATTTCATGTCATGCAAATGTATCTCAATTTTGGGATAAATTAATGACTTGTACAAAACATATTATTAATCAAACTCTGATTTGAGTCATTTAGGGTATGACTTATCTTGAGATATTGACAAGTAAAAGCATGGAGTGTTTAGCTTTTGTATCTTTGGATCCATTTCATGGGCTCATAGTCTCAAAGATATATAAAATAAGGTGGATGCAAAGAGACATTACTACATCTTTATGGGGTATTTAGAAACCTCCAAGGCTTATAATTTATGTGATCCTAGAAGGTAAGATATTCTTATCTGGAGAGATGATTTTTATTAAGATACTTTAATTTTCTCCTTTCAACCTCTCCATGTTCTTTTGGCTAATGATTATTTTACCATAACTCCTCCAATAGTTCCTATCATCCCCTCAAATATTTTCATCAATATAATTCCATTTGTTTTGGTTTCTTCACCTTCTAATGAAGATGCATTATTAAGTTACTCTTTTTTGACTCCTCTTCCTTCATATTCTTCTCTAGCACCTATAAATTTGAATCCTCAAGTAGATGAGTTTGATCCAAATATGTCCTATGTGATGGTATTGGATATTGAGGTGGATGGTGAGATTGGGTTGGATAACTAAATACAATATTTTGATGATGATTATCTATAGAATGTGTCATAGTCTCCCAGAGTTTTCTTAATGCCCAAGTAGTCCCAAGCCCTCCTTAAGGATTCTCATCAAGTGTTTCATCAAAAGTATCCCTATTTGGCCTTAGTCTCAAGGGTTGATGATCTTGGAGATCTCATAAAGTATTATTAGGGAAAGGGTTATCCAAAGTGGGAGGATGTTATGCTTACTAAGCATTAGTTATTGATGAAAAATTGTTATGATAGTTTTCCTCTTTCATAAGGAAAAAATATTATTGGTTATAAATGGGTCTATAAGACCAAGTAACTTTTGATGGTTATGTGAAGTATGAGGTATGCCTTATTTCTAAATTATTCTCTTATAAAGAGGGGATTGACTACTTGGAGACATTTGGTCTAGTTGCTAGGATGGACTATGTGGTAGATGATCCTTTTTATTATTGCTTATTATGAATAGGAGGTACATTATATGGATGTGAAGAGTTTATGTTTTTATGGTAAACTCTAGGATGATATCTATATATGTTAGCCACTTAATTTTGAGCTTAATATCCATATCGACTAAAGAGGTGTTTTCTAGGATTAGGTAGGATCCTCATGCTTGGTATGAGAAGATACATTCTTTCTTTTATTGAAATATGTGTAATCTAATCTTGTTTAGGCCAAGGTAAAATGTGTGATGAGGTTCTTATGAGGCACCATTTATGTAGCCTAGGGGTATGTGATTATGTAAACCTATGGCATTATCCCATTTATGTAAGTATATAGGCATGTTCATGTAAGCCTATAGGTCCCTTTCATATTTCATGATTAGTGATATTGGTTAATCCACCTTTATGGATAACCTTTACTTAAAATAATGATTTATTATTATTTTATTGTAAGGTTAATCTCAAGGTTTAATTTATGTCAACCTGAGGCTAACCTCTTATTGGGGATTTGGTATCACCATAAATATCCCTCAATGAGAATCCATTTATATCATAACTGTGAATAAAATATGATAAATACTGGTGCCCACAAGAACTTTGTCATTACTATTGCTATTTTATAATAATTTTTTTTTTTTTTTTTATTTACAATGATGGTGAATACAAATTTTGGAAGGTTCTTGGAAAATAATTCAAATTAAAACATGGTATCAAAGAAAAATTTAGAGTTGCTTCACTCTTTCTACAAAAAGAACCTCCTTGGCAATTCTTGGAATCAAATTCAAGTTATTTTTTTTTATTTTTTATTTTAAAAAATTCAAAGCATTTTTCCCTCCATGGTTTCACACCCAAATGGATTGCTTTGTTATTGCATGGGTTGTTTGATTCATGCCCTCAATGAAGATCTACATGACACTGGTGAAAGTGGCATCATCAATACAGTGGGTGCAACAACATGCTTATGCATTTGATATCAAGAGGTTCCAGGTTTGGAACCCATCATATTGGCTATTGTTTCCAAGTCATTTTTCAAGAGTGACTTGATATTTCTTATTTTCATTAATCCAAATGGGAGTGGTGCAATGACAGAGGCCAACCATTTTTTTATAAAATGATGCAAGTTTAATCCCTAAACTAAATTTGTTACAAATGCTTTTGATCCAAGGGTATACATTCTAGTTGAAGCATTTGTGGATTTACTCTAGGCATGCTCATTTAGCATAATGGATTGACCTCTTTCTTGCATAGAAGATGTCTCTAGTTTGAGGCAATATTTTTTGCATACCTTAAAAATAAAGGGAGAATAAAAAAAAAAATTGGTTATCACTTCTCACATCCACCTAGCTAGTGTAATGGTTGGATGTCCTCTTCATAGAATGGAGGTTACCAGGTTGAATCTCACAATATTTGTAATGTTTGGATCATTTTATCTAGATGATTGGCTATGGGATAAGGCATAAAAGGTCTTTATAGAGCCTCAATTTACTAAATGGTATAGAATTTGGGTTGCTTGCTTGTGAGATAAAGGTTTTAGGTTGAAACCCTATTGGTGGTACTTTTTGCTTCTCAAAAGGTATTAGCTACACATATAATATTTCTTCTACCTTTTATCCATTGCATGCATGTAGTGTGTTGGTTGGTATACTTGCTTATGCATAAGGATTCCCAAGTATGAGCCTCTTTGGCTCAAAACCTACATATATATAAAGATGAGTAACCCATAAAATCACATAAAGAAAAGTTTCAAACACTAATTTGCAAACACAACAACCAATCTAGTGGTGACATATCACAACTAATTCAACAAAAATAAATTCTAAGGTTTGGCATTTGATTTTTCCTAATTTAAGTGCTAATTTAACCAAATATTTCAGAGTCCATAACTTTTGCATACAAAGTTGTTTGGAGCTCATTTTTTAGATTACATTAATTTTTAAGCTCTATACAGTGGTGATATCAATTTATGAATCTATTATAGATTTATTTAGGGGTTTTGTGCAAGATATATTTCTTAGGGTATCTTACCTACCTCAATGGGTAAAATTATAGCACCTAGTTAGTTCAAATGGTAGGATTACTTAGAAGTAATAATATTTGGTTCGTCTTCAATAACAAGTCAAAATAATGTCTCACCAATCATGAAATTAGTAAGAGAAAGGAGGAATATATTAAACTATTCTTCATGTTAATGGAACCATAAATACTTTCCCACATTAGACATAAGACTGATCTTGTTGATGTGTGGACTATCTTGAAATATCTCTATGAAAAATTAAGTGCTAGTGAAGTTAACAAAATAGAAATTGAGCTTTCCAGTCTCAAAATTTTAGATTTCAATAATGGCAAATACTATATATCGTACTTTAAAGTCTAAAAACTAGTCTAGCTATGACATGAGGAAATAAAGAGTGATGAAGAGTATGTTAAATCTATTATTTACAATATTTCTCCTCCTTTATATATAGTTGGATTGGTTATTTATGTAATTTCCTTGACTATTAAATAACCACAACCCATCTCTCTTGAAAGACTTTTCAAGCTTCTAATTCATTATAAAGTGGAAATAAAGAATCTTGGAGCTCTTTCTCATACACAATATCATCCAAAAGACTTAAAGTTAATGAAATATAAGACTCAGGTGCCTAAGAGTAAGTCTAAGATTTCAAAGAAGTCAAATATTTATGAGTATTTTAAGAGGGAAGGATACTCCATCAAGAATTGCATTACAAGGTTGAAGAAGATTGAGACAAAATTCTTGATGGTTGGACACAATATTTTTAATGATGAATACAAGGAAAAAAGAGGAATAGTGGAGGCCCACTAGAGCATCCATTATGGGGGGGATGTGTTACCTCTAATGCCTTCTCTCCTTGGCCCTCCCAGATCAAAGTATGGGGGTGTTGAAATATGTGTAATCTAATGTTGTTTAGGCCAAGGCCAAATGTGTGATGAGGTGCTTATGAGTGTCATTTATGTAACCTATGGGCATGTGATTATGTAAGCCTATGGGCATTCCTCATTTATGTAAGCCTACAAACATGTTCATGTAAGCCTATGGACCCCTTTCATATTTCACCCTTAGTGGTATTGGTTAATCCACCTTTATAGATAACCTTCACTTAAAAGGGTAATTAATTATTATTTTATTGTAAGGTTAGCCCCAAGGTTAAGTTTATGTTAGCCTGAGGTTAACCTCTCATTAGGTATTTGGTATCATTATAAATAACCCTCAATGAGGATCCTTTTATATCATAAGTATGAATAAAATATGATATATTGGGGTTCCCATATGCATCTACCTTCTAATTCTTTTTGTTTCCTTTTGTTTATTTTTCGTCATCACTATTGTTATCTTATAATCATCTTTCTTTCTACTTTTTGGTATATAATTATGATGAATGCATATTTTGGAAGGTTTATGGAAGATATTACAAATTCAAATATTTTTCTTAATTATGGCTTTAAGAAATCTAAAGTAGAGCATGATGTCTATATCAAGCATTAGAATTATCAAATTTTGGTGATTGTGTTGTATGTTGATAATCTTCTTATCACTATAAACACGACTTCCTTGATCTTGGAGATGAATTCATTACTTCATAAAAATTTTAAGATGACATATTTGAGCTTTTTCACTATTCCTTAGGGATTAAAATTGACCATTCACCTTTTGGGATCACCATTTCTCAACCCAAGTTTGTCTCAAATATTTTATAGTGGTTCAAGATGGAATATTGTAAACCGACTAGGTCTCCCTTTGCTTCTAGTTTGAAGTTGCAAGTATACTACACTACATATTTGGTGGATGTTGCTTTGTATTGGTTACTTGTTAAAGGCCTTCTCTATCTCACCCAAACTCAATTAGATATTGCATGTATTGCTATCTATTATTCTAGGTATATATAGGTTACCTATGAGAGTCACATCAAAGGTCACTAGTAGATGGTATTCATTGCTCTATTAGAGTACCTATGGTGTTGATAGAATTTTTTGATGCAGATAGAGTTGATGATTTGGACCACCAATGCTTCCCTACTGGGTTTGTTTTTAAATCATAGATTTGAATTGGTCTCTTGGTGTTGTAGATGATGGTCCATCGTATATCAATTTTCCATGAAGGTTGAATATTATGTTACTAGTAAGGACATGACACACCTTCCATGGATGTTCATAATTTGGTGTAATTGGGTATTCCTTAGCATTGTCTAATTACTCTACATTGTGATAATTAAATTTCCATCAAGCTTGTGTGTAATCTAGTATTTTATCAATGCAAAAAAGACATTGAGGTTTTATGCACTATTTTCAATGGGTTTATGCCCATGGGATGTTTGATCTAACTTATGCATCATCAATAAAGTAAATATTGAAGATCATAATTAAGATCATGTTTGAGGTTCCTATTATTTGGTTTTGGGAGTGTCTTGGAATAGGATAGTGTCCCTTAAGGGGGATGATTGATAAGGGTCTCTCTCTATGTCTCTTGTTCATCTTAGGGAGGATGTTGGAATATGTAGTGTTAGGCTTCACTTGATGCCATGACTTACTCTTATATTATATTTATTGTATATCCCATTGGGCCTTTGTGCATTGTATATGGGTGGATTTATTGTAAATTTTAATTAATACATATTAAGGTTGGTTCTCTAACCTTGAAAGTAGATTCTTTAAACTTGAACTAAAGGTCAGATCTAATTAAGTATTTATACCCCTTAATGCCAACCATTTCATTAAAATTTGAAGTGTTTTATTTTCCTTTAAGAAGAGTACTTTGGTATTTAAAGACACCCTTCATATCACATTGAGTTTATGTGTGAGCCTTTCTATTCAATCTATGTAATATATTTTTCAATGAGTTTACACAGGTTTTTATGAGGGATCCTAATCCCCTCATATTGAATGGGTTTTGAACCTTGGACATCTCAAAGAGAGACCAAAGCCCTTAGCACTACAGTAAGCTTACAACTTAATCTATGTAATGTATTAGTTTTGTTCATTTTTAGATATTTTTGATAATTCTAATAGAGATTAAGTTTAACGTGGAGGGAATATTCATATTCTCTATCTTTAAAAGTGACACATAGATCTATATCTAGAGGTACTCCTAGGTCTCATGGTGATATATTATGAATAATTATATGTAATGATGTGTGATATCTTTCATATATTGTATTATAACATGTATTTTTGCGTAGTAATAAGATTAGTCTTTCAGGATACGACTACAATTTTCATGAAAGGGGTATAAACCCTAGGTGCAATTAAGCGATGGAACAAAGTGACAAATTTAGCTATTATATTCATGAAAGGGATGCAAACCCTAGGTGTAGTCAAGTGTTGAAGGAAGAGGGTTGTTCACAAACTATCTCTTTAGTCTATGAGAAAGCCTCTTCGGTCAGAAGAAATATCTCTTAGGGATCTTTGGGTTCGTGGGTGGATGAACCTCTACCCTCTATCAAGATTTTAGAGGATGAATTTGGGTTGGATCTGATTGATCATGAAGCCCAAAAAATTATCTACAAACTCAAGGGTAAAATACCAGGCCTAGAGGAGCTCAAAGGATACATTAAATATTGGTGGACCAGTACAGAATTCCAAGTAACTCTCCTACCCAAAAATTTATTTTTTGTTTCCTTTTCTAATTTAGTAGATAGAGATAGGGTAATGGATTATAGATATAATTAGTTTTTTGGACAAAGGGGTGTCTATATAAGACCTTGGACTCCTAGTTTCAACCCCTTTATAGAAGAAGTTAATGGCTTCCCAGTCTGGGTGAATCTTTATGCTCTCCCTATGGAGTTTTGGGGAGAGAAGATATTCACCAAAATTGGTAATGCCATTGGTGCATTCTAGTATATGGATGCCCAAATAGAGGAAAATTTATCTAGTAAAATTAATATGAGTAAAGAAATATTGGTTGTTTGGATGGATGTTTTAGTTCCTAGGCCTCAATCCATTACTATCTCCTCAAGCAAAGGGGAATGGATCCAAAATATTGAATATGAAAACTTCTCCCTAAGATGTTATGGTTGTCAACAATATGGCCACCTAAAGAAGAGATGCTTGGTCATCCGATCATGCTTTGATTCCTCCTTGGTGGAGGAGAAGGCCCTACATGCAAATGATTCAAAACCTTCAAATGTCCTAGTTCAAAATAAAGAAGCTCATCCTCCAGATGCACCAATTGTCCAACAAGAATCATGCGAGCAACAGAAGACTCAACCCCAAAAGGAGAATTTGAATCAGATCATTGATAAAATCCAAATGGTTACTAAAGACCATCCAGATGGTTCCATGGAAAATATTAGCACCTCAGATGGTATTCTTGAAGCTAATTATGAAATAATTGGTGATGGTCAGTTTTTTAAAAATGAAGATCCTACAAAATGTGTTACAACTAGATATTACCTCAGGAGCTTGAAGTGCAAAAATGCATTCTCAGATCTTGCCACTCTAAAGGAGGAAGAACCTCTTCTATAGAAGAAAAATAATCAAACTGATTTCCTCTTTGATGGATGACTATTATGTTTGTTTTCCTTCTATCTATTGGATTTATGTGTCATGTAAGGGTTGTTCTTGTTGTTAGTTCCTTAAAAAAAAAGAGTTGATTATGGAAACTTAGTAGTTTGAGGAAGATGGATAATATCTTTGATAGAAATGCAAATATGGGTATGCTTTAATTAACTTGTTAGAAATGTAATGAGAGCAATGTAATGTTTTATTTTTGTAATGGGAGTGGCCCCCAATAGAAGCCACACATAGCTTATTAAAAAATATGTATTGTGGCCTAATTTCTTAGTTGATAAGATCTTGTAACTTACGAAAAAATACTCCAATTTTTAACAATCAATTATTCTAATGATAATAAGAGATTATATGCAATTAATGTTTATAAGTTTACTTAAAGCAAACTAGAACCAATTGAAAGGCATAAAATAGCTTATTTCATATATATTATTTAATACTTCAATATAAAATGAGTTATGTTGATAACTCATTAGTTTTTTATTAATTAAATAGTATTTAGACATAATTGTCAAATATCATTAACTACTTGAAGTCTTCTAAGCCTATTAATTGGAGGATCAGATCAATTATTGAAGATTGCAAGCAAATTCTTAAGTGGCAACATAAATGCATACTCCAACATGCCTACAGAGAGGCCAATACTATTGCTGATAAGTTGGATAACATTGGGGTTCATGCCCAAGGACTATTAACATGGACAGACAATCTACCTGTTGAGGTGGATGACATTCTTAAAAAGGAAAAATGTGGATCCACGCACACATAGGCTCTATTTCTTATTTCAATATTACCTTTTTCAAGATCCGTAAACTTTTTTGAGTAACCACTCATTCCCATAATTCCATGGTGTTTTTTCCCATGAGTTTTAATTATTTGAACCCCGTGAGCCTTGATAAGTGTATTTCATTTTTTTGAGATCTTTCTGTAGCCTCCTAGATCGAAGGTTGTGTTGAGAAGCAACACACCCCCACTAAAAATGAGATTCCATCCTTAGAAAGCCCTGAACTTCCATTTTTGCAGCAGGGACCCTCTTGATAATTTTCAGGTTCAAATCCAATTTTGCTTGCCTCTTTGTTAAAGTTGTGCCTTTTTCCAAGTCTTTCTAGCATTGTTATTTCAAGCTTAACTTTCTACATGCTAGAATAATTCATGCTTAAGCCAAATCTTGCACCGGTACCGAGGAAAATCCAGAAAACAGTTGCATAAATTCACTGAAAACCAAAACTTTCCATTTTTGGTAGTGTCGCGATATCGCGACACTTCCATTTTCAGAAATGTCGCGATATCGCGACGGATTTTGGCAAAAGCAGCTAAGTCCTAGATGTGTAGCGAAATCGCGACACTTTCCATTTTTGGAAGTATCGCGATATCGCGACATTTCCATTTTTGGAAAGTGTCACAAAATCGCTGTCTGCCGGAGGAGAGAGAAGCAAGCTGTACGGATCAGCGTGAAATCACGACATGTCGCGAAATCGTGACATGTCGCATTTTCACGATAGGAGAGAGAAAATGCATGAAAATCGGCCAAGTAAGAAAACAGGCACGATTTCACGACATGTCACGAAATCGCGACAGCTTTTGGAGAGAGAAGCAAGCTGTACGGATCAGCGCAAAATCGATGCGTAGCGAAATCGTGACACTTTCCATTTTTGGAAGTGTCGCGATATCACGACGTTTCCATTTTTGGAAGGTGTCGCAAAATCGCGACGATTTCGAAAGAAAGCTCCGAAGGGAGAAAGCTGCAGCAATTCGCTGACATGTCTCAAAATCGCGGGCTGGAGCTTGCAGCGATGCGCTGCATGTTTCAAATTCGAGGGGTAAAGGGTGCAGCGATGCGCTGCGTGCTTCAAAATCGCGGGCTGGAGCTTGCAGCGATGCGCTGCACGTTTCGAAGGCGAAGGGTGAAAATGGTAGCGATGCGCTGCACCTTTTGAGGAAGAGAGCAAGACAAGCATGTCGCGAAATCGCGACATGCTTGAGCAAAGTTGTACGGCCGCTAGCAGGAGGCGCGATTTCGTGACATGTCGCGAAATCGTGACATGTCACGTTTTCGCGGCCGACAGGGGAAGAAGCAGCGCAGCGCTGGGGACGTCGCGATTTCGCGACATGTCACGAAATCGCGACATGTCGCAGAATCGCGATAGGAGAGAGAAGGTCCTCAAAAGGCCTGAAAGTGCATTCCAGCGGTAAACAGAAGGCATCCTGGGATAGCGACACGTGTCAAAGACGCGTGTGAGATGTTCGAGGCCGACATGCAAGCTTATTTTGCGGTTTTTAGTCTGATTTTAATGTTTTAAGCTTGGATTTGATAATTTTATTAAGGTACTAATGCATCTTTTCTCTTTCATGCAGGATTCCATCTGGCACTTACGGGACAACCGGGAAAGGCCATAAAGTCAAAGTTAAAGTGCAGATTTGATCGAGGACCGCCATGCTAGAGGAGAAGATGCCGGTGAAAGCATTCAATGGAGATTTATTGCAGAATTAATAGCATGAAGACCATTTCAACTCAGGGATGGCTTTGCGGAGATCAAATTGATGGAGAAGTGGTGACTCATCCGGCTCACCAGCAGAATTAATGGAGGCATTTATTTGCAGCTGCGGATGAATGCAAGTGGCTTTAGATTTTATCTTCTCCATTTATGGCAGCTGACTCCCCTGATTTGCCGAAGGGTTAAGTTCTATCCGGACTTTGATTTTAAATGGATTTTTATTGTAAAACCCGGGTCCTAGGGTTTAGAAAGATAAGGTTTGCAGTTTGGGGAAGAAGATATTTCTGAAAAGATCAGGGTCTATCCTGAATCTATAAATACTTCTTCCCAATGTAATTGCGGGAGGCGGAGACTTAGAAATAAAAGGCTTATAAGCAATTTCTTGCAAATCTTGTGAAATCCTTTGTTTCTGGACTTGGAGTTGATGTGCTTTAGCTTTTCTGTGATAGCATGGCCAGGAGCCTAATCTTTTGTAGAGTGTGATAAGTGTATCTTCTTTTGTTATCCGTTCCATTAAAGTTTGTTAGATATATGTTGTGAATCTGTATTATCAAGTTTAAATATGTTGTTAGGCTTCAGTTGTTCTATTGTCTGCTAGGGGAAATTACAGATTTGAGGTTCAAGTTTGTTCTAATTGCTCTGTCTTCACTGTGTGAGCTAGGCTGCCGGTGAAAGATACCAGCTTTAACCAACCGCCCTTGGATTTATAATTTTCTCGCTAGATCTGCTTCTACTCTGCCTTGTGCTCTTAGTTGAAAGTGATCTTAGACTCGATCGGACACTTTCTTCTTTGATTTGTTCTGTTGTGAAGCCGATAGCATAGATAAGATTGATAGTTTAGGGTTTTACAGTTGATGTTGGGATAAACTTCTCTTTCTGCCTTACCCTACCCTCTCTTTGTTTTCGATGAATGATCCATTTTTATTTTCTTTATTTGTCTTTTATTTGAATCTGCTGACCCATGAGAGCTAGATCAAGAATTCAAGTTAAATCTGATAAACAAGTGACAACTACTGAACGAGTTCGAGAACCCCCTGTAAGGTAACAGTAACAGTCCATATTGAAATCTATTCCAGAAGCGGAAAAGAGTGAATAGCCATTCGACCCAACTCTGTAACTCGCACCTTGGATAACCAGCTAGATCCTAAAGTGAGTGGGATTCGTCCCGTGGGTGTCTCCGGAGCTTCCTGCCCATCCTTCGCGGGGTGTGCATGAAAGCCGGACCAACATCTAATTGGCGCTAGAAGGAGGGCCTGTTGAACTCAGTTCAAGTATTGTAAGTTTGTGAGTGCTGATTTAAAATTGCCAGGGAAGACCTCAAGTTAAGAACAGTTTTATCTCCACTGGCAGTTATCCAATCACAACTCAGAATATCACTGTCAGCCAAGTAATAATGGCAAATTGGTTGGGCCCCACTACTTTGAATATCCCGGGTATAGCCCATGACCTGCCCAGAAGCCCGGAAAGGTATCTCCCCGTATATAAACATGATGGGACAAGAACTGCAGAAGAACATCTGCTAGCTTTCAAAAATGCTTTAAAATTGTTAAATATACAGCATGAAGATGTTTCCTGCAGATTATTCCCGTTCACTCTCCAGGAGGGAGCTTATGACTCGGTTTTTAAACCTCACCAAGGAATTCCATTACTAGTTGGGATGATCTAGAGAAAGCTTTTATATCACAATTTGGGGAAGTGATAGACCCCAATGTGTTATACCAACAATTTTCCAAGCATCAAGAGAGAGTCGGGAGAAACCGTCAGGTCTTTCAATATGAGGTTCCAAAGAGCTTACGATAGAATGACTGGCCATTACATCCCAAATGCAAATCTGGCCTTAGAAATCTACAAGAATGCATTGGATTCGATGACCTCTATTTTCCTCAAGAGAGACATTAATATCACAACCCTGGCAGGGGCTTATAAAGAAGCCTTAATTCTTGAAAGACAGTTAGGGCCTCAAATTCTGAGCAGTCCTTTGATATCCTATGTTACACAGAACATGCCTATTTTGAATCCCATTCCACATCATGAGTTAGTGCCAACATGTCATGCTCTACCCAAGGAGACTCCGTTAATCGTGACATCCACTCAAGGATGTGCAAAATATACAGAAAAGTTCTGACAAGTTCAAAGTGGAAGTGCTTGAAGTGAACAGTTGTGATCTGGCACCACCCAAATCTGAAGTTTTTCCTGGTGAGTTAAATTTTCCTAGAGATCAAAGAAATATTGATATTTCTAGTTCACCCAAAAACAGTATAACCAGGGTTTCAGATTCTTTCACTTTTCCTAAAGAGACAAAAAGTCTTGTAGAGACTCCGTGGATGAAATGCAAGATTTTCAACAGCTCAAAATGGACAGTTATAATTTGAGATGTCGGAGTCCGGAACCTAACAATGATCCTTCCTCATCAGAAGATGATGAAAGTGAGATTCAATGTCACTATGCAGAAGTAACTGAGGAGGATAACATCATTGAGGATATGAGGGAACTTAAAGCTGACATCACCCTCTATGAACTGCCCCGCATTGTTGAACAAAAGGATAGCTTGATTGAGGCTTACTCTGGACCACCTGTTGAATTTCAAGAAAAGGAGGAAAAGATAGTAAATATGAATGTGGTCACCAACTTGGAATTGATGAACTGTCTCAACATAAGCCCGCAACTTCTGAACATAATGTCAAAGAAAAGGTTGTAAATCATGTTGATGTAAATATTGGATCTTATAATTTGGCAACTGAGAAGGTGGGAACAGTTACAGCTCTAATCAATCACAACAATGATGTTTGGATATTACACATTGATGAGGTTAAATCTAAGCAAGGCTCAGGTGAAAAGGAAAATTGTAAACATTCTCGCTAGAGAGATAAAAATTGAAGTCCTGGATATTGAAGCAGTACAAACAACCACAAAATGTTTAAGTTGTTAAGAACCAGGGCATACAGATAAAACATGATTTCTTTCACTTGTCACATAATTTTGAAGATGTGGTGGTCCTGGGTCTCATCAAGATTTTAAGGTATTTGATCCTCGGGGTTTTTACATTCAGATCCTTTTGAAAGAATTTTGCAAACCCTTCAAGTAGAAGCATAAACATGTTATCATATGATTTGTTATTATATGATTTGTTTAATTTGAAGGAGTTGCAGATTTGTTTTTCAAATGGGACAGGGAAGACAGTAAACACAAGTCTTTCCCAGATAGCAAATTTTTGAAGCACAGTCTGGAGTGCATTTCGTCAACAGGACCTGAAAGGTAATTTTTCTAAATTACTTGCACATGGTCAAAATTTTTTTTTTTTTTAAGGCACCATTTCTCTACTTTCCCAACTGCTGCATTTTTTGAGTATGAAGGGAAGTTGTAACATATGTATACATTGTAAATAAGCTTTGCAAGTTTATTTTGTTTTAGTTTGGTGCTAGATTTCTTTTACATTTGCTTTAGTTGTTTATTTCACTTTTTTTGTCTTCTTGTTTAAGTCTCGTACTCTTTTGTTTCGCTTTATTTGCTTTTGCTCTCTTTTTCTTTGTGCGCTTGTAGTTTGTTTTAGTCTGTGCATTTTTATTTTGTTTTGCTTTAAAGCCTATGTCTGTCCTTGGAATCCTGTACAAAGTCCTTTAGCTTCTTAAAATTCTGTCCTTTAACCTTTGCCTGAGCAATCAATGAAAAGTCAGCCTTCAAATTGTTTTATTCTAAGCTGATCAATCCAGCCTCAATCCAGTGTTCATGGTCATCATTATTCCAATTGAGATAGTCTGCTTGCACTGAACAGTAGAACTATTTTGTTATTCAGGACAAAGGTAGAGAGATGATTGGATCTTGTGTCTTACTTGCCACAGTTGTTTTAATGATAGAAAAACTGCTATGCTGTTTAGTTGGAGGAACTCCCGGGAATCCAAGAAAAGTCGGTTATAAGAGGGGACTATGGTTCATGCAATTATTTGGGTATCCCCAGAGGCTATCAGTTCGGATTGATCAAAGTTCCAGATTGATCAAATGATAAAAGAAAATTGTGATTTCCCTAAAAGCATTTTAGATATTGATATATTTCAGAGGGAGAGATATAAAAAAAAGAGAAAAGGAAAAAGAAAAGAGTTGAACAATTAAAAGAGGCAGCCAATACTTCCAAAAATATTTTCTTCTAAGTTATAGATTCTGCCCTACAGTTGTAAATTTGGGTCGTGTAAATCTAAAGGGTAACTCTGTCTAGTCTGTAAAAGGCTAAACTAGTAAACAGAGCTCTACTCGGTTTCCCCTTTTACAATCTAGAAAAGTTGATTAATCCAAGTTTATCATTCAATCCAGTCATCCTTGAAGAAATTTTTATACCCTTTGTAATTGCACATCAGAAATCTTCCTTGAAGTAATTCAGCCTAGTATGTCCTTGGGAAATTTTAACAGCTAGCAGTTAGTAGTCAATTTATTGTGAAGAATGTCTGTGGCAAGGCATGATGCATGGTCTTTTTGTTTTGAAACTAGAGTCCTGGGTTCTAAAATAATGCTACTATTTTACCCGTAGATATCGCCATTTGTTGAGAAGCAACACACCCCCACTGAAAAATGCATTCCAATCCTCTTGAAAACTTTGAAATTCCATTTTTGCAGTAGGGACCCTCTTGATCATTTTCAGGTTTAAATCCAATTTTGCTTGCCTCTTTGTTAAAGTTGTGCCTTTTTCCAAGTCTTTCTAGCATTGTTATTTCAAGCTTAACTTTCTACATGCTAGAATCATTCATGCTTAAGCCAAATCTTGCACCGGTACCAAGGAAAATCCAGAAAACAGTTGCATAAATTCATGAAAAACCAAAACTTTCCATTTTTGGTAGTGTCGCGATATCGCGACACTTCCATTTTTGGAAATGTCGCGATATCGCGACGGATTTTGGAAAAAGCGGCTAAGTCGCAAATGTGTAGCGAAATCGCGACACTTTCCATTTTTGGAAGTGTCGCGATATCGTGACATTTCCATTTTTGGAAAGTGTCGCAAAATCGCTACCGGCTGGAGGAGAGAGAAGAAAGCTATACGGATCAGCGCGAAATCATGACATGTCACGAAATCGCGACATGTCACATTTTCACGACAGGGAGAGAAAGATGCATGAAAATCGGCCAAGTAAGAAAAGAGCGCGATTTCACGACATGTCGCGAAATCGCGACGGCTTTGGAGAGAGAAGCAAGCTGTACGGATCAGCGCTAAATCGATGCGTAGCGAAATCGTGACACTTTCCATTTTTGGAAGTGTCGCGATATCGCGACGTTTCCATTTTTGGAAGGTGTCACGAAATCGCGACGATTTCGGAAGAAAGTGCCGAAGGGAGAAAGCTGCAGCGATTCGCTGACATGTCTCAAAATCGCGGGCTGGAGCTTGCAGCGATGCGCTGCATGTTTCGAAGTCAAGGGGTAAAGGGTGCAGCGATGCGCTGCGTGCTTCAAAATTGCGGGTTGGAGCTTGTAGCGATGCGCTGCACGTTTCGAAGGTGATGGGTGAAAATGGTAGCGATGCGCTGCACCTTTTGAGGAAGTCTTGCAAGACAAGCATGTCGTGAAATCGCGACATGCTTGAGAAAAGTTGTACGGCCGCTAGCAGGAGGCGCGATTTCGCGACATGTCGCGAAATCGTGACATGTCACGTTTTCGCGGCCGACAGGGGAAGAAGCAGCGCAGCGCTGGGGACGTCGCGATTTCGCGACATGTCGCAGAATCGTGACAGGAGAGAGAAGGTCCTCAAAAGGCCTGAAAGTGCATTCCAACGGTAAACAGAAGGCATCCTGGGATAGCGACACGTGTAAAGACGCGTGTGTGATGTTCAAGGCCGACATGCAAGCTTATTTTGCGGTTTTTAGTCTGATTTTAATGTTTTAAGCTTGGATTTGATAATTTTATTAAGGTACTAATGCATCTTTTCTCTTTCATGCAGGATTCCATCTGGCACTTGCGGGACAACCGGGAAAGGCCATAAAGTCAAAGTTAAAGTGCAGATTTGATCGAGGACCGCCATGCTAGAGGAGAAGATGCCGATGAAAGCATTCAATGGAGATTTATTGCAAAATTAATAGCATGAAGACCATTTCAACTCAGGGATGGCTTTGCGGAGATCAAATTGATGGAGAAGTGGTGACTCATCCGGCTCACCAACAAGAATTAATGGAGGCATTTATTTGCAGCTGCGGATGAATGCAAGTGGCTTTAGATTTTATCTTCTCCATTTATGGCAGCTGACTCCCCTGATTTGCCGAAGGGTTAAGTTCTATCTGGACTTTGATTTTAAATGGATTTTTATTGTAAAACCCGGGTCCTAGGGTTTAGAAAGATAAGGTTTGCAGTTTGGGGAAGAAGATATTTCTAAAAATATCAGGGTCTGTCCTGAATCTATAAATACTTCTTCCCAATGTAATTGCGGGAGGCGGAGACTTAGAAATAAAAGGCTTATAAGCAATTTCTTGCAAATCTTGTGAAATCCTTTGTTTCTGGACTTGGAGTTGATGTGCTTTAGCTTTTCTATGATAGCATGGCCAGGAGCCTAATCTTTTGCAGAGTGTGATAAGTGTATCTTCTTTTGTTATCCGTTCCATTAAATTTTGTTAGATATATGCTGTGAATCTGTATTATCAAGTTTAAATATGTTGTTAGGCTTCAGTTGTTCTATCTTGTCTGCTAGGGGAAATTACAGATTTGAGGTTCAAGTTTGTTCTAATTGCTCTGTCTTCACTGTGTGAGCTAGGATGCCGATGAAAGATACCAGTTTTAATTGGATTTATAATTTTTTGCTAGATCTCTTCTACTCTGCCTTGTGCTCTTAGTTGAAAGTGATCTTAGACTGACTGGACACTTTCTTCTTTGATTTGTTCTGTTGTGAAGTTGATAGCATAGATAAGATTGATAGTTTAGGGTTTTACAGTTGATGTTGGGATAAACTTCTCTTTCTGCCCTACCCTACCCTCTCTTTGTTTTCGATGAATGATCCATTTTTATTTTCTTTATTTGTCTTTTATTTGAATCTACTGACCCATGAGAGCTAGATCAAGAATTCAAGTTAAATCTGATAAACAAGTGACAACTACTGAACAAGTTCAAGAACCCCCTGTAAGGTAACAGAACAGTCCATATTGAAATCTATTCCAGAAGTGAAAAAGAGTGAATAGCCATTCGACCCAACTCTGTAACTCGCACCTTGGATAACCAACTAGATCCTAAAGTGAGTGGGATTCGTCCCGTGGGTGTCTCCGGAGCTTCCCGCCCATCCTTCGCGGGGTGTGCATGAAAGCCGGACCAACAGGTTGGTCCTGACAATCAATTTGGAGATCATCCCAAACCTTTCGGGGTATTGTGCTCAAATTTCTTGTTGGGAAAGTTTTTCATGCATCCTAATTTATCACGCTGTCTTTTTTGTGTGTCGTCATGCCATTGGTTGTGCCCTTAATCTAATCCTAATTCATAGATCTTACCTTTGCCCTATCCAATCCTTGCATGTCGAAAGTCCCAATTTCTTTGTGCAAATCATTTAATGGTCCCAAAGCAAAAAAATTCAGGGTACCATCTTCCTATTTTTAGCCTTCGTGCATGCTTTGTTCTTTATCGTGGTGTCTCAATCCTTTCTCGTACTTTTCTCCTGATCCTTGTGCTTTCATGTTCTTTGTCCTCTTTCCTACCTGCCATCATGAAGGAAAGTAAACATGTTTACATTGAGCCTATTGTTCTTGAGCTTAGTCCTTTGATCCGTGACTTATGGACAGACAAAATAAACAGTGGCCTGATTGAATTTTTTAAGCTCTTCTTAGGGGTCGATGACACCATTTCGAAGGCTTTTGCTGAAACTTGGGATAGAGGTTATGTCACAATACATGGGGTCTAGTACCATATCTCCTTTAAGCTATTGGCAAGCTTGACTGGGCAGCCCTTGAACAAAAAGGTGATCCGACGCAACAAACATAATTGGGAAGCTAAACTAACCTTCTTCAAAAAAAAAATTGAGGTCCACAAGAACTATAGAAAACGGTTGTATCGTGAATACATTTCCCCTCCTCTGTAACAAATTTTAGTTCCCGTAATGCAATACGTATCCTGTGATAATCTAGACTCGCAGTTATGTTGTTTTCATCTCGCCTATGTGAATCACTTTCGTGATGCCAAAGCCATGAATATCCCCGCTGCAATATTTTGGTCCATCGATTACGCCATTGTAACCTCTCACAAAAATTAGGATGCCCTTCCAAGTCACCAAGGAATTTTTAAAGTCCTCTATCGCTATCTCCTCCTTAACTTCCCCAATGGTAACATTCCCACTCTTGAATTAGATGAAGCGAATTCATCCTCTACCCCGAGTCCTACACATTCCAATCCTAAGAGGAAGATCAAAACTGAAAAATCCCATCTTGTGTCTAGGAAGAAAATTATGGTGGAGTCAACCCATGTTAGAAGGTCCTAGCATTTGAAGCTAAAGGAAGTTTCAGAAACCCTACCTTCCATCTTAGGCAAGCCTCCCAAAGCCCAATCCTCTTCGCCTGATTTGGTTCATAAATTTCTCCATAAGCTGGTCATCCATACCACCAATGCATCCATCGCTCACTTGGAGGCTTCCTACATTGCCATCGATAAGGCCATTGTGAGCCTCAAAGAATAGAGACACAACCTTAGCCTGTTCTTCTTTTGTGACAATTTTAATGGTTCTGCTGCTGAACCCTCCTCTGATGTTAAAGGAGGGGCTACTGAAGACGAGGTTGTAGAAATTGCAAAATATACTTGCCTTGATGGTTTGAAGGAGATTCCAAAGGTGAAAGATACCTCGAAGGATGTAGATAAGGATGCAGCGAAGGACAATATTTTGAATATTGATGTCCACACTTTTCTACAACCAAACGCTCTTCCTTGATGGCATTTTCTGCTGGTCCTGATTGCTATTTTGGGTTGTTTTCTATTTCCTCTAGTTGCATGGCATGCTACTGGGTTTGTTTCTGCTTGTCTCCTCTTTTCTGCCTTCTGGTGTTGTTCCTTTTTGTTCCTTTGTGCTAAAGGATTGTTGGTAATCCTTCAAGTTTCTTTTTGAGTGTAATGGCTTCAGGCCTTTCAATTTTTATGAACTTTGCTATGTTCTTTGTGTTTCTCTTTTCCTCCTCTTGTTCCTCAGAGTTCTTTTTTGTACAAGGCAATAGGGCGCATTTCAAATGCTCTTTTTGAATTAATTAACTTACCAAAAAAATAGTATTTAGACAAGTTAAGCCTATATAAAAGTTATTTGAATGAACCATATTATCATGGTATTACAAATAATTTTATCACAAGAATGTCCATCATTAAAAAAAAAAAAAACTTAATTTAGGTCATGCTCATGTGATTACATCATATTTACTATTGCTCTATAGTGCATTATACTTTTTAAACATTATTATTAGGTTATTGCAATAACCCATGTTATCACATGCCATCTTATTGAGATAGTGTCCATCACACTGCAAGGATTTGAATTTGGCTTGCACTTATAATGATTGTATCTTTTTTACTATTGTTCCACAATACCTTGGACATGTTTTTTCTTTAAAATTTGTATGTGGCTTCTATTGGGGTCCAATACCATCAAAATACCAAAATATTACATTTGTTGTTATGCCAATTAAACTATATCCAACTATTTTTATCATAGATACTTTTTATTTCTTTTCTCTAGAATATATTGTAACAACCCAAATCTAATGTGTTTGGTTGTCTATTCAGATCTAGCTCACTGGAATTACAAAGATAAAATTTTGACCCATATCAAGGACTTTACCAAAGAAATTCTAACAATCATCCAATATTTTATTAGTACAAAGGCATAGTGATACTCACTTCAAGAATACTGACTGTTGTAGATGGTCTCTCAAGTGGATGAGATTGGCCAGGTTCTACAAAATGGTGCCCTTTTATGATTATATCTTCTCCTTTATTACGAGCATGGTTTTATGTCTAGGGTTGTACTCTAGGGCCCATAACACCTAGAGGGTGGACGCATAATTCTCCATCCCTTAGCATGGAGGACTTAGGTTCCTTTGGCCTAATTTTTGTCCTAGAATTTAAACATGCCAAGGTGTAGCATATAAATACCTTGTGCCTAGTTGAGAGTCCAACTTCTTTTAGATTCAACTAGGGCCCACCATTACTCTGGCTCGAGACCAAGTATCCCTTGTCATGGCACAATTGACGATGATTTGTCTCATACCAACTCATCATTGATTTTGCTAGCATCAATATCTAGCTACCTTCTAGTATCGACACTCTGCTATATTTCTCTTAACCGTACGATGAGCAAGAGATCCCTTAGCGTACTACTCACACAATGACCTAGAGGTAACATCCCATGCCACCCCTCATTATTTTTTCTTGGATAAAAGAACCATTTATCCTGGGTTGGTTTGCCAAAAAATAATCATTCTTGATTCATAGATAGGGCTTAAGAATGGTTAAGAAATTTTTGTTTTTCTCTATTCATAATATCAAACCCACAATTTAAATCTTCAACCAAGGTTAGAAATAAGTGATTGTAAAGCAAATTATAAGTGTTTAGGAAAATAAGTAGATGATAATAAGCAATCTATTTAACATAAAATATAAAACTTTAAAGGACATATAAAACTCCTCTCATAATAATTTTGTTAGTCAAATATTTAAAGCAATATTTCTTAATCTAATTTAAGCTCATCATATTCTTATGATAATAATAAAAATAGTATAACCTTATTTCAAAAGACATGATAATGCAACTAAAGTAGTCCCAACACTTTAGTTTTTATACATTCAAAATGAAGGAATTACCACTATTAAAATAACATCATTCTTTTCAATGTATCTAAAACATCTTAAATTTTTAAATGAATAAATAACACTTTTATTGAAGTTAAAAGTCATGAAGGAAACATTATTATACTCAAATTCAATGTAGAAAACCTGATTTATGAAACTATTTAAGAAGACTCTAAATTAAATTAAACAAGGTATTAATTTTCTCTAAAATCCCTAACACAATTATTTTATGTTAAAAATATTTGTTCATCATTTAGCCCCATAATCAAATGAACTATTCATTTAGCAAAGCAATCACTGAGTATAGGTGTTAACAATATTTTAAATAACATTTGATTTAAACTACATGCAACTCATGATTATAATGGAGAGGTGACGTTTACCTCAAACTGTCTTGAGGTATGTGATAATTAATATAACTTTTCACCTATAGATTTAACACATCACAATATATTTATCAGTTAAACATTACTATGGTAGCACTATGCATTTAGCCAACTGCAATAGAATCAATAAATAGCTCAATCCGAACTCGAGCATTCATTCATAAATTAAAAGGGAAAATCAAGGTAAAATGCAAAATGTCAATAGTTAATTTTAAGAGCGACATCAAGGCCCTTCGGAATAATTCAATTACCACTTCTAAAAGTAAATATTATCAATACATGAGAAATTATTGACATTGTCTCATCTTTCAATCATGCCCGTGGGAAGGGTTGTTATATTCTCAATACAATTGAGTCTTGGTAATTAATAGGATTTTTGTGGGTGTCACTCCACTAGGTTGAAAGAAGAAACTCCAAACTGAACAATATGTCCAAGATCTCCATCATCAATGTGATGACCATGAGAGGGCTAGGGAATTGGATCAGAATGGCTCCACCAATGCAAATATGCTTCTAACATGCACTAAATGCAATAATTATGCACAAAATATGTAAAGCACACAAAAAGACATATTCTACTTCAATTTTAAATTTATAATAAGTTAATGTTCTAATTAGGGGAATTTTTGGACAAAAAAAATCTAGATTTATCTTCTCATGAGTGTCGTCTACACTACAACCACTCATAGCATTTTGAAGATTTCCATAGCATCAAACAACATGTGAATTAAGCCTTTTAATAGCAATATTATACACACAGAGATAAATACAACATTACAGTTCATCTTCCAACATAAAAGTTTACTAATTAAATTTTAATTCCAACATCAATTTGGCTAGTAAGCTAGGCATTCGAATATTACAAAGCAATCCATTTATTTTTTCGAATGGAAGATATACTAAAAAATTATAAAGAATATCTTTTCAAAATATAGTATTCAACTACATTAACCACAAAACTTGTTTAGAAAATAGTAGTTCAAGAAGCTGACAATAGAATTTCAATGGTGTTTACTTTCCAATGCGACAAGTGACTTTAATTCCATATGTTGGCTTTCTATAACATACTTTAAAATCAAGCAACTTTTTTTTTTTAAATATGGATGTCTTGATAAGCCTCAAGGACATCCATCCCTAAGATTTGATTATATATTAATTGGGTAATATGAATTTTTGGCTCCTATTTTATTGTTTAAAATCATACTCGGGTTCTAAAATAGATTCCATTGTTGCAAATAAGCAAAAGCAAACTCCTTATTGTACAACAGGCCATCTTAGCCCACATGTATGTGCATTAAGGCATACAATTGACTACAGGTAGGAGTGGAGATAGTTAATAGTTATGAAATTCCTCGGGTTTCTTGATTAAATTATAGATTCCAAGCTCGTACGGCGATGCCTGTCAAACCCACAATCTCTACGTTACTATACTTTTGTAGTTGGTATTCACATGATTTAACATTCAAAGATAAGGTTTAAATTTATTTTCCTTTAAAAAGGAACGCAATTGAGTTTTGAGGGAAACTAAACTACAATGTATAAATGTGGTTGTCAAATCAACTTTGCGTGCAAATGGTGCATATACATTTGGCACACTTATAAGAGTTTAAAACCTAAAGTTACAAGGATAAGTAATAACCCAACGAAGGGCCTTTATTCTCCTTCCTACTATGGCTTCCATTGGGCACAAATAATTAAATTAAAAACATATGCAAAAAAAAAAAATCTCCAATGCTACTATTATTAATTATTGTTTCTCATAAGGTATTCATCTATAACTTATAAATCATCATGATATGGGCCTCAATATAGAAGCAATAGATTTAATTATAGTAATAATTTTATGGTGCATTACAAATACTTTCACGTCTTTAACAAAACTTTAGCGTCAAATAATAGTTTGTCTTATACATTCCTATCATCAGCATTTTAAGAGCACAAGTTACACAGGCTGGGCTATAAGTATAAATTCCTTCTATAGCAATTGAAAAACCGATGGAACTTCATCTAAAGACTAAGGTATGAGAGTCACTCCCTGACAATCCAAAGGTTTTAAAATATTAGATAATTGTAGCTGCAATGCAGGTCCATCTTGCTTGATGCAACAAAATGTCGAGCCAACAACTAGCCTTCCGATCTCATTTGAGAACTTTTAAAAGATGGATATAAACTAGTACGGGGTCAAAATGGCTTATTTATGAATGCAGCTATTGAATACAAGTAATACATTTTTATAATGCATTTTCTTCTGTTAAAAAATAGTCAGGAAGAACACGTGACATTTCATTTTTTCAAATGCAGATAAATAAGTAATTTAGAACACATACACAGATAATTAAACAATCATGAAATCATAATATATCAAGCAATTGCAATCAATTATGCCTCTCCTTGATGATTGATTTGAATTTCAAAAAATCGTTGACATAAGCTCATCAACGATCTTCCTAAAGTCTTGTGGTAAGTAACCAACTAATACAGGTTCAAAATTATTTTGAATGCCTGATTCATATTCATATCCATACATTCTCCTTTAAAGGAAAGCATACGCCAAACTATATTCAAATGAAAAATTCCAACCCAAAGTAACAAATAAATATACAAAGAGTAAAACATACATTAAATTCCATATTAAGCATCGCAATCTATTTAAGTAAAGATAGTAACTTAGTTACGCATTTTCACAGGAACTATGACCTGTAACTGAAAAGTTTTCTTTCGCAGTTCTATATTTATCTAGTTTTTCTTCTACAATCGGATGTGATGAATCTAAATAATTAAGGCTTGGTTTATAAATATGGAGCTATGACGGATGTATTGACACTTGTATAATCATGCATAATACCACCTTGTTTCCTTTCTAAGTTCTGCCAAGTGGAGGTCAGCTTTCAAAAGCTTATTGAAAATTATTTAGAGAAATATTTGTAGAATATGTGCATATATTTTACAAACAAAGTAATAGATTTCCTTTTTAATTAATAAATATATTAAATAGACTAAAATGAAATATTATAATATAAATAAAAAACTATTATTTTGTATTCTTTTATATTATATATATTAAATAATTTCATATTTCTTACATCTTGTTATCAACTATAAAATCAACATAAAACTTTTTATAACATAAAATCAATGTTTTCAAAAACAACAAATGTGATGCACAACCAAGCAATCAAAGCACACACAATAATTGAATTAAACAGTTAGAATGATCCTATATGAATACAAATTTATTATGACCTTCCATGTACCCATGATCCATGGTGCTTTTTCACACTTCCATTATATCCCTCATTACCTCTCATGGTTACCTCCTCGCCTGCTACCTAAAGGAGGCGTACTTGGTCCACTTGATTACACTTTATATGCAAAAACTATGGATACTTGTTCCTGCAATCACAAATCCATCATCAGTATTATACTAAAAATAAAAATCAGTAAAATTCATCGTTTAACAATGGTTGTTCTAGTAGGTTGTTACATTCTCCCCCGCTAGGAATAAACACAATCCTTATGTTTTAAAGGCATTTTCTAAAATATAAACAATTAATACATTCATCATAATATCATATCATACAATTTCACATTCTTTCATAAATCTACATCAGATATAATACACATATTCATGTTCATTTAAACAGATAAAGAAATTATTTTTGCATATCAACCACATTCTCCCATGTGGCATTATTTTTTGAATATTGGTCTCGTTGGAACTTACATTGATCTATTTTTCTCTTTCTTACTTGTTTGGTTCTAAATCCAAGGATTTTAACTGGGAAAACTTCAATGCGATGGGGATCCAAACCTACAAATGAGAGATATTCCAAACATGTGAAGGATCAACAACATACTTTCTCAGGAGGGACATGTGGCAAGGACAACAATAGGCAACAAGACTAATTTTATTGAAAATATCAAAGGGTACCATAAATATGGGTTCAAGCTTGAAAGATTTAATAGAGCGTTTAGAAGGTTTCACCTTTGAGAAAACTTTGTCTCTTAGAGAGAATTTCCTCGATATCCTCTTAAGCATAGATCTTTTGGTAGTTTGAGGCTTCATTCAGCCTTTGACATATTTCTCTTAATTATTCGTCCATCATCTTGATAGTGTCCAGTCTGATCATTACGTGATCTTCCGTAGTATCCCATGATAGAGGAGTATTGTCTTGAAACTTTGTATTCCATCCTTATGGAAACTCTACCTTTCTTCAAAGGATTTCCATAGTTATCTTCTTCTTTTTTCTTCTTTTGTATTTCACCCTTACAAAATCTCTGCTTTTCTTCAAAGAA
Organism: Wollemia nobilis; assembly: GCA_028583015.1. Lineage (NCBI taxonomy): Eukaryota > Viridiplantae > Streptophyta > Pinopsida > Araucariales > Araucariaceae > Wollemia > Wollemia nobilis. The sequence goes on along the minus strand of JAQPPZ010016833.1, from coordinate 2,830,564 downwards.
TTATCTTGATGATATTGATTTAGCAATTTGGCTCAACTATTTTAAGCCATATTTCTATCCCCTTAACATTTTTTAGTCTAATACTCTCCTAATTCTAAGGATTTATATCTTCAAAATGTTAGGTCAATCCTCCTTGATTGGCGATCTATCTGATTTTGAGGTAAATCTAATATCCTTATCCGAAATGGTAGACTCACACAACTACACAGGTGTATCATCATGTATATTTTTAGGTGTGAATATGTTTATTACCATAAAACTATGGTATATTCATAACAATTTATAGGAAACATATTTTTAATATTTTATGTCCCACTTTATACCCGATTAGTAAAATACCTTCCTCAGATTCACTTGCCCATATCGGTGTAGAGAATAAGGAGCGCAATATACCTCTTTTAAAATTAGATCTCTTAAATATTTGTTGGCTGTAATGACCAAGCAAATCATATGTTATGGTAAATCTCTTGTTCTTATAAGTTCCTTGCTTTATCTATGTTGATATTCAAAGCAAAATTCATCCTTATGTTGTAATTCTCTTAGGTGGTTAACCAAATCATATTGGCATCCACTATTTTATTCTCTTTTCCCTTAATATATTCAATGCCAAAGTCATATTCTACAAGGAACTACATCCACTAATGTCATCTGACAAATGGTTGGGTAAAGATATATCTGAGATTTTGGTAATCTCCTTTTAATTCAAAGCATTTTCTCAATAATTAACGTATCCAGATATTGAGGGCATGTACAACTACTACTAATCCTAGTTCATGGATGGCATAGTTTACCTCATTTTTCTTCTACTTTCGATCAATTATTTGAGAGCATTCACGAGCATAATGTGGCCCTCCATAGATATAGCAACCTTTCTTTGGTGCTCGAATATTTTCCTTATTCTTAAGTATGTGTACATTCTAGTTCATTCTTGCAATTCTTAATAAACTTCCTTGGTTTTATCTTCTTCAATATCTTTGGCCTCTTTTCTAGCTTCTCATGTTTACTTCTATGCCCTTGCTCAATGAGAAGTTCTATATTTATCTACTGTGATTTCAAATTTTCCATTAATAGTTTAATAATAGTTGCAGATTGTTTCAACTGCACTTAAAATAACTTGATCACTGCTACAATATCCCCCATATTCCTTATGGTTATAAAAGAGCTATGTTAATTGTTTCATGTTTTTTCTTGCAAGCTCACAAATATGATACAAATAATCCTACATTTTTAGGATTTTATGGCCTAGGGCTTCGCAACCTAGGGCTATGATACCAATTGTAACAACCCAAATCTAATGCGTCTGGTTATCCATTCCAATCTAGCTCATTGGAATCACAAAGAGAAAATTTTGACCTATCTCAAGGTCTTTACTGAAGAAATTCTAATGATCATCCAACATTTTATTAGTACAAAGGCATAGTGATACTCATTTCGAGAATATTTATCATTGTAGATGGTCTCTCAAGTGGATGAGATTGGACAGGTCCCGTAAAATGGTACCCTTTGGTATCCCTTATTCTTATTTCTTGAGAGCATGGGTTCATGGTTGGGGTTGTCCTTTAAGGCTCATAACACCTAGATGGTGGATGCATAATTCCCCGCCCCTTAGCATGGAAAAATTAGGTTCCTTTGGCCTAATTTATGTCCTATAATTTAAACATGTCAGGGTGTAGCGTATAAAAACCTTGTGCCTAGTTGAGATTCCAACATCTTAACTAGAGCTCACCATTACTCTAGCGTAGGACTAGGTATCCCTTGTCATGGCACGATTAACAATGATTTATCTCATACCAAGTCATCATTGATTTTATTAGCACTGATATCTAGCTAACTTCTAATACCGATACCCTGCTAGCTTTCTCTCAACCTTACGATGAGCAAGGGACTCCTCATCGTATTACTCGTACAATGACCTAGAGGTGAAATCATATACCACTCCTCATTAATTTTTCTTGGCAAAAGGACCACTTGTCCCAAGCTGGTTTGCTATAAAATGGTCATTCTAGATTCACATTAATTACCTAAGTTGTAATCACTGATGTTGTGTGTTAATGTTTCACCCTCTTTCTCGATGGTAGAGATAGATAGGGCTTAAGAAGGGTTAAACAAGTTTTTTTTTCTCTATTTGTAATATCAAACCCCACAGTTTTATTCTCTCACCAAGGTTAAAAATAAGTGATTGTAAATAAGTTATAAGTGTTTAGGAAAAATAAGTAGATGATAATAAGTAATCTATTTAAAATATAATGTATAACTTTAAAGAAACTATAAAACTCCTCTCATAATAATTTCATTAGTCAAATATTTAAATCAATAATTCTTAGTCTAATTTAAGCTAGTCATATTCTTATGATAAGAATAAAAATATTATAACTTTATTTCAAAAGCAATGATAAGGAAGCTAAATTAGTTCCAACACTTCAGTTTTTATACGTTCAAAATGAAGGAATTATCGCTATTAAAATAACATCATTCTTTTCAATGTATCTAAAGCACCTTAAATTTTTAAATGAATAAATAACACTTTTACTGAAGTTAAAAGTCATGAAGGAATCATTATTATACTCAAAGTCAATATAGAAAACCCAATTTACAAAACTATTTAAGAAGACTCTAAATTAAATTAAACAAGGTCTTAATTTTCTCTAAAATCCCTAACACAATTATTTTATGTTAAAAATATTTGTTCTTCGTTCAGCCACATAATCAAATGAACTATTCATTTAGCAAAGCAATCACTGAGTATAGGTGATAACAAGCTTTTAAATAACATTTGATTTAAACTACACACAACTCATAATTATACTAGAGAGGCGAAATTCACCTCGGACTATATTGAGGTCTGCGATAATTAATATAACTTTTCACCTCTAGATATAACGCATCACAATAGATTTATTGATTAAATATTACTATGGTAGCACTATGCATTCATCCAAAATACAATAGAATCAATAAATAGTTCAACCCAAATTGGAGCATTAATTCATCGATTAAAAGGGAAAAGCAAGGTAAAATACAAAATGTCAACTATTAAATTTTAAGAGCGACGTCAAGGTCCTTAGAAATAGTTCAATTGCCACTACTAAAAGTAAACATTATCAGTACTTGAGAAATTATTGATGCAGTCTCATCTTTCAATCATGCCCGTAGGGAGGGCTGTTATATTCTCAATACAATTGAGCCTTGGTAATTAATAGGGTTTTGTGGGTGCCACTCCACCAGGTCAAAAGAAGAAACTCCAAAGTAAACAATAAGCCTGAGAGCCATCCTTGAATGTGGTGACCGTGAGAGGGCTAGGGAGTTGGATCAGAATGGCCCCACCAATGCAAATATGCTTTTAACATGCACTAAATGCAATAACTATGCACACAATAGGTAAAGCACACAACAAGATGTATTCTACTTCAATTTTAAATTTATAATAATTTAATATTCTAATTAGAAGTTCTAGACAACAAATGTCCAAAATTATCTTCTCACGAGTGTCATCTATGCTACAACCACTCGTAGTGGTTTGCATACATCCAAAGTATCAAACAACATGTGAAGTAAGCATTTTAATAGTACGTCTAAGCATTGGTTAGAAGCAATATTATACACATGGGGTTGAATACAACATTACAGTTCATATTCGAGCACATAATCTTACTAATTTAATTTTAATTCCAACATCAATTCGATAAATAAGCTAGGCATTCAAATATTAGAAATCAATCCATTCATTTCTTCGAACGAAAGATATACTAAAAAAATTATAAATAATTTTTTTGCCAAATATAGTATTCAACTACATTAACCACAAAGCATGTTTATCAAACTATATTTCAAGAAGACTACAATAGAATTTCAATGGCATTTACTTTCCAATGATACAAGTGACTTTAATTCCATATGTTGGATTTCTATAACATACTTTAAAATCAAACAAATTATTTTTAAACAAATATCGATGTCTCGATAAGCCTCGAGGACGTCCATCCCTGATATTAGATCAAATATTAATTGGATAATATGAATTTTAGTCTCATATTTTTTTTTTTAAATAATACTCGAGTTCTAAGATAGATTCCACAGTTGTAGATAATCAAAAGTGAACTCCTTATTGTACAACAGGCCATCTTAGTCCACATGTATACGCATTAAGGCCCACAATTGACTACAGGCAGGAGTGGAGATAGTTAATAGTTATGAACTTCCCTGGGTTTCTTGATTAAATTATAGAGTCCAAGCTTGTACGATGAAGCCCAAAAAAACCCACAATCTCTACATTACTATACTTTTCCATTTGGTATTCACATGATTTAATAGTCAAAGATAAGATCTAAATTTCTTTTCCTTTAAAAAGGGATGCAATTGAGTTTTGAGGGAAACTAAACTACAATGTATAAATGTGGTTGTCAAGTCAACTTTGCGTGCAAATGGTGCATTTGCATTTGGCACACTTATAAGAGTTTAAAACCTAAAGTTAAAAGGATAAGTAATAACCCAACGAAGAGCCTTTATTCTCCTTCCTGCCCATGGATTTTGTTGGGTACAGAGAATTAAATTAAAAATATATGCCAAAAAGAAACTTTTCTTCATTGCTACTATTATTAATTATTGTTTCTCATAAGGTACTCATCTACAACTTATAAATCATCATGATAAGGGCCCCAACATAGAAGTAATGGATTTATTTATAATCATAATCTGATGGTGCATTACAAATACTTTCACATCTTTAACCAAACTCCAACGTCAAACAATAGTTTATCTTATATATTCCTATCATCGGTATTTTTAAAAGCACAAGTTACACAGGCTGGGCTATGGGCATAAATTCTTTGTATAGTAATTGAAAAATCGAAGACACTCCATCTAAAGACTAAGGTATGAGAGTCATTCCCCAGCAATCCGAAGGTTTTAAAAATTAGATAATCGTAGTTGCAACACAGGTCCATCTTGCTTGATACAACGATACGTTGGGCCAATGGCTAGCCTTTTGAGCTCATCCGATAACTTTTAGGAGATGGATAAACTAGTGCGGGGTCATAACAACTCATTTATGAATGTAGCTATTGAATACAAGTAAAACATTTTGATAATGCATTCACTTACGTTAAAAAATAGCCAGGCAGAACACATGATGTTTCCTTTTTCTAAATGCAGATAAATAAGTAATTCAAAATACATACACAAATAATTGAACAATCCTAAAATCATAATATATCAAGCAATTGCAATCAATTACACCTCTTCTTAGTGATTGGTTTGAATTTCATAAAATCATTGACATAAGCTCGTCAACAAACTTCCTAAAGCCTTCCAGCAAGTAGACAACTAATACAGGTTCAAAAATATTTTGAAGGCCCAATTCATATCCATATCCATACATTCTTCTTTAAAGGAAAATATACGCCAAGCTATAGCCAAATATGAAAAATTCCAACCCAAAGTAACAAATAAATATACATAGAGTAAAATATACATTTTCCATATTAAGCATCATAGTCTATTTATGTAAAAATAGCAACTTAGTTACGCATTTTCATAGGGACTCTGACCTGTAAATGAAAAGTTTTCTTTCACAATTCTCCCATATTTTCTTAGTTTTTCTTCTAGAGTCGGACGTGATGAATTTAAAGAAGTAAGGCTTGGTTTATAAATATAGAGCTATGACGGATATATTGAAACTTGTATAATCATGCATGAAACCACCTCATTTTCTTTCTAAGTTTTTCTAGGTGGAGGTCAAATTTCAAAAGCTTATAAAAATTATTTAGAGAAATGTTTGTGGTATATGTACATATACTTTACAAACAAAGTAATAGATTTTCTTTTTAATTAATAAATATCTTAAATATAATAAAATGAAATATTATAATAAAAATAAAAGAACTATTATTTTAATGCACTTTTTCAAGGGGAAGAAGTGGGGTGGTCTCTCGCTCTGGGTAGGAGACCCCCAATCTAGCTTCTCTGCTTTCCCCTCCTCCAGTCCTGTGAATCCCCTTCTGGAATTATTTTCTTGGGATGATCTCCTGGGATCTCCCTACTACTTTCCAAGACCTTCTCAGGATTATTCAGAGGTTTCTCAGGATATTTTTTCCTTATTTTGATGAGTGTGTTGTAGCTTGGTGGTTTATCTTGAAGTTTTTTTCCATGGCTATCTTTGGTGGTGGTTTGTTTTCATTTGGCTTGGCTCATGAGCAGGATCCTTGAAGCCTTTCCCGGTAGACCTTTCTAGTCTTGAGGGGATCCTATGCTTTTTTACTTTTTGCTGGGAAGTTTTCTTCCTTTCTGCTTTGGTGCTAGGCTCACGAAATAGGTCTCCCGCTTTCCTAGTTTTCTATCTTGTTTGCAGCCTGGGATCTTTCTCTATTTCCTTTCTAGTCTTGGTATAGGGTCATGGATTTATCATCTATAGAATGGAAGATATTGTTGTTTTTCCAATATGGGCTTCTAGAGCGGGTTCGCTATCCTTTTTAGGGATCACCATTGGAATCATTCTTTGTAACTCCTTTTTGGTCTGGGGTGGACCTGTGCTTTCTCGTATAATTTACAGTTGAATGGTGTCCTCTATTTCTATCTGGTTGGACAGTTGGTGGTACTGGTGGTAATATATCATGGGTGACTTCTTTATGGGCTTTCTATAGTCTCTTGGTCTTAGAGGGGGACCCTGTGCTTGCTTGCCTACTGTAAAAGTTTATCTCTCATGGTTGTCCCTGTATGTGATTGTCCCATCCATTCCCGAGGTGCCATGGTGGTTAGATTCTTCCCAAGGCTTTCGTATCTACTGGCTATGCAACACATCTCCTTTGCAGCAAGATCTCTTTACCTGTGGTGATCTCTTTGTGTTGTTGATCCATCTCATAGGTTGGTTTTCTATTTTGGTTTATCCCAGTTGAGTGGTTGCTTTCTCAAGTTGTGATGGGAAGCCCTTTTCCTTTTTATCTACATGATTTTATTTCCAGGTGGGAAACTGCATTCCTATCCCTTTTTTTGGATGGGTTTTTTGGTTGTTCTGCATCCCTGCCCCTCATTCTGGATGGGATTCTGGGCTGATTTGCATCCATGTTCCTCATTCCAGGGTGGGTTTCTAGGTTGTTCAACATTCTTGTTTCTCTAGGGTGAGAAATAGTATTTTTTTGTTCCTATTTGTTTTCTATGCAAGAATGGTTTTCTTGCTATTGGTTTCAGTTGTGGTGGTTTCTAGGTTCCCGTGCCCCTTTGGGCAGGATCCCATATATCATTTTTCTACCAATTGTCTCGTCCTGGGTCACCTAGATGGTATTCTTCATTTTAAATTTTATCGCTTTATTTTGACTTCCTCGTGCATGTGTGTTGGCTTGCTAGGAGTCTACTATGTTTTGGAGGTTCTAGGATAGGACTGGTTTATTAAGATCATCCAGTTGGGATTCCCTGTTCTAATTTTTTTTTTTTTGGTTGTAATCCCTAGATTGGAAGCTTTACGCAGTTGTATTTGGTCAAGATGGCCATTGACTTTTATAAAAGGTTTTGGGATCCCTTTCAAAACCCATTTGTTAATATAATGCAATATACTTACCAAAATAAGAACTATTATTTTGTATACTTTTATATTATATATATATATATAATCATTTCGTATTTCTTACATCTTGTTATCAACTATAAAATCAACATAAAACTTTTATAACATAAAATCAAGTTATTATAAACCAAAAAATGTGATACACAACCAAGAAATCAAGGCACATGCAATAATGCAATTAAATAGTAATAATGATCCTATATGAATGCATACTTCTTATGGGCTTCCATGTACCCATAGGTCGTGGTGCTTTTTCACACCTCCATCATATCCCTCCTTACCTCTCATGGTTGCCTCCTCACCTATCGCCTGAAGGAGGGGTACTTGGTCCACTTGATTACACTTTGTCTATGTAAAATATGGATACTTGTTCTTGCAGTCACAAATCCATCAGTAGTACCTTGTCCTAAAAATAAAATAAGTATAATTTGTAGTTTAATAATGGTTGTTCTAGCAGGGTTGTTACATATATTTCTCATCTTCCAAAGTTGGGCATGATTTTGAGGTTTATTTTTTAAAATTCTACTATTCCTTTTAAGACATAAATTCCAACAAATAACGACAAGACCAACCCTCCATATAATATGTAATGCTTTTAGCTTTGAAATATTTAATCCAATATTTCATCAACTCTTTCAATGTTGATGGAGCTACCCAATTGACCCATCCCAAAAAGCGTACACCTAGCTATTGCATTAATGAAATCAACATGAAAGCATGACAAAATAACAAGATTGCATGTAACAATGAAAATGCGTGTTTCTTTTATTAATTTTGTCAATGAAATGCGGTTACAATATTGCCCCTCTTAGGGTCACCAGAATGTTGATACTCTTAATACAATTGCCAAAGCCCCCAACGGGGTAGGCACACTATAAATGCTTTTCCAAATGGTCGCAAACTGCCTTAGGGTGGAGTAGACCCTCTTCTTCGCATTGAGGAAGGAAATTGGTGATTGAAGCTCCTTTGAACCTGTTTCCTACGATCAAGAAACAACACAAGAACGTTATACAAATAGGCAGCCTCTCGTGATGAGGCCCTTTGAAGGATTAAAACATGAAAAAGCCATGAAAAGCATATAATCAAGAAAGCATGAAAAACATATCTAATCTATGCCAAATTAATAAAGATTCATGGAAATGCATAAAATACTATTGCAACCACATATTGAATGGTCTAATTAAATGAAATAGAACATGAAAGCATAAAAAGAAACCATTCTTGCATATTCTACTATAATGAAGACAAATTAGTAAAGACACTAATTATGTTGGTCAAAAGTCTCTAAAATCCTAATTAAACCATGAAAATGCTAAATGTAATCTAATTAAGCATACTAGAAATGAAACAGTAAGGAGAAGTCACCTCTGTTGCAAATCGTAGCTCTGATTAGCGGTCTACATTGTAAACCATGGTGAGCAACCAAGTGGTTTGCCCTCCAAATTCAAGGGTTGTGGGCTTGATATCCTTGTCCAATTGATGTTCAAGGGTCACCTTCGGTGTCCTCTGACAATTTTGGTGGTTGAATCGTTGAATAGGGCCTCCGTTTGCCCAAATTAGCATTTCTTGGCTCTCCTAGGTCCTTAGGGCATCCATGGCCTAATTCATCATGATGTTTGACAAATGGGCAATGGGGATGGCAACAAGGCTCTCTCTATGCACTCAAGTGAGTCCACAATTCGATAGGGCTTCACTGCTTTGATCTCAAAATGCACTCTCTAATAGTTTACCCTAATTCTGAAGGGGTACTTATAGGATGTCCCAGGGCTAGGGGTGGCTTCATGGAGAAGCCAAGATCAAGAAGGGGTGGTTAGGATAGTTGGATTGGAAGCTTCCATCCTCTAACCACCATCTTCTAGAACAAATGGTCGTTCAAACCGATTTGGCTTGGATGAAGGCCAACTGAACTTCAGTTAAGACCGTAGGTTGCAGCTATGGTTCAGACTGTAAACCGTAGGCCTTAGCCATGGTTCAGACTGTAGACCACAGGTCTGGTCTACGGTTCAGACTGAATAGGCCAAGGAGCCCAACTTGAGTGGTTAGAACCACTGCTCTATCTTGGAGTCTATCCAAGATCTTCCATATGGTCTTGTAGCATGTCCATATGAGTAGTCGCCCTCGACATGACGCGTTTTAGGTGTCTACAGATGCCCCTTTTGAGATGCATTGTGAGATCGAACAACGCTGAGCAAAAATAGACCTCCTAAAATGATGTCGAAGGTTCTATGATGATCATTAGTCGGATCAACATTAGATGCCCCAGGTCCTACAAAAGGATGCGCATCCTGGAATCATTGCTTCCAACTCTTTGGAGGCTTAAACTTGAAAGAGTTTGCACTCATCATCAGACATTCGAGTAGCTTTGGCGCTACAATAGGAGTTAGGCCTATATAATCGAAAGGATGAGAGTTACAAATAAATTATCATATTTGCTATTTTCCCCAAGCAAAGGGGTAAGCTTATGATAGTTGTTGACAATGATTCGCAAGGATGAACACAATTTTGACAAGATCAAGGGATCTACGATCTCCGGGATCTTCTACTAATTTTGATTATGATTTGATATTATGACTACCCCCTCAAGTGACGAGTCGATGAGGGTAATGACAATGTTTGAAGCTACGAGGTCGCTTGACCACTATGAATGATCTGAACAAATTTAGATTTGAGCATTTTAATGCCTTGGCTAGGCCTAGTTCAACTTCTGATTCCAACTGTTAATAGTATTTGCACATTTCTATCCCATGGAGCAGTCGAGCTGCAATAGCCATCTTAGGGAATCAAATTGATACAAGTCCAATTAGATTTGTGTTGAATCAAATTATCGATGATTTTCTGAAAATATGTCATAGGAGAAATGACATGCAATGCCTCATTCCCATGGAGCAGTCCGGCCTCGAAGGCCTTCTTAGGGATTGAAAAGAAGCATATCAGATCAACGATGACAATTTTACCCCAAATGTCCTTATGGTAATTTACTCATCTTGTCGGATTGCATGGATCGCAAGTCATTGCAACCACCAAGTGTATAGGGTAAATTACTGAATACGAGGCGCATTTGGTTTTTAATTATTTGATTTTTTTGTTAATTTTGATTTATTGATCAATCCTGGTGCTTTGAACATCACCAAATTTTGCAATATTGATTGCTCTTTTTGAAATTTGATCTATTAGGAGTCATTAATTTTCCATTTTAGACCTTCCCACGGTGGGGTTTGAGTGCATTTAATGCTGGTTGCAAACCGTGGGTATGGTCTGCGATTGAAAATTTCCAATTTGGGAACCGCAAGTCGGGGTTGCGGTCCATCAAAATTAGGGCAAACTATAAATAGCTTTCCCACTTTGAAAATTTCATTATTCTCATTCCAATAATTGCATTTTAGAGAGCTCTAAGAGGTGAGAGACATTCCTTGATCCAAAACGCTGCCAAACTTGACCTCAAATTTCACTCGTACCTCGATGGCGGACCCGGGATAACCATCCACTAGCAGAGGCCATGGTGTGGGTAAGGTAACTCAAAACCGAGTCCTCGCACTCATTACCAACTAAAAATAAACCGCATTAAGTAATGGGTTAATGAACTTCACTAAATTGTTGGCAACGAACCTCACCGTAGACTAGGCTAGGTTAGATTTATTATTTTTTTGGCTAGCTAGGCTAGGAAGGGACCCAAAATGGGTCTCATTCCTAGACCATAGCTGGCACCTACGGCTCCCAATTGTCAGTTTGGGAACCACAGCTATCAGCTATGGTTAGAATTTAAATTTCCAACGATCAAATTTGACCACAGTCGGACCGCAAGGTTGACCCGCGGTTCGATGACTTTGGAAAAATTTTCTAATTTTTCTAACTTTTCTAAGGTTTTCTGGAAATTAATGCTAGTTATTGCATGTCTGAGATGCCTTTTGAATTTTCTTGATGTTTTTGATATTTTTAGAGTCATTTTTAATCTATTTTTGCTTGTTTTTAGTTAGATTTTTCTCTTATGCATTGTTTATTTCTAGACATTGACTTCTAGGGCCCGAGAGCCAGACATACTTCGCACCCTCCATGGACAGCTTACTCTAGGGGAGCGAGAGTGGTTCAGAGCCATTGGCTTCGGCTATGTCTTGGATCTACCCATGATTAGGGTAGATACAACATATATGACCACGTTGGCCTAGAGCTGGAATGCCCGGACCAACACATTTCATCTATCGATGGGTGAAATGACCATCACCCTAGAGGATGTCTATCGGATCTTTAGGATCCCTATTGATGGTGAGGCCATCACCTCCTCTTCCTCTCAGAGGAAGAAGGTTATCTGTGATGCTATCTTTGGTGATCGGAGTGATGAGGCCCAACGGTAGATGGATCACAGAGGTGTACACATCGGCTACTGGTAGGGGAGCACATCTTCTCTATCAGAGAGGTAGTCTTCATGCACCTGGTCATGCAGATAGTCCTTCCAGACTCCTCAGGTGTGAGGATCCCCTGGAACCTTCTTGCCAATGTCAAGAGGGTTGTTTAGAGCACCATCCGTCGACCACTACTCCTAGCCTAGGGGAGCACTTTATTATGCTAGCTCTATCGGGAGCTGTATCAGGTGACTTGTAGGAGTCGGGTAGGCATCAACTATAGCCTACTACTATAGATCTGGGGTTGGTAGCATATCCACATTGAGCATCCTATAGAGCTACCACTTGAGATTGACTCTATTGATGATGCGCACCAGTGCTACGTAGCTTGTTGGCCCCATGAGGAGGAGGGGTTCTAGAGTAGGTCCCATGTAGGGGACATCAATCATTACCTTAGCAGATTTATAGGATTGAGGCTTGATGATATAGAGTGGCACCCATACATGGGGTGCCCTACATGGTCGAAGGTTGATGAGCGATTGCATCAGGATCGTCAGGATAGGTGGCTCTTGTGCCAAGGACGAGATCAGGGAGTACCATTTTTACTCTCGTGTCCTATGGTAGTTTGGCTTAGTGTAGGATATACCAGAGCTATCGATCATCTACAGGTGGCTAGCTCTAGAGACAGGTTTATAGTGGGTACAACCGATAACACTTGGGGATGCGGCTAATGATTTCTAGGAGTCAAGGGTTTCTGTGGTTGGGACTACTCTTGCATATGATGCTTGGTGGTCGCTATTATAGTGGTAGGGATCTGGACCCCTCGGTCGGGTTGATGATGAGGTTGAGGCTGATCCATAGGGGCGCAATGTGCACCCATGGACTGAGGGTGGTTAGGGGTGAGGCTATAGTAGGAGATGCACCCCCTATGGATATCGAGGAGGAGGCACTGGATGAGGGTGAGGTGCCTCCAGATAGTGAGGTAGGCCAGTTGCTAGCCCAGGTAGTAGATCTATAGAGCTAGGTTGGGTGGTTCCACACTCAGATGCTGCAGAGGGACACTAGCATCACCATGTTAGAGGTGAAGCTAGCTCATAGTGAGAGATAGTGATAGCAGATCTAGGAGGAGCTCATAGGTGCCATGACTCATGCCATAGTAGTAGAGGGTCAGATTCAGGAGCTGACTAGCTCACTACAGGTATCAGAGGCATGGTGAGATGTGGCTATAGCAGAGAGGGACTTGGCTCAGTCCTAGGCTCATAGAGGAGACCCCTCCTCATCTCAGGCTATCATGGCACCACCAGTAGCACCATCAACTATACTATCAGGAGGTGGTGATCCCATGGCAGAGATTAGGTGGCTCACTTCCCTCGTAGAGGAGGGAAATGACCTTTGTGATGTGAGGGCAGCTCGCATCTCCTAGCTAGAGGGCTTTATCATATTGTGGGGCTTGGAGGTTCTAGAGGATAGACATGCTATGGGGTCTCAGAGGACCAGGTCCAGGACTACAGGATAGTCCATGGTGAGCTCCAACCAGTGGACTCATAGGACAGAGAGGACACATAGGTCCTCTAGCACACATGGAGGTAGCTCTCACAGGAGTCATAGGGAGACAGGTGCGACCTCTAGTCATAGGTCTAGCCACTTAGACATACCAGTATCCTATGTGCTAGGCCTCTTTGGGTTAGGTGGCACATAGGGCCCTCAATAGGGCACACAATAGGCACCAGAGCCGACTATAGAGCAGGCTCTAGAGCATAGGGTTGAGGGAGGTGGTGAGAGCTCCAGTTTAGGGGGAGCAAGCTAGAGCTAGGGCTCTACTAGATCTAGGCTACATTTTTGCATATGTACCATTTTTGGTGTAAGGTCTAGGACCTACATGATTGTAGCCTGCGGGTATTTTGTACTCCTATTGGACACACAAAAAAAAAAAAAAAAATATATATATATATATATGAGATTGATCATTTATGACTCATTATGTGTACTTGTGTATTTTTAATTTTCTGTTTATGTGATGCACATGGATGCAATGTTTATGTTAATTTGATGCTATATGATGTGATGTATGGATGACATGCACTAGATAGCTATTTAATTTATGATGATGATGATATGTAGTGATCTAGATGCTTAGATGTGCGATGTATGTAATGCATTATTTACATGATGGTAATCTAATGTAAATGAACTTGTATGCTTTAATCACTTAAAACATAAGGAATGAATGCAATTATGTTTATCAATCTAATGGACGACACCACAGAATGTATAAAAATCATGAATGTAATTGAAAATCCTTAAGATAAGAATTTGATCAATTAATCACCCATATATGAAATGCAATGGTATGCGGTTGTATGATGCGAATGATATAATGTGTCATTCTATTTTCCTTTGCAAATTTTGAAAAATATGCACGATATAGTCAGTGGTCATCTAAATATTATTTCTAATATCCATCTGGTATCTATCCTATATCTTGATTGTGCTTTATATAATGATGTATCATGGACTCGATACTTTGCAATTTGATGATTTTATATGGTTTGCGATATTTGATATTTTGTTGCTATTAGAGAAATTTTTGAGGTTTTCCATGAGACTCAAACACCCTAGTAGACTTATCAAAAGTTGCATACTAACCACACTAGACTTTTGAAGTGCAAGGCTTTTGCTAGGATAGGCCCTAACTATTCATTATCCCTGTGTGTGCACATGAATATTTTAAGATAAGACATGAGCGTTCCCCGATGTCAGGTGGGATTCTTTCAGCCCATTGCTAAGATAGGGGTTCCACAAATGTCTTATCCAATCCCAAGTTTAGATTTTAGTTGGACTAAGCCACTAGGCAATGCAGGACACCTGAAGCTAGCTCTTCCACATTCAAACATTGGTCTACCCACAAGCGAGATGCAAGTGTATCAGACATATCATCATGCGTAAGGTATAGTAGTGCCGACAATTCTAGGGATTCAGGCTCATTCCTTTCTATCCTTCAATTTTTGGGATACTTGCTCATATGTGGTGAAGCAAGGGAGTTGATTCCATATTCATTCTGAACTGTCTCTGGATCTTCATTTGATCTCTCTTCGAACTGGATTTCTGATCTTCATTTGATCTCCACTCGAACTTTGATTTATGATCTTCATTTGATCTTCACTTTGAACTTGATTTGAGCCTATTTTTTGATCTTCATTTGATCTTCACTTTTTGGCATTTACATTTGATAATCTTCTTCAAAAACCTTCCTTTGGGGGATTTACTTGGGAAAACTATTTCTGGTATATCGATTGAGGATATCGATCTTATGATATCAATATGGGATATCAATCTGGGAAGTCGATCTATGATATCGATCTAGGGTATCAATCTTGAGGATTGATGTGGGATATCACTCTGGGATATTGCTCATTTTATCATAAGCAAGGGATTCTGAATAGGGAACTAACCTGTCCTTTTTCCAACTACCAACATTTCCCATACCGTCCGCATAGAGGGATAAGCAAGAATAACTCTTTTCACCTCAGGATACCCGGTCCTGCTTCATGACTTTCATCTTCCCCTAGTCCTTGTTAGGATTGTTTAATTTTTTGATTAGTGATAGGCTTCTGATATGCTAAGGGCTATACTAACTGAACCTCAGCTACAAAAGCAAAGCAAGCTTTCTACCAACTCTTGATAAGACCTCTAGGTATGGTTGAATGATCGAAAAACCCTAGTATATCTCCATAGCAACAAAATAGGTTGTGTTGAAAAACACAATTACTCACATGAATGATGGATTTATGATAAATGCAGAGATGCATGATTTAGACACAAACATGGTGTCATTTGTAATACTGACAAACATAATCCCTCCTATTATGGAATGCAATGGATGATGAATGCCTATATGCAATGCAATAATGCAGTGGATGCATGAGTGAATGCAAAATGAAAATTCAAATGCAAATGCAAATATTTTTGGATTTTATGCTTTACCAATTTTTTTGGATTTTATTGATTTTATAATTTTTATGAGTTTTGAGCCTCATATCTGACCAAACGATGAGTACATGCCTCTGGAGCCTTTAGGAGTGACCAAATGACATGGAAATGTCATTGGAGCCTTTAGATTGACCAAGCAATTTTTCAGCAAAATCCTTGGAGCTTTTTAGGATGACCGAGCGGTTTTAAGCAAACCCTCGGAGCCTTTTGGGTTTGACCAAAGGGTTTATGAGCACCTTTGGGACTTTTTGGGATGACCAAGTGATATTTTAAGAATCCTTGGAGCTTTTGGGTTGACCAAGCAATTTTTTAGAAACTCTTGGTGCCTTTTGATTGACCAAACTACTCATAGACGAGCTTGGAGCCTTTTAGGATGACCGAGCGATTATAAGAAAACCCTCGGAGCCTTTGAATGACATGACCAAGTGGTTTTAGGAACCCTTGGAGCCTTTTGGGATTTGACCAAAGGGCTTATAGATGCCTTTGGAGCTTTTTGATTGACCAAACTACTTATGAGAGTGTTTGGAGCCTTTTAGGATGATCGAGCGGTTACAAGCAACCCTCGAAGCCTTTTACTATGCTCTTCAAGCATAAAATGCCTTAAGATGGATGATGTTGAGAGGTTCAGGCTCTTCAACACCTCCTAGCGATGTTAGGTGATAGGTACCCGGACCAATATTTTTAGATATGATGTAGGGTCCTAGCCAATTAGCCATGAATTTGTCTCGCATATCTGGCGGTAAATTAGAGTTCTGTTGGTTCTCTTTCAAGACAAGATCCCCAACTTCAAAGTCTCTCTGGTGGACTTTGATATTGTAAGCTCATTTTAGTCACTCCTGATAAATGTGGAGATGCTCTAGGGCATTCATGCGATGTTCATCAAGCAGCGTCAGTTGATCCAGTCGAGCTTGTCATGCGGTGTCATCATCGATGAACTCTTTCAATGCGATGCACAACATTGGAATTTCCAATTCCAAGGGCATAATGGCCTCAACGCCATATACTAGTGAGAACGGTGTTGCCCTAGTGGGCATCTGAATACTAGTCCTGTAAGCCCATAATGCAAGGGGTAGTTGGATATGCCAGTCTTTGTGGTTTTCTTGGACCATATTTTTCAATATGGCCACCACTATCTTATTTGAAGCTTCAGCCTACCCGTTTGCTTGTGGATAGTATGGAGTCACAAAACTATGTTTGATTCTATATTTAGATGTCAAAGCTCTCATAGTTTTGTTCTTGAAGGACGTTCCATTATCCGATATTATTTTGGATGGAATCCCAAAATGACTTATGATATGCTCCAGTATAAACTCTGCTATACGAGCTCCAGTTGTCATTGTTAAGGGTATTGCTTCCACCCACTTTGTAAAATACTCAGTAGCCATGATTATAAATGTATGTCGGCCCGATGATGGAGGAGAGATCTTGCCTATAAGATCTAGTCCCCACTGAGAAAATGGCCAAGCCGCTTGGATGGGTTGTAAGGCCTATGATGGCAAGTGCATAAGATTAGCATGATGCTGACATTTGATGCATTTCTTGACATACACATTGCACTCCTTCTCCATAGTGGGCCAATAGTAGCCCATTCGAAGGATGCGCTTGATGATGGCCATGCCACTAAAATGGCCACCACACGTACCATCATGAGCCTACAAAATTGCCCATGATGCCTCTTGGGGCTCTAAGCAATGAAGGAGAACTCCATCGTAGCCTCTTCGGTACAATATGTCTCCTATTAAGACATATTTAGCCACTTTCTATTTAAATGTGCACTTCACGACATGCGATAATCCCTCTGGGATTACACCAAGCTTCAGGAAGTCATGGATTTATGACATCCAATTTTGATAAGCCTCAGCTTTGACTGCTAAGATGACTTGCTCCCCCTACGTATTTACTTTTGCAAATGCATACTAGGAAACAACCTTATGGTGAATGGTGGTACCACTCCCCATCGGACTCTGAGAGGTTAATGACCCCCAGGGTGCCTTCTTCAGAAAGTCTTCAGCTCTGCAGAACCATTCGACTTTTGGTTCTACGCTGATCATGTTGACTGACATTCTATTATCAAAGGCTTCACATTCCGTAGTCGGGTGCGAAAGCATTTTAACATGAATGGTAGTGAAATCAGCAGATGGATTCTGAGGGATTAAGGATCCCAAAGAAGCCATGGTATCTACGAACCTATTTGATGATCGAGGGATTGCCTCGATGTCATACCATTCTAATTTAGCCAAATATATTGCAACAAGATCCTTGTAAGCTTTCAATATGGGACATCGACATTGGAAGAGTCCCTTAACTTGATTTACTATGAGCAAGGAGTCACCAAAGATGTTTAATATTTTAATATTCATGGTGATGGCTGTGTGGAGGCCCAGTAGTAGGGCTTCATACTCAGCATTGTTGTTGGTGCATGGAAAGTCTAGTTTAAATGACAAGGGCATAGGAGCTCCTTGTGGTATGAAAAACACTATTCCTACACCACCCCCTTGCTCGCACTTTGAACCATCGAAGAACAGAGTCATATCAACATTGTTCTCTGGTTCTTCGAGTTTGGGAGCTTCAGATATGATGAAGACTGCATCATCTAGAAGCTCTATGGTTAGAGGCCTACTGTTTGATAGTGGTGCCTCAGCTAATTGATCCGCTATGACTTATCCCTTAATGGACTTCTGGCTTATGAATTCTAGATCAAATTCTATCAGTAGCATGATCCACTTCGTAGTACGTGTATTATGATACGTCTTACTCATCATGTACTACAAAGGATTTTGTTTGGATATAACATATGTCGTATGACTTAACATATAGTGTCACAATTTCTTTGTAGCGAACACTACTGCTAAACATAATTTTTCCACATATGCATACCCAAGCTCATAGCTCACCAAGGTTCGACTAATATAATATATGGCCTGTTCTTTGCCTTGCACGTTCTTTTGGGCTAACATGGTTCCTAGTGCAAAGTCAGTTGCCGATATATATAGTAGAAAAGGCACCTCTAGCCTTGGTGGAGCTAGCACTGGTGGCGTCACTAGGTATTGCTTTATTTTAGTGAAGGCTGCTTGACAGTCCTCGTCCCAGTTGAATGGGACCCCCTTATGTAGCAATCGATTCATGGGTCGACATTTATCTGATAACTGAGTGATGAATCACTTTATCGATGCTACCTTGCCCTGAAGGCTCCTTAACTCTTTAATATTAGTGGGAGGATGCATTTCCAAGATAGCCTTGACCTTCATTGGGTCAACTTTGATGCCTCCC